>JAECWS010000095.1:6420000-7648640 GCA_018150905.1 Drosophila ambigua
GGGATAAGTAAATTACCGTAAAGTGGGGACCGTGCAAATACGTAATTAATCAAATTGTTGGCGTCGTAATGAGCTTGTCGGCCTGTCTTCCGCCCCAGCAGGGCTGCTTTTGTATCCCTGTCATAACCCTCCCGCAGCTCTCCGAAGCGCCGCGAAGTAATCAACAAACGCGTTAACGCCACTTTAGACATGGCCTGCAGTTCGAGTTTACAGAATTACTTGTAATCAGCGTAATCAGCGGCATTATCCACTAGCAGCAGCACCAACAGCAACAGCAACAGCAAAAGCAAAAGCAGCAGCAGCCGCAGCAGCGACGAGGCCAAAAGGTAAATTGAGGTCCCGTTACATACAGGGCTTGCAGCAGCATTGTGGCCTGAGGCTGTGGCAGGTGGGTGGTGAGGGATGGGACACATCTAATAATGAGATTGCGTTAAACAAATGGTGTTCTCCCTTTTCATTGCGCTTAATAGACACCGGAGGCTGCTTACACGCTCGTTATTTATTTTGATTACATTTCTCGTCAGGCTCTGTCAGTGCTTCTCTCTGCTTCTGTTGTGTGTGTCTATCGCTCTCTCTCTACCCCTCGACATCTCGTGCTGGTTTGGGTATTACAATAAAGTCAAGCTGTTTGTTTTGTAAACTACATAAGTGGATCAGAGCCTTGTTAGAGCTAAGCGTTAAATAGAGCATGGAAAACCTTTGCTATATAATGGAATATCACAAAAAAATAAACAAAGGGAGACCCAAAATTCATTTAGAAAAATCCACATTTATACATCTGATTAGCCTCCTAATTATCAGGGCAATATTCGTGGAATCGGCTCGATTTTAAGCGCATTTACATTTTCTTATTTTGGTCAACCATCTCCCACTGTATTTGTGTACATCTTTTGCATAACGAAGTCTGTCACTGACACTTGCCTCAATGTGTTTTTATTGGACTCCACTGTTGTTGCTTGTGTACACGCCATGTTACCGAACATCGCCTTGTATCCTATCCACGCCCTACCCTACCCTACCCCAACCATCACAGTCCTTTTGATTCCGCTTTGTCATTGTCTTATTTTGCATTTTCTGTTGAGGGGACGACTTTGATTTGATTGAGCATTTTGTTCGCTTTGCCTGTTCTTTTTTCGCTGATTTGAATTTTCCACTGTGGCACTTTTTTGCCGGTTTGGTTTTGGGCCAGGACGTTGAAATATTGTCCTGGCTGAAATGGCTTTAATAGCGGCTGAAATTCCGACTACAGAATATATCAATTTGTTTGCTTCTTTTATTTCTCTTTTCAGCTTCCGCTGCAGCGTTGCGCAAATTGATTTCCATCGATGAGATTTACAGTCGCATAAAATTGACAATTTCACCGAGTGTCCTCTGGATACGATACAGATACGATACGGATACGAAACGGATACACAGAAGGTCACTTACTGGGAATGCGGCATAAGTATATTAAAATACTCTTAACTGTGTGAAAACAAAATAAACAAAGAGGCTCTACGGGCTTCTTTACGCATTCATTTTCGATGGAAATTCAGCGGAAATCAACGTCAGTGGCATTAAGTTGCAGGATATACACGGGCGAACATGTGCAGGGGTATTTTACCTTTCAAGAGCAATCACGAATTGTTTTTCCATGTATATAATTCCTCAAAAAGAAATGGTTGAGTAAGAACAGCAGATAATATGTTGAGTGGTTTGCCTCAGACCCATACATTTCGCCTTGTAATTATTATTCAGTGTTTGCATGGAAGTGACAGTACATTTCTGGAGCTTTTCGTACTTCCATTTCTCGCATTTCACATTTCATTTAAAGAGATTTTTGCTGAGAAATGCAAAGTATGCGGTGACAAGCAAGCGTGTGACATTCACATAAATTCCAGCCACAAACAATAAAACAAATTTGAAAAATTCACATCAAATAACATTCAATCATCTGACTGCCACTGTATGTGGCATGTTGTCCGCATTCAGAGGGCATCAGCCTTGGCTCTTTGGTCGGAGCTAATGTCTCGACACTCCCAGATTATGCGTCGCCTTCAATTTGCTGGCAGAAAAAAAACAGAATTAATATCAGAGCATTCTGCAAATGGTGTGGGGATGGTGGTGTGTGTTATGCGCCCAAAAAAAATGCTACACGAAAATATGAATAAATGGGCAGAGGGCGGTGTGTGGTACATGTGTACATGCAAATGGTGTTACCTACAGATGTGTGTGTGTGTGTGATATATTTCGTTGACATGACAGAAACACAGAGAGCTGACAGCCGCCCCGCAGGTAATCAGTCGCTTTCAAATTCCACGTGAAGTCTAAGAGCTGGCGCCCCATCTGCTGCCTAGAATTTTTGACAGTTGTGCGAGAATTCATTTTTAATTTGATTATCGCGCAGATGTGTACATACAGGCAATAAGAAACGAGTATGTATGCGTCTCTGGATCTGCAGGAACTCATATTTATGACGGCCCAAAGGCTGAATCAACTGCGAGCCTAGGCGCAGCATAACTTGTTCAGTTCTCGTTTTGGTATTCCCCTCAGATGGCAATCAACTCGAGCGATTTGAATGGGTTTTTCTCGGCTTCGCCATGCTCTGATGTGTCTGCTCGTCTGCCTGTATTAGGGGGTTTGTTTGTCTGCGTGCCTTAGGACGGGATTATTGGGCAGCTCTTCGGCACGGGGTCCCTGAGGGGCCGAGCCCGTCAAACACATGAAATCAATTACATTTCTCTAATGTAGGCGGCAGGCAGAGGCAACCCAACTCTCGGGCCAAAGGATTCCCTTTGTTTGGTGCTTCGTCGGGTCTTAGGCACAGAGACTCGAAGGCTTTCTGCGTATTTTTGTACGGGGGCGAAATCTCAGGTATTTGGTGGCTAATAAAGTTTGCCTCAAAGTATTTGGGCATAGAAGTTTTTGGGAAAAAGTTTGTCTATATTTATTTTAATATTAGTTGCCCCGTGGCAACCAGGGCAGGCCCATTCATATTTGCTTCGCTCAGCTGTCTGCCGGAGCAGAGGCAAGGGTCCAGAGACACGTGAAGCTTCCGGCTACTGCCGCTCCTTCCTCGCCATTGCAAGGCAATTTCTATGCCCTGTGCCCTCGTATCAATAAATTTGTGGGTTTTATCGTTATTTGCTGGCTTTATGTGTTTGCGTACCTTAATGGAAATGTCAGTGACAGGAGCAGGACGAGGAAGAGCCTCGCTTAATGCAACGTAATACCATAAATACGTCAATTAATTGCCAATGGATAACAGCAACATTTCAATTGAAGCTTAATTAAGTGCGAACATTGTGCTATTGGTTACGATTGTCAAATTTTTCAATTCACACACGAAAAGCCGCCGCTTAACGAATAACCAGAAACCAAATCGGAAATAGCTTTTTTTGTTTTTAAAGTGAATTCATTCTGCAATTTAATTGTGAAAAAGGATCAGTTGGGGGCATCGGAAGAGTCATATAAACATGCAATTATCGTGCCACACACAAGATGAGTGGCAAGTGTGAAAAGAGGGGGCCAAAGGCGCCAAAACGGAAACGAAAGACAGCAAAGCAAAATGGGTTAAAGCAAAAGCAATGACAGGAAATCGACAGGGACGCCATGTAGCAATTTAGCAGCAAATTGTTTTCTTTCACATGACATCTTCAGGCGAACCTCGAGCTCAATCAACTGCCATGTAGTCCAGTGTTCTAGCATGAAGCATCTGGTCTAGTCAATGAAGAGAGTGTGTGCGCTCGAGAGGAGCCAAACGCCACAGGAATGTGATGCGTTCGAGGTCCATCGAGTTCCACTGAGTGCCGCCTGCACTCAAGCACTCGAGAGTCCATCAAGCGATGAAATTAACCGACAGAATGTTAATTGAATGTGTCCGCGGAAGATACAATATCTTGCTGCTTTCAGGTGTAATTAAGTTTTGCATGCCACATAAACGCATTAAGCAGACTTTGTGCCCACTAAGTAAGCAAAAACTGGGCAGTAAAATGTTTCATAATTAACTTTTGTGTGAGCCGCCTCCACTGACTGGCTGGCATGTCGCGGCTCCATTTATCCAGGAGAAGTTCAAGCTACGCATACAATAATCCCCATACCTGGGGGGACACCGTATTCTAGTCGGACCGTAGACTCCGAGGGTCTATAGGTGGCGTTGACCGCACCCTTGGCACAGGCCGAAAGCCGTGGGCTGCATATGAGAGTGGAATTGTTGATGCCATGGCCGGGGGTGCAGGAGCGAGCAGTGGCCCACGAGTATTCCCCTCCTTTCTGCATGGACACTCTTTTGGGTTTTACTATAAAATTCGATGTGTATGCCGGCATTTGGTTATTTGGCTAATTGAATTCCGTTCGGCCCTTTGATGGCGCCCACTCTTAATGGAATATTGCCCCAGAATGGCTCTTGGCGTTATTGCTGTTATTTACAATGCTGGCATTTTATTAGTTTGTTTTCATTCTGTCAGCATAAACGGAGCATAGGGTATGCAGGGGAAGGGCAGTGAGATTCCTAAACGTTTATTCGGAGAATCACATAAAGTATTCTAATTCCTCACTCATGCATACATACATATATGTACATGGTATGTATGATTCGATAAAGGTTGCTTGTTGGCTGGCTATTTGCTATTTGAATAGAGCCAAGATGCACATGTACTCATGATCCTGGCTATTGACAGTCACAAGTCTGTTCGACAACAGCAGCAGGAGCTGGAATTTGCACAAAAGTTGTGCAATTGTATATAATCCATTTGATATTTACCTGCCACTTGGCAGCCAGCACAAGGGGAAGTGTAAGTGGTTTTTTTTTTACACCAATATCAGTAAACGGGCAGACGTGGCAGCAGTGGCAGCTATTTGAAGAAGGTGGCAGGGCAGCCAATGCTTGGCTTTGCGCTCTGCCTTGAGATACAGACACACACGACCTTCCAAGAAACTGCCAAAACCCATGCAAACATATTTAAGGTATTCTAGGAGAATATTTAAGCTAAAGTTTTTCATTTGAAGACTGAAGGATGCACTGCACATTGGATATGTGTGTATGTATAAACATATGTATGTATGTACCACCGCTGACAGCAAAAGAATAAAATAAGAGTATAAATAGAAGTGCTGACAACGAATCAAAACACAATTGCTTTCTGCTTGTTACTGTTCCACTCTCTGAATGCCGCCGGCATTTTATGACATTTTTATGAACTTGGCCAAATGAAATGGACAGCATGCAAAGTAGCAGCAGCAGCAGCAGCACAGGACAGCTGGACAGATACCCCGCAGGGATACTCGCTATTTCTGGTACTGCTGCTGCTGCTGCTGCTGCTGCTCTATGCTCCGTCGGAGGCGCCCTCCGTTTCCGTTTGGCGGAAATTACAACATTCCATACTGATGATGGCAGTGTGCAGCGTTAATTAAACCCAACATGCACTCCGATCTCCAATCTCGAACGTCTGCACATAAATCACATACCGAATTTGAAATTTAACGGCCCTGGGCATGCAGCAGCAGCAGCAGAGGGAGGAAAATGTTTGGGCGGTGCCGCAGAAAAGTTGCACGGAATGCAAATTGAAAACTGTTGCAAAATGGTGTTCATAGTGGCTTATGCACGAGTCCAGCCAAGTTTTGCCGACCACACAGCCAAAGCCAAAGCCGTTAGTGGTTTTGTGTGTTGGCTTTATGGCAAGCAAAAGAGTTGGTGGAGTATGTGGGGCTGGTTAAGACCAAGTAATTGCTGTGTGTCCGAAAAATGTATCTGAAAATAATCAAAAAAATAATCACCGATGTACTCAATCGCACACATGGAGTTCCCGTCCTCCGATGGGAAAATGATACCCCTGCTGTAACAGGCAAAGTATCACGCCTCTCTGCCTCTTTGCCTTTCTGCCATCCTGCCATTGTGTGTACTTGCTGCAGCGCATGCTGTGAGTGCGCCACAAACAGCAAATGGGCTGTCCCAACAGCCGATGCTAGCCACTTGGGTGCATTATGCCATGTCCGTCCGTACATGTCCACCGGCTGGCATGAATATTTGAAGGGCTCTTTCCGCCCGGACAGCCATCCGCACGGTGTGTGAATGGCAACACGTGGCCACTCAGCTGCGCCTACAGGTCGAAAGGGCGACAGGAAGCCCCGTGGAATTAGGTGCAAAGTGCTGGCGCCTGAGAATGTCCGAACACGTTGCAGAGCATCCTGGCGAAGTTCTGTTCTAACTGCATATTAAATTCACGCCCGTAAATGTTGTATTTATTTTTTATGTTTCATATGTATGTTTATTCGGATAATTTAACTTTTTACCGCCCTCGTGTCAACTCGTAAATAATTAGAGCTCTGGGCGGAGTTTTTTTCACCGAATTTTCTGGATTTGAAGACGGTTACAAGTCAAGTGACAAGACCAAGACACTTGAGCGAGCAGTCAATGCATTTTTTATTATTTTTTGTGCAAAAATAACATTTAACTTTACATTCACATTTACGGCCAGGCTTACGAGACGTACATATGCGTAACTTTTTGATGTTACGGCTGTAAAATGTAATCTCGGGACAAATGCCTGAATATATGTTCAAGCATCCGCGCATTTTCCGTTCCTTTGTTTTTCCCACTCATAAAATTTCCGACAATTGAGCCGCTGCCAAATGGCCGAAAGTCTGGCGCTGCTCGGTAAAGCAATTTCCCATCGCAAAAACTTCGGCATTTAAAGTTCATTTCACTAATTTTTGATGCGTGCCGTTCAAACTTTCGCTAAACCTCATCATTATGTGGGCTTTTGGCGAAATTAGTTTTCATCGCCAAGGATACCGCAAAGTGAATTTAAAGACGCCGCTTAAGGATTCCCATTCCCAGGAGAGTGAAGTAACTCAGCAGCCATTCAGCAAACGAGTTTAATTTTTGGCAAACCGAGAAACTAAAAAACTTTATTGCGCGGCTAAGGCAACAGGAGATAACCCCTTCCCCAATAAACCATTGGCAACCATTTACCGGAGAAAACCCACCAGCAGGACGCCGAGCTAATGGAGAGTGCCAAAAGCAAAAGGAAATGCAGCCACACAATTTTAGTGCCACAAAATATCAACGAAAGCTGCTTATGGCAAACAAAAAATAAGCAGCGCAATGTTTGAATACATTTCTCTGAGAACTTTGAGACTCTGCAATGGAACTGTCATATTCAAGAGAAAACTTGTTCCTTGATTTTTTGTTAAAGCGTTAAGCGATAGTTTCCTTAGTTGAACAATTTCCGATCTCATCATCTGCCAAGCGTGAATAGGGCTGAATTGCACCTGACAAATGTAGCGTTGCATCTGTAATTTGTATCCGTTAATAATTAAAATAACCTGATTAAATAGGGCCTCAATTAAAGATTGTTGCGCCGACAGGTTGCCGAGAATCCATTTAACTGAAGCTGCTTTAAATATTAAAGTGCGTGGATATTTCTCCCGGAAACATTTAGTACATAAATGTATGTATGCATACATAAAGGAGGCTGAAGTGCAACAACATTGATGTTTGCATTTAATTTTTTCATTTATTTTTGTAAGCTTTTTAATTAAAACTCATTTGCGCATTTGTGGGCTGTCATTAAAAGTTATATTATAGATGTAAAAAAGCACTCAGCAGAGTGTGAGAGAGGGGGTAGGATCATATGTGGTACGTGCCACTTGGCATTTCTACTTCCCGCTCTCTGAAAATGAAATCCAAGAGCCCGCCATAAACGGGGAAACCATTTAAATAACAACCAGTGTCAATGGCAAAAGTAAACTTATGCGCGATGCCAGTTGGAATCCGGACTGTGGCCAGCACAAATCTGCAAATGTAGCTGCCAGTCGACAAAATAATATTTAAATTATGGCAGAAATGGACAAAAACTTCCAGCATCAAAGTGACGTCTCGTGCGTGTGATTATGATGGAAGTTTTCTTTCCATACAGTCTCTTCTCTATCTATTCTTCGATTTATCTCTCTATATTTCGCCCTCTCTTTCTGCCTGTCCAATTGTGGTCCCATGGTCTGCCGAATAGAAGATACATTTTCGCATAATATTTACGCAGAAGGAGGTGCCAGGGACAGAGGATATGAAATAAAATCAAAAAGGCAGACGAATAAATATCAATCTATCAAACTGAAGATAGAAAAGTGTTGGTTGTAACGAAAACTCACATTTCATGCAGGTTTCGAATAGAATTTTATTGGAGAGAGAATGGGAGAATGGGAGATTGCTAGATGAATGGAATAGCTTCTGTGACGTATGAGTAATTTTTTGAAAGCAAGCACAAAAAATCGTGTGGCATGAGGAAACGGAGGAAACTGTAACAGAGCAGAAGCAAAACATCAGAGAGAGAGAAGAGCTTTAAGCTTTAATATTAAAGACATGTCTTGAAGGGATATTGGTGCAATAAAAGCAGAAATACATTTGACATTTATGGGGAAGATTTACCCTAATTAAAGTCAAAGATATAAAAGCAGCAGCGTCAGATTACCCAATCTAATGGGTATATCGATGGAAGATAAACTTTTATTTTCCAAATATCAGGCACTAAAGCAGCCATTAAGTCCCAGATTCTGGCAGGAGCAACCACTAGACCTGGCAAACACTCTCATTCCCCTTAGCCAATCTCCCCCTTGGAACGTGCAAGCTGAAGCCTGAAACCCGGCTGCTATCAACAGTCAATAAATAAAATCTCATTAAGCTGAAGGCGCCGCTGGAGTGCGGCCGCCAAGTGGTTCGAGAATGGAAATTCTCTGCCACAGCGACTGCCGCTGCGAGCGGAGTAAAATTATAAAATTTCCATTTTATTGACATTCAAAATTGACTGATATGCTAAAGGACGAAGTGATGGGGGCTGTGGCTGAGTTTAAGTGTCTAAAGCCAACACTAAAGCAAATTTTGCGGCAGCGAACGTGCGGCAGGAAGTAGAAGCAGAAGCAGGAGCAGAAACAGGAGAAACAACAGGCAACGAGTCAATCAGGTTCGGAATGAAAAAAGTGGTTCAATAAAGTCAACACCCCTGGGAAGTGGAGGCGTGGCATGCCCTACGGGCAACCACGGGGCAAGCAGGAGTTGAAGTTCAAACAGAAAAGCGTTGAAAATATTTCCCGGCACCCAAATTACATTATCGCCGCACCCATGGAGTAGAGCTGGAGACAGCCAACAGCCGACAACCAACAACAGACAACGTTCCCCAAATGAGTGTATCCCGAGTGTCGATGGCTGATAACAGCCGGAAGCCAAATACAGCAACAGCAACACCAGCAGCAACAGAAGCGGCTCAAAGACAAAGACTTTCGGGCAAAACAATATTTGGCGAAAATTTCCAACGCAAAAAAATAAACGATGAATAAACAAATTGGCTGAAAAGCCATTTTTTTTTTGTCTGTAAAGCATACATTTAGCGTAGGTGCTGGTCGGAGGTGCCGCGGAGGTAGGCGTGTCGCGGCCTGATGACTGACACATAAATTTAGACATTTTCCAGTGGTAGACGTGGGCAGCACGGGGAAGGCACAATGGCACCAGCAGGGCGCAGGGCAACGTTGGCCAATCAATAATTCAAATTGAGTGCCAGGGAAAACCCAAAGAAAAACAATGAGATTGACAAAACAACAAAGAACAAAACAGAAAAGCCAAAAATAATGAAAGAAAAGCGTCAATTTATGTACATATGTATGTATTTTTACGTCCACAAAAACTTTCTTGCTTGTCCAATATTTACAATTTTTAGTTGTTGAAATATGTAAAAAACAAAGAAACAATAAAACTGGCATCAAAATTAAAAAGAAAACAAAAATCAACCACAAATATTATTCATCGTGCACCATTGGTGTTTCACATCACATTTTTCCGAGATTAAATCTTTTTGATACATGTAAAAGCTCAAAATCCTAAATGTTCCAGGAAGAGCAACTGTCAAAAAGCCAATAGAAGAAGCTTAAATAAATTGGGAGATAGCTTAAACAAAACTCTTTTAAAGGGTTGTTACTTTATTTTTATTTAAGTAGAATTTCGGGCGCCTAAAGCCCAATACCGTAAGCTGGGTAACCATTTACAATCTTGAAATCATAGGTGGGCAATCAATTTTTTAGTTAGTGGCAAGAATTCAAAGTCAAGCAAAATTAAACTAAAATATTTCACCATATCTTGAGTTTTTGTGTGTGGAGCCATAAATCAAGGCGAGAGGCAACATATTTGTGGTCTGTGATGGCAGGGACAATTTTTGATTTATGGCCAGAGAGTGGGACACTCACAGAGTGTCATATGGCCCTATGCTCCTCTTCTGTACAGATGGACAGATTCCAGTCAGGTTTTTATTTTCGGAATTGGTTCAAAGTACTCGTTCGGGCCATTGGTCTGCCTGCTTGAAAATGTATTGAATTTAAATATTTAGCAAAGTAAGTTTCGAACTTTAAAAGGCCCAAAGTGGTTGATGCATGCATTTTTGCTTTAAATAATTGAAGCTACCATGGAAATCGATCCACGGTAGGTGACCCATTGACCGTCCAAAGGGAGGATATAAAGCAGCGGCACGTGTTCGTTTTGTTTGCAAAGTTGACTGGCGTAACGCAGAAGACGCGCTCTGGGGCAGCAACATCAAAATATAGAAAAAAAAACAACATCAAAGTCATCGCAGGGAAAGGAAGGCAAGCAGGGAAAGGAGAGCAAGCAGGGAAAGGAAAGCTAAGGAATGGGGAGAGCGAAAGCTTAACTTGTCGCCCATAAAACAAATTGGCATTTTTATTATTATGACAAACAGTCGGGATGTCAACGAGTCGCCGCTCCTCAGTTACCTAACAACATAAGAACCATATGTAAGAGCATGTGGGTGGAACTTGGAGCTGTGCTTATCTTTAGAGAGCAGCTAAAACGCTTTTGATTTGACAGCACGACCGCGGCTGAAGCCTTGAAGCATATCCAATAAAAGCGGCAACAGTGTTACGCACAAGCAACGCTCGCCTCGTCTCGCCACGACACGCCTCCAGCTGTCACTCCATATAGCTCTTTTTTGTCAGCTTTTAATGAGTTAACAGTACACACACATTCCCATGCCCAGGCCAATGCCCAGCCTCATGCTCATGGATGCTCTTGTTCACTCTTTTTGCGGTTGTTCCGACCAAGAGCTGACAGCATGTTGCAGCGGCGAGTGATGTGAAATGCCATTTTGATGCTGTCGGGGAAATGCTATTTTGATTTTCAAACTTTTATGACAAGCCCGCGCATTGTTCTCGAACAGAACTTGGAGGGTGTTAGGATTTAGTGCATCGTAAAAGGGTTTTTTTTTTGGTCGCACACAGGGGCAAAACAGGGGGCGGGTCACTGAAAGTTTGTGTGGGAAAATACCTATTAAAATATTTCATGTGAAAACAGCTGTGGCAGCTGGTGAGTGTGAAAATGATTTTGGCCTCTCGCCTAGAAACAGCCACAAATCAATCAACAAAATTGAATTTGCCATACAATTTAATAAAATGTTTGCCATGGCAACAAAAAATAGTTCTGTGACTTTTGAAAGCTGACTCTTGCTCAATAAATTTCGTTTTCCTGCAGAAATGCCATCATGTCCTGGCCAGAGACGCTTCCGAAGCTATGCTAAATTATTTGCTGAGCCATATCTGACGGGGCATTCAGGACGTCCTCTGCTGTGGGACTGAAGGGGAGGATCAGCAGGTTGGGTTCCGACACAGCAACTGAGCTTCTAATTGTGCCTGTTGTCCCTGTCGTCGCTGTGTCGCGTTGATGGCGCATAATTTGCCAGCTCATAAATAAAAATGTCCACGGAGAGGAGCAGAGCAGCAGCTTGTCGCCCAGCATCTGAAGCATTTGGCATCTCCTCTCCCGTTAGCCCGCACCAGCAGTTGGCGTTAACTGTAATATTTATTAGCCATGCTGCTGGCCAACTTTGTAAGCCTTTTAAAGACTTTAAGGTTTACCCAGGGCCCAGCCTTAAGGCTAATCGGTTTTTCGTGCTAAAACACGCTCTTTGTCTATGGACAGGATTCAATGTATTGGAATTAATAAAAAGGTCCCGGTCCCCGTTTCGCGTGCCCCATGCCCCTTGTCCTTTGCCCCATTCACCATGCTGCGGGTCCAAATCTATGCTCGACCTTGAGCCTGCTTACTCCTCACGCTCGGTGGCCAATTTTCGAAATATGCTTGGCTCTTTTTTGTCTGCTTTTAATAGCACGCAGCGCGGGGTCATAAAAAAATCTCCGAAAACGTTGCCGAAGAGCAGAGCTGCATAAATATTTTTATTTCTATTTTTACGATATGGCAGATAGCAGGGAAAGTAAAAGTGCTGGGAGAACCAACAGACAGACAAAATGGAAAGAGCTGTAGAAAACTCTGGTCTCGTTTCATGATGTTTGACGCATTTTACGCATACAGCAGCTGCAAATAGTTGCTTTTTTGTAGGCGCTAATGGCCCCGCCCCCCCAGAACACCCAAGCATTAAAACTCGTTAGACAAAAGCCGTCAGCGGAGGGTTGTGTTCTGTTCGGGGGTAATAATAAGCACAGTTTATGCCCAGAAAATGTATAATTGGCAGGCAGGCTGGCTGGCAGGGGGACGCAGAAGATGGAGACAGAACCCTTTCACCTCGACAACTGCTGATGCTGCTGACTCGGGAACTTGTGACTCCGTGCTGGGTTCAAAGGACAGACCGAGCGGAAAAGGGTTCGCAATTTTCGATATCATTGTCAAAATTGTGTGAAAATTCTTTAAGCACATAAAATTGTTACCGAAAAAGGGACAAAACAAGCAAAGCGGGGGATTGCGAAGAGCAAACATTCCAAAGGAGTTTTTCGCTCCAAGAGAGCTTCCCAGGTATTTTCCACGATTTTCTTCTTAAGAGTTATATACGAAATAAAAAGACTGCAAGGAACAGAGTGCTCTGCAGTGGATGGCGATCATTTGAGATCGGCAGATCATACACAATCAAATGCAACAATGACTAAGTGTAAGGGCAATCTCTTACGGAAATTCAAGTGAATTTTCTGCAGCCAAATTCAAAGCTATATTTCCACTTGGAAGCATTATTTAGCAATTACACTGTTCCCAATACTGTAAAACCTACGGTACGGACATCTGCCGACGATGGAACTTTGAAAACGATTTCCGGAATGTAGAACAACAAACAAAAGAAAACAACACGAAACAAAAATGCAAAGCGGCAGCAGTTTTCAAGTCATTTGACAGCCCATTTTAATATGAAACCAATAAAAGCAGGAAATATATATATATACAGAGAGAGAGAGAGAGAGAGAGCATAGAAGATGGGTAGGATGAGAGCGGAAAAATCAAGGGCAGCAGCTGCATGTGCGTCCAGGCTGTGCGTAAATTTTGATTGTGGCAAGTGGCAGAGGGGCTAGGAAAAAGGGTCAAAATGTGTCGCACGTTTCCTTCCTTACTTTCTGACTGTTTGCCTGTTTTTGTGCTGCTCCTGCTCCTGCTGCTGCTGTTGTTGTTCCTTTCGTGCCTATATCCATGTCCGTGTCTGAGTCCATGTCCCCAAATTGTACTTTATGGCTTAAATACGCCGCACGGCTGTCAATGTTGGTTGCCAGAGGCGTCTTTCCATGCGGAGTCGCAGAGGCGACAAGGTCGCAGCAGCAGCAGCAACAGCAACAGCAGCAGGCACCGCAGAGTCCCAGACCAAGCATGAATTCACTTTTAATTAAATCGCAGTCCGTCAAAGTAAGCGCAGAGTGAAAGGAGCTCGAGCTCTCGCTTCGTTGGGCCTCTCTGATCGCTCTAATTAGGCCTCCAAATAAGGAGTCAAAGCAACTGTGAGGAGGAAACTGCCTTTGTCCTTAATCCCAGAGCTTTCAATGTGGTTTTGTTTTGCTTTCAATCGAAATCGTATTCGACTTTGCTTTGCTTTGTCTGACTGAACCATCAACATGAATTTAATTCGCAGCACATTGAAGAATATTCAAGGTCCGTCTTCTACGCATGCATCCTCCTCAAGGCAGATCAGCCACAACTTTGAAAAATATTTCTCTTTGGATTGTTCATATACAGTTCACTGACTGCCTTTGCTTGTCTTTGGCCATCACTTGCAGCATGCAGCGTGCGGCATGCAGCTTGAGCTCCTAAAGGACTGAGAATTCAGTAAATTGAATTTTTCAAATTTTTCGCATGAGTTGTGTCTGCCCCACCATCGCCGCCGTACATTTCCCTGCCTGCTGCACTATGCTCCAATGCTGCAACTGTCAATGGCAACCAATGTACACTTCCGTTTGCGGTTGACTTCTAAGCTTCTATTCGATTAATACAGATGGGAGCTGATGTGTGGGAAATTCGGCAACTCTTTGTGGTTGGCTAAAAGAGTTGTGGAGCTGCCAATTAATTTAACACTCAGTCGCACTTGACACGCTCGTCACTGCCCAAACCACATACACACATATTCAATTAGGCGCCGGCGCAGACGCATCTAAATATGCAAATTAATCAGCCATTTACACACACACACAGAGGGGGAACAGGAGCGTAAATGCCGTTTTGGCAGTCCAACACACACAGGCAGAGACAGAGACAGAGAAATGTTACTGACAAGGGGAGTGGGGAGTGTGTGTCAGCCAGGCAAACATTCAGCTAACTGTGGCGGCTAATGGCGTCGGACGAAAGTGCAAGCCAAGCAGCAGACGCCCTACACATGGCTGTGGAGGGCCAATTAAAGTGTTCTAGCGTAGGGCCAGGCAGAAAGCGCTTCTTGAGTGGGGAGCTCATTCAGAATCATTTTGCTAACGTTCTCTCTATCGGTGTCACGCTACCATATTTAGCAGTGGCTGCTGCTGCTGCTTCTCCTTCTGGTCTATCTCGTAGTTCTGGGATGTTCATGCTTTGCGCATAACGTGGCTTAATTATTTTCTGGCTTAGGGCCATCAGCCAGCTGTCATCAGCTGCTGCCTTTGCTTTGCTGTAGTGTCTGTGAACACGTGTAGACCGCACCACATTCTAAGAGATAAATGGCAACTAACATGGTTTTCAGGTCTCCATCCATGCGAACAGAACTACAGGAATGGAGGCAATTGTATGGGGTCTGGATGGGGTCTAGAGGGGGGCGGCCGGGGCCTAATGACTCTCGTCTGGTAATACACATGTTTCGGGTCTGCTGTAGCTGGCGTTGGCCAGGTGTATCGTCGGGCAATATAATTGCCAAAAAATAAAGCCAAACGTGAGAGTGTGGTGGGGGCCACACACAAAAATGTAATTAAGTTATTATCTCAGTGGCTGTGCCGCCGCTTCTCGTCTCGCATTTGTGGGTGTCTCTGCAGTGCCTGAGTTTGTGGCAGCTGCCACTGCCTGCTGATTGCGTGTCAGCATCGCATTCGCCCGGAATACTCTCTCCCTCTCTCGTACATAAAACAGTGGGTGGGGAGGAGGAGGAGGGGGAGAGTAACATGCTTTACGGCGCTGTCAATTGAAAGAAAATTGCGAGTTGTTAAGATTTCGCCTCGTCCTTTGGCTGCACTTAATGAAGACCCTAACTATCCCCACTTCCCCCTCCCTTCTTACTCGTCGCACACATTAAACATTAAAGACTTGACGCCAGCGTAATGCCTTTAAAAGCAGTTTCTTGCTTCAACTTTTAATTTGATTACATGCCACAGACACGCACACTCTCGGGGCGGGCCCCAAACTTCTTCATTGGTGGCAGACGTGCGTGGGTTAGCCAAAAAGAAAAAGAAAAAACGAACAAAAAGTATGCCAACATGACGTGCCTCAAGTTCGTGTGCCACATCTTTGTCACATACACACACCCTCACGCAGGAAAACATATTTGTACTATAAACACTAATACAAACATAGAACAAGCCGAAAAGCCAAAAATTTATGGGCTGCGTAAATATAAATTTCAATTCTTCCCCTCCTTGGTTCACCCAGGCCACCTGAGCCACCTTTCTAGGGTCTCTGCACCTTTATTCTGGCAAAGAGGGATGGCTTCTGCTCTATTTTTAGGGTGCTGCAGCAGCACAGCACAGCTTATGCTTGTAGTTTCAGCGTAAATATTGTTCGTACCTGTGTTTAGGGGCTGCCAGGGAGCTGCGCTGCTCTCGCACTCAGACAACCCCTACCACAAGCCACTCAGACATTTTCATATGTGTGCATGTGTGTGTGCCCCCGCATGACAGGCGAGCCAAAAGCACTCGCATTCTTGTGGAGGGGAATCTATGTACAGCTGCTCACCACCCACTTATCGTAACATCGCAACGGCTAGTTAGTATTATTGGAGTTTTATGGGAAAGCTATTCGCAAATGTTTTCATATATTTTTGGAAATGGCTGTGCTTGGCTTTGGTAGCTCGATTTCGTTACGCATACGCCCTGTGGCGCGTCAAAAAATTGCTTATGCTAGGCTCCTGCCACCTGAATACCTAAGTTACGGAAAAAGTGAGTACTAAGTGCTGATGGCAAAAACAGAAAGCAAAGAAATTAAGAGTTGTGTTTCTTTGTTCTTTGATGCAGCTGTGCCAGAAAAGATTTTAATTATTTATGCATGGCCTGGCAGCAGACTGCTGCAGGTGACTGCAGTGTTCCTGGCTATTTTTTCATTAAGCCCTTGTGCACTCTTTATAGAAACATTTGCTACTCGAAAGTTTTGGCAGCAGTAAAGGACATGGCTTTTATAGTATGTGGCCCTTAAAGACTGAAGCAAGTACTTCAAGGCGGCTCTTGGCCATCGCTGCAACTGCAAGAACACACGCACACAGAAGCAGAAATGCTGATAGCCAAGGAAGAAAAACAACCGGAAAAGGAAATGATGAAAGCTTGGGGGAGGTGGATTGGGGACAACAAACTGGCTGACGAAGCTGGCAGGCAAATGTTTGGAAATGTCGCATAAATCAAAAGAGCAGCAGAGTACCAGCTAGCAGCTACCCAGCTATAGCACTCCTTCTGCATGGCTGCCTGGCTGCCTTGCCTTCGCTCCCTGTTCCTTCGCTGGCAACTGCTTACAGCCCATTGAGCACATGATATTGTGAATTACAGTTGCCTCTCCATTGCCACATAGAAACAAATGTGTATGCGTATATATGCACACACTTTCGTGTGTATTAATATATATTTGTGAATGTGGTAGATGTGGACGCGTGACTTGCATAACATTTTGGCAAGTAACACAAATTGAAAAAATCCATTGGCCACTTACTCCTCAGCTTACAGCTCCTCACCCTCACCCTCACCCGCCGCCCGACCAATGGCTTCGTGTGGATCCTGGAGACGTGTTTATGGCCAGCAAATAATTTTTGTTATACGAGAAGTTCGCAAGCTTTTTCTTCTACCCTTGAAAAAGCAACACACTTTTCCTTTAAAAATTTCTCAACAAAAAATACATTGAGTTTTCTGTAAAATGTCGTAGAGAGGAAAAACTATGTATATTGTTTTTCCTTCACAATTTTCCCATTTCCCCCATTTCGCATGCATACAGTAATTCTTGTGATCGTGCACACACACGCACACACATTTGTCAAATAGCGCTGCTGCTGCAGGACTGTTTTTTTGTTTTTGTTGTTGTTTTACTTTGTTGTAGCGCCCCGTTCCGCCTGTTCTCGCAAGCCCAAATAAGTATGCTAACAAATGCAAACAGCAAATGGCAGGGCCAAAAACCAAGAGGCAAAGACCCGAAAAAATGGCGTGTGTGTTATCCTCATGGTAAAAGCGCAAAGTCATGACAAACAAAAATAAATGCTCTCTTCTGCCCTACCTCTCTCACTCTCTCTTTCTCTATTTTTGGTTTTGTTTTGTTTGTGTGTGTATTTGCACTTGTTCTTGAAATATGCTTGTGTGTGTGTGTGTGGGCGTGCGTGTGTGATTGCTTGTTTGCTCTGGCCCCCCACCCCACAAGCACACACAGGCGCATTCGTATGTGTAACAAAGAGATCATTATGGGCTGTCCTCTACTCTGCCGTCTGCCTTCTGCTGGCTGTGGCATTGTCTATTGTTTGGCAGTTTCGAGCATGCTTAGCCCTCGTTCTTCTTTTACCGCCACGCTCCATACATTTATTTATTTCTTTTTTTTGGATTTGCACCGCTATCCTGTGTGTAACACAGGACTGAGCACTAAATATTTTATGGCATACTTTTCTGCAGGGACACACTCTAACGCACATCCATACATACATATATATATATGCATATAAACGTGGACGGCCATACATATGTCTATAAATATGCAGCTTGTCTATATAACGGCGGGGAATCAAATCATTTTCGATTGTCATTTGCCACCAAAAATGAGTCATTTGCTGGCCATTTGCAATAATGGATAGCCGAAAAGTGAACTTCGGGGGAGAATTTGCATTTTTGTGCCGGCCGTAGTTTTGATTAACTTTTCAACTCCAGCTTGCGGCCAGACGCCACTGGCACTCAGTCTTATCTAAATACAATTAAAATTAAAATGCTGACCACTTGTACCAGTTGTTGTGGTCATAACAAAAAAAATGTAGCTCCCACACAGTTATTAAAAGTTTCCGGCAGCCGTTAAAAAGTCGTAAAAATAAAAGAAAGGCCAAAGCGAGCGCGCGGAAAGCAAAGCAGAGAGAGGAGAATGGAAATGCAAAAGAAACAATTAAAATTGCATAATTAGCGGAGCGTATCTGGCAAAGTCGTTGGACAAACAAGTTATGGCCGCCGCAAAACAAACAAATGCTTGAAAAATTGCTTTTGAAGCAATGATACGAAATAACGCTGCAGATGCTGCAAGTCTCAGGATCGAACAAGCAGACACCGATGTACGCATCCGACAAACTGTAGTTTTCTAGTCCCCTGCTCCTTGCTCCTGTCATCATAAAACTACACTAGCACAGGTCCCGTGGGCAGAACGCACAAGGTATGCAGGTCGCAAGTTAAATAGAGGTTTTGATATTAGAGTACGACATTGTTTTGGGTTAACTTGGCGGCAACATTGTGCTGGACTAAAACTTTCGCTAAAAGGCCTTCCAAATGAATTTCCCTTAACTGCAGGATAGCTTGCAACTTGAGTGATACTTTAGAATAGTTATTATGAATCTCAGTGCTTCTGCCTTTGTCCGACTCTGGCTCTCAGTTGCGTTCAAACTTTTACCTGCCCAGATAGTGGATTCAGGGGTGTCGGGGGCATTGCAGTGAGCTCCCTTAGCGGAACTTCCTGTTTTCACACTTGCATCAATCCCCCCTCCCCATCGTCTTCCGTTGGCAACTTTCCAGCTGAAACTTTTTTATGTTAACCGAAACTTTACGCGCGAGCTAAACTTTGATGCATTTGCGTCATTTCCGTTTCCGTTGCGCTGCAATGAAGGCTACAATGACGTCCCAGCACCCACCCATACCTCCAGCTGGGCTCGGAGCCCCTTTTTTCTGCGTTCTCTATTTGCCTAACAGTCGGTAGCGCTTTTATTTGATTTTCTAATTATTTTCCTCACGAGACTTTATGGTGTGCCTGTTTGTGTGGCTGGCAACAGGTAGCGGTCTCAGTTTTTCCCCCATTTACGACTCTGCCACGCCATAAATAAATTAAGGCAGTGGCGTTTGTGGGCATATCGCAGTCGTCATTGCGTTTGCTGCACCCTCGTTAACAGGCGTTTATTAATTATATTTGTTGGCGCATACGCCCCACGTTACGTGCTTCCATAATTAATTCTCGTCTGACTACCGTCTGCTACCGAGGGTTTTCGCCGTTTTCTATTTCTCGTGTGTCGATTGGTTACAGAGCATGGGAAATCTCATTAGAGTTGCGGTAAAGAAAACTCATCGTAATGAGTTGCAAAATGCAAGCGAAAAATAAAATGATTTCTAATTATGTGGGCTTGCAGCTTTTTCCTGTGAACGGCTATACATGCTAAAAATATACGTAACATTTTATTTGTATTGCGAAATATCGTAAACATTTATGCAGAGCAAAAAGCTATTTCAAGAAAAAATACGCAATCCACATATCAGCAGTCTATAAAAAGAATGGAGTTAATTTGTGTAGTGGGAATTCGACAGGAGGTCGTTAATTAATCGCTTGGCTTAGTAATTAAACAAAGGTTAAACAACAAATCCAGCATAATTTGTCAGCAGCAGCCCCACGGCGATACCAGGGACCAGGAGGCAAGCCACAAAGCTCATCAGACAGGAGCTGGATAGACCAGAGCCAGGACTATAGTATGGCATTTATATCAGCTACGTGACCAAACCAAAGCTTTGTGCGAGGCCACTCTCCCCTCTGTTGGGTCCCCAAACTATCATTAAAAGCTGACAGACAGAGAGCACAATTTAGGTGCCAGAGGGAGACTTTGGTAATTATTAGAACCCGATGGGGTTCCATCCCATCCCTCAAGGGGTGCGCTTCGGGTGCCGAAAGGAAGTGCAAAAATAATGAAAATAAAATTACAAAATGTCAACAGCCACAGCTGTGCAGGAGGAAATTGAATATCCTGTGGCCAGACCCATACAGAGAGTCTCCCCGTGGGTCGACAGGAAATGGCAATCAACCTGAAAGCGCTGTGAAAGTGAGAGCACCACACATTGGCTGTCATTTTCTAAAGCACTTCATCCTCATCCCCCTCTTATCAGACGACGGCCTGTCTGTGATTTTAGCATAATTTTCTCATTACATTAAAACGTTCCTAATTGCTTTGCCCTGGCATCAAAGTTTATCGGAGCACCACCTGAGCCACACACACTCGTCAAACGCAGCTTGTGCATAATAATTTATTCAGATTTACGTACAGTTGTGTGGTTTTGTTTAGAACAAAAAGCCTTCACTCGCTACTTCAGGTATGCTTCTTTAAGGACACTCAAAGAACAGAGAGAGCGGGAGAGAGAGAGAGATGTTATTTAAGCCTGCCTCTGCATCTGCCTCTCTTTCACTTTAATTAAACTTCAACTTCAGATACCGAGCATCAAACTTTTTCTATTTCCGATGTCGAAATAACCAGAAAAAAAAACTTATAATTAAAGGTAAGGGACTAAAGCAAAAATCACAAACACACAAAACTTTTTACAACTTCTTCTTCTTGTTCGCTCCAGAGCGAGGGCCCAACTTTCCTTTCGGGCCGCCCCACAAAAATTATTTAGAATTTATATTAATTAATATTTGTTTTGTCCTCTTTTTGTGGCCTAAAATGAAAGACCTCTCGTCTGCTGAGTCACTGTCTCTGTTTATATTTTGATAACGAAGTTTGTTCTCGGCCTTGATAAGATTTATCTTTGCAGCAAGCGAGACGTCTCCATATATTTATTAAGCTGCGACAAAGGGGTCAGTTGCAACTTAATTAATTATGGGTCACAGCAAGTGGCTGACACTAGCTACATCATTGGCTGGCTGTCCGTCGGGTGGACGAGGAGACCTTTCTTTTTTGGATATTTTTTGGTTATTCGAAATTCATATTTTGATATTTTGCTGTGACATTTTCAGAATTCTTGTGTTTAATTGTCGAATTCTACAAAATGTTCCATTCAATTAATTTTTCAATAGCAGCAGAGCACACAAATGTTTTTATTCAATTCCTTTGATATTTTCTCTGATTTTCTTTATATTTTCATTCCATTAAAAATTTCCTTGTGTCATTTTTAGAGTAAGAACTCTGCTCCATATCCTCACTACACACCCCGCCAAGTAAAGTCTCTCCGGGACTTACTTTAACCGTTACACTTTCTACCACCTCCGCTGATAAATGTTACGTGTGATAAGGGACTGTTGTTCTGAGAGCTCGTCCGTTGGTTACCTTCCGCAAGCGTCTGCGTTGGTGAAGAACCGGCGTGCAACTGAACGTCCAGGTCGATGTCTGCGATGGCGACAGCCGCCAGGATACACGAAGGCGTGTACTAAAATTGTAGGGCACTTCGTGTTTGTGTTCGTGTCCGCGTCGTCGCTCGCATTTATGAATGGAACAAACACTTGTTTGCGTGCAACGGGGTAAGCATCTGTGATACTGACCCTCTGCCACTTGGCGGACTGTTATATCCGTTTTACTCGGAGGGGAACACCCTCTACGGCTGCTCGGATGACAAATATCGCACCTTTGTGGAATTGAGCGCATTCCTCGAATGTGCAATGAAATGAGAAATCGTCAGAGTTTGCTGCGGCGTATACGTAATATTACTATGCCTCTTAGGCTATAGAGTCTGCATTGCTACAAAAAAACTCTTCTCTAGCCTCAAACTACTTGAATAGTAGACACAAATCACTGACAAAATGTACAACGCAAGGGGGGAACTTGGCAATGCAAAAGTCGCAGGCTCCCGCGAGGCCCTGCCACCGCAGACAATGTCAATAATGCGGCCACGCCTAAGCGGACAACAACGCCGCAAGCAGAAAACAGTTGACAGTAGAGGTGGCAGTGGCAACAAGCAGACAGGCAGCATCAGCATCAGCAGCTGTGTAGGCTAAGTAAACAATGGGATGCCACGAGGCAGTCCCCAAGGATTCGAAACAATAAAATCCGTAAGTAGATTCAGTGAAAAATGCAGAAAAACATAAACAGGATCACAAAGAAGTAGAGAGTCGCCCGTCGGCAGAGAGGGGTGGCAGCCATCGTCAAGTGTATTATGTTGCATTCAACAAAGACCGATTATGGTTTCGTTGCAACTAACATGCCCCAGAGGCGAGGCAAAGCAAATAGATAACATTACCGGTGGTCACAGTGTCGAGCCGGACACTTGCCCCAGAAAACCCAAGGCAGATTTCAACTGAATTTGATACCAAATATATTCTGCACCTTGAACCCATTGAATGACTTTAATTGAAAGTTTTAGCCAAAAGATACGAAACCACAATTCTTGCAACGAAATTCCTTACCACACGCACATACACACACACGCATAAACGTTTGTTTGCGGCTGCCAAAAAACACAGAGAACCAGAGCCAGCGACAGACTCAGCAATTATATTCATTGTTCAAATTTGAATAAAATGTCAAGCAAAGTGAGTGCATGAATTTGCGAGTAATGCTGTGCTTAGCCCCCTCTTAAAGGCATATATAAATTAACCAGACTTCATAGACAAGGCAGTCGTCCCCCAATAACATCTGGTTAAAAGTCAAAGTCAAAAGACAGAGACGTACACACGCACACACAGTGGTGAGGGCAGGAGAGGTGTACACATGTGAGGGGCGGAGTCTTGGGGATAGCCAAAGAGGCTGAAAGCCGCACAGGCAGCAAAAGCTGACAAAAAAGAAGAAAAAACAACGGGGAGAACAAAGGAGAAAAAACTTTCTGCCAAACAGGCAACATGTCGACTGAAGGCAGGATCGACAGCAGAGGCACACAGCACAGAGCACGGAAGGGAAAAAATAAGGAAACAGGCGAGGAAGAGCTCAAATTTCACAGGAAATGGCTGAAAGGCAGGCTGGGCAATAGGGGCATGGTGGCCTCGAGGGGCAGACAGCCGTAGAAAGGATAATGCGCGGCATGCGGAACGCATAAGCGGCAAATTCCATTAAGTGGCAACAGCAGCAACAACGACCAGTCGAGCCGGCAGGCGCGGGTGGGCAGCAGATTGAGGGCTTCCCATCGAATTAAAATGATATGAGCAGCAGCAGCAGCAGCATCAGTGGCAGCATCAGCATCACTGGGAATGGACAGAAACGGTTTCGGCGGTCAGGGTTGACACAGCGCTTCATGGTAGATAAATTTTTTTATGCGCCCTTTGATGAGGGTGCGTCGTGCGTTGTGCGTTTTGCCTTGTGCGTGGTTTGACACAAGACCAGGATATGTATGTACATATGTGTGTGTGTGTGGGCAAAATAAAATTTCAATTTGCCAACGAAGTGGGTCAGTAGAGGGCTGCCTCTGATTCGATGGCATTGGATATTGAACCCCTAGCATAATTCCACGGATTAACGCTCCATAATAGAGAAATGGCAGCGTAAAACGTGAGAGTACGTTCCTTATTATCCAAAGTAAAGAAAGGAATATTGTTTTAATAGACTGGATATAAGGAATAGAATATATCGAATATATCTGCATTTGCAAAATACCTACATATACTCGTAAACCAACCAGGAGGTATATGGGTACATATGTATGTATGTATGTATGCATGTGTTTAACATCATATTAGCCAGGACACAAACAATCGGAAGCTCTCGAAATGTTAAGCAGCATCCACTTGAATAGATACCACTGAAATGTTAGCCCTGCGGCTGTGTTTCTATCCAGGACACAAACCAAAGTCTAAATCCAATAAAATCCACAAAATAGATTCCACATGAACGTTTTTCCACGCTTGAGTTTTGGTTTTTAAGGTTCCTTCGACTTTCAGTGGGCAAAACAGGGGCGTGGATAAAATTAATACAAAAGATACATCATCTGCTCCCTACACTCTCTCTAGATGCTAATGAAGACAAATGAATGGCCCGCTTACTCCTGGCTGATGCATCTGAATGCATTTGACAGACCCCCTGTATACAGTGCCGCATCTCTGTGGCTGACTATTAGCCACAACTGCGAAAAACCAAGAAAATGCACTCCGAAAATGGCAGAGGCAAGAGATTAATCCAACTAAATATCTGCTTTTTGTGTGCTAAAATCCTTCTTCCCCCCCACCACCCATCCGACACCATTGTATTTGAGAAAATTAATGGTTTAGTTTCGGGTTAATTGTTGGGGAGAGATTATATATTCAAAACGTATTAAAATGGTATGCTTGGCAGTTCTTTTGTTATCCCTCCTGCTTGTACTTCCGGTTCCGGAAGTTGTTTTACACCTAAACATTTGCATAAACATGGCTTCCACTTCCTGCCCGCTGACGCTGCATTTTAAACACTGTATTCTGCAGTCTCCTGACAAGACCGGACTATATTAAATGTTGCTTTCGCACGAAATGATTTATTCATTCGGCGTTTTGCAAGTTCTTAAAAAACGAAAACGAAAGCGAAAAATCTCACAACCATTTCAATGAAATGTTTTCTTTTTTTGTTTCACTTGCCTTTAATTCGTTTGCTTTTTTCCCCCATCGCCGGTGTAATTTTTTATATTTTTTAAAGTAACAAGAACAAAATGTTATGACTCGGTTTGACTGCTTTTGCTTGCCAATTTAAAAATAATTCAATATTTGTATAGATAAAGTGCACACATTACCGCAGGTGGGAAAATGGGAAAATCACCGCGTGACCGCATCGAACCAAAAAAAAGGGGAAACGAGAGCAAATTCCACCCGCCACATACCCTCACACTATGCAGTCATACTCATTGCAGTTATCCGCTAGGGAAATGGCAAACTTCTACCCATTTTGTGTGTACTCTATTTAAGGGCACAAACAATCCCAGTCGCAGCTGGAAAACTCTCATTTGAATAACAAATTGGACAAGGAATGCACACAAAATACATAAAAATAAGATATTAATTCGCATCGCTGGGCTTAAATCTGCATGCACGCAACGGATTTGTGGCGTAGCGGGGGCGTGGCACAAGCAATCCACTTATCAATTCATCTATTAACATAAAATATGTAGGAGTATGTGGGCATAGTATTTATTCTTTCCACAGAACCAAGAGTTTAGGCTAGATTTATTGGCCGAGGCCCTCCTCCAGTTGTTGGTAGGTTAGCCGCAGAGAAACTTTGCCACAATTTATGGCATGGCATAAAAAATAAATGCAATTTAAATTATAGAGAAATGGCAGCATGAGGATTAAGGCCCGCAAGGCCGAACCCAGCCCACCGAAAAAGTTTCAAAACTCTCAGAGAAGCTTCATTTTTCACATTTTCGCCTTGTTCTTACGTTGAAATGTTTGCAATCCTCAAATGAAATGGCCTTAAGCGTAAGGTTTATTCTATAAATGGATGGACTCTGCTTTGCTCACTCACCTTTTATGAAGTCAACTGCCATCTCCAGGCCGTAGGTATCCTTGTCGCAGTCGTCCAGCAAATGGGCGCCCAGTGTGACGTTTGGCAGCAATTGCTGCTTGTTGACTTGGTCCAGGGTATACAGCATCGCCTCCAGTGCCTGGATGCCGCCCTGTGGCATGATGGGCCCGCAGGTGATGCTGTCCTCGCGCGAATGCACCATCATTAGGCCGCCAAGGATGACGTCGCCCTCCAGCACTGCCGCATGTTTCACCGGCCACACGGATGTGGGCGGTGGTGCGGAGCTGCCCATAGCATTGGCCAGGAGTTGCACCATGTGGCCGGCTCCGCCCAGCAACCTGGGTGTTGGCACGGTTTTTCCTACTCCTGCGGCTGCTGCTATTTGGAGCGCTGGTTCTATTATTGTGGATATCGTCATTGGATCTGCATGCTGTGTTTGGATCTGCATGCCCCATGTCGGCCCAGTGGCATTAACATAGCTTTGTGTGGCAGCCAGCATGTCCATATTGAATTTCATTGCAGCTTGGCCAACATTTTTATTTATTCCATGCGATGTTTTTGTTGTTGTAGCTGTGGGTGTCGTCGGCGCCACGCGCTTCTCTTTTATTTTTATTATTGGAACTGTTGGTGGTATTGCAGCTGTATCTTCAGTGTTTGCATTTCCCCATGGGATTGTTGGCTCTGTGGCACCCACTACTGCTGGTGCTGCTGCCGCGGCAATTGGTTGCACATTTTCCCCGGGTAATGCAGTTGTTCTAAAGGGTTCCTCTGTTGCGGCTTGTGCTTGCATGACTCGCATCCGTTGTCCCTCGGTTGCTGTCTCTGTGGTTGCTGCACTTCCGATTGGCATTACCGATGCTGCTGCTGCTTCTTCTGCTGATCCTGCCACACCTGGCACTGGTCTAGGTTCCGTTTCTACTTCTGCTCCTGTTCCTTTAGCACTTTCTGCCATGGTAACTGTATCTTTCATCAGCTTGTGCTGCTGGCTTGCCTGGTTTTCAGTTGCTTTTCTCAGTGTGCTGGACACAAAAGACTCGGACGAACCTTCTTGTCCGTCGGTTGTTGTTGATATTAGATTTCCGGCTGCTGTTGATGCTGCACTTGCAAGCACACTTAAAGGTAATTGGCCTGCTGTGGGTTCTCCCTCGATTGCGGGTGTCGCCTGAAGGACCGCTTCCTCCACTACGGCTGTCACCTGCTGCTCTTCTATGGCTTTCATGGTTTCGGTGGGCGTTGCTGTTGCTGGTTCTGTTGCAAATCGTGAATTTAAATTGACGCCTTTGTTCGCAGAGTACAATGTGGAGCTTGGCATAGTTGTCGTCGCTCCCCCGTCCCATAGCCCCGGTAATGGCTGGTCTCCATTGTGCCCCAATGCTTGTTGAAAATTCGCGCAACTTGTCAGTAGCAGTAGCAGCAGAACCGTGGCAGTGGCGGTGTTGGTGGCGCCTCGTGACTGTTGTGTTCTTCCGGCCATTTCACCGCAAACCTTTTGGGTGTGTTTGATGAGATCAGTGCAAGAACGAAAGCGGAGGCGCAACCGGGCTCAGCAGCAGTAGCGGCTGGATGGACGATGATGAACGCATTTGTTTTCCGCCTGTTGCCGGTTGTTTCGGGTTGTAAATTTCAATTAATTTTCAACAAGAGTTCGTCCCGGAATTCAGCTGGCCGCCGACAGCACGCGTTTAATTAAGTCCGAGCTGTAAATTGATGTGGCTGCTAATTTCAGTGGCTCCTGCTGCACGGAGATTGGGCTTATGGGGTCTAGTCTCGGTCTACAACTTTGTTGCGGCCGCAACCGCTGCAGTGTTATTTTTATGTCCGGCAGAACTGCAAAATAAAACACAAGTGGAAATTCCCGTTAGTAGGGAAATCGTGCAGAGGGAAACACAAAGCATGGAATACGAACGAAAATAGAAGGGAAAACGGAAAGGAAGTGAATTATAAATGTACGTAGTTAAGCGAATTTAATGAGCAGTAAAAATGTGCATAAAAATGAGCAGACATTTGTCTGTCTGTCTGCCCAAAAAACACGGAGCAGAGCGCGTGCCGGATATCCCAGTGGAATTTCTGCCATTGCCTCCCACTGCTCCCGCTTAGAGAGGATGCACACAAGTTAATAAAGCTGTCTACGGAGAGAGATCTCTGAGAGTTATTCGCATGCAATTCTCTATTTTAAATATTCCCAAAAAGGAACTTAATTCGTTTATGCAAGAGCATAGCTAAAGCCACGCCTTCATAGACTGAGGCTCTCAGTTCTTTTATTCCATTAAATGCTCACAGAGAACGTGTCTCGGCGACACCAAGTATCCCGTTCAAAGATTTATCAGACCCATAGAGCTATATCAAAAAACTATTTGGTTTGTTTCTTTGCTCTCTGACAGAAAATATTTTTGTTTGCGTTTTTGCGTTGCCGCTTAACACGGAAATCAGTTGCAAGCAGAATCCAATTTAAACTGAAACTCAATTTGCATCGATTGCTCCATCCATCTATAGTATGAAATCCATGCCATGGGGGACTACAGGACTACTATTTGATCTAACTTTAGGCATTGTGGTGAAAGTTTTCAGGGCCCCTCGGCCTGATATATGCACGGCAGAACAATGGATGGAATGGGATGGGTTGTTTTCCTTACAAATTCACTGCGTTTTCCCCAATCCCCACGCACACGCGTCCACGCATTGGGGAATTTGTCCGTGGCGGCAAATTGATGAGATTAATTAAGTTTCGGCTTGCATTCCGGGCCACAGGCAGAGAGACAATGTTGACGACGGCAGCAACGTTTTCATTAGTTACGCTGCACGTGAATTTATGGCCACGTCTCGACAGTTTGTGGCATCCCCGCACTGCCCAACGACCGCACCCCGCCATACACACAGCTTGTTCATTTTCACATGCCCGTTGACACTTATTTCCAGAGGCATGTGTCCAAATTCGGCTCGACCTTCACAGCGCTAAACAGGAAAATCCTGCCGCTATTTTGGGTTCAACAATGTTTGGAGCGGGCCCAAAATATTTCCGGCATTCGAGATAAATGACGAAACATTAAAGAATCGCCATCGCCCTCTCGGACGCTGGAATTTTACTCAATATATTAAGCATACGCAGCCTTGGACCAGCCCTAAGGAACGTTTATGCAGCTTTTAAAGCTGCCATAAATTGTAATTCCCTTATATTTATTGGACAAATATTTTGTTAGCCTTATGGGCGCCCATCGAAAGTCCACTAGAGTGGCCTCTCAATAAAGCATAGGGACAATTTGGGTAATTGGCTTCTTCCAATGAGCAATAAGCGATGCCTTTTCTGGCTGCTCTGTTAACTAATTAACTCGACATAATTAATGAAAATACTTTGATTAGATTTGCCATTTAACCCGATTTCCGACTTAGCCAGGCGCCATTGAATGACACCCACCGATGGCCCGCCCATTCATTTTCTTAGGTTTTTTTTGGTATTACTATATTTATAAATAAATGTTCCGTTTCCGTTTTTCATTACGGTAAGAGGATATCCTCATTGCTGACTGGAGCGCAGGTCTCTTGCATGTTTGCTCATATTTGTGTGCCCAAAAAACCATCGAGTGATGGATGAGGGAAAACACTGAGTAAACAGTTTTATGGGCCGTTGGGGCGAATCCAAATTGAACGAACATTCCACAAGCGCAAATAACCTTTAGAGTTTAAGGAATTTTTTGACATTTAGGAAATTTTAATTTTAATCACTTTGATTTGTCAGCAAAACAGCAAAGCTTCATTTTGTTTTCAGCCAAATCTCATTGGTTGCGAGTCTTTATACAATCTTTTGCAAGGGACAGGACAGGACATATAAAGCCTAACAGCTTTTGGGTCCCGAGGCGCTTTTTTCGCTTGAACTCGTTCCGGTTTTCGGTTTGGGGGCCAAAATTCGGTTTTAGGTTTACGCCGTTATTTGCACACTCACTCACACACACACACACAGACAGATAACCGTTTCAGGTAATGCTCATGTTACAGTTTTGGCCAGGCCATGATTTTTTATGCGCGCATTATGCAAAAAGTTGAATGGAGCGCAAAAATGTGCAAAACTGTGGAAAGGGGAAATGTGCTCGGTGCCCTGAAAGGCTGCAGCGAAATGAAAAATTAATGAGCCCCGCATGGGCTGAGGGCATGGGGGCAAGGCTAAGCCCTCGTAGACCCGCACGCCGCTCAATTATTAAAATATTATTTATCATCCTATGGCTGGACGACGGCTTGACTCCAGCTTAATGGCAGGAACGTGACGGCAGGCAGAGTGGTGATGACGACCGTACGTCCACTTAAATCCTGATTATATTTAATGAATATGCAATCCACTATCCATAAAATATTTAAATATTTACAATGTGTGCGACTGTTTGTGTGTCAGCCGTTATGGAGTGTATGTGTGTGCGAGTGGCTCAAATATGTAAATAACAAGGCCATAATTCATTCACGCAATGTGATCTGCTGAAGCAGCTGCTTTAATTTCATTTAATTTACTTTAATTATTTTAACCACTTGAATCCATAAATCCATATCTATACTGTACATTTTGTAGCACAAAATGTGTGTATCTGTGCTCTCTGCACAACGCGTGCACCAAATTGCATGGTTTTTTTTTTTTAATTATAGCCAGACTATAGGGCTTGGTTTTTATTAGTCCAAAAAATCTCAAATTTGGTCCAAAAATGTGTCCATCAATTCTTTTTTTTGTCATTCCTTAGAATGGAACATTTTATGATAGATTTTGGTTTTATAGCTTTTTGTGTGTAAAATATTTTCTGATAAAACTGCAATTTGTGTAATTATAGTATTTTTTGCTGTTGATTAACATTTTTTAATATCGATGAATTCCCAAACATAACATTAAATTCATTTAGTAAGCGCGGGTCATTAATTAATTAATTAAATAATTATGCTGTATATGTATATTTATGTATGTACATTTGTAAATTGGTACAGATTTCAACGAAAGTTAAAGCATGAATTGAATTTGCAGTGGAACAACCTATATTTGGCATATAATTTGGTCAACCATTTTTGGGGCACTTTTTTTGTTCGCTTCGCATTCAAGCCATTAAATTCCATTTATTATCATTTTTATCGGTTTTCCAATTAAAAAGTTTGTACATTAATTTTATTTTACGCGTTTCCATTGTTTTTTGCCGTTGGCCACTTGCTCGCCAGCTCGCTCGCTCCCCTTTCGTTTGCGTTGCCACTCCTCGTGGCTAAGAATTTTAAAAACGATTTTTGGCGGCACGCAGAATGTTCAGAAAGTGTTTCAGCAAACTTTTAATTAGTAGCATGCAACATGCATCAGGGAAACGCCCTCAAAAAATTGAACTTTGTCTCCTCGTGGCTAAGTTAGAAGAGAGGACAAAAGTCCTTGGCTTTTGACGGTCGATCAATAGACGTCTGTTTCCGTTAAATAAAAGACAATTATGTGAGTATCATACATGCACCTTCAAGGGGAACTATCGCTGGATGGCACTGCAGTGGCAGCACATATTCAATGCGAAAGGGGAAATAGGGTTCCGGAATCGTTCTTTGGATCTCATTGTATACATTATTGCCAACACGCCTGACAGCCCATCATAGCAGTCGGGCGACGGGACAGGCATTAGCCACAGCTAGTTCAAAAGAGCCCTCAACTCTTCCCTGTCATCCGTATAGAATTTAAATCATGGCCAACGAAAAGCACTGTCCAGCGACCAATTTCAAGCGATTTTATTTCGAGTTTTTCCAGGCGGAAAAGCTGTTTGGTCAATGGCGCCAAAATATGCCACACACGCGTCGACACTCACAATCCGCTCCCACTCCCACTCCCACCTCCCACCTCCTGCCCACACGACAAACATTCTGCCTGCTGCCGCGGAAAATTGGCCGCGACAGTTTTGCAGGCCAAAAGCGTCACTGGCGGCATTTCTCGCGGCTCTTCGACTCGGTGGCACAAACAAATTAATCCAATTTTGAAAGTGAGATTGGGTCGCCGGAGTCCGCGCATAAATTAAATAATTAACTCGATTGGGTGTGTGTGTGGGGGGGCTTGGTGCCATCTCGTAGTTTAGTTAATTGATGCTGTGCCAAAGCGTTTATTCACCGCTTAAGTGCTCTGATATATTTGTTGGTTAGTTAATTTATGTTCTAGATTCGAAAGATGGTACGAATGAAACAACAAACTGTGTAGGACTTGCGGCAGCGAAAATGAAGTGCAAGTCAAAGGCACTTGAAATCCAGTTCAAAGTATTCCCGGTTCAGATTCAAAGGTGGATTACGAGATGGTGGGAAAAGGCGCAACAAATTAATCAAAATTAATCGCATTACAACAAACAGCATCAGCAGGAGCAGCATGAGCAGAACCAAAAGCAATTTACGACCCACGCAGAGACACACACACACACGCAGAGCTCCGAATAAGCAAAAGGAACATACGCGAAATACTTTTAAGTGCTCCGCAGAAGAGAAACTCATTACGGAAATTGCTTTACACGGGCACAAACGAAGCTACGCCAGCGGCAGCTTTACGGATCATACTCGTATGTACTGTCGCACATACCTCCCGAAGTGGGACGCCTGTCGGCCTGCTCTCAGTTTCAGTTTCAGTTCATCAAATGAATAAGTGAACCTCCACAGCGCGGCATCAATTAAGACAGCCAAAAGAGAAGAGAAGGCGCAGATATGTGAGGTGAGGAGGCAGTTCTGTGCTGTGCTGTGCTGGCTGTCAGCGCCAAGGCACGCCAAAAGGTAATAACATGCACAGCATCATCGAAATTCTCTTACATGATTCTCCATTTTGGTTTCGTATACTTTTTTTTTAATTTTCGTCTGCTGTGAAGGCGACTCTCATGGCGGATGGATGTATGCCACTTCCACAAAAAAGTTGGGACTCTGTTCGTTCATTGATTTTATGTTCAGCTGTGGCCCAAACTCCTTCGGAAGTACTGATGGAGGGTGTGTGGAGCCTGTATGGAGATTGGCATTTGATAGCATTGGATATGATATGCACGCCACATTAAATGGATTATTTAATGTTGTCACTCTCACGTACACGGACGAACGTACTTGCGTACGTATGGGAAGCAAATGATGCGTGCAGCAGATAGAGTGCTGCCTCCTGCTTAAAGCCGCCAGAGACACTGCCAAGGGGAGGCGGAGACACGACACACAATGTTGTTGGCATAAAAGTCAAACTGCGGCGCACAGCATCATCGTCTGCTGGCGGATTGTTGGCTCGTTCCCATTTGGCCCCGAACGAGAAACCACAGAGCCACTAGACCACAGGGGCTTTCCACCAATGCAGGAGGAGGTTAAAGTTGATTGTGCTTGAAATTGGTCGGCTGCTGTTGCTCTGCTGTGTGCTTTGCATCCATGTGAGCATCGTAATTGGAGATGTGTCGCTTGCCCCACGACCCTGCCAACACAGTATTTGCTTATCGCGAAATGGGGGGAACGACACCCCCAAACGTGCGGCTCCACCTGTGGCTACAGATTTGTGCTGATAGAAGCTTATGAAAATCAGCTTGGCACTTCTGCTCGATTGAGGGTTCGATACAGCGAGAGAGTGAGAGAGTGCAGTACTTATTCCAGTTAATTACAAAGGGATTCTGTAGGTTCAATATTAATTGCATGCAGCGCCTCACAAAAGAGCATGCACCCAATCAGTAAGCCCCATCAAACCCATAATTAAAACCTCATCCCAATGGTAGATTTATTGGATTTTTGCTTCCGCTTTCAGTTGAAGCATGCCTGAATGGCCTGACTGCCTGCGAGTCTGACTGATAATTATAATTGGCCGGGCAAATGAACTCTGACCTTACGCGGCAAGCAGAAGTTCTTTTGTGGGCAGGATATGGAGATGGACTAGCGATTCCGGAGCCACACAGAGCACCGAGGGCATCATTCATTCGACTGCTCGTATAATTAGACGTATTATTCATGTCTATCGAGTACGTGCACACATATCTCTCGAACTCGTATGTATAACAAACAAACACGCTCTCTCTCTCTCTCTCTCTCACTCTCGATAAATAATACACTCGCAAAAGCTGGAAAAAAACAAGGATTTCGGATTGTGGTTCAGCTCTTGATCCACGGAGTGCGGCCTGGCTAATGCCCCTAAGTCCCACATACAATGTTGGCACACATACTCGTGTCTGCGCCATGAGTCGTGCATTTGTAACAGCAAATCTCCTCACATGGTAACCGGCGAAACGGCAGGGGAAGCAGCTTCATAAATCAAAAGACAAGCTCATAAATAAATAATGTAAATTTAAGCACTCGTTGAACGAATTCCTCATGGCGATATAAGTACTTGAAAATTGTTGAAATACTCAATCAAAGCTGTATGCTGTCAGGAGAAAATAAATTTAAAAAACACGGAGAACATTTGATTTCGTGTAAAATTCGCTCTGATAAACATAATACAAATTCCAAACATTGTAGGGAGAAATTATTCGATTGCTGAGCAAGATTTATGCGCATAGAAACATGCAGACAGGACAAACAGCATACCTTATGGGACAATGCTCTTCATGCACAGAATACACGACTCAAAGGCGAACAGATGGACAAAGCAAACGATGCAAAATTGTTGGTGCAGTTGATAAGCTTTCTGTTTACGGCACACACACAAACCAATCTTTCCGGGCAAATGCAAATGCAACCTACTCACATAATTGTCGTACTAGTTTAGCTCTCTCTCGTTCCCTCAGACCTCGACTGTGCTTGATCGTGCATGTCTTTTAGATAATTCTGCAGCTCATTGGCAAAATATTTGGCTTCCAGCTGTGAGACCAAAGGGCAAAGGACCCCAGAGCAAAGTCAAAGCCAAATCCCATCCAATTCTATTACCATTCAAATGCAAATGCAAATGCAGTCGAGAATTCGTATCTGTTCGGAAGCGCTGTATGGTGCATGGCAAGCGACTTAATAGTCGCCAGCTTTAATCAGGTTTATTATCTAGCAGATTTTAGAGATTAAAGTGCAGCTTTTAATAAGGCTTAAAGCAGGACCTGGTGGCAGCAAGCGTAAGCAGCCCCAGCCACCAGTTTCGGCTGGTGGCTGGCGCTAATCTGACACAAGTTGCCATTTAATGGGTGCTCCCACGGACGGACGGCTTTAAAGAGCCATAAAGAGAGCAGCCAAAGAAGGCAGAAATAATAAATATTAATGGCGGAAGAGAAGAGGCTGGCCGCCACTTCCACTTCCGTTTCCTCTCTGTGGCAGACCTCATTGTTTAGGGGCACGCGGATGGCAAACTTTCTTTTTATTCGCTCCTAAAATATTTATTTATTCACGCACTCGCGCTCCCTTTCCCATGGGCATAATTTGCATTCCAGCACTTATTGTTGTTAATCTGCTCATAGAAAATTTAATTAAAGCAATGGGGCCAGAGCCCGGCCCGCTCTGGAATGATTCAATTTATGATTGGATTGGGGGCCTCCGCATCCGGGCATCAATCAGGCATAAAGCGTGACTACCATGGGGGTGGTGGCATTCCACAGACACGCCTCACTTGGCACTCCCTTCGGGGGCAGGGCAGGGCCGTATGCCAATGCCCTTGAAACTCTGTCCACCGAAAAACGTTCAGTAATGAAAATTTAGCAAAAAGCATTTTATAATCAGAGACTCTCGGACTTCTAACGGTTATCTAAAATCCAAAAAAGAGAGTGCAAAAAAAGGGCGAAGTAGAAAAGCCTTTCAATTGCATTAGTGCGCCATCAAGAGCTTGGGGAACTTCACTGGAGTAGTACTCTCCAGCATAGGTCCACAGGCAGTCACCAGGGCCTTGAGAAACTTAAAGCTTAAAAACTTAAAGGAGCATGCTGTCGCTCAACAACATTAAAGCTTCCATCTAATGGAAGGCACAAGTGAAAAAGCGTTCCACCGAGAAAGTCTTACCAAGTGTCCCATTTCCCAGTAACCTTGTGCAACGTTCTTAAATGACACTACATAATAATCTGGCAGGTGTGATTAAAACTTCTGCCTGAACGATGTTTAAAGTTATTGCACAACAACTTAACTCTTTTGCCCCGCCTTTAATTTCTGCAACAATTGGGGCAGGTAAATCAGAGGGTAATAAACGAAAAACTTTATCCTTGAGGGAGGTTGGAAAGTGTGGCAGGTAAGCCAATCGAAAGTGCAGCCAAAAGTTAGCACATCACTGTGGGTTCCCACCCAATGAACCAACACTAATGGCCACCAAGGAAGATGGAAAGCTAAGAATTTAACGCAGTTTGCAGGCTAATAAATGTTGCGGTTGGTCCAATTGTTGGCTAATTACATCATGCAGTGCAGCGCAGTGGTTCCTCCTATGTGAAGCATCTGAGAATTTTCATTGATGAATAATTGCTTTACTTTCCATAGCCTTGGCAGGGCTTTGGAGAAGCTTGAAGAAGTGATCGATTTCCATTAAATGTTGTGCTCAAATGGCAACTCAACTCTAAAGACAAATTCGACATTGGCCTTTGTTTGCTTTCAATTTGCATTTTCTGTAAACACAATTATTTTCACGAATAATTGAATTTTATTAGATCTCCTGACGGAGCTTGGAAAATTAATTTTCTTTTCTGTTATGCCACATTTGTCACAGTTGCACACCAACAATGTGGCGCGAGGCCGCGCAGAGAAACATGCCACACGCTCCTTTGTTGCCCTTCTCGCACTTGGTCATTGGCCCGTTGGACCTGGACCCTTCTTGCCCTGCGGCTCCTTTTTACCCGCTACTGTCATAAATCAGCGTTGTTGCATTTAACTTCTCGGTGCAAATGAGTTTCACAACAAAAGCAATAAGTGGAAATGCCGGCGCTAGATGGAATTCTAAAGCCTCGCTCAGATTTATTGCTTTGCATTTATTTTTGCGAAAAGGAAATTTCCTATTTAGTTTGATACGTTTTCACTTGCTTCTACGATTCAAGCAACGATTGGAGAATACATTTTGAATATTAAATTATTAATTAGCTCCAAGACTTCGAAACTTACTTGGGCTTCCAACAGGAGTTATGATTTTTAATCCGATATTGAAATAGTTGAATTAATAAGTAGACACAAAAGTACACAAATCATTTTTATGGCTCTCAATATTTGCTGTAATTTAGTTAGTATTTAAATAACTTTTCTCATTAAAAAGATCACACAATTTCCCAAGAATTTTGACTTGTATTTCCTTTTGGGTGAAACTTTTGCGAGCGAAACTTTTCCCAACGGACAGGACAGGAAGGAGCAGGCGGCAACCTTTCACTTTGGAATCGCGTTTAAGACTAACAGCAGCAGCATTCTCCGAGCTGTGGCCACGACACGAAGTCGGGTGTCCTGTGGCGACAGGACAGCATCAGGATGCTGCTGTTATCTCTTGTTTTGGGAAATTTCCTAACAGCCCGCTGTTAACATCGATGTAGACCAAAGGGGATTCCCCGAAAAATGGTTTATGATATTGTAACATTTAATTGAAATAATTGCATTAAAAATGCTAAGCCAATGCCATTACATCCGAAAGTAATCTCTCGAGTATGCCACGTTTTGATAAATTTTCATGAATCTTGTGACTGACCTCCACATGGAGTGAATGTGAGTGGCTTTGCCAAAGCGGATTAAATGCGTTCAGGTCTTCAACAGTGATTAAAGATAGCTTATTTTCTGTAAAAGTTCCTAATGAGTTCCATTTCCATTCCTAGTAATCGAAAAGAAGGCCAACATTAAAGCTTTGAAGATGCGCAAGCACAAGATAAAACACAAACAAAATAATTGATGGGAATGAAAATGTGAATGCGGGACACACACAACGAGCACATTCATCATTTTGAGTAGTAGGACGGACAATTTTTATTCCTTTTTTTTCCATAAGTTTTCCTTTGCTCTTCCTGTCGTACATCAACTGTGTTTACTGCAACACTCGGCACGGCACACAGCAGCATCAACCCAGACCTCAGCTTTGTGGCATTATTCCTCTACAAACATCTATAGAGTGTGTCATGTACTAAGCTAAGCCACTGGTCAGAATGATGCTAGCAGGCACAAAAGCAAACGAGTCACAGAGTCACACAGAAACCTTCTAATCTCGTTCGTGTATCTGGGGATGACAATTTGGCGGCCCACAGTCACATTTAAAACCATTTTCCACTCTCTTACTTTGCATGTAAATGGCTGAGCTTGAGAACTATTCCTGGATCCCCAAAGAGCAATTAGCCGAAAATTTTACCTCTGCTGCTGCCACTGCTGCTTCTGTGGGGGTACTCTCAGGTTAAAGGTACTCGTTCGAAGGGAAAGGGAGGAGCATCAAGAAGTCTCGGAGCGCTCCTATTGCCACTGGCAGTAACAAAGTGCAGTACTTTACTCTATTCATTATCCACCCCTTTGTACGCTTTGTGTGCGGAGTTTTACTTTGTGATTTTCGGTACGCTGCAAATTGAATACAAAAAGTTGTCCAATGCTTAACGGCACAATTAGGCAGTCCACCAGAAGACGACGTGGAAAGTGCGTGCCAATAAACATTAAATAAATATTTACACAGACAGATCGACAGACAGACAATCCAAAACAGCTTGAGCCCCGGGCAACGTGGGTGAGAGGTAGTGGGAGTGGAACGTGCTGAACATTTAATACCTTCACACATCGTTGGAGCCTAGGGAGAACTGGAATCCCAAGACACGACAAGCAGCTGATAATGATGACGATGACCTGGACATTCCTCCACTGTAGCCCCCATCCTGTCGCCCCGTCCATGACGATGCCCGTTCGTCCGTTCGTTTTCACGCCGTGTTCTTTTTCTCCTCTTTTTTGTTGACAGCATAATTACGTTGATGACAGGCGTTCGACGGGACGGGGCACCAGAAGAACTCTAGACTCTAAGCAAACACACGGACACACGGATACAGACAGACACTGCAATGGACATGGACACGGACATGGACCAGTCGCCACCATTAAGTGACCCCAGAGAGAGTGGCCGGCCTTTGCCTCTGTTTGCCGTAGCAGGTGCTCTCTTGTGGTCAGCAGCCATTATAGAGCGCAGAGCACCGCACAATGGGGCATGCTATAAATAAAGTGCAAGCTTTACCTACTGCCAACAGATTATCTGTGTGAACTACTCGGAACAGCGCGCTGGCTTGCCAGCAAATGGCAAACAAAACACACACCAAGCACCCACAATTGAACCCAAACCCCTGCTTATGTTGGATGGCAGACAAAAATAGCTGCACTGCATATCTGGGATATACGGCAAAAATATCTTAACAAAGAGAACTAAGCAACACACGCACACACACACATTCCTATACGGATACAAAACAATTATCAAACTTTTGTTTTGCCAAGTGGGGATAAAGTTTGTCCGTAACGCATCCGATGGCCGTTGCTCTGCCCTGACAATAATCGCAGTAATGGGCCGACGCCCACGAGGGCCGCCCTGTCTGGCAATAATGCTAATGAGGCAAACTATTGTAATTAAGTTGTGGCAAAAGGGGAGCTTCAACAAACAATGGAATGCGGAATTTTCCTCCATTTGTAAAGTTTTATAATAGAAATGCAATCACAAGGCTTTCAGTGCTTGCTGCTACTCTGAGCGTGTGGCAGCCACATTATGGCCAATTAGAGCGAGCATGCAGCACACACGGCAAAAAGAAAAGCTCATGCTCAACCAGCTTGCAAATTTGTCAAAGGCTTCGCCTGGAACTCCCAACGGTATGCCTATGTCAGGTGGCAACTACGTGGCTTAAAGCCTGCCATTCACGAACTTTAAAAGAGGTTGGTCTCCCCGGCAGCAGCAGTCTCCAAAGACCTTCGATCTGCGCTGAGAAGCTTTTGCATAGCAAATAAAATATGAAAATCTATTCAGGAGCTTGTAAACTTTGAATAGTTCTGTAAAATAACAAGGGGGAAACAAGTTTTTTCCCTGCCCACCCTGCACTGTCACGAACATTCTGCTAAATATTCAGTTCGTACAAATGAGAGGAAATCGCATCGCATCACAGTGGGAGTCGTCACAGAATAGTTTCACTTTCTCTGTCTGCGGAATGCATTCTACGGCGCTCTTTCAGCTCACTCCCCGAGTGGAAACGTGTTCAGAATTTGCACACAAAACTGCAAAAGAATTCATTTGCTCGACATCGGTCCAATTTGTTTTCCCAATTTCCATTCGGGGAATAGGTATTTTTGTTGTGAAACTTTAAGCTCGAGCCTTAGCATCAGATCTGCTGGTTGTGTTGTGTCATTTGCATAAAACAAGAAATCGGACAATTCAGTGACCCACAAAAGAACCAGTTTAAAGTGAACCCAAACTGGCCTGGCGCCCAGACCACCAGTGCTGCCAAAATCACAAAACACATGCTGCCCATCGGCTGCGAAAAGCGCAGAACACGGACAGTAGACATGGGTCTAGAGCTCTACGCTTGTCATAGCGATGTCATAAAATTCGCCCCCAAAAAGTCCCAATTCTGCGACGGGTCACCTCAGATAATAGGATGGGTGGGCGTGGGATGGGATGGGACGGTGCGGGTCACGTTACGGACCTGCAATGTGTCCTTAATTCCCTGATAAATCTTCATTGTGGCTGAAGCAATTTAAGATCTTTATTTTAATATTTTTCAGGAATAATAATATTTCATTTCTTTCGAATCAAACCAAAATAACATGGCTCCTAAAAGGCGAAATTTCTTTAAATTGTTTCTTGCTTTCTTGAAAGTTCTCTTTCTCGAGCGAATACGAATTAAGCCCAATTTGGCAGGCCTGGTTAAATGGATTTTCTATGCGCACAAGAAAAAGTTAAATTTATTTGACTTGCACTCAGAGCCGACTGTCGACTTCTTAAAGTTTCTGCAGCTTTGTCTTTGAAAACAATAGCTTGACATTCGGCCAGAAACGATTCAATTTGGCCTATTTACCGACCGCATTACCTAAAAGTTAGATGTCTCCCGCGCACAAAACTTGGATGTAAATTAATTTGAGTTAATTGCTTTTGCGTTTGCGCCGCTCGGGAAGTTTTTCGGGTTTACATTTCCAGGCACAGGCCAGCAGCACTTGTGGGCGGGCAGTCATGGAAGATCCTGTTGCGGGCAGATAGCAAAGCTCCTAATGAATTTCTACTCGACTCAACTCTATTTTCCACTCTGGACTCGTTCCCCGTTTATGGGACAGCCAGCATACAGTCAAGGAAAGTTTCAGCGTTATCCAGAGCCAGAGCCAGAGCGTGTCCTGTCCTCTTGGGTACGGGGCGGGTTCGAGTTGGGGCTTGTTCGTCTGTCTGTGTCACTCGAATGATTAAAGATTTGGTTTTATGGCCCTCTGCCATGGCTACTACTTTCTTGCAACAATTTATCAACTTTCAAGGTTGTCCGCCGCAGCAGTAGTAAAAACTTTGACATTTTGCTTCGAGGCCATAAAATGTCTAATTTAATCAACTTTAAGTTTGCCGCCGGACCCCTGCCCTCCAAATTTATTGGCAGCGCTCAAAGTCATATTTCACGGACAGCCATAAAACCCGTATAGTTTTTCTTGGGCGGCCAGAGCATGCTGTGTCCTTTAAATATTCAATTGAGGCTTCGTTCACCTACGTTCCATCCGATGGATGGTCGCGAGGGCATGAAAAAGGTCATCAAATATGATTGATGATCATATCCGTTATGGCATTTCGCTTGTCCACTGCCACTGCCCCTACCACTTCCACTCTCACATCTTGATTTCATGGCCAAAAAGTCATCAGAAAGTGTTTTTGCGTTACTTGAGATGCAGGCAAAACTTTCCGGCAATGGTGAAGGTTCAACAACCAACCAACAACAACAACAACATCAGAACAACATACTGAAGTTATGAAAATGCTAGAAGCGTGCTAATGTCATTTGGCTGGGGACGAAACCCTTTCTGGCATGTGTGTACATTTACTCCTGTCACTGGGGGCCTGACAACGACAGCAAAAGCGGTTTTTCATTCCACTAATTAGTGGAGTTTCCTAGTAGTCTCCTATCAAATATGCATGTCACCAAATGGAGGGCATAGTCGTAAACAAATTCTGTGAAAGCATAAATAAGAGTGAATGTTTTTTTCCAGGAATTCCCAGACTCAAAGGAAAAATCTCATTTTCCAAGAATTTCGGAATGCAAGCGATTACACCGCTCAAAGTGAGAAGTGGGGCTGTGCCTCAAGAGGAGATCTTGACTTTATTTCGTGAAAACAAACTGCAGTGTAATACTGCTGCATGGCAGTAATCATGAACCCATTGCCACTGCCTTTCAGACTCAAATCTGTGCGGTAAGCTCAGCTGTACTCGTGGTCTGCACTGAATTTCAGGTGTAAAGTTTTTCCGTTGTTTAACGCACAGCAAACTTTAATTAGTTGCTAGGAAATTTACACGTATGCGTGTTTATAGTAATTTCCGCCCGGAAATGACAAAAGGCAGCAAAAACCGGATATTCTATCGCTACTAAGTCTTCACCGCAGCAGAGTCGTACACTTTCTGCCACATATGTCTTTGAAAAGTTGTAGGAAAACTCATCGAGTGAGACATAAAAGTAAAGAAAATCGAAACTATGCAGCTAGTTGGGTATTTCCTTTGCGTGGTGAGAGACAGAGAGTCGAGCTACGATCTCTGCGGTACAGGCGGATATGCAAGCAAGGAGCTGTCATGTCCTGTCTGTCCATCTCTGACAAATATATCTTGCTCTGTCACATCTGAAAGCATATCTAATGATAGGGTGCGATGACATGACACCCAAGTCGGTGCTGTGGTGCAGCTTTTCCTCCTTGATGCTCAGATGCAATCGCATGTGGCATTCACCCATTTAGCATTCAGTGATACAAGAGAACAAGGAGGAAAGGACCTCTTCTGCTACTGCAAATTTCATGGAACTGTATACAACAAAACTAGACAAAAACATATTATATGGGTCGTGGTGGCGTCTGCTTAATATGCACAGTGCGATGCACAGTACGGGAATCGGACTGTCTGGCTTTTTCAGGGGCAAAAATACTTACACACATGAAGATGGAATATGCAGGGAATAGGAATGAATTCCTGTGATTAGGTCGTGGCCAGTACCCAAACGTTTTTACATGCGGTTTGCTTATCACTTTCGTGCAAGTTGCTAGCTAAATTTTTGCTTATTTCATGTGCCCTCTGACCGCGTTTACACCACAAGAGATTGTCATGAAAGCCAACTTTTGCATAGTTCCAGCTTAAACTCTGGGGAACAACGTTACAAATGGGCAACAATGTACCACAGACCAACCAACATAAGAGCTGCGATATGAAAGGGACACCATGGCACGGAACTGCTGCATGAGAGAAAATGGAATTTTCCATTAGATTGACTTTTGCAATCATATCGAGACCAGGAACAGGAACAGGACCAGGGCCCCGACATAAATTCAATTTAGTTTTTGGTGTCTTTCAGTAACAGTTGCTGTTGTGCCAAATTGCTTGCCAAACACACACACACGCTCGCAACCGGATCCACAGTGGGGCAGAGACGGACATTAATCAGGAAGGGCCACGCCTATCACTCAACACCGCCCTGCTGTCCGTTTAGTTTTAAACGACAAGCACTTAGTCGCAGGGAATGTCCGCCCGCCATCGATGAAGCCACTCCACACACACACAGACACACAAATGTATGTATGTACTTACGAGGGATTACAACACCCACCCAGAGACATGCTCAAAGCACCACTGCCCGTGACACTATTGCGTGCAACACGTACACGACTCCTGGCGCATGGTCCCACCCGCCTTCCGTTGGCGTCAGTTTCATAACGCAGTGACTGCGACACAACTCAAATTCCGTTGTACAGTGCACTTTCATGGTTTCCAGGGTGACTGTAAGATGAATTTTTATCCTCACACACTCGATATTGCACGGAGCTCTTGCAGAAAATTGCCCAGATAATTGGAGTTTCAGCTCTGCATGACACTATCGACACTATTCTTTAAAACATTCTCAGTCTGTGCCACTGTTCAGCAACTATCTTAACAAATGAGGATAGCCTCAAACACAAACATAGCAGGAACAGGCACTAATGAATATTGTGTATCGTGCAATTAAACGCAATTCGATTGCCACTTCCTATTCCCCATTTGAATGCTCGAATAAAAAGCCAGTCATATATCAACAAATAATTTCATAAATTTGCCAAATGCAAATACCAAAAACACGTCTAGTTTTTGCAACATTTATAATTGGATTAAAACATGTATGCCTTCTGTTTTTGTTTTTGAATTGCATTTCTCGTTCGAATTTTATTTTCAATCAATTTCAATTTTTTTTGCGTGTATTGCAAATGTAATTGATAAATAAAATGTATTTGTAAGTAATATTAATTATCAAATGGGAAAAACTGTAATGTTTGCAATCGTATTCGATTAATAAACGAAACTTTGAAATTGGAATTTATACAGACCCAAAGTGAGAATCCTTTTGCTTCTATGTTTCCACGTCCTGACAGGCACGTCAGAAACCGACAGACAAAACGGATGATGGCTTTTGGTTGTTGCCGCCAACATGAAAAACAATTCAAAGAATCTAAGCAGAATTACTCTTGGTACAGAAAAGAAAACCTTTCTATGGTGCGCTGACAAGCAATTTGTTTTCCGTGTTCTGTGTGTGTGGCTTTGAATGCCACACGAAAAAATCATTTATCTTTCATGGGCGGAAGGGAGTTAGGATAACCAAAAACAACTGAATTTTTCAATGGTATTTCCACTGCTTCGGCTTAAAAGCACAAGAACAAGAAAATTTTAAATTTACTTTTCTTGTTGTTCTATTTGATTTTTAAAATACTTTTAACCGAAGAGCACACTTGGCTGATAAAGTGGCAAAACGAAAGATGATAATTGGATTTTTTGATTAAGTTTTGCTTTCTCAGGAATCTAGGGCCACATACATAATTGGACAAATATTCAAAAGACAAGAGACAAGACAATCAAGTCAGATTTTTATTAGTTTGGGGATCGAGTATAATTAACTCTGCTCTTCAGGCCTTCTCCTCAAATTTCAAGGGGACCCTTGTGAGCGATAAATGAACAGGTAATAATTGCTTTTTGAATGCTATCATATTTATTTGTGAGTGGCTGGGCTGGCCACATGGCAATAGCAATGTAAGCGGCTTCCTTCGTTTGACCCCGTTATCGGCTTAGAGAGATGCAAAATATCCAACTTTGATTCATAGCAAAATGTTGCTGAAGTAATGGATTAGCTCGAATGTATAAGAGTGATTCCCATCCTTCCGGACATCCACCTCATTGTCTTGGCAGTCATAAAAAATGCACAATTGACGAAAATGTGCTACTCATCAAATATTCAGCATGGAAAGGGAGACATGTGTGTGGCAGTTCCTTCCTCCATTGATCTATAATTTATGGGATGTAAGAGGTCGTAAAGCACTCTTTGCACTCATTTTCAATGCGCTTAGCTTCTGTTTTCAATTACTTTGCTTCTGGGGGTATGCCCCATACAGCATAAGGGCCCCACAAGCAGCTGCTGCACAAATGTACATAAAATTAATTGCATTGCATGCTGCAAACATCTAATTAAATTAAGTATGGCAGTACCGAGTATGGCAGCACAAAGCGCAAAGAAAAAGCCCAAGGGCACCCCATATTTAAGTGACATTTTCATAGCTAGTCAAACTCACATTTGGACTGCGATTAGAGAGTGCTTCCAGTCATTCAATTAGTATGGAAATAACCGCTTCAAACACTCTCATATCCATTGTTATTCCAGCTTTCTCTGAATGCGCTCGAAAATCTGCTTATTATACGCGAATTTGCTGCTGCTGCTGCGGCCGCTAGTTGCTTGACAACAAAACATAAACTGGCACACATAACGAGCATCGATAACTCGGATAGCTCGGATAACAACGCGATATAAATGCCAACTGTCGACTGCAGTCCCAAAGCCACTCACTGGGAAGAAAGCCCCACAATTCCCCAAACAGGCAAATGCATTCGCTCATGTGGAAAACTATTGTGTGCAGCAGTTTCACACTTCCGTCGCGTGGAAATCCCCAGCGAATACGAATACACATACATAAAGCGGCACCGGAAAAATGTGAATAGAATTTCACTTGGATCAAACCTTGTGTGCTCATATCGACGACATGTTTTGACATTCATGGTACTGCCATGTCGCATTAAATGCTAACGAAATTATTTTCATGGTCGCCTGACCCTCAATAGGCATTTCAGGTTAATAGGCAAATACGGAGCTGGTCCAAAGCCCCAAGATAAGCCACTGCTTGTGTCGTTGCAGCTGTTGATGGACCCTCCTCGACAAGAGAGCAAGCTGTATGGTGTGCCGTTCTTTCACACAAAAACTACACTTTTCCCACAAAAACACACACTCACAAACACACATCGTATGGGGCCCATACGTTGGCAGAGTTGGCATTATGCCATTGTCTGATTACGTTCTGCCTGGTTGGCATTTCCAGCTGCGGCTCCCTTGCCACCAAAAATGGAACCAGCAGAAATGGGGTATCATAAAAAAATGGCGTCAATTGGCGACGCGTTAGCCTGACAAATTGCTGAGCTGTTCAGAGCTGTAGAAAGCGAAAATAATCGTTTGACTTTTGAACTGCTGCCCAAACGCTTTGTCACGACACCACATGGCAGAATGATGCGCAGAAGAATGTCGCTCGGTGGCGAGTATTCGTGTTTTATTCCCGAGACAAGACTGCAAGTAGTTTGTGGCAGCCATAAAAAATGGGGGAATGCTTCATGGAAATGTACATGAGTTGAATCGAATCACATAAACGGATATACAAAGTGATGGATTGGGGCGTTTTGAAACTATAAGACACTGAGTTTTCTTTCTGGCTTCCACTCGCTTCTCTTTTTCTTTACTTCTCCCAAGGCTTTCACTTTTAAGACACATAGCAGCGAAAAGCATCAACAATAGACCAAAATCTGCATTTATTTTCAAACTGCAACACATTTCCTTGTGCTTTATAGACTTGTTTTCAGGACCAGTGCCAATCTTTTCTCTCTGTTACACCTTTCCTTTAAATTTTGCGACAATCGAGCTTTGGGCTTTTTGGCAGGCTCTCTGCCCCTCAGCAATTATACCCATTGTCTGCTCACTTTTTTTTTGCTTTCATTTCCATTTTGTGTGACTATTTGTGTGACTGTTTTCCCCAATGGCAACACAATAACACGCATGAAAAGGCTTTCAAAACTAGAAATTGCATATTAGGTTTTGCTTTGTTTTATCAGAGTGGGGATTTTAGAGTGTAATCCGCTAATTGCATCTCGTTGGCCATATATTTTCATTGGATTGGTCGGTGCTACGCCAAATGCAAATCAATCATTGACCAAAATCCCCCACAAAAGATACACTAATAAATTGGAAACGACTAAATTGATGACCCACAGATCTTTAAACTAAATCATGATAAATGATAGATGGGGAATTGAGAGAGCGCCACAAAAAACGCACTTGTGGCACAAATATATATTTTTATTTTCTATTGAATTTTATTTTTTTCTCTTTTTTTCTACTTTTCTTTTTACTTTCATTTTCTATGGCAGTCCATTCATTACGGTGCTACAGCCCAAACAGGGATAATCTAATACTAACATAAATAGAAAAATAAAGTGTAAAGCTGGGAGTCTGAAGAAAAAAACAAGGTATTGAATATTCTATTTGTACAGCAATCAAAGTGTGGCTCTCATTGATCGTTCTCATTTAAAGCGGGCAATGAGCCGGCGGTTTATGGCTAACCATAAAATAAAAATCCCTCAGCGAAGTGCAACTATTATTTTCCTGGCTTTAAGTATCTGTAGAAGTTGTATGGCCGCTGGCGCAAAGCTCACATGCTCTGATGGGCTGAGTGTATGATAGAAATGAAACAATCTGCAAACCAAAGAAGCATAGTACGAGTAAGCAAAGAAAAAGAACAAAGCGTGGGTGGAGGGGCTCAGAGGAGGAAAACACAAGGGAACCAAGGGCCAACGAAGCGAGACCAAAGAGCAAAAGCCGACACAGACCAAAGAGCAAAGGCAGAGAGGGAGAGGCCAAAGGAACATATTTGCATATGTCAGAGAGAGAAAGAGTAGCACAAATATGGCATGCAATTCGGGCGAGAGAGTCGCAATGGTAGACTGCATTCGCCACACTGCACGATGCCACTAACAACAAGGCAGCAATATCCATGCCGCACTGCTGCGTGGAGCGTGGCTTGAAGCAGCGGCGTGTGGGGGAATGTGTGTCAACATATTGCCGGAAGATGTTTTTCTGTTGTTTTTTCCTCTCATGCGAGCAATATGCCAACAGAAACAGAAGCCTGAAAACAATGCCTCCTGAGTACAACTAGGCGTATGATTTTAGGGAGCACTCTGGTGAAGCTTTAAAGCCAAAACCAGAACATTATACATATATCAAATCACGCATACGCAGTGAAGGCTGCTTCAATGACCAGCCCAAGGTAGGACAAACTTTGATGATGGCCACGCGGTTAATGGGCCAGGCGACAATTTAATTGCTTTTGAATCAGGGACGGGCTACCAACAGCTCTGACAAACTAATTAAAGTCGAGAGAGACCCTTAATCGGGAAGAAGGAGGTAAAATCGTTAACATAAATTCATAGCGCTGCCTCCTGCGGCTACCGGATTGCCATAGCAATGAGAGGCTAAAGGACACGGCGAAAAAGAGACACGGCTCGTATTAAAAAGTCATTGCCCCTCGGCAGAACTTTGCTGAGTGCTGTTCTGGCCGTGTGCCAATGGACTCCCAAATTACATAAGTAAGCGGAAAATGAGGCTCGAAAAAGAGCCTCGAAATGAATTGTATTTTAATTGTGCAGTGTAAGGTTTAAGATATAAGGAAAGCAGAAGCCGCAACCCATCGGGAAGAGCAGCACGAGCGGCATAAAGACACATTAATTTCCAAGGTAAAAGGAATGTCGTAAAATGAATTAATTAACACAGGGAAGCGCAGTGGGCGCTTATTATAATTGAAACAGTTGATTTGAAAACCAACATCTTCATCTCTTGAAAGAGAGAATGATTTATACAGAAATACTCTCGCTCCCAGCTGAATACTAAAATCGGTTTAATTAACGTCGATAAAGTCGTGGCTGAGGGATCTCTCTTATTACATACTCATTCAAGTAAATTTATCTGGCATTTCCCATCTGACCAATGCAAATTCTGAAATAAATTCCATGCCACACATTTATTAATATTACAGAACGTAACGACCGTTGCCACTGACATATTGGATTAGATTAAGTTTTAGGCCCCAACAGCCGCACCCATCATTCCCAACGGGATTTTTGTTTGCGTGTGACCTAACGGGGAACGTAATTAAAATTACCACTGAACCAAAATAACCAACATAAATGTACGAGTATTTTTGCAAAATGAATTTTCTACTGCTGACATGAAAACTAGCAATTGATAGATTATGAATTCTGAGAATAATTAATAAATTATACTGTTTTAGCGGCCGTAAATAATAATTCGGAACACCGAGGAGCCTGTCAGATACGCATATATGCATATATGAAGCTGTCAGAGGAAGAGTGGCGCTTCTTTGCCAACAGACCAAAGTGCGAGAACCTAATGTTTTTCCTTGCTACATAGACATCTGAAAGACAGCTACCATGATTCGGGCCTAGTAGCCTTCATTCCTTGGTTAATGATCCCCAGCAACAACGAAAAAGTAGGAAGCTGAACTCTGTCATTTAGCACTGGGCCTAATTGTTTGAGGCAGCCCAAAACGCGGAGAGAGGATGCAGAGACATACGAAAGGCGACAGGCGCAGGAGACAGGATACAGGCATGGCTGGCAGCAAAAGCAAATGCAACCATTAATGTGTCAGCATTGGCAATTTATGTATGCGCCTGATAAGTAGGCTTGTGTGGCCGATGGCCCATATGTGTGCGGTTAAGTAAATGCTTGGCCGCCTGCCTGCTGCCTGCTGGCTGTTGCTCGGCTCAGCCGCCATGCAAACATAAATTAAGTTGCAGGAAATCTACGTAATTTATGCACACATTGGACAAAACGATGTGGGCGACCGTCTGCTCTCCTCACCCATAAATTGTTTATTTTGCGGCTAATGTAATTTTTGTCAAATAATCATCTAATTTGTTTGCATTTGTTTTTCCTCGTCCTTGTCCTCGTCTTTGGGTTTCACAGCAAATACAAGTATGCATTTAATTTATCGCTGCGCCCGTGCTTAGATCCATTCGCTTCAGCATTTTCATCTGTGAGCTGAAAATCCCCTTAAGGGTTATGGAGAGAGCAAAGCCAAACATCAACATCTTCCATTTGCTCAGCAAACACAAAGATAATCGGGAGATAGACGCTCTGTCGAGCGGGTCTTTTAAAGCTTTTTCTTTCATGTTGTTGAAGCGAACCCCTTGAAATCCTTTGCGTAGACCAGGAAGTGTGTGGTCCTTGAGTTGAAGCGGCTTGTGGCGTCAGTTGTCAATCCCCTCATGTGGTGAGACCTCCAGCCTTCACTGCAACTAGTGTTCCGCGTGCGTGGCAGTGTAGCAAACTAACTCCGGTCGACACATGACAAAGGTCGCAGCACCGTGCCTTTGTGATGAACCAGACCTCGCTTTCAGATCCATCTTCGTGGGCCATGTCCCGTTGACCACAAAAGCGCCATGTACACAGGACAGGACCCAAGTGCAGCTCCTGCGGAGATTTATGGCAGGCACACGGCTGTGGAGTGCACTGCCAGAATATACACATGCCGGATGTACATACATACATATGTGTGAAGCCTTCGGTGGCTATCCGAAGCAGAGAGTGCGGTTGAGCGACAGAGCAGGGCTCAACACGTACTTGCAACAAACGTTGGACTCCTCGCAAATGCCACTTGCCACTCGAAAGTTTTTGTGTGTTCCACGAGTCGAGAACGTGGCCACACTACTACTTTTGGCACGAACTTAAATGTGTGGCATTGCCCAAGGCGGCAATTGGCGGCGAGACTCACGATGAAAGAGAGGCTGGAACACTTCTAAGACACGGGGTCGCAGCGGCGGCACATTTCAAACAGAGATCATGCAAATCATCATGCAAATAAAATGTTTGGTAATGCCAAAAACGACACAAACAATTTAATAAAATCCAGCTTAAAGGAAATTTACATGCTTCGCGGCACTGGCACTCGACTGTCGAGTGTCCCTTCCCCCGCATGAAAATGTCTTTTTTGTCTGTGCTGCCATGGTGAAAGTGAAAGTTTTTTCTGCATGCCAAACACGACTTTTGGCTTCTTCTTTTACTTTTTGCCCCTCTGTATGTCTGTGTCTGTGCTCTTGCCGTTGTCGTTTAACTTTTGGGCCATGCTTGTCTGCCAGACATAGTTTTTTTTTGGCCTTGCCCTTCAGTTGTGTGACTTTAAAAGCTCCTCCAGCATTCAAATGTTTGCTCTTCTCCAATCGAATTTGTTTTTACAATCTCTTTGGTCTAAATAAATGCTAATAAGCTCAAGTCATTGTCCGCAGCGTCCCAAAAAAAAGAAACCAACCAAGAACCAAATACTGAAATGAAATTATGCAAATACTTAAGCTCTTTAGCCAAGAGTTTAAGCAATGTGATTGAAGTAATCTGTGGGAAGAGTCCTCACATCTGAGCTGCGATTCACATGAAGGAGTTTGCCACAAAAGTAGCCCGCAATTATGACATATTTCGCCAGGAGGCATTTGGATGATTTTCCAATATGCAAATATCTTAAAGTCCACCCGCCGACATGCTCTTGTCACATGCAAAATACTCCGAGCAACCGGTCCGGAAAAACAACAATGAAATCTTATTAAATCCGAACCCAGATCACCTGCTTTTCCGCCCCAGCTCCCCACCAACCTTCCAACGAGCGAAATTTAAATCATACAATGAAGAAATATTACACCTGCGGCGAATATTTCATCTCTGCTTTCTCCTTGGAGTTCGAATCAAAAATAAATCTGTAAAAAAGCAATCACCAGTCGAGGCCCAAAAGATGAAGGGAGAAGGAGGCAGAGAGCGGAACTTCAACTAAAATATGATAAAGATAAAAATTTGAATAAATTTGTGTAGGAGAGAGGTGGTGCTCCGAAATAGAGACCGTACTCGTATAAATGCAAATATGCGTGTAATCAGCTTATTTACGCATGTTCATTCCATCAAGGGTCGGGTGTTGCAACCAAAAGAGATATTCAATTTGGAAATTACGAGTATATTTGGTAGCAATAAACAAGTCCTTTCACTGGCCAGAGGCAGAGAGATGCTGGGGAGAGCTATTCAATTTTACAATATGCTAATTTTTGCGTGAGACGGGAAATTCCGCAATTAATGAAAAAAATAGAAATGGCTCATGGCTTAATTTGCATAAATTTACTTGGGTTTATGTGCAGGACTGTGTAACTGTGTCGGCGGTACTCCCTCTAGTCAGCATTCCTTCTCTTAATCCTTTCCACCTCGCCTCCTTTATTTTGCATTCACTGCATTCCCACACAGCGTATGCGCAATGGCTTTGTTCCCTTGGCTTCTGCTCTGCTGTTGCTTTTGTATGCTATTTGCTTTTCACTTTTTTTTTTGTTACTTTGGAAAAGTTATTTACTGTTAAAATATAACTTTTCTTGTGACACGCCTCTGCCGCTGTGTGCTCCCCCTCATTTTTCCCGACAAGTGGTTTTTTTGTTTGCAGAATTTTCCCTTTTTTTCTGCACCTTTTTTTCCGTGGGACCCTTCGTTGTGCAGTGGGAAAGAAATCATATTTTCAAAATGCAAATATTACTAGCAGAGTAGTTCTGAGACAGAGCAAAATACGCTGCATATCATCATATTTCCTATGCAAATAGAGACATTTCTATGATAGGCAACAGCGCGTGCAACATACAGAATTATCTGGAGAGCGCCTTCTGAGAAGCTGCTTTATGGCTTTATTTAATCAAGATGAGAGGCTCGGCTCCCTTCCCTTCTGTGGAACTTCAGACTTCATGGAATCGCAACTTTATCCAATAGTAGAAAATATGTCAACCAGATAAGATAAATGCATTTATATATTTAGAAATAATTCCTTGCTTTTGGGCTAGTTTGCTGATTTGGTTTCTTCTCATATTTGGCAAAATTCATGTGGAAGGGTTATGATTAGGGAGACATGAGCAATGCCTGTTGGGTGACATCATATAGCGGGCAAATAGTTAAGAAATAGAGAGAGAGCCAGTTAAAGAGAAATAAAGAGAATGCCAAAGTTGGGTATTCTTATACAACGTGGATAAAATTCAGACAAGACCGAGAAAGAGAGAGAGAGAGTATATATGCGTCGTATCAACGGGAACGATAGTTCACTGTTGGTGTTTATCTTGCCTTTGCTTGCATACGCATAGCATACTGTTTTGTTTGATGGGAAAGATAATTTCACGCCTGATTGCTCAAATGGGATCCGAAATTAAAGACACCCCAGCCGCCTAATTGGAAAATGTTCTCAAGCTGTTGCCTTCCCTTCATTCGATGCGACTCTGCTGTTGCTGCTGACAACTCTCAATCTAGCTCCCACTAGCAATCCAAATGCCAAGGAAATCTATCGCCACACTTGACTGCTGATTAATTAAGTAAAAGCAAATCAAGCAAGCAGCGGTCAGTAGATTTGGGTCAAGAAGCATCAGGAGCTGTTAATTAATATTGCCCAGTGCGTACTCTGTCACGACATTCCGCAGCTGAAAGCTGTCTTAATTTGGCTTTAAAGAAATGTAAAGAATGTGACAGACGCCCCTGCCCGCCGTTCCTCGTCTGCCTTCGATTCGGAGTCAAACAAATGGAACAAAAGCACAATAGTTCTCCCTCCCTGCCCTGCCCCTGCCTCTATGCATTCTTTCTTCTGGTTATTGCCATCTGATAGTCTTCATTATGGTCTTTATTCTGGTTGTTGTTTCTATTGGTATCCCCCTACAAAGCCATTGTTGCTGTTGAGGAGGTTAGGCTTTGGCTTTGGCGCCACTTTAATGTTGCGTATGTTACAAATGCGGCGCATGGCAAGCAAAAAAGAATAACGGGAGAGCACAAAAACTGTAATCTATATGAAATGTGTGTACAAAATGTTGGCATAGCTTCAGAAGCAAAAGGAGGATAATCCATGGCTGCGTCTACGTCCCTGCAAAACTACATCTCATCTGCTCCTCCCGCCCAACCCGACGCAACCATAATACTATAAATAAGTGCCACATGCTCAACATTTGTATGCTGTTTTATTGCATTGCGCTAAAAGGGAAACTTGAATCGGAACCGAAACGAAAACAAACCAGAAACCAAAACCCTTGGCGTTAGCGTTAGCCACATGACCATACGAGTATATAGACAGTTCCAGTTGCCTGCCTGTCTGCTGTCTGCCTGCCAGAACCTTATTATGTGCTACATTTAACGCCCTCACCCTCGAATGAATTCTTTTTCTGAGCAAACTTTAACTTTCCGAGACATTGGAGTGGCAAAAGCTGAGCAAGCAAAGCATCGGCATTGTGTTTGTCTTGTTTGCTTTTTCTTCCACTCGTCCACTCGTCCATCTGAACAATTCCTTGTTCTTTTCACTCGCTCTTCGCCCCACTCTCTCTCTCACTCTCTCTCCGCCATGTCTCCCTGTGGCTTCTTCCACTGGCAAATGCAATAAAATTAAAGTTGTTTTCTGCGTTTTGCGCGTTTTCTTGTTTGCTGTAAGCCTTTTCTGTTCCTTCTTCCACTTCAACTTAACCGTAAATGGTACCTGCGGTTAGTGGTAGCGAGCCCCAAACCGCTCCGCCAACAACCCTACCACCCTCTGCACACCACACCAACTCCTTGACATTTCGCAACGCCGTGGCATCGCAAACGCTACTGCAAATCGATGAGCAGTCGTAAAATTCTGCCAAATTTATTGCATTTTGTGCGTGCAAATTGCTTTAACAGTGCGCGATTGTGTGTGGGTGTGTCTGTGTGCGTGTGCTTCTTAGAATTTTTACATGTTTTTGATTGGCTTTCGAGCAGCTTAAAGTTGAATAACAAAAGGCGTAACTTTTATGGTAGAAATCATTAAAATCGCTTAACAGTGCGTATGCGTGATTTAGTGCCGAAAATGAATTCTCCATTTAGGAAATTCCGTGAGGAAAAACCCTTTTTTCCATGCAAAAATGAATGCACTTTAATTGAAACTAAACACAACAAAATATTTAAGGGAATCCAGCAAAATTCCACTCTTGCCACAAGCCACACATTTTCATTAAGTCGAAAATGCACAACCAGCATGCCACAGCTGTCATGGGATTCTCAGTATTTCTGGCCGCCGCACACACATAAAATTTAATTTGTGCTTCTTTCATAATATGCAACAGTTAAGAGAAGGCAGACAGGCTCAGGCAGGTGGCCTTGTCTCCAATGCCAGCCGCAACAGCCTCAAGATAACTGCAACGGCAGCACCCTGTGGCAACCTTAACCTTCAGGTAAGAGGCACGAACACAAGCAGCACTACAGGCAACATAAACGTCCAACAATTTATGCTCAAGTGCATGTCAATCGAGGCGTGAGAGCGTGAGGCTTTTCCAAGAGTTAAGTCTGCTGAGGCTTTATTTTCCGTTTCCGGCTGTTGGGTAAAATCAAAGGGTGCATGCTGCAAGGGCAAGGTAACTCAGATGTCTATGTTGAAGCTAGAACATCTGACAAGTGAATGTCCATCGCCGGATCTATGTCAGCTGCTGATGCCCTCGTGCGAATATTAACTTTCCCCATCTACGTGCAGCTGCCACGCAGCGATGGAAACGAGGAACGGAAAGGCAAAAACCCTACGCGCAACCAAAGGGAGACGCACTAATTGTAAGACTCGCTGCGTGCGGCAGGACAGATTTTCCTGTTTTGAATTTTCCGTGACACACGAGCGAGCACACTTCTGGTAGGAATATGCAAAATATTCTGCATGTATCCCTGCCCTGTGGCTGCTCGGAGAATGTGTGGCAGAGGAAGCGTGGGCGCGGACCAAAAATCACGCAGTTCTCGTACGCCATTGAATTTTAAATGAAGATGCCATCAGCGCCAGAGCCAGGCCTTCGCTTCGTTTTCGCAAACACAATGCAATGTATACCAAAAGTGTAAGGGGAGTCACGACGACAATGAAAAGTCCTTGCCAACGAAAAAAAAAAAGACACCGGAGACAGAAAGCAACAGCAGCCACCGTGCCACGCCCCAATCCCACTGTTCCACGGACATAATTGGTGACGTGTGCACGTCGCCGCGGCACCGCCTGCACATCTTGGCAGCTTATGAAATTTTTATTGGAATTCGTTGAAAGAATATGAGCCGCAGAACCACTTGACGGGGCCCACTCTGCCCCTCCGCCACACCATTTCCTGCATCGCACGCAATAAGCCCCAATGCCAAAAGCAGGACCTCAAAATTAGCCGCGTTCAGATGTACAAAAATGTTTGCAGAAACACAAAATTTGCACATCATTTGAAATTTATTAAAAATTGGAGAAGAGCAGAGAGGATGACCCACACAGCCAGTTGTCGACACGTGGATACACTCACAAAAATATATACATACACACCCATATATACAGATGGATCTGTGAAGTATCATTCCATAGCTTTGTTTGGAATTTGGAATTGCCTTGGAGATTTTCGCCCCATACACCCAGTAAGCCCAGTATACCATATACCCTTCCCTAATGGACCATCAGCCTATGCAAATGTAAGTAGAAGCCTTTGGAGCCGTGTTTGTGTCAGAATTTCTTGACTTGAGTTTCACCCTCCGTGAAGGAAGAAGAGCGGCGGCACATAGTTGACTCGCGAACTCATTGGCTGACAATTATGTGCGGGCGGGTTTTTAGCAGGGAAAGGTAGTCGTGTGGCAAGCAAAGTTTTCATCAGATAATTTTGTAAATTTCATGGCAGCAGCTGCAACTTTTCCCTCTGCACTCGATAAAAATTGTGACCAAAGTTTTTGCAGGCCCACAGGGAAACTATCTGTCGTCAGTGGGTGGGGTGGCTGTTGCTGCACTTTGTTTGCACAGCGCATGGAGCGGATAGAAGTAAAGCCGAAAGCCATACGACCAGCTGCCGTCCCAGCTGGGGAAGGAAAAGTTTCCTGCAGCATCGCATTCCTTATGAGTATGCACTAATATGAATTTTATATGAAAAGCATTAGGGTAAAATACAGGCACTGGCCTCGTTCCTTTGCTGCCGCTTGGCTCTTATGAAATGGACTTTTGTAGTGCCACTGCCAACTGAAACTAAGACAAAAGTTTCATTTATGCAACAGAATAAAAGTACACATAAACTTAATAATTGTGCAATCGACTTTTCGGGCTTTCCTCCATGCCCAAACTATCATTTAAAGTGTCAGCAACAAAACAATATCGAAGCGTATTGCCATGGCAATGCAAAACATTGATATGGCTCTTTCCTTTAAATTTTTGAGACCCTTTGTTTAGCTATCAATTAAATTCAATAATGCTAATTGTTTGCTGTCATAACAATTCCATTATCTATGCATCACTAATGAATAGATGGATGGATGAATGCATGCCATCGTCATGGCAGGGGTAATGGGTACTAATAGGCGTGCAAAATCGTTGCAAATTGAATGGCATGGCATACAATGCGACAGGGAAACAAGCGCAAGGGGTAATGCTTAATAGAGAATCCCACTAAGCATAGATTAGTTTGAAAACATCTGTGCATTTGTGCGCTTTAGAGCATTGACAAGCTGCAACTATCCCTACAACCCTGAGGCACAATGTATCCATAATACACATTCAGTGTGATAGATTCGCATCCCACGGCTTTCTCATTTATTCAGCCAATGACCATTGGAGTAACGTGTGTGCCCCCATAATGTTTTATTGCCCTCACCATTTATGGCAGGACGGACGGTTGGCCGAGGTGCCTATGGCAATAACCTCGGCGGGGACTGCCAACTTGCTACTAAATCAATAGCAATAATTCTGCCTGGCTGGCTGGCTGGCTGACTGGGGCACATAAATTTCATTCCCCCGAAAGCTTGCAACAATATATTGTATGAACCATTTTATATTCCTTTTTTTTCATGGCCATATTATCAGCTAACACACACACACACACACCGACGTGTTGGCCATAAATCTAGCTGCGGTCGCCTTTTTCTGACGCTTTATTAAGTGGTCTATCAGAAAGGGACATGTGTTGGGGCGCTCTATGGAGGAGCAGCCAAATGCCGGAGTGAAAATTGATTTTCAGTGTTTTATTTGCACTCCTATTTAATTGTTGGCTGGGAGCCAGAGAGACCGAAAAGCTGCCCAATATCGGAAATAGTTGATGTTTGAAATGTTTTCAAGCGGAAGTTTGCGCCGAATTCGAGGCTGTGGGAAGGGAAGAATACTGGGATAAAACAACAACAAGGATTATGCAAGGGAAAATAACTTAAAAGTTGTTCATCAGATTCACTTACTTATATATTGGTTTAATAATAATAAATCTGTACGAAACTTTGTTGGGAAAACTAAAATCTGATTAAGCTCTTCCCGCCCAGAACTTGGCCGGAAATTGTGGCCTCCATTTCATGGTGTTACTTTCACTTTTAGTGTTTCGGTTAAAAGTTTCGTTCGTCAAACGGCGATTGTAATCACCGCACTATTACTGGGTTCATTCAGTCTTTTGTGTGGCTTGATCGCACAGTTTAAAGCCAGTCTTATGCACTTCCACTCGTAACAACTTTCCCGTGAATTTCGTTCGAAAACCGAATTTTGTCGAATTCTTACGCAGATTTTCCGTAAAATAGTTCGGCATGAATTCAAACGAGAGGGCACGTCGTATGGCAGCGGTTGGGACTCGCACACTAATGCCGCCAGGACACGAAGCGCATAAGCCGCTAAGAGGCTAACAGTAGACCGAAAACAGCAGGGGAAATTTTTAGCAGAGATGCTGGGGACATGAAAGCGAAAGCCAAGCAACACGTGCACTGATAACAGAGCAATATCTCTCTTGCTTTCGGGCAGCTCTCTTAAATGTTATACGGTTCGGCTGTGCTCTTCAGCTCTGCTAACTTCGGAAAAGATGCTGGGCAGGATGAAAGTGAAAGGCAAGCAACACGTGCAATGCCAGCAACGCAGCTAACAGTATCGGGCTCTCTCTCTCTCTTTGTCTCTGGCAACTCTCTTAAATGTTAAAGATTTCGTTCCGTTGGGCTCCCTACTGGAGTTTAAAGGAATTAGGGAACTTAGGTAGTAGTATATATTTTATTAAATCTGCTAACCATTTTTATGGGGCCTTCAACCATTTACATGGGGTGAACCCCACATAAATTCATGTCAACGAGGGCCAAGGCTGCCACTCGCCTCCTCTACATGGAAGCCACAGGTGTGACAGCAGCAAATTAAGTTGCACGTATAACTCACAAACACGAAGACATTGCCATTGCCTCAAGGAAATGTGTGTCCCCAACAACAACCCCAACTCCAAGCAACAACATCACAAAATATACGTACATATGAACATACATACATACAGCGTATACGTCCCAATGTCATGTGTATTTTAAAATTGTTGCCAACTCCGTTTGTCATGGCAGCAAATGACTGTGGCAGAGGCACTGCCTCGAGTCAGAAGCAGAGTGAAACTCGCATAAATTGTTGAGGCAAAGGCAACAGACATCTGGCTATGTAGTCGAGCATTGACCATTATCCTGGCACGAAAACTGTTCAAATCGAATGAGGCTGGGCGCAGTGTCAACGACTTGGCCAACAGTTCAGCATTCTCGAGCACAGCTCGAGATAATTCAGTTATTATTAGGGGCCAAGTGACACACAGAATTCGCCCGAATGCCCGATTGTCAGTGTCAATGAACATGTTAACCCAAAACTCGAATGCCATATAGGAGTCAATGCCAAATGACGCACAGAGATAACTTTTTGTGAGTAGAAATATATACGATAATTGCAGAGACAGACATGCACACTTTACACACGAGCAGCAGAATGACAACTTAATTGGACTTCGAGGGTGGACATGCATACATATAGGTCAGGATCTGGCTATGCGTCAAGAGGTTAATGCCACTCAATTTGGATTATACATTAATACACAGATAGAAGTAGAATCTGAGTTGGAGGGAGGCCACATCTGAATTTCATTCTATTAGAATAGAAATAGAAACAAAGCTAAGCATAAATTTAGGCTTCGGAATATAGAGATTTCCCTGCAATTGGGCTATTTATTCATTCACAGGATATCTGGTGAGCATAGTTTTCAAATTTGTGCACATTTTTAGCGTGTTTCCCTGCTGGGGGCACATGCAGCATCCTTTCGGGGCACGTAATGAATAATGGGAATTTATTCCACTGCAGATGGAGGAATTTTCCGTGCACGATTTCCAGCTGCTAGGCAGGTAATTGTATTCCAAAAAAAAGTGCTGCATATTTATTACATAACATACGGAGGGCTGCGCGCGATTTCCAGAAGACTGCAAGACGACGTGAATGAAATTTTTTGGGATGGATTTGCAGCATTTGTGCCAAGGAAACGGCGCAATGAGTGCCAGCACGATCACTCGACACGAGTATCTCCTGTTGCCACTGCAAGAAATTGAGTGCATTCGATTAGAAGAAGGCCAAGTGCAATTGGATTGACAACAGCCAGCCACAAAGCCAGCAAGCCGATGGCACGCAGCGAGGTGTTGAGACAGTGATGGCGTCTGCCAGTCTGGCAAATTACAGAGCAGCCGTGCCACACAAAGTGACGGCGACGGGATCCGGGATATGGGTTCCGGCAGAGCACGTACTGCAGAGATGACAACCCGTTGATGCTTGTGACTTGACTGCCACGCAGCCTTAAGAGGAAGCTACAGAAAAATGAATGTACGCGATGTGTCGTGTCGCGCCGTAAGTGCCAGCCAATCAGGACATTAATCAATGCGACTTGCTGACAAGTTAACTATGCAAAAGGATTTGGAACTTGCGTGGATTTGTTAGGGGGATTTTCACAGTAAACAAGCCGAGGAATTGGCCAATAGTTGTCATCGAGCAATAGTAATGCGCATTGGCATTTCTCTAACTGAAGACTTGATTTGATTAGACACCGAATAGGAATCGAATTCGGCAACGCAATGATGAATGATGGTAGCGTAGCCATGGCTGTCCATTTGACAGCTTAATGCGTGTTGTCTGCCAAACGATTTGGAAAAATTGATTGTGTCCGCACTCACAATCAATTGCCAGTAGGAAATTCGGCACTGAAAATGGCAAAGCAATAAACAATTCAGTCAGCAGCTACAATTGAAACTGAAAGCGTCATTTCGTTTAGGGACGGGCATGGTGAGGCGGACGAGGACCGCAACTACAGACAAACCACAGACGCATTACTCGTGTTTCTGCGTTCCATTCGGTCCGGCATTCGTCTTGCTCATAACAAGTGGCAAAGAGCATGTTCAGTCCCCATATATTTCAAGTGCCACTGTGTTTGCATCACTTCTATTTTTATTCCCTTATTTATTCCAGTCGAGTGACCTCCTGCACACAAAAAAATAAACAAAAAATGCTTGCAACGCTTTGGGTTTTTGCATTCAGTGTTTTTTTCCATCTAGCATACATATTTCCCACAGAATTTATGCGGTACGAGTATGTAGAAGAAAAATGAAGTCCAATGAACAACATAACAAGCGAGAATGTCACCTCAAGTACGCCTTCAGTGAGAGCCCAAACGAAAACAAACTCAAGTGGCGGGCGATCTGTGGCGAGCCGCTGTTAGGTGAACATACGATAATTAGCAATTTGTATTGCTTCTGGTGCCGATGCCATTTATTACAGAAAGCCCTTTGGCCGGGCCATAAAACGTACAAAATTTTGTATTTCATCCTGGCAAGCACTAAGCAGACTCCCTCCAGAAGGAAGCATAATGAACGTTACCCAAGCATGATTTATATCTTTATACGGAGCTCATAAATCTGTGCGTCAGCAAGAAAGTGCCACAATGGCGAAACCTGAATGCTCTTTCACACTCATCGCTCGATTATCGAAGGGAAACCCCGCAGGTGGCGAAAATTCTCCCAGGCCAGCTTGACTCTTTCAAAGACTCTGATTATTTGGGAGATCTTGACAGGCGGCTCTAGTTTTAGATCGGTCGAACCAATGTACTCTCATCTAAGCTTTAGGCGGTTTCCGTCTTGCGGAAGACTTCTCATAATTATGTGCACTTTTCAGGCAGCGCCTCCATCTGCGAAGGTGTGCGTGCGATTCGATCCGGGACTTTGACCTTTCGGCCACAATATGCGCTCGTTAGTCAATGCTTAGCAATTTGCTATGAATCAACAATAAATGTAAATAACATAATAATAGGAAACAAGGCTCACGCCACACCGGACATTGATGATCAGGCGGCCGGCCATCAGGCGCAGCGCAGCGCAGCAGCAGTTGAAGGAATGCTGTCTCCCTATGGGATGGGAGAAATTTCATCCAAATGAATTATGGGCAACAAAAAAGGCGAAACGAAACACGCGCTCATCCAATGTAATATTTTTGTTTTCGCCTCATCACGGCAGCTGTTTTCGTGGGGCATAGACAACGCCGCAAATTGAGCGAAAATCAATGGATGGCCGTCCGTCCAACAGTCCGACAGTCCATGGTCCGACGCTGTCATGTACATCCATACACCCACAAATATCCAATCAACAGAAATCTCTCGTCCCTTAGTTTTCTTTTTTATTTTATTTACTGGAAAAAGAATCTGTTTCCACTCGTTTTTTCTGCCTGCTGGTCATTCGTTCCCGATACCACTGGGTGCCATTGGGATATTCCTTAAAGTGAGACAAACTGAAAACTAGAAATAGATACAAATGTTACCCATTTGCCGAGCAAGATAGAAGAGGTAGTGAGTGCTAGGCAGCTGCACCTGTTCGGTGGCGGGTTTCTTTGTTCATTCACAACTTTTACACATTGCCTGGAGTTCGGTTCATCGTTTCGCTGACTAATTATTCCATTTATTCCGCCCAAGTTCCTGTTGTTCTCTGCTTGGTTCTTTGTTTCGGTAGCGTTGCTGCTCTGCCTCAAGGGTTGCGTGGCGTGACTGCACTATCAAAGTGCCCAAAACAAAAACTTGTGCTCGGCGTGGGTGGGAGAGGTCTGTGCTCTGTGCTCTGTTTCCCCAACATATTGCACAGCACATGCAACACTGTCAAAATATTTTCCCCAACAAATGGCAACTTGCTCCCGAAATGTGAGCTCAAGTCACGCAAAAGTTTCATGTGTGGGCTTAAGCTGCAGATTTGTATTCCTTGGTAAGTCTGATACTTAATGTTTTTCTTTGCTGCGAACAGACTTTATGAATGAGTTAGTTAACAGGGGCTTAAGGCCCTTCCGCCTCTACACCATCTGCTTGCAGTAAAGATATAATCTACAAGATTTGAAGTCGAACAGATGTTCACTGCACAATCACCGTTTCGATAATTCAACCATCTCAAATTTACTCTCTTCCCAGGGCAGTGGAAAGTTTTCGCTCCTTTAGCCACTTCACGCTACTTTCCCTCTACTTACAATTGACCATCCCATCCGACAGCCATTGGCCCCCGCTCCTGCTCAGTTCTGAGAGCAGAATTGTCCAGCGGGCAATTGCTTTTGGCGTCCCATTGGCTTGATTTGTAATTTGCTGGCTAACAATTTTATATGCTAGCCAGAAGTCCATTCCATTATTTTGTAGTTCATTCCAAGAGTGTCGCTTCGAGCGTGTGCCCGGAAATATGCTGCGCTATAAATTACCAGAAATTCTATTTCAGACTGTATTTCTGTTGGTTGGGTGAGGCAAATAGCCCTTTACTCCGCTGGCTTTAAAATTTATGCAACTTTTAATGGGAGTTTAAGCAAAGTTCTAGACTAGAGCAATAATTTTCGCATCATAATAGCCAAATTCAGTTATAAAAAGGGAAAAAGCGCTTGCATTTTAATCGCTTCCAATTGAATAATAAAGAATGGCAGGAAAAGTATATATTGTGGATACGCTGAGAGCTAAGTTAAACTGAAATAAGTTTCTGGAGAGTACAGGTGATGGGGCTTACACGATATATGTACATATATGAACCCAATTGCAGGCAAGCCTTTTCCGTCTTCCAATAGCCAGTAAATTAGCTGTAATCTATCAACTATCCAGAATGATTCCATTTTACTTTCGCAGTTCAGAGTCTAGGAAAACTTATGCAAAGCTATCGATCCTTAAAGCTTTGGCTTTGATTTCCATTTGACACGCTGCGAGTGCTATGCGTCGCGTTGCTTTAGCAACGGCATTAACGGCATTTTTATGGCCATTGGAAAATGGCACATTAGCGGCATAAAAACAAGCCGTAAGCATTAGGTCAAAAGCCTTTAAGCGCACACAATACACATACACAAGCACGCTGGAATAGCTACTAAAGTCGTGTCGAAGTGTTCATGGAATGCTTTTAGGCGCAACGCTGCTTTATTATTTACTGAAGAGCCGTGTGCTCTCTGGGAACACCCACACACAAGGGGAGGAAGCCATAGGAGCTGTCCATCAGGAATAGAATTTAACGCGCCTTTAATCGCTTTCGCATAAATTTTCTCGCGACTCTGTAATAAACCTGAGCTCTTGACCTCCATCCACCGCACCGCCAACACGAATTCCGCCTTGGGAGCAACTAAATTCCAGATTTTATGGCAGTTTCATTGGGTTTACGCTTGATTTGATTCAAGTTTAATTAGAGGAACGGGCCAAAGGCCAAAAGGCATCGCAACAAGACATCTCACAGATCATCAGCAGTTAGGCAGTTCGCTTCGTAGTCTCGGCACTACCCCCCTGTGCTAACCCCTTGGCTGACATTTCAATTAAAAAGACAAATATACGGGAATTTAATTGAAAATCTGTCATGGAAAGAAGCTGAGATTGCTGTGAATTGAAGATGGCTTAGATTGAGTGACAATGATACCAGATAGTCTTAAAGAGCATTTTATCGAGTTTATAAATATTGAACGAGTATTTCTGTACATCTGTCGAACTATTAGGTCCGAACATTTATTTAATATTAACAAGTCAAGTAGCAACATAATTATCCGCTCTTCTGCATTAAACAGAATATTTAATGGGAGCTTTAAATAAAATGCAACCCCATTCCAGCCACATATTTATCTCTCCCAAAAGTATGCAATGCAAAGAGAAAATTTCAATGTAGCAAAAATTCATCCTCTTTGGCGAGAGCTTATCGGCAAAAGCAGCTGTTGCTGCTAATTAAACGCGTCCGTAAAATGCAGCCAGAGTAATGCCAGATACAAAAAAATTTAGATTTTCCGTTGAAGAGGATTAAAAGCAAAACGTGCTATTCAGGCCATGTTGATGGCAACGTCAAAGCGATGTAAAGGCCAAGGTTAGCTGTCACAGCTGTTCCGGATTCCCGTCCGAGGAAAACAACAAGATCTGTTAAGCTTGTGCTGTGTTGGAAAGAGTAAAGATAACTTTGAAATTTAATTTTGTTTTAAGAACCAGCAAGTTCTGTTAGAAGTTTTGTAGGAAGTGTAGGAAATCGACTCACATGTAAGTAATCACAAAAAATCCAAACAAAAGAAACAACACAAACGTTTATTTATAAATTTACACCTCAAGAGAACCCCAAGCATCGGTGGCGGCAGCAGCAACATCAACAAGTTGCCCCAGTTCCGTGCCACACAGCAGTCAACGGAGGCCCTAAGACCTTGCCCAAAATGCCGGCGTCTAATTTTAAAACACACAGAAAGAAGAATGAAAACAAAAACGAATCGGATTCGGAATCGAAATCACAACAGTTGCCATATCTCTCCGCACGCATCCACCGTCCGAGAATCAACAAGAAATATTAACCAAAATAAATGAGAGCGAAATGAAAGCGAAATAGGGAAAAGAAGAGCCGAAGAACTTTGGCAATCGAATTTCGAAAACTAGAAATGAAAACAGTTTTTCAGTGGCGGTCTTCGAAAATAGCCCCAGCAGCAGTGTGATTTAAATTTTGTGAAAGAGTCGCGATCTATGTGCTATTCGGGAGACAGTCGCTGGCCAGGCGGGACGACGCAACTTCGAATGCAGCGGACGGTCGCGACCGATCTTAAAACTATATAAAAATAAACCCGAAAAAATAAGAGAAAAAAAACCAAAACCCGAGCAGGCTGTGCCAAAAAATATTCAAAATTAGAGTACATATCACTAAATGTGCCTTCTATTTGTGTTGTAAATAAATTGATTGCACACAAAATAAATAATAATATTGGTAGGAAACGATGTCCGCCATGAGTGTGGCAGCACGCAAGGGCAGCACGCAGCTGGATGTTATGCAAAAGGCGGGCTGGAAGATCGATGAAAACGAAAAAGGTAACACACGACTTCAGTCCCTGTTCAGTCATCAATATAATATAGAAAATTGTGCCAGCCTGCTACATAGACGTCGATGAGGATAACGACAATGAAACCAGCGTCGAATCGAAGTGGTGCTACCTTCCGGACCTGATACTCGAGGAAATCTTTACCTACCTCACACCCAAAGAGCGCTACTATGCTGGTCTGGTGAGTAGAGTGGACTCGTACTCGTACTCCCCAATTTCTAAGAACTGCGATGCCTTTCAAGGTCTGCCGCCAGTGGCATCGGGCCTTCTATTTGCCAACAGTCTGGAACAACTTTGTGGTCGACGATCGCACGCTGACGAGACCAAAATACAACTACTATTCGGGCTGGCAGTACTGTCTCGATCATATGCGCACACAGAACTGCCTGTCGAGGATTGGCCGTCACCTGCGAGGCATCGAGTTCCGGCCGTGGCACAGCTTCAACAATATCTACCAGTTCATGACAATGCTTTCCTGGAGCATGGACAAAGTGAGAGGATGCCCAAAGGTTTAGTTCCGCTTTCCAACCTTTCGTTGTGTTGCAGGGAAGCGAATTGAACGCCGAGCCGCAGCTCATTGGCATGGGTCGTCGCATACGCTCTCTGGTATATCATTTCCCCTGCAACATGTCCCAGCCGAACGATCCGGAAGGCATCAAGCTCTTTGGCACTGGGGGACAATTGCTGAAGGGCCTGAAGGAGTTGCTGCTGCGACTGCCGGACTTGCACACTCTGAAGCTAGTGGACTTTGTGCTGGAGCGCTTCGAGGCGAATCATTTGCTGGACGAAGTCGTCTGCAGCTGCTGCACCAAGATGCGAGTGCTCAATCTGGTCAATGTGACCACCACACACTGTCCCATCATGCATGTGGGATTGTTTCTCAATCTGCAGGTAGCGGGAAGGGTAACGCCCCTTTAAGTACTTTGCGCGTAATAAATCGTAACTGCTTTCCATTGTCAGGTGCTCACCATTTCTCCCCAGAACATAGACGACGATGTGCTGTCTCTGCTAGCGGATACCACGCTGCGGCATCTTTATTTACTGCAGAACTGCTACACTCCCAGTCACCTGACCATCAGCGCCTGTGGAGTCAAGGCTTGGCGCAGCCTAAAGACGACAAATCCGCGCATGCGCGTGCACCTGAGGCTGGAGAATCTCGTCGATGGCGAGGTGGTGCTGCAGCCAGAGGCGCCAGTCCACAGCATCACCTACTGGGCGCCACAGGCTCGGGTGAGGGCTGACCTGCTTGTCCGCATGTTAGATCACTACAAGAACACGCTGGCCGTCTACGGTCACGAGCTGTTGCCGCGCTTCTCCAGCCCCAAGCCGTTCCACAACCGCATCGACAGCTTGCTGGTGCTGATGTGCCGCCAATGCTTCAACTTGGACACTTTGGTGAGTGCAATGAGCAGCTGTTGCTCCCCCTCAATTAGCACCTTATGCCTCCTCCACAGACCATACGGGAGAAAGTCTCCACTGCGACGCTGCTGCTGATTGCACGAACGGCCAAGAATCTCCGGCACTTGAACGTGAGACGCTTCGCAGTGATTCTGCGCTGCGACTGGCCCCGGCATCCGGAGTGGAGCAACGAGTTCCATGCCTGGCTCCGGAGCAGCGCGCGCTCCTACGCGGCTGTGGAGCGGGAGATCTCCCAGATCTTGGGCTACAAGTGGCAGCTGTTGAGCGATCGCGACTTCAAGCAGCTCACAGTGAATGCCAAATCGGGTGCATAACAAGCCAGTTGTCTGTCCACGCCCATCTTCATCCCGCCCTCCCATCCCCAGGAGTCTTGTGATAAACGGTGTAAAGCTTTACTTAATTGTCCAAAGTTTGCTATGCAAAAATAAAGTAAATATTTTCAATATTCGAAGGGGTGAACCCCATTTCACACCATTCTCGGGTGAAATTTACTTTGTTTTCCCTTTGTTTGTCCACGCTCTGGCAAAATCCCCGCAAATGGAGCGGCAGATTTGTTTAAAAGCCAAAGCACGGCTCCGAATTCTCATCAGTTCGTTGTGAAATATCTTGCCTCAGACATGAAATCTGTGATCGCCTTTGTTGTGCTATTTCTGAGCATAGTTGGAGCCCTGCCTGCACCTCATGTAGTGGTCGTGCCCGTGCCCCTGCCCGTGCCCATTGGACTGCCGCGACCGCCGCCACCGTACTATCCACACCATCACCATCACCACCATTCGCCTGGCTATGGCCATAGATATAACTACTATGGATGAAGGGATTTGTAAATACTCACATATTTACACTATTTTAAGCAAATAAAATGAAATGGCAAAACATGGACTTGCAGCATAATAAATGTCGAAATACTCGTATTTTGCAACGTTGCATGAAAAGCGTTTGGCAAATTCAATGAATGCATTCGAAGGAGAGAGGAAATACATTTAAATGTGTGTGTGTGTGTGCTCATATTTGATATAACATTTGAAAAAAGGAATTAAAAAATTAAAAAGGAATTGTTAGCCTTTAAAGAGAATTCTATCAAAAAGGCTGGATACTTATAGATTAACAAATACGAATGCCCATTAAGCTTATCTTGATAAGCAACTTGTTTTTTTTTCTGCACGCTACCGACGAATATTATATATGTATATTCCTAACGGAGGATGCTTCACAAATTCTATTGAGATAGCTTCAAAAAATAATATTCCATTTTTTATGGAAACAGAGCGATTATCATGACTTCATTGTGATTCCGTTTTTGGAAGCGTATTCTACTCTACCAAAATTCGATATAATAAAGAATAAAATTTCCAATGAAGCTTAAGTTTAGTAAAAGCCGTCGAAAAAGCTATCGAAAAGCTTGGCCTTGACTATAAAAAAATTCGTAAATATGTAAAAACGTTGCTGCTGCGACTTTTTTGGGCACAACAAGCGCGTTAGCAACAAGTATTAAGCTATGTATGTAAATCAGCGCGTGTTGCAGCCAAAATTCAATGCCAATGGCAAAGCTTTGCGAGCAATTTGGCCCTTGCATCCATTGCATACTCTGTAGGGGGCAATACATTATGCATACGTCGAGGGCAGGGCAACGTGCAACAGGGAAAACCTAGCAGCGGGAAGGCGAATCTGACATTTCTAACGTACTTTGGTGAAGGGAGAAGCTACCCTCTTGGCCAACGATTGTTCACTTTATTTTCCCGGCTAGACATCAAAGTGAACCAAATAATTCATATTGACGAAAAGAAATCATCCTTTACTACCTGCGGGTAAATATGGTTTATGAAAGATACTTATACATAGATCTGTGTTTGATAGAACGCCTCTAGTAGACAGCAGCATTTTACGCAGCTATTTAGCACAGAAAGCTAATTTTGGTACACATTTGAACTTCGCGCCTACGGAGATGAGACGATATCGATAGCACGACATTAATTACAGGCGGTAACTGACAAGAGCTGAAATGTACGAAAGTAAAACTTGTTCACCGACTGCGGCGCCAGTGTGGAAATGTCAAATGTAGTTAAAGTTACAGTCTAGTTTTCTAGCTTTGCTGCTACGTTGAGATGTAGTTAAAATGTAGATATTGTGTAGATTTTTTGTAAAATAGATGTAAAATTTGAAAATTAGCCAAGTTTTTAACCCAAAATAACCAAAAAAAAATGCTAAACATTTTATTTTTTTTTTTTATGGTGAACGTTTTTTGTGCAGTATTTTTTTTCTGTTTTTCAAGTAAAATTTTTGTAATTTTCATATGGTATTTTTTCAACATTTAATAGGGCGCGAAATTCAAATTTGCGGATTTACTTAAAAGCTGGTTCTTCTCTCTATATTATTCTCTTTCTATTTCACTATCTGGAAATCTGGAGAATCTTACAGTTTATAAGATAGACCCCATGGCAGATTTCGACTCAGTCTTATCTGAATTCTCACATGGGATTCGTGCTGATACTGTTGACATCTCTGCTCAGTGGAGTGCTGGGATACTTGCGATGCAAATACAACTACTGGCAGATAAATGCGGTGAAGCAGCTGCGGGCCCACTTCCTCTTCGGACACTTATTCAAGATGAAGTCGGTGCACCTGTCGGAGCTTCTGCAGGAGACCTGCGATGCCTTTAAGGGTGGCGTTTTGCTGGCAGGCACCTACATATATCTACGACCCATAGCCGTCATCTTGGACTTGGATCTAGCCAAAAGGATACTGATCGAGGATACTGATCGAGGACTTTGACAAGTTTGTGGACCGGCGACACTTTCACAAGGAACCCCTGACGGACAACCTCTTCAATGCTCGGGGCGAGGAATGGTCTAAGCTGAGCAAAAAGCTGAAGCCAATATGCGCATCTGGAGGAGAGCTTTGGTTAAAAGTACATTTGTTACTCATGATTATATCCGTATTTTGTTGTATTACATCCATGACAATTGACGACCAATGAAAGACTGTCAATATTATTCGTTTCAAACCTAATAAAATTGAAACCAGCCAATATTTGCGGTTCTTATATTTAATTCTACATTCCGCAAGCAGCACTGCTGATGCACTGACTATCTGCGGATAGACAATACAAAGATGAAGATGCTCTTGATCAGTTCATACCGCAAATCAAATCAGTTGAAATCAAATCCCCTGCTCATATCATTAGTGATATCAGACGGTTGACACTCGGAATTGACTTGTAGGTTGTCTGATTTGGTTGATGCTGATTATCTATCTGCTGCGAGAGGTTTTGCTCCTAACAAATTGCGGCGATTAGAACGTTAATTGCGGGGCGTAAATCTGGCCAAGTGCCGCCTCGGCCGCATCACAACATTCATCAGGCCGAAACGGGGCCCCGAACCTCTCTGTTGGCCCAGGATTTACGAGCCACATTAGACCAGGCTGAAACGGAGGCTTAGACTTCGACTACAGCTTCGCCTTGGACTCCAACTTCGAGTGCAGTTCGTGCCTGTTTCGGGCTTTTGCTCATAAGCAAATTTGAGGCAACAAGTAGCCTGCTGGCCAGCCACTCTGCTTCGGCTCTGAATAGTTCCAGTTTTGGCAAGACTCCAGACTCCAGACTCCACTCCGCTCCGACTCTGCACTGGCAATGTTTACGGCCGCGTTGACAGTTTAAATCGCTCTGTGCTCGTATATTTTGACGTTTTACAGCAGTCCCGCAATGGTGTGGCATGTATGTGTGTGTGTGTGCGGTGGCCAGCAGCACTTGTTGGCCAGCCTGGTCCCAAAACGGGGATCGGACGGGGCGCTAAACGTGAGAACGTAACGATTTCTGGATCATTATGCGACCCCGTCTATGGGGCCAACAATCACCTGAAGAGGCAGTCAGGCATTCGCCACTCGAGAGATGCCTACACAAAAGACGAACCCCACAGATACGCCGAGATCTACGGTGGCCTTCTTTGTGGTTTTTTTTGGGCTGGACCGTGATTTAATCGCCTCGCCACTGCCCAACAAATATCCAACAAATACCCGAAAAAAGAGAAGACCCAGAAATGATTTTCGTGAGCGTTAAAGTAGCATTGGAATACGAGTGTCTCGTATCTGTAGCAGTTCACCGTTCGCTGCCGGGCCAGCCCTGAGTGCGACAGAGATACACAGATGAAGAGTGAAAGAGATGGTCAAATGAGGATGCTGCCACGGGGTGCGGGGCAAGAGAGAGTGAAGTGCGTAGCAAGCACTCGATCAACAAAAGGCATCACTTGGATGTCGCTTTAAGTGGATGTGGATGTTGGATGTTGGAGCGGAGAGAAGTGTTGAAACTACAACAACAACAACAACAACATTGTGGTGTAAATATTTGCATGCTCTCTCACTCTAGCACTCACTCTTTCTGTATGGGAAATCAAATCAAATAACTCTCCGATTAGAGAGTGCCATAAAGCCTTCGGAGGGACAGAACAGTAGGGAAGGGAGGGGAGTAGAATAAAGGGGGGAAATGTAGGAGGAGTTGAAGGAGCCATTGGTGATAGTGGGAGGCAAAGGAGTGGGTGAGGAGATTGATATTCGAATTGGAGAAGTGAAACAGAGGCACACAAGCAGCCAGAGAAGACTCGAAATGTCAAATAATTAAACAACATAAATGGAGGGGAAACGAAGTGACCAGGGGGACAACAGCCGAACCACCATCCGCAACGACTTAACCGCTTTGAGCCCTTTAAACAACTTTGGCTTTGGATGGTTCGCAATCAATCGGTGGCGCATCGAAAGGGAAAGGAAATTACCATGAGCAGAAGGGACTATATATCCCCTTTCGACAGTTCAATTTCTGTAAGGTTTCCCCTCATAAACCATTTTCGCATTATAATACCCATTTTCCCCATTTAACCATTTCATTCAACAAGATTCTCTACAAATTGTCTGCTGAATAACTTCATTATTTATTGCTTTGGATTCGCCATGATTCGCCTTCCTATGCGCAAATGATTCATTTGCCATTCGTTTTGTGGTGCAGCTACCATAAAAGTTACCCCCGTTCGTGTCTAGATTTTTTCACTGAATAATTAATTTATTATAAATATTTAAACGCTTTCCGCTCACACATTTGCCCACACTCTTGCCGTGGAATCAATGATTTTGTCCAATTACCCAATGGGATATTCTCATATTTCGCTGCTTACTTTTGACCTTAACCCATAACCTTTTGTCTCTGGTTCTCCATCCTCCTCGGCGGCGGCGTCTCTCTGGCGTTGACAAGCGGCTGACAGCAGTGGCAGAACGGGCAGCCGAACGCCCAAATGGTCATTGATACCCGGGGCCTAGGTCTACCTTGGGGTCTGCCTCTGTGTTGGGCCAAGCTTCGGCTTCAGCTCCAGCTCTGTGTCTAGTACCATTAATGAGTTCTTGTTGGGGAGCTGCTGCTGCTGCTGGTGCTGCTGTTCTGGCTTCTACAAAAAGTTCAGGCCATGGCAGCAAATGATAGCGACAACAACAAGTTCATTATTGCCATCTCATCACGTGGCAATGTGTGTGTGAGGGTGTATCTGTGAGCGGCGCTGAGGCAGAGCTTTGGCCAAGACGCTTGGCTTATTGTTGCAGCAAGCAGCAAGCAGAAATGTGTTCTTGTTCCCAAGCCCAGAACCTACTACCAAGCGAACGCCGACTTGGACGGCGGCTTTAACTGACAAGAAGCCGGATTATTAATCGACGTTTAATTAATTTATAACCAATTAAGCAGCAACATAATGCGGCAAGCGGTAAGCGACAAGATCCGATCCAAGGAGGAGAACAAACAACAACAACAATAACAACAACAAAATCGACAGCAGTGGCGGTGGCGGTGGCGGTGGCTACTGCTCTTGTGGCAGCCACAGACAGAGACAGCGGGAGAGGGAGAGTGAGAGGGAAAGAGATCCCAGAGTGAGTCGTAAATGCCAAAACTCGTTCTAAGCTCTTTTTTTCTGCCCCTGCTGTTGGCCCGATGTCTGGACTACAAAAAAAGAATTAGCCAGGCTGAAGTTTTTGCCATAGTCTCTCTCTCTCTCTCTCTCTCTCTATATATCTCTCTTAGTGGATACGGAGGGTGGATACAGGGAGAGAGAGCGAAAGGGGCTGAGCAAAAAGCAATGTCACAATTTATGGCATTGTTGAGGCAACATGCACCTGCAGCAACAATGAAGCCGCTGCCACAAGCACTGCCGCACTGCCGCACCGGCGGCATGTTCACTGATCAGTTGTGATTTCTTTTTGCTGCTCGCGGGAAATCCTTATAAGCAAAATATGTTAACGAAGCATGAAAAGCACAAAAATTAAATTAAATCCAATAGCAGCAGCAGCAATAGCCAGAGCGGCGGTGGCGGTGGCGGTGGCAGTGGCAGCCGCCACAACAGGAACCACCGCAAAAAATTAGCCTACACCGCAGAGAGGCCTTTCCTTTCTAAAAAGCAAAAACAATTGAGCAATCGCTGTGGCAGTCCCCATCCCCTGCTCCTATTAACACATTAGAAGAGGCCACAAAACCCGGTGGCACCATGGGGATGCCAGCACCACCACTACATCACTGCCGCACCACGCTGCACACATCAGAGCACGCACCTCGCCATCAGAGCCCGAGCCCCGGCCACGTCAAGGTTTTGCAGCTGTCAATATTGCAACTCCCGCCGTTTGATCAAGTGAACCAAATTATTGTCTATGTACATATATCCTTTAGCGCGATGGGGTAACCCCGATTCCAGATTCCAGATGAATGGGTGGCCCGTTCTTTGGTGCTTTGGGTCTTAGTCGTGGCAAAAATGCGATTACGAATGGGGATCAATGATGCTGTGCCAAATACTTTGGAATCTACTAGATAAATTCGCCGATTTAAACCTATTTTTGGTAACCAAAAAACTCCTCTACCTACCATTCTCATTTATTTAAACCAATCCTGGGCATGGATACCTCCTCTCCCCCCAAAGTGCTGCAAAAGGAGAGTTTTATATCCGCCGGATCTGCCCTTATTTGCCGACGTGGTGAAGGGAGGCTCGAAGGCAGTTGCCCGCTTCCTGCAGAACTTCTTTAATTGTGGCATTCGGTTATTAGGGTATAAAGGCTTTGGCCAATTGGTCGGCGGTTTGCCTCAGTTTGTGGCAAGTTGCAAGTAGAAGTTGCTCTGCTTGCTGCTGCTGGTGGTGCTGCTGCTGCTGCCGCCGTCTCAGTTAGCGCCAAGATTTATGTGATCCTTAAGATTTATTGGTTTACGGCATTGTTGTTGCAATAAAAAACAACAACATTCATAAATTATCATTAAACGTTTAAATGTGACGCAGCAGCAGCAGCAGCTCTGGGGGCGCATATGCAGCATGCTGCTCGATGCACGTTGCACGTTGCAAGCTCTGTTCTGGCCAGCAAAAGAGACAGGGACAGACAGCGGGAGGGAGAGGGAGAGAGAGAGAGTCTTTTGCTATCTTTATAATGAGCCAAATGACATATTTATTTGTTGTAGCTGCAATCAGCGCTCAACCCGCTGCTCAGGTTGCATGCAATTTCTTTTGGCCGCACTCGCTGCTGCAGTTGCAGTTGCAGTGGCAGTGGCAGTGGCAGTGCTAGTCTCCGTCTCCGTCTGCGTCTAGAGTCTAGACATGTGGCGCACCAGAGGTGACAGTTGATTGTCATTGTTGGCATATTAAAACAGGCTCACCGTCTGCACGCGCCGCCAACGATGGGCTGGGTTTAAGCCCAGTCCCAGACCAAGACCCAGAAGGCCGACTCGACTCGACCCAGCCAACCCGGCTAAACGGCGACAGCCACTGACAATTGACACTTTTGGCCGAGTCCCGGCTTGGGCTCGCCTGCCCCTCGCCGACCCCTGCTGCTGGTTTTTGCGGCCACAGTTTCAAGTTGAACTTCAGCTAGCAATTTCGTATGCAATGTGCGCCTGAAACCCAAAGAAAATTGTGACAGAAGAACGAAGGGTTTCCAGCAGGGACCAAAGCAGCGGCGACTGGAGCAGGGAGACTCCAAACGGATGGTAAGGAGGGGATCGAAGCACAGGCGAGAGCAGCGACTGGCGCAGAGATCGAAGAAGGGACTGCAGCAGAAACAAGACTACGATTTGTGATATGAATTGGAAGCAGAGCTGCGTAAGAGTCTAGGCCAAAGAAAGAAGCCAGAGACCCCAGAGAAGACAATAACAACTGGAGGCAATAAAGAAAACAAACAGAGGAAGGCCTCGCGATGGCCCATAGACGTGGCCACAATCTCTGGGAAGGGGTAGCACAAACCAGGCTCGAAACCTTCTGGAGGCCACTTTCAGATGCGACGCCTCTGCGGCAGCAATCCTGGCAGGCCCAGTCTTGGCCCCAGACTTGGCCGCGCTGGCCATGGCCAATGGCCACAGACAAAGTGCGTTAATAGCCAAGACACACATGGCCAAGACACCGCCTCTGCGGCCACCCCAGCCTGCCCCTGAGAGGTGAGAGGAGTGCAGGACAAGCAGCTAACGCGCCTTTTACAAATTTTTATTGAAAAATATTAAATTCTCATTAAGGCAGGAGAGGAGCAAGCAGGTTCCCCCAATGTGTCCCGGCAGCAGCATCATTTTCCACACACAGTGGAGGCTGGCTTTCCTGCAGTTTTGTTGTGGTTTTTCCTGAACGAACCCGAGCCCGAACCCCGAACCGAAGTTGGCGCGCGCTCGCATGCTCCGATAGACTCGCTTAGATAAAAGATGATTTATGGGTTTTATGGTGTGATGGGAATTTTAATTTCCAGCATTTTTGCTTAACAAAATTAAACATGGCATGGGTACGAGTCCGAATACCATGAGCGACAGCCAGATAGCAGAAATATTGTGTATAGAGATGGCATAGGCATATGCTAGATGCTAGATGGGAGATGCTGGCTGCTCGATGCTGGCTACTCCTATGGCTATTTGCCTCTATTTGGGAACCGGCAATTGTCAAATGAGGCGACCGAGCGTCCGAGCGACCTCCTCTATAGACGATTCCATTTTTAATTGAGCCAAAGCGCACAGCATGTACCGCCGCCGAAGCAGCGGCAGCAGCAGCAGCAGCGTAGTCCCATCTATCTGCTTGCAACGGGCCAACTTGCAAGAGACGGGCCGCTGTCCATTATGCTCACTCACCTGTAAAATAAATGGCAAAACTGCCAAACACTTTGGTCCGCTGACAACTTGCAGTGCGACGCGAGGCGAGGCGAGGCGATGAGACGCGACGCGAAGCGGCTCCTTCCATTCGTTCCAATTTGATGCAGAGGACAAGGATGAAGGGGCTGTGGATGGGGCACCCACTGCTGTGATCCGAGGTCCCTCTCTCTGAGGCACAGTGCCGTCTGTTTACCGTTAGGTGTCAAAGATTTCATGCCCCATGTCGCAAACTAACGACACACAATCGATCACAAATCAAATGGACAGAAGCCACAGAGGAGGCAGCGTTAGCCGCAGAGCCGCAGACCCGCAGTGGCCGCAGTGGCCGCAGTTACCTCTGCTGCCTCCGTTGCGACAGTCATCCAAATGTGTCTCAAAAATCAGGCCGCGGCCAATGCAAAGCCGTTTCATAAATTGCACATGACCTGACGACCAGCAGCAGCAGCAGCAGCAGCCTGCAACTGCAACAGCGGCAAGATGCAGCGGCAGCCAAAAGGCAGCAGAAAGGCATAACAATAAATTAAAAATGGATGTCGATGCCGATGTGGATGTGGCTGCGGCTGTGGCTGTGCCTGTGGATTCGGACTCCATGTGTGCCGTGCAGACTCTAAAAACTGCAATCCTCTGACTTGGAACTCCTTCAATTTCAGTTGGGAATCAGACGTGGTCGCTGGTCTCTGGTCGATTTGGTTATTGGAGCACTCTTCTGTGTGATGGACAGCTGCCGACAGCAGCAGCCACACATCGCTCCCTCCAGAGGCTCCTCCATGCGCCCCATCCTTCAGTGGGGCATACGGGATACGGATCCCCACCCCGATCTATCAGACTGATTGATGGACAGAGTTTTGTCCGTTGCAAAGCATCGGGCCAGCGACTTTATTGGTTTTTAATGAGCTGCGCTGTGATTTTGAATGCTTATCGAAACGAATTTCGTAGGTGGATGGGTATATGCAGTGCTGTGGAGCTCTATGGATAGATGCCCATGAGAAGAGAGGCTGAGTGTTCTCACTTAACCCTTCATTCATCCACTTCCATTTCAGTTTGGTTGCCTTTATGGAAGTAAATCCCCGTTGCGACTCGGTTGCGACGGCACACAAAAAGATTTACCAGCTGGCAGCTGCAGGGCATTCATCACGTCGATCAGTCTTAATTAACGCACCTTCTCACTTTATTTACTTTTACTCATTTGCATCCCGTTTGGGTCATTAAACCTGACCTCTCCCCAGCCTAACAGCTATCGACCATTAGCTCGGACCATCCTCGGATCATAGTATCAGCTCCTCCCTCCCTTCAAAGGCCAGTGGTAGTGCCAGTGGCAGTGGCAGCCTCGACGCAATATTGACCTGACCCAAGGCATATTAATTAACCCAAAAAACCGGTCGGTTATATTTGTCTAACCTTTATGCTAAATGCGGTGACGGCAGACCCCAGACCCCAGACCCAAGTCGGTAGTATTTTTTGGAACGGCAGCCGTTTGGCTACTGTCTGCTTGGGTGTACATACATATGTATTTGGTTATTAATTTACCAATAAATTGCCATGGCGTATACGCAATATTTCACAATTGTGCCTTAATGACCGAAAGCGTTATTCATGCACTGATTTCCGCTGCAGGTGTCATCCAATCCCGATCGTAGCTGGAGCTCCATTGCTCTCACTCCCCGCTGTCGCGGGAGCAACCAGTTATGCGTATTAGCCAGGTCCAAAGCAGAGCTTCAGCCACAGCTCCAGCCTTAGCCATACTTCCTTGCAGTCTCGGCTTCAGCTAGACACTCACCGTCAGTAGCTTCAGCTACAGCTCCAGCTACAGTTGCCGTCCCGCCTGCCCGCTTCGCATTGAAATTACAAATGACGAGAAATTTGTCATCTTTATTATTGCAAACAACGCGCGCAATGCTCTGCGGCCAGGTTGCACAGTCGACGACAAACGACGACGTCGACTACAACGACGACATCGACAATGCTCCCCTGGACAATTGCCGGGGAGTGCGTGCCACGCCGCACACAAAGGCCCCAGCAGCACAAGCAGTTGCTGACAACTTGCCACACATCTTTGGGGAGCCGCCACCGGATCACTGCAGTGCAGTGCAGTGCAGCGCAGTGCAGATGGGGGAGATGGGGGAGTCCAACCACTTGGCCATAGCCCCATTGTGAGCTCAATTGATTTTTCATTCAAATGAAAATCCACAACGGATTTGGCCACAGACCCCGTAATGAGCACAGTGTCCGCCACAGTATGTCTGCACGACAAAAAAGACAAAAAAAAACACTTATTTGCTTTTCTTTTATTACAAAAAATAATACAATTTGTTTTGCTTTTTGTGTGTGTGTGTGTGTGTGTGTGTGTGTGTGGGGAGCTAAATCTACGATGACAGTTGGGGATGCGGCAGAATGCGGTTTGGGATCAGGCAGGGAATACAGTGCGTTTGATAAGTCTAGATGTCTAGTCTTAGATGTGTAACGAAGACGCAGATTTAAACTAAAAAGGAATGTTATGCATAAGTTGATACGAAGCGAATGTTCTTAAGTAATCGTCTAATAGGGAATACGGAATGTAGTAGGTTTATCCACCAAAATGAATGCGTTGTAGTCCCTGCACTTGCCCCACCCACCCCGCCATTAGCTAACCAGCTCAGCTCTCCGTTAACTATCATATCATATGCGTATAGTACAAAATGTGTGTGTATGTATGCTATATATGAGAGAATTTCTATTTATATATAAATATATTGCTTTGCTTGGCTTCTTCTGGTTTTTGTGTGCCTCTTTTGTGTTTCTATTTCTCTTTTTGCTTTGTTTTTTCGTCTTGTGTGTCGTATAGCACGAGTATAAAATTTTCTACTTAATAACCAATAAAAAATTTCATCTAAAATTAGTTAAAATTTGTCTTACCCAATATCATAGTATATATATATGTATATGTATATGTATATGTATGTATATATATACACGCAAGTTGCTAGCACCAATCCAAAACTATCTGTATGTATGTATAGGTGTGTATAGGTATGTATGCATATTTTATATTATATTATATATTATATATTATAGGGATACTTTCTACGAGTTTGTGTACGAGTTTAGGGGGCTTAAATTCCATTTCGTAACTTGGCTTCTGAAGGCAATTGTCTCTGGGTTGTGAACGTGTATGTGAACGAATTTTACAAATTGCTCAGCTCTAGAACTATCGAATAGCCTATAAGTAGATTGGGCTTTGAGCCCGCCTAACACTAAATTGAGCTACTTAGGCAATACGGAAAATATGGAAAGTATGGAAAATCAGTGAATCTCAGCGAATGGAACAATGGGAAGCGATTCGAGTGTGAAGTGTGAAGTGTGCAGTGTGATATATAAATACGAGTAGTCAGGAGCGAGCAGCATCTTCGATGAGTATTCTCGGCGTCTATATAGATATGTATTGTATGCATTGTATTGTATGTATGTATGTATTGTATGTATGGCCAGATGGGCAGTCACAGTCCTCAGTTCACTCCCTTGCTGCCATTCTGCTCAGTGGCGGCGCATGTGCAGCGACAGGTGATCGGAGCGGCTGAAGCTCCTCGTGCAGAGCTGGCAGCGGAATGGCTTCACGCCCGTGTGCTTGCGGTAGTGGCGGGTCAGCTCATCGGAGCGGGCAAAGCGCCAGATGCAGCCCTCCCAGGTGCACACATACGGCTTCTCACCTGGATGAATGTTTGATAGCATCAGCAATGGATACGGATACGAATACGGATAGGTATCCCCCAGTTACTCACCCGTGTGCGTTCGCTTGTGCGCCTTGAGGTGCGAGCTTTTGGTGTAGACCTTGTCGCAGCCTTCGGTGTCGCATTTGTGTACCTTGCGGTTCTTGGAGAGATCATTGTAGCCGCCGCCGTTGGCCGCCGCATCGGAGGAGGTGGACCGGGCAAAGGAGGAGGCTCCGCCGCCAAAGTTGATGCCGCTGAAGCTGCTGTTGTCCTTGCGGGTGGCGCCCAGGGCCATGCCGCCGAAGGCCGGATTGAGGGCAGCGTGCGGTGACCCAGAGCCCGCGTAGCTCTTCCAGCTGGCGGAGGATGAGGCGGAGGAGCAGGCAGGGGCCACCGCCGACTTGCTGCTGCTGCTGCCGCCGCCCGTCGGCGAGGTCTTCCTCGCTGCCTGCCCGTCACTGAACTTGTAGGGATTCTTGAAGAGGCTCAGCAGGCTGAACTTGCGGTCGTAGTCCTGCATGAGCGAGGAGGAGTTGCTGCTGCTGCCGCCACTGCTGCCATTGTTGTAGCTGCAGCTGTTGTTGTTGTCCTCCTGCTTGCCGCTTCCGGCGCCGGCGCCCGCGCCGACCCCGCCGCCGCTGATCCGGCGGTAGGTGAAGAAGAATGGCGACGCGGCAAAGAACGGCGAGAATGGCAACTTGGACACACCGGAGGCATAAAGTTGTTGCTGAGTGGGCTGCTGATGCTGATGCTGACGGCCAAAGGCCCCCAACGACGAGGCACCGGCCGAAGCACCGGCCGCATAGCTGGCTGAGGATGAGGATGATCCAGACTGCTTGCCATTGCTGTAGTTGATGCTGCTATGGACTGCTTTGGTGGTCGATGAGGATTTACAGCTGCCACTGCCGCTGCCGCTGCCACTGCTGCTGCTCCCATGCGAAGTGCTCGCTGCAATGGAATGGGGAATGGGAAGAAAACCAATTGAGATTCGGTTAACAGAACGGCCAAAATGCTCGTGGACTGGCGGGAGAGCGACTTTATGGCCGCAAATGCCTAATGAGACTCGTAAATGAACCACTGACTGACTGAACGGACTGAACGGAACGGCTGCTCCATCCAGTATATATTGGCAGAGTACTCGAACAACCTACCTACTACCACCACAGCCAGCCACAGAGCACAGAGCACAGAGGATCTCAGTCCCAGCAGACTGCATCCCAGCTAGTCTCCGTGTGGAACACTTTGCCTTGTCAGTTAGGAGTTTTTACACAATTTCCTAATTTCGTTTGGCCGCCTCATTGCATCAAAAACGTTTGCATGTCGCGTATTTTATGGCCGACAGACAGCCAAGACTGCGACGGACAGCGAATCCGTGCAGTCGTGATCCATTTAACCTGTACTTCAACCAGACGACGACTGCCAGTTGCCAGTCGCCAGTTGCGGCTGCCAGTTGCAGTGGCACCCGGACCCCAAGTCTCGGGACAAGTGTGTCGATTTTGGCGCCCGCGACATCAACATCAATTGCGGCAGCAGCAGCAGCAGCTGCTTGCCAGCCTCCTTCCTCTACCTCTACCTCTACCTCTAACTATTTTGCTACCGACAGTCGTCCACTATGTGTGTACCTTCCTTGAAGGGTGCTCCGGCGACCAAAGTCATATAAAAGTTTGCTCAATTCTCGCTTCTGGGCTGGGGCTACCGCTGCTGCTGCTGCTGCTGCTCCACTCCACGTGGCCACTTGTCTTGGGTCGCCGCACAACACGGGCAGCAGTGCGGGGCAGCAGCCTTTGCTTATTTTCCTTTTCTTTGGTTGGTTTTTCTGTTACTCTTTGTGGACAAGAAGAGGCAGGAGGGCAGCCTTAAGTAATCCATAATTGATAGTCGCCGTTGAGCTGTATCGATCATTGCCACGAAGGTTTACGAAGATCAAATTGCTAGTTGGAATATTCACATAGTTGCAACATGCAACCCCCTCATCTGTGCAGCTTCTGGTGTGCTGATGGTTGAGTGCGTTTGCACAGGAAAACAGTTGGTCGATGCCTCTAATCATGCGGCTGAGATAATTGCAGCACTGCTGGTGCCTAGCCTTGCGAGTGGGCAAATAAATATAAAGTTCGGGTTGAACATCATTTGGAAGTGATCTGCGTGAACCTTCCACCCGCGGCTGATCATTAAGCCACACTACAGGCGCTCTTCTCTGATCTTCTCTTCTGTTGAAGTGTTCCCTCAAATAAGTATTCTTTATTCCCGATATACTCGTATTAGTGAAGATATTGCTGTTCCCCCACAACTATTCTTCATTGATTTATGATCAATGTTCCTTCGTTTTTAGGTGCTCTTCTCCAAGCTCGTGTCTAATGTGCGTAAACCTGTGCCTGGAAGTGTGTGAAATCTTGCGAATTATAAGCCACAATCCACAGGGTGAGAGGTATTTATAATTTATTCTTATAAATCCCCGACCCCCCGCTCGGGCTTACCTGCTTAGCACATTCAATTTTCACTTGCTTTTCTTGCCAGTGCATCTCGTTTGTCAGAGTGTGGCAGGGGTGGTGGGGGGCTAAGGGGGCTAAGACAAAGCAGCGAAAGAAAGAAAAACGAGGAAAAAGCGAACTGTACAAGTGACCCAGGCTTAAGTGCTTTGTCAAGCCTGCAACTATATATGACCGAGGGCCACAAGACCCAGTCGGAACTGACCAGATCTCTGCCTCTGCCTCTGCCTCTCCCTCGCTGGCTCTCTGGTTTGCTTTGCTTTGCTGTGAAGTGAGTGCCGTTTGTGGGGTTGGGACTGGTCCGCTGGTCCGTTGGTCCGCTGCTTGTTTCTTAGCCTCAAGTGCTTCGAGTGCGTTGCGACTGTCTACACATGTGTACCAGGTCTCCGTTGATGCATTTGTAATTTCCATGCCAGAGAGCGTTTTGTTTCCCCAGCACCCAAGCACCCAGGCACCCAGCACCCAAGCTTCAGGTCGCCCAAGGTAGCAACAGACCCAAAGAGGGGCTTGAGCTCCGTTAACTTGGCCCAGGCCAGGTCCGAACCCAAGCCCAAGCCCGAGCCCAGGTCCGAGCGCGTTATTAAAATTGATGGCATTTAATTGAACTGGCCATCAACGTCAGCCCACAGAGCAGTGCCTTGCAGTTGAGGTTGAGTCTTTCTGTTTCTGTTTCTGTTACTGGGCCCCATTTGCAATTGCCTGCCTGGAAATGGCACGGAAGGGAAGCAGAGGGTGGTAGCTGCTAGGCTGCTAGGCTGCTAGGCTGGAAGGCTGGATGGGTAGCCGCCGCCACAGTAGTGGCTTATGGGCCACAGCTTCGGCTCTCCAGCCCGCTCTAAGCCTTATGCTGCATGGACTGTATGCTAATGCGCATTATGTGGCAACTCTGTCTGTCATATATTTCTCGTCTCCCAAACGGCCGTTCCATTCTCCAGCGAATATCCCAGTGAATGTTTCCCTGTGTCTCGGTGTGTGTAATCACCGCTTTTACCAAAATGCACACGCTGACTTCATATTTCTGCCAATTTGGCAGCAACAACGAAGCAACTGTGCAACGATGGAACGGAGCAACGGGGCAAACGGTACAGCCATCAGGCGGTGCACCACCAGGCGACCCAGAGATTCGAAATCACACTTGTGCCTATTGCCAAAGTGGTGCAATAAAAAAAGTGAATGTTGCCCCCGAGTGGCGATGCTATATAGACAGGCTCCTCCATCTCGGGCTCCTTTGGCGCGTCTTCAAATGGTCGTCGCGTCGCGTCGCATCTGGCCATAAACTGCTCATTTGACTCTGCCAGATTTACGCTGGCTACCTCCCAGACTGCCTCTGATCTCCAGCCTGCCTCCAGCTCCAACCCTCGCTGGATCTCCATCCCTCCGACGTACCGCCCCACTCGCATTTGGCGTCGCCGTCGCCGTCGCAGCTATAATTATGATGAGACGAGATCGTCGCCAGACCAAGCAACAGTGAAACCTCTTTGAAAGGAAACTCGTTTAGGGAATTATCCATTGAGCAAACGATTCTAGTTCAACTTGAATTAAGTCTCATTGATTTGTGTAGCTGAATGTTCCCAAGGGTCGTGCCACTTTGCTAGCTCAGAGCCCCTCCGCCCCTGGCTTGATACCTCATTAGTGGCTTGATCCCGCCCGCCCTTGACCCACTGCGCTCCACTGTGTGCAAAGCAATGCGGATCTCGCACCAAATGCTGCACTGCCAGACCTGCAACTGAGGTAACAAGAAGAACCGAAGCCAGGGCGAGTAAAGACAGAAGAGACAAAGAGAGAGAAGAGAAAAAACCCCAGCCAAACAATAAATTACAGAAACAGTTGATAGGGTTTAATGTGCACTTGGTGTGCGATTGGCTATAATTGACAGTTCGCTTGGCTGAAGCTTGGCTGAAGCTTGGCTTGGGCCCAGCCGGGTCCCCGGTCCCGGGTCTCTGTCTCTGTCTCCGTCTCCGTCTCAGTCCGAGCTATCGCTCTCGCTCTCCCTCTCATTGTCGCTATCGCTGTGGCTGTGGCTGTGCCTCTTGCTGTTGCTGTCGATGGCGACGTGCTTGGCCAAGCGCACCACCAAAGCACCAAAGCACCAAAGCACCATCGTGTGTTACGTTTGTAGCCACTTAATTGCCAGGCGCGCGCTCACTCGCTCACTTTGATTTACTAGTTGATTTTTGATTTTTATATAAAACTGTCGTATTTAACTTATAATTATGAAACAACATGGCGCTGAACTATACGGCGTATCCGTATTTCACATTCACATTCGCATTCGCATTTCGGCTTGGCACTTGCAGTCGCTGCGAATGGGGATGGATTCTGCAATTTTCACACATTAAACGTTGCGTTACTGCTGCTGCTGCTGGTGCTGCTGGTGCTGCTGGCTTTCTGGGCCACCACATCATTTGACCAACTTCGAGGCTGACCGCATCGGATCGGATCGGTTTGGGCCACCGCGAGTCACATTGAATTTATGGCATTGCGCATACGCCGTGGGGGCAGCCGCCGCAAGTTACGAATCCCCCTTTATATACCCTCTGCAATTGCATTGCTGCAGCTACAGCAACAGCAACAGCAGCAACTGCAGCTTTTTGTTTTAGCCACTTTTCACACTCTGCGGGCGTCTTTTGAACCTTGAAATAAAAGTTTTCCCACACTGCACACCACACCACGGCAAGGCATTTCGATTTTCCTTTTGGCGGCTGCCATGCCATGCCATGCCTTACCGTACTTCAGCTTACCTTACCTTACCTGCCTGTGGCCTGCCCGTTTGCCTAGTGCCTGGCTAATCCAGCGCCTGATTCCCAGAGAGCCCAAAATGGTAACAGACGTAGACTTTGTGGCAGCAGCAGGGAAAAAAGCTAATGAGCAACAACAGCAGCGGCAGCGGCAAATGCAAACTGCACCTGCCAAAGAGAGGCACAGAGCCAAAAAAAAAGAAGAAAAACAAAAGGAGGCACTAGGAGAAATCCACTGGCGTTAGGAATGACGAAGCTGAAATGCCCTTTGGGTATCAATTCGAGGCTGGCGCCTGCCCTAGCTCATGGTATGGGGATGGTATGGTATTGGTATTGGATTGAAGAACTGTAGGAAAACTGCAAAACTGTAGGAAATATTATGCCGCTTACGCTCTTTTATATCAAAGCACAGAGCGTTTACCTCCACAAAATAGAAACCTTATCGCTTAGTGCTCTTCTCTGCCTAATTTCCCATGGCTAATAGATCCCCAACAAGCTCTGGATTCCATAGTGCCTGAACGACCTTAGGGTATAAATTCTGCAGCGAGGGCTGCCCACAACAAAATCAGCAAACAGCATCGCCAAGACGTTGGCGGCGCTTCGTTAGTGGCTGCCGTTTGTCCCTCTTCCAGTTCCTCTCCCTGTCGCCGTCTCTGTTCCCCAGTATAGCTGCACTGGTACCTCTCCTTCACACCCACTGCGTTGGTGCTTGTGTGTGTGCAGTTTTTTGTTTGTTTGTTGATTTGTTTTTTATGAGCAAATTGTGCAAATATCTTAGAGCCGGCAGAAAAACGCTGACAACTAGATAAATTTAAATGAATTTCTGAGACTCATAAGCTGACAGCGAAATGGTCGATCAGAGTCGTGTGTCGTGTGTTTGGGGGCATGCCACGGATGGAGTTCTTGATCAAAAGGCGGTAGCCAGACCAAGAGAGCAAACAAAAAAAACGACCAACATTTAATTGTTTTTACTACCAATTATGTATTTGTCAAGTTAATTGGTATGTCAACGCAACTAGTTTTTAGAGCACGGCAGCTGTAGACCAGGCTTCAGTTCCAGCTTCAGCTCTCGGCTCTCGGGCTCTGGCTGTATCTGGAGTCATCAAAGCTGACCACCGCCAGCGGAGCAAACGCCTGACGCATTGTCAATAAGCTGACGACGAGGTACGGACATGGACACAGAGACACAGCGAGCGAAGATACAAAAGCAATGCCAATCATGCAGGCATTTTACACCATGCCTTGGTCTCGGATGCCGCCGTCGTCGTCGTCGTTTTACTAAGCCAAAAAAAGCCAAAGATCCAGTGAGCCAGCCAGAGAGCCAGATCACCAGACAGAGCCACGCAAGACGCAAGAGCCGAGCGAATGCGAAGGCGAAGGTGTGAAATAGTTGGACCCGGACCAAGCCATGCCTCACCTCACCTCACATCACCGCACCTCATTGCATCGCACCTCATCCACACCTCATCGCCCAACCGGACTCGTTTCAGGCAGCTCCGCTTGTCGCCATTGATTGTCAGCGCGTGTTCTCTCCCAGCCAAAGACGATGGCGTTGATGGATGGATGGATGCATGGATGGATGGCTGGATGGTCAGCATTGGGGTCTGTCCCCAGCGACGAAGAGGGAAGCGCTGGCCTGCTCTGGAGTCGTCGCTGTCCCCCGCCTCTGCACTGACTTATCGCTTGATCTGTGAGTGCTTAACAAATGCTTTACGCTAATGACAATTTTGTTATACATATTATGCATGCGCACACCGATGCAGAAAACAAACAGAGCGCAGGCACGGGCATGGGCACGGGCACGGGCACACCGCGTATACGCAATGTCCGTGTTGCTGTCGTTGTCGATGTCCATGTCGATGACGATCACGATCAGGATGATGATGATGATGATGATCGGACTTAAGGATGGGGATATGTATGTCGATGGCGTGGATGCGTGTGCGATAAGGCGACGGCAGCCACTGTCGATGGACAAGCCGATAAATAAATTTATGCACAAGCCAGACGAGGCGTAAAATGCGCAATTTGATTTAATGCCCATGTGTGTGTGTGTGTACGCGGACTCGTACTCGTATTCGTATTCGTACTCGTACTCGTATATCTGTGTGCAATGATAATCGATTTATGGTGTGTGAAGTTTGTTTCCTTTACTTTTGCATTTTTTGTGCCTGCTCTGCTGCTGCTGCTGGTGCTGCTGCTGCGATTCTTTTTCTCTTGGTCGTTTTTTTTGTGTCATTGCTAATTGTGTACAAATATGGACAAAAGCGTGGACACGGCCTCAGCGAAGGCGAAGTCGCCGTCGCCGTCGCAGTTGCATTCGAAGGCTTTCTAAATGGCCAGTAAGTAGGCAGAGGCGGCTGCTGCTGCTGTGACTGCTGCTGCATCGGGAATCGGCCATCAGCCATCGGCAGTCGGCCAAACTCGCCTAACAGCCGCTTTAAAATGCCTGTGAGAAATAATTTATGCATTTCTTTGTCTGCCCGGTGCGTCCGTCGTCCGAGATAAACAGCGGCAAAGCAGTTTAAGTGGTTTCCTCTATGGATGGGTGACCATCCCATCCTATAACTCTGCCATATAAATGCTATGCTCGAAGAATTCTGATTGGGCGGCCACTGGGAGTGTGCCCCGACTCCCTGCTGCAGCCACAGCTGGGGCGAGGGCATTAAATGATCGTTCCATGCAGCATTTCATTGATTTATTGATGCGCACATGCAATCGATTGGGGCTGGCAGGAGAGGTCTCAATGCCGGTTTCACTTAACAAAATGTATCTACATCTCTCGCGCAAAATGATAACAGGAAACTGCTTCAAAGACGTGCACATCCATCGCTGTATAATATCATCCTGCAGTCTGGCACTGACATAGGACAAAGAACTCCATATTAACTGTGTCTTTTGCTGCCCTTTGGCAGCTGCAGGCACACTGCAGGCAATGTAGAACTCCCCAAGCACTTGTTTTAGCCAGTTGCAGCCATTAAACGCTTGATTAATGCACGCGATAAATGATCGAAATAATTAAAGATCCTTTAAACAGTTCCCAGGCACCACATACGACATTAATTAATGTCGTTTATCGATGAATTAGCACCCTGCAATCAGTGTACCGATCACACAATACCCCAGCATTATCGATAGATTGATCGATTGTGTCCGTTAAGCGGCGACTTTAACTACCCCCTAAAAAGCCCAAATGAGGCCGAAAGGCAGAAAGGCGGCAAGGCTGCAAGGCAGAGCCTGGGATACGAGTAGCAGGCACCCAACGAGAAGAGTGAGGTCTCTGTGCTGTGCTGCGGCGAATGGCCGTGGACGGCGCTGCAGCTAGAGCTGGGAATGGACTTGGAGACGGAGTTGGAGTCGGAGTTTGGAGCTTGGAGCTTGGAGTTTGGAGTCTGGAGTTTGGTGAGCGGTAATTGCCGCGTGTTAATTCAAACAAATGTCGGGGATTGCACATTTAATGTGAAAATGAAGAAACACTGCGCACAGAGTTTTTTGGCCAGGTCTAAACTAATGTACGTATGTGTGTACGAGAGAGTACTCGTATCTATGTGTGTGTGTGTGTGTGTGCTTGCCCCCAAACGAGCGCGCGTCTAGCACTCTCTGGCCGCGGAGCTTCGAATCTCTGGCTAGGTGGAGCGAGTGAAATAAATGATCCCAGCTTCATGTTTAATTTATTTGAAAGTTAACACACATATAACAACACCAGCTGGAAGAAGCGACCAGCCAAGAGACCAGAGACCGACCAGGCCGGGCCGGGCCCGGTGACTGTAAAACAGTTAAAAAGCAAAAACAAAACGAATCTACAAGGTGGAGACGATGCCGGCTGGTCGACTGGCTGGCTGGCTGGCTGGAGCACGGCATTAATGCGTCGTAATCACACTAAGCAGACATTAAATGCGTTTTCGCTGTTTGAGCAGCACCGCACCACACCGCACCAGAGCACACCGCAGCACTCTGCAGCGCAGCACCACCTTAAATACAACGTCGTTGGGGCCGGGGCCGGGGCCGGGACCGGGGCTGAGGCCTAGCCAGGCGAGGAGCAACATCGACTAGCGCCTAAATGATTGATAAAATAATTGCTTGCACGTGATGCCAAGTGAAAGAGAGGAGAGAGAGCGAGCGAGAAACAAAAGAGAAAGGCCGGGCCGCACGCAATGCCCCTGCCCCTGCCCCTGCCACTGCCCCTGGCCCGAGCTCCGTTCCACGACTCGCAAATATCCCTAGCCCCGACTCCGAGTGTCAACTGGAGCCAGCCCAGCTCCCTATGCCTTTAAAGAGTGTGCCCAGCCCCGTCAATCAGCGGAGGAGTTCAAGCAATCCGAATCCCATTCCAAATACACCGAAAAAGCATTGAAAATCTAACGAATTATAACGTGGGAAACTAACTGAGAGACACACTATCACCACGCTGCCTCCCAGAGAGAACCACAGAGAGCGATAGAGAGAGGGTGAGTGGGAGTGGGAGAGACAGGGAGGGAGGGACAGGCAGCAGGCACAAATTGCCGCAGTTAACGGTTCCTGTTTCATCGCAAATTTGGTTGAGCGGCAGAAAACAGAAACAGAAAAACGGAAAAGCCCCCAACAGAAACAAAAAAAAAGATACAGAAACAGAAACCGAAAGACAAGCGCCTGAATGAAGCTTCCAAAAGGCAACCAAGCGGTGATGCACAGGGGGGGACACAAGGCTCCACTGTACCGTGGTTCGAAGTTGAAAGAAAATAATTATTTGATTGATAGCAACAGAGTTCGAGAGGCTCGAGGGAATTGTGGGCAGGAATATGTGCAAGAAGGATTTATGGACTGATGAGAGAGTTCAAAAGAGAGACAATATGATAAAGATGTGTAGCCAGATATATATATATAGAACTATCTATAGGAACTATACAACAATCGCTCTCATATAATCGGGCCCATTGGGCCTAAACCAATTAGCTAAAGCCTTCGACAATTCGTGTATTAGCCGCTGTGTGGAAACCACTGTGCCTGGGAGCTCTCGCAATGCCAAAAAGACTGCTCCACGACAAGTGGCCCCCCGCACGGTTCTGCCCGCCCACTCGTGCGCCACATTATTTCATGCAAAATCATGCCATGGGAACCACGACGACCGAGCCGATGCTCCGCGAGCAGTCATCCTCCCCAGGTACCCCAGATACCACCGCAGTCACCCCGCAACGCCCCGACACTTCTTCGTTGGAGCTGCACAGAAAAAGGCAGCAAGCAGTCTAGAACTATTACCCCAGTCCCTGGCCATGGACGAGAGCGCCCCAGCATCTGCAGCATCTGCAGCATCTGCAGCATCGCCTCTGTGAGTCTCCCGACTGCAACTAATGCACAATCATCGCAGATTATTTCATTTAATGTCAATACAAAACCAGCAAGAAGCCATCGCAGGCAACCTCCTCCGGCTTTAGCCATAGCTTCAGCTCCCCAGCAAACTCCTCTGTGGCCGACTGCAGCGCCCCAATACCGACACCAACTGCAGCGCTGTCTGCTGTGGCTTGCCCTGGGACTCTCGGATCCTGGCGTGCATTGAAAGCTGAAAGTTTGACACTCCAATTCTCAATGCCGCTGGGCAAACAAATTGAGTGTAGAGCCCGGCAGGAGGGCGACGGACGTCGCGTCGTCGAGGCGTTTCGGCCCGTTAGTGTTTTGCAAACGAGTTTAAACTGCTGTTGACTTTTGAAAAGTTTAAGGGCCCCAACCAAGCAACCAAAGCAACCCAGCAACCCAGCCGTGGTTGGCTGGCCAGGCCATCTCTCACAGCCAGTTTTCATCCCGAACGGCGACTCCAACTCCTCCGTTTGACCTTGCAAAATCGATGTTCAATGTTCGATTTCGGCACATTTTTCGCTTGGTTTTATTTATGGCCCGGCATTGCGATATTTATTTGTGCCTGTCCCGACGGCCGATCCGATCGCATCCGTCATGCGCCCCCTCCTTTTCAATGATATTTGAAGTGTGCAATCAATTCTTTCTTGGCTGCTTTTTGTTTTGTATTTGGGTATTGAAGTCCATACAAAATGTTTGCATATTGCAGCCGAACAATGCGATTAAGATTTACCGAATGACAGCAAACGATGATGATCATGGGGATGATGATCTTCCATGCAGAGCAAGAAATTGAGATCTATAAATGGGTTTTACCCAAATACTGTGGGACTATAGCCTATGACTATGATCCATGCACCTCAGAAGTTTGGCTCTCTTATAGACACCTGCTTCGAAGAACATCCAAGGATCAATGGATTCCCTTACCTAATTGGCCATTGAGTAAGCTGCCTTTGTATCTCCACCTTTCACTGAGCTCTCTGCCATCTTCCAGATATTCCCACAGTCGGCAGAAAAATGGTTTCGCCTTTCCAACTACGCCTATATCTTCCCTGAGTTATCAGTGGTGCTAACAACCGCCACAGCCACCCACCGACGATGCTGCCATGGAGCCTAACAATCCGAGTAAAATATAAACCATGCGGATATCTGAACAATCTTTTAAATTAATTTGTTGTCACCAGTTTGTTGAAATAATCTGGCGAGGAAAACAAATGTTTGCTCCAATCGAAGCCAGGTGGGTGGGCACTGCCACTGCACCATCCACGGCAGCACCCAACAGCAAGCAGCAGCAGCGGGCAGCAGCAGGCAGCGACACATGCTGCAAGTGGAGCCGGAGCTAAGGCTGTGTAGCTGTGGTTGCGGTTGTGCCTGTGTCTGTGGCTGCGGCTCGGACCCCAGAAAACTGCCCAACCCCAAAATTGTTCACCTGTCAAATCAGCGAGCTGCGATCTTTTATTGGTGGCAAGAGGCGAGCGCCAATTGTTGTTGGCCACAGAGCAACTGCAACTGCAACGGCAGCAGCAGCAGCAACAGCAGCAACAGCAGCAGCGTCAGCCGGAGCAGATTTATTTATTTAAGCGAGCCAAAGTGGCGGTGCACCCAATTCCAAATGATGCTGGCTATCCAGACGTGCACTGCGGAAAACGGTTGTGTTTGAGTGGTGTGGCGTGGCACGTTAAATGCAGAAATTGGGCTTGGAATTATTGAATATCTATTTGTCCAGAAGCCTCAACCATTTCTACGCCTCCGTGCTCCAAGGGGACAAAGAACTTGTTTTCCATTTAGTCGGACTCTCCGCTCTGCTCTTTTCCTCAGCTGGATTTTTGCCTACCATTTACCCCTAAGCAGTTGAGATTATTCACATACAGAATCCATTTCGCTATCATATTTATCCTTGTGGAGGACCATAATTTCTCTCAGTGCCAGCTGCGACTGCTGCCCGAGTGCCTGGCCTCGTAAAGACTTAATTAAAGCGTTTTGCCCAGTCTCAGTCCTCGTCTCCGTCCCCAAGTCCGAGCCCAAACCCGAAACGACTCTCTCTCTCTCTCTGTCTGTCTCGCTGTCTCCCTGTATCTGTGGTCTCTGGTCTCCCTGTATCTGTATCTCTGTCTGTGGGCTTGTGGTTGTGCTTTGGTTTCGGATTGGTTTTGTTTTGTTTTGTTTGCCGTTGGCCGAGCGATAAATTCATGCCGCTAATTTGGCAGCGTTAACTCAATTTGTGACCACAAAATGCACAATTTGTCGCTGATTTTGATTGCCCATTGGTTGTTGTATCTGTCTGCCAGTCTGTCTGTCTGCCTCCCTCTTTGTGTATAAATATCGGTGTGTGTGTGTGTGTGTGCGTGTGTGTTGCATTGGCCACGCCCCAAATGAACACCCAACGCCCATACCTTTTGTCTGTGTCTGTGGCTTTGTTTATTGTCTAATTACAGTGTGCCCAGGCGAAAAAGTGGAGTTGAAAACCGCAAAAGACTGCTGGCTGCTGCTGGCTGCTGCTACTCCATGCTGCGAGGGAAACGACTCTCTCGCTGTAGATGGGAGGGAGACCCCATCTCCGCATAGCCATCGTCATCATCTCACGAGTGCATCCAACTGCATTCGGTTTTATCAGGTCTCGCAAATCTTTTCTCCACACAATTGACTGGCGGCTCTTTTCTACTCGGATCTTACTCTGCCTTTAACTTCAGGGGTTCCGTCCCCGTACCCCACACCCCGCCAGGCACCAACCCACCGTCCGGCAGGTCTATAAAAAGATTTTCCCATAGTTTGCCGCTTCATATTTTAAACTGATAAAAGTGTGAAGTGGCTGGAAAATGTGGTTCAGCTTATGCATAAAACGCGCCATCAGAGAGTCGAGTCGAGCCGAGTCGAGTCGAGAGTCGGCAGCCTTATAAGGCTCTCAACTCTTAAACTCCTAACGGACCGAGCACGCACTCCGACTCTCGACTCCCGACTCCGACATCATCTCTAGCTCCAACTTAGACTCGGACTTCGGGACAGCACCAGAAGCAGCAGAAGTTGCACTTGGACGCGGCTGTGGCTCTGGCTGTGGCTGTAGCTCTGACTCCGCTTCGCTTCGATTCGATCCACTAACTGGCTCATAAATCTCAGCAATTAATTTTTTAAAGTGTTGTCTCTGCCCCAAGTCTCTAGCTGCGACTCTGACTCCAAGTCTGAATCCGATTCGGAGTCTCCTCGCCGTGACAACTGTCACCAGCTACACACGTTAAGTAAATAAAAATTTGCTCACATTTGTTTTTCCAGCTTTTGCGTAATTTGCGCAGGAATTTTTCACTCTTTTCTTTTTTACTTTTTTTATCTCTGCACGAGTACTCGTATATCTGTAGATTTGTAAAATGATTTAGGGCGAGCAACTTGTTATGCAATTGGGCAAGGCGGGGCATGGGATCTGCACAGAAGTGCGTCCATCGATAGGGAAATTAATTGGTGGGCTGTTCGTTAAAGGAACGTTATGGCTGGAAGCTCATGCAGGATTAGAACTCTGCTGCTATTTGGATGATTAAGCTGTGAGAATTATCGCATTTTAATCAAGGGAAAATGTGCAATTGCAACAAGGAAGTATATCAAGAATATCAATAACTTTCAATCATGGTGTTGTGCAAATATGTTACACCTAAATGCCTCGAAATGCAAAGTAATGACATTTCATCGCTCCAGCCCCCTTTTGGCTCCTTATAGCCTCTGCGGTGGTTCTCTTGAGAGAATTACCTTGGTTGATGATCTTGGTGTTAAATTAGACCCAAAGTTGAAGTTTTCTGAACACATTTCTACCATGGTAAATAAGGCCATGGGTGTGCTTGGGTTTATAAAGAGGTGGTCAAAGGAATTTGACGACCCCTATATAACGAAGACTCTCTACATCTCGCTTGTTCGTCCGATTTTAGAGTACGGCTCTTGTGTATGGTGCCCCCAGTACAAAGTACACCAGGACCGTATAGAATCAGTCCAGAAAAACTTTTTACTTTTTGCTCTGCGTGGCCTTAACTGGGATGCAGGTGTGAGACTGCCATCTTATCCTCGTAGATTGCTTTTAATAAACCTTCCAACCTTAGTTAGTCGTAGAAAAATGCTTGGTGTGATTTTTATGCACAACCTGATCAAGGGTGACGTAGATAGCCCTGACTTGTTGAGCCGCATAAACTTTACGATTCCTATTAGATCTACTAGAAACTTCATTCCTTTGTTCCTTCCGCTTTGTAGATCGAATTATTCCTTGCACGAACCATTTAGGGTACTTTGCTCGGACTTTAATTCCCTCTACCACATAATATCAACTACTAATTCCTTCCTCTTCTTAAATCACTAATACTAACATACCTTTCCCGTAATTAGTTATATTTCTTAGCTATCTTTGCATGTTTAGCTCTTTTAGTTGTGTTTAGCTCTAATTTTCCTCGAATTTTTAGTCTAACACCTATCTTTCCTGCATGCTCGCGATCGGTTCGGTAACACGCGTCGCGCGTCATGCGGCAGCGCCCCTCGGTCGGTTGGGCGGGAGGAGGGCTGCGTTTCTGCCTGGGTTCCGCGCGTAACAGGCTTCGGCTTGGTGTCGCATGGGCCACTTGATGGTGCAGTCATTGCATATCAACGTCCAGACAAAGAGAAAAAAAAAAAAAATTGAAGCATTAAATGTACATATGCAGAAATTATTTAAAAATTAAAGTCACCGCGAAATCTTTTTTAATTTGTTTTTTTATCGAAATATTTATTTATTTTTTCGGCATTTATTAATTCTATATTTCGATGTATACATCTCTCTTTCTATTGATCAGTCCATACATCCATACCTATGCATTACAAAATTTAATCAATTTATCAGCACTTGAATGCCTTGTCAAAGTCTCCTTTAATTTTATTTTCCTCGTTTTATATTCTGAATCACTTTCCCTGATTCCATCCCAATTCCACTCCAAGATTCCCTTTACATTTACGTATTTGTGTATGTATGTATGTTTGTATGTATATGGAATCTGTGAGAACTTCTCACACTGATTTCATAATCGAATTCATCAATTATCCATATGGTGTATATATGGTATATGGCTTCATTAGGATTACATACAACATTACACCATTTGGCGGCCTTAATTTCCTTGTACACCAGCCACCAGTCACCAGCCACCATCCACCGTACACCGCACAGAAGAAAAACACATTCAAATCGTTAGGCCAAAATGTGCACAATTTTATTTTGCCAATAATTTGCGAAAAAATATTTTCACGAACGTGGGAAAACTGCCGCCAACGTCTGTCCATGTTGTAATGGTCGTCGTCTTACCCCCGTACCCCCGTACCCCCTGCACACTGCCCCATCTCTTCGCAGTCCCCTGTCCCCAACTCGCTCCATAGTTGTCGATCCCTGATCGGGACCAACCGATCAACGGCAGCAGCAGCGGCAGCGGCAGCAGCAGCAATCCATGTCAAACTGAAAATTCAACAGAATTCGAGCGCAGTCGAGTCTCTGCCTCTGAGTGAGCAACAGTCAACCAATTATTTTTATCGATTTGGTTGCTGCCACAAACGCAGACGCAGACGCTGACGCTGACGCAGTTGCATACGCAGGCTTTTCATAATCAAATGTATGTGTGTGTTTTTGTTTAGGTCCGACTGTGGCATCAGCAGCTCCAGGACCAGCTCCACATCCCGCTCGAGCTGGTGCTCCATCTCTGAGCAGCTGAACACTGAATGCGCGCTCAGCTACCAATCCGCATCCGACTCTGAATCTGTCTCCGACTCCGACTCTTGCCGCTGTGGACATGTGGCAGGCGCAAATGTGCGACTTGTTGTACAATTTCAAATTGAATTAAATGATTGAATGCATGAATGAGTGACGCTGGCAACTGGCAGACTGAAGACTGGAGACAGCAGACGGAAGGCAGAAGACTGAAGACTGTGGCAGCGAACGCAGATTGAGCGAAGCGAATGCACTGAGCGAAAATAAGTAGAGGGAAAGGAAGTAGGAAGCTTCCCAAAGATATTTATTCTAAGCAAACGAGGCATTTCTTCTGTTTCAGTATTCCACTTCTTTCATGTTTAACTTTCAGCTCCCTGCCTCTGAAATTCTGTTTCTATTCCGTTTCTCTCAGTGCAGCCAGCGTCTGGGAGTCAGGTCGCGTCGCTCGCTCTCTGTGCGAGTGTTGAAAATCCTTTCAATAAATAGCTAAAGACAAGTAGCCGTTAAAACGCATTCAGCGTTCAGCTGATTCCGTTTGCTGTTGTTGCTGTTGCTGTTGTTGCTGTTGCTGTTGTTGCTGCTGCACTCCAGAGAGTGTGTTTGATGGTGGCTTGGAGCCCAGCATTTGATTCATGATGCTGCTGGTCGGAGGAGGAGGAGGTCTGTCTCTGACTTGGGGGCCAGGCTCCGTGTGGCATGTTTCGTTTGTTGCGTTTTTGATCGCAATTTGACAATGCGAACAACTGCAACAGCAACAACGGCAACAGCCACAACAGCAACAGCCACAGACAGACAACGCTAAAATGAACATGCGCCCGCTTGTCATTTAACATTTTTATGATTTCCAACATGCAAAGGCAATAACATTGTGGCAGCCTCTGGACATGGAGAAGAATCTGGCGGCGAATCAGGGGGCTGTCAGTAGGAGGACGAGGCAGAGGCGGAGGAGGCGGAGGAGGCGGAGGAGGAGGGGGCTGAAAGGATTTGCAAAATTGGTCTTCAGCTAGATTTGGCTTTTATGGCTTAATTGAAATGGCCAACTAATGAATGGGAATGGCAAAAAGGAAGGCATTTGCAATGCCAAATGGATATGGCCTCCATTTACATAGCTCTCCTCCGCGCCACCAGCGCCAGCACTCCCCATTGGGCCCGTCTCTACGCCAACCTCGAGAGACATCTTGGGGGAAATGGGGAATTCGGCCAAAACACTGTTGACTGTTGATTGATTGAAGCAGGTTGTGCATTCTTCCTAATCACCGATCCACTGATCCTTGCGTGATCATCAAATGGATTACTTTTAAATAGGCATTGGGCATTCGTCTTTTAATTCAAATTATTTGAGCTTGATCTTTAGACGGTAGTTTTTTTTATAACTAAATTCTATCGAATAATCATCAGACGCACATAAAAAGGCCGTTGACGAATGAGACACGAAGTGCAGAATACTTTAAATGGTTGTAAGAAATTCAATGAATGGACATTGGATATCGTACATTTCATGGCGTGTTAATTACTGGCTAAAATATTTAAGAATGATCCAACTTTAAACTCCTTTATATATTTTTCCATTCAAAATTCCATTTTGCAAATTATGGGAATATTTTCTTGGAAAGAATTTTCTTTACTTCCGCTGACAGTCGATGGGACCTTGACAAGATCTGGGGATATGCATGAAGTACAATTTTCTGCCATTGTTGTTTTATGTATTCCATTGTGTGTCGTGAAAAAGTTCCCCCAAAATATCGAAACGATCAAAATTGCTCCAGAGTCGAGGCTGTGAGGGTGCAGAGAGGTTCGTGGGGTACTGAGAGGCAAAGCAGATGATAGATCGAATTATAAACTAAGCCAAAGTCTCTGTCTGCCTGTGGATGTGCCCTGCACTGGAGTCAATCTCCGAGAAGCAACACAACAGACGATCGATAGACGAAAACAAAAATCAAGAAAGAGCAGCAGTCGACCAGCAGCAGCAGCAGCTTCAACAGCGGCGGCATAAAAAATAGAACGTGAGAAATATTATTCGATGAAGCGCCAAAGTAAACGCTTTGAAAAGTTGTTAGTTTATTCCCTCTTCCCTCTTGATATCTCTCTCTCGCTCAGTTTTCTGTAGTTGTAGGTTTTGTAGCTGTTGTTGTAGTTGTAGTTGTCGTTGTCTGCAGCCCATTTTGCGCCTGCTACACGCTACTCGTCCCCGTCGTCGTCGTCGTCTTCTTCGTCGCTTGAAACCTTTCTGAAGGTTGATTGTGAAAGTCACGATTAAAGCAAAGTCACACTCCCCGAATCGAATGACGGACTTGGGCTTCGATTTCTGTAGTGTTGCTCGCATTCATCCAGAATTTTGCAGTTCTCTTTGGGGGTTTTGCTTTTTTTTTTGTTGCACATATTTACCATACGAGTAGCGGCAATCAGCGGATCAGCGGATCTGCAGCGGTTTGTTTTGTGCGCGTGTCATTAAAACGCCGACAACGTTTGAAATGCACCGACTGCAGTCAGTGAATGAAATGAGCGTCACTCAGAGGAGTCTTTGCGAGGGTTTCCGCGAGAGGGGGTGTCTGAGCGGTGAGCGGTGCATGGCGATAGAAACACGGCAGAACACACCTATTCGGGTTGCGAAATTGTCGCCAGTTAGAGACACACCCCATCCCCATCCACATCCACATCCCATCCGCAGTAGGGAGAGGGGCAAGAGCTCTCAGGGACAGAGACGAACCGAACCCGGAGCTGCTTTAGCATTTGCCGCATTTATTAAAAGCGTATACCCTGCACAAAAAGATGGATCCACTGCTGAGCCGCTTGCGATTATATTGCACTCAACGACTGATATTGAATGCAGACTGCTGCTGCTCCCCTCGTGGTGCCAGTGATCTTCGAATTCAAGTCTTTCGAAAGGGTATTCCCCATTCGGAATGGGCTGGGGGGCATGGCTTCTCCACACTTATTATTTCTTTCTAAATCACTTGAAGGTGGCTTCCAATTGCCGTCGCGGAGAGGCAAGACGTTGCGGCAGACTCTGTCGGCTGGCTGCCACAACTGAGTGAGTGGCTTGCCACATTCTACACCTACACCTCCACACATACACTTTAGATGCTGCTGCTGCTGCTGCTGCAACTGCGCTCCCACATGCCCCTGACTGTTGTTGGTGTTTGGTGTTATTCTTGTCGCATATCAGTTACAAAACGCAGAGGGATCCACACCCAAAAAGCAACAACAAGCGCAGCACCATAGCCCCTAGCCAAGATCCAATGAAAGAAACGAAACTTCCGTAAGCAGTCGACAGTTTAATGACTTTGATGACGCAGCGTGTGCTTTCAATTTACAAATACAAGTCGTCTCGACTCGACTCGACTCCTAGGGTTATTGTTGCTGTGGTGCTGTGGATCTGTTTGCTGTTGCTGCTGCTGCTGGTGCTCGATGGATGCTGTGAGGGTGTTGCCTCTGTGGCAGCGTTCAGTGGGCGTCTCTTAAATCTCTTTTATTACTTTTATTTTCCTCCCAGTTGCGGCTGCCACTGCAGCACTCAACTTTGGCAGCTCGAGAGCTCGACCTCTGTTTTGGGAAAAGCTGCGCTCACGTGTGGGAACAGTTTATGGCTCAACCGCTGAACCATTCAAGTCGGTCAAGACCTTGGGCAAAGCTTTGACCAAAATTACGACTAAGTTTGGGAAAGAGAAAAGGGTCCTGTGATTGGACAGATTACCTACGAAGCAGCTCTTCCCAAGAACTTTTTAGCAAACAACTGGAAATCTTGGCTATACATTAAATTCCGCACTTGTATGACTCTTAAGGATCATCTAACTAAGTTTAATTATGGAAAATGTGTTGTACAATCGCTCCCATTCTTGGCATTCCCGAGAGCTTAAAAGTATGTTAATTAAAGCACATTCGTGGGTAGTTGAATTCTTCTGGCTATTGAATTGTTCAAGTCTTGACAAAGTTTTGCTGAATGTTTCCTAAAAGGATCTACGGACGACATCAATGCCAGCCAAAGCCATTCTTCGCCACTGACAGGCCGCAATGCGATAGCCAAATACTTGCGATTCAACCAAAAGACAAACTGTCAAGCGGAGAGCCACGAACATTACTCATACGCCACATGGGACTGCGAATAGCTGATGTTTGCTGAATTTTATTTACATGTTTAATTGATGGCTGCTGCACCGTTTTGTGTGTGATTGTGGCTGGACTGGAGTTCTTTTTCTTATTTTCCATCAATTTTAATTCACTTGCAATAAATTTCTGTACGGACTTCTGGTTATTTTTTCGGCGAACATGTGCCGCGAAAATGAGCCAATTAAAGAAATGCTACACGTATCAGCAAAACAGCAACAGCAGTGCAGCAGCCGCAGCAGCCACAGAAACAACAACGAGAGCAACAACGAGAACCGTAACAACCTTGCAGCCAAGAAAAATTGGGACTCGGGGCCTTCCTGGGGCTGGCTGCTGATGGCTGATGGCAGGGGCTGTGTGCCTGTGTGGATGTGTGGCTCTTGGCCAAAGTAAAACCAATCAAGTGGCGCACAGTGTCACTATTACCACCTGACATTTACACAAATCTAGCTTTATGCCTCAAATGAAATGAAACAACAACCACAGCGAGGGAAACCGAGGGAAAACCAAGCAAACAAACAAACAAACAAACAAACAAACGACATCGACGACGACTTCCTAACAACGTCAACCGACGACCGGCCTGTGGTCGGGTCTGTCCGGGTCGCGGTCTGGTCTGGTCTGGTCCGGTCCGGTCTGGTGGAGTCGAGTCGGGTCTCTTCTGGCCTATCGCATGGCAGCGATCAAAAGTGCTTGGACCCAGGCTCAAGCTCAGGCTCTTGGCTCAGTCTTTTGGCCTACGGAGAGCGTACAGCAGCCACCAGGCGGCTTATCTTAAGAGCCCGACCAGCAGCAGCAGCAGCCACCATCCGAGAAAAACTCTTTTGTATGCGGAGCACATGCGATGGACCCATGGACCGATCGACCGATGGAGCCGGTCCCCTACCCCCGCATAGCCTACTGCCTGGCTGCCTTAAACTGATCGCTAACAATCAATTTATTGATTGAGGTCTCAGGTGTAATCGATAAGAATGTTTTGTTTTTTTTTCCGCTCGGTCTCCGTCTCCGTCTCTGGCTTTTTGTCTTTTGTCAGTCGGTTTTTGCTTGACTTAGTGCTCTAGTTTGGAGTATTTCTTTTTGTGCTCTTTTGCTGGCCTAACATATGACATGGCTACATGACATTATCCGATCTCGATCCGCATTTGTTTATCTTAATGCATCGATGCATCGCCATCGGCAGCGGCAGCGGCCCAGAGCCAGACGGAACCAGACGAAGCCAGTCCCAGGCCACAGACCACAGTCCACTAGTCCACTAGTCTACTAGTTTACAGTTTACACATGACTTAGAGATGGACACTTGACACGAGAGCAGCGCGATAACGAAGCCAAAGCGAAACTAAATGGGGTTAAATTGTATTCAAGTGCAACGGGGGGTGGCAGGGGGCAAAATACTTTATCAGTGTGGGAAATTAGGTGAGTGTTGGGCTATCTTCTTCGACTGATATTCGCAAAGCTAGCCAGAGGAATAGTTTCATTTATTCTAAACGTATTTCTAACGTATCCAAAACTTTATTCTTCTCTTTCACTGCTCTACCCATCAGGATAATGTTTCCAAACGCTTAAAGTGAATGTATTTATCCGTCAGAAGAGTTATTTTTCGTTCAACCAACTCTTATCTGAAGCTGGCATATAAAAGCAGTCAGCATACTCCAAGCTAAGCGAAAGTTTAAGCTGCATAGACACTAGAATGCATCTTTCACCCCACCAGTGTTCGATTTGCAGCCATCTTTGGATAGTTTAGAACTCGCATTACCATCTCTAATCTGAATCTGGGACGTAATTAGCCGCTGCTGCTGCATCATTGAGGAATTAGCCGAGTGCACATGGCCGTGTGTCTGGTGGGCGTACTGCATCATGCACCATGCACCATGCACCGCACACCAAAAGCTTTTGGCTCTCAAGATATGTCCAGAGACGGCCATCGTCGTCGATGTTTATTGCGGCGGTCGCTACAGATTTGGTTAACAGTTAACAAGCTTATCGCTCGATACGGCAAACAAAGGTGACGCGACCGTTGCTGCAGCTGTTTTTTCACTCGCCTCCTCTGCCTCCTCCTCCTCCTCCTCCTCATGCTCCTCCTGCATATTGTAGCGTACTCGTACTCGTACATACATCCCACATTTAGTATTTACTTTAGTTGTTTTTGTTGTTGCTTTTCCTTTTGGCCCAGGCAGATAATTAAGGCAAGACGTTCGCTGGTTCACTGGTTCGCCAGCTGCAGAGTCACAGAGCAAGAGCAGACTACGAGCAGACCAATTTCGGCCAAAAAGGAATCACTGTACTGCACTGGGGGCTGCTGCCTGCCGCCTGCCAGGTCGGTTTTTGGGCTTTGTTGTTGGCTTTAGCCGGTTCAGCCTTGTTAGCCGCCGAAAACAGATAATGATCTGAGTTGGGGGCGGTCAATTTAATGGTTAACTATTAATAACGTGATACGAAATTGGCGTTAATTTGTAGAAACATTCCCCGCCACACAAGCATCCACATCCACATCCACACACGAACTAATTTGAGACAGAACCAAAAGTGTAGCAGAGCAGCGCAGAGCAGGCCAGGACCAGGCCAAAAAAGGATGTGAATGGTGGGTGGCTTGGTTGGGATGCCGACGGTGGAGGCAATCGAGTCATGAGTCAAATTTTTTTGTAGCTTGCAACACGAAGAGGGAGCTGCTCTTTTGTGTCTTTCTGGCTGTGCATGCGACTTGGCAGTGGCTGTGGCACGATTTGTAGAGGCTGCTTAAGAATTCTTTTTCACAGCTTCAAACATGAAAGGAAGCCTGGCTTTCGGGCATCGAAGATGCAGATACCCTGATATATTTGCTGTTCCTATGAGGGATATATGAGTGAATTTTAAGCTCTGAAACTCCGATGGTTAGTCAGATGGCAGATGGACTAAAGATACGCCCTTCTACATATAAGGAAATGTCCTCTGTCGCCAGGTCTTCGCTCTTTCCTCCTATTTGGCATGCAAAAGATTTGCTCCAAGTGATGGTATCCTCGCTAAGGGTACAACAAGAGGAGGTAGAGACCCCGAGCGTACACCTATTGGAAAGGTAAACCAGAGCTGGAGTCGTCGGGCAGTCGGAGGCCAGACCCAGACCGTGTGTGTGTGCTCCAGTAGACAATGCAAATTGCTAATATGCCATTGCTATGCAGAGTCGACTTGGAGACAAATTTTCAAATATTTTTGGTGTGCCTTGTGCTGTGTTTTATTTCATGGAGTTTATTTGTTTTGCTTGTCTGTTTTGCCCGTCGTCGCACTTATGACCAATAAATATGCAACCAGCCTGCTGACTGCTGCTGCTGACTGCTGCTGCTGCTGCTGCCTCCGGCTGTGGCAAGTCTCTTTGGGTGCATTGTCTGCCGCTTGCGAAATTAGTTTGCCAGGCTAATGAGCTACACGAACAAAAATCTTGAGAAACCCGCAGACGGCTTGGTTACTTTATTGGCCTGGCCACCACCAGATCCTGGGTTCCCGATGCAGATGTGCGATCCCGAGCTTATCGATCCGATAAATGGCCCAGAAATCTCAACAGTTTTGAGGAGCAGCTCCTCCACTCCACTCCACTCTGCACCCTATGGGATCCGCGATCCCCTTCATTATGATTCGTGTGGGTCGACTGTGATGACTAACACGAATCGATCGTCGCCAAGATCTGCTCTCAGAGCCATCGTTGCTGTCGTTGTTGTCGTTGTTGTCGCTGCTGTTCGCTGCTGTCGTTGTTGTCAGCTTTCGAATTGTTTGCTCACGAGAGCGTGGATCTACTTTGGTCTGCTGTGGTGTGGTGTGGTGTGGTGTCTGCCACTGCGTGGCTGTTGCCTGGCCCCCAATTTTTTGTTTCGTTTTGTGTACGAGTATATTTTTCGGTTGGATCTGTTCGCATGATCCTCTTTTTTTTTTGTTTTTGTTTTGTTTTTGTGGGTCTGGGTCTGGGCTTTGGGTCTGAGAAGATGCGCACACGTCTGCCCTGGAACGAACACTGTGCAGCAGGTTTCGCTTCCACCTCCGGTCGTCCGGGCGGGCACATTGATTTATGTGGTTCCACCCAAAGGGCACTGAGCACCGACTACGCTGAACTTTCCTTTGGGTTCACGGGGGTACTGCCTAGGGCGCGCTTGAGTGGCTCTTGATTAGCTGAAGAGATTGTTCTCCCAGATCAGGTGGCTTTGTTTAAGTTGAACTGATGATGATACCATTAGCTGGATGATTTTAAAATCCCCTGAAACATAGCACAGATCCGCAATATCCGCAACAACTAATTCGATTTGTAAATCGCTTCTTGCAGCTTGTTAGTTCCCTCAAAAACATCTCCAGACTGCTCACAAAAACTTTCAATTTCCAATTGCCAAAGGCATTCAGCAATTGTCCCTCCCGCCGACATTCCTGGCAGCGGAGGCAGGCCGCTCCCTGTCCCTGTTGTCCAGTGTAATCTTTTCAACTTCGTGTGGCATATGCTGTCTAGTATTTGGTTGTAGCTGAAGCTGAAGCTGTGGTGGTGGTGGTGGTGGTGTGTCAGCTGCACGATTGCCAGAGACAACGTGTCTCCAGTGTCATCAGCATCTCCATTTTTCTCTGCTTGTTCCTATGTTTTCGGGTGAGTGCTGCCACCGTTGCTGTTGTCCCGACCATCCGAGCATCCGAGCACCCGATCGCCCCAGAGTTTTGTAGTCGGCGTTGTACCTCGTAGTTGGAGGCGATGCGACGCGACGCTCTCCGTTGTTATAGTGCAGAAAAATTACTATGACAACGCTGGAAACAAGTAAACCACAGTTTACATTCACTCAATTCGGTGCAGGAGGAAGACGTCGAACGGGGGGTACTCGGAGGGATCCGCCAGATGGGAGTTGCACGGCAGTCGGGGGGGAGACCGGGACTGAGGCTGCGACTATGACTGGGATTGGGACAGAGAAAGAGAAAGAGTCAGAGGCAGAGACGGGAATGGCAGAATCGTGGCGTGGTGGTGGCACGCTCATCTTCAATTTTTCTACGATGCGACGTCGCTTGGGTCGGGTATTTCTCTTCTCTTCTCTCGCTCTCGCTCTCTCTATGTTTTTTTTTTCGGCGACGACTCACACTCGTGTTCCTTGCAGTCCGGGACGGGTCTGGGGCTCGGTCTCAGTCTCAGTCTCGGTCTGGGCCTGGTCTTTGGGCCCCGATCTGCGCAGCAAGATGAGTGGTTGGCAAAAATGTTTGAATGCGATCACGAACTTGACCTTTCACATAACCCCAAAAGCCAGTCACAGTCACTCAGTCAAGTCAAGTCAAGTCAACTCGATACAGACCGGGGAGCGCGCTACATACGCGCCATCGCCATGTTAACCAGCGTCCCAGCCCAAGTACCAGATCCAGCACCCAGAACCCAGAACCCAGCACCAAGCATCCAGCACCCAGCACCAGACACATAACCCAGAGTCCAGAGAGCAGTCCCATCTGCAATGGTCATCCGCATGGGTGTCAGCTGAAGCATAATTAAAAAACAATCACCACAGTCCGTCCTGGGGATGGCCATCCCTCCCCCGAATCGCTTTGTGCGGGCCTGGGATCTAGAGATCTGCGCATCTGCGGATCTGGGCGAGGCTATCAAGAGCCAGAGCTGTGGAGTGCAGGCTCAGGCTCTCCCCTCTGTGTGTGCCGCCAGCAGTTATGAGATAGCAGTGACTCCGCCACGGAAAATTCAGATGCAGATGGCAAATCAGCAGCAGCGCCCACCCCCCGAAAACCACCGAGTGGAAAAAGTGCAGCAACGGTAACAGCGCTTCAGTGGATTAAAGGATTAGACCAGGGGATTGCCCTGTAGTGGGACTCTACGAGAAGTTTTCCTACATCAAATTGTAATTGAAAGTTAAGCCAAGATCGTGGCAGAAGAAAGCAAGCAGAGACTTCGGAGTAGGCCCTCGAATAGGGATCGTATAGCCATTGTATAGCAAATAAATTCTAGCCTATATCTCTCGTTCATGGAGGAGTATCCTGGCCTGCCTTCTGCCACCTGCTTGTCACATTTTCACCTGGCAATCAATACTCCCTTGTCCTGAAGGGTACTCGGGGGCACTTCACTAAATGTTGCATATCATTCGATGGATGCTGTGGATGCCCCGACATCGTTTTCGTCCCCGTTCCACCGCTTTGGTGAGGTGAGGCGAGGTTCGATTCAGTGAGGTTGGGTCTCCGTCTTAAGGTCGTTCGCTCGCTGGCAACGACCCGCGTGTCGCCGCATCTACTTAACCTGGAAAGCCTATGCCCCTGAGTGGCGAGAGGCCGATCGCTTGCTCGTCGCCGCTGCCACTGCCGGTGTGGTTGTGGTGTGGCTTTGGCTTTGGCTGTGGATCAGGCTGCAGCTGAAGCTGTAGTTGTATCTGGTGCTGGTGCTGCTGCTGGTGGTGTGGGATTTTAAGATGTTTTGCTTGCTCTTTTTTAGTTGTTTTTGTTTTTGTTTTTGGGTAAGGCACTCTGCGATGTCCCGGGCTCTCCTGCTTTTGGGCTCACCTCTGTCGCTGGCTCCACCCTTCTGCACCCGATCCCCAGGCCCCGCCTGGCCTGGTGGCTAGTTCAACAGCTTTATTTATGGGCTGTTTGGGTAGCTTAAATAAATCAAGTTGTAGTTGTTGGCCGGGGATCTTCTGCATCGGCTGCAGATTCCCAGAGAGAGCGACCGAGGGAGAACCGAGCTCTCACCTCTCCCTGCAGTTGCCTGCAATTAGAGTTGGTGGGAATTTGGCACTGTCTCCTCCTCGGGCATCGCCTTGGGGCACCAGCACCGGCCCCAGCACCAGCACCGTCTCTGCGCTGACTCTGTGCCTGCCCTCCATTCATTGGCAATTTGAGGCTATCTATCGCTCCGTTGGCTAATTGCATAATTATTTAAAACCCATAATTTATGTACGCCGAAAAATCGCTAGGCAGGAGTGAGAGAGAGAAAGGGAGAGGGAGAGGGAGATATGGCTCCATGGCTCCGCTTCGTACACTTTTTGATGACCGTTAAGGTTGGAAATTAAGCCGCACCATTATGTGCCGTTTGTTTTACAAATTTTAACGCTATTTAACACATTCGCCACAGATCTTTTGGCCACTCGGTGGTCGCTCGATCTGTCTGTCTGTCGGTCGATCGGTCGTTCGGTCTTTTGGTCGGAGTGTGGTGTGGAGTTTGTGTGATGGTTGTGTGTGGTTGGTAGCACGCCATAAACCATTAGCATGAGAGATTGCCCTGCCGTGCTCTGCCGTGCCGCCTCGCCCCTCTATGCGCTTCTCAAATGGCTTTTGTGGCTGGTGCTTTTTGGTGAGCGCATTGACAAAATTAATGATGCCCTCACTAATATCATGCCTAATTGATTAATATGCGCGGCGAGACAACAACTTTGACTCCGTCTCCGTCTGCGTCTGCGTCCGCGACTACGACCGGGATCGGGACTTTAATGAACGCGCTTCGCTCAGGCTTTTTAGCTGTTAATCTTACTGTATAGCCATTTAAGGTAAGCTCTCTGGCTTCTTAATTAAATTAGGTGTACCGCTGGGCACCCCACGGCTAACCGAAGCTCCATGCCCCGACCTGGCTGGCCAGCCGTGTAACCAACCGCCTAACCATCTATTTATCTAGTCAGCTCTAGCTTTTCCCTTCCACCTTTTGGGGCGTTGCTGTTAACTTCACACATACTCCAATCTCCACACTCTAGCACACACACACACACACACATTGAGTCAAAGAGAAAGGCTGCCAAAGGTCAAATGGTCAACACAGTTGGTGGTTGGATCGGTCAAGTGGGTAAACCAACACATAAACCCACACCATATCCCAAACCCAAACCCAAACCCACAAACCAGATCGTACGTACTCGCTGAGGTTTAGGCTTGGGTTCAGGTTCAGGTTCAGGTCATGTTCCTCCCTCCTGGGCGTCGGATATAGAGCGATAGCGCGGAATCAGCATGGAGCTAATGCGCCCCAGCAGCTGTCCCAGTCCCTCCCCACACACCCCGATCGATAAGCCGATCTGCTGATGATCAGCATACAGATACACTCGTAGGCATTCATCAGAGACATTCAGGCTCTCATTCACGCATGTATGAATGGCTCCACTTGATGAGCGGCATTAGGCAATGAATAACGTTTTGTCTCCGCTTTTGTTTCCACTTGTCTGCAAGATTGTCGGATAATCTCCCCTTCGCAGCGGCTTCAGTTCGGAATTAAGCTTTTGGGAATGTTGTGGAACGTATGGGAAATATTTGAATATCAATATGTGAGTCTGCGTACGATAAATTCATGTCTTTGGGGTATTCATCTGCAGAACAAAATAATAAAATCCTGAGATCGCATTCTGCACCTGCTAAAGATTTACTTTCTATCAGCAAAGATTTTCTGATCAGCAAAAATAGATAAAATCTATTGGTGATCATTCGCTGTTCCCTTTAGATTCAACATAAATAATAAAAGATATTAAAAGATAATCTGATTATAAGGAGTTCCATTTCCAACTGCTAGCTAGCTTCAACGATCGTTAAAAATGTGTGCCAAAAGATTCCGGGAATGCAAAATCTGCCCACAAAATATAACAATCCACCCACAACAATCAGCAGAAGTCTGCTCCCCCAAAGACTCTCTCATGCAGTCTATTCGATGGACCCTACAAAATTATTGAATATTCATTTGGGTAGAAATGCAAATTGGTTTGCTTTGCTTTGCTTTGCTTTCAGTCTTCTTCTTTAGGTTTTCGATGTTCTTTCTTTGGCTTTGACCTGATTTTCTCCAGTGGAGAAGTTCATTGATTAATTGTTTTTGGAAGAGAGTAGAGTATACTCCCCTCCCACAGATGAGGATCTTGACTAACTAACTATATAATTAGCAACTTACCGCGCGGCGAACGTAGGCTCAAATCAACTGGTTCAACCTGAACCGGAGGGCCCTCTGCCTGTGGTGGAGATGGTAGAAAGAGAATAAAGATTATCATTATAGGATTGTCTCAGTGGCGAACACAGAGGGGAGTCTTATTATATATGCAATATCCATCCACAATAGAGTCATAGCCGATGCTTTGCCTAATCAAGTTTGACAAAATGCCATTCAACGGAGACTGAAGAGTGAAGAATGGGAAAGTGTTGCCCGATTGGGGCAGAGGGGAGGTATACATACAGATATATGTACATATGTATTTATGTATGAATGGGAGTGTGAGTGTGAGTGGAATGTAGCCATTGAGCGCGTGCGTGTCTGGTAGCTGTTTGCTTATTGAATTCATCTGCCTGGAACAACCGCAAATGACTTCCGTCGATATCTTTTTCAGGCTCGTGCGAGTATCTCCGCCGTTCGCTGCAATCTTCTGGGATGGGAGGAGAGTGCTACTGATAGGGAGATTGCGAGGGAATGAAACCGAAACCGAAACCAAAACCGCAATTGTTGCGCATTTTTGGTGCTTACGAAATCCCCAACTCAGCCAATAAACTAACGGCAATAAAAACCATAACCAAAATATATACACACATATAAAAAAGCCACCAAATCCACAAGAAATAACAAAGAAACAGTTATGAGCTGCCCGCAGCGCCATAAAATGGATAAATTTTAATTTGGCACTGCATATGCATTCAATGGGGGGTGCTGGGCTGTTTGGGGGGACCTTTGAGGAGTCGTCAGCGCCAACACTTGGCTTTAAGTTTCAGAAGAAAAAAAAGTTATTAAATATTTATTATGGCTAGGGCCTAGACGCAGAGTTACCATGGAGGCCACATAGATGAGGACATGAGGATAAATTCCCAAAGAAATCGATGGAAGTCAGAGCTGGCAAGAGAGTATTAGATATAATAAGAAAGTAAGTGATCTGCTCCGGCCTTTGCTTTGTAATTTATCCATAATTATCCATGGATGAAACCAAATTTCCCGAAGGAGAAGAAAACTGCTTAGATTACGAAACAATTGGGCTGTAATCTGTAATGATTAATAATATGAAGAGGGATTCCTGCCAATATTCAGAAAAATGTGTCTGACTAGAAGGCTGTAAATAAGGTGACAAGAAAGTTGTATCCTCAGCCCGTTTAACCCAAACATAGCACCCCACATAACCCTATGCAACGTGCAGGGTAGCCAGCATGCCTGCTGCCAGAAACACGACTGCGAACAACACGGCAATGCCACCAACACCACAGAGACAACATTCAACATCCAAGATCCAGAGTGTGCCCAGTGGGCAACAACGACAATTGTCAGGCTTGTAGCGCAAATTATGAAAAAATGTCAGTGGCGAGTGGGCGAGTGGGCGATGCGATAGAAACGAAACCAATGCCCGTGGTGGAGGGGACGGACAACGGACGACCGGGCGGCTGGGATGGAGAACCCAGAACCTGGCCACGCGATCAGAGCAGTTGTTTAGTGGTGTGCTGTCGCCGCTAACTGGCATGCCAGGTACTGCCAGCAACTGCCACTGCCATAGAAACAGATACTCGTATTTATACAAACAAATGCTCATTGCCAGCATTAGATTAGATAGTTTGTCTTCGATTGTGTCGAATGGCAGCCGCGGGGCCAATTGCCAATTGCCTATTGCCAATGTCTTTGGCTTTGGCTTTGCCTTTGGCTTTTTGGCTGCTTTATATCCTACAACATTGACAACAACTTCATTGGCCAACTCCCGCGGATCGAGAGGAGATTGAGACGGAGATGGAGATGCAGCAGGAGATGGAGAGATTAGAATCTAGATCGAGATGGCAGCGAATCCATGTAGCAGCTTGAAGATTTCCATTGATATGCGCGACTGATGTTGCCCTGTCCGAAGGTATTTATATTTATATTTCTCTTATTCCCATCTAATTGCCCCATCGGCTGATTTATTGTTATCGAGATGGGGAGGCGGCATTCCCCATACTCTCCGAAGATGCTCCTGCCTCTTGCCCCCTGCCTGCTGCCTCCTCCAGCTTCTTTATGATATTGTTATGGGGCGCTGCATGGTCTCTCTGCTCCGCTAATTTGTGTTGAGACGTGCTGAAATTTCTCATAGGCGCCGCAATTGATAGAATGATCGCCTGGACATTAGTTGGCCTCGCTTTTTCCCCCTGTTTCCTTTTCGATCCCCATTCTGCCATTCCTTCCCTCTGTTCCCTCAATTTTATGGATTGTCTTACGCTTGGTATGTGGCTCCTCTGGAGCTGCTGCTGCTGCTTCTGCTGCTTTAGTGGCGACGGCTTTTGCCTTTGAGCCAGATTGATGGGTTTTATGAGGCAGTCAAACGAATTGGCCCACTGGGAATTCCCATGCAATTGTCATTTCGCATGGCCCGAAGTGTATCGCCAGCATGAAAATATTTCACTCTGCTCAAACATAATCGTTAAAGGTTTCGAAGAGTCCACAGTCCACAGTGCAGACCATAATTAGCAGATCTTTAGCACAACGGTTTTTAGAGAGCTGCTAAATTTGAGTTGATGTTATGACAGGAATAGAATGTCCGCTGACAGACATCATTTGCCTCCACTTTGTAGGCTGCAGCAATGGGAGAATGCTAGCTAAACACAGACAGAAGTGTTCTATGGAAGCCAACCTAAATATCGATGAATGGATCATAAATTGGATAGAGAACTTGCTTTAGAAATAGATGAGCAGCCCATAGAAGCAATACTCTCAGTGAGGAATACTTTTCAAAAGAAGAAACTTCCATACGAGAATGGAGTGCCGCAGTGATGGATCAGGCACAATCCCTTTATAGCCCGACTAAGCATTATTCTATCCGCAGATCCCATCGGATTAAGCTCAAGTCTTAGTTGAAGTTAGTTGCAGAGATATTCCTATTCAAAAACTCACCTCCTTTGCTGACAGAGGGTCGGATCCAAGTCCATTCTGCAAGAAACAAAAATAAGAATTAAAAGTTTCCCCTTAAAAATGCAACAGGTTGGTGGCAGATCTCTCTCTCTCTCTCTCTCTCTACCTAGTCTCTGTCTTTTCCCCTCGCGACTAAAACAAACTTCGAGGTGCCACAAAGAGGGATGTAGATGTAGAGTGAGAGAGAGAGAGCGGCAGCGGGGGGCATGGCATATGGCGTTGGCGTTGGCGCACTGTTGTACTGTACTTACCATGAAAACCATTAAATTGTAAAACGTCTTACAAAATAATAATTGCCCGGCAACGTTCTGGCCACGTTACGGAAGACAGCAGCAACAACTACAACTACAGCTACAGCTAGAGCGGTGGCAAGGAGCGGTGCCAGAGCACGTTGAGGAGGAGGCGAGGGCGAAGGCGAAGGCGGACGAGCAGCAAGGCGGATGCTCGAAATAATCGCTGCAACTATTGTGGCTCGTCTCTGGTATTGTCGCAGCAGCTGTTGCCGTTTGCTGCCCCTGCCGCATGCTATCCGCGGAATCAATGACAACAAAAGCGGCAACGAGCGAGCGAGCGGCGGGAGTGCAACGCACCTTTAAGACTGTCTCTGGTTCTTTCTTTTCGCTGTTGGGTTTCCCCCTTTTTTCGATTCTTGCTCTCTCTCTCTCGCTCTCTGTGTGTGTGGGATCCCCCTTCTAGCAGCAGACGCAGGGGGGGTTGCCAAAAGTGCGGCTTGAGGGCAGCCAACGCAGCGCTGGCCACCAGTGCAGCAGTCGAAGAAGCACCAGCCTGTGCATTGTGCCACGGGAGTGAGCGGCGGCAAGTCAGTCAGGAAAGAGTGGCAGAAAGGGAGGCTCCGCTCCGATCCCTGTTCGCGGTGCGTGACGCGCAGTCAAGAGTTACTTGGAGTCAGACTATTGCCCGATATGCTCGCACGTAGTACGTATTTTACGAGTCGCCTGGGCATGACATGACTGGGGCACAAAGCACACACACACACACGCACACAATTTTCGAGATTTTTCCAATTGCAGAGAAATTGAAATTGGCAATTATTGCCCTACATCCGGGCCAGGGTTGGGTGTGGGCCTGCGCGGCTGGAGGGGTCTGTTCTGGTCTGGTCTGGTCTGGCCTGGGCTACGCTACTACTGATTAGCACTTATTGCTGCAGCTTCCTGGGCGGGGGTGTTACACTTTTTGTTTTTGCTTTCTCGCTCGCTCGACGAACGTTTCGCCGCTTGCATATCCGGTGTGTGGCAGTCAATTGCAGTCCCGGGTCCCGGTCCCGCGGGCGCTGCGAGTACGAGCGCAGAACATTAGCTGGCACTTAATTCGATCAACTGGAGAGGCACATGCTACATGCTGCAACAACACATGCCACACACAAACTGCTCTCTCTCTCTCTCTCTCACTCTCTCTCTTTAATCTTCTATTTTTGTTGTTGTTGTTGTATTTATTGACACTCTTTGTATGTGTGTGTGTGTGTGGTGTTGTATCTATGTTATAGAGTGTGCAAATTACAGCACATCCGTCATTTTAATTTCACTTAAAACGCCATTCAAATCAGACACACAGTACACGAACGAACGCACGCACGCAACATGCCACAAAATACAATGCAACGCTCGCTCGCTCGCCTCGCAGGAAGAACAACAACCACGACCGCGACACGACCACGGACGGTTACGCATGCGCCAAAAGCCGGCGAACGTCAACACAAAGCGTAACGTGGCGTAACGTAACGTAATGCAACGTAACGAAACGAATCGAATCGGAAACGAAAACGAAAACGAAAGAAAACTGAAACAAAACAAAACGAAACGAAACAAAACGAAACAAAACGGAGCGCGGACACGAACACGTTTGAATGGGGCGCGCAGCAAAGTTGCACTGAATCGGGCGCTGAGCGCCAGGTGGGGGCCTTGCGCCAAAGTTTCGTGCTGTGGTGGCTATTGGCGGAAGTTCAACACACTTCGGAGAGGTGGATTGGGTGCGTGTGTGTGTGCCACACTTTGGTTTGTTTGTTGGTTTTAGGTTAAGGTGGAGCTAGGCTTAAATGACAAGTTGGGGCTCATGTTATTGGGTGGCCAAGCGGCTACTACTACTACTACTACTATTACTGGAGGTGTGTGCGTGCGTGTGTGTGTGTGTGCCGCCAAAGGGGGGCAGACTGTGTAAGTGTGAAGCGCTAACGGTGGGTGTCTGCATATGTGTGTGTGCCACTGTCAGAGTGGAGATTGTTTGTGTCTGCCCGCTCTCGAGCTGTGCCTGCATGTGTGTGTGTGAACCGTTAATTAACATGCACATACACAGAGACACGCCTTGTCCGCTGCACGTAGGTGTTTTGGCGCCACAGCTCCCCATTGGCTGTGTGGCGCTACTCATTTGCGATGGGTGGGTGGGGGGTTGTATGTGTGCCGCAATTAAAACAAAAAGAGAAAACCCAAAAAATCTTCGGGTCTCTCGCTGACAGCTGCGGCAAATGCTGCGGCGTCCATCATCTGCTGATGCTGCCGCTGCTGCTCTTGCAACTGCTGCTGCTAGTGCTGCTAGATGCCTAATCTCGGAGGCTGCATCGCACACCACACGTTTCTCCATGGCAAAAACGAGGCGCAAAAGCTGTGGGAGTCCCCCATCCAATAGACTCTGGCTGACCCGATCAGCGGCTGCCTGCCTGCCTGCAGACGACGACTACCTGATCCACTTTTCCACGCGCTTTGACGACCATTTTTGGTAACAATAAATCGTGATACATCATCAAAAGTCAATTCGAATATGTAGACTGCTTCGCTCTGCCAGCCTCTGCTGCTGCTGCTGCTGCTGCAACATTGGGGCACACAAAAAATATTTTAATTTTAATTGATTGTCGAGCGAGATTTACGTGCACCAAATGTTTCTTCTCACGCTCCAGACTCACAGCCGCACAGTAACAGCAACAGCAACAGTCACAGTTTTTGCGATGCATTCAGGATTAGAGCATTGTCAAAATGGAAAGTTGTCCGCTTCGAAAAAGCGCTTCGTTTGTGCAATCCCCCACGCAAAACTCACACACGCCGAAAATCATTAAGCGAAATAAGATAAGCAACTTTAGAGAGAAAACAACCGAAAAACAAAAAACGTGGCACGCAAAATACCTTTTGAAGCTTCTCTCGTTTCATTTCATTTCATTTCGGCTTGGGTTTGATTTCCTTGCCATTTCGGATTGTAAACGCAATTGAAATCAATATACTACGTGACTCCAGCGTGTCCAATGCGTCACTGCATTGGAGATAAATTAATTTCCCTATTCGCACAGGCGGAATTTCTGTGGAATACTTTGTGGCGCGGCTCAGCTGCCACCATCTGTGGCAGTTGGAACGAGTGCTTCAGGCCATGCATCCGAAAAGTCGGCACTGAATGGTGAATGAGCGACCCCATCGGATATATGGTGTAAAGATCATGTAGATGCCAGTGATTTCTCACTTTGGAGGCGTTGTTCCAAAAATATAGATACCAAGTCTTAGATTCATATGAAATCACAATTTATTGAAAACAATTACATGTACAGCATTTCAGGGATTGCATTGCCTTACTGAATAGAGTTTCAGAAACGAACAGACGCCTCTGAAAGAGTGGCTTCCCTTATGTCGCCACTTTGTAGTTCCTACCACCTTCCTGGGTATGCTTCTTTTCTACTTTTATTTGAATATATATTGGATTTAAAGACAGACTACTTAAAGTAAAATAAATTGATCGACTAAATTAGCAAATAATTCTCCAATTTGAATTTAAAGTCTGCATAATAATACCCGATGTATGTATATAAATTCAGTCAAGCTAGAGTTCTTCTGACCATCAGACAAGTAAGTTTATCTTATTTCTACATATTCGTTTATGCACAAATTATTCACTCAATATTGTAATTATGTTTCCAAATAAACGTTGGAAATTAAATTTGATATGTAGCCATAAATACTTATCTATGTACATATGTATGTAAGTATCTTTTTAATATTTGATCCAAAGTCATGCGTTTTATTTTATTTGTTTACATACTCACAACGTTATTCCTTTCTATTATTGATGTATCATATAAATAACAAACTTTATTCTTTATTAATAATATAATAAACATATCCAGGTACCTTAGTGCTCAGGGGCAAAACCCTGCTGGCGGTTTTTCTACAACGGTGCTTCGTTTCGTCCTGGGGTTTGGTTACCTAAGCCGGGGATCGTCTTTTCCAGCGGAAGTTCGCGCGCTCCGTATTAATCGGGTATTTTTGTTGATCGCCGCCATGGCAGGCAGGCAGGCAGATAATTATATCCGGAAATTTGACTTTCCGCTCGTACTCATACAGTTTCGATTTTCAGTGCCTTGCGATGAGTTTTTCTCGGTACGTGTGCGTGTGGGAATTCACTAATTAGGCATAATGAACCTTTCCGTGGGGTTCCCGTCGATCGCTAGGGTTGAAGGTCGACAACGAGCAAGCTTTACGATGATCTTCACCTGATGATTATATAATAGCTAAAAAGATTTTAATGGACACAAACCCAAAGCCGTATAAATATTTCGTAGGGCTTTCTCTTAACACCCGTTAAATCTCTCAAAAAATTTCGCAGGAAGAGGTGGATGGGAATTTTCTCAATCCAATTGTATCTTTATTTTGCACATCGAATTAAGCTTGGATCGTTCAGCTGCTTCTGAAGACTTCTTCGCTGTGGAAAGAGACATCTGCTCTCCTCAATGAAGTCTCAATCACACTCTGTGCAGAACGATTCAGCAAGTGTTTATATATTTTTTATAGCTAATACGATCTCCAGTACTTAAGAACAAATTCTTTACAACTCAGAACGTATTTTAATGGGATAAATTGCATCTAGGAGGAGTAACATTTGATGTACCAATCGATAAATTGTGTATATATATTTGAGGTTGAGATCCAGAATTTTCCCCGCGGAAACAAAATCCCAAAGGGAACAAAGAATAACCCAAACGAAAATCTCTCCCACCGGGCAATGCTGAAATTTCGCAGCCGCTGCCGTTGAGAAAATCCAAAGAGCGCAGCGGGCGTCATAGCTGACGTCATACCTGCGTCGGCCATAGCCAGCGAGGGAGAGCCAGAGCGCGAGCGAGAGCGAGCTAGAGAGGCCCGTCTCGAGTGTGTAAGCGCTTTGTGTGCGCGAGTGTGCGAGCGGGACAACTGGTGAGGCAGCGGCGAACAGCGAATGGCCGTCGAGCAGCAGCAAAATGTCAATTTGAGCAATGGCCGGAAGGATCGTGCGTCAGAAGCGTTTCGTCGTCGAGTGCGTGAAGATCTACCAAGAGAAGCGAGCGCGTGAAACTCCAAGCCATCGACCGAACTCCGATCCAAAGACAAAGTGCAACTGCAAAATCTGTGACGATCGAAAGTTAGAAATTGTTGATCAAAAGTCTAGACGGGAGTTTTGCCGCAAAGAAAGCCCCACAAATGATGAGCACTCGCTCCGTGTCGCCCAAAGTGCTGCTGGACATTAGCTACAAGCCCACGCTGCCGAACATCATGGAGCTGCAGCACAATGTGATCAAACTGATCCAAGTGGAGCAGCAGGCCTATGTGCACTCCAGCCACTACCTCCACCAATCGTCCCTGCAACAGCAGCAGCAGCAGCAGCACCAGCATCCGCAGTACGCGCCTTTGCCATCGGAGTACGCGGCCTATGGCATTACGGAGCTGGAGGACACCGACTACAATATACCCAGCAACGAGATCCTGAGCACCAGCAGCAGCACGCACAGCAACCACAGTGCCCAAAGCGCCAGCCTGGAGCTGAACAACAACCACACGGCCAGCAACAGCAATGGCAGCAGCAACAATCAGAACGGATTCGATCAGCAGTCGGTGGCTGGGTCGGGCTCCTCCTGGAACGAGCACGGAAAGCGGACCAGGAGCAGCAGCGACTATGACTGCCACTCCGGGGGAACTCTGGCCATGCAGCCGGACCACAAGAAGCTGCTCCACCAGCAGCAGCACCAACAGCAGCAGCAGCAACATCAGCAACAGCAGCAGCAACAGATCTATGTGGACTATCTTCCCACCACCGTGGATGAGGTGGCCTCGGCGCAGACCTGTGCGGGGCCCCAGAGCACCTGCACCTCCCCCAACTCCCACTTCGAGTTCCCCGAGGAGGAACTGCCAGAGCACAAGGCTCAGGTCTTTCTGCCCCTCTACACAAATCAGCAGCAGCCGCAGCAGCAGCAGGCAACACATCAGCAGCAGCAGCAGCAGCAACAGAATCCACAGCTCCACTTCCAGAACAGCTACCGGCAGAGCTTCGATGGCTACGAGCCGGCCAATTCCCTGAACGGCAGCGCCTACTCAAGCTCGGACCGGGACGACATGGAGTACGTCCGGCACACGGCCCTCAGTTCGGTCAGCGATCTGGCTGCCGGAGTGGGAATCAACGGTGGTGGCTTGTCGCCCGCCTGCCTGGCGGATGACGGCAGCTCGGGCAGTCTTTTGGATGGAGTCGATGGCGGCGGCAAGGCCTTCCGCAAGCCCAGGAGACGCCTCAAGCGGAAGCCCAGCAAAACGGAGGAGACGGACGAGTTCAGCAACCAGCGGGTGATGGCCAACGTGAGGGAGCGCCAGCGCACCCAGAGCCTCAACGATGCCTTCAAATCGCTGCAGCAGATCATACCGACGCTGCCCAGCGATAAGCTCAGCAAGATACAGACCCTGAAGCTGGCCACAAGGTAAGCACTCCACGCCCACTCCCACCCATCCCAGCCACCCTCCTGCTTTGCCTTCGTTCTCAGCTAATCCCAAGCTTGATTCTGTCTTGCAGATACATCGATTTCCTCTGCCGCATGCTCAGCTCCAGCGACATCTCACTGCTGAAGGCCTTGGAGGCACAGGTCTCGCCCATGGGCTCCGCCTCCCCATATGGGGTGGCCAGCACCCTGCTGAGCGCCGCGGCCAATGGAGCCGATGCCGATCTCAAGTGCCTGCGGAAGGCTAACGGAGCGCCCATCATCCCGCCCGAGAAGCTGAGTTATCTGTTCGGGGTGTGGCGCATGGAAGGCGATGTGCAGCACCAGAAGGCATAGCACCAGACCTGCATCTGGATCGAAGATTATATCCTATTTGTGCGCAGTTCCAGGGAGGGCTTCCAGCAACAACAATCGTGTGAATTCCAGAGCCCCAGCCGCTCTCACTCTTCAATTCTCTATCACTCTTTCCATATGCTATATGCTATATACTATATACTATATATATTACATGTCTAATAGATCGTAGATGCCTAAGCCTAAACCTATTCTTATTTAATTTTATAGTCTAAACTAAATTAATTGTTTATTGTAAAGAAAGCGATCGGCAGCGAGAGAAACCAACAGAGATGAAAACCAATGAAAAAACAAGGGAAAACCCAAATACAAAAAAAAACCGCCATTTTGTTGATAATTATTTCTCTTTCCGTTCGGTGTGCTGTCCGCCCCTTCTCCGCCATTAAATTGGGCGCGAAAATGTCTCTTCGTTGGGGGGGTCCCGGTCCGTAGTCCGCGGTCCCCTGTCCACAGTTCCCCATCGGATTTCTTCTTTATAAGCGAAGACAATCGAAAAAGCGACAGCGAATGTCGACATACTTAGAGCGTAACGTCATTCCAGAGACGGACGGACGGACGTGCAGCTGTATGTACATATTATGTATCTTGGAGATACATATGCATCTCCTATAGCTACGTGTGTGTGTGTGTGTGTGTGTGTGGCAGCCTTTTTTCATGGGAAGCCAACCCCAGACATGGAGCAGCAACACATCCACATCCGGTTGATTTATGTTCAAAAACATAAAAACTGTTTACAAAGTAGTATACCGAAAAAAAAACCCCAAACAGCGCTGAACAGCAAAGTATTTATGTCGCCAAAATGCGTATTTAAAATGCTCATAATTAGCCCAGTCAGATAATTTAGTCGCTCTGCCCAATAGAGGGGTGCGGGCGGCATGGGCATGGGCATGCAAATGGAACTGCAAGTGGAACCGCAACTGGACGCATCAAAGGCTGAGCAAGAGGCATCTCTACCGATCGCTCTCGTTCATAGTTGTTGACTTAATTGCTTTTTAAATGACAGCTCTCGACACGGAGAGCTCTCTGCCAAAGTATTATTTGCTCTATATACAAAGTAGAATGCCTATTTTGGATCTTCTGAGAGATCTGCACTCGAGTACTAATATTTATGTGCATGTACATATATCCATGTGTTTGTGTGGATAAATTGGCATATTGCATGCATGTTGACAGGTTGTCGTGTTTTTTGGGGTGCGATTGGGGCTGGTGGAGAGTATCCGAGTGTAAAGTATTAGATCATCACAGAGAACGAGGCGTTACAAGAGATTATACTTGAGGAGTTCGGAGTTGTTGGGGAATTCCACTTGGGAAATACATATGTGAACTCCCCATCGGTTTTATTACTTCACACGTCAGTAGATTAAGGCTCGCAATGAAATATATTTTGTAACCTTCTAAATCGTTTTCTTTCAATTATATCTGAACTTATTTGGCTTACTTTACCCTGCAGCTAATCATCAATTGAGTATGATTGTGCCACAATTTATTCCAAGTACGATAATGTTTTTCACGCCATGTATTTATAGGAAACTAGAGTCAAAAGATTTCCCTTTTGACTCTATTAATTTGGTGTTTCGATCAACTGCAGATACCCATTTATCTTTCCGTTTAGCAGTCTGTTTACGAACTAATTAATTGCAAATAGAAACATATTCCATCTAAAAGTAAAGCTAAAGTTAATTTAAAAACGCATCAATGAAATTTTCAGCTCTTCTTTTACTTCTTTGAGTACCAAGAAGCAGGCTCACCATTTTCTTTATTTCCATGAAATTTCCCTAGAATTTCCACATCTAATTAAGCAACCAAGGCGGCAAACTGAGCTGAAATGAGACAGGAGTCATAAGATCCATAGAAAGCGAGGGAAGGGAGTGGAAGAACAATTGATTTATACGAGTATTGCTCGCTCGAACGACCCAAATGGCTGCCTGGCTGATGAATGAACCATAGCCCGAGGCGTTCTGGATCGTAGATCACACATTCCATGAGCAGAAGGATGGCGGCGGCGCCTACGTCGGAGAGTCAGCGAGGGCCGAGCAGAACAACATGGATAAAGGACCCGCTGCCTGGGCATATCCTGGCATTGTTTTCATTTCATTTACGAGTCGAATCGTTCGCCCACACCGCACATATGTTGGGAATGGGCACGGTTTGTCCCCTGGCATGAGGTCCTCTGCTTCTTGGTGCGCAGCGAGATTTGCAGTCCTTAGGAGTGTCCTCAGGCGCATAGCACATGCCATTGATTACCATGTGTGAGAGCGTCCTCCATGTGAATTAGCCTTGCAAAAAAAGTCTAGTTAAATCCTATAAAGCAACATCTCCGGCCCCTGTCCTTGCGTGGGTATCGCTCGTCCTGCGGTGTGCCTGCCGCCTGCCTGCCTGCCCTCTCGTCCCTCCGCTCTTTCTATATTTAGATGCCGAATTTATGGCCGATCGTCATTTGAGCCGCTCTTCCAGTACTTTTTACGGAGCCCCTAGGACAACATTGATTTTAAAATGGAGATGGGGGCGTTGACAGTTCTGTGTCCCGCCTGAGTGCGGGAGCAATCTCCCATTTTTAGGTAGCATTCAGTGACACATTTCCCCCTCCATCCCAAGGTGGTTCTGTGTGCTCTTGCCCCGTTTTCTTCTGGGGGGCAGTGCCCAAACAGAGTTCGAAGGAAACTCTATGCTGCAATTGCAGCGACTGAAACTAATATGCCTTGAGTACAGTGGATAATGCGACTTGTCCTGACTTTCCCCTATAGTTTTCTTCGGTTTTCCCTTGTATTTTTTTAGTGGATAACATTTGAATTTGGGGTTGTGTTTCGCGGTGTAAGACGAGTTCAAGTGCATTAGGAGCACAAATATTTACTGAAGACTTCGCTCTTCTGGGTTTTTAATATTTTGAAAATAAAAAAAAGATTATCTGACTCACGCGAATTTACATTCATATATATATTTACTCGTGGGTAGTTTAAATTCAACATTAGCTTTGCAGTTCAAATACTCAGGATAATGCCAGAATTTCTTTTTCCGTGATTCGAATTTAATAACCAATCAAAAAGTATGCACAACAATTCCCATCAAAGAAGTATATTCCAAAATATTCACTGATTCTGATATTGATGAAACCCCCGAACCGAACCCATTTCCTTAGTCATCCATTCCCCTTCCACTGAAGCAGATGACCGTGTCCGTGTCCATGTTAAAGTCAAAACGCTGTGTCCAAAAATTATACGAAGCGTTTCCGATTTCAAAGTAAAGACAGCCAGACAGCCAGACAGATGGACAGACGGGGAACGGAAGCGTTTGGCCACTTGGAGATTGCATTGTTGTGACCCATTCGCAGGCTCATTTGTGCCCCGCTGATTGATTGCCAGGGGTAGGCACATACACCATACCCCATAGAGCCACTGCCCGTAGCAGTGCCCCCAGCCCCTATTCGTGGGGCCAACGGCAACATCTGGTTCACGCAACGCTGCCACCGACAGCGAAATATGCAAACTGCTCGAGTAATTAAAATCATCGATACTCGCACGAGTGTGGGCACTGTGCAGTATGCTAAACATAGAGGTGCCGCCTGCATTTCGAGTGCATTTTGGCCAAATCAATCAGCGATCAAAGTTCATATATGTTTTGCCCATGGAAAGAGGGGGCCGGGGGCACTCCGTCGCTCTACAGGGGCGGCTGGTGGGGGACAGCCAGTGCTGACTAATGGCCACCGATGATGAAGTCGGCCGATCTGTCCATCAGCAACAATAACAAAAGGCCCAGCTAATGTACCGACATCACACACCCGAGATCCGTACGATCCATGGCTATATATTAACAAATTTCTACATGATCGTTTTATATACATACAAACATATATATGTGTGGTATATCTATGAGCGTGTGTCAGTGGAAGTTCATAAAAAAGACAAGTGAAATACGGGTTTTAGCTAAGTTGCATCGACTATGGGTTGCTCTATAAACTATTCCCACTTGGACTACATTTTATGCAATATATGTAACTAACCAAAGAGAACAGTCTCAAAGGCCAAGAGAACCTATGTATAATCTATAAAGACCATGAACAAAAGCTGCATTGGTCTTAAACGATCAAAGGTTCCGATTTGTTTCAATGCTAATATCACAATGAACCAAGAACCAATTCAAAACTTTCGTCTCGCTGCGCTAGTGCATATACCCATTGACTTTAACCACATTTGCAGGGTACTCGAATCCGAGTAATTGCTCAGAGGCGCGAAAAAGGGGCAGCAGCAGCAGCAAAACGAACGCTACCAGCTCCATCTCTGTCCCACCCTCTGTGGCCGTTTCTGTCTCCTTCTGTTGGTGCTGCCATGCCATACCCCGGTATGGAGCCCCCCTCGTCGGTGGCATAAATATTTTCCTTTTATATTTTTTCAGCCGAAGATGCGCGAGGCACATAAAAAGCAAACTCATATACAGACACACACTACAGTTTGCTGGTACATGGTATGCGTACATATAGAAGACGGCACGACGGAAAGGCCGAAGATCCAGAGTCGGGTGTACCGTGCCCGTAGTTGTCTATAAACAAAAAACAATCCATAAAAAAAGCCCCATCGATGGCGATGCTGCGACGTTGCGCCTCAGCGTTGGCGGTCGACATCCATAAAGGCAAATCAGTGGAGAACTGAAGAAAAACCAAACCAAAGTTTTGTTTATTTACACAAAAACATTTTAGTGACTTGGCCCGAAGGCAAAAACTGTTGACTTCCTCCCACTCTGCTCCCAGGAAGTAACCGAAAATGGTTTTCCATTTTCCCAAATTCCGCAGTCACACTGCTGCAAACGAAAGCCAAAACACTAAAAAGAAAGTTAAGACCGAAAAACCAAGCAAAAAGGTGTTTTCCTTGTTCTGAGAAGGATGTGTGAGGATCTTGCTCGCATTTGATGTAAACGCTTGACACTTTGCGCCAAGATCTCATCTTTCTCCACATCCATGCCGCTGCCACCGCACGTCCCCTCCGCTTGCCTTTGGCGAACCGCAGCCGGCGGCATTCAACATCTGGCGAAAGGGAAAAGATTAATTTCTGACAGCGCGGGAGCGTCCCCAAAGGCGTACATAGATACAAAGAAGAGGAAGATCTGGTGGCGGCAAACACACACAAAAACAAAACCTTCCATTGGAGTCGACCAGAGAATCACCCTGCAGCAAAAGTGGCGCAGGATCATTCAGAGATACTCGAACTAAGAAAAAATTCACATGGAAAAGTAGCAAGAAATGTTTTCCGAGTTGGAATAAAATGTAAATGGAATAACGATCATTACATATAATCCGGGATGCGGCGTAACCTACCAGCTTGTCCTATATACCCTGGAAACCATGGAGAATGCAAAAGCAGAAATTATTTATGCCCCCGCTGATGGATATGTCTGAGCGTCGATGTGGATGTCGATGCTAATATTACAGGCAGAGTTTTCCACGCCGCGCTTTTCACGGTCGCATCCATCAATCCAGCACACAGAACGAAGCGTAATACAATATGCCATATATAGTCGGAATACCAGAATATATCATCCACTTGGATCCAAGGATTTCACATTGGCTCGCCATTCGGCGGAGAGGCGTCAGCACGTCTCTAGAACTAATCATGTGCCAAGAGCAGAGACACACAAAATATCGACTTGAAATTGAATTCCTTCAATTTGGGACTCTCTTCACTCTCTCTCTCTCGCTTGGTTTCGCTTCTCTGGGGATTGCTTCTTGGGGTTCCTCTTTAGTACTTCATTATGGACGCACTAACGATGTTGTTTTAATGATCTCAAAACTCGACAAAAATCCACTTGACAAAATCCACAAGAAGCATCGCAGCCAGGCAGCTTCGTTCTTTCCATTTCCATGCCCATTCCCATTCGCTGCTCAAGTGCCGCAAGGGCGAAGGGCCCGATCCCTGAAGAGGGGATCGAAACTATATACAAGGCAGAGGGGACCTTGTACATAAACATATGTACATATATGTATGTACACATTTATTGTGTGTATATTGTGTATGCATTTTTGCACAGACACTTCATGTCTGGTGGGCTTCGAGTATGTGTGAAAAAGACCATTGAATGTCGGGCATATCTTTGGAGCCTTATTATTGGTGCGCGGCGTGAGTCGAGCTGTTGATGGGCAGGGACTATAAAAATTTTTAGAGCAGAAACAGCCATGAAATGCCATTGAAAGTTTCTGCTGAAAGATGTGAAATACGATGAGCAGGTAAATAAATATACCCACAAATTATGCCCAACATGAGGAAGGTGACAAATTGTACAAATTTTGTTCATAGTTTCCCCTTTAAAACGTGGGAAATACTTGTCATTTAATACTCAATTTAGAGGTTTTTTCCTTTGCATTGGCTAACTCCCAGAATCTCCTTCTCTCTTCTCAAAATGGTCATCCCGAAATGTCACTACTTATCACGATTTTCTGATTAGAGTTATTAAAATGCAAGTGCTTTGCTATGTACTTCAAGTTGTTTGTTGTCTGATTGACTTTTAATTGTTGGCTAAGCTGAAGCTCACTTAATAATAGAAGAGCTTTGATATGTGGCTAAAATCGTACGTAACCTGAATGGGAATCTTGTTAACGGGGTTTCCAGGCCACAGTACGCAGTAGCACTGGCATCAACTAGCAACTAGCATGACTCGATGCTAAATTGATTGTTGGACGACAAATGACTTGCTATGGAAAGCTTTTAGTTTTTATGACTGGAATTAATAGTAGAGTCAGTCATAGCGTGTACGATAAGTATTAATAGTCGTTTATCTATCCGTTTGCATTCGTTAAAGTTCTCAAAGATACGTATACGTTTGCTGATACGTTGGCACAGCTTAAATCACTTATATCTCAAAGAAAGACACTTCTATGTGATATTGGTAAATGTTGAGCCGCTTGACAGTGCTTTGGATTTGTAAAAAATGCACCGCAACGAGCCGCAAATTATTGTGCAACACCCAATTGACCCAGTTCCCCCGCCCACTACATCTGAGCCCTCACTTAAAGCCAACTGTCCGCCAGTACGCTTCCTATCGCTCTCTTTCGTGGCTGTTTAAAACAATTTAGCTTAGTCATGGCAAACGATCTGAGCTGGGAAAATCATCATGCAAAACGACATGTAATAAACAGTCTGTGCTGCACTTGTTGCCGGAGGGGGCATGTGGAGGGGTGGAATGCGGACAGGGCAGGGCAGTGGTAACGCATCAATTCCTCAGACTTCCACAGAGGGGAATAAATGTAAGGGCAGAGACAGAAAAAGAATCAGAGACAGAGACAGAAGCAAGAAAGGAAGCCCAGCCAATGCCAATAGCGTCGAAGCTTAAATACTCTCCAAAACTATCCATCCCGACAGGCAGAACTTCCCATGTGAATACACCGCCAAAGAAGGTCTCAGAAAGTGTCCACAGTGTATGCATATACCCCCCTTAGGAAGGGCATACAAAAGAGAGTCCAAAGCGAAACACGTGTTTTGAATTAAATGCCTGTCCTCTGTCCGCACTCTTTGGACCCCTTTTCACTGCGCTTGCCATTCCTTCATCTGCCGAATGGTCGGAGTAGTCCGCCGTCGCCCATTAGAAGCGCATTCTTGACGCAGCGGCGCTGTGTGGTTGTTGACACGTTGATGGCCAAAAGGGAAACCCGCACAAAAGAGCAAATTCCATGTTGCATGCGGAATAATCACGTGCAAACCACAATCTCAGAATCACAACCGACAATTTCAGCTTAATAACAATGCAAAAGAAATAAAACACACCACCACACAGGCACACACCTGCCTCACCTGGTTTACCTGTGTGGCTTTGTTTCTGACTTTAACTCAGGTGCAGAGCTTATTGGCCCGACCCGAAGCGAGCTTCGTGCGCTGCTGGCGACCTGTTGACGCTGGCAGAGCTTCAGCCTCAGCTTCAGCCACAGGCTGCGGACCGGCTGCTGTCAGGTTTTTGGGGCGCAGTTGATGAACGAAGCTGCTGGCCGAAAGACGCGACCGGCTTTAAGCTCCCATAACTCCGCAACAATTGCGACTTCTAACCGAACGAACGAACCCCTGGCTGCTGTTCTACCAAGTGCGTGCCGTGAATCAATCAAGCGTAATCAAGTGCTTAACAATTTCATACGCAATTTCCATCTCTCATCTCATACTCGGACGATACGCGATCCCCGATAACTCAATGATAACTTAATCCCCAGAGCAGTGCGAGCAAACATAAACATACCCACTTACATGTGCATATGTACATATGTATGCATGTATTTATAACAAAAGAAAGGGGAAGAAGACTTTAGTGAAAGTGATGAAGCGTCGCGCAGCTTCAACCGCATCCGCGTCTCAGGCGCTTGATGAGGTTGGGCTCTTAATGATGTCTGCCGATGTGTGCCAGCAACAAAAACAGAGACAAACACCAACCACCAACCACAACACTTAATTTTTGCATACTGCAAATGTTGTAAAAGCAACAACAACAACAACAAAAACCAAAAACTAATTTACAACCTGAGGACTGAAATTTATGTTTTGAGTCCAACAGAAAGTGAGAGAGTAAAATGCTTAAGCTGAACAAAGAAAAAGGAGAGGTTAAAATACTTATTGCCATCAATTGAACGAGCCACTTTCGATGTGTTTTTCAATCGATATCAATCAGAGAGCAATCCAATCCAACTAACCTAATTGAAATCAAGGTTTTCATAGAGTTTTGGTATCTGTTCTGTTCACTGAAGAACGCAGCATTATTTTCTATGATCTTTAAGCATCTGTAGATCTTTTATTCGTCCTAAATATCCGTCATTGATATGTTTAAGCTTCAACTTCCTCTTTGAAAGCAGCCGCCTGCTGCGGACAATCGTTTTACTTCCTAAATAATAAACGTGGTTTAATTGTCTCTGACATTAAGCATGGCTTTGCCACCCATTAACGGGTTTTATTAGACGGCTTAAGCGTACATTTTAGCGTACTCTGCGATTGGACGCACATAAGCAAGCAGAGCAGACCCCAAAACTCACCTTGAAAGCACTTACTCGCACACAGGCACACACACAAGCAGACATATAGAGATACACTCAAAACAAAAGCGTCGCAGCATCAGTCAAGAGAAACAAAGCCAATGCTTTTCTTCATCTTCTTTCTTTTGTGTCACAGTTGCACTACAATTGTGAATTCCACCCACACCTCCGCCCGCTCCACATTTCGCCATCGCCAGCTATCGCTCACCTCTATTCTCTTTTTGTCTCCCTCCTTCCTCCTCCTGCCGACTGTGTCTGTGTCGCCTAATTACCTATCATTTGGCTGCGAAAGTAACCAACAGAAGCGATAGAAACACCAACAGAGCGAAACTCCAAAGCCGCTAATCCCATCCACATACTGGCAACAGCCACTGTAAATGTGCTGCTAAAATCGACACCATGTGCACCGCTCCCGCTGATGATGGGGCTGCCACAGCTACTATTGATGCTGCTGGCCCCAGCCATGGCTCGACGGCCTTGAACTCCACCCAGGTAAATACCACTTACAAAAGATACACACACATACACACACGCTGGTGGCGGCTGTCCATACTAGTATTTATTGTAGTTAAAATGGTGGTTAACATATTTTCGGTTTACGCTTGATTTGTTATGTGATTCAGTTGGCTTGGGGCCGCCACCTTATCTGACGACAATAATACTCGCGTTGCCATTAAAGCTACTAAACAACAACGACCAGCACGGTGGCCGAATTATTAAATACCCTTTCATAAATACCATGATTATCGTATACTAATCCAATTCCACATGAGTTTAAAGTCGTTTTCATCCGAAAATTAAATGGTACTCCCAGAAAAACTCCGCACATGACCTGTAAAGATAGTTCATCCATATTTCGCAGTATGGTCAAACATTTGATCGAAATTATAGTGCCCCAATTCAAAGAGTACAACAAGATCTCGAACTGAAACTCAAACCAGTTTATTTGTGGCTGCTGCTGCTGGTCATAACCGGGACTAGGTCTGGGTCTTGAGAGTTTGAATGCGAACTGTCGTCTGTTTGGGGTCTTTTTTTCATCAGGTTTAAGTGGAAATATTATTGCATCTTGACGAAGTCTTATTGGAGTGTATTTTTGGCGCTTAAACGAACTTGAAAGTCAAGATCACGGCAACTGAAAGTCGTAGTAAATGTAGAAAGAGGCTTTTCCCAGTGACATCATTGGAGAGACATCATTTGATGGAGACATCATTTCTGACCGTTGAACATGTCAGAAACAACCTGCCTTGAAAAAAAATGTCAAAACCCCATCGATGCTAAACAAATCAAACGAACAATTCAAGCGTAAGAAGAGTCGAATAAGTTTAGCAAAGATTTGCCCAAAATGATGACAGGCACCGACAGCGACCCCCTGGTGGAAGAGGGCGGTCTGGCCGCCGCTCAACAGCGCCTGACCATCTGGCACAAGGTAAGGGGAATTCCCTTACAAGCACACCCGCTATAAGACCCAATCTTAGATGCTATTCTTTATGCTGGGCCTGATCTCCGCTCTGACTATTTGCGTCTTGATACGGCTATCCAACAAATTGACCGCCGAGGCGGAGCACAAAGCTGTGATGCACTTCAGGGAGTTATCCTCGGGTCATAAGGGTCATAAAATCGGATACTAGTATCCACACACCATTATACACACATACATACTCGCATATTGTTTCTGTGTTTATAATTCATTTGTCTTGTTTTGCAAATTGCTTAAATAAAGTGCTAAATGATGGATGCGGACTACCTGTCCCATAGTGAAGTGCAAACAAAACAGCAGCCAATTAGCAGAAGATCAGGAAAAGCTTTGAAGAAACTCCAGATGGGCGGAGGGGGTGGGGCAGTGAAAGATTGAGTGGATCATTAGTTGGTGGTGTTGGCAAGAGATACTATGTTCAACGTATACGCGACGTATGAGTGATATTTTAAGAGTCTTTCGTGTGCTGCTTTAGGTCTCCATAGCCATAGATCCCAGTCAGGGTCCGGAGCAACAAAAGAAGTGCAACTGGCGATGCGGCCTTCAGTGGATAATGGTTCCCGTCCTGTCGGTAGGAACAGCGCTGCTCTGGTATTACCTAGGAGCTTGGTCCGGATTGGCGGCTCTCTATAGCAGCGTGATAGCAACCCTCTTGGTGCGGCCTGGCTTTAGATGGTTCTACATAGCGGCGGTGACAGGTCCTCGCGACACTGTGTAAGCTCTTTGCGTTGCAAATACCCCTGCATACGAATCTCAATCAAGACTATTTTCCTTTTAGCGCTGTCATTGCGTACATTCGAGTGCTGATGTTTGTGAAGCGACAGCAGCGCAAGAACCTCAACATTGGCGACATTTTCGAGGCAAGTGTGGCGCGGCACCCGGACAAGCTGGCTATCGTGAGCGAGTCCCAGCAGTGGACATTCCGCCAGCTGAACGAGCACTCGAACCGCGTGGCCAACGTCTTCCACAGTCATGGCTACAAAAAGGGCGATGTGGTGGGCCTGCTGCTCGAGAATCGGGCCGAGTTTGTGGCCACCTGGCTGGGTCTCTCCAAGATAGGTGTTATTACACCCCTCATTAACACGAATCTGCGCGGAGCCTCCCTGCAGCACAGCATCACTGTGGGCCAGTGCACGGCCCTGATTTACGGCGCTAGCTTCCGCGCGGCCGTGATGGACATTGCGAAGGACCTGCCCGCCCATGTCGGACTCTACCAGTTCAACGATGAGGGCAGCCAGGCCCATGCCACCGACGAGGGCTTGAGTCAGGGTCTGGCCCAGCAGCTAAACGGACTGCTGGACACGGCCGCCAAAGATAAAGTGGCCGCAGGCGCCACTCGAGCGGATCACCAAGACAAACTGGTCTACATCTACACCTCTGGCACCACGGGTCTGCCCAAGGCAGCGGTAATCACACACTCGCGGTGAGCATTTCATTCTCCTGATCATCCAAGGATGCCTAACATTTCCCGTTGATTGGTTTAATTGTTTTAGCTACTTCTTCATTGCTGCCGGCATCCACTATGCCCTTGGTTTTAGAGACCAGGATGTGTTCTATACACCCCTTCCTCTCTACCACACTGCTGGCGGAGTGATGAGCATGGGCCAGGCCCTGCTGTTTGGCTCGACGGTGGTCATACGCAAGAAATTCAGTGCCTCTGGCTACTTTGCCGACTGCGCACGCTTCCAGTGCACCGTAAGAACAGTGATTTACATGATAGCCCCTTCGCTTCTCATCCATTCCATCTCCGACAGATTGGCCAGTACATTGGTGAGATGGCCCGCTATATATTGTCCACACCAGCGGCAGCACACGACCGAAAGCATCAGGTGCGCATGGTCTTTGGAAACGGCCTGCGTCCACAGATCTGGCCGCATTTCGTCGAGCGCTTTGGCATCAAGCGCGTCGGTGAGTTTTATGGAGCCACCGAGGGCAACGCCAACATTATGAACAACGACAGCACTGTCGGAGCCATCGGCTTCGTTTCACGCATACTGCCGCAGATCTATCCCATATCCATCATACGAGCCGATCCCCACACGGGCGAGCCGCTGAGAAACAAGAAGGGTCTCTGCGAGCGGTGCAAGCCCAACGAGACGGGCGTCTTCATTGGGAAAATTGTGAAGGGGAATCCCTGCCGGGAGTTCCTCGGCTATGTGGACACGAAGGCCTCCTCCAAGAAGGTGGTGCACGATGTCTTTGCCAAGGGCGATATGGCCTTTATCTCTGGCGACCTGCTGGTGTCCGATGAGCGGGGCTATCTCTACTTTAAGGATCGCACCGGCGACACCTTCCGCTGGAAGGGGGAGAACGTCTCAACTAGCGAGGTGGAGGCACAGCTCAGTAACCTGGCCGGATACAAGGATGTCATCGTGTATGGGGTCAGCATACCCCATACCGAGGGCCGGGCCGGCATGGCCGCCATTTACGATCCCACGCGAGAGGTGAAGGTGGAGTTGCTCGGCCAGGAGCTCACCAAAGCTCTGCCCAGCTATGCACGCCCTCAGTTCCTGCGATTCCTCCGGAAGATCGACCTGACGGGCACGTTCAAGCTGCGAAAGGTGGAACTACAGCAGCAGGGCTTCGATCCGGCGGCCATCGAGGATGAGTTGTTCTATGCAGGATCCGATGGTGTCTACGCCCCGCTTACGCAGTCCGTCCACGAGCGGATTCAGCGCAACGAGGTGCGCTTCTAGGTACAGGAGGAGGTTAATTCTCCATGGTTGAGCTAAGACTGTGCCCCCTCATAATCGAAGTTAGGGCCAACACCACCACTCTCGATGCGACAGAGAAGGCATTACCCGAGTTATAATCTTTGTCTATCTGTTAGGTTTAATTTGGTAGAAGTGTTTATTGTGCTAGCATTAAATAATGATAAAAGGAAACTTACAATGGAAAGAGCATCTTGCATCTACTCTCCCCCAGCGAATCCGAGCAGTTTCAAACGGAGAGCAGATCGCAAATCTTAAGTAAATACTTTCAGCAGTCTCGCATGGATGTGCTCAGTCATCAGTCCGTGGGCGGCACATCTTTGTTGAGATCACTCTTCTTCTTCTGCTCCAAACGCTGCTCCACCTGATCCAGGCGCTCGCTCATGGCGTCCAGCGAGGTGAGCAGACCCTCCTGGATCTCGCCGTACCGCTTCATAGCCAATATGAGGCTCTCTTCGATCAATTCGCTCTGCTGTGCGTACTCCCCGTTGTTCTGAGTGACCTGCTTCAGCTGATCCAGGCACTCGCTGGGTATGCTGCGGAAATATTCCGCGCCCAGAGCTGGCTCCAGCTGCTTTATCCGCTCCAGCTGCTCGGCCTGGGTGTGCAGCTCGGGCGCTACCGCATTTAGGTAAACTTCCTTGGAGCGCACCTGCTGGTGCTCGTCCAGAAAGTTGGGGTCCAAATACTTCTCCAGCTCACCAGCCCGACCCACGCATTGCTGCAGCTGTGCGCGTCCTGTGGTCGCCTCACTGAGCAGGGCGTTGGCGGAACAAAGAGAGTCCACAATGCCCTCGTCGGTGTCGGCCTCCCGCACAGGTCCCAGGACTCGGGTCAGGGCATCGATGCGCTTCTCCAGTATGTCCAGTGCGTCCATTTTCAATGTTTTTTTTATATTATTTTCCCTTTGATATGATGTCACTTGTGCTAGAGATGATAATATATTGATACATCAATATATCGATAGTATATATGTATTTACTTGAAAACCATTGCGAAAATATACGGTAAATAAATTGACGTACACATATACACATTCAATTCGGAGCAAATCAACACTATTTATCGTGTGGCGATTTACTCCAACACTTTTCATTTTAAATTCAACAAAATATCGATACATTTGTGCGATAGGCGGAACTGTTTACTTTTTATGATAAAAACAAAATAAAACTTTTGTAATTATTAAGATGATGGAATGGATAACCATTCCCGAATGAAACTACTATTATTGTACAATTAAATTAAACATTTGGTTACAACTTGAAATTCTCTAATGACAACGACTCCGCATCCTTGTTGATTTGCGCCAGACTGTCCTCGGATATGATTCGAACCACATCGGCATCGGGCTCGTCGCCCGTTGAATCGTCCAGCACACACAACAGGCCATCGTTTTCCATGTACGGAAAGAAGAACTCTGGCTTGTCCCAGCTGGATCGATCGCCGATGCCGTAATGCGACTCCTGAGCCATGTGTTCGGTTAGCAGGTCGAGCTCATCAAAATGGAGGTCACAGCTAATGCAGCGACGCATGCACAGCTGGCGGCGTACATAGTTGACCACCTTGACACGCTGATAGAAGTTCAGTGCACTGGTGGCAGCATCGAAATCCAAGCTATGGGCATCGATCATGTGCTCTTTAAGGCCAGCAAAGTGTTCGCCGAGGTGCGGGCAGTAGAGACACTTGAGTGAATGTGGCTCGCCATCACCGGCCCAGTCTGACCAGTCTGAATCATGCTCCCCCTCCGAGTCTGGACGAGCAAAGTGCTTATCAAAATCCACGCTGATATTTTCCACGTCTGCGGGTACGGATCCGGAGGGCTGTCGTCGTTTCTGGTGCTGCTGCTTTCGAGGTGTGGGCACCGGCGCGCGATTGTAATTGATTAGGAAGTACTTGTCGTACTCCTGGCGATTGGGATTGATGCGCTTGTGTCCCTTCTTGCGCATATGCTCCTTCAGCGTGGTTCGATCCTTGAAGATCTTCTCGCAGTACAGGCAAACCAATTGGTTCAAATTGGCTTCCAGCTGGTCTAGCAGCTCATCGACGTAGACCAACTTCTCGGGTTTGCCCACCAGCAGAAAGTGCTTGTCAAACAAATGATCCAGATAGTCGGCCCTGAGGCCCTTGATCACGGTTCTGCAGAAAAGACACTCCTTGGAAAAGTTGCGGTCCGTCAGCTCAAAATGGTGGCGCTCCAGGGCGGTTTTCAGTCGTTGCTCCCACAGTCGCTTGCGCAGCTCGTAGTCTTGCGGCAGTATATCACAGAGCAAATAGTATTTCTCATTTCTTGCATATGTTCCATCGGGCAGCTGATCCAGAAACATCGTCGTGCAGTATTGCTCGAGTTCATGGCCTGAAAGAAACCGAATTGCATAAGGGGATCACTGGCACGCCCTTATAGGCGCTCACCATGAAACTCCTTTTCCCAGTATTGCAAGTAATCCTCCAGCAGAGCGATGTCCTCTACATCAGCGATCACCAGGCGATGCTGAAGATACAGATGCGCCAGGCAGTCGTCTTTGTCAGCGGGAAAAATGTACACCTTGTCGCATTTCAGGCACTTTACAGCCGTGTTTGCCGAAGGTTTTAGCGCAGCGCTGCATTTGATTTCCAATTGGGGTGCAACGTCTTCCGAATCGGTGTCCACCGCGTGCTCCATTTTTTAATTACAAAAACAAAACAATAACAAAAACATATTTCAAAATATCGATATATCGACAGGAGAAAATATTTGTTAGTCGGTACTTATCGGTATTTTTGTGCGATAAATGGAAATACGATAGATTTCTATTCATGCCCATAAGGCTGCGTTATAGTCTAAAATAGTCTTGCAAGGATGAAGTGGTGTTTTTGTTTCAGTATAGTCTTTTTAGATGCTAAGCTCCTTAAATAACACCGTTCACTGTTTATGTTTCGGTAATTGCCAAATCTGAATTCATTTTGTATGCCGCCTTGTGGTAATGGCGGAGTAGAGACTAGAATAATAAAAAAAAAATTTTTTCCGTTTCTATTATTTTTCCATGACTGCATTTATTTTCAGGTTTATAGTATTATTAATATTTCCATAGATATTCATTTTATACGAGTACAAGTACAAGTGCGAGTAGTCATTATTTCATTCCTCTATATCAACCAGTTGTTCTGCATCAAGTTCCCTATTGTATTCCGAAAGGTACATATGGCGCCTAATCTCGCAATTGAGAAACTCATCGACATCGGTGGATAAAAATAAGTCTCTGTGGCACTTATTCCGGAACCTATTTTTCCAAGCCCAAACGTCAACTGCTCTGTAGGTGCGGGCCTTCATATAGATCTTACGTGGCATAAATATAAGCCTAGCGTAAAGAGGTTGCCAGGCAATATAGAAAGGAGATTCTCGTCTGCACACTGTCCCTATTTTGGCATCGTCCGGATAGTATTTAACGATTGGATTCGACGCCATTCGAATACGGGGAATCCTACTATGCTGTAGAACCGCCAGTCGCGTGTCCATCCATATGTCGTAATCCATTTGCTTCATCGTGTTTTTAACCGCTCTCCACGGATTGTTTCCGCGTGCATAAGTCCGCGCATAGGGTATCGTCAACTGTTTCTGATACATACTGTTTTCATTGATGACATTTGCCTCACTGTCCGTCCTTCTGGGGCTGGTGGCCATGCGAGGGTTCACCATCCTCGATGGTTCGTGGTTTTTGTTTGTTTTGGAAAAATCAGATACTGTGAACCCGAGCAGACGCATTCCCATCGCAGGAGGGTGCCCCTGTCCAGCCCCAATCATGTTGCCGCCAGTGGTGCTCGTTTTCTCCAACTTTTCATTTGAATTGTTGCTTTGGGTTCGGGTTTGAGGTTCGGGTTCTGTGGTTGTTGTGCTGACGCTGATAGTTGCTTCCTTGGTTTTATCTTCTGGTGTCCCTCTCTGGATTTCTTTTAGTCTCCACTGCTGTTCCACTGTGCTCGTGTTTTGAGGTTTCTCTGGGCCACTTCTTTGGAGTTCCTCTGGGTTACTTATCTGGGGTTCTGCTGGGAGAAACAGCTGCGGCTCCGCTGGGATACTTCTCTGGAACTCTTCTGGGTTACTTCTCTGGAAAAGCGCTGGTTTGCTTTGTGTAGCCTCTGGTGTCCCCCTTTGGGGTTCTTCTGGTCTCCGTTGGGTTTCCTCTGGACTAATTCTTTGGAGTTCCACAGGACTACTTCTCTGGGACTCATCTGGTCCCATTTCGGGTAACTCTGGTCTGCTCGGGGCTCTATCTGGCAGCGCAGGGTACGTGATCATAACATTATATTCGATTGTGTCCGAAGATACCTCTAAGGGATGGGTTCGAACGTCGGTCCATTCAGATTTAGAAGACTCCACCTCTACAGACTGAGAAATTGGCGTTGCTTTGAGGATTTGGATATGGATCATCAGCTGCGTTTGTGGATACGTGTTCGGCATTACATTTAATGGCTCAGAAACCCGAAAAACTTACTCTAATCAGAAAACTCATCCATAAGATGGAGGACACACGTATCGGATACATTTTCACTTGGAATTTAATTATTGAGGGTATTACAATGCAAGAAAAACTACAACGAAAACAATAAACAAAAATAATTGTTTCACAAATAATTTGCTCGAATACAACGGGGAACGGGGAATAATTAACTGATTTCCCTTTAGATTTTACATTAGGAATTCAATTAGATTTTGATGAAACTGAAGAGCATACTATGTCTGATTTTTTCCTCTTTTCAATATCTAAATAATGTTGACTCGATTAAACAATTCCTTAGGACACGTCCCCTCATTCGCCATTTCGTCCTGCAAAAGTGAAACTCCCACAAGTTGCAAAAACAATACACATTGCGTGTACATGACGATAATAGAGAGTTTTATTTATATTGTTGTTGTTGTTCAGCCTGCCCACCGCTGGTTTCAATCACACAAATTCCATTCGAATCCACTAGGAAGCAGATTTTTGGCTGCTTATAATAGGTAAAATGAGTATCCACGAAAACAAGAAGACGCCTGAGGACGACCAGTGAAGAGGTCAGATCAGCCTTATCAACGATTGCTCCAAATTTCGACAGACTGTGCACTTTTCATGTGAGCTATACTGATTTTAGTAATACTTATACTAATAAATAATTTCATTCATTCTCTCTCTCTCTCTTTCTCTCTCTCGCGCGCATACTCTGCATTGCCTCGTGCTTTCTGTCCAACCTGCTATACTGAGAAATGAAAGCGGATACCGTTCTTATGGAAGCAATAATAAGTGAGTACATTGGAAACGAAGGTGTGTGCTCTCCCTGCTGCAGAAATTTACTTCATTACTGACTATAAAAGGCACTCCCAACTCCAGGCCTCTCCATTGTTCATTGTCCACCTTTTGAAGTGAGAGCCCAATACAGTCTTGTCTGTGCTTATGGAGTCTTTCATTTACATCCATCTCCTGATCGTTCTCGCGACCTCCGCGAACTTTATGACTGTTCATCGATCTCCGTGGCCACCTATTGAGCGAAATAGGTGTCTAGTTGACAAAGGACAAATGACCTATAAAGACATTAACACAAAGTGGCAATCAGACACCTTATGTGGTATCTGGTCATGCGATGATACTTGGGACGCATATAAAACTAATACTGTAGTTTTAAATTTGTAAGTATCCACAATGAACTTGAACAATGAAAATAAAATCCATTTCATCGATTTAGCTGCCAAATTCCTGCTACGTTCCAGGAATGCGAGGATAATGTTACAGACACCACAATTGATTTTCCAGAGTGCTGTTGGACATGTGTCACTTTTAACGAAAAATGCGCCAAAAACAAATAGAATTTGCCAGGTGTCGTAGGAGGAGAAAAGTCTATTTATAAGTACACGTAAAAATCTCTTATAATTATTTTATTTCACGTTTCTGCATTTTGAAACATTCACCGCGCAAACAAACCAACTTTATTTTCAATATAGTGTCAAATATTGATGTGATTTGAAACAACAAAATGTCTGCATGCCGCACCAGAATGGATTCTTCACCACTCAACTGCTGGAGCAACTGTGTCAGGCGGCAAGCTACGGACCTCTTCTGCAACGTGGAGACGGTCACTGGAAGTCCCATCAAATAAATAAATAAAAAATAAATATACGTGAACCGCGAATTGAGAGTAGTTTTTAATTAGAGTAGATTTGAGTGGCTTCCCTTCGTGGCCTATGTGGTCTCCACATTGGGCTTCGCAGGAGCATCGTTCCAGGGCTGCACTTCTGCCTTGCCGAAGATCACAAACAGCCCATTGCCCACCAGATAGAAGCCGGCGGCAATGAAGAAGACGATACGCCACAGATCGGGGTCTTTCTGTGAGACAAAACGATTAACTGAAATTATTAATTGGACGTCGATTGTCGGTTGTATAACCGATTGACTCACCTCATTTGTGACAATAAAACCAACCACCAGCGGTGCGATGATGCTCATTATATTGGCCACGCAGTTGGTGATGCCCATCAGGATGCCGGCAAAGTTCGGCACCAGATCCAGGTGGTTCATATAGAATTAACACAGCTTCAAGGAAGTTCGATTGAGCTACTGCCGAGAGGGCGGCGTTATAGTCTAAAATAGTCTTGCGGCAAGGATGAAGTGGTGTTTTTGTTTCAGTATGTCTTTTTAGATGCTAAGCTCCTTAAATAACACCGTACACAGTTGACAATGTTTCGGCAAGTGCCAAATGTGAATTTATATTGTAAGCCGCCTTGCAATAATGGAAGTTTGCCGGGGTATAACTTTTCGGTAGTTGACTTTTTAGTGCAACTCTTTATGTTTTTGACACAATATAGTTCATTTTAATATAATAAAGCTCAAAAGTAGAGCCCGCTTCAATTATTTTTATAATTTCAATATAAGAAAAGTTGGGCTCCCTGCATGTAGAGATTTATGTTTTTTCCTTCGGATGTTAATACACTGTGAGGGAGCGATGATTCCTCGTTATGTTCAGTCATAGAACAAATAATAACGGCATATTTTTTCGTCTTTATACGCATACTCAAAAAAGAGTTAAGGGGTATATTAGATTTGTGGTAAAATTGGATGTGTGTAACGCAGAGAAGGAAACGTTTCCGGCTTCATATATATTCATTAGCAACATTAGCAACAATAGCCGAGTCGATATAGCCATGTTTGTCTGTCTGTCGTTTCGAACTAATTTCTCTCATTTTCTGCCTTCACTTTCCGCGGCTCAAATGGCAGAAAACCGTTAAATTCAAATCCGAGACAGCAGGCAAACAGAAATCAGCAGAAGGTCGCTGTTTTTTTTTAAAATTCTCTTTTTTTCTTGTTTCTCTTTGTTGTTAGTTCCTCCCCTTATTCGCTTTTATTTTCCCGATTTTCTGCCTCCACTTTCCGCGGCTCAAATGGCAGAAAACCGTTAAATTCAAAACCTTCTGCTGATTTCTGTTCGCCTGGTATCTCAGATTTGAATTTAACGGTTTTCTGTCATTCGAGCGGCGATAAGTGGTGGCAGAAAATCGGGAAAATAATAGCGAATAAGGGGAGGAACGAAAGACAAAGAGAAACAAGAGAAAAAGAGAATTAAAAAAAACTGCGACCTTCTGCTGATTTCTGTTCGCCTGGTGTCTCGGATTTGAATTTAATGGTTTTCTGCAGTTTGAGCGGCGGAAAGTGGAGGCAGAAAATCGGGAAAATAATAGCGAATAAGGGGAGGAACTAAAGACACAGAGAAATAAGAAAAAAGAGAATTAAAAAAAACAGCGACCTTCTGCTGATTTCTGTTCGCCTGGTTTCTCAGATTTGAATTTAACGGTTTTCTGCCATTTGAGCGGCGGAAAGTGGAGGCGAAAAATTAGGAAAATAATAGCGAATAAGAGGAGGAACTATGACAAAGAGAAACAAGAAAAAAGAGAATTTAAAAAAAACAGCGACCTCCTGCTGATTTCTGATCGCCTGGTGTCTTTAACGAATTTAACGGTTTTCTGTCATTTGAGCGGCGTAAAATGGAGGCAGAAAATCAGGAAAATAATAGCGAATAAGGGGAGGAACGAAAGACAAAGAGAAACAAAGGAAAAAGAGAAATTAAAAAGGGCAACTACCTTCTGCTGATTTCTGTTCGCCTGGTATCTCAGATTTGAATTTAACGGTTTTCTGTCATTCGAGCGGCGATAAGTGGTGGCAGAAAATCGGGAAAATAATAGCGAATAAGGGGAGGAACGAAAGACAAAGAGAAACAAGAGAAAAAGAGAATTAAAAAAAACAGCGTCCTTCTGCTGATTTCTGTTCGCCTGGTATCTCAGATTTGAATTTAACGGTTTTCTGCCATTTGAGCGGAAAGTTGAGGCAGAAAATCAGGAAAATAATAGCGAAGAAAGGGAGGAACTAAAGACAAAGAGAAACAAGAAAAAAAGAGAAATTAAAAAGGGCAACTACCTTCTGCTGATTTCTGTTCGCCTGGTATCTCAGATTTGAATTAAACGGTTCTCTGCCATTTGAGCGGTGGAAAGTAAAGGCAGAAAATGAGAGAAATTAGATCGAAACGACAGACAGACGGACATGGCTATATCGACTCGGCTATTGTTGCTAATGAATATATGAATATATATGGGGCCGGAAAAGTTTCCTTATCTGCGTTTCACACATCCACTTTTACCACAAATACAATATACCCGTAAACTGAAATCTCAAGCAAAGTCGGTTTCGGCTGCTAAAAATTATTCTATGCATACAATAATATATTTTGGAGTGTTACACGTACACACATACACATACATGCTTGCTGCCAGTCGGCTCGTGTCACGTCATGAGCCGAACGCGGTCATTCCCAGAGCCGAACGCGATCGGCCCCAGAGCCGAAGACCTGGGAACGTACGCTGAAAACTCAGCTCCGCCCCTTTCGTTGTATGAACTGGCACATCTATATACTGTATGGTTAGTGGCAGTACTCAGATCGAAAAACAAAAAGGTCGGTATATACTGGAAAAGTATCCGAAGTATTTGTTTGTTTTTTTGGTATGTTTAGACCCACCTCGAAAAATATATCAATTTGATATCTTTTGCCAGCAAACACGAAGCAAACATTGCAATAAGAGTACAAAAACCAAATGAAATATTTTAATAATGAAGAAAAAGAGAATTATATGGATAAATACATTAAATATATGACATCTGTTTGCTAGCAACCATTTTTTCGATCTGAGTACTAGGCTATAATATACATTGTAGATGTAGATAACAGATGTAGCAAAAAAATGTAATATGTAAAATTTTTTTTTTTAATTCTAAAATTCCTTTAAATTATATGCTCAAAAATGTATATAATGACTGAGTACGGGTATAAGTAGAGTCGCGTCCCCAGAAGCGACTCACACGTTCTCTCTTTTTTTTTTAATATTAAGTTACTTTAAATCGTGATTAGTTGAAAGATTTATTTGGCCTCGTGCTTTCTGTCCAACCTGCTATCCTGAGAAATGAAAGCGGATACCGTTCTTATGGCAGTAATAATAAGCGAGTACATTGGAAACGCAGGTGTGTGCTCTCCCAGCTGCAGAAATTTACTTCATTACTGACTATAAAAGGCACTCCCAACTCCAGGCCTCTGCATTGTTCATTATTCACCTTTTAAAGTGAGAGCCCAATACAGTGTTGTCTGAGCTTATGGAGTCTTTCATCTACATCCCTCTCCTGATCGTTCTCGCGACCTCCGCGAACTTTATGACTGTTCATCGACGTCCGTGGCCACCTATTGAGCGAAACAGGTGTCTAGTTGACAAAGGACAAATGACCTGGAAAGACGTTAACACAAAGTGGCAATCAGACACCTTATGTGGTATCTGGTCATGCGATGATACTTGGGACGCATATAAAGCTAATAGTGTAGTTTTAAATTTGTAAGTATCCACAATGAACTTGAACAATGAAAATAAAATCCATTTCATCGATTTAGCTGCCAAATTCCTGCTACGTTCCAGGAATGCGAGGATAATGTTACAGACACCACAATTGATTTTCCAGAGTGCTGTTGGACATGTGTCACTTTTAACGAGAAATGCGCCAAAAACAAATAGAATTTGCCAGGTGTCGTAGGAGGAGAAAAGTCTATTTATAAGTACACGTAAAAATCTCTTATAATTATTTTATTTCACGTTTCTGCATTTTGAAACATTCCCCGCGCAAACAAACCAACTTTATTTTCAATATAGTGTCAAATATTGATGTGATTTGAAACAACAACAAAATGTCCGCATGCCGCACCAGAATGGAGTCTTCACCACCCAACTGCTGGAGCAACTGTGTCAGGCGACAAGCTACGGAGCACTCATGCAACATGGAGACGGTCACTGGAAGTCCCATCAAATAAATAAATAAAAAATAAATATACGTGAATCGCGAATTGAGAGTAGTTTTGAATTAGAGTAGATTTGAGTGGCTTCCCTTCGTGGCCTATGTGGTCTCCACATTGGGCTTCGCAGGAGCATCGTTCCAGGGCTGCACTTCTGCCTTGCCGAAGATCACAAACAGCCCATTGCCCACCAGATAGAAGCCGGCGGCAATGAAGAAGACGATGCGCCACAGATCGGGATCTTTCTGTGAGACAAAACGATTAACTGAAATTATTAATTGGACGTCGATTGGCGGTTGTATAACCGATTGACTCACCTCATTTGTGACAATAAAACCAACCACCAGCGGTGCGATGATGCTCATTATATTGGCCACGCAGTTGGTGATGCCCATCAGGATGCCGGCAAAGTTCGGCGACAGATCCAGGTGGTTCATGTTGAAGCCCAGGTAAGTGGCGCCGCTCATTCCGACGGTGAAGCAAAGCAGGACTACGGCAAGGGTGGACTGGTTGGGCCTCACATAGCCCAGACCGACGATTGTGATCATGGGGATCCAGAGGCCAATCGTGTTGAACAGCTTGCGGCTGGTCCCCGTGGAGATGCATTGGCGATTATTCAACTGCGCGGATATGGCTGAGAAGACGAAGGACATGAAGAACATGCACACGTAGGGCAGGGCCGAGAGCAGGGCGTTCGACTTGATGTCCTTGCCCAGGACGCTCTTCATGTAGCTGGGAATCTGTGTCAGGAGTGTCCAGAAGCCCCAGTTGAAGACGCTGTGGGAAACAATTAGTACCAGGAACGGGGGCGAGGTGAAGAACCTGAGCCAAGGGGTCCTAAGCTGCGCATGGCTCAGTTGGCCGGCCTGCGCCATTTCAATCAACGATCCCTCCTCCAGCGTGATTCTTTTATACTGGCGGAGAGCTGGCGCCACAAATGAAATACACGATCGCCCACATTAAACCGAATGCACCCGAGACGTAGAAGATACTTGGCCACCCACCCGGCGAGGCGGCCAGCAGTCCACTGGAGGCCAGCATGATGATCGTGCCAAACGCATTGCCTGCATAGGCGCACGTGCCGAGTGTGGCGCGCTCCTTGGGCAGCATCCACTTGGACAGGATGGTGTGCACGGAGGGGAAGACCACGCCCTGGCACAGACCACACGCCACACGCAGGGCGAAGACCAATTGCCAGCCACCCAGCTTGGCGCAAAGGGGCGTGAGGATGGTCAGCACCGAGCAGATGGTGATGCCGGAAAGGAACATCACTTTGCCACCAAATTTCTTGGCCAGCTCTCCGGCCGGCACCTGGGTGACCACATAGCCCCAGAAGAAACTGCTCAGCAGCATGGATTTTATCCTCTCCGACCAGTCGTATTCCTATTAGGCAGATGGGCATGGGCATGGGCATGGGCACGGGTTAGCCAAATGGTTTACTTACTGGAAAGTCTGGATTCACGGATGCCGAATCTGTCATGGCCACCACTGCCACGGATAGGTTGACACGGAGGGCATAGGTGGCCGATAGGCCCCAAAAGATCAAAACGACCTGCCAATGACGCACTCCAAGTCCTGCAAAACCAAAGGATTCAACACATACGCCAAGAAAGTGTAAGCAGCCGTATAATAAGCATTTTCACCTGTCATATTTACACCTTTTGCCGACAAACTACGAGCTGGGTCTCACTCGTAGATGTCAAGGCCCACTGGTCGGGTCGGTAGGGAATTAAACACTCTTGTGGTTTTCTTTTCACATGCTGTAGCTGTAGCTCCATACAGATGCAGCACACAAACAATATTATTATTATTATTTTCGCTTCACTCTGCGAGTGGCCTTACATAATTAGTCGCTACAACTAAACCTAAGACGAGGGTAACATAACACGAATACAGAGTACAGAGTACGGAGTACGGAGTACAGCAAAGAATAGTCTACAGATATATGGTACAAATATATACAATGTACACGGAGCGCGGATTAGTTTGGACAATGCGAAAATGCATTGGATTGCGCTCCGCTTTATTACATTACAGTTAGGATTGACAGTTCGCCGACCCTCGGATCGGATCGGGATCGGATCAGATGGGCTGGATTTTTTTGTGGAAAACTGAACTAGCTGACTAGCGGTTTCTCTTCACATTTCACTAAATTCGTCGGAGCTAGTGCTGCGACTCCACCTGAGCCGCGGAGTTGCGCCTGGACTTCGCTGGGGGATCGTTCCAGGGCTGCACCTCGGCCTTGCCGAAGATCACAAACAGGCCATTGCCCACCAGGTAGAAGCCGGCGGCAATGAAGAACACGATGCGCCACAGATCGGGATCTTTCTGTAAAGCACAAAGCAAAAACCGAATCAGTAAGTGGAGCTAACAGATGTAACCGACTGACTCACCTCATCGGTGACAATGACGCCAACAAGCAGCGGGGCGATGATGCTCATTATATTGGCCACGCAGTTGGTGATGCCCATCAGGATGCCGGCATAGTTCGGCGACAGATCGATGTGGTTCATGTTGAAGCCCAGGTAAGTGGCGCCGTTGGTGCCCACGGTGAAGCAGAGCAGCACCACGGCCAAGGTGGCCTGGTCCGCGCGCGTATAGCCCAGGCCGATGAGCGTGAGCATGGGGATCCAGGTGCCAATCGTGTTGAACAGCTTGCGGCTGGCTCCCGTGGAGACGCAGTTGCGGTTGTTCAATTGCGCGGATATGGCTGAGAAGACGAAGGACATGGCGAACATGCAGACGTAGGGCAGGGCCGAGAGCAGGGCGTTCGACTTGATGTCCTTGCCCAGGATGTTCTTCATGTAGCTGGGGATCTCGGTGAGCAGGGTCCAGAAGCCCCAGTTGTGCGTGGAGTGGGCCACGATCAGGACCAGGAATGCGGGCGATGTGAACATGCTCAGCCACGGTGTAGGGGGCTGCACCTTGGGCTGATCCTCTCCGGCGGTCACTTCGCCGGCCTGCGCCATTTCAATCAGTTTCCGCTCCTCTGACGAGACGCTCTTGCACTCCGACGGCGAGCTGGCGCCCCACAGGAAGTACGTGATCGACCAAACACATCCGACTCCGCCGGAGATGTAGAAGATGCTGGGCCAGCCTGCCGACGAGGCGGCCAGCAGTCCACTGGTGGCCAGCATGATGATCGTGCCAAACTGATTTCCCGCATAGGCGCACGTGCCGAGCGTGGCGCGCTCGTTGGGCAGCATCCACTTAGACAGGATGGTGTGCACGGAGGGGAAGACCACGCCCTGGCACAGACCCTCGACCACACGCAGGGCGCACACCAATTGCCAGCCACCCAGCTTGGCGCAAAGGGGCGTGAGGATGTTCAGCACCGAGCAGATGGTCAGTCCTGAAAGGATCATCACTTTGCCACCGAATTTCTTGGCCAGCTGTCCGGCCGGCACCTGGGTGACCACATAGCCCCAGAAGAAACTGCTCAGCAGAAGGGATTTTATCTTATCCGACCAGTTGTACTCCTAGAAGGCAAAGGCGTTGGATTGGGGCTCGAACTTTGACTTTGCAGGGAGATTTACTTACGGGAAAATCTGGATTCGCGGAGGCGGAATCGAGCATGGCCACCACGGCCACGGACAGGTTGACGCGCTGGGCATAGGCCACCGTCAGGGCGCAGAAGAGCAGAAAGACCTGGAAGTGTCGTACCCCCAGACCGGAATCTGCAATCAAACGTAATCGGTTAGGTACGGTACGGTACGGCTAGGTGGGGTTGTTTGGGTTGGGTAATCTGAATCCAAATCGAGTGCGCACTCCACTCAGCTCAATCAATCGATTGGCTATCAGCTATTGACCGCGCTATCTGTGGAGTGGCTACGGATGGGCTTTCATATTTCAGTAGAAGGCTGTAGGTCGCCTGTAGGTCGCCTGCATGCTGAAGTCTGTCCAAGATTTAAAATCGCTTTTGCGTTTCCGACCCACCCAAACTGGCTACAGCTGGAAATTGATTTATGCCGGACGCTATGCCAGCTCTACTGTGCACCCCCTCCCGTTTTTCGGGCTTATTTCTTCCTCCTGTGATGGCCGTAATTTAACTCAAGTTTACCATTCCTTATCTAGCAGACAACTGGGAGATATACAAAACAAATGTCCATTTAGCTATTTGCCTTTCTATTTGCGGTTTTGGGGTGCTTCTGGTTTCGGGCTCGGGCACGGATTACGCGCGCGGATTCTTGCGGAAAAATTCCATTCATGCGACAGGCGCCGAATCGGCGACGGCTGGGACCCCCACCTCCTTATGTACACTCTGCCAGCAGTTGAATTTATCCGGCTACCATCTGCCTTCGTGTATATTTAACTATTACTTTGCTGGCTTAATCTCAAGTGCGTTTGGCTATGATTATTCGGGCTATCAGTGGGCCGTGGAGCCGCAATTACAAATGCTTTTGTGTACGGATTGTGGGTGTAAGCACCAGGATTTTCCAGCACTAAAAACACACCCACTTTTCGCTCTTTCCGTTGGATCGCGGGGGCTCGTCTTCTGTGGATATTCTTATCATTGTTGATAAGACAATCAACATCAAAGGCATCGAGACCCATCATGGGGCTGCATCTAACGCGCTAAGAAATGCAAATGAGAGTTTTATGCAGCTCTACTTGAATTTTCTTTGATTAATAATCTATTCCAGTAATTAATCACTCAAATATCACGGACTTTAAGATACCCTTTGAGCATTGCAAGGACAACGAATGACAAGACCCACCTTCATCCTCGAAACGACGATTCTTCGCGGTGGTAACCATAATGGGATGTATCAATGGGTTTCTCTGTCTGGCTCTGGCTCTGGCACTACTGTTCGCCGCGAAGCCTGTTCACTAACTAACTGATGGATACTTGATAGAGCATCTGCCAGTACTATACGCAAATAGTCAGATCATCTAACCAGCATCTAGGCATCTCCGTATCTGTATCTGCTGCTGTAGCTGTAGCTCTATCTGTATCTGTTGCTGTTTCTGTGTCTATCTGTGTATTTTGTTAGTTGTTATAAAAAGCGCGTGGCAGCTTGCCACACATACCCCCAGAGCCCCCAGAAGCACCCCCTACGTACGCCGCGGGCTACTGTGTAACGCTTCCAATTTTTCCTTATATTCTGTATGTCAGCCACTGCACTTGAGGGGCTCCGAGTGCTGTAACCTGGCTGTAATTCCGCTTATCTGGTACTCTGGCATTACGTATGCATAGCGCTGATAACGGACGGCGGGGAGGGGGCTATCACTTGGTCCAGGCATGGCCGAGGGGGATCTACTTTGAGCTGCTGTCAGCTTTCAATCGGCGATCAAACTGGGTTCGATTTATTGTCAGACGATTTTGAATCGCTGTTGCCGTTAGCTTTGAACTTGAAATGTGTATCTGTGTGCGAAGCTTTTTGTTGACACGCAAAAAGCCCGCTGAAAGCTTCGTTTGTTTTGGTCAACTACGATGTGCACCCGCTAATGGCGACAGTGGAACGTGCAACCGCAAGTCACGCAATTACAGCTGCAATTATAACTCAACTAATTCTGAATTGAAATTCAAATTGTAATTTGAATTTGTGTCAGTGCTGCGACTGCTTCACTTTCCCATCGATGAATGGATGGAGCGGACGGATGATGGAATGATGGACGAGCTGTCGAAGCTGGACGTATATATTGACACGCCTATGGTATAAATTCATCAGAGCTTAGCCGAGTTATCATCGAACACCGCTGGCTGATAACGATATTGGGCTTTGGACCAGGGGAGAGGCCGAGTTTCCCCAAACGACTTTCAAATGTTCAGCCAGCAGATAACGCACTCCAGGCCACTCCACCTGTCAGGGGATGCGGCGCCGGCGAACAGGGCCAACTTTCAAGTGGGTGTAGCAGTCCAAAATCGATGTCACAATAATCTTAGACAAGAGTCAATCACTCTGACGCCCTGTGCTTCGGAGTGCTTATCAGGTGAGAATTCTTCGGGCGACTTTTTGATCGAATCAGAAAATAACAAAAACAACAAAAAAGACGGAGCAGGTTCGGTTAGATCCTCCTCCCCTTATATGGGGTTAGCGGGGTGAGCATAACCTTACCTTCTAGCTGATTTGTGGCCCGACTTGCGGTGCTGCCTGGAGCCGACCACCCGACCCGGGCCTCGTCAGCCTCGTCTCGCCTCGCATCGGCTAGGCGCCTACCATGGCGCCTGCCCACCTTGCCAATTTGAATATTTAGTGAAAATTATTTAAATATTGTATGCATATCCAGAGTTAGTTGTTTATTTTGAGCGCACTCGATTAATTTATGCTCTGACGGAAGATTTCCCCTGTTTTGTCAAGTGTTAATGAATTTGAATGCAAACGCACACATTTGGCGCCCGATACTCGTACATACATATGTACATATACACACAGGGGCAGGCAGCTCTAAATAAAGATTTTCGCGATTCATCAGCTATAAGGATATCCGCTATATGGATGTATGCATATATGTGTGCATATTTAATTAGCATTGCGTTTGGTCCCTTTCGATTGGGAAAAGGTTTCATTCGGATTTGGCTGCTGTTGCTTCACTTTGAGCAACAACTCAATTCAGCCGCCTCCCTACTGCAGCGGGGAAAGTGGAAAGTGGTTTAGTCAAAGCAGGAACATAATAGGAAATATGCGCGATTTATGTTTTCGCCTTATACGCCTTGTATGTACGACGCAGCCTGATATCGAGCTATCGAGCGTATCTCCTATCTAAATCTCTAGCCGATGTTGCCGTTGTTTTAGTCGCTGACGCTGCTCATTAGCCGCCGCCGCCGCCGCCGCCGCCGCCGGTACTCGTACTAAACTGGATTCACGTTAGACTGTCTGTCTGTCGCGTATTGGAGCATTCTTTGTGTGTTTGACTGACTGACTGGCTTGTATATGTATGTGCGTAGACACCCAAACAAACTCTGAATAACTCAGAGAGAGAGATTGCTTGGGTATCTCGGTATCTGTGTGTACTGACGTTTGTCGGCTTTGCACTGGACTCAAATTTGCATACGAACTTTAATGATTTATATTTATGGGCTGTACGAACGCAAACAAAATGTTTGCTTCCTGTCTGAGGCGCCACTGCAGCTCCAGCTATTGGTATCTTATCCACAACCAAGCCAGCTTTAATTGGCACACTTTGGCTTAGGGACAACCATTTCCAGATACATATGGTATAAGGTATGTACCTTAAAGCAGATGCACATTTCACTTCTCAATTGTGTGAGTGCCAGGAACCAGCTGGCACCGGCAGGTGTTTCAGATTTAATCATATTTTTTTTTACCACTTGACAATCAATTTTTTTAATGTACTCGAATAGCACTTAAAGTCTTATAAAACTTTACACTTATTAGAATCTAAATTCCCTTTTAATCAACTCTAATCGTGCAGAAAGTCAAAAATATTTTCTTTGCTTACAAAACCCTCTTTTTCAAATCGAAAATATTTTTTTTAATCTATTTTAAGTAGTAATTTGTTACGGAATCTGTAAAGATGCGTTTCAAATTGATTTGGGCGGTTAGCAAAGCTTTAGCTAATGCCATTGCCTTATCGACTTACTTTTGCCCTCTGCCTCATCCTCCTTCTTGGGGTCCTTCAGGTCCATGGAGTTATTGCTCCCACCACAGCACATCAGCTTCATGGTTAATGTGTTATTTAATTTAACTAGATCCTAGTATTGGAGGTAAATTCTGTTCTCTGGTGCGTGGAGCACGTTGAGGGCTGGGCTGTTGGGTTGGCGGCTGTGGGTGTTATTTTAGCACTTTTATGGTCCGTTTTGTTTTTAATGTAGCGTGGCAATTCAGATTCAGCCTCTCCGCCCGCTCACTGCTGGCCAGCAATGCGAAATGATTCGATCTCGATCGAGGAAAATGTGAGCATATTAACTACTGTGCCAGGTTCCAGGTTCTCGGTTCCAGGTGCCACAACAAAACACAACAAATTGTTACCGTTGTTACTGTTTTTGTTTCTGTTTCAGTTCGATTTCGATTGCGATTCTCTAACGCTCGACGGATGCTACCGTTTATTACCGCGCTCTCGCCACATTTACAATTTCAGACCGACTGAACGCTGAGTCGCCGCTGGTACTCCATTTATACGGTGTGGCAGCGTCGGCGCCGGCGCGAGCCCCGAGCCGCTGACTGGCCAGCGATCGAGGCACTTAAACACGCTGCGCTCCGTGTGTCGGACATTTGGCGACGTCGCTGAAGCAGAGCTCTCGACTCTGCCGAGAAATACCCAGGCCACTTACGCGCCCCGTGGACAGTCCGTGCGGTGGCTAGCTGGATAGGAGTACATACATTTTCGTACACATATCCGACTCAAATCGAATCAAATCTTATCAGAGTCATCTATAGATTACACGTAGCACAAGAGACATGCCCAGGGCCTGCCCACGAGCTTGTCAGGGCCAGAAGAGATATATATGTAAGACCGTTCAAGTGCTGGAGCTTCGCACCCGACCAAAGGAGTCTCATTGGGATGCTCTTGACACAGTCATATATTTGTGTGTAAGAGCCCAGAATTGATATGAAAGACACCCAGAGTCACATACATAAATGGGCCAATGGAAAATTTACTGCTACGAGCTTTTCGATTTTGATTTTTGAATGAATGAAACTTTGTGGTAAACAAATTGAATTATTGCTTGCGCGGGAGTTGCGCTCAGAGGGAACCCCAAAACAAATCGAACAGAGAGAGGCTGAAAGCAGAAAAAACACACAAAAAATAAACTGGTTAAACGATCAGCTGCCCTACTCGTGGGTGCCAGCCACCGAGTTCCGAGAGAGCTAAGCTATGCTGGTCGAATAATAGATGGCATTCCGAGAAGGAGTGAGTGGAGTGACTGGAGTGCACTTGACATTACCCTGGCAGGGCAGAGTAAGAGTCGATCACTTTCACTTTCACCTTGGCAGCATTAATGGGAATTGTTCTGAGCACCACTCTCGCCCCAAGGCCAACACACACCCCTCCCCCACCCCAGCTACCACTGGGGTGGTTAACAAGTAACTATGTGTTATTTAAAAATTCTTAGCTATGCATAGTTCATGCCTGGGTGATCCAATGGAATTCGTTTTGGTTCCGATTCCCTCGCTCTCTGTCTCTCTCTCTCTCACTGTTTGTGTTTTGCGACTATTGGCAACCTTTTTATATTGTTGCTGCCAGCGTGTACTTTTGATTAGAGAACAACTGGAATTCTTGCAATTACCAATGGATATACCACGTATGTATGAACGTGGCAAGTCCAGCTTCTAATCTTTGCTTTCAACCTACTATTTACCAACACTCAGCTCTCACTTTAGCACCATTTACTGCCCCAAATGAAAGTTCGATCTGATCTGATATGAGGTGCAAATGAAGCATACAACTGCTTTAGATAGCCCCTCCCCAAGAGGTGACGCACTTTCAGACACCCTTCAGCCACACGCTCGTCTCATGTCGCGCCACCAAGAAAACAAGTGATAATCTTTTACTCATTGCCAAGTGGATGTCAGGGAAGTGGAACACCCTTCCCATAGCGCGTATTATATTTTGCAGCATACTTCTGGGGATCCTGTACACAAAAAGGATTAAGAATCAGCGGATTAAAATTAAATTAAATGTAATTGAAATGTTCTAAATATCACGATACAGCAATTCCATATTCCATGCTGAGCTCCCCCTTAGAGTATCGATGCTGTCCCACTGGCCGAATGTTGTTTCTGATTTACAAATCTCGTGCTTGGCACAACAAAGTTCCAGCAGACAGGCCAGACCAGGCCGCAAACGAACTTTATTTGTGGATCAATTAATGTGTTTGAATCAGCTAAGTATAGTCTCAAATCGATTGTAGATTTATGTAAATGGAAAAGTTCCCCGATTTTGCGATTCTTCCGCTGCGAAATGATGCAGCAGTTTTTGTTTAACATTCTCCATTCCGCCCTCTACCACACGTATGTATATATATCGAAATTCCACCACCAGAGCCAGAACCAACACGCTATGCTATGCTGGTAATAGAATTGTATATCTAACACAGATTGCTGATGCTAGTGTTTTAGTTTTTTCATGTGTCATGGTGGGTTGGCAGCGGGTGACGGGGGTTGAATTGGGGCCCCAAATAATTGCCAGTCAATGCAATTACAAATCGTCCAGTAGATATTACGGAGAGCAGCTGTTTGGCGGACTAACAATTACAGTCTGGACATTTTTTTTACAGCACAGCCACAACGCAATGAACAGTTGTTAATGCAATTCTGATTTATTTGTTTCCAACTCCCTCTCCTCTCACTAGAAGTGTCTCACTCTCACTGGCATTCCTTTTGTATCTGTTTTGGCTTTCCAATCGATTGCATAAGCTCCCCACATTCGATCAATGGTCGACAGTTTAGTTCTAACATGCAAAACGTGCCGTTTCAGCTTGAACTTGACCATAGACAAGTTAGTCTCGACTTGAGTTCCTCAATTCCTAAGTACTCGCACACCTCCGACCCCCGGCTCTCTGCCACCTCCCTACCACCGCCCCACGCACCACTTGGTCACATGTAAATTCAAGTTCAAGTGACTGTCCCGCTAAATTGGCAAGCTTTGTTAGGCCATGCCGAAAACCTAGCCAAGTGCGATGAGTAGTCGATGTTATGGTACCCGGCCATATGCGATCAGTTCGAGCAGCGGGTCGTTGCGCATGCTAATTGCCGTCTGATAGCCGATATTGTCTGGCGATTAACGCGCAAAGCGTTCAACCAGCAAGATGACATTGATTGGGCCACAGTTACAGTCACAACCATCAACTTCCTCCTGTCGAACCGCCCCTCCAGCCCCCTTAGAACTTAACTATTCTACTCTTGTTTTTTTGCGGTCTCTCAACCAAACTCATTATAAATTTCCAACATTTGTGGGGGGGATTCTCGCTGGGATTTCACCGAATGCAAAATTTATTGCCAATGAAATTTATTTATATTTTCATACAGAATTCGGAGCTGCTTTCTGGCTACGTTGACATTAGTCCGTTGGCACCTTGTCGAAGTCAGAGCGAAACTTCGCATCGATTTTATCAGCACTTGCTAAACAGATCACTAATTCAAGGAATTTTCCGCACCCCCTGAGATTTGTATAACGCAACGGAAGACCCCTTTAACTGGGGCAATAATGAAGCCTTAACAACGTGCTAAAATTAATAGCCCTAATCTAATAGTTGACGACAATACAATATTAATTACAAATCCATCAGTGAACAATTTAGGGCTAACGTCATAAACCCCATCGAACGCTTATCTGTCACTTTCGTATCAGGGCTAAACAATAAATACGTAAACAAAGAGAAAATCCTCAAATCGCAGCCGAAAGAAGCAAGTCTTAGGACTGTCGTGATAAGGTGGAATGGCAACAAGACGTAAAAACCTCCATAAATTCATGGGAATCTTTCCTAGAACTACGTGCGATTTCCGCTGAGATTAAGTATACATTGAGAAAACCCAAAGAGATCTTAACTTATGCAGTTACTTATTTGTACCACAGATTAGCTCAAGAAGCCTTGAGACATTTTCACCTTTTCTAGGTCACACACATTGCCACTTGGGCTATATTAATATTTATTTTCATAAATTATATTAATATTTTTCAAATAAAACGCCGATAAGTTCAGTCTATCGCATAAAAATATCAATATTTTTGTGTTCGTCTTTAATTTTATTACCCTACTTTTAGGGTTGCTACAATAAAACATAGGGTATCGAAAACTCCATACGCAAGCAATTTTAAAACAGCACTGTTAACTCATTGTAGGCCACACACGAATCTTATGCAAATTGAACATATTTTACGCATTTCAGGTGAAAGATATCGTGGTAATATTTTGTGAAGTAATTAGGATCCACAAGAAGAATTCACATTTCTTATTTGTCCATTGTACAAATTAGATGCCACCTGTCGATTTGTTTACAATTTTATAGCAGTCAATCCAAACATATCAAAAGCGCAACGACTGTAGCTCGATACTATACTATCATGATAGTCGCAAAACCGTCGATAGTAGAGGCTAGCAGTAAAATATCGATACTATCGATAGTGCCCTGAGGTAAATAGAACGTGCGGTTTTTGCTTCTTTCCGATGTAATTTCATAATATTCCTTTTATTAAATCACACCGTGCGCTGAGATACTTGATAAAACAGAATTGAAATATAAAATTCTCCATTTAGAATACAAACAACATGGCACAGAGCAAATTGAATGATCTTGCGGGCAAGCTGGGCAAAGGTGGCCCACCTGGACTTGGTATTGGATTGAAGCTCGTGGCGGCCGCAGGAGCTGTGGCTTATGGTGTTAGCCAGTCCTTTTACACAGGTAAGGAAATGAGATTGGTTTTAAATGCCGAAAATTGATGGATATTAGCAAAAACATGAATGCCGAAGCGGCATGTGCACATAACCTCAACCCGACCGAGTGCCAATGTGTGACTGTATGGGTGCGAGGGCCTGCGCCTATCTCCATATTTCATAACTATTAAATAGCCTTGCACAATCAATGTTGGCTTAAATCGAGTCTCGAATGATATTGCATGCTTTGTGGACCCATTTTTGATGCATGGCTCTGCCAACTTTTTATATTTCCATATAAAATATTTCATCTGAAGACGATTGCATAACAAACTCCACATTTTTTGCTTGCAGTCGACGGCGGTCACCGCGCCATCATTTTCAACCGCGTTGGCGGCATACAAAATGATATTTTCTCCGAGGGCTTGCACGTCCGCATTCCCTGGTTCCAGAATCCCATTATCTATGATATTCGCTCCCGTCCCCGTAAAATTACCTCGCCAACCGGCTCAAAAGACTTGCAGATGATCAACATTTCACTGCGTGTGCTGTCGCGTCCCGACTCCCTGAACCTTCCCTCCCTGCACAAGCAGCTGGGCGTGGACTACGACGAGAAGGTGCTGCCCTCCATCTGCAATGAGGTGCTGAAGAGCGTGATTGCCAAGTTCAATGCCTCGCAGCTGATTACACAGCGTCAACAGGTGAGTGCATTGAGCACACTCAGATCTAATTTGATTCTAAATGAGAATTCCCTGCGTGAAGGTGTCGCTCCTGATTCGCAAGGAGCTCGTCGAGCGTGCCCGCGACTTCAACATCATTCTGGACGATGTCTCCCTCACCGAGCTGAGCTTCGGCAAGGAATACACTGCCGCCATTGAGGCCAAACAGGTTGCCCAGCAGGAGGCGCAGCGCGCCGTCTTCTTTGTGGAGCGTGCCAAGCAGGAGAAGCAACAGAAGATTGTCCAGGCTGAGGGTGAAGCCGAGGCAGCGAAAATGATATCCTTTTACAAACACAAAAACTTATCTTTCGATTTAGCAATTGCCATGTGACTTGCCTCTTGGTTTTTCCCTTAACCGATATGTTTACTTAGGTCTGGCCGTGAAGCAGAATCCTGCCTATCTGAAGCTGCGCAAGCTGCGTGCCGCACAAAGCATTGCCCGCACGGTATGACATTCGCCTGGCCAATCTGCATTTCAATGCGTATCTCAACATTTGCTCTTCCACAGATTGCAACCTCACAGAACAAGGTCTACCTGTCGGCGGATAGCTTGATGTTGAACATTCAGGACTCTGCCTTCGATGACATGACCGAGAAGGTTTACAAAAGTAAATAGCTCTCGTTTTGATTAACAAAAAGAGTTTACTTTTAAGTTGAACAGTTTCTGATTTTGGTTCCAATCATTGGCCAAAACTTTGACATAGCCTTAATATTTGAGTAACTTCTAACGCGTTCTACGTACTCGTTCTCTTTTTGCCACATCAATTTCGTTCTGTTTACGTTTCTGCAACCCTTCCGCGCAACACAGTAGCTGGCGACTTGGACTAAGAAGCGACCACACTATTCCTTGCTGTTAATTAATTCTTATCCCATATTTTCGAGGTAGTGCCTAAGTACCGTTTAGTTTTAACCACTCTCAAGCGGCAAGTCGTCCTCATTGTTTCACAAACTGTCCGCGTCGCAGCTCGCGCTGTCTGTGCGATGGCCTTGCCATTCGGAGACAGCTTCATCCCACATCATCTTCGAGTCGCAAGCGCCAAGGCACTGAGCAGCAGCACAACGGGCCGAGCGCTCTCAGTTTGTGAGCTTGAGATGCGACGCGGGCAGATGGCCGCATCAGCATTTAACGTTCCTTGTCCCATCATCAAGAATCACGTGAAACGGAAACATATAATAAATGCGTACTGAGAACTGTCGATCTGTACTTGTACTGACCAATGGGTCATGGCCGATTGGTAACATTGATTTTAGCTCTCATCGGTTGCTTCACACACTCGTGAACAAAAAACAAACTGACGTGTCCACCAGCACTTATCACCTTATCACAACAATAATCACCATCCCCGTCATTCTTGCAGTTGGCACGGGCTTGCCCAAGGATTGGCTTAATCCAGGAAAAATGGTCGGCGCATCGGTCAATGAGCTGGGGGAGAAGGACGGCAACAACGTGGGCAATGTGGCGCGCAAAACAGCGGGACGGATGCTTTGATTGGGGCCACGATCCTAGCACAAATATCAAGATATCCACGAGGATAACGAACCAAAGTTGCAGACAATGAGGACGCTGTCCGATTCTGACTCTGACTCTGACCGTCTTCAAATGCTAAACATTTACTTATCCTTATAATTGCGTGTATAAAATACATACGAATAGTACATAAGAGTGTATATAGTATATAATTTATGTGTATAGAGATTTATGTATGTAAATTGTAGGCAGATTAGGTTGCTCTCCATGTCTGATGTCCTTGCTAGCAGACTGCTGTCCCTCAGGCCCCCGCGGCATTCCCATGTACATAACGTGAATGTGTGTTCGGGTGTTTGGGTGTGTGTGTGTCTAATGTGAGAGATCTTGACTAGAAATATGTGGTTGTAGCTCTGTTTGCCTTCGTGTGGCATGTCCGTCCATTGTTGAGCAATTGAACAACCGCCAGGGACCTGTTCTCAGTGGTTTGCTGCTGCATGCATCTCCGTCGTCATCGTCGTCGTGTTGAATAACCGCACATATACGAGTATCTATTCCTATATATATATCTATTATTTTTAACGAACTGAACAATCAATCAAATTCCTGCATTAGGCGTGGGGTTAGCTTTGTATGTAAGTGTTTTGTAGTTGGCCTAAAAACGACGCGACATAGACCAGGATCAGGCTGTCGCCGGTGGCTTTACTCCTCCTCCTCCTGCTCCCGCGCCTGCTCCACTGGTGACACTGCTGCCACTCTCACTGCCGCTGCCACTTCCACTGCTGCTGCTCGCGTTGCTGTTGGTTCTCCGGGTCTCGGCCAGGCCGGGAGTATCGCGTCGGTGGCGTCGCAATGTGGAACTGGCTGAGGGCGCCGAGCTGCTCAGTGCAATGTTGGCCGTGAAGGCTGCCGCCTCCGCCCGACTGGGAACGGTCAGAGTTCCTCCGGTTACCGATGCTGCCACTGCTACTGATGATCCTCCCGTTCCGTTGGTGCTGCTAGCGGCGCTCGCTGACGCAGCGGCGAAGGACTCGCTGATGCTGGCCAAGGGTCATAAGTTCGTCGTCTGCACCAGTCCGCGCTCCAGATGGAAACACTCTAGCACTGCAGCGCCCACGGAGCTGCGTCGAGCCACCATGGCATTGACCACGCTCCACTTGTTGAGCCGCGGATCGTAGCGCTCCACGGAGTTCAGCGAGGAGCTCCCATCATTGCCGCCCAGCGCGAACAGTGCGCCCTCCACCTCGACCACTTCGTGGGTTGACCTGCAAGGAAAACGAATCGTCCGTTCGCATTGGAAAGCCCCAGCCAGGATTAGCCACAATTTCCACATACCTGCGCGAATGCATGGCCGCAATTGGCTCCCAAGTGTTCCGCCTCAGGTTGTACCGCTCGCCGCTGGACATGCACATGGTGCCATCGTTGCCGCCAATGCAGTACAGATGCCCGTCGGTGGAGGCCACTCCACAGCTGCTGCGACGGGCCGTCATGCTGGGAACGGGCTGCCAGCGGCCGACGCGCGGATCGAAGCGTTCGACACTCGACTGATAGTTGGTGGAGTCGAAGCCGCCCAGGCTGTAGATGCAGTTCTCCAGCACGGCCAGGCGGCAGTAGCGACGCCGCGTGCTCATGGCCGGACAGGAGCTCCAGATGCCGGTGAGCGGGTCATAACGCTCCATGCTGCTCAGGCAGGAGGCACCGTCGTAGCCGCCGCACACGTAGATGAGGGCGTCGTAGGCGCAGATGCCCAGGCAGCTGCGCTTGGTGCCCATCGGGGTGATGTTGCTCCACTTGTTGGTCAGCGGATTGTAGCTCTCGGCCGTGGCCAGATCGCTGACCCCGTCGTAGCCGCCCACCACGTACAGCTGCTTGTGCAGGGACGTGACACCGGAGCGGGAGCGACGCCACAGCATTGGCGCCACCGGACTCCAGCTGTTGCTCCTCGGATTGTACACCTCGCACTCGTTGTGGATGGCGAAGAGGCTGCCCCCACCGACTGCGAACACATACGGCTTCATGCCCTCGGGCCGCCGCTCCTGCGTGCGCTGACTGCCCATCACGCTGCGCTGCTCCGGCAGCAGATGGTACTTCATGGCCTCCAGCAGCAGCTCCTTGCACTCGGAGTCATCGCGCATCAGCGTCTCCGCCTCCACGCAGCTCATGAGAAAGTCGCGACTGACGAGGGGCAGGCGCACGTGGGACATCAGCTCAGACGTGTGCAGCCGCCGCGTGGCCAGATCGTGCTTCACCCAGTTGACCACCGCCACGAATACCTTCTCTTCGGAGCTGATGTTCAGCTGGCTGTTCGATATCAGCTCCCTGACCTCCTCGAAGGGCAGCAGCAGGAACTCCTCGGTGCCTACCACCTGCTGGAAGTTCTGCAGCGCGTACTTGTGGGATCGAGTGTGCAGCTCCTTGCACGAGTGTGCATCCGCGAAGCTGCGGATGCCCAGACAATTGGAGGGGTGCAGCTGTCGCAGCAGAAACTTGCAGCACGCGTCGCGCACCGAATGCATCTGCAGCAGTCCCGAGGCGGGCAGCAGCACCTGCACGTTCTGCTCGGTGATTGTGATCTCCCCGGTGTAGGTGTAGTCGATCAGCTGGCGCAGAGCGCTGCTGTCCACGTCATGGAGCCGCACCAGGCCCTGAGTGCGTTCGAGCATGTCATCTGGAATCAGGAGAGAATCGGGTGAGTATTGACAGCTCTCATTTCCCCTCATTCCCAGTCCCATTGAGCTCCACTCACCGTTGAACATTGCATAGAAATAGGGCGAGACAGAGGCCAGCACCACTCGATGGGCATTGATGGTGTCGCCGCCCACCTCCAGACGAACGTCGCAGAGCTGAAAGGATAGACGAAGGGCCATTACCACACGCTGCTGACACATGGAGTACTATGGGGCCCGTTCGTTGGGGCCAGACAGAGTGTCGCTTTACAAATCCGATTAATTCCTGGCTACGTGCTCAATTTTGCAGTGCTGCTCCTGCCCCCGCTTGAATCCTTACAACACTTGTCGACTCGCCCCAGACCTATGTATATATGTACCCATTCCATTAATAACTTTCGAAAGAATCCCTCCCTCCCGTCTCGGCAGTCAATGCCTCCGATTGAGACCCATCTTTGATGGCAAAGTGTCGCTTACATCATGACTCGATTCGGGCTAAGGCCAAGCAGCCCGCTGGGGCTCTAAAACGGCAATTTGCTTGGATGGCCCCACCCCTGGTGAACTCTGTGCCGGGGGGCGGGGCTGGGTGACAATTAATTTTGCCGACTGACCAAATAAAGTGAAACGAAACGAAAGAAAGAAATTAAGTATGCGGCATGTGGGACCGCGTCAACTAAAACTTGCGACGGCCTCAATCACGCGCCCATTCTAAATAAATATTTTAATTATGTTCACGCCTAATGCAATTAGTACAGCAATATCAAGATCTGTCAATTGAACGGAAAGTTTTCAATGCCCTTTCAAGTGATACGGCGAGGCGAAACTTCTTCGTTAGCTTTTGAGGCTTGTCCTATCCTATACATGGATGTCTCGGGGCTTACCTGGGCATTGGTTCTCATCTGATTGATGGCCGCAAAGGAGGCAATGCAATGTCCTGGATTCTGATGATGTGCCTGGGGCAAGACCTCCTCGTTGGGTCCCGGTGGGCTCAGATCGCTGGGCGTTTGTGTGGAATTGTTGCTGGTGGTGGTGACATCCTCGTTGTTGCCACTCGCCTCCCCCGAGCTGCAACAGAGTCAAATTCAAATTATCATTAATGATGATGTCGCCAAGATGTCGCAAGAAATCTGAAAATTCCCCGGCATAGCTCGGGGGTTGTTTATGCCATGCAATGGGAAGGCGCTCTGTTTCGGGGGTGGAATGGTCTCGATGGGGGAGACTACACAGCTGGAGGCTCTCCACTCGAATTTCACTGTCTACTTACTGATTTGATTTCACAGGCAAAAACATTGCGGCCTCGTCTGTGGATGGTTGGGCTTATGTTTATGTTTATATTTATATTGATGTGGATGTGTTTGCTTGTGTTGCTTTTTCCTTATCGCATGGCAGCAGCTACACCTCCTTCTAACGCATCTTTCCCTGCTTTGGTCCTCGTTTGGTTCAGTCTTTTCATTGGCAGTTCAGTTCAACTCCAGCTCCAGCTCCAACTCCAGCTGTAATGAAGGGCAAAAATCAATACCTGGGACAATACCATGTTGTGGCCACCCGCATGGAATAGAACCGAATTTAGGTCACGGGTGGGGGGGTTTGGGCAGGCAATGGGGATAGCTCGTAGAGCGTGGGCAGAGGGCCGACATGATATCATTCCGGCGTTTTTGGCATGTCAAAGAGAATGCGAAGCATCTGAATGAAACTAAAAACTGGGTTAAGTGTCCTCGCCATTCTCTTGGCCATTGTTTGTTCTCCCGTTTGATGTCCTGATGTCAAGGCATTGTTAAGCCAGGCAGGGACTGGCACTGCGACTGCAAGAGGATCAGGAAATGGGGCCAGGATGTGGCCTGGCCAAATTGCTTGTAGCATGCAATTTGCACATTTTTGCCAGCCACATTTCCCCTCGTTCTGATGAATACTAAAACCAACAACGAGGTGGAGTTGAGTGGAGTGCAGAGAGGCGAGCTTTCGTATCGCGCTTGGAAAGTTCTCTTTGGCGGGGGGGTCAACAAAACGTGTCTGGGTCTGTAGCCAGCGGCCTGTGTGTTAAACGAACGTCACGAATTTATCGCTGCATTAACAAAACGGGGCAACAGCTACAGAAATAACAGCCAGGCCACTGCTTGAAACATACTCGCACAAAATTTCACTTTGCACACAAAACAAATTAACGACAATTTCAGTTTCGGTTTTTAGTGTTTTTTTTTTGCCAGAGGGGCAGCGGGCCGCCTCTGCTCTGCTCTGCCATGCCATGCTTGAGGGCGCAAATGTGTTGGAGGGCAATGTCCCCGGGCTGCTCGGTCTCCTCTCTACCCAACGACACCCTCTTGGAAAGAAGCCCCATTAGGCAAATGTTAACTGCCCAGCAAAAAGCAAAAAAAAGCAGAGCAAATTATAATAGGGTGGGGGGAGGTGTAACAAGCTGCAGTCGTGGGATAGCCCTCAATTCGCGCTGCATTCGCTGGGACCCCACTGTACTCCTCTTCCATTTTGGGCGGGGTCAGCACTCGTCACACTTGGCGTATGAGTAATTAAAGGCAAGTAGCCAGGGTTAGAATGGGTTGCGGTTGTCTCAGTAACAGAGCACAGCACAGCTAACGGTGGCTTGTGGCCAACAGCAACATCACCAGCACCAGCACTAGCACCAGCAGCAATGAAATTATGTTCAGAGTTAAGTGGAAACACGATTAGTTCATTGGTGCGACACACACGCAAAGGAAGGAAGGAAAGGAACAGGAAGTGGTTAAAGGGGAGGTGCAGGTGGCTAGGAGCAGGAAGTGGATGTGACCTTCAGGTGTGGCAAAGCGGCGCGAGGGTGGCCAAAGCTTTTGCTTTAAATAAAACACAAACAACACTTAAATTATGGTTATCAGAAGGGGAGCAGAAAGAGCGTTGACAGGGAGCGAAGCTGCGTGTGTGTGTGTGTGTGTGTGTGTGTGTATGTGAGTGTGTGTTAAATTCAAATTAACAAGCTGGAGACGGAGACGAAGCCAAAACGAGTGTATGCTCCACACGTAGCCCTCCCCGCCCTGTAAATTTGGGTAAAACGATGGGAGAGCCACAGTCATTCAGTAATATTTAATGCTTGGCGACAGACCGAAAAGCAACGCAGAAAAAAAACCAACACAACAAGAACCCAAACTCGACAAAAATTGTGCAAACATTGAACCGGTTGTACAATAGTTGTGTGTGGGGCAGTAGCAGCAGCAGCCGCAGCAGAACTCTGCTGTTTCGGCACATTTGCTTGATGGCCAATGCCGTAGCATGCTCTCCACGTGACTTGCTACTGGCCGCATCTGAAAGAATTCGATTCTTGCTGCACGCTTCATTGATGATTAGTGGCAGCAGCAGTGCAGCATTGCATCATTGTCTAAGCGCCTCCAAGGTTAACTGCTTTGGCATGGAGCGGAAGCGAAGCGATCGAGTCAGCCGTAATTACAGCTAAAAATCAATGACTAAGATGCAGATTTGTATAAGCCTTTGCTAACCGGAGGCGGACTTTGGATAGAGCATTCCATTCATAAACCACAATCAATGCTGTAGGGCATCCAGGAACCGTTGACTTCAGCTCAGACTTCAGCTATTACCATATTGAGCACATGCGAGTACGAACGAGTATTTGCTTTCAGCCACAAGAGGCTGAGGCTCTTGAAGCCGCCCCCAGAAATCAAGTGCCAGTGCGTGCTAGGCAAAGAGATTCCCACCATTCCCGAATATGGCTGAGGGGTACGCTAACCCGGGATGTGGGCCAAGTAAACAGCGCACGGCCCACCAGCGATGGGCAGCCTGTTAGGCGTTCAGCCATTGAGCATACGCAGCGTAAGCCGACAGATTGTTCCATTTGGTAATCGTTGTGTGAATCGCTGCTAGGGGAGGCAGAGGGCCACTGCAAGCAGCACAACACAACCCCCGAGTCGCGATGAACGAAAGTGAGCGTGGATAGCCCGGAATGGGCCCTGGCGATTGTCATGCCGGCTTTTTCCGAGCGGCATACGGCGGGTCGTCAACCTTCTGCCAACGCGGGAAATGTGAAAACAGCCGTTTTCCCCATGGCGTCTGCGCACTCATCCGGCAACTTCAGGTGGGGGGGCGAGCACACGGAATGGGAGTTGGCTTCTTTGCTGGCAAATGCAACGGCAAGTGCAGACCCTTAGCCCAGCGTTCTACTCTATTCTGTTTGGTTTTGTTCAGTCCTTTCCGACCAATAAAGAAAGTTATTCTTGAATGCCGCACCTTTTCCTCAAGTTGAACTGGAGTTTGTTTTTGTTTTCCTCAGGTTTTCCTCGGTTGTAACGGCACTTGGCGCGAGTCCCTTGCCGGAATTCACTTTGCACCACAAATTTCGAATCGCTGCTAAGCCAATTATTCTGTCGCCTCCAACAACTGCGATGGATGCGCAGGCCACAACTTCACGGCGCGAAAGCTTGAATTCGAGTGAGGCCCACCAGCCACGAGCAGCCCCAAAGCCCCAGAGCACAGCTTGACACTGAGTGAAACGGCATGGCAATGGAACGGAACGGCAAGAGAGCTTTTAGCAGCAAGCGACGACTTGTTAATGCGCTACACCAGGCGGTCCCATGTAGAATGTAAAAAGCTTCGACTTACTTTACGTAGATAACAATTGGGCGGCACTCTCTTTATTATTATTATCCCCAGCAGAGGAATACTATCAATGCGTTTAAGAATTTCAATAGACATGCCCAGGATAGTATTCTCTAAGGTGGCCTATATACATGCCAATTTGCATGCACGCTGCGGTTTAATGTGTGTATATGTATGTACGTACGTAGTATGTGTTAGGTAAATCATTAAACTTTTAATTGAAACTGTTTTTGTCAACTGTTGATCGAAACTTTAAGCGAAAGTTGCCGCCTGGAAGCGTGGAAGCGTGGCAGTCTGCCTCACTACTGACTACTGATGGCTGCTGGCTAGTTTCTGGACTATTAAAACACGCCCAGAAGCTGTGCGAGCGTTGCACACAAATTCAATTACGTATGCAGCGCAAAAAGGAGCACTGGTCAGGTCAGGGCAGTGCAGGGCAAAGCTAGTCTGGCTGGACTAGCACAATGGACGGCTGCATGGCACAATGGCCGGCCAGTGGTGGGAAACCACCAGCCAGCCACTGACCCAATTATGTTAATACAAAATACAAAATTGAAAAAGCGAAAGCCAAAGCCTTGTGACGTTGACGTCACATCAGACATCAGGTTATCTGGCTTGGACGGGATATTGGCAAGGAGATGCAATACCAAAAACTAGGAATATTGCGCAATATGACAAGATAATTGCGTCCGTTGCCTGATGCTCGAGTCCCTTTGGCACACCTGAGTCTTATTGGCCCGTTAAAAAGTCAATAGGAAAAGGATTCAATGCAGCACTCGAAGCACAGACTCCTCGGACACTCGACTCCGCATCACATCCCATTCCGAGTGCCATTGTCGCTGCCATTGCTCTGCATATTAGACAATATCCCGGCTCAGGTCGCACTTGAAAAACCCCAAACCAATGGTGACAGGTTCGCGTCCAAAGCTGGTGCGCATGTCCCCAGCGTAGCCTTCGCAAAGTGTCGCTGTTGCTGTTGCTGTCGTTGTAGTGGGGCAACAGGTGCTCGTAGGTTGTGGGTGGGTGGCAAGGGATGGGTTCGGTTGGTCTCAGCTCGCATCCTGGTGGAGCTATAAAAACGCACGAGGCTGCCGCCTTCATGGTCAGTCGCTTGCAGAAGCTTCGCCGTGGAATTCGATCCTAACAAGTGGGAGCAGCAGTTGTCCTTTGAAATTGTGTAAAATTAAGCTAGCTGAGATGTGTTTCGAAACTTTAGCCCAAAAGGTTAGTCCTGAGGTTTCTGCTTCTGCTTCGAGACAATGTAACAACGCTCCCCCAGGGCTCCACTTTAAAATATATTCACAAAATGTCGCATCCAATGATGGGGCGTTGGGTGCTGCTGCTGCTGCTTCTATCTGCAGGTGAGTTTCTTTTTTGCTTCTCCTACCAAAGGCCTACCCTTTATGCCATACCAAAATCCCATTGTGTACTTTGAAAATGTTGCCAAAAATGTGTACTAGATGTGAGTGGATCGATCAAGATATAGCAGACTTATGCCAGAAAAAATGTGGCATAAATATTCGACAGACATATAGACAGAAAGAACTATAGTACAGCTCCATTGAATTCACACATGCACGTGCTCACATGAGACAGAGCTCCTTATGGTATCGGAAATGATTCCCACTGAATGTTACGAGTACAGATTTTATAATCTTTGAATACTGGCCATAAATACCCCAATGATGGAAGATTAGTTTTTCCCATTAATCTACATATGTACATATATTCCTATCGAACAAAATTTGTATTTATTAATTTGTATGACCTAATACAATTAACAGAAATCAATTTCTTGTTAATCAAATGTGTATAATTTATTCTGAACGCGGAGTACTCGAACTAGAAGAACTCGCAATGACAGTCAGATAACTATGAGTACTCCTATGTTTGCTTAGCTTATCTGTATACAATTTATCAGATTAAACAAAAGAAACGAGTCAAGGAAATGAAGCGCAGCAGAGTCAATTTTTGCACATTCTCAAATTATTTTCTTCTTCTCACTCACTCTCACGCACTATGTAGGCTTCAATGATATACATGTGTATGTACATATGTATGTACTATGTCTATGCATTCATTCCAAGAAATTGCGCAGGCAAACAATGAAGTGGGGTTGGTTTATTATGCTGATGAATCAGAGAATTTGTTAACATTTTCCAGTAAGTAATACAGTGAAAGATCTTTAGCACAGAAACAACCTATAGTTGAGAGAGAGCGATGAATAAATATGCAAAAATATATACCAACATTTTCAGTCCAATCCAGTCCCGTCCAGATAATGCACGCATATAGAGTTTTCACTGTTTCACCATACGATGAGTGCACATCGAACACATTCAGAACTTACATATAGCTAGGTACCTACATACATATATTTAGACGAGATCGCATCTTGTGGCAACCGCCAACAAATATTATTTCGTGCGAACTGAAGTTTTCCAGCACTTGATGCGAAATTGAACATTGACCTTTGCTGAGGGGAAATGGCGCCTATCAGTAATTAACATCTGTAGGATTGCTACGGAAATTGGACAGCGCACCCTTTTCGGAGTCAGGCCAGCGCTCATATCCCCGCTCCTGTTCGCTTCTGTACTGAAAATCCTTGGGGAACTCACTTTTAATGGGCCATCGTGCCTCGATTCTTTCCACAGCGGCGCCGATGCGTTCGGCACCCCTCATCCGAGCAGAGGGGAAAACAGTGCCCTGGGACTTGCTGCCGGAGAGCCGGGAGCTCCTACCGGACAGCGATTGGGAATGGGTCCAGCCAGAAGCGACGACGTCATACCCATTCCAATTCCCCTACCTTGATATTGTTGACAACGGAAGTCCTTTGCCAAAAACGAAGGCTGCGGAAATGGCAAACGAATTGGGCGATGCGACAATGGCGGACTATTTTCCGCCGTTTCCGGAGCTCCTGAGCCGTGAGTGGCGTCAGCGCCAGGAAAACTATATCAAAAAGTTGCTGGTGCAGCAGAAGTGGCAATCTCCGCCAAGAGCCAGAGCCAAGTCCAAGCGGTCGCCCATCCAATGGCCCTTCGATACGGGCAGTCAGGAGGATGTGGTACAGCCGCCGGCAGGAGAGCCACGCTATCCGTACGCCTACTTCTGGCCCAACGGACAGCGGCCCGGAAAGCGCAAGAACCTGTTGCAGATGCAGTCTCTCCGGTACATGCCCTCGATCAGTGCTGGTGGGTAGTGGTGGCCTGGTCCCGTCTCGATGCCTCTGAGTGTTGTTTCCGTCTTCTTCTAGGAGCCATGACCAATCTGGGCAACTTCTTCAACCATCTTGAGAAGAACGTGCGCTTCGCGGAGCAGTCGCAACTGGGGGAGTCGGAGGCCCGCCTGCTGGAAGGCAGGCATCCGCATCCGCTCCAAATGAAAACACCCCTCAATGCGACAGACGCCGACCCAGTCCAGCAGCAGCAGCAGCAGCAGGAGCAGGACCAGAAGACCTCGAAGCTGCTGCAAGCCATACGCACTTACCGACCCTCGCAGAAGATCCGCTCGCTGGTGTCGCGCAATCCGCAGGGCTATCGCGGCTCGCAGCTCATCGATCCCAGCTACATGTGGCTGGGTCTGGGCAAATGACAGTAAGCCCGCCCATTGGTCGATGACTATCCGTAAGGGCTCGCGCACACACCAGCTGAAAGCGAAGCTGAAGAACTCGAACACATTTGCTTCTGTGCTGAGCTGAGCCGAAAGCTCGCCCATTATCAGCTCCGCTTCCAGCTATTGTGTGCGGCCGCCCTAAAAACAAAATATTAAGTGTGCAGCTGCATTTTAGTTGTAGGCCCCAAGAATGCTTCTTTTTAGTCTGTGTAGAAAATATATTTTATCGTTATCAGCAGAAATGGCAAATATTTGTTTGGCATCTTAGCGATCAGATTCGATGACTACGCCTGTACGGGGATGGGGTTTTGGATAAGTATATGCGGATATATGTACATACATATGTATGTTTGTAAATGTAGTTAGAAGGGAATTCGCTTTGTTCGGATGACTTGCTCTTCGGTTGCAGTTCCCATTTAGATCTTGGTGTAATTCGGATAGGTGGTGCCCGAGTGGTTGCCCGAGAGGTCGCCCGACCTTTGGGGTGGTCCCTGCATCAGCGGGCGCTGCTGATCGCTGGAAAGCTGTAGGTGCTTGAACAGCGAGTATACGCCGTAGTACAAATACCACCAAAGCCCTGGAACGAAAGCAATACACAATTAAATCAGCGTGCTTGGGGATTTCTCTGTTCAAATATGAAGTGTATGCATTAATACAGATTTTCATACATATGTATGTACATACGAGTATTTACATACTGTACAACGTACAGTATACAGAAAACCGAGCGATAAGCTCTATCGGGCTGCAATTTCACAATATTTGTTGTGTACCATTTCCCATAATAGCTACATACATGCATGTGCATGTGCATGTGTGTGTGTGCATTCAGAGAATGATTCACGCTTTACATACCGAGAAGACCGCCAGAGACAAGGAGTTGTGGAATTGCCTGGACAAAAGGTGAGTAGCCAAGGGCTACCACCCATACGACCGCAGTGTAGACGATGGTGAAGAAAAGGGTTATGCCGGAGTTGATCAGCCAGGGCAGCAGGAGTAGGTGACGCTCCTGCAATACAGAGAGAGAGACAGAGACAAAGACAAAGACAATGCATTTTCCATCGGCCAGAGATAAGTATTGAGGTTACCTTAACCGTGCCCATCACCAGAAGAGACGAGGACAGCAGATTTATTACTTTCAGAGCCAAAAAGACGCTGAACGCTATCACCAGCACTGCAAAAGAATAACGGATACATATATGTAAGTATGTATGTAGGTATGAATGTAGAACAGAATCAGATGCACGCGGTTTCTCACTTACAAGTACGAACTTGGCTGACACTCATTTGTTGATTGGACTTGGCGACCTCCTCTGCAATTTCATCCACAAATCCCAATGCACTGGCAAGCAAGATCACTGCCAAGAACGACCAAATCACGCCCAGCCATCCCACAACCACACCGTAGGTGTTCAATCGCATACCAAGCACTTTGGTCAACATTTTCACTGGGTTGGGTTTTTTCCGATTCTTGTTCGCACAAAAAGACAATTAAACTGCAATCGTTCGCCGGCGCACTAGAAATGGAACTGCAAAAATTAAGTCGCAAAAGCTAACGTCCGAAATCAGGGCTGCCAGATCAATGGAAGTCGAGGCAGCAATATCACAGAACGCTGTCACCGGAATCACTACGAAAGGAAAGTCACGGAATGGCTGTGAGCATAACAATGTTTCTTTGATGTGCAGTTAAGTGTTATTTGCCATTATATAAAATCTACAATGAAGTAAGTTAAATATATTTTTTTATAGCAGAGCTTTAAATATTCGTGACTGTGACTTTGACCGAAAATAACATTGTTACTCTGACAGTGCTGCCGTATATGTAGATTTTTACGACCTTTTTGAATATAACCAACCGTTTTCAGTTTCATTTCATGCGTAAGTTTTAATTGTGCGTAATATGCGTAGTAAATATATGTATCTTTTTATCGATTGCTTGTTTTGGTCAAACGCCCACACAGTCTGTTTGTCGCCAGCGGCAGCGCTAGCTCGCTCTACAAAACACACATACACCCTCACATCACACTCACGCGCTGTTATCAGTGGCGTACCTGTTGCTGGGTACCTTACAGAGTTATAATAGTTGTGGGTTTAGCGGTATTTGATAGACCAACAAAACGTTAGAAACACACAAAAATTGTATTGAATTAAATTTTGACTTTTAATTGTTATCTAGTATCGTGTTCCACCACTAACCATACAGTATGGTTAGTGGTTCCACTCATGTATGAGTGTTTCTCATAGTCACTTCTTTTGACAATGATTTTTTCAACGGCCAAAAACTATTATTCTGATATCTTTCCGAGACCCCCAGTGCCTCACATGTTCTTTCGCCCCCACGTAGCTGCGCCACTGGCTAACATTTCTCCGTTTATTAACAAATGTTGCTCCGGCCGCCGACCTAGAGACGCTTCATTCTCGTTTTCATGCTCGCGCGTTGTGGTCGCTGCTGTTTGTACTCCAAAGAATCTCGACCGGTTTTCACTTTTGTGGAAAATTCAAAAGACTACCGAAGCCAAAGAATCTCAAGATGAAAATCGATCTGACTGTCGATCAGGGGCCATGCAACACAGATCTCCGGAGCTGGTGCCTTGGCATAGCGATCTTTTCGCTGGTGTCCATCACATTTAATGTGCTCTTCGCGCCATCGGGTATGTGATGTGGAACGCAAGGCGTGGCATTTGTTTATCTGGATAAATTCATTTGTCCGTTTGTGGCAATATATTTAAGTTGTATGCTAGTGTGTCCAAAAACAGAAATGCTATGCCTTAAAAGCATTGATAAATACACATACATGTAAGATTTATAATATAGAATTGTTTATTATGCTTATAGTTCAAATACAGTTAGAGATTACATGATTTAGAAAATAGTTCAACTTGATTAATTGTTCTTATAACTCCCGTACAACTTTCCGCTGCTGCTTCCAAGAACCGACTCTGACTATCGACTTCTTCCTATCGCCTTGCGCTATCGCCTTCTACCTTATATCGGTACATCTTACCGATAGTATCTTAAGATTAATGTCATGTCTTATCCGCTTGATACCCTTACTCTTTACATTCGGCCCTCCTGCTCATCTTCATCTGTCCCAGATGATAATATCTCATCGTTTTCGGATATAAAACGCCATAGCTTCATGTTATCACTACTCGTTGCTGTGATGTTCGGCCCTTCAACGTTTGCCACCTTTCTGACGTCATAGCGACCGTTACGTTTTACATTGGTGACTTCATATGGGCCTAGAAACTCGCTGGCCAACTTGCGACCTGCGACGAACTGCGTCCTCTTGATTGCCACCATATCTCCCACTCTGTAGCCGTGCTCAGCTCGACGTTTTTTATCGTAATTGCGCTTGTAGACCTCTTGTGCCTGCTCGATGTTGTGTCTCGCTTGGTTACGCAGCTCTTTGCGCTCGTTGTTAAACTGCGCAACAAACTCCTCGTTGAGTACCTCCAATAGTCGACCCTCAGCTTGGCTATGCATCTTAGTCCCAAACATGACCTCGAATGGCGACGACTTCAATGTTGAATGGATATGCGAATTAATCGCCATCTGGACCCGTGGCACATACTTGTACCACTTCGAAGACTCCTGAACCGACAACTTAGCGATTATGCCCAAAATTGAACGGTTCACGCGTTCAATCTGTCCGTTGCCTCTCGCCACACCTGTCGTTGTCCACATGTTCGACTTTATTCTCGTTGAGAAACTCGCTAAATGCGTTGGATGTAAACGCTGCTCCTCTATCGCTGACTATGCGTTTGGGAAAGCCAAACACAAATGACCAATCTGTCAGCCTCTTCACAACTTCTTCGTATCCCGTTGACTTGGTTGGAAACAGCCAGACGAACTTGGAGAATGCATCCACCGCAGCAAAAATGTATTTATATTGCTTGGCTGTCGCATCCATTGGGCCCAAATGATCAACGTGCAGTGTGTGTAGTGGCGTGTCACCCTTGTCAATACAATGAAGATAGCCCTCCTGCTTGCCCAATTTTTTGCTGAAAATTATACAACTGATACAATTAGCAATAACATTTGCAACTTTCCTTTCAAGATGCGGGATCCAGTATTGCTGCTGAATTGAGTGCATCGTCTTCGCTGTGGAGAAATGACCAACTTCGTGCGATCCTTGAATGATTTCTCTTTCCATCAGCTTTGGGACAACCAATACGTCATTGCCATTTACAACTTTGAAGAGAAGACCTCCTTTTAGCTTGTAGTCTTGGTATGGGTGCTGCTTCAGGATCTCTACTGTGACCTTTATGAAATCGTCCTTCTGCTGCGCCTTCTTTATCCGAGCTGTCAACTCCGTTGTCACAACCATGCAAGTTTGTGGAAAACGGCTGAGACAGTCTACATGTCTCATTCTGTCCCCAGGGCGATGTACTGCTTTAAATGTGAAGTCCTCCATATACAGGATCCACTGGGAAACTTCTCTCGGTATGTCTGCTTTGGTTGTTGTCTGCTTAAACGCTACACAATCAGTAGCAAGATCAAATTTGATCCCCAACAGGTAGTGCCGAAACTTCTTGAGTGCGAGGCATGCTGCTTTGACCTCCAAATAGTAGCTGTGACGTTTGGATTCAGCTTCTGTAGTCTTTTTACTCCAGTAGTAGACGGGATGGAAACTGCCATCAAACTGCTGCAACAATACAGCTCCGAAACCTTCCTTGGACGCATCCGTGTGGAGTTCCGTTGGCGCTTCTCGTGAATAGATATGTAATACAGGTGCAATTACAAGAAGCTTCTTTAAGGTGTTTAGCGACTGCTGTTCTGCTTCGCCAATGTTGAAAACTGCTTCTTTCCTGAGTAGATTCGTGAGCGGCCGTGCAACTTGTGCGTACCCAGGAATGAACTTTCTAAAAAAGCCTGTGAGTCCCAGAAACGCTTGAACTGCTTTAATATCCTTCGGCGTAGCAAACCGACTAACTGCTGCTGTCTTCTCTTTGCCGGGCCAGATTTTCCCGTCCTCAATAATATGGCCAAGAAAGTTAATGCGGGGCTGCATAAAACTACATTTCTTCCACTTGATCTTAAGGCCAAATTGCGCAGCTGTATTTAGAACCAATTTCGTTTTCTTCATGCAAAGCTCGGGCGACGCGGCGTAAACAATAATGTCGTCCATATAAAGCTGCATAACATCAGAGTTGATTAATTCTTGAAAAATATAGTTTACAAACCGAACAAACGCAGCTGGCGAGTTCTTAAATCCGAAAGGCGCTTTATTAAACTCGAATAATCCCTCTTTTGTGACGAAGGCCGTATACGACTTGCTCTGCTCTTCGATTGGAACATGGAAAAATCCATTTTCAAGGTCCATTATGGTAAACCACTTAGCAGACTCAAGCTTTTCCAAGACTTCCTCCATGATCGGGACTGGGAAACAGTCCATCAATACCATGCTGTTCAATTTCCTGTAGTCTACACAAACTCGAAGTGTACCATCTTTCTTCTTTACGACTACAACTCGGCTTGCCACATTGGAAGATGACTTGCGTACGATTCCTTTCTCGATCCATTCTTCTACTTGCTTCTTTACAGCGCTGGCTTCGTCTGTGGATAAACGACTCGGAGAGTGATGAAACGGCTTGATTACTCTGTCGGGAACTATTTGCAGTTGGATTGGGCACTGCTTTGGAACTTCTGTGGGCATCTGGTAACTGCTCTTTATCATCTGTTCAACGTCTGTGCGATAATGCGGTGGAGCTACAAAGGATGACTCTTCAGTGACATTATATATAAGAGCATACTTATCTATCGACTTGGGATCTTCGTCCAGCTTCGCAAACGTGTATCCCTTCATATCAGCGACGAAACGAAACTTTTTGATGAAATCGTGTCCCAACAGTGCATCGAAATCAATTTGGTTACTGGGTACGACTAGAAACTTCTGGTTAGTCTGCAACTTATCCACCGTAATCTCTGCATTAAAGTATCCAACAGGCTTCGTTGTTATATGGCCAAGACCGCGCAACGTAGTTTTGCATTTTAAAAGTTCAACGTTTTTCAATTTCTTTAACACATTTTCTTTGATTATGGTTACATCTGAACCTGTATCTACAAGACAGTCGACTTCAATGCCATTTATCTGAATTTTTTTCATGCGATTACGATCTGAAACAACTCGTACTGTATCTACTTTATCGGCTTCATATGGACAGTTACGTGAAATGTGACCATTCTGATTGCACTTAAAACATTTAACTTCGGCTTTACAATCTTTGCGCTTGTGCTCTCCTGATCCACAATTATAGCAGTATTCTTTTTTACCGCCTGACCCACTTTGCTGTTTATAACTCGGTTTATGTTTTTCTTTATTGGAATTCTTCTCCGGTATGTTCAAACGCTCGTAGATATCGAACTCTTCTTTCAAGGCTTTAAATGATTTACATCGATACATGGCATACTTGTACTCGTTTCTTATATCCAAACCGTTTACAATATGGCTTATGACAGCCACGTCTTCAACATGTCCAACTGCAGCTATTTTTCTCATCTGCAGCAAGTATTCGTGCAGCGACTCATTACTCTTCTTCTTTCTTTCTTGCAGCTGTTGATGAATGTCTGCACTATTGTAGCTAAATGTAAATTCCTCCAATAATACGAATTTGAGCTCCTCATAGGTGCACACGCTTTCAGATTCTAAAAAAGTTTAGCTGCACCGATCATCTTTCCTCTGGCATGCACATACTTTTGCTTTTCAGTAAGCTCATATGCGTCGGCATTTCTTTCGAAAATCCCGAACCACTTTTCAATTGGGACCGATTTGCCATCACACTCATTCACAACTTTTCCAAAATTATCTGGAGCGACTTTCATTTGGACTTCTCGTTCCTCATCAGCTAGCACTTTTAAACTTAGCAGCTTTATCATCCGATCAATTTTGTCCTCATCTTTGTTTTCCATATTCCCAACATTTTCCATCTCGTTTGCACTCTGGAGCGACGTTCCTGCTACAGCTTCTGCCATCTCCTCTCTTTCCAATGCAGCGGCGGCGGCGTGTTCATCATTTTTTGCTTCGGTACAAAACCGTGTCTCTGCGTGTCTCAACGGTTATTTTCTGCTTGTCTGTTCTGCCTCTTCTGCCTATGTATGTGCACCACACCAACTGTGTCTGCGTGTCTATATATGTGTGTGTATGTACCACACCAGAACAAGGCGACGCTGCGGCGCGACTTCGAATTTCACAATTTTTCAACTGAATTACACGACCGATTTTTGTCAATCTCCGTATCTACTGTTATGCTTACAGAATTTGGATCGTTCAACTTAATGTTTATAGCCACTTGGAACAACTTTACAACTTTATTTAGCTACAAACAACAACTTTAACAACTTTTTAACGATCCTCTTCTTGCATCGGCCAACTTTTTTTTTTTTTCTTCGATCACGCCACTCTTGTCTCTGTATTCGACTCGGACGAGCCCCCAAATGTAAGATTTATAATATAGAATTGTTTATTATGCTTATAGTTCAAATACAGTTAGAGATTACATGATTTAGAAAATAGTTCAACTTGATTAATTGTTCTTATAACTCCCGTACAACTTTCCGCTGCTGCTTCCAAGAACCGACTCTGACTATCGACTTCTTCCTATCGCCTTGCGCTATCGCCTTCTACCTTATATCGGTACATCTTACCGATAGTATCTTAAGATTAATGTCATGTCTTATCCGCTTGATACCCTTACTCTTTACATACATACTAAGTGTGTGTCTCCTGTATATATTTGAATAACTAAACGTATATAGATGTACATCGTACATATATATATGTTTATAAAGAATGAGCTAATCGTCTCCCCACACCGAAACACGTTCCCATAGTCGTATCTGTTTTTGTTTCTGAATAGAATAGCGTGAAACTTTTCTGATGATGACGACATGTCTCGCGTGTGTCACCCAATCCAAACTGACTCTTCGATTCTATTTTTTCCAGTGGTCAACTTTGTTGGCTTTGCCATTGCCGTAACGGCCAATATATTATTGCTGATCGGCTGCATTAAGGTGAGTTAAGTAAAGATATGCGCGCTTATATCTGATTCATCGATTTCTGTTTATCTTTGCAGTACAAGCGCCTGTTGCTCCTTGGCTGGCTCATCTACGCCTTGATCGTTGTCATCGGTTTCCCATTTGCCGTATTCGGCGTCATCTTCCACTACGGAGGGTATCGTGAGTCCACCGGATTCAATAATATATTCGGCGCCTTGCTTTCGTATATTATAGGGACCCGTAAGTGCTTTCCTGCTCCCCAAATTGTTGACAGAAAGTATAGACCTCTCCTTTGTTGCAGTAATCGTTGTCTTCTGCGCCCGTCTTATCTACTCCTACTACGTACAGCTGAAGAACCGCGAGGGCTCACCTCAGGCCGTGCCTGTGGTTTGAAACTCATATTCGCCATAGACTGGGGCTCCCTAGTTGCATTTTACCCCATCACCATACGTTTTCTAGCTCTGTGTTGTTCTTGGAATAAAATACGCTCATGTATTTGATTGCAACTTGTCGTAAACACGTCTCTTATTCACTTTGACTTCGGCGCAACTATCAACAGTTTAAATACATATACATTACATACAATACAGGGGCTATATTAATATTATTATTATTATTATTGGGCTACGGGCATCCATCTCTCTTAAACACTCAACAGTTAAAACAACTGATCGATCACACTACACTACAGATATCTATACTGGTATATATATACCTATATAATGTATGCATACTCTATGCTCGCTCCGCCTCGCCCCATACTCTTCTTGCTAGCTAGCTATCTATCGTATCATACTCAGCGTAAGCCTTACTTAGACATAAAATGGAAAGTTGGTCTTCTTATTGTTGTGGGTCTGCATCTGCATGAAGCTCGTCTCTGCGTTTTGGCTTGTGAGGGTTGCCTGCATGGCGGCGATGATGCGAGCTGCCTGGCCACGGCCGCCATGTGCCGCCGGTTCCATGGCAAACTCGCCCAGATTCACATTCAGTTTGAGCTCAAACTGCGACAGACGCGTCGTCTGCGTTTGCGTCAGCGTCAGGGTCTGCCTGTAGGGCGCAGCCAGTTTTCATCTGGGCGTTGTGAGGCTGGGTAGCTTCTCCAGGAAATCATTGGCCAGCACATCCTCGATCTCCTCCAGGCAATTGGCCACATCCCGCTCCGTGTCCGCAAAGTTGCGCGGCTGTGGACAGCTGATCCCCAGGGTGGAGAAGAAGGCGTAGAGTTCCTGAAGCGATTGCAGCTGCTGGAAGTTCAGCATCAAATGACGATTGCTGGGACGCTGCAGCACCTACAAATATACGGAGGAATATGGCGATTAGTTGATGCAAAGTTTGTCATATAATCTGCAGATAATGCCGTACCGGCGATTGGCTGGTGTACTTCATGTCCATCAGCCTAGCCACGCGTCTCACATGGGGCACATACAGCGCACTGGGCAGCGCGGCCAGGTTCTCGAGGCTGCCATTGGGCAGACCCACCTCCTCCTCGTGCACATCGAACTCTGTGCCCACGAAGGCCCACCGATACATCTGAAAGTGGGGAAGTTTGGTCGCCGGCAGCACACAGCCAAGTTCCAGCAGCTTGCAGGCCTCCAGCTGAACTGATCGCCAATGCTGCATCGGTGTCTGGGCACTGATGCCGTTGCTGGCTCCAGAATTGTTTGACCACGACACATCTATGCTCGACGGCAGTCGCATTTGTTGGCTAAGGAGGAGATTGATTATTTGATTGATTAGTTGGATCACATCACAGCTGCGACTGACGCCTGCGACTCACCTGCGCTCTTCGCTCTCCGACTTGAGTTCCTGCTCCATCTGCAGGAACACCTGCACCATTTCGGCAATGATGATGGGCCACAGCGAGGTAACATGATCGGGCGACATGCGGAGTAGCAGCACCCTGAAGCACAGGAATACTGCCGCCTGCACTGACGGGCCCATTGGCACCAGCCGCAGGCTGTTTGCCAGTTGTTCTGCGTGCGAAAACAAGTACAAGGATCGAGTACATCGCCAGCTATAGATATGTGCATCTGCAGATTCGATTCACTCACCCTGAATGTCCGGCATGTACTTGTTGTGCTGATCGAACTCGCTGCAGTAGATGACAAAGGCCAGGCGCTTCAGCAGCATGCCCCTCTGCTCGAACTCCTGCTCCCGCGACGTGAAGATGTTCAGACTGCCTGCCTGTGAGAGCGACACCCTGGTCATTAGTTCGCGGAACGTGGTGTTGTCGTAGGTCATCAGGCTGTCCATGATCATGCGCCAGAAGGGGAGGCACGAGATGTGCATCTGGAAGAAGGAGTTGTCCAGCAGCAGGTCCAGCATGTCCTTGCGCCACGCCTTGCGCGTGTACTGGTAGCCACTGAGGCTGGCCAAAAGGGCCGAACAGGCATAGAAGAACGGCACATTGCGGGCCGTGTGGTTCTTCAGGTAGGGCGTGATGTTGTACAGCAGGGGGGTCACAATGTTCACAACCTTGTCCTTCTCCTGCGAGCCGTAGGCCACGTCCAGCAGGTTGGAGAGGATGGTGGCCAGGACGCTCTGGGCCTGCAGCGAGTACTGCTGGATGCCGCCGCCGCCGATGCTGTTGTCCTTGGCCAGGCCATCGGTGTCCTCCTTCACGGCCAGGTTGCGACGCAGCCAGGTGGTCTGCTCCAGGCAGGATCCGGCCACACCCGACAGCGAGTCCACCAGCCGCGAGGTCACGTCGTGCAGCTCCCTCACCTCCTTCTTGTCCTGAAACGGCATCTGGGGACACCGCTGCACGAATTCGTTGAGCAGCATCAGCAACGCGAACTGCGCCGGCGGCGAGAGATTGAGCCCGTCCCGAATGAGTGCCAGCAGCGAGCTCCAGGCGTCCGCCAGCTGGGAGCCGGGCGCAGACTTCATGTAGAAGTAGAACAGCTCCAGGGCGCTCACCTCGATGCTCAGATGGGCGGGCGGGCGATGGATGGGCGGAGGAGACCGCACCACCTGGTGCAGGGTCATCACAAACGAGTCCATGGGCATCACCCGTATGCTGGACACCAGGGAGACCAGCGAGAGCTGTCCCGGACAGGCTTGCAGGGTGGAGTTGCGCTGGAACTGGTCGGAGATGCTCAACCCACTGGCATTGGAGGCATTGCTACTGCCCCTCTGCTGCCAGGTGACTGCCACGGCGGCCAGGAAGTTGCAGCCGTGGTGCAGCGAGACGGGCGACAGGAACTCCATCAACTGCTGTCGCACGGGCCGCAGTTGTCCCAGCTCGCTGTCCCAAATGGCCGCCACACTGCTCATGATCCTGGGCAGGTGCGAGAGCACTGCGTTGCGGGCCGCTTGCAGCTGCGGATTGCGCGGTGCCGGAGCCGATGTGCCGGTCGTCAGTTCGCTGGCCGAGAGGAACGAGTGCACAATGCTGTTCAGCAGCTGGCCCGTGCTGGAGCTCTGGGCCGAGGAGCTGGTCTGGGGATACGCCTGGTTGAACAGATGCGAGAGGGCCGTCTGCTGGGTGTTGTCCAGCAGGCAGTAGTGGCAGAGAATGGTCAGGGCCTCCAGCTGCGACAGGACGTAGTCGGGCGGGAAGTGACGCTGCTGCTGGAGGCCGAGCCGGGCCATGCGGTCCAGGTTGTTGCACAGCTGATGGACCACGCTAATCACGATGTTGGTCAGCGAGCCGAAGGTGAAGCAGTTGAGCGAAGAGGTCACCAGGTCCGTCCAGTTGCGGTGCAGGTGACGCAGCCGCTCCTGCTGCAGTGCGCCCAAGACGGCGGCTAGGAACATGGGCTGCTGGCTGATCAGGCAGTTGGGCAGATACTTGACATTGGCCGCCGCTCCCTCTGCCAGGCGGGTGGGCGAGGCGTTGCCCGTCGATTCCTCGCCAGCTGCGGGCGGCGTGTCCTGCCGCAGCTGGTGCACCTCGTGCTCCAGCCGGATCACAGACAGGAGCAGGCGCAGCAGCTGCAGCTGAAAGCAGTCAGCGTGCAGCTGATCGTCCTGCGGATCGTTGAAGCTGAGCACTTGCTCGGCGTAGCTGCCGGTGGGTGCCCTGCGGCCGTAGCTGCACACGGAGCTGTTGAGGCAGTGCAGCATGACCTTCTGCAGCTTGGCGCGGGCCAGCAGATCGGCGATGTAGCATGCCAGGCCTCTGCCCATTCCCTTTACGATTTCAATTAGCTCTGAGCAAATCAGGGTCAGCAGCTCAATGCTCTCCAACTGGATCCTCCGGTTATTGACAACATCCTGCAGCGTGGGCGGCTGCCGCTGGGCGTCCAGCGACTCGCGCTGGAAGTACCCACGGGCATAGAACAGACACAGCGTGACCAGCAGCTCCAGCTGCATGCATCCGCGATAGCCCTGGGCGTACTCGGAGCTGCCCACACTGCCTTCGAAGCCCTTGCCGGAGATGCTCTTGCGGTGGCGGACAAGCAGCTGCTTCAGGCTGGCGCTCGAGAACGACGTGGTGATGGACAGGCAGAGGAAGGTGCGCTTGTCGCAGCAGATGATGTTGCGCAGCGTCTGCAGGGCGTACAGGGTCTGGCGCGTATCGTAGATGGCCAGGTAGAGCAGCAAGTGGTTATGGTACAGATGGGCCGCGTCGGCCAGGGAGCTGCTGCTCTTCATTGAGCTCCGCAGACTGGTTTGCTCCTCCGCGGCAGCAGCCGCCGCTGCATTCTGGCGAAGGATCTCCACGTTCTGCTTGCCCTTCTCCAGAGTCTTCTGCCAGTCGGGCTGCAGTTTGCTAGTCTCCAGGCTGAGATTTCGTCGCTTGTCCTCCACATTGATGGTGGAGTCTGTGGCTGCTTCCTCTTCGCCCTGAGGCTCACCCTCGGGAGCTGGCTCCGCCTGGGAGCAGGACCCACTGAGGTTGCTGTCCGTCGATGTCTTGGATATGCAGCTCAGCCTTTTCTTGTCGCTGCTCGTCAGCAGCTTCTTGCGCTTGCCCTTGTCCTTGTCCTGCTTCTTGTCCTCGCGGAAGTACTCGTCCGCTGGCAGGGCATCCGCGTGCATGTCCGTCAGGCTGGGCTCTGTCTGGTCTGTGGCCACAGAGTTGAGGCTGGTCTCGCCGGGAGTCTTCTCTCGGGTCAGGCGATAGGTCTTGCGACTCTTGATCTTCTCGTGCTGGGTGAGGGCCTCAGTGACGCGCTCGCAGTCGCCCACGAATCGCTTGACATCATCGCCGACCCCGGCACTGGAGCTGACCGTAAGGCTGTCCTCCTTCTCCAGACTTGTTTCGCGCAGTTCCGAGTCCGACTCGAAGTCGCTGCTCTCGGAGTTGTCGGTTATGTCCTGGTCAAGGTGCGACGACTGATCCAGCTGCTGCTGCTGCTGCGGCGTCTGCTCTTGGGATGTCTGATCACTCTCGTCCATAGCACATGCCAGCTTCTGCTCCAGCGGCGTCTCTTTGTGGGGGATCTCGATGCGCGGCTCCTCCAGGTCCGTTTCGTCGTCAAAGTCGGTGGCATTCTCCAGCGGATTGATGATCAGGCCAATTGTGTTCACATCCTGGGCTGCCTCCGTGGCCATGGCCGTCTTGTCGCTCACAAAGTTGGACGTCTTGTTGGTCTTTCCGCCGCTCAGAGTCACCCCGAAGATTTTCTTGGGTAAATTTCTGATGGGACTCTTCTTCTTGGCCCCGCTGGTGGTCTCCATGTGGTGATACTTGACGTTTCCCTGCTCCGAGCTGATGGCGTACACATCCCGCTCGAAGGCAGGCGCAGTGTCGCCCTCGGCCTCGGCAGACTCGCGATACAGCTGCTGCATGTGGACGATGCCCACCCGCTTCGAGTTCGCCGAGAGGAGAATCTTGTAGAGCGGCTTGGTCAGACGCGCCAGATCTCCGCGCAGCAGCGAGGCCTGCAGCCAGTTGGTCACAAATGTCCGCTCGGACATGTAGTGGGGCAGCCCCAAAGTGTCCAGCACCTTGAGCAGGGTCTTCTCGAATCCGCGCGACGTCTGCTTGTCCCTGCCGAGATGCCACAGCAACTCGAACTTCTTGAAGCTGCGCGCCTGGCTCTCCCTCAGCCGCTCGGTGGACTCGGTGGGGCACAGCAGTTGGGCGTCGCCCAGCCGCTCCAGCTGGAAGCTGCGCAGCGCGGTTCTTCCACATCCAGGTATAGGCTGCACCTGCAGCAGATGCTGCGCCTGCATTCGATTGCCAATGACCGTCTCCACCAGGCCGCTCTCCAGGCAGCTGTGCAGCTGATGCAGCAGCGCCGCAGTTTGCGCCGGATCCGTGCAGGCGGCGCCCAGGTAGTCCCACAAAATGGAGCTCACCAGCTGAAAGACGCGCGTCTGCTGCTCCATGTAGCTAACGTGGCCGAACTTTAGCAGCGGCAGCATCACCACGAAGGTGACTCCCGGACTCGTTGTGTGCTCGATCTGGGAGCGCAATAAGCTACGGGGAATAGGTGCATAAGTCGTGATTAAAGTACGGAGCGCATGATCGCTTACCTGATCAGATCGAAGAGCGTGGTGATGGCCGACACCTGCAGTTCCTTGTCGCTTTGGGCAAAGCAGGCCACCAGACACAAGACCTTCAGCCAATTCGGCAACTCCGGCTCTAAAGGAGAATCAACATTAAGGGAGATCGCTCTCTATGAAAGTGCTAGACCACTCACCGCTCTTGTCCAGCACAATGTGCTTGTTGCAGTTGGGGAACGTGGACATCTCCACCAGCAATGTGGCCGCCAGTTTGACGGCTCCGCGCATGCTCAGACTGAGCTGCAGTTCGGCAAGCTGCTGGACACTGCGCTGCGTCTGGGCATCGATGAGCAGGCTCTGCTGCTGCTGCTGCCTCTCCGGTGCCTCCGTGGCTTCGCTGTCGCTGCTTAGTTCGCTGGCACTGGCCAGCAGTGGCAGGGAGTGATTGAGCAGTCGCTGCAGTTGCTTGGAGCGCGGCACTTTGTCCACGCGCAGCAGATTGAACAGGCGCTCGATTTGTGACTCACGGACGGGGCACTCATACACCAGCACCTGCTCCACCAAGAACAGGCTGGAGGTGTGCGAACTGTGGGAGCTGGTGCTGCGCTGCAGCTGAACCTTCACCGAGCACTCCGACGTGCTTTCCGATTCGATTTGTAGCAGTTTGCGGGCCACGTATACCTCGAAGAAGATCTCGTACTGCCGGATGCATTTCTCCAGTATGGAGAATCCTCGCTGCTGGGCGGCGCGGCTCTCCTCATCCAGATAGAACTGCGGCGACTGGTCGGGTGGGGCGCTCTTCGGCTCATCGGCATCATGGCCATTGCCAGCGGCATCAGTGACGGCTGCGGACTGCACCAGCACAATGTCCTTGGGTCGCTGCTTCTTGGGACTACGTATGAAGGGCACTTTTGCCTTGGCCTTGAGCTTCTTGATGCTCCGAGGAGTGTCTAGGTCTGAGGACGACTGCTGGCCCGTGTCCGAGGCGCTTATCTGTGAACGAGGAATCGTTTATCTAGCAATTACAATTATTTCAATAAATCTCGGTATACGGAAAACTCACATCCTTGTCCAGCTCAGAGAGACGTGAAATAGACTTGGCCTTCTTCTTGCTGGGACTCTGCCGTCCCACGCTCTGATTGGAGGCCGAGCGTCGTATGAGTTCCTCGTCGTTGGGATCTGCGCTTTGCAGCGAGTTCTCCGCAAACTGATTCAGGCGCGAGTCCGACTTGCTCTTCTCCAGGGAGCTTCCCTGTGTATGGGTGCCCGGCACCCCCTTCTTAGCACTGTCGATGGCCACCGCATCGACTGTAATCTTCTCGTCCGATGAGGAGCCCGCGCACTGCTCCATAAGTTTGTTCAGTTTAATGGGACTTCTGTGGAAGGCAAACAGCATACAGATAGGCATACGAATAGGTTACCAAAGATCAGACGACATCATCATGTGTGTTCTTTTGTTTCGCTTACGTTATCATGGGCTGCACCCGAGAGACGATCTTCATGCAGAGCTTGAGGGAGGCGGTTATCTCGCTGCTGGTCACGCGGTCCATGTGAAGGGACATCAGCTGGGTGATGGCCAGGAATACTTTGGGCAGATAGACGCGCGTCGTCTCCGTGTACATTTCCAGGGAGACGGTCTCCAGAAGGAACTCGGTGAGCACGCAAATCTCCAGCACACACGGATCGCCAGAGCCCACCTCGCAGGCAAATTTATCGACTTCAGGCGCGTGCGCCTTCTCCTGCTTTTCCAGCGAGGAGTTTGCCTGCTGGCAGGCCCGCTCAAACATGTTGGTCATGTAGCTCCAGATGTAGGCCGGATCGAAGGTGGCGAAGAGCAGGTTGGCGGACTTGAGGGCCTCCGGATTGCCGCTGGATATGTACATGGCACGTATGATGTCGTGCAGGACGTAGTCCAGGACAGCGCTGCCAATCTCTGCCTTGTCCAGCAGCGACAACATTATCCGATACGGCTTCAGGTCCATGGGGGCACACTCCAGACTCAGCCGCAACGTTGTGATCAGGGCCCGGATCAGTATGTGCCTCGAATGCTTCACAAAGTACGGCACTGGTTGCTCGTCCAGCGGCGCTGCCGAGGCGTCCAGCGAGAGGGTGTCATAGGTGGGCGAATTCTTGGCCACCTCGCTGCCCAGCAGCCAGCTAAACAGTCGCCTATTCAGCGACATATCGCGTCTCAGTATTGTGTTGAGGCCGTTGGTCACCAGCTTGACCAGATCATCTTCGGCCAGCAGTGCCGTGTGCATGGGAAACCCAAGGAGCAGGAACTCCAGCGTATTGCGCTGCACCAGGATCAGGGAGTCGTTCAGACAGGCACACAGCGCCGACATCATTATCTCCCGGTTGTGGCCCATGACATAGATCTGTTCCTGCATGTCCAGCCGCTTGTTGAAATGCTCCAGCAGATAGGTGATGGCTGGCAGACGGATGGCAGCATTGTTGGCCACCGACTCCCACAGCACCGTGTAGAAGTGCATGGGATTGACGGCATTGCACACTTGCTTCAGCAGCGCACTTATCCGCTCGAAGTGGTCCAGTCCGCAGTCGTAGCCGGGCAGGACACCGTTCAGAAAGCCACTCAGAGCGGGCCGCAGCTTGTCACCGAGCGGCACGAAATACGTTTCATAGATGGCCAGCAGAGCGGGCCGCACATTCATGGCGGCATAGCCCAGCAGGGGGAACAGGCCAGCGCTGAAAGGGCAGAAGCAGAAGCACGACAATTAGAGAATAATCTTCGGGCAGTGCAGTGCTGAATACTCACCTGTAAATGAACTCTGTGGCCAGACGCTCGGGTCCAGTCTTGCTGAATATCACCGAGTAGGTCTCAAGGGCTTTCAGATGCACCCCCGATGGCAGGGCGGGATGCATGCACTGGGCCAGACGCTTGGCTATCTTCAGGCGTCTGGGTATGACCTGATACTGCGTATTGCTTGATATTGCCTGCCAAAGTAAAGAGCAAAAAAATTAACACATTTTACAGTAAAAAACAAGCCGAGAAGAGATAAGAATTGGTCCCGCGCCCGGAAATCGTGGTGATTCAGCGCACGCAGCTCAGTTGCGACCCGGTCATATCTCAGTTGCCACATCGGAGGAGGGCGATAAAAGCCCCTTGGGCTTTGCTGGGCTGGAGTTGGGTGATTCAATACCTTGCTAAGTTTGCCCAGCGCCGATATCAAATCCGCCCACTCGCTGGAGTACTCGAAATTGCGCAGCGCTTTGTCGATGTTCGTCATGTAGTTGCGGTACTTGGCCTCGGCCATGAGCTTCTGCTCCTCCATGAGTGCGTCTGCAGACTCCATGGCGACGTCTTTTGCCAGTCTATTCGGCTATTCGGTATTCAAGATAATTGCTCTCAAGATTGAGTCGTTGGCTTAGTCGGAGCACTGCAAAACAAAGGCACAAAAAGCGAATAATCAATAGCAATTAACAAAAAGCAAACACAAACACTTGTTGCCGTCGTCGGAGTCAGATTCGTCGTTATTGGTGGTGGTGGTGGTGGGGTGGTCGTCATCGTGTCGCTTCGCATCGCGTGTCCTTGGGTTTGAATTCTTTATGGCCATACAGTTGTTTCAATTTTAAAACGCTCCCCCCGCTCTGCATATCGGAAAAGTGTGGCATCCGGAGCACTTGCTCAGCCAACTGGTCACACAAGGGGGCGTGGGGAGGGGGATGTGGTCTATGAGCAGAATGCAGTTGCCGTAACTGTGGAAAGGGAATTGAAACGGGATGGGGCACGGGCACGGGCACGGGTGGCTTCTTTGTTGGCCGATTATTCCTACCCTACATGCACACACAGCGCCACACAGCACATACCACACACACGTTGCGCTTAATTGAGTTTCTAAACCAATTTCAAATTTCACCTTGTTAACCCCCGTTCCGTTGAGCGTACAATATGGAAATTTTCAATTTGTTATCAACAATTCTCGAGAATTAATTCTAACCGACGTAAATGTGGCCCCAATGCGTGGCAGGATAAAGTGTATTTTGTCCAAGTCGCTCTCTCCTCTCTCTCCGATCTGAATGAAATGCAGCGACTGTTGGCAGACTAGAGACCAGCTGATGACGAATTTTTGCTGTTTGCATAGGCCAACGGGGTGAGGGACAGAGCGGGTGCGCGTGACGATGGCGAAGGGGAGTTCGTTCAGACAGAAAGAGATAGACTTGTCTGTGTTTCTTTTCGCCTTCATATATTACGGTTACATCGCTTGGCTTATTGCATTTGGCAATGTTTGTGCACATACCACAGCTTTCGTTTGTTGGTTTTAATACATTTCACATTATTTAATATCGCACTTCTTGTGTTTTTGTGTTGTTTTTTTTACATGGCAAATTTTTTTGCTGTAACTGGCTAGAGATGGCCTTTTGATTCTGTTTTCTCGCTGTGACTCGTCACGAGTATTTTTAAGTAGCCGATAAGTAGTCGATACTTATCTAACTCCAAATTATCGTTATCAATGTTTTAGAGTTTAATTTTTAAATGGCTTAAGTATTTATTTGTTGAAATTTCAAGCAAAATTTTTGTATGGGCGCTATTTAGTATTTTTTTGTTACAATTCCATACAATTTGTTGTGAAAATCTGGTATATTAAGGAACATTTATAATTAATTAATTTTTATAATAATTAATACAGATAAATTCAGATAAGGAACATTTATACTTAATTAATTTTTATAATAAATTCAGATAATAAGGAACTTTTATAATAATAAATACAAATAAATTTAGATAATAAGGAACTTTTATAATTAACGAGTAATTTCTGCGAATTTGGGCGTGTTTAACAACAATATTATGACAACAATACGTGTGACGTAGTATAATTGGTCATCTCTTAGCTCTGCCATTTGGCGAGCCTGCGTAGTGGCGTACGCCATAAGTTCCTTCGTGTGCTTCTTTAGGATGCGGCCCATCATCTCAAATTTGCTGGAGTCGATGCGGGAAACATTTAGTGGAGATCTATTCGGCGTGGAGAAGTACTTCTCCACCATCTTCCGGATGGCCTCCACCTCAATCCTATTGGCATCGTCGGTCGGCGTCCCTGAGAATATTTCCGGCCAATTAAGGGCAGTATATTGTTGCTCGTATAACTTCTGTACCGTTGCATCGGTGTTCAGGTGTGCTGCTGCAACATTACGCTGTTGGAAGATATCCCAAATGACTGGGTACTCCTGTGCAGCCGATCTTAGGGCATCCATATTCGCATTATTATGGTCGGACACAATAGCCATAAGATCCAAGTCCAGGCCAAGCTTGGAGATAAAATTAAGAACAATCGTTAGAGCCGATTTTATTTTATTCTTTCCAAGCTTGGATCTACGCTTCCCGGCAAAATCTACATATACTGGTACCTGTTGAAATATATATAATATATATATATATATATATATATATATATAAGCGAAATAATTCAACTTACCACTCGGACATAAACGTACGTAAATTTGCTGCCGTCTACTTGGACGGCAGCGAAGGCCAGCACCCTCAATTTAACATGGTCCTGACCACTTGGGGTCTTTAGGCATGGCTGAAAGTATTAAATAAATATATATATATATAATATTAATTAATTAAACACTTACGATGTCCATTAAAGAATACTCGTCAAAGTATATGAAATAGGGGCTCCCTTTGAACGAACCCAATGACGAGAGCATATTTATTTTACCTTGACGCATCTCGTCCAGATGCGCCGGACGCTCCAAAAATAAACTTTTAAATATATAACACTTTTTTACCTGATCGTGGCTTCTGCTGCTTCTCCATCTCGTCGTCGGAATTTGCCAAACAGGCGCCCACCATATCATCAAATTTCATGGAGTCTGACATGGCTTGGGAGGCGCGCTTCGATATTTGAGATATTAGAGACGACACAGAATTATTCATATCACTGTTCGTCTTGGTCCGCCTTAAACGATACAAAAAGCCGATTAGCCGATATACCTGAAATTGATATGTCTGCAATCGATTTCTCTAAATATCTTCACTGTTTTTTCTACAGAAGCAACAGGTTATAATAGTCTTATTGTTGTTGTAATTTTAAACCTAAACCGCCAACATGAACTTTTACAAATGTCATACTGTCAACCTAACAATAAACAATTATTACAATCGGGCCGATTCCTATGAGCAGGAGGGTGACAAGCAACAGGAACAGGACAAAAAACAGGATAATTCATCATCATCATCATTCATCCATGAGGAAAATGAACACGAACAGGAACAGAACCATAATGATGAACAGGTTGATGAACGGCACGGAGCATGGCCACCTGTATACATGGAGTCGGTGGAGCAGGACAACACCGCCCAGGATGTCTCCGATATTGAATCGCAGTCGTCGTTGACGGTACCTACACCGTCGACGATATCAAAGGCCCTATCATCGTGGTCCACTCCCAGTTCAACTGCTTGCAGTGAAGCCACCCAATTTATAAATCTCTACTCCATCCTATGGAATTCTAATGAAAAGGACCGTGGCAAGAAAATATTGAACAGAGCATATAAAAAAAAAAATTATTTAAATCTCATGCCAAGCTCATGTCAAAAATAATAGTGGAATATTTTGTAAAAAATAGGCTCCTTATGAGCAAACGGAACGCCAGAGATTTGGCCAATACCATCAAGATTTTTGTATGACAGTCAATAGATTTAATGTTTCTTTCGCAAACTCAATAAATTACTAACTGAATTCTGGGTACAATTCAAATAAATACATACAAAGTTTGTTAAATGCAAACAAAATAAATTAAGCAAAATGTTGAGGTAAAAATGTCCAGCATATTTATGGATTATTTCCATGCCTTACTTCTTCTTCTTGCCCTTGCCCTGTCCGCCAGCGGCCGGTGCTCCAGTTAGAGCCGCCAGTTGGTTCTTTAGGGACAAGAGTATATCAACTTCGGGCTTCCACACAGTCGCATCGCCATGGGATTTTAAGGTTCGTACCTTTTCTGCCTGCTGAGCAAGTTTGTCTTCCAATGCTTTCACTTGGGCTGCATCTGCCGAGGCGGCAGGTGTGGCAGCTGCAGCAGCAGGAGCTGCGGTAGTCGCTTTGGCTGCCTTCTGAGCAGCCTCCAGCTGTTTCTTCAGATCGAGCAGCACGTTCACCTCTGGCTGCCAAGCCGATTTGTCTTTTGTGCTGCCCTTCAGGTTTCGCACCTTTTCGCCCTGTGCCTGTACGGCCTTCTCCAGTTCCTGCACTGACTGTGCACCAATCGATGGCGCAGCAGCAGAGGCTGGCGCAGGCGCAGCGGTTTTCTTAGCCTCCTCCAGCTGCTTCTTCAGGTCGAGCAGTTTGCTAACTTCTGGTTGCCACACTGTCTTGTCCTTGGTGCTCGTCTTAAGCTGTCGCACCTTATCGGCCTGAGCCTGCACGGCTTGCTCCAGGTCTGCGGTGCTTGCTTGGCTCTGCACGGCCGCAGCTCCTCTCGCGTCCTGGGATCCGCCATACCGACCCTTGAGCTCATCAATGAAGGACTGTTCCAGTTTGGCAAAGAGAGGCGCGGGCTTGCCGATCTTGTGTCCAGCGGGGAGCAGCAAGGTGGCCAAGGGCTTCCTAAATAATGAGTGGCACGCTGTTTAAGTAAGCTCTTTGATGAGGCACTGGGCCATAAACTTACTCTGCATTGAGCGGCGTCTGTTTGGCGTTGAGCTGGGCAAAGAGGGTTCGTGCCGTGGAGGGCATGTAGGGGAAGAGAAGGTTGGCCAACAGACAGGCAATGTTGGCGCACAGGGCAATGATGGTGGCGGCGCGTTGCTTCTGGTCATCGCTGCCCTTGAGGAGCACCCACGGTTGCTGTGTCTGCATATAACCATTGCCATGCCGGGAAATAGCCAACAGATGGCGAATGCCGTCACGCAGCTTGGCCTTCTCCAGGGAGTTGATGTATCCACGCAGCTCGCGGTTGACAAGGGCCAGCAAAATGAGCTCTTCCTCCGTGGCGACCACCTCGGGAACGGTGCCGTTGAAGTTCTTCTCGCAGAAGACCAGCGCACGATTGACAAAGTTGCCCAAATTATTGAGAAGCTCAGAGTTGTTGCGCGCGGCCAGATCGTTCCAACTGAAGCTGGAGTCCTGGCCCTCTGGTCGAGCCGAGGCGAGATAGAAGCGCCAGACATCTGCCGGAATGCCCGTATCCTGGGCATCGTTGCCAAAGACTCCGATTCCACGACTCTTGCTGAACTTTCCGTCCTCGTAGTTCAGATACTCGGTGGCCATGATGTGCGACACGAGCGTGTGGCCCTTGTTGATGGCCAGCAGCACGCTGGGCCACACCACCGAATGGAAGGGCACATTGTCCTTGGCCATGAACTGGAAGAGCTCGACGTCAGTGCCCTTGGCCGGCTGCCACCATTGCTGATACTCCTTGGTGTAGCGCTTGGTCATCGACACATATCCGAAGGGCGCGTCGAACCACACGTAGAAGACCTTCTTCTCGAAGCCGCTGTGGGGCACGGGAATGCCCCATTTTAGATCTCGCGTGATGCATCGCGGCTTGAGGCCCTCCCTCAGCCAGGCTCTCGTGATCACCTTGGCGTTGTGGGTCCAGCCGTTTTCCGCCTTGTCCACCCACTCACGGAGCCGGGGCTCAGCCTTGGGCAGATCGATGAACAATTGATCCGAGGAACGCAGGATGGGGGCTGTGTTGCACACTTTGCAGCGTGGACGGACCAGTTCGGTGGCATTCACCAGCTTGCCGCACTTGTCGCATTGATCGCCACGGGCGTCCGCATAGCCGCAGCCAGGATGCGGACAGGTGCCCTCCACAAAGCTAAAGACAAACCAAAGCTCAATTTAGAGACTAGATTCCACGAAAGCAAGTCACGGAAAACCCACCGATCGGCCAGGAATCGGTCGCACTTCTGGCAGAGCAACTGCTCCACGCTCTCTGTGATGATGTAGCCAGCACTGTTGACATCCCTAAAGGCCTCCTGCACAATGCTGCAAAATCATAAAAATCTTATTTAGCAATCCGCAGCCACAGCGACAGATTCACTCACTCTGTTTGCTCCTGGGTGGTGGTGCGGCCAAAGTAATCGAAACCAATGCCAAACCAGCGATAGATGGAATTGTGCAGCTCAAAGTACTTGTCGCAGATCTCCCGCGGCGTCAGGTTCTCGGCCAGGGCCTTGTTCTCGGTAGCGGTGCCGTATTCATCAGTGCCGCAGATGAGCAGCGTGTTGTAGCCGGCCGAGCGGGAGTAGCGAGCGTAGATATCCGCAGACAGCACGCAGCCAATTATGTTGCCCAAGTGGGGGACATTGTTGACATACGGCAGGGCCGAAGTGATGAGCACGTTGCGCTCGCCTGCTTTTGGTAGCACTATGCGCTGCTGCTGGACATCCTTGGGGGCTGTGTACGTGAAGGCAGCGCCCGCTGCGGCCAATTCCTCAGCTGTGACTGTGTCCGCGACTGTGGATGTTGCTTCGGCCAATAGTTTGCCAGCATCCGCCAGGCTGAGACGCTTCAGCGGCACATGATGTAGTCCGCCATAGCGATTCGACTGCTGCAACGCATTGAAGGTAAGTTCCTTCAGCGGCTGTTCGGCCAGCACCTGCTGTACCTCGGGCAGCGCCTTCACCCTGTTATACCAGCCGTGCAGGCTCTCCAAATTCTGCGCGCCCTTGAGAGTGCCATCCGGAGCGAGAAGCGCCCAGACGGCGATGTCAGCAGCGCTAAACTTGTCGCCGGCCAGGTACGGCGAAGCTTTCAGGCAATCGTCCAGCTTCTTCACCAGAGCATTCAGCACCGGCAACGAGTTTGGGTCGGCACGATGTCCCACGGCCATGTGATGGGCGAGGGCAGGAGCCAGCAACGTGCTCGCCCATTCCAGCCACTGTTGGAGATGCCCAAAAGATTGTTACACGAATTGGTTTGACCTTGAGGGGTCATTGCTTAAATTAGGCGCAATTATGCTTGCTTCCGTACCTCATCCCTCAGCTGACCCTCATCCGCCAGCAGATACTTGGCGATGGCCGCGGACGAGAACAGGCGCAGTCCATTGTCCAGCTCCAGTGTGGGCAGAATCAGCAAATCCTTGAACTTGGCATCTGCAACGAAAACCAGTTATTGCATCAGGCACTATCCATAGCTAGTCATAGTGCACGCACTCTGCCGGAGTTCCCCCTGGCAGTTGTGCTTCACTTACCATTTAGGTTAACCAATTGCACCTGAACTGAACGCTTGGCGAATTTGGCCAGTATCAGCAGCTGCAGTCCCAGGGGATTGCCTTCGTTTGTGTATATTATCATCTTGCCGAGATCCGACTACTTTTAATTCAATTTACGTGGCAAAAAGGCAAACAATTCTACTTTTTTTTGATGCACCGCACGCACGCGAATTGGTCAACTATTTTATTAGTGATGTGCGTTATTCCTGAACTAGTCACTGCTATTGTCACAAGTATTCTTAGCCCGATGTCACCACTGACAAAAACAGTGTTGCAAAAGTCACGTTCAAACAGCTGTAGCAGCACAGTTTTTATTTACATATTACAAATTCGTGCGAAATGGGCGAACGCAAGGGACAAAATAAATATTATCCGCCCGACTATGATCCCAAGAAGGGCGGACTCAATAAATTCCAGGGCACCCATGCCCTGCGGGAGCGTGCCCGGAAGATTCACCTGGGCATCATCATCATCCGCTTTGAGATGCCCTACAATATCTGGTGCGACGGCTGCAAGAACCACATCGGCATGGGGGTGCGCTACAATGCGGAGAAGACCAAGGTGGGCATGTACTACACCACACCGATCTACAAGTTCCGCATGAAGTGCCACCTGTGCGACAATCACTTTGAGATCCAAACAGATCCCGGCAACCTCGACTACACCATCCTATCGGGGGCGCGACGGCAGGAGAACCGCTGGGATCCGCTGCAAAATGAGCAGGTTGTGCCGGAAACGAAGGAGGTACAGAAGCGGCTCTTCGATGACGCCATGTACAAGCTGGAGCACCAGGCAAAGGATGCCAAAGCCGCCGCCGACGCCAAGCCTGTGCTCCAGAAGCTGTTTGAGCGCAACCAAAGCGTCTGGGACGACACCTACGAGGCCAACTGCCGCCTTCGGGCCGAATTCCGGCACCAAAAGAAGGAAATAAAGGGTCAGCAGGACCTGGATCGCCAGCTGCTGGCCAAGAGCAGTCTCGACGTAGCTCTGCTGCCGGAAACAGACCAGGACAGGCAAATGGCTGCACTGATGAAGCTTCAAACAAAATCTGCCATCGAGCGAGAATCTGAGCAGCGTCTCGATCTACTCATGCGACCGGCATTGCCAGGAGCCACAGCGACAATCTTCGGGGGCCTCAAGCGGCAAAAGATTCTCAACGCACAGCTGCAGCTGCAAGATTTGGGCATTCGGCGCAAGCAAGCGGACCAGTCCGAAGAAGCCGCGTCTCCCCCTGTTAAGTTGTTGAGTCTGGTGGGCGACTACTCTTCCTCGGATAATGACTCAAACAGCTAATGCACAATAACTTTAATACTTTAATGCTACAAAATAAAATAAGAACAACAATGACACTCTTAAATGCCTCGATCCTATTCATTAGGCTCTGGCGTGACCAATGCACTGTCGGAGACGACGTTACCATTCGCATTTCCGTTGCTTGGCTGAATCTGTGTAGCGGCTTGGCCATCCATGGTCTTGTACAGCACGTCACAGATGCGATTGCAGAAGGCCACGTGCTTCTTGGCTTCTATCATATCGTCCATCAATTGTTCTACTTCTAGAAGCTTGCTGTAGATATCGTCGCGTGTCTCCATGACGCTGATGGAATTCAAGTTCAAGGTCTGCACTTCTCTTAATAATTCCGTAACTGCTAGATCGTCCTCTGCCACTGTATCGCTAGATGGTGGCGAAACTGTTCTGACTTGTCCCTTGACGAAGACGCGCGGCTTGATTGGTTTCGGAATGGGAGCATTGGCCGCCGATTTGATGTTCTCCAAGCCAGGAGCCTGCGAGTCGAAGAACTTCTTAAACCACTGCAGGAACTCAAAGTTGTCCTGGAAGCGGCCCTTGATCAGGCGATCGATGGGCACAGTTTTGTCCAGCTTGAGCCGTGTAAAGGCGCCCTGGAACAGCTTGAGATTGTGCAAGCACTCGTGCTCCAGCTTGGCGCTCATCTTCACGCGCTTCAGGTTGATGCAGTTGGGGAAGATCAGCTCCATCATTTGGCAGTAGGCAACACCTAAGGGAAAGGAACGTGGAACCTGAGTATGAAGATCGGCAGCGCGCATGGAGTTGTATCTTACCTGAGCACAGCTCTTCGATCTTTTTGAATTTGCCCTGCACCATGGTATTGACCCATTGGAGCATGTCATGGCGCGACATGTTCTCTCCGTTGACGCTGGTCAGGGACACGGTCATTTTAAGGTCACTCATTGTTCGATTTTTACCGTTTTAGTTCACTAGAAAATATGTTGACTCGATCTATGTAGATCGTTTACTGAAGAAATGGTATTCGGCGAGAAAAAAAACTTGTATGGAATGGGGGGCCTGCCTACTCCGCACATAAAATGGTTTCAATTTTCCTTTTGCAATTATTTAACTATCGTCGTTTTCCTTTGACCTTACTTTTTCAATTTTCCTTTTGCACTTATTTAACTATCGTTGGTTTCCTTTGTCCTTTCAATCTTCCTTTTGCACTTATTTAACTATCGCCGCCACTTTTTCGACTGCCACTGCTAGAGGTGTCAAACCATCGAGGGCACTATCGATAGTATCGATATTTTGTTGCTAGCCTCTACTATCGATGGTTTTGAGACTATCATGATAGTATCGAGCTACAGTCATTACGCTTTTAATATGTTTGGATTGTCTGCAATAAAATACGTCGCAACAATGAATCTTCCTTCCATACGCGTTCCCGTTGAGAACATGTTGCTCACACCACGAAAATGAGGGGAAAGTCACCACTTAAACGCTCTCTTGACCACTGAAAAGAGAGCGAATTTTGAAAAACCACCACGATTTGAGAGCGAACTATATCGATATAGCGCTAAATGAGTTTGGCGGTCATTTTCAAATGTACATATATGGAAAAATAAATATTTCACTTGATTTCTTTTGTCGAGTGTGACTGGAACCTCGGAAAGCGAGAAAAAAATAGCTTAGCCCCGCTCTATTTAATCAGGTTAGTAACCAGTAAATATAGCGACCCTTTTATTGATCTTTAAAAAAATATCACTACAATGGCTTAATTTTAAACTTCTGTTCCACCTTCTTGACGAACTCTAGGAAATCCTTGTGCAGCACTTTGGGCACCTCGAGGGCAGCAAAGTGTCCGCCCTGCTTATGGTAGGTGCTGTGTATCAGGTTCGGGAACTTATCCTTCAGCTGAATATCCAGGAAGTGCATGATATCGCTCTTGAAGCGGGCACACCCAGTTGGGACCGGAGTGGGAACGCGATCCAGCTGCAGCTCACGCTGCTCCTGGCTGTATGCCTCGGCGTACAAGCGCTGCGAGGTGGTGATCGAGTTGGTCAGATAGTAGATCATCACATTGTCCAGCAGCGTGTCCATCGTGTAGCGCTTTGTAATGCCGCCATCGGCCAGGGAGCGGTAGCTGGGATTGGTCCACGTGGAGAACTTCTCCAGAATGTAGGCGGCCAGGCCGACGGGATTATCGGTGAGGGCTGCGCCAACTGTGTCCGGCTTTGTGGCCTGCAAGTGGAAGTAGCCGCTCTCCTCAATCAGATAGCTAAGGGAGCGCGACTTGGGGAAGAAGAAGTCCTCGAAGCCGCTGGGCACAAAGAGACTGGGCCACAGTCCGGCCAGTGCGCCCTTTACATGGGACTTGGGACTCATGGTGGTGCACATATTCGAGTGGTAGCCGAGGACATTATCCGGGAAGAGGGTGGCCATGTGGCTGCCAATGATGCTGCCCCAATCGCCGCCCTGAATAAAGTACTTGTCGTAGCCCAGGCGTGCCATAAGATTGCTCATCATCACGGCCACTTGGGCAGGTCCAAGCCCCGTACGGGAAGTTCCCTGTTGGAAGGAGGAGGAACAAACAGAGATAAGTCGATTGGGCATATTTGAGTGTTAGCGGAAACCTACCTGGGACCAACCATAGCCTGGCAAACTGGGCACAATCACATTGAATATGTACTTGTTGTTCTTATCGAGATGGGTCTGATGGAGCAGGTGAATCAGTTCGTAGAACTCGCGGACCGATCCCGGCCAGCCGTGTAGCAGGAGCACCGGATAGTGCTGCTTGCCCACCTTGTTGTCGTCGTAGACCATCAGGTGGAGGAAGTGCATGCGTAGCCTGAAATTGTCAATCAACATTATCAGTGGACTCGTCGCTCTGGCGATAAGGGCTTATCTACTCACCCCTGAATATCGGTGGTGAAGTGATTGAATTGCCAAAGGAAGACTTCACGTTCGCGCCAACGCGGCAGGTAATCGTCTCTCCAGTACTCCACCACTTCCTTTAGATAGTTCGTGTTGAATCCGTACTCGAAGGCCACGCCCTCCAGTGGCGGAGTCAGACGGAGAGTGCGATTCAGGCGGGTCAACAAATCCTTGATGGTCTGGTGAAGGGGATTGTTATAATATATACTTAAGATTCTTTCTTAGAAGCTTACCTTCTCCGGATAGCTGAGCCGATTGCCAATCACCTCCGAACTGTTGGCCAGATAGGCAGCATAGTCCTTGGGCTGTGCCTCATCGCCCCACCATTGCTGCGCATCCAGTTTCGGGGCCGGCAAATCTCCCCAGAGCTGGCTGACATTCTTATAGACCAGGCCGCCGCCAATGGCCAGCACCAGCACCAGAATTTTCACAGTGACGGACATAACAAAGCGACTACCTGATACCGCCACAGTTCCACACACAATGACCGCTGCCGCCGTCGCCTAATCAGACTATACCAAATGGACAGACTGTAGTGTAGCATGCTGACTGTCAATTCTCCTAGGCGGCAGCTCTAACGTGACTATCATTGTGCTGGGCGCAGCTCTCGAACTTTTCACTCATGATGATAAGCATTTTTGTTTGCCAAACTATTGCTCTACGCCGGCGCACGAACAGTTGATCAGTTAAGCCTTATCGTGGGATGTACTTTGAAGCTACTTAAGACTCTGTAGCGGCTTTACGGAACGTTAAGGCCTGGACATTGGCTTTGTTTGTTGTTTTACGGATAAAGCTTTCGCTTGACAGAGAGAGAGAGAGAGAGAGAGAGAGAGAGAGAGCTTTGAGAGAGTCGCCCCTAAATGATGATATTTTGCGACGCAGCTGAAACGCAGGCGGACCCCCTGCGCACATGTAGAGGCTACTCCCCTATCAGAGACTAGCTTGGGGGTACTTTGATAGACAGCCTACAATGATCGACTATTTCTAAAGTATTCTCATCTCCACATATGTATGTGTATTATGCAAGAGTTGTCCGGGCTCAGATAATACATAAAATACGTATGTAGGGACAGAGCCCTTGTGTGTACGCGTAGCTCTTCAACTTTCGGTTTTCAAATAAGATAAGGAAAATGCTATCTATATATAGTAGTTTGGGTTTAGTTTAAATTAAAATTAATAAGAATGCGGAGTTTTGTTTGAAAAGAAAGAAACATAAGCGTATTTATTGCATTCGAGGCGAATACGGATCGGATGTTCGATCAGAGTTCGGCTTTCTGCACAAAGGCCGTGAAGTCTTCGTACAGCTGCTGCGGCAACTCGAAGGCCGGGAAGTGTCCGCCGTCCTGGAAGTGGGTGCTGTGCACCAGATTGGGGAACTTGTTGGCCAGCACGCCGTCTGGGACGTGGACGATTTCATGGGCGAAACGAGTGCATCCAGTCTTGGCCGTAATGGGCAGTGAGTCGACAGCCAGGCCAAATTGTGCCTTGTTCATCGATTCGGAGTACAGGCGCACGGAGGTGGTGATGGAGTTGGTCACATAGTAGATCATGACGTTGTCCAGCAGCTGGTCGTAGGTGAAGCGCTTGGTGAGGCCGCCATCTGGCAGCGTCATGAACGCCGGATTCGTCCACGTGGAGAACTTTTCTAGGATGTAGGAGGCCAGGCCAATGGGATTATCGATCAAAGCGTTGCCAATAGTGTCTGGCTTGCTGGCCTGGATGTGGGCATAGCCCATCTCCTCCATCATGATGGAGAAGATGCCACCAAAGCCCTTGTAAAAATGCGCGAACTGGTCATCGACGAACCAGCTGGGAAAGGCCAAGGACAGCGCCAGTTTCAGGCTGCCCATGGGACTGTTGTTGCCGCACATGTTCGAGTGATAGCCGAGCACATTCTCCGGGAAGAGCGAGGCCACATTGGATCCTATCAGCGAACCCCAATCACCGCCCTGCACAACGAACTGCTCAAAGCCCAGACGCAGCATCAGGTTACGCATCACCACAGCCACCTGGGCCACGCCAAAGCCAGTCTTTGATGATCCCTAATGGCAGGAGCAGGAGGAGGAGGAGGAGGAGAGTTAATCACTGATGACATATGCAGTGGAATGTGTTTCCTTCTTAGACCTACCTGAGACCATCCATAGCCCGGCAAGCTGGGCGCAATCACCTCGAAGACGTAGTCGCTCTTGTCGCTGGCTGTTGTCAGCAGGGGAATGAAATCGTAAAACTCGCGCACAGTTCCCGGCCAGCCGTGCATCAAGAGGAGGGGCAGCACCTTCTTGCCCTTTGTTACGGCTTCCTTGTTCGGCTTGGCGTGAATAAAGTGAATTTTCAATCTGCAAAAAGGTGCCACAGAGGTTGGCAATGTCAAATGTTAATGCGTTCCAAATTCCAAACTAAATATGCATGAATCGCGCACTCGCTTATTTGTTGGAACTCCACGAAAATTGCGATCAAGGCAGCTGCTGCGTTGCTTCATCTACTCACCCCTGTATCTCGGTTTGGAAGTGATCCAGTTTCTTCAGATAATTCTCTCGCTCACTCCAGTTGGTCAGGTATGTGTCTCGCCAGTATTTCACCACCTTTTGCAGCTCGTTCGCATTGAACCCGTACTCAAAGCCCACGCCCTCCAGCGGCGCCTGTAGCTTCAGCGGACGACTCAGCTGGCTCTTCAGATCGGCTATTACCTGGGGTTCAAAGTATCACAGTCAGATCGGATGGCAGTGCACAAATCAATGGTCCCTTACCTCTGGATTGACGGTGATGTCATACGGCAAGATGGCCTTGTTCTCCTTGTTGCTCTGCTTGCTTAGCTGCTGTGGTCCCCAGTAGGCATTATTGTCGAGATCCGGCCGCTTGCCGGGCGCCGACAGATCGCGGTAGTTCTTGTACCCGATGGCGGCCAACATGGCCAGGCCACCGATCAGGAATCGTACAAATACATTCGACATGATGCGCAATTATTTAGGCATATAAATTACTTTCAATTTCGTAGCCGATCGTCGCGGCTCGCCACACAGAAATAATTGTAGTTTGCCAAACACAGTGCGCACGAAAGCTTTGGCCGGCCGGCTTGTGGATTCTGTGTGGACTGTGTGGCTTCTGTTTTGAGCTTTGCAATCGCAGCTGCGCCTGCAGTGCGAGCATGATGGGGCGCTTTCAACCCAAAAGCTTGGGCAAGGCAGGCAATTCATGCTTAGAATGGTAATGGATAACGCTGTGAAATCTAGAATTTCAATTATCAATTGTCATTGCGTGTGGACACTAGCCATGTATTTATTCATGGGTGGGATGGACTATGATCACTCACACTCACATCATAAATTATCAACAGGCTGCGAAAGCTCCAATTCGCGACAGCTGATACTCGTACACAAAGCGATCGATCGCAGCTTTCATTTTGAAACTAGCCACTTCTACTGTTTTGCTTTTGTTTTGATCGTAAGTACCTAAGTATACTCGTATGTATTTAATGATATTTTTTGTTTGGGTTGTGATGGGACTCCATGATCAATGAACTTTGGATTTCTTCGAGAAACGAACCCCATATAGAATACAGCCCATTCCAATGTAAAACTTCATATTCATCTTTGCTAATCATAGGTACAAAAAAAACTACTTTATTTTGGCTTTTCACCGTGGAGACCGATCTTGCCGACGAAGGCAGTGAAGTCCTGGTACAGCATGGCTGGCATCTCCATGGCGGCAAAGTGGCTGCCCTGCTGGAAGTACATGGAGTGCTTCAGGTTGGGGAACTTGTCGCGCAGCTGCCAGTCGGTGACGGAGGGCAGGTCGAAGCGGAAACGGGAACAACCCATGGGAACGGGCGAGGGCACTCGGTCCAGCTGCAGATCGCGGTACGCCTTGGACACGTTCTCCGCGTAGAAACGGACCGCAGTGGTGATCGAGTTGGTCAGGTAGTAGACCATGAGGTTGTCCAGCACCGGCTCGAGGCCAAAGACGGTGACGATGGCCCCAAAGTCCTGCTGCACGCCCGGATTGGTGCAGTACTGGAACTTCTCGAGAATGTAGGCGGCCAGGCCCACCGGACTGGTGGTGAGTGCAGCACCAATGGTGTCCGGCTTGGTGGCCTGAATGTGGAAGTAGCCGCTTTCCCGCAGCAGCTCCGCATACTTGTCCCACACGGGGAAGTGGTGGTCGTAGAAGAATCGCGAGGGTATAATCTTTTCCGAGAAGTAGGTGCCATAGATGCCCTTGAGGATGGCCAAGGGCGAGTTGAGGATGCACATGTTGGAGTGGTAGCCGATAACGTTGTCCGGATAGAGGGTGGCCAGGTTGCTGCCGATGATGCTGCCCCAGTCGCCGCCCTGAATGAAGAACTTCTTGTGGCCCAGACGCAGCATCAGATTCCTCATGACGGTGGCCATTTCGGCGGCATTGAAGCCGGGACGACTGGCACCCTATGCACGGCAATAGAATCAAAGGATCAGCAAAGGTATTTCGCTGGTTGGGTGGATAAGGAACTCACATCAGACCATCCATAGCCGACCAGGGAGGGAGCCACCACCTCGAAGGCATAGTCCGTCAAGTTCTGGTCGTTGGTCAGCATGGGAATAATGTCGTAGAACTCGCGCACCGATCCTGGCCAGCCGTGGAGCAGCAGCAGCGGGTAGACATGCTTCCTGGCAGCTGCCTCTTCGCTGGCCTTCTCGCGGATAAAATGAATGTTCAGGCTGCAAGGAATTAAAGTCAGCTGCGGAACAGGTTTCGAAAGGACATACGAACGAACCCCTGGATCTCGGTGGTGTACTGCTTGAATTTGTTGAACACCTCCTGGCGCTCATCCCATTTGGTCAGATACTTGTCCCGCCAGTACTCAACAAACTGGTCCAAGGCATAGGCGTTGAACCCGTACTCGAATGAAATGCCGTCGAGGGGATCGGCGAGGCGCAGGGTGCGATTCAGCTGCTGGCGCAGATCCTCAATCTCCGCCTGTGGCACATTCAGCCGGAACTCGTTGATCCGCTTGTCGGGCACATAGCCCTTGCCGTCGCCGGGACCCCAGTACGTGTTGTCGCTGATCTCCGGCTTCGGCAGCGGACGCGTCAGCTCGGAGAACACCAAATAGCCGTAGCCAACAAAGGCTCCGAACACGGCCACAATCAGCCCGAACACTATCAGGCACTTCATTTCTGCCCACTGCCGCAATTAGCTCTTGGCTTGAATTCAAATGAGCCTCGCACACCCCAAAGATAGCACCGTAAGTCGAATCGTCGCAGATCCCCGTCTCAGATGACACAACCGCACGACCAGCGAGCCGTTATCGAACTGACTAGCCGCCACCGACTCGGTTCCCTGGCTCGTCGATGCCCAAAGCTCTATCAACATTTAATGTCTCTCTCTGCCTATACTATAAACTGATACTAATTGTTGATAAATTCATTCCGAAAGCTATCTCGTACATTGGGACAAAGGTCGCCATTTGCCAACTGATCTTTGATCTCTCTGAGATCTCTCTGAGATCTGTTCTTGCTGACTCTTTGCACTGACTGTTTGTTAGTTTAGTGATTAAATGGGTGGCTGTTTAGGTGTCAGACATGTATGTAGGGTAGTCGCCAGCGCGAAAATTGCTTGGGATGAGTTTTTATTTATATCTTCCTAGTCGCGGATTTCTGATTGCGTATTTCAATAGCTCCATACCAAGGTGCGGCCGGGGCTCGTCTGCCACTTGCACACGTCTGCACCTTGAATGGGCCATTGATTTGGCTGCGAGATACGGCTGACCCACACATTTGTAGACACATTTGTAGCCACAGGTACAGTGTGTATCCGTGCGAGCGTTGGGAGTGATAGGAGTAGCCCCAGCTACTTATAAGCAAGTCATATCTTATCAGAGGGCTCACTTATTTATTGGTGAGCGCTGTGTCCGCAAATGATCATAAATCTCAGCACTGCTGCGGCCGCTGATGTGGCCGCTGTGGGCCCAGCGAAAACTGAATGAATTTTGGTGTTTGGCATATCAGTGGGCCACGTGGATAATGCTCGTACTTCTTAAGACAACTCCCTTATGGCAGCCTTCACACTCTGAGTGCGATCCGTCTATACCTTATTGCTGACCCTCTTTGGAGGAGGCCTCTCCGTGTCACCGGCCGCAGTGAGGGTCAAGCACGTTGGTCGAAACCCTGAATTATGTGTAATTACTAGAGCTGAGTCAATGTACTCCGCTGAGGGACGGTGGTGGAGCTGCCAGTGGGAGGGTGGCTGGCTGGCTGGGTGAGTCAGTGGCTGGCTGGTGGTTGTAGCCTGAGGGCGACTGGAACTTTGTTGGGTGACATGCACTTGTCATATCAAAGGAAAGACGCGAGCCTGCTTTAATTTGTATGAAATTGTAAGCCGAAACAATTATGTTGCCGACATGCAACTGCCGCACAGGTCGCCCCCGAGGCGGAGTGGGGAGAAAGTGGGTTAGAGCAGGCCGGGCACAGATCCTCAAAAGTGCCGCCAAACATGCAAGCCCCGATAGAGGCCGAGACACTTACACGGAGAGTAACAACAGCAGCAGGGGGCGTGGGGCGTGGCTAGTGGCAGAAACAATTTGATGATGTGAAACGTAATTCGAGCAAAATTAACGCAATTACTATGCCGCAGCCAAAGGACTCGATTCTTACGGCTCACAGCCGATGCATTGCAGCGGAAAAGTTTGCTCGCGTGCCTGGGCCAAATCGCATTGATAGCGCTTAGGCGGAGAGGCAGAGCGAACGGCACTTGGAAGCGTGTCAAAGCTGCCGCCACCGCCTCGATTCCACCTCGAGGCAGAGCCACGATGCCAGGGACTCAATCGGAGGCCATTAATGCGGGCGCAGTTCCTGGCTAATTCCCATTTCATTGAGTGCCTAGGACTGGGATTGGAACTGGGATTGGGAACGGAACAGAAAACTGGCGACTGCGGAATCGGTATGTTCCAGTTACCGGCTTGGGTACGGGCATGGGCATGGGCATGGGCATGGCTACACCGGGGCAACCTCTCCTTGATTGCGGGCTGGCTGGCTTTTAATGGTCGCAATTATTTTTTCATTCAACTGACACGCACTCGTCGTAAAAGTCCATTGAACTGTGGCAAAATTGATTTTCATTTGCTGCCCCCTAAGTGATTCAGTTTCCCAGACTGAAGTTCTACAATTTTCTATGTAGATTTCGAATGATCAACGTTGGGACAAGTCCCTCCCCCAGTGCTCTTAATCGTCAATGTATTCGGTAAAGGATTTGCCATTCAAAAAGAGTGAAAGCCTTCATTTGCTGACCTGGGGCTGTCAAAGGGGCTCGACAATTCTTTCCATGCAAAATGAAGCCAAAAGGAGAGAAACGCAACAATTTTTTGCCGGACAACCACTTTTCTCTAATTGGGGATGGGGGCAGGAAATTGAACTTCAAATTGGCTCCAATCCCTTTTTTCACAGGTACACTGTACATACATATTGCCCAAAAGTAATTGCCAGCACTGCATGTGAGCAAGAATCTAATGGGTATATATACTCTTACTTTCGTTTCAGTCGATGGATTTGTAGAGGCTGCCTGCAGTACTTTCATCTATCATAGATGCTTAGCAGCCAGCTTATAGTGTTACTGCAACTAACTTTAATAGTTTTTCATGGTTTCATTTAATTTTTAATGAACATATCATTTTATCCGATTAAAAGAGGCAAAGTCCAAGCAAACTCTTTGCTTGAATCAGGCTTCTGGTTTTTAATTAAAAGCCAAACGTGGCTCCTTTCTGTGCATCTCTTCTCTTGGAGTCCTCTCGTTTTATTGTGTGTTTCTGGATGGGACTAGCACGTCTTAAAACCAGTAAAATTGTTCGCTGGGCAGCCGATTCAGTTATTTGTCTGATTTTATTTTTTTAATAATTATGCTATGAAATTCTGCCACGACTGGAAAGGGACCAAAAGTGTTGCATGCTTTTTTGCTGCACAATAAATGCGTTGCATAGTTGGAAAATATCAGTGTCATGTAGACATTTACTCCTAGAATTTAACTAGAATCATCCGCAAGTAATAGTCACTAATCCGTCGGGTCCTGCCACTCGCCCTGGGCATCATCCCAGACGGGAAACTCGGCTTTGGCCGGCGGTCCTTCGCCTGCCTGGCCAGACAGCAGCACATGAGAGTCATCGGACTGGCAGATGACGTGTCCCAGCTGCAAATCGAAAGTGTTTGTATGCAGATGTGTCGCTGTGGAGTGGCTGTCTGACCCGGCTTACCCAACTGACCAATAATATGGTCAATGCACGCAGGAATATCGATTGTATCCACATGATGTGCAGTCCGGTACGGTCCGGTCCCTCCCTGTGGCTGTTGAGCAACTGTTTTCCTGTTGACGTTGTCGCTACACTTTTAATCATTTAAAAAAATACGAATAATTTATATTTACATATATATGTATGTACATATGTCGCGCTCTATCTGATGCTGCCGTTTGCCGGAGAGCGAGAAATTTAAATGAATAATGCGGGGAATGAGGAAAATGGGAGAATGATGAGTTGGAGCGAGATACGAGATGAGGGTATAATATTTTATAGTGCTGTGGGTCTGATAGCGGAGCACAATATCGTTCCATCAACTGGGTGCAAAGATGATGCCTTGAAATAACTTATAGATCAATTATTAGCATATAACTATCTAAGATGAGCCATTAAAAATCGACTCTCCAATTGGAAGAATTTTCTATATGGGTTGCATTGCTTTCATTTGGTAAACGAGGACGATTCCGACCCTTCCGAAGTGCTCCACTTACGCCAATCGTCAAGCCCAATAAAATGCGCGAAATCCCCGCTGCTGGGATGCACACGGCAGGTAGCAGTGGGTTGACCTGATCTATATAAAGGGATAGTGGGGCGACTGAAAAGGTATCAGTTAACGCATTCAGCTACTCCAATCAAGATGCAGCCTACAATCTTCCTCGCTCTGCTCTGCTGCATTGTCGGTGCTGTGGTGGCATATCCGGCGCCCGAGGACATGACAATGCCTTCAACGCCACCGCCTCGGTTTCCCCTTAATCTGGAGGGCGGCGGCGGTGCCCAGGAGCGCGAGGGATTTACCTTTGGGGTGCGTGGCAGCGAGAATGTGTGGCGGAGCGACAACGGGCGGCACGAGATCGATGTGAACGGCGGATATGCCCAGCGTTTGGGCGGACAATGGGGCAGCTCGCAGCCAAGCTACAACGTTGGCACCAGCTATCGCTACAGATGGTAGACTATGCTACTACCCTCTCCCTATCTTTACCTGTGCTGTACCCTACCCTTTGTGAAATATTATAAAATATACATGCATGTATTTATCCACAAAGTCTTTATCTAAAATTTGTGTGTTTATGGCATCTTAGTCCTTGGCGATGTTCGTCTACCCCGGAACAGATTGGCCCGAGATTGAGGCGGGGACAGGGTTTGGGTCGCAGACACGAGATGATCTTGCAGTTTGGCTAATTGTAGATACATCTTTTTTGGCAGAACTCTGGTGGGTAATAACCAATTAAGCGCTGCCAATGACGATGACAGGCGTCTTAATGAAACCTGCCAAGACAAAATGTTTTTTTGCTAATTGGATTTATTGCGTAAACTGTCAAAAGAACCTTCAATGGAAATTTATCATGCCACAGCTCAATCTATCCAAAAACTCTTGAGTATCTCTCCAAGCAGCAGATATTACGCCATCTCCAGCGAAAGCGAAGCAGATTCATTTTTCTCTAGCAAATGATTCATGGTGAGGCCTGCTCTAAGCTCTCTTTAAATTCTTGGCCATGTTTGGGGATTAGCCAGAGCTTTTCACATCATTAATCGGAAGCCCGAGTCGACCTTGACCAGTGATATATCGATTGGGGAAGTATACGTCGTGGGTGGTTCAGTTGCGATGGGCGGAAATCCTCTTGGGAAAAAATATGACAAATAGAGATGCGGAAGAAGCTTGAGTTAAAAGCGAAGTGGAGTGGCTAAAGAAGTTGCTAATGGTACAGCATTTGCAGTATCTGAGTGATGAATAGGTTGGAACGACTTGGGGATGCAATCAGTTACAGAAAGTTACAGAATTCTCCTCCATGATAGCGATAGGGGCTTCCCTTTCTTTGTCTTCAATGTAAGATTTATTATTCATAAATAAACATTGCTATAAACTTAAACCGTCTCATTGGTTCACCTTATTTGCGAGTATTGTTTCAGTTTCGGGATTCACTTTTCGTTTCCGAGAGCGACGCTTGCTGATGGATCATATTTCTTATCAATCAGCGGCTGGCAGACGCGGGGATCTACTTGTGAACCACTGAGCCAGGTTGGTCTGCCACTCCGATGGGATTCCCGGATGGGGAATAAATCCCAGTCATTGATAAGACTCTCATCCGAGGTATAAAAGCAGGCAACTTGTGTCTATCGGCATTCAGTTCTCAACTTAAAGTCCACAACATGGAATTCAGATCAAGTTTCCTGCTGATGAGCCTGGCCTGTGCCTGTCTCTGTGCCGTCGCCGTTGCCTTTCCCGATCCTAGGGATTATCCTCTGGCAGACGAGCCGCAGCATTTGGTCTATGTGGAACCCTCGGAGGTAAGTAGCCAAAAGGGGAGAACTATGGGGATGCATCTCTCTAATGGCTCTATAATTTACAGCTCCATCCCGATGGCATTGATGTGGATGCGGATCATCCGCGAGTGCGTCGCCAATTCCAGCTTCAGGGTGGTGGCGGAGGCGGCCCTCGCCAGGGCTTCGACCTCAGCCTGAGCGGTCGTGCACCCGTGTGGCAGAGCCCCAACGGACGCCACTCCTTCGATGCCACGGGCCAGTATGGCCAACATTTTGGCGGACCCTACGGCAACAGTCGTCCCCAGTTCGGCGCCGGCGGACAGTACACCTTTAGATTCTAGGCAATCTGAATGCTCCAGCACTTTATATTTAAAGGGACCAATCCATCGAAATTTATTTAATATAATTTGAATTCACATTAAAAACGATTCATCCAAGCATCATCGTCCAGCAAATATTGCCTTTCAGTCGGGAGGTACTCAAAGATTGTGGAATCCGGTTGAGTCTGAGAAATATACTTTCCAGACTGAGAATAGACATTAAACAGCAAGCTTTAAGCAGAGAACTCACCTCCTGGCTGTCGCCCACAATGGAACGGCCTTGAATCAGGCCAATCAAATATGAAATAAACCAGAGACGCAAAGCGGCGAACATTTCCCTGAGAGATGCTAAACTCAACTGACACTGCGCCCTGACATTGATTGCTGCCCAGGGTGTCGCTCTGTCTGGTTGCCCGTCTGTGTGTGTTTGGATTCTGCCTGCCCTGCCCACCAGCTGATAAGACCCTGATAAGGCTATGTTCAGCTGCTCAGCTGCTCAGAGATGTGTGTCAAGAGCTCACAGTCAGCGGAATGGAGCAAATCCGACCAGGTCGAGCCATGCCAAAGCCAAAGCCAAAGCCAGAGCCAAACCCACTTGAACTGTATTAAATTTGTTGAACGTGCAACTGGCAGCCAAAATTTTTGGCACGTTTTCTGTTGAAATCGAAAGAAACCAAACCAAACCAAACTGAACAGACACAAAAGCGGCACAAAGATGAAAAAAAAGAAACGAAAAAGAAAAACAAATTTAAATGTTAGAAGCGGCACAACAATGAAGGTCAGGCTATGATGACTTTTTTCCTTATACTTATACCCCCCAGTACCCAAATTCCCCATCCCCATACCGTTCCCCGTTCCACCAACCAGAAACAAAACAGCACAATCGAAACAGAAATTTCGTTCTGCTCTGTCTTTGGCTCTGCCCCTGCCCCTGCCACTGCCACTGCCTTGGAGTTTGGGTAAATGTGGAAGTTGCCTTTTGATAGCTCCAATTTCAGGCCAATTTTCCTTGTTATACACTATGCAGTGGAGTGCTGCAAATACATAGAGAGAGACGTATGGCTGCCACAGATAGGCGCAAGTAGGACTCATAAAAGTCACTTCCATAGAGTATGGAAAACTTTCATGTGACATTGCGATGAACTTTTCATCATTCTGTGTGCTGCGCTTTTCTCCTTTGTTTCTCCGCTTTCCATGTCATTTTCATATGGAGAGTGCACCGATCCCAGTGGAAGAGAGCTATTTTCTAAATCAATGCACAAATTGTCAAAGTCAAAGCGGGAGAGTTTTTCCTTTGTTTTATTTTTGCACTGCTCTGCTCTGCAAGCGGAGGAAAATTGGCTCCACTTGAAAATTGTGCGCTGCATGGGTGCTGTGCGGCTGTTGGCGGGTGGGTGGGTGGGTGGGTGAGTTGGTTGGATTGTTTTCCAAATTGCACATGTGGCAGTCAACTCATTTGTCAAGTGGCAAATCAGTTTAGGCCAGAGACACAGACACTGAGAGTCACAGCGACAGCAGCGACATACAGCCTGAAAGCAGAGTTAGAGTCAACGATAAAATCAAGTTTGCATTTTCCCCCCGTAGCCAAAGTTGAAGTGAAGTGCAGTGAAGTTTTCCTTGTCTGTCTGGTGGCTCTGATCGTGACGATCGACGGCATTTCCCACGCAAAACTTGCCTTTGGGGCCCGCTCCGAGGACAGAGGACAGAGGTCCGAGAACCGTGCACCGTGGACCGACGCTCAGCTCAAGATTGCCGCAAGTTAAATTGTTTGACACACTCAACACTCGGCGTCTTGTCTTTGATTGTATCGGCAGCCGAACAAACATGCCTCAGATTTATGCTCGCCGTAATAGAAGTTTCTAATGAGAGGTTTTGGGCCAAATGGACGCAGAAGAAAGAAAGGTGGGGGCGGTGGGGCGTTGAGGCGAGTATATACCCCCATCTAATGGCTTTTTAATGATGCCCAAGAGAAGTGGGACATTTTGTCAGCTTAAAGTGAGGCTAAGTAACTCAAGTTAAGCGTATTAATTATGATTGGCAGCCGGAAGAGAAAAGAACCCAGCTGAGCAGAGAGAAACAGAGAGAGAAAGAGAGAGAAGAGATGAGATGAGAGAGTGAGAGCTGTCCGACCCTAAAAGAAATGGCCAAAATGAAAAGTGCAAAAGTTAGCAGGTGCCAGACAGACTTTTGGCTTTTCGCATTTGCATTTGACATTTGGGCAAGATGCGCTTAGCTGCAACTGCAACTGCAGCAACAGCAACAGAAACATCCCTCGCCATGCCGCCATGCCGCCTCCTCATCATCATCCTCCTCCTCCACTCCCAATAGACAAAGCGGGATCGCGGCATTTTGGCCTGCTTACTGGATTTGGCCAAAATGTCTATAGTTCAATTGCTGATATTTTGGCCAGACACACGACGAAACACGTGACCTATGCAATGGAGCAGCCGCCGCAGCAGCAGCCGCCGCAGCAGCAGAAGCGGCAGCGTAGTAGAACGTGCGCGGTACTGGGAGTGCTGCAGATGGCAGTGTGACACGAAATACGAGTAGCGGATGGGTTTGGGTGCACCCAAAGAGGGAACTGGAAAAGGTTCCAATTGCAATGTAGGAGTAGGATGGATATGGAATAGATTCATGCGACTCGTAGGATTGGAGATCAAATAGATCCACAGATCAATCAGAGATTAAACATACAGACAGATTAAGGAAATATATAAGAATATAAGTTAAATGAAACGCAAGAAAATATCCAATATACTATGTACATAGATATTAGGGGATGATGCGATGTGAGAGATCGCAGAATTAATCCACTCACGACCCAAAATCACGCACCCATTGCTACAACTCTGCGCACTTTTGCGATGACAAAAAAAGTTTAAATAAATTGTTGCACTTTGATTTAAAACAAATCGACATCAAATGCTGCAAAACTCATTCAGCCAAGGTGTACTTGCGTTTTCTTATTCTTTGTCTTCCTAATGAAGGCTGCCTGGCTGGTCCATTGTTGCTGTTGCCGTGCAGCAATCGGCTGCAGAGACTCTTGGCTGTTGTCATGCAAATTGGCCTCACGTTTTGCACATTAGGAAACCGTCAATTGTTCCAAAAAGCCAACAAAATGCAATGATTGAGTTCTTGGCACCTGGCCAAGCCTCCAGCATAATGGCTCCTGCAGCGTCCCACACACACACACACACACACACTCCGTCACTCCGTCACTCCTCGTATTCCCCATTCAGAGAACCCGCATGCGAGTGTGCTGCATGAGTGTGTTGCATGAGTAGTTCTATTGGCTAATTGGAGTCGAGGTCCGGCTGCCCAGCAGGCAGCAATGATGCCTCAACTTCATCTCGATCTTAACAGGAAAAATGAAGACAAAAATATTTACCGTAACGCATTAAGAGAACAAGAACAAAAGTGGAGTTGTTCCTGCTGCTGCTGCTGCTGTTGTGGCAAGCTGCAATTGCAGTTGCCGGTTGCTGCATCAGCAGTTGCTATCAGTATCAATAGTAATTTGAGGCCCCTTTTGGGGGAGGAGGCTGCCGCATGATGGTGTCGTAGGTCAGGCGGCAGCAGCAACAGCAGCAGCAGCAACGAGAGAAACGGCAGCTACGATTGCGGCAGTTTAAGCCAACTGCAATTTGTGGCCTAGGACATGGCATCGATGCAGCAAACCCCTCAGTTTCCAGCTCCAGCTCCAGCTTCAGTCTCAACTGCAACTGCAACGGCAGCTTCAACTGCAGCAAACAGTATTGTAATGACGATTTGTAGCCAATTATTTCAAATATTGTATTGAAATGGTATGCCAGTGTGTAGGTTCGTATCTGTGTGTGTGTGTGTGTGGTTGGTTATCTTTCGATTGGCATCTGTTCGTACTCCAGGCCCAGGGACTGGTCTGCGGGCAGACTGAGCCTCACATAGACCCGTCCGAGTGTGTCACAAGTGGCCACAAGTGGACTTCAGCTACGTTTGTAGCAGTCGTTGCCAATCGATGCTGATGCCACCACCACATTTCCAAAGCTTCAGCTTCAGCTCTGCTGCAAACCCATTCTGACATTGCCCAGACTCTTGGCTAAGGTCATAGTCTCTCTTCGATTCCCATAACCTGACGCATCTTTGTCATGTGTCTGATTAATCACCGAAACCCCAGCCAGAGTCAACCTCAACTTGCAACTTGCAGCATTGTTGGCCAACGGGTCACGTCAACTTTCAGCCAGCCATCATCAGCACGCGCTGCCTGACCTTTGTTGCAGCACAAGCAGCAGCAGCAGCAGCACCAGCAGCAGCACCAGCAGCAGAGGCAACTGTCTGACATTCATACGTTAATTTTAGCTTGTTGCATCAGTCAGTGGTTGTGTTGCATGTGTCATTGTCTTTTGCTTACACTAATCAACAAAGTGCTGAAATGGGGGAAACGTGTGGGCCATAGAGCGTTCGGAATTCTAAGTGCATTCTATATAAAGTCTCACCGCTCTGACAAGAAATAATAGGAGGTGCTCTGCCTTTAGTGGCGTTGCCCACCCAAGATATTGACTTCGGTTCATAGCCCTTACCACAGATAAACTACTCGTTTCAATGCAAGAGCAATATTTTCGCTTATTTCCCATATTTCGAATGCCATATACCATGTCGCAATTGCGATGTCTAGTGTGGATTGTTAATCATGCATTTAAAATTCAGCAGCACGATCGACAAGAACAACAGCGGCGAGAATCAGCTAACAGCCAACAGCCAACAAAGAGGCCCAAGAATGCAACGGCAATTGTCTGGTCTTGGCCAAGGCAAAAACTTATTAATACCTTATTAGACAAGGGTCGTCGTTACAGCGACAGAAGACAGCGACGGACCACAAGACAGACAGCGGGACAGACACTGAGACAGCGGACCAACAGAATCCGTCTCTATGGAATATCAATGAGAATGAAACCGACTTCTGTGGCATTTCCGTTGTAAGTACGTTGATCGGCGGGTCCCATGGTGCCACCATCGGCGACAAAGCAACGGTGATCAACCGATCAATTCTCGGTTCGGTTTTTGGCCGCACGTCACAGGAAATGCAATCATAAATCGCCCATGATGACGATGACGATGGCCATGTCCATGTCCATGGCCATGGCCGTGCCGAGTTTATGTTTATGCCTGGGCAATTAGCCTGGTCAAGAACTGGGATGACCAGGAAACGATTCTGTTCCCCTTAGCCTCTGTTCCCTCTCAGCCCTGCTCAGCCCCGGTTGGACGAAACACTTGTCAGATTGCATGTTTAATTCTAATAATATAATCTTTCCCCCCGTGTTGTTTTTGTGGTGCTGGCAGAAATATTTGCGTGCCTGGGCATTGTCTAAACGGTTCGGGCCCTCTCCGGGCCATACCATTTGGAGCACTGGCTTCGCGGGGTGTCTGCATTACAACATCATTAGAATTTGATTTGCATTTCCTTGGGAGTCGGCTGATGCTTGGCTTGGGCGTGCTGCCAACATGGCATTAAAGCCCATTTAGCTGTCGTGTGGCAATTATTGATCAACAAGGTGCCACAATCGGCCATGGTCAGTGGAGGGAGGCCCTGCCATCATGACAAAGACTTTTGCATCTTCTTTGCAGCCTGCACCCTCGGTACGGCTGGTATTTGTAGGGTATATTGGGTTTGTGCAGATTTACTTACACACAGCTAGCAGGCGGTAACATAAAACTAGTCTGCTACAGTTCGAGTAAAACTCACGCGCAATATTCTCAGGAATCTTGGCAGAGGGTATTCTTTAGTTTATAGTTCTGGCGATTGTTCGGCTTCTGGTTAGGTTGGTCAGGCATTTGCATAAAGTTGTTTAACCGTTGTGCCAGCTAAAAGCAATTTTATGCCTTGACTCTGTATGCCCCCGCCCCAACTGGGGGCCCCGTCCTTGCTGCACCCCTGGACCGCACTTAACACGCTTCATTTGGCCGGGAACGCCACTCGGCTGGCTGTGTCGACTGTTGCTTTCGACGTGAGTCCATCCGTCCCGTCCCGGCCCGTCCGTCTACACATCCATCTGTCCAGTGCCGCAAGCGTTTAAATATTTATGTCTTGTGTACTTAAGTTAATCACATCCAAATGATGAGCTTCAACTACTGTGCTACCGCTGGAATCTTTTTCCTCCTCCTGTGTATGATTTCTCTTCTTCTTGCAGTCTTGAAGTTCTTCTCTTCGTCTTTGGGGTGAACATTCTAATGATTTGCATGGCTCAGCAAAGGGGGAAAGAGAGCTGAAAACCACACTAGGAAGTGAAGAGAGGCTCCGGCCACAGGTGTCATTTGTTTGCATCTCTTTATTGAGTCGTTAAAATTCCTTTGTTGCCCTCCCTCCTCGTTTGCTTATTCGTTTGGGGGGATATTTTAATTGTTTAAGTACCGCAAAAAGCAGAACAGAACAACAAACTTCCCTCACATTAAATGCGAGAATTCAACAAATTACCCAAAATGGGCCACACACAGTAAATCCCCACAAAATGCACAAAATGTTCCCCTAACAAGGTGACAGAGAGATAGCGGCAGAGCCGCTCCATGTGCAAGAGAGAGAGGAAGAAAGCATAGCAGAAGTTCCCATAAACATGTCTCGCTCTTGCGAGTGCGGTGCCGCCAGAGCATTTCATTAATTTATGTTTATTGTTGGAGTACAACAAAAATTTGCAATTGGCTTTGCTGACTATTTTTGGACAGGGACCTGGACCTGGACATGGATGTTGGCTGGGACATGGAGTTGGGCCTGGGACAGATTAGGCTCTGCCAATTTGGTGTGAAGTTTTGCATTTGGCCGACGACTAACGGCAGCTGGCAGAGCATCAATCAATGGGAATGGCGCAGAAGGAGAGGCAGAGCGGGAGTGTGAGTGAGTGGGAGCGCGGAGCAGTGTGTGGGAGAACAGGCATTGGAGTGAGGAAGAGCAATCAGAGAGCAATGAGAGGTGCTCTCACACGATGCACTTTTCGACGACACATTTTTAGCACGGTAAAATTCGATTTTCGACTGTGAGCAGCGGTGTTAAACGGATTCTGGCACTCGTTTGGTGGCTAATTCCGTCGGTGAATAACATATCGTGCAGCAAGCAGCTGCTTTAGCTGCCGACAGCTGACCTTGCAATAAGGAAGTGGCATTCGTCAATGTCGAAAACACAGAGCAGCGGCTCTCTTCATTCGTGTGAATTCTTCTAGTTTTCCCTCTTCCCATCCTTTTATTTATGCTGAGCAATTAGTCTGGCCTGGGCAGGAACGTAACCTAACTTTTGTGCAGCCGCTCTCCGCTCCGCTCTGCTTGGCACCGCTGTGCGCGGCTCCTTCTCCTTCAGCTTCCTTCTAATGAGCACTGCTCCTCTCACAAAGCCTCTCTTTAATTTATTTATTTTTAATACGCTGCCGTGTACTCCTCTCGCCCGACCGTCCAGCAGCCGTTTTACAACTCAATAAATTGGCAAAAAGCTCTCCTCCTATCGCCTATCTTTTCGTTCCAATCATATGTTTCCAGTATATGCATGGGTGTGTGTGTGTGTTGGTGTGCGCGCAATTATTGTTCTAACGGCATTTCAAAGCAATTTAGTGCCGCCTTTTTGGGTGGGCAGTGCAGTCCATTGACCGCTGTCCGAGGCCACAGTCGCAGCAGTCACTGCATTGTCTGGCCTCTGCCTCCCTGCGACCACCTCTTCCCCCGACGCCAACTCCAATTTGAGTCTCGCGAAGCCTGCGTGCGCCGCCAGCTTTAGGGGGGGGAAAAGAGAGTCGAGCCTCTAACCCCGACTGCGACGATGGCTTTGCCCAAGTCATATTTTTAAAGGGTTCGGCTCACTCAGAGTGCGCTCTCTTATTGGAAGAGCAGCTATACTCAAAGAGTCGCACCTACATTACACCTTGGCTCTGGCTCTGACTCTCGCTCTGACTGTGACGATGGCTCCTTGTCTGCAGTCTGCAGTCTCTGCGACTGCCTCGTGACTATGGCAATAGGCCGCCGCACACAAAAAATCATCAACATAAATTCTCTTTTAGTGCGTTGGGGGGTCGGCGGCCTGAAGGGTGCTCGAAGAGAGCGCACGAAGGGGGGTATGGTATACTGGGGACTGTGTGGAATGGGTGTTGAAACTCGTAAAGAGAAGCGCCGTTTTTGGCCATAAAATTGACAGCTTATGGCTAGGAAATTGAAAAAAGTACAAGAGCACCAACAGCCACACGAAACAGCACAAAAGCCAAGCAAATTCCACAGACAGCCAAACCGATTCATAATCATCGATAAATTGGATAGCATCATGAAATATATCAGATCGCGTCGTTAGATATAAATTAGTTGGGGATTTCGAGTAATCAAAGTAAATAAAGGGGATGGTAAACATATTTTTATGGACATTTAGAGGTTATTAAATATTGACGTGAACAGGATAACTTGAAATAATTTCCTTGCGTTTGTGCCAAATGCAATCTTGATTACTTTCTTTCGTGTTTCATTTAGTGGATTGAAATAGTTTTTTTTTGTTGATAATATTCCTTTTTTATATCCGATTAAATTATGTATCTACACAACAAAACTGAGCCAGTTTTCCAAAGAGGTATTTTATTTACTTTTCACGGACAATTATTGCATTTAAGACGATTTATGTGGAGCCCCATACCCATTTGTGGTCATAATTATGCTGTGTTGTGCTGACTTTTTTCAGGCCACTTATCAGACTTGGGCTAATTTGTTGAGCGCTTGGCCAACGAAATTTAAATGAATTTCTTTATTCTTTGTTCTCCGTTTGGAATATGCAAGCCGTGAACACAAGAAGCAGAGCCAGCAGCGGCGTTAAATGTTTTCACTGGCTGGGCTGTTGGCAGTGGGACTCGCGGTACCGTTGGCTTGTTGTGCGTTATGGTTTGTTGATTTGCCGGCGACAACTTCCGACGCACTGCAGCCACATCTACAAAAACAACAACGACAACCAGAGCGGGCAACACTGGACGCTTCAATGCGGGTGGAGCCCCTGACGAGTGGCTCGTACCACTGTTCTGGTTCTGGTTCTGCTTGTGGTCTCTTTGGGGAAACCGCAAAAAAAAAAAAAACGGCAGCCAAAGCAGCAGAAGAACACGAAACAGAATCAGAGGTAGAACAAAACAAAGTTGAGAGTCGAAAAGTGTATTTAATTTGGCAGTTAATTAAATTTTCTATAGTTTGGGACCCCCTTAACAGACGCAACAAAAACCCGACTCGACCCGACCAGACCCTCTGCTTTGCTAATAACTTTGATTGGTTGCGCCCCACCAAAAATGTTGGGGTCAAGTTAAAGAAAAAAGGAGAGACAGCAGAAGGAATAGGCTGTTAGTTACCCATGTTGGGCTTGGGCTATCGGGGTTTTGTGATTAAAATTACCGATGTTTAGTGGGATTCTCTATTATAACAGCAAGGGATCTGTGGAAGTTTACTGACTGCTAATCAATAATTAATTCCCGTCTTAAACTCTCTTTTAGGGTATACACAAAACACCTCCAATAAAAAGGAGGAGCGATGACAACACCTGCTAATGGCCCAAATTGGTGACTGCAGCAAAAGACTGGAAAACATAATGGGTAACACCTGCTGTTTGCATAATTTTATTGCCCGTTTCCCGTCATCTCCGTCCGCTATCCCAGCCCCTCGCCTGGTTATGCTCATTTTCATTAATTGGAATTTCTTTGGTCCGCACCCGACTCCCGGGGCTTGTGGCAGCCGCAACCTGAAATGGAATTGGAATTGTAGTTTTGGTCGGAGTCGGGGTTGGGGTTGGCTCTGGCTTCTTGTCTTTTGTCGCGCTTGAATTGGCACCCGTAAACAACGACAGAAACTACAACAAAAACAACAACAAGAACAACAAAAGAAAACAACGACCCTCCACAGATCCAAAGAGAAACAATGAACAAATGAATTAATAAAGTTATGAAATCACCAAAATGGCTAAGAAAAAGGTTCACAATTGATTTTGTGGCCAAGTGTACAGGTGAGATGAGGTGGGGGGAGGGGAGGGGCCCATGGGGATAGGTTAGAAGGTGGGGGCCACTGTCTTATGTTCGAGGCAGTATTTCTGGGTGTGGAGTGTGGAGTGTTGAGTGGGGGCCAAACAGTAGTCGGAAAACAATTCAATTGTATCGATGAAGTAATTACAATTTGTGGATATAATTGAGGTTAACGATTCCGGAGAGAGATAGAGATAGAAAAAGTGACAGGGGTGGGAGGTGGTGGGGCAGTGTGGGAGGGGCAGATAAAAGATAAATATGTGTTTGTCATAGTTTCAGTGGGTCATGCCACAATCAATAGATCTCATATATGGTAAGTGTTTCGTTGCTATCTGATTTCCTATAACCTGATTTACGTGCCCTAAAAACCTCTTCTTCTGCAGGCTACGAATTCCCAATGGATCCATGCCACTTGTTGACCCAGAGTGCAACATACTCTGGTCAATTTCTAGTGGTATCACAGAACCGTTTCAGTCAATACTTCTGGGGACAATGGGTTAATCAATGCACTCGAATCCCATCAGAATCAGTGCTATTGGTAGTGCCACATTTGGCCAAAACTTTGGGTTAATTGTTGCACTTGCACTTAATGAAGCCATCAATCTGGCTAAAAGTATTTCAATTTATTTCACTGCAGCCCACCAACAACAACAACAGTACCACAGACACATCGGGTGGCACCACATAATGAGGAAGAGTGAAAATTTGACTCAATTTGGGAAAACACTTGAAACTGTTTATTTATTTATTTGCTTATTTATCAACACGCCATGGCAACCACAGGCAACCCACACCCACACCCACTAGCTGAAAAAGAAGTAAGAGAACTATTGATAGTCGTGTCAGTCGACAATTAGATACCCTGTACTAGGTAAGCGCCAATTCTAATCAGTAAAGCAGGGAGGATGGTACTACTCCTAGGGGTTTCTTATCAGCTGGAAAACCTGGAATAAACCAAAACACATTTGAGAGTAATTTCAGTTTTCTTATCTCTTTCCATGACGAACAACAGCTCTGCAACATGCCCAGCCAATCTACGATTACAGGGTACAACAAGAGCTACAGCAAATACAACAGCCCACGGAAGTGCTTCGATTGTGTGTGTGTTTGCTACCGCCACAGCTGTTCAGCCGGTATAACAGTATAACAGCTGAGCGGCGTGCATACATATATATAACAGCCGCAGAAAAAAGGTAAACAAACCGGCTGGTCCCCCGAAAACAGTGTTGCTGTTGTTGTTTGCCGCTTTACTTCCGTTAAATGGGGAGCACTAAAGGCGCTCTCTTGCGGCAGCAGCTAAGAGCGGCTCAGGCCGGGCCAAGTCATCTGGTGGGAGGGAGAAGTGGGCTGGACTGGAGGGGATCAGGCTTACAACCATTTGGCTTGTCCGTAACACTGAGGCAGCGTAATTGCCTTCATTTATTTGAATGTTGGCCACAAATGAATTCCTGTCATGGCAATGGCCTTCTTCCTGTCCAGGCAGGCCCTGTTCCTGCCTAACTTTATTCCGTCCTGACTGTGCTTGTGCCCCGTTGTTTTGTTAGACCAGCCGTTCCCATCCCATGGCTCCTTGGCTCCTACCGCCATCCCATCCATCTACTACTCTTTTCTACTACTATTTGCGCAGCAATGCCAAAGTACGACCAGTTGGCAGAAGCCGAAGCCGAAGCCACAGCCGAGGCCGAAACCAGTTCGTAGCTTGCTCTTCCTCTTGTTCGGCAGCCAGCCAGCCAGCCCCATCATCATCATCGTCATCGGCGTTGGGTCTGCTCCATGGGCTGCTTCGCCTGTGTCTAGCCTGCATTCAGTTCAGCTTTGCCAGCCAAGCCGATAACGACGACGACGTGCGCCCCCGTCCGAACTGTTACCAGAGTTGTAGTGTCCGTCAGAAGTGGTTCGTGTCCGCGGTAGTACGGAAAGCAAAAGAAGCAACAGCCACAGAAGCCACAACCGCCGCAAGCCGCAGCCAAAACAAAAAATCAAGAAAACACGTTTTTAACTCCCGCACATTGAAAAACGGTAATTTGACAAAAACCACTAACAACAAAAAAAAAAACAAAAACAAAATAAAAAATAGAGACTACAAAACAAAGCCAAAAAGGCAAAGAAAAACTTTAAGAACACCCAGAGAAAAACTTGTATAAAAGATCTGTTCAAATTAATTATATTAAGGGGGCGTAGCAGCCATGCCTTCTTTTGAGTAAATATTCGAAATTAAAGCTGGAAGCAATATGGTTAAAATATGTACAGGAAAAGTGCTTGAGTGCTTGAGATAGCGTCTTGTCTGTGTGGTTGGTTGGGGACTCTGGCTCTGGCTCTGCCTTCTAAACAGCCTTGAGAGCTGTCGCACAGCCTCTGCTGCCGCCAGTGATGCTGCCCCTGCCCCTGCCACTGCCGCTGCTGCACTGTCAACCGAATAGTTGCTGCTGCCACAACAAAAGGAAAACAGAAGCGGCAGCTGACTTTATGACGTCGCCAGGTTTTGGCGTGTTAACCTGGCCAAGAGCAACAGCAACAGCAGCAGAAGCAGCAGCAGCTAGACTTGAAAGCTTGTGGTATCTATCTGTTGCAACTGCAACTTAAGCGCTTCCACACACACATACACGGAGAGAGAGAGCTATGCACACACACACACACACTTACACACGCTCATGTGAAATGAAATTCGCTTTTGTTTTATGATTTTCATAAATTCTTCAACGGCTGAACAAAAAAAAAGTTTATATTAAAAAGAAGAAAACAAAAAGAAAAATAGCTAAAAGCGCGCAAAAAAAACCCTATTCATGCATGTGTGTGTGTGAGTGGAAAAACCGGTTGCAGTTAGTCTTTCTCTGTATGTGTGAGTGTGTGTGTGTGGGTATGGGAGTGTGTGCTAGTGTGTTTGGCTTGGAACAGGGCGAAAATAAATAAAAGCGATTAACTTGAGACAGTTTTAGTAGTAGCCACTGTCCTTCCCTCTTGCTCGACACAGACCCTTGTCTAAGCCCTGAACCCCAGCCCAAAAGCCAGAAGCAGCCGCAAAAGATGGGGGCTACAAAAAAGAGTAGGAGCGATAGCCAGTGGGCGAGGGAAATGGGAAATTCGCAGACATTTGTTTGCCGGCAAATGTTTGCCATGTTTCCGCTTCTACTTTTGCATACCATACGAAGAGTATTTCCCAAATAAACAAGTCCCCAAAAAGTTTCAGATTTTCATATTTGAGTTTTGATGCTACCCTAAAAATATGAGGGTACCATGATATTGTCCAGAATTTTGAAAAACAAGCATTTACATAGATACCTAATGTTTCATAGATCATTAGGGGGAGGGGGCTTTATACATATTATGTACTTGCAGTAGGATCAATTAGGCATAATTACTGTCAATTACTATTTATAATACTATATAATATTTCTATATATACATATGTATATGTAGCTTCCATGAGAACAATGTACCTGGAAGGGTATTCGAAAGCTTCGATAAACATTATTGCTTTCATTATTGTTTCTGTGTTTCATGACTATTTGCTTACTTTTTTGTATGTACTTTAGTAACATTATTTCTATTCTTTCTTCTTACATCTATTTGTATTGTTTATTAAATTAATTTTCATAATTTTGTTTCCATTTCTTTACAGCATTTTTTGCCCATAACTTGTTGGAAAAATAGAAAGCAAAAAGTTCATAAATCAAGAATTTCACAATATGCAAAAATTTAAATTCATTTAATTTCCACATCAATTTCTTGATTGTGTTAAATAAATTAATGTGAAAAAATAGTGTAAAAGGCTTATAAATATTGATGTGTTTTTGTCAGGGTAGTGTCTCTTTTACTTTTGAAGTTTGTTTCGTTTTTGTGTTAATTTTTGTGCATTTTAAATGAATTAATTACAATTTATGAGAAGCAACAATTTCCAAAAAGAGTATCTTGACCCATGAATGGGAGTAGATAAAAAGCATTTAGTTGAGATAAAACCTAAAAGGTAAGATAATGCTTTTCAAAATAGAAATTTGCTCGCAAAATAAACAAATGTTTCATTGATGAAGTACCTAAAAAAAAAGAATCCATTTTAAAAACATAAAAAAATCTATCAAATATTAGAAAATGTTCTTACAACTATTTTAAAATTAAGCACGCACGATGTATTTGCATAATAGGAAAATAATCTTTAATGAAATACTATTAAGTTCTTTTGTCCACATAAAACGATTTCAAAGCAGTGGAAATGGCTTCAAGTACTTAATTACTAATTTCTTATCCCACTTTGTCTGTTATGTGAGAAGTTTTCCCCTTAGAAAATTGAGCCATGCCGCATTCCCTTGTCCTTCTCTGCTTTATTAATGAATTCCTCATTTGCAAATTAACATATTGATACGCATTCAGTACACTTAATTGTCCCTTGATAGCCGCCTGCCATAAAATTTCTCAAATTTCCATTTGCAATTAATTTGAATTGTTTTGCATTTCATTTTGAGGCCCCACTCCACCTTTGATTGGCTTACATTCTGTTGGGTTCAATAGTAATCTAATCAGCATCTTTCAATTATATGCTGAGATGTGTTTACACACTGCAACACCCACTGCCGCACAGACTTCATATTTATCTTGTAAATGTAATAAATATTACCCATACGCCAAGTGGTCTCTTTTAGTGCTGCTGGAGGAGTGTGGGGGGCAGCGAATCAATTTAAGTTTCTGCCATTTTACGACCCATTAAATGTAGCTGGTTTTAACTGTTTTTTTTAAGCATTCGACCCGTACATCGCTCTCCCTCGTATAAAAATAAATGTCAACAATCGTGTGGCAGCATTTGCATAAACTGCGGCAAGTGGCGCCTCTTCTCGCCGATATGGGGTTTTTCCATTTCATGTTTCGATTATTCAAAAAGCCAATTGGACAGCGATTTTTGTCTTGTATGCATTTGGGAAATATGCAAATGGAGCCCCAACGAAAATACAATTTTTGTTCGCAAATTTTATCTGTTTTTGTCGTATTTTGTGGCAATTAAATGACAGCGAATTAATCATAAAAAAGGCGTTAAATTTTATCCACCATATTTATTCGGCAGCTGTCGATACAATATACAATATGTAAATTGCGTGCCATCCGTGTAGTATCAGTTGTGTGGCCAACACTTTCGTCGGGGTATTTCGATTGCTCAGCCTGAATCACCTTTAAATAGATTTAATTTCCGCCTTTAACTACCAAAAAGTCCCCATAGTATTCAGATATTAGATTAGATGGATTGAATGGAAGTCTGGACTGACAGAATACCGTGCATGACCCAACCCTCACATACTCGAACAAATGATGCAGCACGTGGGCGCAGGGCGGGCATACACGTATTTATTGCGGCTAAAAACAAAATCAACTTTTGATTTATGCAAATTGAAAACGTTTTGCACAGCAGCAACAGCAACGGAACAGCAGTAATAATCGAGTATACAGATTAAAATGCAGTTTTTGATTGCCAGCTGACGGTGAGGAGAGGCTTATAAATAAATAGTTTATATAACAATTTCAAATTAATTTGAAGAAATATTTGCCTCGCTTGGCAAGCTTTTCCCGATGCAGCTAGCGCCATAAAAATAAAAAACGAATACTTTGACATAATCCTGCTGTAATCCCCAATGGAGATAGACACCTTCCTACTCTACCATGGAAGCGCTAGGACTTTAGGGAGACCAAAAACATTTTCCATTTGAATGCAGTAACCAAAATTCAATTAAAATTTACTAATCCACTACCGAGGGCTTCCTCGATAAAGGGATGTCACGGTTCCCTTTATTTCACGAGCCTCCCACTTTATGCAGCTAATTAATTTGGCATTAATTGTAAAGCAATTTGTCCAACATTTATCCAACATTTCGTTGCGTCAATAAATCAACAGAGATAACTGTATTTTTGGGAAAATATACCAAATGCCATGCATAAATCATACGAATATTTGTGCTCTGTGGGTCTTCACTTAATTAACTTTTGTAACAACAAAACCAACAAAAGACGAGAAAATAAATAAATTGCGTAGATCACGTAGAAAAATTTAAGTATTTCCAGCCATATCGAGTGTTAAATTGAAGATAATTTTTAATTATGGCCACAATCGCGGACCAAACGCGCACTTTAAATTGCCTTTTAAAATTCAATTTACATTTTGGTTTCGCTTTTTTTTTATTATTATTTATTTTTGTTGCTTCGTGAAGGGTTTGCACTGGGTTGGGTTTTGGGATGGGGTTCGGATCGGATCGGATTCGGGTCCAAGCTGCGGCTGCATCATTAACTCAGTGCGAGGGTGCTGCGAGGAATTTACTTAAATGCTTTAATGAGGAAATGAAGGCGCAGTTTTTTTTAGAAAACTTTTCGTTTGCGTTCCGAAAATGTTGAGAAAAATTGTGGTTATAATTTAGCTTTTGATGATGAATATTTTGGGCCTTTGCCTTAACTATTTGTTAGGGATTCCTTAATTTAATAAAAAACAATGCTGTGATCAATTAGTTTTTTGTTTACTTTATTCCTAAGGGCGGTGCTTTGATGATTGTCCTTTGGATAAGCCAAAAATAATACAGAAGCGCTCTGCAGAACTTCTCTTACCACCCTCGCCAAAAACTGATGGAAACCGGAGTCCGGGCGCTGAGAATGAAAAACAATTACACGCATGTGCGTAAGACTTTGGCAACTTCAGAGCCAAGACGCACACACACACACACACACACACGAGGCTCCAAAGATCGCTGGAACTGTTCAGCTTTCTGAGGTCTCTACCTTTAGGATCGCTCCATCTCTTTCGGTGCCTCTCTGTGCCTCTCCCTCTCTACAGGAAGCTGCGTGGCTTTGGCATTTAAAAACGTATTAATTTTGACGCGCCTGCCCCATGTTGCTCCGCGCTGTTGTAGTTGTTGTTTATGGATGTTGCGTGAGCCGACACTGATGATGGTATCTGTATCTGTATCTTTTGCCCCGACCGTGGCCGTGGCTGTTACTGTGGCTCTTTTCGATGCTCTCCCGATGAGAGGAGTGATATAAATGCGAATAAGTTACGTCAATTTTCGATGTGCGTCTGTTCTGGCCTTTGGAACACTTTATCATTTTGCTGTTGTTGTTGTTGCTGTTGTTTTTGTGTGTCTTCCTACTCCTCCATTTTCATCTCCATCTCCTATATCTCCACCACTTCGTGCTCCGATTCCCCTTCCTGATGGTTGGGCTCGTGTTTTTTTTTTCGGTGCTGCGAAGGTCTACAACCTTGGGCCAAGAGCTTTGCTTGGCTTTCTGGCTGGCTGTCACTTCAACTTATGTGATATGGATGATTTTTCTTGTCTGCCCAATACCCTTAACGAAGGTATAGCAGAACTTTGGTAAGAGGTTTGCCAGACGGAAGAGGAAATGTGATTTTTGGAATGCACCATTTCAATTCAAAACTGAGAACTGTAAACAGAGTAATTCCGATTCACTTTCGGTTCCGCTTACATAAAACTCTCGCTTGCAACATTGGAAATGTCAGTAGAGAGTATCCACAGCTCCTCTAATTCTCACTCTTTCTGTTTGGCTTACTGTCTCACTTCGATTATTGGCTGTAATTACGAGTAGCTGTAGCTATAAACTGATTGGTTTCCCTGATGACAAATGATGAGAACCAACAGCAGTTTGCCCCACAGTCCACTGTATTTGTATCTGCAGCTGCATGAGTATCTGTATCTGTATCTCTCTGTGAGTGTAAATATTAGCATAAATATTACATATATTCATGCTAATGAGGCATCAAATCACTGACGATTAAGGGCCAGAGAAGCCAATGACCCAAACAGTGAAATGAAATGTCGAATTGATAGAATCTCCAGAAGGCCAACATCCGAAATGGAACCCCGTACCGCACTCCAGTGAGTGTTGTGTTGTTGTGTTGGTTGGTTGGTATCTGCTGTCTGCTGTCTGTTGTCTGGTGTTATAAAACATTTCATTACACGATACAATTGAGTGAACGCCTTGAACTTCCGCTTCAAGAAGTTCAGCGCCAATGAAGTCAGAGTTGGCCAGAAAAGATTGAAGAAACGAAGGAGGAGGAGGAATGACAGGCCAAGACTTTGACGTCGACTCGTCCGCAGTACATTTTGTGCTGAGTTGTATCTGTATCTGAATCTGAATCAGTGCCTCTGAAACTATACTTTGCTCTGGCTCTGGCTTTGGCTCTGCTCTGCGCGGTGTGTCTCGCAGTTGAAGGCATGTTTCACACTTCAGAGAGCCCTATCGGCGGCCGCAGAAAGCCAAACAAATTGTTAAGTCATAGGCAAAAGACGAGTCTCTCAACCTCTCTCTCTCTGTCCCTCTTTCCGAGACACCAGAACCCAGGTCGAGTGGCTGCAGCAAAAGGAGGCACAGCAAAAATAAACATAAGCAGTACAAAAAGGCTTTTAATTTTATTTTGAAATTTGCATATGGCAGAAAGCGCTCGAGCAGAGCCATAGCTCTAGAACTGGAGTCGGAATCAGAATCGCAATCGCAGTATGAGTATGAGTAGGTGTCTTGAGGGCTCCGCCAAGAAGTATCTAAGAGATACATATGCATGTATGTATGCAATGGCCAAGCTCAGGGCCCTTTTCTATGTCTCTGTGTGTGTGTGTGTGTGTGGGAGGGGAGTGGGGTAAATGCAAGTTAAATTTAATTTATTTCTACAGACATTTGCTGGGGCCTGAAGAGGAGTTCTTGCTGTTGTTGTTGCTTTTGTTTCTGTGTGAAAAATGGCCAAAAGAGGAGTTCCAGCCCCCAGTCTTCAGTCTCCCAGTCTTGCAGTCTCCCAGTCTCACTCTCTTCTTAAGTGGGTTCAACTCTAATGACCGCGTGTGAAAATGAAAATGGAAAATCTTCTTACCATGAAGTTGTTGCTGTGGCGACGGCGGCAGCGTCAGCGTCGGCGGCGTTGGCGGCTTCATCATCATCTGTGGCATGGTCTCGCTCCACTGGCTACCTCCTTCACTCCACTCCACTGCACTCCTTGCCGCGAACTCTGCGACTGCCTCTCTCTAGCTCTGGCTCTGGCTCTGCCTCTGCCACGGTCAAGGCGCAACGCACTCGAAGGCGGACTCGAATGAGGGGCGCAGAAACATGTGAACTTGTGAAAAATCGAAATTCCAATTCCAAGTTGCAACAACGTTGTTGCTGTTTTGCTGTTGCTGTTGCTCTGTTGCAGTTTCTGTTCTGTGGGCAACGTTGAGAAATGATTTACGCTTAAATAACATGTTGCATGTGGCAAGTATGTCGTAGTTGTTGTTGTTGTTGGAGATCGTGAAGTTCTTCGTCTTCGTCGTGGAATACAAAAAAAAAAACTTGAACTTCCTTCAACCATTTGCCTCCCTCCCGTTCGCTCTTTCGAGTGGCCTACGGCAATGATAATGAATTTTCAGCTTTAGCCAGGAAACAGTCAACAAAAGGCAGAGCAATAAGAGAGAGAGAGGGAGAGGGAGAGGGAGAGAGGGAGCATACAAAATACACAAGGGATTCTGAAACAAAATCCGATTCCGATTCGGTGGCTGGGGCCAAAAGTTGTGTCCGGGTATTAGATTCAGGTCATCGTCAATCGGCAATCGATGCCCACAAATTATATTCAATTACATGTTTCCATATCGAGATTTCAGCAAATCAATTATGGCCCACAAATTGGCACAGACACAGCCAGAACCCAAAATCCACAGAGAAGAAGCCAAAGCAGAAAGAATAGAATGGAAAAAGGAACAAGTGGAGAAAATATAAAGAAGTTTGAGCGCAAATTAAAAGATACAATTACAATTGAAGAGATAAACAATACAGGCAGACTACAGAGAGAGTCCGCCCAAAGGGCAGACCTCGTAAATATATTCTGTAATTATGGAATCAGTGCGCAGACAGCGCAGCGCGTACTATAACTACACATATACCTATTGCAAGTGGAAGCTCACAAAATCTGTATCTTATCCCATTTTATACTAAACTCGATTGGGTGTTGTTTTGTCCAAAGGATAAAATGTGAACCGGAGACTTAAACTTGGAATGGGCCAACTCTTAGTCCTGAAACTTTTCCTGCATTTTTTACACAGCTTACGACAAGTTGTTTCAAATCGAATTGTAACAGATAATTGCCCGCATTTGTAGGCCACAGGAAATTGAAACAAATGGTGGCCAAAGCCTCCAAACTTCAAAAATAGTTTCAGCATGGACCAAATTTCACTTCAGCAAATCAACCGCATTCCAATTGGTCTTAAAGTTATGAAATGCAGCGTAGCGCACTGCCAAAAAATGGCAATAATAAAGTCATAAAGACAAAGACAAAAACCAATTGGTGACAGTCCTCGAAAGGGCTTGAGGGGTAAGTTGGAGGAAAAACCAACAGCTGAATGAAAATAGCGATGAGTTGGTGGATGAGAGGTGCAGGGATGCAGCATCAACATCATCATCATCAGCAGCAGCAGCAACAAAAACTATCCATGAGAAGGGAGCTGGGGTAACCATCGAATGACTTGTGCACGAATTTCTGTGGATTTTAATACACTTTGCAGAGGGTACTGTAGGTTCTTCTCCACAAAAGTTAAAGGTAATTCATTCATGGTAGACCTCAACTATACAAAAATATTAATTTATAGTCTTTATTGCGCGAAAGATAAATGATATTTCCACACAAAAAAAGTCTCAAATTATACGCCTGCATTTAATTTCTTCTATCGAAACAATCGAACCGAAAGAGTATCTCAAACTGCGGCCCTTAAGGCAGATGTTTTCCTATTGTTTTTGGTTTTGGGGGTTTTCTATTGGATTTGGCAAATTTTACATAATTTTCCCCCTTCGACTGTCATTTGTGTGTATGGGCAAACAACTCAATTTGAAATTTCTTTAACCATCGAAATTATTTTGTAATATTACCGGATCACAATTTAAGTCTGAATCGTGGCTGTTTTCGGATTTCAAATCACGGTACATACTCCTCTTCGCTCCGAACGGAGTGCATTTTCAAGCTTAGCTAATGTTTAGGAAAACTTAAATTATTTAACTGCTCATTGATGGGATTTTTGTGAACTACGGCGAGATATTTTCGCAGCACCCTCGAAACCATCATCGCCAGCATATGAAAAATATAACATAGAATAAAATAAAATTATATGCCATTTTCCAGTCGGAAATTGCAGCTTCTAAAAGGTTTTCTCTCGGGCGAAGTGAATAATTTAATTAGTTACTGCAGCAAAAGTAAATAAAACCAAAAAAATATGAAAAATATTTACCAGTTTTTTGTTGTCGTTGAATTGAGTTTAAATATGTGTGTAAAACCGGACACATGAGCTGCAATTTGGGGCACGCGCCCACAGAGCGACAGAGCCAAAGAGGTGGAGCGGGAGGGACACACTGAGTGAGTGGAGAGTGCAGTGGGATATACTCGTATGTGTACTGAAGTGCATATCGATATGTGTGTGAAAAATGGCCAACTGCATTGGCAGCGACACCAACAATTGGCCCAAACAGAGTGACAAATACCTCGATACAGAACCGACAGCAGACAGACGGATTGGACGAGAGATACAGGTAAAGTTATCCATTCCTCACCATGATGGAGGACGACGAACAGGCTGTGCAGCAGGCAGACCAGACCGAGGCGAGGGCTGTTGCACTGTTGCATTGCAGTGCACTGCCACAATCGATGGACAAATGGACATATAGCCATTGCCAGACAGTGCCAGATACTGTGTAGACGCTGCCAGACATATGGGGCTCAAAAATGTCGGCTGGCACATGCCAAAATGGCAACCGCAGCGGAAAAATGCCAAAGCCAACGGAAAAAAATGGGGTAAAAAAGGCAACATTTGAGGCAAAAATCCAGCGCAGTCAAATGCCAAATGATTTGTCAGCAATTGCTGCAGGGCATAGACGCATAAAGGGCTAGAGGAGAAGAGTTGAAAGATGAAAGGGAGAAGCCAAAAAAAAAGTCGTTGAAAAAATGAAAGAAAAGCCAGTGCAGTGCAGTGCCCTCAGGGGAGGGCTTTCCGCGTCAGGCATGGCGGGGATTGGGGCACTGCGGAAGCCGTTGATGATGGAACCCATCAAAGTCGCATGAAAGTTGCAATTGAATTTTGCCTATTTCAGTGGTGAGGAGCGACAATGGCGCAGGGGATATTATGGGGCAATGTTAATAATTTTCAACTAATTTCGATTCAGGGACATAACAAATATTTCTTTGTATTTACACTTTCTGCGAATGGAAGCTCCTCCTTTATATTTTCTTTATTTCATTTCCATGTCTACTCATCCAATTCTCTTTCTTTCTGTCACAACTCTCCCTCTCTCTCTCTCTAATTGATCCACTCACCGACCTAAGATTTGCATAACTTTAATTGATTCCCGTCAGTGGAGTGATTGATTTCGAATTTCGTATTGAAATGCGATGCCAGCTGTTGGACAACTCAACCAAAAACCAAATCCAAATTCAAATCCACTCTCAGCTGTGTCTCTCAACGATTCGGAGTTATCTAATGGGTTTTCGGATCGTGATTGCAAGACAAATGACATTTGACATGTTGTGCGGATTTTCAATGGGACAACAAATAAAACTTAATTGTTGCTGCGCGCGGGGGCCTCTCCATATGGTAGGAAACTTTATGCTTATCTCGGAAATAAAAGAAATAAGTTGCTCATAAATTTCTGTTGCCGGCCGAGAGACTGCAATTGTTTAATTGTTTGACTGGGGGTCCGGCCTAGACCGGGTCGGTCCGGTCCGGGCCTGGCCCATACCGGCTGTGTGGCACTATGGAGCTGTTGGCTGTTGGAACTCTGTTTGTTTGAAAGCATTTTTGGTTTTGATGCTGATAATCGGTTTAAAAGTGACTCAACTTTTTCGGCTGCATGTGGCAATTGTTTGCTGTTCGTTTGGTTGCCCCTGCCCTGCCGTTAGAAATTATTGTCAATTGTGTGGAGCATAAGCTGAATTAATTTTCCAGTTTTAATTGCACCATGGAGAAGGAAAAGCCACACAAAAAGAGAGCTTATGTGGTGGAATTTCCATTTGGGAACTTATTATTACTATTTACTATATATTTACTATTTTTTTTTGGCGGCGAGGAGGAGGGCCTTATGCAAGCGACCTTAGGGATTTCAGCCAAAGGTTGGGGCACAATCAAGAGGCGAATCAAAAATCAAATTGCCGCGAGGGTGATGTCAGTCAGTCTGTCTGCCTATCTGTCTGTCAGTCAGCCCCGTCTGTCAGATCGTGATCGATGCCCACAATTTTCATTGGAGTTTTTGTTATTGTTCTTCATGGAATGCGACCGCTGCCGGGGGCTAGAAATCGACTTCAATTTGGCTAAAACCGAAGCCAAAGCCGGGTCGGTCTGGAGTTCGGAGTCCAGGCCAACTGTCAACGAGCCCAGCTGCAGCCTGAAGATATTATTCATAATTCCTTCTTGGCCCTTTTTGGCAGTCACTAAGTCGTGCTGTCAGGTTTTCCGATTGCCCAGTTCTCAGTTCGCCAATTTCCCTTCCCGTTTGCTCAGTTTTCAGTTCGCAGTTCTCAGGTCTCAGTTTTCTAATTTCCCCTTTGGTTCTAAGGTCGTGTCTAAATCTATTTAATTTGTGTTCCCGCTTAATCTTCGGGTTACTTCCTGGTCAACTCATTAACATTCTCATCTACCAGAGGACGACATTTATGCTCTGCTGCTTCTAATTTTCTCAAATTAATTACAAATTCGACAGGGCCTTAATTGAATCTAATCTGAGCAAAATCCGACCCACAACTTTACGCTGGAGAGCCCGGGAGCTCTGCATTTCTCTCTCTCTCTGCCACTGTATCTTGGCCAAAGTTGTCCAAAATGGAAGATATGTAAATATTCAAACACATGCTTCTAAGGAGGACGAAGCTGTGGGCTGTCGGCTGGGGTTCTGTTGCCAGAACTTGTGACAAACTTGGCTAACCGCCATGACGGAGTTGCTACATTCGTTTTGGGTGGGGGGATGCTGGTAGATGGGGTTCGTGTTCGTGTTCCTGCTGGCATGCATGTCGTATACGCAATGTGCCCAAATAAATGTCAACTTAGAATCGTCCCCACCCCTGCTCACTGTCTGCCCCTCTGGCTTGTTCTCGTCCCCTCTCTCTGTCCGATATGGCTGCCTGTATTTAATAAAAACCAAATGAAATTAAATATTCTTCAACAGCTGACAAAATGTCAAGTGTAAAAGCAATAAACGCAAAGAGCACCAAAAAGATGGAACAAACCCAGTAAGAGCAAGAATGGAGGGGTGCAAAGAAAAGTAATATATGTAGCTGGAGATGCAGGGGCAGAGGCAGAGAGCTGTAAAGTTGAAACAAAGCAGTAGAGAATAGAGTTGGAGGAGCGCTCCTAATGAATTACACCAAATGCGGGAGAGCGAAACGAATGAAAAATGATTTAAACTTGCAAAAAAAAAGCCAGCGAAAAACACGTAATATTGATAGAGTTGCGTATTACAGCTATTAGATACCCCTTACTCGGAGTTACATTCATATATACTTGAAGTTCAATTTGTAGTTAATGTTACATATGTACATATACATATGTATGTACATAGCATTATATCAGGAAAAGTGCGGATTGACATATCCCACAAAATATAACATACCATATCATCACTCTACGATTGCAGGGTATGACAAAGCCAAAGAGGAGGGCAAAACAAAAAAAATTAATTTAGCAAATTTTTAATTGCTCATGTCGTTTGGCAAGGAGAGAAGTGGTGGTGTGCTGGTGGTGTGCAGGTGATGTGGCGGGGGGGAAGCCAACGCCAGCCAACGATCGCATCAAGCTTGGCTGAAGCTGCCGGCTATTTGCCTTTTGCCTGCCTCTGCGTGTCGCGTCTTGTCTTGACTTGTCTCATGGCTCGCTCGCTGCCTCTCGCTCACGCTCGGAGGTGAAGTTTAAGGTCAAAGAGAGGTGCAGAGAGCGAGAGAGTTATTCGCACTGTCAACATGCCAGGCAACATTTGTTGTTTCCTTCTTCATCTTCATCTTCATCTCCTACTTGGCCCTGCTGCTTCTTCGCGGCTCCGGCTGCCGCCTTATCGCCTCAAGTTCAAGAGCAGCGCAGTAGCGTCGGACCACAGCCAACACCACAGGCGGCAGCAAGAGGGAAACATTTCTTGCGGTTTTTTTCATATTTCGCAGTGCAGCGCAGAAAGGAAAAAGGGAAGAGATAACAAAAACTAAATTGTCCGCCAGACCATCAGTCTGTGCATCGCAGCTTAGCTCCAAAGCTCCCAGCTGTCACTGTCTGATGAAATTTTTGTTTCTTCTCTCCCCAGACTCTTTGCTTTTGTAAAACTTTTCCATGCGGGTATTATGATTTTTAGCAGGTGTTTGCAGCAGCTCCGACACAGTATTGCTTTTTTTTTGTTTCTGATTACCTTTGGGACCCACATACATATGTACATACCCTTTATTTACATACATATGTACATATGCATGTGTGTACATTTGTAGATAGAAAGAGAGACAGAGTCGAAAGACCCTCATGAACTATCCTTATATTCTTGTTGCTCCGGCTACTGTCACCTGCGTGAGTGCGTGAGAGCCTGTGTGTGTGTGTGTGTGTGTGAGTTCAATTGAAAAATCATTTGAATGGAGAGAACACCTCTGGCGAAATTGATTCCCCTATCAAAAATGGTGTGGAAGTGGCAGCCAGAAAGGATTACTGACAGTTCCATTGAAACATTTGAACATTTTTACAGTTTGACAGTTCCGTTTGCACAAATGAAAATATACAAATGAAACTGCCATAAAAGAACAGCTTGACTGGACATGACGGAATATATTGAACAATATTTATAAATAGTTTTCTTTGCTTATGCGAGTAGCTTACTGTCCGCAGTGTTTTCTTTGGATAGCATTCTGGTGTTCAGTCATGGATTATTATTTGCCAGAAGCAGCTATAAAAATGTAGAAAATATTTTCAATTCACTTAAGTAAAATTATTGCATAAATATGCTACGAACGAACTACATGTATCAATAAAAATAACTGCACAAACAATTGGGACTGTGGATTCCGTTGAGACTTAAATAAATAGTCGTCGATTTCAATGAAATTGCCAGAATGTGCTGCCAGCTCTAACTTGTTATTCGTTTTGCAAGGCCATGTTGGAATTTTCATCGATATTAACCCCCTAAAATACGAGCGGCCACTCTACGCAAATGAGATTTAATCACTAATTGCCAATCGGGGGCACATTTTTCGCTGTGGTTTTGCTGCTATTGACTGTTTGATCTGCTCCCCAGTGGCCTAATTTGCAAATATTTATTGTCACGGCAACAAATTGTGTGTGTCGCTCTGCGGATGGAAACGCAGTTCTGGTTTATCGGGGAGCCACTGCCCTCCATCGGGGCATATACTTTATTGGTCCGTACACTATTCGGTCGGGAGTCCCTTTTGCATCGTGGCCAATGGCCAAACTCCGTTGCATTGAAATGTCTGTTCCATGGGAACCAACTATTCCATTGGAAGCTCTGCTCTATGGGGTACGGCACCCCTCCTACTCCACCACTCCTCATAAAATCGAAACCTATCCCCTGGGAGTCGAATCCGAGAGATAGAAATGGAAGCTGGTTGCAGCAGCAGCAGCAGCACTTGCCCTGTTTGTCAGTTGGCTCATAATTTATAAGCCATATGAGTGCAGTGCAGGATGTTGGCAATTGGCCACCAGGCTGAAAGAGATACAAAGAGTGAGAGAGAGAGAGAGGGGTCGCAAGGGGAGGCTCCAATTAATTACCTATGTATGTATGTGTGTGGCAGGATAGCAGAACGAAGTGGCATTTGCTGTGCCATGCCAGTGCAACTGGTCATAATCAAGTCCAGGGCCAGCAGCTCAAGCTAATCAGCCATGGATATAGCCATTTATAAAAGCCAACAGTGAATCAAAGACTCTCTCCCTGTCTATTCAACCTGATGCCCTGCCCACTGCTCCCCTGTCTCATTGTGCAGCTGATAAAATGCAAATTTGCATTTATCCAACGCGATTAGAAGCAGACAGACGAACGGCAGCGACAACGACAGCGACAGCAAAAGCATTCGAGAGCAATAAAAATATTTGCCATGGCAGTTGCACCATTGCCTGAAAACAAAACTGAATTAATCAAGTGGGGGTAGCGAGTGGTGGGAAAAAGGGGGAGGCGGTCTTCTTGTGGCAAGTGGCAAGTGACATCCGCTTGCTCGTCAGCTTCCGCAGGCAGGCAGGCAGTCAGCAGGCAGGCAGCCAACAGTCGGCAGCTGTTCTGTTCTGGTCTCCCCATAGACCTCCGCACAACGGAAATGTTAAATGCCGCCAAGAGGCAAAAATCCGAATCCTCCTGCCTGCCTACCTCCGCTGCCCCTGTGACAGCCCCTGTGGCAGTAGTATCCGCTCCTGGCCCTTTTCACTGATCATTGATTGAGTTTCGTTGCGTTCCATTTGGTTCTGGCCATGGGCCCAGCTTTTGCCTACATTTGCCATTTCCCTTGCCTTCCCTTTGGAGCTTATTCGTTTTTTTTTTTTTCTTCTTTTTGTTGCTGCTTTTTGTGCGTCCTGTGCTTAATGCTGAATAGACATGTTGGCCATGTTTGTTGACCAGGCCAGCTGGCTGTCTCTCACTCTCTCTCTCTCTTTCCTTCACTCTTAGCTACTTATCGCTCCCTCTGTTAGCAAGTATGTACATATCTCTGCGACTGCATCTGTTCCTGTAAGTGACTTGCGACACAAAGTGCTTTTATTGATGTTCATTTGTTAAGGCAATTTGTAGCATTTTGTGACATTTATGCGTCTGGGCCATTTAAATGCCATTATGCAACTTGTTGTCAATCTATTTTTGTGGCAAGAGAGAGGTGTGTGTGTTCGTTCCCCATTTAACATGGAAACATGAGACAGGCACTCAAGTGGCAGCCAATTGTTGACTTTCATTGAGTGCAACTTCTTGTTTTAATTGCCAGATATACGACGAGTGTTGCTTCCAATGAAGTGAATGTAGGTACACATGCATTTGGCTCTTAGCTGATTGTCGGCTAACATTCTGTATGATATAGTAGCCAAGAAATCAGGTTTATTTGTCAACATATACGGGTATACCTCTATTGAATATTATTCGATGTACAAATGAACTCAATTCCTACTGCATTAATCAACTAAAAGCACACTCTCTCTCTCTCCCTCATTATTTGACTGCTTTGCTAGCAAGTATTCCCCAAAATCAAATCGAATCAATTAGACTTCCGTTCATAGCACCCAAAACCAGATGCAGCTACATTTATACATATATCTAAATACATGTTTACTTGTCAACAATTTGGACTACGAATTAAGTTCGGGTTTCAACAGCACTCAAATCTCCCATCGAAAACAAATCCACTGACCTGCCGCAACTTGATTTTGATTTCATTTTTTTTTCGAATCAAAAATGAAATAATAAAAAAAAAAACAAATATGCAGCTAAACGTAAACGACACTTGGCTTCAAATATTCCGTTTTAAATTACTGAAATATTTCGTTTATTTTGTTTTGTTTAAATCTATGCAATATAGAGGCAGGGAGGGGGAGACGGGGTGAACCAAACAGGTTTGCTCTGGCTCAAAGTTGGGCAATCGGTGTTTCTTTTGGTTCTCTCCCACTCGGCCTGCAGTTCATATTCATTAATTTATCACTCGCTCTGAATTCGGGGTAACTCTATACACCAGTTACTTGTACACACATACACACACACATTTATATATATATATATATATATATATATATATGTTAATGTATTTATGTCGGTTTGTGTAACCAATTATGTGTGAAAAACCTTTTTTTTTCTTCTTTTTTTTTTAATTTATAAATTTTGGTTTTCTGTGGCGCTGCGGCCTTGCCGCTGCTGGTGGTAGTAACGGTAACCAGTAGGATTCAACTCCTGGTTTTGGATTACAATGAATAATGGGCTCGAAAGGCGTTGGCGGAAATGCCCGGCAAGATAATAATGAATGGGAGGTACTCGCAGGATAGCTGATCCTTGAGGGAAGTGAAAGGCTGAGATAATGAAAAGTGAATGGGAAAGATGATTAAGGTTGCTCACTCCCCCTCTCTTTCACTCTCTCTCTATCTGCTTGTAGCACATTTAAAGATAGCTTTTAAGACGGGAACAGTTTAAAGAGCACGCTTAAAGGCAGCCAAAAAATGCTTAACTAATTGGTATACAATCTTTCTGTTTATCTACGCTATTTATTTGTGTTAATAGTTTCTGTTTGCCGATGAATTCCAGACTCCAATTTATCTTAGACATCATTTTACATGCTAGTCTCCTTGCTGCATTTCATTTTGCACCACAATTCGTTGCAAGTGCATTTTACTATCTCCCCATAAATTCCACATTCTTAAGCTTCTTTTATTTCAAATCATTTCATATGCAGAGTCGTAAATTCCATGCAAAAGTTTTCGGCGCTCAAATCTGTGTGTTATTTGTTGAATATTTTTGTTGCTGTTGTTGCTGCTGCATGCTGCATGCACCTTTATCTTGGTGCATTACGTGAGCTGGCTGCCTCGGCGGGAGAGTCGAGTGCCAAGACTTCGGGAGTGAGTCCCGCCAGGCGATGGAGAAACAAATCAATGTCTCTACCCCTGTGTTGCTGCCACAGCCCCTATCCTTACCCTCTCTAACTCACCCTCTCTCTTTCTAATCCATCGATGAAATTGCATTCGCTTGGGATGTGTGTGTGTGTGTGAGTGGGTATCTGTGTTTTAATATGCGTTAAGCGTTGCCGCTGCCGCTGCTGCTTGTCGATGCCTGTTCCCTGTTGCTTTCCAAACATGCCACACTTCGATCTCAACTCCCTGCCACCACCCTCTGCCAGCTCTCTGCCACACTTCACCACTCATTCTCCTATTTGCAACACGCCCCGCAGCACTAAAACTTTTGCCAAATGCATTTTGCGGTTGAATTTTTTTCCCTCTTTTTTTTTTTGTTTCTGTTTGTTGTTGTGGTTGTGTTGCATTTGTCACAAGTTGCTGTTGTTGCTGTTATTGCTGCTGCTGCTGCTGCAGCGGCAATGTTTGTGCAACGTGTTTGTGGCAGTGTTTGCCGAGCTTATGCCGCGCTCTTTTTTTTGTTTTGGAGCTTCAATGTTTGATTTTAGATTTTATGCAGGGAAAAAATCAAATCATATGTTGAATAAATTCAAAAAGCTGCACATAATTTCAACTGAAATTTGCCAATAGAAAGCGCTTTAAAGGACAATTGAATGAGGCGCCTTATTGGGCCTGGAAGGGGGCCCAGCGCACAGGAAATGTATCTTAAATTTACTAAAGTTTCCTTCCACTCGTAAACTGACAAATTGGTGCACAGAAGGGAAGCGTCTGGCTTGCTGCTGATTGAATTTCAAGAAAATCTACTTAGTGGAAAATCTTGAATCAAATTGCAATTTCCCGCTGAATGTGCTTCGTAGCTCGAACCCACCACCAAAGGACACTTTGACCAGCGTAATTTATTGGCCATATTTATAATAAAACATGAAGGAGACACTGCAGCAAAAATGAATCTTCCTTGGGTAAGCGTTGAGCAGTGAGGGGAATGCGACGGAAAGCAGAGTTGCCCAGAGAAAATGAGAATTATTAAAAAGCAGAGTCTCGTTGATGCGGTTTTTTTGGTTCAAAGTTCTGCTCACAACAAAAGTTGCATCAATTCGTTTTGCCGCCGCTTCCTTTGCCTCGTGACTCTTCTGCTGCTGCTGCTGTTGCTGCTGCACTAGTGCTTCTGTTTCTTCTACGTCTTATTTTTTCGCTTTATTTTTCTTATACTCGTACAACTTCTTCTTCTTGTTTCGTTTTCCTTCGCTTTTCTGTGGCTTTGGCGATTCATCTAAAAATAGCTTTTCCTCACGCTTGCAGTGTGTTAAAAATAACATCATATTTTTCCCCCCAGGTTCTGGTTGCACTTTGCGATCAAATTGAAGAAATGTGTTGCAAGTTTGCGTGCACCGAGGGACCCAGGGCAGCGGTGTGCGGAGGGTGGGGCCTGTAGCTAATAGTTAATAAAATGCCAGAACTTTAAGTGGCAGCCATAGAGCAGTTCGTCCGTCCCTTCCTCTCTCTCACTCTCTGCCTCTGTCTCTGTCGCTCCGCTTCGATCCCTAAGCGGGGTGCTGTAATCAAAGTCAACAGAAAATGTACCTGTTAGCATGCTTCACGCACACACACAGATGCTACACATACGTGTGTGTGTGTGTGTGTGTGTGTGTTTGTATGTATGTATGAGCACCTGCCTTTGACTATAGGTTGAGGTTCTGGTTGACTTTGCCTCACTGTCTGTCTCTCCGACTCTCTGTGGCTCCTTCTGTTGTCTGTGTCTGTGGCAGAGAGTTTAATGCCTGCGTGTCATGAATGGCATCGCAATGTTTCCACTTTAGGGCTTCCTTGCCACAAGCTCACACACACGAGCGCGCACACACAACACACACACACACACACAGATACGGGCCACATCAGTTGGCTGATAAAATTATGACATATGAAACTTTGGCTGACATCAGGCTTAAGCCCTGGCAAAAACCAAAGCATGCAAAGTCACTTTTTTTGTTGGCCTTTTCTTTCGCTTTTGACTCTCCTTGCTGCCTCTCTCCCTAGTTCCCCACTCCTGTTGTGGCCATAAACATGCACACAACATGGATGACGCAGACCCCGATAAAGCGACTCCTCCGGAGCACTACGGTCCTCCTTCTTCTCCTCTTCAACGGGCACTTGATTAAAGTGGATAAAAGCCGAGCAGAGGACTGGAGTTTAGAGAGTGTGAAAGAGCTAAAGAGAGAGAGAGAGAGAGGGGGGTTTTTAGTACCCCAAACGTGGTAAGAAAGCACTGGCGAATTTTGGAATTTAAGACGCTTAAAAGGAGTTGCAAAACGTCCAGAAACGAACGAAATTAAGCCAAGAATGCTAGAGAATTGGCGACTCTGGGAGATTGAGAAAGGGAAAACTCGATTATCCGCTACCTTTTTCTTGCAGTGTCAGTAAGGAGCCATTGAAACAGGCAACGAAACGAAGTAGCATAAGTTTTTGGTTGCAAAAACGGCGTAGGTAGTTCTGTGGCAACAAAGCTGTGCTCCGGGTAATGGCCAGCCCAGACACATTAAGTATGCGCCACCGGGGCCTCATTGCCACACTCGACGCTCGTGTGTCGCCTCAGCACAAAAGTTGTCGAGTAAAAGTCGAAGGACTCTCCCTGTACATTTGGTGTTTTAATTAAAATGAAATTAAGTATCCACTGGGAACACAAAGGGCGAGGGGTGACAGAGTGAGAGTGAGGGCCATTGGGGGCGGCATTGGAGTGAAGTTTGTGGCCGACTGAACACAACTGTACAGTGTCCACGGAATGTAAGCCACACATTTTTAATACGCAATTGTAATACTCGTAAGTGGAATATGGGTCCAGCGGCCGAAATGCAATTACCGGTCTGTGTGTGTGGAAAGGAGTTCCTCGGATGACAAAAAGCGAACAAAAACTGATGGAAGGGAAATGGGAATGAGTTGTGGCAATAAGTATGCAAAACGTTGATTGGATGGTGCTTGCCTTTCAGTGGCTGAACTTCTGATGAAGGGAAAGTGGTGGATATAAGAATACGAATTTCGTAGATGGGGAATGGATCGTCTGCTTGCATTATATTTATTTTTATATTTTATTTATATTTATTTATTATTAACGTTGCCTCATGTCCCATTTTGGTGTTACCCTTCTGCCTTGGTGTATTCTTCATTCGCTTTTTTATGTACCCCGATTCCTGCTCTACATTCTCCAGTGGCACATCTTATTCTTCTTTATGTTTATCGATCTGCAGTCTTTCCACACAGGACGCATCCTGTGTTGCCTAAACACTTTCCAGCTTGTCGTTTCCTTTCATTAATCTCTTCGCTATGTTCTAATCAAACTGTTCCTCTTTTTTTATGCACTCCTTATTTGCCCTAATCCCCTGATTAAGAGAGAGCCACAGCAACACGGCGAGAGCAAGCTGATGATGATCCGATTAAAGCTCTTATCGGTCACTCCTCCACTCTCTAGTCCGTTCCTTAGTGCAGCTGAAACATGCAACTTGAATTACGCTTAAAGAGGGGGGGCGGTCAGAAGGTGCTTGAAAGAGTAAAAATAAATTCTGTTAACAGCAGCGCCGCTGCCCTACAGAAAAGGGGAAGCCAAGCGGCAACAAAAGTTTCAGTTACAGTTTTTTTCCCCTGTTGTAAGCTCTTTCTCTTTATGCGAAACGGCAAGAATGGCGGAAGGGGCGAGAGGGTAACGGAGGGTGAAGAAGTCGGGGCCCTGACCAGGGCTACAAATTTTGTTGGCTTTGAATAAGTTACACTACCACACCGGGCTCCTCCCCTCCAACCATCTTGTAAATAAAAACATATTTATGCAAGGCTAAGACCAAGGATAAGGATGATCCTTTTCGATGGCAATGAAAGGGGTTGCAGCGGAGAGGGGTCCGTGCTGCAGCAACTTGGCCATGAACAAAGGGTACAGCGAGTAAGAGGAAACGGCTTGCTCATCTAAAGAGCGTCTAAAGGGCCCTGCGGCCAGGAGCGAAACCAAATTTATTGCAGGTCGCGACGTATTTCCTTTATCTTTTTTGTTGCATTGTAATTAAATGTTTGGTCAAAAGCAAAACTTAAATTTTGTTGCACAGAAACAACAGCAGCAGCAGCGGGCGGCAGACGGCAACGCGAAAAAACCAAATTGCAACATGCCGCATCAATTTCGTAATAAATTCTCAACGGAAAAAAAGAGCGAGATAAAAGGCAAACAAAAACAAAACACAAAACAAAAAGAGTATATAAATAAACAAAAAGGTATTTGGCCTTGATGGTGGGCGTGTCGCGGTTCGGGGTTTGTGGTTCTTACGGTTCGCCTTCAATGTTGTTCTTTTGAAAATATTTTTGAGCATAATTTATTTGTCTTGCTGTTTTTTTTTTTGTGTGGCTGGGCTTTTGAGTTTCTTCTGAAACGCCCTGGAAACATGCAAATTAACTACAATTTTGATATCATTTTTCGTATTGTTTTACGCAGCTACCATTTTGGTTCCAACTCTTTTTTTTGTTTTGTTTGCTTTATCATCGAATGCGAAATTTATATTTGCGTTTGCATACCCTGTAATGGTGGAGTGATGGGGTATGTACTCCTCTATATAAGTGTGTATTTATCTTTGTATATTCTTCAGGCGAAAAACATATACTTTTCGATCAGCTTCAATCAGTAATCCAAACGAAATCCAGCTTTTGCAGCAATCTAGTGATTGCCCCCTTATTGTGTGTTGCAGCTAGAATCTGAGTCAAGGGTATGCTATAGTCGTAATACACCTGAATATAAACCATCTTTTTTTATTTGTTTTCGTTTAGTTCTGCTGCTGTTCGCATATTTTGTTTGTTGCTTTCTGTGTGTGTTTTTATTTGTTTCTGTTGTATTATGTTATAAGCCGCTAATTTTGTTTAATTATGGACCTTTTTGATTGTCATTCCTCGTATCGGGGGAATGGGGAGGACTCCAAAGAATCGCCAAGAATCTGCCTCTGATGTCATAATGTGAAGTCATGACTGGGACAAAGAGAGAGAGAGAGAGAGAGAGAGAGAGAGAGAGATTTCGAGTACGGAAAAGGTAGTGCTACAGTGCGTTTCAGTATGCACGTGGAGATATGGGAATTCTGCATTGCAATCAAAATGCTCCAAATTTTGAAAAGCTTTTCAGATTGAAGGGCATGATTCCTACAAAGGAATTTAAAGAATAGTTTAATACTAATAGCAAAGTTAAAAGCAAACCCCCTTTAAAATGCATCTCTGGATGTTTTATTTTCTCCCACAAAGCACTTACACTTTAGCACCGCACTGTCTCCACATTGCACATAATTGCATTGCATATATTTTTTCTCGCATATTTTCCGTGGCATCAACAATTTTGTATTGCATTTCAAATGCTGCAACGACACTGAGCGTTTGTTTCCATATCTGTGAATTTGTTTGCCGATTTCCCATTGTCCGTTGGTGTATGCTGAAAAAGGGAAATTGAAAATTTGAAAATGTTTTGTTGTTGTTGTTGTTGCAGCTGCAGCTTCAATTGTATTCAAATATTCGAGACATAAATTATAATTTTCTGAGCGCAAAATTGTGCATAGAGGCCATAGACAGAGTGAGCACTTCCCCCCTCATTGTTGCACCAAGCAGGCGGTGCTGCCCCCTCATCCACTCTGCTGCCACTTCGCCCTCTCCCTCGCCTCTTTGTGTGTGTGTGTGTGTGTGTGTGTAGTTTGTGGCGTGGCCTTGTTACTAATAACCTCAATATGAGATCTACACAAGAACACATACAATACTGCAAGTACGTATGAATATCTGTGCCTCTTGCTCTGGCTGTGCCTGTGCCACTGCCACTGCCCTCGCACTCACCCACACATCTTAGCCATCTTCCATTTGTTGGTAGCCTCTCCACAAGGGTAAAAGTCTTCAGGGGGTTCTCATGTTTCTTCAAGAGTTTTCCCTTTTCGGTTTCACTTTTCACCAGTTCCGTTCTCAGAGGCAAATGCATGACGAACGGCCGCAAGTGATACACATGGAGTGTGTGTGTGTGTGTGTGTGTGTTGCCCTCGTCTGCGGGGTAGTGTGAAATATTTAGCAGCTGCAGAGAGGCATCGTAATGCTTATGAGGCCTGATAATTAGAGTACAAATCTGTTTGAAAAGCTCCAGCGAACAGGCGAAAGTTGGCCAAACAAAGAGAGCGAGCTAACAGGAGAGGCTGGGGAAGAGCTGCTCGTATGTAAAGAGATGCGTGCCGTAACTGTAAAGAGATAAATGCAAACAAATTGATGATCAGCCAACAGGCTGCTGCAAAAACAAATTACTAGCAATTTCAGCCGGAGAACCGTTAAAGAGGAGCAACAATGAAACGAAACGAGAACAAGAGCAAGAGCAAGAAAGTTGCCCCGCATCACTGATCGAAGCTGTAGATACCTCGCTTGGCAAGCCATGGCACAGCTCCGTCTGCAAAAACAGAATTACCCTCCGTTCAAGGGTAGACAAAACGATGCCAGGCCAAAAGTGCGCGTCCGCACAGCGTTCATTAGCCGTGGCCCAGGCATCTCTGTCTCGGCATTTCCGTGGCCATCTATGCCATCTAGCCATCTAGCCGTATGGCTAACTATCTGGCTGGGCCCCCGTATCTATCAGCTGCAAATTGTATCGAGTGCAATGCATAGAATTTATTGCTTCCTGTTCGCTGCCGAATGCCAAAACCCCAGCCAAAAACCGCCAACGACTCTGCAGCCAGCTGCTGGTAGTAGTTGCAACTGGGACTGGCACTGGCACTGCTCGGATTGAGGCTGATGCGGATGCCAAGGCGGTGGCCAGGGGGGGGCCAGGGCAGGGCAGGCGGCAGAAGCAGGGTCTCTGTGGCAGCTTGGACTTGGCAATTATGCCATTTGACATAATTCATAACTGCTGCAGCGCGCAACAGCGGCAGTGGCAACATCAGTTAGCTGCCACTGCAACCCGTTTTGGTAGCAACTTTGATTCCAGATGCCTTTGTTATCATCAATTTATGCGAACGAAAGTTGTTTGAACTGCGAGTCGTCGTCGTCGTCGTCATCTGCTATTGATGGGTATCAGAGTGGTTCGAAGCGGAACACCACACGAGGGAAACGGGGCTCCCCGTCCAGCAGGAAACTCTGCCACCGGCTGACCATGTTGCCTGCCACACTGCCACAGCTATGCCTCCTGGGAATCAGGTTAACTTCGCTCCGTGGCAACTCTTTCCCTTTCCGCGTCCTCTGCTGCTTCTTAATAAATTGACAAAAGTTTGTCATATGCATTGTTAGCTGGAAGAGCCCCTTGGGTGCCCCAGAACCCCATTCCAGAAACCCCCTCGAGGCTGGCCTATTTACCCGCTTCAGCTACAGCCACAACCACAGCGAGTGGGTGGCAGCCAAACTGCAGCAGCAACAGCAACTGCAAAACTGCAGTTATGCCACTTTGATGAACTTTTGTGGCAACTGTGAAAATGCTTTCTGTTGGTTTTCTATTTTCCTATTTTCACAATATTTTCCCCCATTTTTTTTCCAGACAGCATTGCCCTTTAGCCTGGGTTACTAGGCAGCAGCTACTTGTTGGTCTATTTGGCTAAATGGGTTAAACAGTGGCCGACATAAGGAAGCAGCCAGATTTGAAATTAATATTAAGGGCCGAAAACTGAAACTCTCTTCTTAAAAATAGTTTATTCTATTGGATTTTATTCTTCGATTTATTCAAGATTTTATTTCTAGCATATGTATATGTATACAAGCATATAAATAGATTGCTTCATCAACTGCACAGCACAGAGAAGTTTCTTCAAAAGCGAATTTTTCCCATTAACTTTGCAACTGCATTTGACACTCGCCTTTTGCTTTATAGTTCCGCCACGCACTGTACAAGTGTCATAGAAATATTCTTGCATTCTTTTGATTATTGCATCTTTGATAAAGTTTATTCAAGTACTCTCGGTCTGGAATTGGTTTCTTCTTTACACTTTTTCTCTCTTTCATCTGCAGTTCCTTTCCAGAGAATTTTCCATTTGTCGGGGGCTCTATTTTCTGCCCTGCCCACAGCCATCTTCATTTCATTCTTTATGGAGTTTGAGTCCCCTACGACTTCTGTGTTTGCTGGCTTTCATATTCTGAATTGAAACTTGTGCTCAAAGAACATTTGAAAATTGTTTGCCCCTCACATTTTTCTGATTGTGTGGGAGAAGAATTTAATTAAAGTAAACTCAAAGGCCGGGTGGGGGGGTGGCGATGTTATTTACCCCAAATAGAACTCAACTGCAGAGAGCACGCCACACAACAAAACTTTGGCTCAGGTGTAATTGCCTGTGCGCAAACTTTTCGCAGTAAATGTGCATATTTACGCCCGTATTTTAAATATTTTTTTCCCAGTGAACGAACATGCAACACGGCAGGCAGCCCCTTTTTGTTGTTTCTGTTGCGATGTGTTCTAGTTGTTTATGCATTTTTCACATATTTATGCTCTGATGCCACATGCCACATGCCGCATGCTCAGTTTCAGTTTCAACAGCGCACACACAGAGTGAATGTGGCACAGGGGCAGAGTGGAGCCGTCTTCATTTTTGTTTTATGGAAATGAATGTATGGGGTAAAAGTTTTCAGGCAAGAATTTTCACTTTTCATTGCGCAGCGCAGCGCAGCAGCAGCAGTGGCAACATTGCATGCCACATGCAACAATCGCAAGCAATGGGACCTTGTTACTTTGATTATTGTTATTTGTCAATGATTTAATTCCGATTGGACTTGATTGACAGACACTCGAAAGACACTTCCCAACCCTAGCAATAATTTCACAGACATTCTGCAGTGGCTGCAACAGTTCAAGGTTGCATGTAAACACAATTTAAAACTTGGCCAACTTGCTGCACTTGCTCCCACCCCACACCCCACTCTGTATTGATTGACTATGAAAATCCATCATTACAACTACAATAAATCCTATAGTCTTAGCCTCCATACCATTCCCTAGCTGCACTTCAGAGACAAAATTGCTTTTTACATGCATGGCCACAAAACTAATTACCAACTGAAAGTGTCAAGCCATTGGAGTGGCTGTTGCCGTTCTCTCTCTGTCGCTCGCTGCAACACTCAATGCCCTCTCGGTTCAAGTGGCAGGTTGAAAAAGTTTGCCTGCCACAAAGCCGACAGCAGCAGCAGCCACAACGGAGACCTACACAAAACACTCATACGTAACTTTAAGAGCAGCAGACAACATGAGCAATTTACGAACAAAAAAAAAAAATGAAACAAAAAACAAATGGAAGAGGCATTTGTTTTATGCGTTTTTGGTATGAGATTGGCAATACCCTGGAAAGTCAAAGCTGCTGATAGAGTTTTTATTAATGCACGAGTCAAAGCATACAAAGTTTTCATGTGAACATATGGGAATTCAGGAAAGATTTGCCCAATTAAAGCCTGGCTATTCAAACCTGTGCCAACACCAAAAAATCTTTAAAATTAAGTCGCTTCTTCGTCCAAATGCATTGCAACGAATGACTTTATCAGCGCGATTCTTTATGCTGCGCCAAGTCAAACATTTTATGGCCAAGAAGAGGCTTCGCTTCGGCTGCCTTCCCACAGGAAAACACCCCAATGTAAGGGTAAAAAAAGAGAAATATAAAAAAAAAATTTCTATTTTATAGGCAAACAAAAGCCAACGAAAATCCACAGAAAAAATTTAAAACCAATTTTTCTATTTTCGTTGTTGTTGTTGTTTTTTTCGTTGTTGCTGTTGAAAAATGGCTGCAACATAAAAATTGACCTCAGCGACAAAAGGCGGCCAAACGACGACGACAACGACGATGGCAACGGCAACTTTAGGAAGCAAATACAACATTCATGTGGGGGAGGGGGTAGAGCAGGGGCTAGGGGCAACACACACTCAAAAGTGGAGCAGCAATTGCAAACTGGCCCCCAAGACCAAAGCAGCAGCAGCAGCAACAAACGCGATCAACGACCAACACAGGAGAGCTAGGGGGAGAGATATATTTGGAGAGACTCTGGGGCATGGGGCATGCAACAGAGATAGACGGACAGAGGGAGAGAGAGAGACGAGTGTCGTCGTGTCTTTGGTGGGCAGACAAATTACAGTAGCCAGATTTTCTCGTCTTCAATGTTGTTTTGCATTTTGCACTCGAGCCACGCCTAATGCACGCCCACTCTGCCTATTGTTGTTGCTGTTGTTGTGGCATGCTTTTGTGGCTGTTGTTGCTGAAGATTTTGTAGTTTTAGAGGCATTTGTTGTTGGTGTCGTTGAAGTTTCTGTTCTTGTTGCTTCTACTACACGCGCCAAACATGTTTTTGGTTTTGTTTTTTTTTTTTGTGCTCATGTCTGTAGTTTATACTCGTATATATGTATATATATATATTTTTTTTTTGTCTAATGCTCCGAAGAATGTGGTTTACTTTTTGGATGAGTTAACAAGCTCTGGCCACACTACATGTGCTGCTTGTGGCTTGTAGTTGTTCTTTTTTATTTCTTGTATTTGTAGTTGAAGTTGCACTGGCTGTGCTCTTGTTAGTCGCATTCTCGTTGCCACAAATTTGTCATAGAAAGTGTTTGGCACTAACAACCCATACATCAGATTCGAGTGATAATTAAAGTCAAAACCTGAGAGGCATGTGACAGGTAGGTGTTGGAATGGATGCATTCTAAACACACTGCTGGCCCCATAATTGTGCCAGAATTATGTTTGTTGTTTGATTTAATACTTTACCAAATTACTAACAATATATTTCACTTTTTTGTTTGTATGTCATTACAGCTAAAAGCTTCTGTACAATTTGGTTTGCCATAGACTCGCGACGTGTTTGTTTGGGTAAGTTTTTGTTTTTGTTTTGTGTTTTTGTTTTTATCTTAATTATGTTTACAATTTTGAGTTGAAAATCACAGGAAATTATTGCTATTTAATCATGTGGAATTCTGTATATTTTTACGTGCTCTCTTTGGCTCGTTTTCTGTCAAGAGCAAAGCCAATCGAATTATTTTCTGTGCCAATTGCAAAGGGGCCAATCAAAACCCTCTTGTCTTGCTCCCTCCCGCTCTCCTTCGCTTGGTGTGAAGTGCGTTGGCTTAACGGCAACTTTCCGACATATTTTATTTATGACTGCACAAAAGCAACAGCAAACGCATTGGGCCCGTATGGTAATGAGGCCTAGTTCTGTTGGCCATAAACAGATTATCAGCAATATTCCAGCGCTCACTTTTATTGGCTTCTTGGCAGGCCACTTACCCAGAGACCAGCGCACAGCGAGCAGCGAAGAAGGAAGCACAAGGCACAAGCAGTCGCAGCCCCGCCATTCGTATTCGAACTCAAGTTGAGTCATAAGATGGCATTAGCTTGATTATTACTCTTGAGCGACTCTCTTTTTTAATACGCACTTGATGCTGCTGCTGCTGGAGCTCTATGCTGAAGCCCCTGCTGCACGATAAGTTTTTCACCGATGCGAAAGGCATGTGTGAATGTGTTTAATGTTCACGAATAAAACCATTTGTTAAGTGCACATTTATTGATTCGGTGCTGCTCTGCTACCAAAATGAACTCACTGGAATGATCTGATGGCTCGTTTTGGTGCTTTACTTTGGCTGTGAACATTTGCCGACAATTAAATATGTAGAGCTACGGTGAAAACCGTAGGGTGTACTATGAGCCAGCTTGATTAAGGCGTGGCCTTATTTTCCGCTGACGTCTGTCGCGTGACGACTGTGGACGGGGGGCCCACGCCTTTGGAGATTTATTGCCGCGTGTGTGTGTGTGTGTGTGTGTGTGTGACTGAGTGTGTGTGTGTGTGTGTATAAGCTATGCTCATTCTCAATCTAAATCTGAATCTGACTCTGATGGTGACTTATTTATGTGAGTGGCGGCTGGCTGCTGCTGCTGTTACTGCTGCTGCTGCTCTCGAGTGGCGTGGGCAGCGAGCGTTTGCTCTTTTGACTGTTGTTCCCGTTCCCATTCGCGTTCCATTTACATAAATACAACAGATACAAACATACATACATACTTACATATACATATATATATATATATTTCGGCAGCTAAAACGCTTGCAAAGTGGCTCCGCTCTTTCCCTTGGAGAAATTAGTCTGGCAATCTTTGATTTATTGCCAGAAATTCCCTTTTTGCCGCTTGCAATTCGGTAGCATTTTGTTGCTTTGACACCAATTGGTGTTTTCGGTTGTCTGTCCGTCCGTTGCACGCTATTGTGGCAGTGGCAGGAGCATGGTTGCTGTTGCTGCTATATGCTGCTGCTGCTGTTGCTGTTGCTGCTGCTACTTTTGCTGGTTTTGCTGTTGCATGTCAGTCAGTCAAATGGCTGACAGCCAAACGAACAAAGTTCGTGTTCGGTTCGGGGCAGAAGCTGTGTGGCGGCGGCGGCAGCAGCAGCCTCTTGTTGTTGAAGTGCCCAAACCGAAGGTCAAACCATTCGGTGGTGTTTGGCTGTTTGGCTGCTGCATTTGCAGAGTGATCGAAACAATGTGTTGAGAGCCATCGAATTTGAGCACTTGAGTGGTCAATGTCGCCTCTGTGGCTGGTTGGCTGCTTTGTATACCCTGTACTTGCGCCCTGCGAGCGAGTGTGTACTGCATTCGTGGAGGTGTAGACCATAGAACATAAAACATAGAGCAAACCGAACTGTGGAGACGCTCTCAGGGGGGGTACCTGTGGTGTACACAATTTTAAAGCTACTACCATTTAGCGCTATTATTTATTTGGAGTTTATCTACCAAATAAACAAAAAGCATTACAATTAGGCAGCATTACATGACATCTTCGCTTTCTATATTCAGCGTGCGAGGGATTTTATAGAATAAATAAAATAAAATATATAATAATAATAATAAAATAAAATTGTATACTATATAAAACCAAACCATATTTCTGCAGATTTATAATGTATTCTAATCCATTGAAATATTGAATGTTGATGTCCATGACTCAATCTTTAGCAATTTCGCTTGACAAAAAAAAAACCAAAACCAAAAGCAAAACGAAAATGCAAAGTAAAGTGAAATAAAACAAAAAGATTTGGAATATCATGAATATTTTATGAACTGAGAATGAGAAACTGGTTCCATTTGCTCCGTCTTGCTCTGCCCCCTCTCTTTCACCACACTCCACTCCATTCCATTCTCTGTTTCTGTCTGTGGCTTTCGCCCTCATTACAAAACACAAATCATGCATTGCGTTTACTTAACGGTTAACAAAAAGCTGACAAATTTATTGTCACCGCTGACATAAATATCGGCATCGGCATTGGTATCGGACTACTGCCACACAGGGGAAATGTGTCAGCCGCACTGGGGACAGTAATGTGCCAAAAAATCGTGCTGTAATTGACATATATACGGGGGTATATCACAGTATACATATACATTTATACATATAATGTAATGTATATCAGGTTCACATTATGCAGAATGAGAACAAAAGACTCAAGGAAAGAGTAAAGAATCCGCACAGCGTTCTCTGAGTAATTGAATGAGTGTGTGTTCGGTGTGTGTGTGGTCGTCGCTGGGAGATCAAAGGTGCATTTGTACATGGAACTCATTCTTAATGAGGATCACAGCTGTATGCAGAGCTTTTATCATTTCGGGCTTTGCGATCTACTTTTGAGATTTAAATCTGTGAAATGTCACAGAAAAGAAACCACTTAACTCAATTAATTTATCGGAACGGTAACTGTTGAGCGTGTGAGCTTTTTCTCATGCTTTCCGAACTCTCGCTTCCTCTCTCTCACTCTCTGCTGATACTCTGCTTGTTGGCGCGCTGTCTCTCTGTCGCCAGCACTTAACTGCACTCTGTGAGAGGCGTTGCAGAGTGTCAGAATAAAAAGAGGTGTCACGATAGAGATATGCGAGGTCTGAAGTTGCTCTCTCTTGATTCTATTAAACCGTAATCGTGGTGTACTCTAACAGGTGAAGCCTTCCTCAGGCTCACTCTCTGAGCGCGAGACAACTTTAACCCCAAAAAGAATCCACAAATGAATTTCATAAATTTCTACACATATTTTATGGTCTTTCACTTTCCGCCTCTGTGGTCCATGTTTGGCATTATCTGATTAAGTTTTATGCATATTTTGTTGGCTGCTTCTGGCTAATGAACTGCTAAATGCCAAAAATGGGTTCTCCCTGCCTTCAACAGATGTTGAAGTGGAAATTTCACTTTTCCCCCCCACCCCACGAAGACAATGGCTCTGAAGTACGAGCGTATGGCTAATGCAAAATACCTAACAGGTTATACACACACACACATCCAATATCTAGTTTAAATTAATTTCTTTTTCTTCATCTTCTAATTGAGTTTTTGTTGTTGTTTTTTTTTTGCAAATTTTTAATTAAAACATTTTGTTGAGTGAAAGTTTTTTTCCCCCCAGTTTTTTTTCGAACTTGTGAGATCTCTGACTTGTTTATTTTAATGGTCAATTGTCAGCTTCCGTTCTGCCTCAAGGAAGAGCAAAAAAATAAAAACAAAACAAAACAAAAAGAGTGCAAAGCAGAGAGGGAAAAGAAGAGCACGAGCACGATGACCAAGCTGAACAAAAGATATTTCATTTTAATTAAAAGCTACAAAATAAAAATGCACAATTTGTGGCAAATTAAATGGCATTTTTCCACTTGGCAGCCAAAAGCGAACATACCAAAAGGCTGTGTGCAAACGGCAACACAGCAATAATTGTGTGAAAAGTTAATTAATTTCCTTAAAAGTTTACTCATCTTTACAGCACTACATACATACATATGTATGTATGTATATAAGGTATGGTCTCTGTCTGATGTTTTCATCAGTTTTTGCATGACGTAGACTTCATTTAAATGAAGCTTCTGGCATTGCCATTTCCATTCTCATTCCATCGCCTCTCTCCCACTGCTCTCCCATTTGTGGCTGCGTTGAGGGGCAAACACTTCAGAGTGCTTCAGAGTCCGAGTTGGGAGTCCAAGAGTCATCGTTGGGCAGCCGGAGAGATGTCCTTCTGCAGTACAAGCGAAATTCTTGAGCGTGCATTGACATTTGCTTTGGCTTTTGGAGTGGCTCGATTCTGTGCTGCTGCTGCTGCAGTGGAGAGGAGTCGAGTCTGCCATGAGTTGAATTTAACACCTTTTTTGTTATGCCCCCGGCATGTAAAGGCCCAAAAGCAGAACTAGACAGAGTCGCAGTCCCAGTCCCAGTCGCAGTCGTAGTCCCTTGTCCCTGTGCCAACAATGGTTGCTGTTGTTGCTGTTGCAGCTGCTGCTGTCATTGTTGCAACATAGAAGCCACTGCAACAGCAACAGCAACATCGAGTAGCAGCCCTTTAAAGGACAGCGGCAATGCACTCAAAAAATTGATGACCCAGCAGCAACAGCAACACAGCAGCAGCAGACTGTGGAACGTGACGTGGATGCGACTGACAGGCGACAACCCAAAAGAATGAGGCAGCCAAAAGGGAATCATCAACATTTAAGTTTCAAATTGAATCTCCCTCGGCGACAACGACAACTACAACGACAGCAGCAGTGGACAATCAGCGACAACTTGACCTTGCTTTTCTTGCAGTGCACACGGTGCTGCGGCTGGGGCTGGGCCTGTAATGGATGCAATCTGGTTACCCCTGGGAGACTTGACAATTGTTGGCCATAAAAGTGCTAAGCAGTTGGCCATTTGTGGGCCCAACATTAGAGCAACGCACAGCCAGAGCAGCAGCCACAGCGACAGCCACAGCTAAAGCAACAACGAAAGTATTAACAAAAGACTTAGGCAGCATACGCGAATCTCCAACCCCACCCCCTCACAGTTTTTCCAGTGGCAGAGGCACAGCGGCACAGACCCACAGACAAAACCCCACCCTACATTCCTCCTACAGCACAGCAGAGCACAGCAAAAGCACTGCACGGCACGGCACTGCACTGGAGAGCAGCACCTAAACAATGGCGCGTGCTGCGGTTTAAAGTTATAGCCAGAGCCAAAGCCTGTTTTGGCCAAAGCTATTGCGTAGACTTGGCCTAAACCTGCTCTGGTCATGAAAATGCTGCATTACAGGCATTACATTGGGTTCTCATTCGATACCCTCACGTGTGAGGGGGATACCTCCCGATATGGTGGGATACAGCCAAGGAAGAGCATTCGATCTGGAACGGAATGGATTGTATTTAGTGGAATTACTCATGAGTCAATGGATCGTCTCTTAGTTGTTAAGATTCGAATTCAAAAGAGTCAAAAGAGTATCCCAAGGATCGCCTTCTGGTTGTTAGTTTACGTGTGGTTCTAGCTGCTGCTGCTCCTGCTGCTGCTGCTGTTGTCTCTGAGATCTAATAAAGTCAAGTCAAGTCAGGCCATGTGGCTAACGAAAGTTATTTATGCACGAGCAAGTCTACTTAGGCCTGCATGCGTCATCGGTTGCTGTTCATAATTTATGCCAAGACTCGGGGCCCCAAAGCCGCAGTCAGATCTGGAGCTATGATTGGGAAGGGGAGAGGAACGCTGCCAACCAAAAGTTGCTGTGGCGTGGGTGTTAATGGCAAACAGAGCGAGCGGCACAGCAACAAATACTCAGCTGTGTGTGGATAGAAAACAAGCTGAACAACTACGACAAGAACGAACGACAGCAGAACGAACAGCAGCAATACCAGAGTAAGAGTACGAGTACGTGTACGTGTACGTAGTGCCACAAGAGAGCCCAGAGCCCAGAGACAACACACAGCACACAGCACAAAAGGGTCGACGACTCCAAAAGCGCCCGCATCGAAGGAAGGAAGCCTGCCACAGCAACAGCAGCAGCAACAACAGCAGCGACAGAGACAACTGCAACAGCCGCAGAAACAGAAACAGCGGTATTGGTTGTTGTAGTGCTGGCACTGGTAGTGGCAGTGGCAGCTGGCAATGGCCGTCGCTTCAGAGTGGCATAAAGCAAACAAATGGAAATTGTTTAAAGTTAGCTTTGGTTTATGGCCTTTTGCATGGCGGCATGGAGAGGCCCAGGCCAATGCTAATTGCAATGGAATGTCCAGCGAGTGCCCCGCCTGCGTGGGATTACAGTTAATTGCGAAAAGATATAGAGCCAGCACGGCACGAGGCAGCAACCACAGAGGATGATATCCAAAATACAGGCCATGCCACAATAAATATGTAGCCCGTTTATTTAAGAGCAAGCGAAGGAGCTGAGGAGCCAGCTAAGTCCTTTGGCTGGAGGGCGCAAACTTGAAGGGGCGAAAGGGTTCGCCAGAGCCGCTGTAGAACTTGGACTGAAACTCCACCCAGTGGAGACGGAGCGTGTGCAGGAAGGCGGAGAGGCCCTCCATGCCCACCAGAATGGCCACCGTGAGCACGGACCAGGCCAAGAAGGAGAAGGCCAGCACGGGCACGGCCACAAAGATTGGGGCATCAGTATGCAGACCCTTGGCCAGGACCATGTGCCACAGCACATGCGACAACTGATCGTGGGCCAGGGAGAGGGCCCACAGCCGCAGATAGGAAGCGGTGTGCGAGACGGAGCCGAGCACCGTCTCTATGGTGTGTATGCCCGAGTGTATCCAGATCTCGGATAGGTCAAACTCCTCGGCATGGTCGGCACTGTGGGCCTTCGCCTTGGAGTCGCGCCTCTCGTTGACGGTGTCCTCCTGCGAATCGATGGAGTAGCGCTGAGCGGAGCGCATCTCCTTGAGGATCTCGCGCCCGTTCTGCTTCAGCTCCTGAATGTCGCGCTCCTGCCGCTGCTTCTTGAGCTTCTTTTGGCGCCGCTGCAGATAGATGGGCTTGCCGGCCAGCAGAACGGGCACCGCCAGGAAGGCGACAAACACCAGGATATACTCCAGCAAACGTTCGCCTTTGAACATCTCACTATTGCACTCATCATCGTCCAAGTCTGTGTTCTTCATCAGCATCATGTCGATGAAGGTGATCAGCACGGAGGGGGCACAGGCCGAGTTGAAGGGCGTTGACTTCAGGCCCCCATACAGCAGCCACTTGAGGAATATGAGGAAAACCAGGTAGCAGAAGAGGCAGATCATGAAGACAAACTGCGGCACGACCACCAGCAGGAGATCTGCCTTCCGCTTCAGCAGCACACAGTTGACGGCCGAGAGCGAGAGGCCGAACATCATCTGGGCAATGCCCAGAATAATGGCCAGCTTCATTTTCAACGAGTTGAAGGTGGTTATCGAGTCCTCGCCGCACACTTTCCACACGGGATCGACGCCAAAGGGATACGGATTACCCGAGTAGAAGTAGCTGCTCGATGGATCCAGATTCAGCTGGCCGGTCATGTGGTCCAGCGTTGAGGCATTGTAGCGGCAGCTCCAGCTGGAGCCGAAAATGTTCAACGACTTGGACAGCGCATCGTTGTAGATCAGACCCATATAGATGGAGAACAGACCCATCAGCAGCACAATGTAGCGTCCGGCGAACAGGATGTTGAGTATCTCGTTCTCCTCCTTGGCGGCCCGCTGACTCGCCGCGATACTCTTCTCCTTCCAGATCAGCAGAAGGGCGAAAAGGGTCACCAGAATGCCGTGGCCAAAGTCGCCAAACATCACGGAGAACAGAAACGGAAACGTGATGATGGTGTAGGGCGCCGGATTGATCTCCCTGTAGTCCGATATGCCGTAGGAGTCGATCAGATTCTGGAAGCCCTGCGTGAACTTGTTCAGGCGAAAGTAGGTGGGCGGAATGTGGCTGGAGTGGCGATTCTTCTTCAGCAGCAGGGGCGGCAGGGACTGCTCGTCGGTGCCTTGTCTCGCGGGCCCCAGTATTGACGGCTCATCATCAGCATCCGCCGACTGAAGTTGCTCCGACTGTAGCTGCTCCTGTTGCTCCTGCTGCTGCTGCTCCTCTTCCTGCTGCTGCTGCTCCGGCTTATCCGCGCCGGCCTTTATCCGCGTACCCTTCTTCAGGGCCGTGCGAACGCCTTCGAGATCGGAGGCGGGTACAAAGCACTCGGCCTGCAGGTACTTCTGATGCTCCAGACCGCCCACTGGCCGCAGGCGATTCAGCAGATCGTAGACCCGCACGGCCTTGTTTAGATTCACCCGCACCAAGTACAGATCCCGGGCGGTCACCTCCAGGATCTGTACGCGTATGCGCCGCGACTCGTACAGGATGCGCTCGAAGCTCTCTATCTCCTCGCTCAACTCCTGGACCTTCGCCATGCGCAGCGTCGTCGATTCGGGGCACTCGTAGATGGTCACATGGTAGGCGTGGCAGAGCTTGTTGACCTTTGGCCAGATCATCGTCGAGTTGGTGAGCAGCAGCAGCGAGAACTTGCGCACCTTCTCCATCTTGTGGCCATGGAAGTCCATCATCGGCATGGGTATCTCCGCGAAGCGCACCACCAGATTGAAGCCGAACAGCCGGTAGCACAGCAGCTCGAAGCTCTCGAATTTATCCGCCCGTATGCTGCCGATGATGTAGTTCAGCTGTCGATGCGCCGGACTGTCCTCGGCCGCATCCTTGATCAGCGTCAGCAGCGTGCTCTCCGAGTAGAGCAGCTCGCTGCCCATGTCCGAGGCAAAGTACTTGTCGGCCTTGCTGATGGCAAATCGGTGCTCAAGCATCCAATATCGGCGACGATCCAGGGCATTGTAATGCTCCATGACGGCCGTTGTCTCTACATGCAGCCGCCGCAGCCGCTCGCCGTACTCCTTCAGGTCCCGCTCGATCAGCCGATTCTCCCAGTCCACATCCGGATAGAAGCACACCTTGATCTGCAGCTCCACCATCTGATGCTGCAGATTATCGGCGATGCGGAGCAGCTCGCTGCACAGCGACACCTTCTTCGCGTACAGTCCGTTCATCTGGCGATCCTCGTCGTAGACGTTGTTGAACTGCAGGCCCCCGTGGTGCCCCAGCTCCATGACGCAGTCGAAGGCGTTCTCCGTGTGCAGCAGCAGCTGGCACAGCTCCATTTCCTCGCTGCGGAAAAACGCTTTGGCCATGAACGACAAATAAAAAGCCAAACCACTACAGCAACAAATAAATAAAAATATCTAAATATAAATGTTTCTCCCTGGCTGCTTGTTGCTCCGTACAGATCTGTCTCTGTGTCTGTTTTCTGGACCTGCTCTGTTTTTTTTTTCTTCTTCTGTTTTTCGGTTCGGGTTTTTTGTCTCCTGCTAATTGATACGTTTGTTTGTTTTTCTCTACACCCCCCTGCCCATTGTCGTTGGTAGTAGCATATGCAATGCCTCTATTTATTTTGTCTTTGCCGTTTTGTGGCTTATTTAATTCGAGTAGCAAACATGCCCGCCAACGGCCTGAGCTTGAGAGATCGCGATTCGCGACTGAAGATAATGCCATGCTTTGCATGCAAGCTCGTTGCAGTTGCAGCAGTCGCTGCTGACACGCCCACGCCGCCCCTGCCGCTGCCGCTGCCCCGCCTCGCCACGCTACAGTGCACAATCCAAATGGGAAATTGTGGGAACCATCGGACGTCCACATAAATTGTGGGAAGTCTTTCTGAAGAACCTCAAATGATTTCAAATAGTAATAAATATTTTATGCATCACAGATTCCCACTCAGCTCTCCTCATCCATTTGTACGGTCCACCCTAGAACTTTGAAACTTCGAATTTTTTTAAATATTCCAACGATTTGTTGACATAACACAAAGAATACGAGTATCATAAAAATTGATGATCCCATTTGATGATCATTTACTTTTATGGTCGGAATTTCAATAGAAATTCATGAATAAATTAGGCAGCGTTTTTGGGGTTATTTTATTCTTTTATCTGCATGTAAATAAGGCAGCCATTACACAAATAAAATACTTACAAAATAAAGACGAAATATATGAAAGTATTTTGAAATTCTTAAGAACTTAAATCACGTCTGGGAAAAATTAGCAACCCTTTTTGAATGCTTTGCTGTGGCATTCCCTTTGTAAATCCCGAACCAAGCTCAGACAATTGCGAAATGCGTTGCAGTTAAAAGTCAATTCGTTTGGTTTGAATGAATTTTCACGTTTCTGCTTTGTTTTGCTTTGCATTTAATTTAGTTTTAATAAAGACGAACACCATTTGATTTAGTTTGACAAGCATTATGGCCAGACATTGTTTTTGATGGGGCTCCTCTCTTTATATAAGCAGAAGAGTCGCAGCTTTCAAGAGTTTCGTTTCATTTCATTTCGAAAAAGAAACATTTTCCCATAAAAATCGTTGCAAGGGGGCGCTACGGGAGGGGCCGAACACATTTCAAAGCCCAAATTGTTTGATAATTTCCAACAAACTGACTCACTGACGGACTGACTGACTGTAACTCTTTGTAAATGGAATTTTCGGCTCATTAGCCGATGCTAAAAGGAAAATAAACGAAACTCAAGGGAAAATTGTATTCGAACGCGGCCATAAAATGTTCGTTAGCACTTCTACCCCGTCCACTACCTTGGCCGTCTGCTCCTCCACCAACAATGAAAGTAAAAGTGCACTTGATAATTTCTTTGGCAAAGCGGCGCGACTCGCCGTCGATTTGGCTTGGTTAAGTTGTCTGACAATGGGCGTTTTGGCCCGGCCAATTGCTATTGTTCGGGGCGGTGTTGTGCGGCAGTTCGATTTCATTAGAGCCCCCAAAGAAATTAAGTCACCAAATTGAAAGTTTCGAAAGCAAAAGTGCACAAAAGTGAGCCCCGCGGACGAAAGTTTTCACTTTTACGGGCAGAGCAATGTGCGACAATTGCAGGCAATAAATCAAAGAAATATCAAAGTCAGTTCAAGAACTGCAAAATGCTTTAACAAATGTCGAACACGTGTTCCAGTTCATAATACATATACATATATATGTATATATATTATTTACTCCTCTACTTGGGACGAAACAATGTCAATTTGTAGCTGAAGGCAAAGGCAAGAGCCACACGGATTGTGAAGAGTCTTTTCAAGATTTATTTTCGTTGAGTGCCATTTGTGGGGGGTTATTGTATTTTTGAGTATTTTCATAAACTAATTTGCATTTCTCTTTTGCCCACTCATTGTACGGGCGTAAGTAACCAGCGTTTTCAAGCTCTCCCCTCTTTCTTTTACAGAGGTAATGTGATCAGCGATCTGGAAGCAATTAGAAGACACATATAACAAAAGGTAAGGGACGAGTACGAAACGACATTGATTTTTGGCATAACGCCCTCGCTCGCGTCCGCGCATTCATTCAACTTCTTTCTTCTTTCGACTCATTTCCACTCACTGTTTGAGTTATGGCCGGCAAAGAGAAAGTGCATCTCATGAGGCGGCCGGCCTGTAATTTGCCAGAACCCATAATTAACGCCTAAACAGACACGGGGCGGCCCCAGCCCCCAACCCCCGGCTCTGTCTTGTTTCTCTGTTTTTCATTGTGGCAATCAAGTGCTCGTATTCCGAATCAAGTGGACTCTGGAAGACAAGATTTCATTTCATTTCGTTACGTTACGTTTCTTTTTTAATTATAGAGAACATTAGACAGCTCTCGGGCTGTGGGTGTGGGTGTAGGTGTGTGTTTGTGTGGGGGTGTAGCCCCCAGAAACGGGTCAAGAATTGCCAGAGATGAAGGGAAAACTGCTAGCGAAAGTTGAAAAAGTGACAAAAGCTAATGGCACGGAGAGCGGGGTAATACATGTGTATTCTCCATCTAATGGTCTCTCCGGTCTTAGGTAATCTGAGCGTCTAAAGCTCTTCTCTTACGCATTAGTGAGGCTCATCAGGTTCGCCGCTTAAGTCATTCGTTTCGGCCGCAGACAGTGCGTGGACTTGGCACCGTTACACAGGCCACAGACATGCAGGCGAAGGCGAAGGGGAATGGGAATGGGAAGAAGACGCAGAAGGTGGCTGGTGGCTGCCACAAATGCTGCCTGACGGCGGGTTCATTAAAATGTCTGCCTTGAAGATTGGCCTGGCCAAAACCGTTTTGTTTTCGTATGCACCCTGGGATGACTGTAGGGCGCCGCGGGTATATAGCGTTGAGGAATTTTAGTTGCCGATTACATGAGGGCACTGCACACTTGATTCTCTGATAGTCTGACAGCCACAAGATATTGCCATCATATGGCTGTCAGCCTGCTACAGGGTAATCCCCTTGTCTTAAGTCCGTTCTGGAGCGCTGTGGCTTGTTTGAAATTGAAACGTCTATGTCTGGTGTGCAGAGACTGCGGCTGAGACGGCCAAATGCATCATCGTCTGTGGCACGTTGTGGATGTCAGCTTATCTCGCCAGACGAACGCATCTTGGCGGTTCGGAAGGGGCGAAAGGGGGGGGCCATGGCTTTGGGCCTGCTCAGGGTCTGAAGCTTCCGCCTTGGCCAGGTTCAAGATACACCAGCTGAAGCTGAATCTGAAGCTTCAGCTTAAGCTTCAATTCCAACGCCCGCCGACACAGCCACAGCCACAGCCATCGCCACCAGCGAGCAATTTTCAATTTGCCAATTGTAGCAGTAAAATTTCGTATATGTAGCTGTTCTTTCTGCCGCTTCTCTCTCGCTCTCTATCTCTCTTGTGCTTCTTTGCTGTCTCTCTCTCTCTTCCTCCTGCTTCCTCTTGAGCTGTTCTACTCTCTTGCTTCTCTTGTTCTTGATTCCCTTCTTTGATTTCTGGATTTCTGGATCTCTCTGGATCTTCTCTCCCTTCTTTGATTTGTGTGCGTGAGTGTGTTTGTGTGCTTGGAATACCGTTAGCTTGTGTGCTCATGTGGATTGGCTTTAGGTGTTTGTCTTGTCCGTTCTTGTCTCGACTTCCACCTGCTCGCTCGCTCGCTGGCTATCGCTGGCTCCGAATCTGCTGCTCGTTCGGTGCTCGGGGTTCGGGCTTCGGGGTGTGTGTGTGCGTGTGGGTCTGGCTCTGGGTCTGGCCTCCACTAATTTGCGACAATTGGCCAGGCCGTTAGTCGACTCTGAATTGACGGATGAACTCAACTGACTGTCCGCAGCATGGCCAAGGGAACGTGGCCTTTTTGCCCATGGTTCCGCAGCCCGCATATGCACATCAATTTATCGAGGAATTCTGCCATGAAATTACAAGAGCACAAAGATCATTCATTCTCTTCTAACCAGCAGCCAGCCTTGCGAGGGCTGTTACGGAAGTTTAGTTTGTATTCAAATTTAATTATAATTATACTATAATTACATGCAAATATACATATATTTGATTTGTATTTCATGCGGGGAAAACAAGAGAGAGGGGAAAGCAAAGGTCATTGGTTGGACAGAGAGATACGACAACATAATAAAAAAAAAAAAATATGAATGGAAATAGCAAAAACAAAAAAAAAAAAAAACCTTAACTCCATCACTATGATTAGGTTTAAATGGGAAAGGAAAAAATGAAGAATAAGAAATGCACAGAATCAGTTAAGAGCGTCCACAGCTCAGGTCATATCTCCCTGCCGACTTTGGTCTGACTCACCCACCATTAAAAAAAACCTACAACCCAGAAGCACACAAAAACACAAACAACAGCAACAACAACAACAGCAAGAAATTCCCCCCAATTAGCTGTGTGTCTGACCCTTCAGGTTGGATTTATGCACCATAAATATCCAGAAATTGACAGACAGTCGATGGGCGCTTTGCGTAACTGCAGCAACTGCAGCAACGGCGGCAATTGGTCATTACAAAAGCTGCCCCCACCGGGCTGCAGTGCTGGAACTTGCAACATGAATTTCGGAGAGGGGGCGCCACACAGGCGGGGGGCAGCGACACACCACGACTATCCTCCACATATGGGTGGATGGATGGAGGGATGGATGGATGGCAATTCATTAAACACACGCTGCTTTGCATGATTTCGGTTTAAGGTTTCTTGCCACGGCTTTTGGCAACATGGTCAAACATGACCCAAATTTTGATTATGACCGCACACACAGGCGCTGGGGCGCTGCACAACGTCCCGGTGTTCGATGTGCCGGGCAACGGGCACCGGCACCACCCGCCCCCACAGCAGGGCGTCAGCACCAGCCCCCTGTTCGGCCCGCCCCGCACGCCCATGCGAGCGGCACGAGTTCAAAGTGAAATTCTGTATTTTGATTGTTGGTTCACATGACCGTGATGGAGGGGTTTGTCAGAACCTAATCAACACATCATCAATAACAGTGGGAAATCTTTCTTCTTTTTTTTCCGTTTCGTTTCGTTTCGTGCTACGAGTATTTGTTTGTTTGGGTTTTACATTCCATGGGATGTGGCATGGTGGCATGGCGGCATGGTGGGAGATTAATCACACACTCGAGCTAGAGTTCGGGGACCACGGCCAGGGCATTGCCAAAAGCGTGAAATGCAAACACACCACACAAAATGGGGCAATAACCAAGGAAATTGACAAGGAAAATACAATGTGGGAGGCATCGAAGCAATGTGCACCCTGGAAAAATAATTTTAAATAAATATATTGGGTTAAGATTTGCATACTTGTCGTCAGTCTCTAAAAGGGAAGATTCGATTAATAAAATACCGTAAAAATAAAATAATAAAAAAAGTTGATGAGACATATTTATCTGGGCTGAAGTCTGGCAGGGATCGATCTTCAATCGAAACACAGCTAATTCTTGAATACCCTCCCGCTCGAAAGAGTATCAATAAACAAACAAAGCAGAGTGCAAAGCCAACAGATCGAAATGTGGTTCGCGATTAGCTTAGATTATACAGTAGCCAGTGAAAATTCAAGCTGGAAAAACTTAATGCAAGCCAAGTGAACATTTTGTTGGAAGCACTGGATTAAGTGTGGATTTGCGTGGTGCAGGAGAGTCGTCTGTGGCAATCTGATTGCCACTGTCCAATGGTGCAGCGCCTTTTGCTGTTGCCACTGCGGTTGGCGGTGATGGCAAGTTGATTGCCACACACTGCCGCCGGAGTGTGTGTGTGTTTGTGTGTGTGTGGGTGCAATTGATGCCTGCAATTATCCCCGAAAGCCGCACAAACAATGCGCAAATTAAACGCAATAAACAAAATCAGAGGCGTGGCTGATATGAGAGCAGGAGTGGGGAGGGTAGCAGCAGCAGAAGCCGTGGGTGGGACATGAGAAGTGTATAAAGAAAAATACACGAGATGTTGGGGATATAGCAGGAGAAATGTGGAGAAAAACGCAGAAAGTTCTCTGGATATCTGGAATAAAGGTAAACAGCCAACGCAAACTGAATCACATTTTCCAGCCCGTATTTAAGATTAAAGAGAGGCGCCACAGGTGCAAAACAGCTTAAGCTTTTCGCTATGGGGAAGTGGGGGGACCCCTATGAAAACCCGATGCGAGCAGGGCGCAGGCAATAACAGCTGGCGGGGACGTGCGGGGGGGTTGCAGCTGCCCCGCAGGCAGTGGCCAAATGTAAATATTTTATGCCACAATTTGCGCGTTGATTTGTTGCATATTAAACAACGACCGCAGGCCGCGTAGGCCGCACTCTGCAGCCATAAACCACCGCCATCATCAGGCACCAGGCATCAGCCATCAGCCACTGCCACAGAGCATGGGGCAGGCAGGCTGGCAGGCAATAACCAGCTTTGTGGTGCAATTAGTTTCTTTTTTTTGGTTTTTGTTTTTGTTCATAGGTTTCTCTGTGGGGCATGGCATTGGCTATGGCGCTCCCGTAATTTGCTCATAACCCGGCTAATAGACAGCGTCAAAGCCAAAGCCCAAAGCCAAATTGGGGTGTGTTGCCGTTGCTGTTGCCGTGTGGCGAGTAACGGGTTACGAGTGTGCTACAGCCTGCTGGCTGTGTTGATTGCTCCGTTGGCTGCTGCGGCTGCTGACCAAACCACTAACCGATTTTCGACCACACTTAATCCCGGCCAACGCCTCGCGCCACACGCGCCAAATGTGGCAAAGGACGGGAGGGGGTAGCGTAGAGCCTGAGGATCTGTTGAGTGACAAGTGTGGGGAAGCCTCAACTCTGACCTTTTGTGTGAAATGTATGAGTGTGTGTGCGAACTGTTGTAAATACTTTCCACAAATGAAAAGGTTTTTGCCATTTCATTTCCTAATGTTGAATCTTTTGTGTCACTCCTTGGCCGCCTTGGCCAGGTGTCGCTCTCAATGGGTTACGCTCTTAATCGAGCAATCAGGCAACGAGTAGCAGGCAGGCAGCCCCCCGGACTGGCCCCTGACTGCCCCTCTTTTAGCCAGCTAAAGTTGTAAGCAACCTTGGCTGGAAACGCATATTTGTGGCTTAGAAGCACTTGGCACATGCTGCTGTTGGCGCTGTGTCATTGTGTGTGTTTTTTTTTGTTTGTTTTTGGGTTTGTTTTTGTGGTTTGGATTTTGTGTGTGTAAACTCATGAATTTATTCAAGCGCTCATTGCCTCAATTAATGCGACATTGAGCGCAAATTGCTGTTTGTCATTAATCTTCATTTCATTTCATTTCGGGGCTGTGCCACAAGTGGGTTACGGGTTACGGGCTACCCCTCGCCATCGCCATCGCCCTCGCCCTTCCACTGCACTCTCCAGTGCATGGGCACTTTGATGGATGGGGCAGGAAGTCCGTGGCTGGATGGTTATGGCTGATGGTTGACGGTTTGCTGTTGGCAGGGTCTCAATCAATGTTTGCCATCAAGGGCTTGCCACAAGGATCTTTTGTGTAGTGGCATTTCTTTGTGCCCGGCACACGTCCGTCCACTCGAACTTGCTTGCTGGCCTGGTTTTTTGGGCGCTGCAGCGAGTACGAGTGCCAATTGTTGGCAATTCAAGTGGCGGGGCATTACGTGCATTAGTAGCCCGCCTGGCAGCAGCAGCAGCAGCAGGCCCTTTAGTCTGTGTGTGTGTGACATGGCATCCCTCTGTTTCTTTTGGCTGTGTGGCATTCTTCTGCCTCTTCTTCTTTGCGAGTGTGTCAAGATTTACGACACTTTTGTTGAAGCTGCCAGACCTATGCAAAATCAATAAAGTGGGAAGTGGAATGGGTTCAAGGGGTGGTGCTGGGGTTTGCTGTGGTTTGCTGGGTGCGCGATGCTTATCGCGGCTTATTGTTTGCCTGGTGGCTTGTCAAGAGCACAGAGGCTCTTGGCTTAATTCTGCTAGGAAAATCCACACAGCCTCTCTTCTGGCCTCCCTTGGCTGAGATTGAGATAAGTTGAATGATTTATGCCTGACACGCTTTATTGAAAAGCCATGAAAATCGAGGGGCACTCTCTCTCTCTCTCTCTCCCTCTCTCTGTGGATGTCTCCCCATGAAATGGGGTCATCAGCTGATAGCATTCTGATTTATATGAGCCACCGAGCTTCGACATTCATATTTTGCTCGTCTCTATGTATGCATTTATCTGTGTGCGGCTGCTGCTGCTGCGGCTGGCAACGTGTCGTATGAGTGACAATAGCGGGAATCCCCTCGGCTAACAAGCTGCCATCTACAGCGGCAGCCAGCCCGGGAGAAACAGTTAGACTTCGCCGTCTAGCGTCTGCCTCCCCATCTTGCCCCATTCCTTTTGCATGCACACTGATAAGGCCACAAACAATGACAGCAGTGCTAGTGGATGCCACATAGCGCAGCAACAGAGCAACACACACACATCAGTGGTAGAACTAGTGCCACAAACAGTGGCACTGCCAACCTGTCCCACAGTATACCCCCGCCCCGGCATACCGTATGTGGCAGCGTTGGGCACGGGCTCGGGCTCGGGCACCCACCCCAAGAGATGCGACAAGTCATGTGTCTCTTCTCCTAGCCCCAGTCCCAGTCCCAGCACCGCTGGCGACCCCCTTGCTCCTTTTGACTCCCGACTGTGGCATATACTTAACAGTAAAAATAAATATTTTACTATAAATCATGCATTAGAGTCGCCTGCTGGCTCTGCCTCAGAGATCTGCCAGAGCCAGAGCTGGAGGCTGCCTCTGCTGCATGTCTTGTACCCTGTCACAGGGGGCCCCCGAGGCTGTGGCTGTTGCTGTTTCTGTTTCTGTGGCCATGCCTCACGACACGACGCTCGGAAGTAACACACATTTAGCGCTTGGCAGTCACAGAAATAGCCTGAACAGGACCAGGGCTCCGGGATTGGCATGGCTTGGCTTGGCATGGCCATTGCATTCGCTGAGAGATACACATACCCGTTTTTGGCACTACTGCCAGCAAGAATGTGATTACAGCGAGTCTAAGCAGCGAAAATGCCTAAATAAATGTTTTAATAATTGAGGGAAATTCAAGCAGAAGAAAACAGCCAGAACAGAATTTTTGAGGCGGTGAAATGGGAAAGAAAACTTCAAGGAATCTCCGCAAATGAAACTTTTTGGCCATTAATGGGACACTAATTGGAGGGAAAGGCAAACAAAAGACAAGTCCAGCCCATCACAAATACCGCTAAAAGTAGCCTTAAAGCCAATTTCTGGCTGCTTTTGCGCCTGTGCTTGCAGCAGCACTCGTGGAAAATGTTTTGCTGCTGGCTCTTGGCGACATTTAGGAGGGAAAATGTTTATAAATAAATTGCAACGGATATATTTGTGTACGCGTAGAGTTGGTGTGGCACACGCAACAGCAGCCACAACATATTACGTATACGACGGATATGTGTGTGCATTGAGTTTTCCCAAAACGGCAACACAGGCCCGCACCGGCACCGGCAGCGGCAGCAGCAGCGGGCTGCGCATGCGCTATGGTCAAGGCAGACCCCGTCGCTGCCCCTACGCCGTGTCTATGCCCCTGGCATCGTGTAATCGATGAGTATGTTGCACATTTGGTCAATAAACGCATTTCTGTCATTTTTCTCCTTTTAGCCGTTTGTTGCGCCTGAAATTTATGGCGCGATTTGTGAACCGCAAAAAGTTAGCAAGTTGCAAGCGGCTAGCGGCTAGCTGCCTTGGGCCTTCTGCCTCTAGCGCAGCCACCACATCCACATTGCTGGCTTGCCACATGCCATTTTCATTTTGACTTTGACATTAATTTGTGTGGCTGCCAGTTGACTTGACCAGGAAGTGGCCAATAGCCAGAGCCACAGGCACAGGCAGAGCCAGAGCCACAGCCAGCGATAGCACAAAAGCATTCATCATTCATCTTTCCATATGCAAAAGAGCATCCAGTGGCATCCACTTCACTCCACTCCACTCCTTTCCACGCTCTTCCCCTGCCAAACTGTCCGCTGGGGGGCTCCATTGTCATTTTGGGGCACCGTACTAACAAGCTGCAATCGATTTATGCGTGCAAAAATGACGATGAGACTGTGGGCCTTGCGTAGAGATTGGCCCTGGAGTGCTGCTCCACCACTGTGTTGCACTGATGCACTACCGGGTCCACATGTCACATCATTATTTGTGCCACTGACTTCGGCTCGGCTCGGTTCGGTCTTTTCGTTTTGGTTTTGGGTTATTTATGGGTCTTTGGGTGAGACAACGGAGGCTTCTTTCCTTTTGCAGTCTGCATTTTTCCCTGCATAGCCTTGACTCGAGCAAGGGTAATGCCTGGATTCCTGATCTGTGGTTCGGTCTCTTCACTTTAAAGCAGCTGCAGGCTGCCACTTGAAGCATGAGCATAGCAGCGCCAGCCAATTGCATGAGTAGCCTTAGCCTGGCAGTGTATCTGAAAAGTTCTCGCTTAAACCGGGAGGCTTTTCTTTTCGGTTTTAGGTTTTGGTTTTTGCTTTTTGTTTTGTGACAAACCGCTTCAACGGTTGTGGCTTATATCGGTAAATCACAAAATCTCCTTTCCTCTAACAAGTGCGCACCAGCGCGGAGTCTCTCTCTCTCTCTGCATCTCTCTCGGCGTCTCTGTATCTCTGTGCCTTTTGTGGCCAAAACGTAGCCGGCGAGGGTTTATTAAATTTATGCAAATTTTATTTATAAAAGGCGAAGAGGCAGAGGCAGAGGCTGTGCACTCCTCTCCACACACTCCTCAGCCCGTCATCGATACAGTCGCTCCTTTAAACTCCTCCTCAGGCTGCTGTCAGCTGCAGTGGCTCCTACGCCTGCCACATGCCTTCTCATGTGTGTTTGTTTGTGTGTGTGTGACGCCTCCCTCTCTCCTTTCATGCCCCGTGGGGCTCTACGAGTGCACCGCCTCTGCTGGAATATTTTATGATTTTTGATTTAGTTTGAGAGTTGATTGGTTTTTGGAGTCGTCAAAAACGTTGACATCGGACTGACATGGCGCGGGCGTTGCACGCTGATCGCCTGCCTGTTCACCGCTCGATTGCCATGTCTTTATTACAATCAGAGAGGCAAGAGCGGAGCCAGCAGAGGAACAGTGGAGTTAAAAGACTGATTGACTAAGGAGCTTCTCGATTTATATGCTAAAGAGCAGCAGCAAGCAGCAGCAGCAAGCAGCAGGAGGAGAAGTAGAAGCCGCCGAAGTTGTCACTCGATGGCAGGAAGCTTCACGATGTATTGAGATGGCGGTAGCCCCCCCATCCCTCTCAGTGCCACAACCCACATGACCTACTCTCAGGCAAAAATAATCGCGTCTAAATCAATTGTGTGCCATTAATCAAGCCCCAGAGCTGCCGGCTATAATTAGGCCAGAGCTTAACTAAAACGAAATAGTCGTTGGCCAACGCCCCGAACCGCACAGCTCGTTCATATATTAAATATTAATTTTTTACTAGCATTTCATTAGTCGGGAGCCACCAAAAAACACACAAAAAATCAAAAACAAAAAGTACAGAGTCGAAGATTTAGATACACTTTCAGATGGATTTTTTGCACGGATATAGCCATCAGATTTCGAATGAAATTTGGCAGCACTTGAACAGCAAATGATTGGTACTTATTATCCTGCCGGATAAAAGCTATTAGCTGATTCTATAATATATATCTGACACTCTGTTGTGGATGCTTCTGCTGCACCTGAGCCATTCAAAGACATTATACCCTCCGATAGAGTATGTGCCCACCACAACAAGAGCCACAACAAGAGCGGAAACATCAAACAGGCGGAGAGTGGGGCCTGTCATAATTTTAATTGTTAACTAGGTCGCGCCATAGAGATACAGATCGAAGCAGCATTGATTAATGTGTGATTTGCGATTGCAAGCACAACATCAGAGAGAATGGGAGAGACAGCGAGGGAAGCTGCAACCCTTGCAAAGTGTTAAAAATATATTCATTAAAAATACACGCAGCAACGGGGGAAAATTGTGGCCATTGAAGTGGGCGGGAGGCAGGGATTGAGTGCTACAAACATGTACATACATATATGTACTCCACACCCAGAAAGGGATGCCACAAACAAACACGAGACGAGCAACAATACAAAAATAGGAAGGGCACGTGATTAAAAAATAACAGGCTTAAAATGCGCATAAATAACGATCGAAGAAAACAGAAAATAAAACCACACATCCAGCAAAACGAAACCAGACAAAAAACAATTGAATGAAGCGCAAAACCCTTGTGTACGAGAGAGGATAGGTGCCACACTACATGTATGTGGGGCATGTGGCCAAATGCTAGTTGGTAGCAACATATTCATACATACATATATACGTATTTAGGTGTTTGTGTATGGAATGGAAACGGAAGCGAAAGTTCGGCTTTTAATTTAAATAAAATCTGCACACTACGGTAAAAGAAAGGAAATAAATCTAAAATAAAATTGCATTTAAATACAAATAAAATATAATATAAATAAATCATATAAAATAGAAACATGAATAAATGATGTACAATTAAATTAGAGTCTAAAATGCAATGAGAAATAAAATAAAATACAAATCGGTGCCTCCAAGCAAGTAAAATAAATGAATATAATAATATAATAAATAAATAAATGGAATTTAATGAAATTTTAATAAACTTTAAGCCAAATGAATGAAAAAATGAATTGAATAGATTTTAAAGGATATGCAATTTATATAAGAGAAGGATTAATTTTTTTTTTTAAAAAAAAAAAAAAAAAAAAATTTTTTTTTTTTTTTTATTTTGGGGGAAATAAAAACTACTCGCAAATCAACGACAAATCCCATCAATCAATCAATCAAAATATATGGAGTGGGAAAGTAGTGCAATAAATCTGCTTCTGATTTATTGATAAATTCGAAGTGTCCGGCAGGCACTCCACCGATTGTTGCCCCAATTAGTACCCGTTGATCCACATGACACTTTCACTACACAATTAAATGACAGATACAGCGCTACAGCATAAAGAGAGACAGATAAACCAGAGGGAGACACATGGCGGTTGATAGAGAAGGGAACGGATGAATATACAAATGGATTGATAGATGGACAAACAGAGGGGCACTCGCAAGCATATGTACATAGATACAGTGAGACAAACCAACGGATAGACAGATCTGTATCACATAAGCACACAACAGACAGACAGACGGACGGGGTCGGGTCACTCATGGAGTGCCATGGAGTCGATAGCATTTGCGAAAGAGAGCAAAAGAATTTGACCACAAGTGAATGACCTTTCTGGAAAGTTTTCTTTCTTTTTTATATTTTATTTTGTTTTCAGGGAGTGAATGTCACGCCCCATCTCTATCTCTTTCGCTACCTATCTCTCTCTCTCTCTCTGTCTCTCTCTACCCAATCTCCATCTGTAGAGCAACGCACACGCCCACTCCGAACGACCGTTTGATGGAGTTTTAGCCAATTTAACACCTTTCTATTCTGCCTTTTGCGTTTGTGTTTTTCTACCTTTTACTCATGGCTCATAGCTCATGGATAATTTGAAATTGAAGCGTTTCGGCGGCGTTACAATTCAATTGTTTGGCAAATAAAAAAAAACAACAACAAAAAGAAACGGGAAATTAACTTACACCTTTAATGTGCTTCACGCCGCATTTGCATGTTCTTGTATCGGTTATCGGTGTCCGTATCTGTAACTGTAACTGTAAGCCATATCTGTATCTTTCCATCTGACACACTGCCCTTTGGCTCATCTTTTGGGTTTTTAGTCTCGGTTCAATTACGTCCTCCATTGTTTTTGGAGTTCTCGTGAAGAGAAAGGCCTTCACGCCACAATTGCACGTGCAAATATTTCAATTTTTTGATTTTCCTGCTAATTGCCAAAATTTAATCAGTCATCATCATCATCACCCCCCCAGCACGAGAGCCGTAGCTGCACGACACACACCCCTTTTTTTTTGGTGGTGCCAATGGATGATTAATGTGCCACCAAGGACGGGCAGCAGGCTAGCAGGCAGAGCGAGGTAGACAGATACCAGGATCGGTTTTGGGATCTTTCATGGGCTTAGTCACCTTGCCCCGGCCTGGCATTTTGTCGCATTGAAAATATATAAATTCAAATTGTGTCAATTACGTCGTCGCTGCGGTCGCCTGTCGCTTATCGTTGCCACAGCCGAGAGCCGAGAGTCTCTTGCCTGTCTGTCTGTCAGTCTGCCTGTCTGTCTGTCTGCCAGTATCTGTCCGTCTGACAAACTGCTGAACTGCTGCAGTCGGACTTGTGCCTGTACTCGTACTGCAGTCGGCTTCAGAGACTGACAAACCTGCAACGATTTCAGCCATGGCCAAAGCCAGCCACTCGCTCCCTCCGACAAGAGTCTCTGAGACATGTCTGCAAGTTGTCGTTGTGTGGCAGTGCCAAACGAGGGTGGGGAGGGGGGCAATGGAAATATCCTGTTTTGGGCAGCATGCGAGGGTTGCTACAACTATATGTACATATGTATGTGCATTGCAATTAATTTCCAAACTGCTCAAAGGCAGTCCTCTAATCGTTCACCTTTTTCCGATTTTCTTGGTAGAACTTTTTTCTCTCGCCAAACTCCTCCATCGCACCTCTTTTCGAATCGGATGTATGTATATGAGTGTACCCCTGGGGGTTACATTTCTGGTCTAATTGAGTTTCTAGATAGATTTCCCAGCTTGATTTAAGTCTCGATTAATACTCGATTCCTGGGTTAATGTCATCCGCTGCCGGAGGCTGCACCAAGCCAAGCCAGTCACACAGTCCAACAACCAAAGAGTAAAAGTTACGAAAAAAGAAATAAAATATAAAAAATTGGATCAAAGTATGTCACGGAAATGACTCGCTTAAAATGCGTGCCACAGAGAGTTACCGACACAGAGGAGAGCTCCAGGGTGTGGATGTTATGGATCATGCATTAATAAAACCAAATAGAAATCGAAACGAAACGAAACGAAACGAGAGCCCCCAAGGAGAGAACCAAAACACATACACAAACACACAAACACAGTCAAGACATCGACATCCTTTAATGGCCAAGAGTTAGTCGAGTAGTCCGTCAGTTAGTGCTGCTCCCACTTGAACGTGTAGTGCCGTCATCGTTGCGCCAGACTCGGAGCCAAAGCCAGAGCAAGAGCCAGAGTTCTGATACTCTGGTACCGTGGAACACCCTGACTAAATGCAACTACAATAACTACAGGGCAGGACAGGACAGGACAGGACAGGGCAGGGCCAGGGCCAGGGGACTAGACGACACGACAGCAATGAACGCATCGTCAAACATATAGACCAGGCCATGTGCTATAACTCATTAATATTAAATGCCTGTGCCCGAGACAAGCCCCTCCAGCCAAGAGATGCACTCGGAATGGCAATGGGATTGGGGATTGGGGATCGGGGATTGGTTTAGGGTTTGGGTAAAGGGGGGAGGAGTTGTACCTCCAGGATGCCATGGACTGCCTGACTGCCTGCCTCGCCTTGCCTTGCCTTACCCTGGGACTTTGTCTTGACGTTCGCTTCATGGCAAAATTTATGCGCATTTTGTTTCAATTTCATACACACACGTGACTTGTAAATTATCCATTGATGTGGCAGAAGGAGCAGCAAAAAATAAACAAAAACCAACCTGAGGAATTTTCGCATTGGCAGGAACGGAGATCCCGACACGGACACGGACTCTACATTTGCCAGATCTCTTGCCACACATTATAATTCCTTTTGGCGACAAAGAAACAAAATAAGCAAAGAAAACAAAATACAAAATAAAAGCAAACGTAGAAAGAATATGCCTCTGAGAGAAATCAAGTGTTGGAAATATGCCCTAGACAGGAAATTATGCAGTAAACCGATTGGGGGGCATAATGCATGGATTTATTACAGAGAATATAATCGAATTCAAAAGTTGTTCTTAGTGAGGGCTCAGCTGCAGCATTCTTGGGGCTCTAAACAAAAACTGAGCGTGTAGTTAGCCTTTATTCACAGCCCCAACATAGTTGCGGTTGCCTGCTAAGGAATGCAAATATTTTATGGGCCAATAAACGCCGCTTTCTGTGCGTGTCAGACATCTCATGGCAATTAGCAGACCCTTTGTGTAGAGAACACACAACATACATACGTATGCACATATGCACATATTTCAAGGCTCGCCCACAGGCAGACAACTTTGGAAGAGACGCCCAAGAGACGTACAACAACTGCTGCAAGTCAAATGAATTCCAGCGTGCAACTCTGCAGCAGGCCACAAAATTATGTCATCAACAAAAGGAACAACAAACCGAAGCCAAGGAAAGTAAAAGTTAAATCCCAAAGAACACGGTGACAGCACAACAAACAAAAAAGAAAAAACAACAAACACAGCACACAAAAAGTGTGAAACGAAAAAAAGTGAAAATGAGGCTATGGGGGCCTGGGGTGGGGGATGCTCTGTAGCTGTGTGAAAGTGTGGCTCATAAATACGCATATTAGCCTCATTTTATGTCCGGAATGGTGCGGCGGGCGGTTGGATGGATCTTGTGACTAGTATAACATGTACGTGTACATATGACTGTATTATTTCCATGTAGGAGGTCGCTGGGGCGAGGAGTATTTTGCGTTGTCAACGAAGCATAGTTCTCATAGTCGTACTATAATTAGGCTTAATTACTCGTTTCAACAGAGCGGAGAGCGAGAGATTATTTTGACAGATTTCACTTTTTGGGGCAGGGCAGGCAGGCAGGCAGGCAGACAACACGCAGGAAATATTCAATCTCAGTGTCAGAGCCATCCATTCCCCTGCCATTGTGCTGCTGCTGCTGTGCCCTCATCTGTATCTGTATCTGTTACTGTTACTGTTTTCTGTTTCCTTTTGGGTAATTATTTGCATGCAACTTCTTCTCGTGTAAGTCATTTTGTGGTCAACATTAAGCCCTGGCCTCTGTCTGGCCTCAAATTACACATACATTCTGACCCGAACCCGAACCGAGCAGAGCCCCCCCTGCAAGACACGTTAATAACAGCAACAAGATGAAAGAAATGGCAGTCGTCGATGGCCGACATTTTTGATACCCTTTGAATGGAAAATCTTTGAAGCAGTGTGCAGAAAAATGTAAATGTAAATCATTTTCCATCTGTTATCTATCCCACAGTGCTGCTCAAATCATTCCTAAAATCATAATACCCTCATCTAGGGTATACAAGACATGTACGGGCCTGTAAGTAGCAGCAGCAACAGGCACAGCGGCACAGGGGCAGGGGCTACTCATCTCTTCGTTCCTCTCAGTCTGCGGTTGATTTTTATGGTTTCATTAGTAGCACACACACACACACACACACATGGATGCTCCTCTCCACTCTCCTCATCACTGCTTTACTCCATTGGCCTGGCTGCGCGCATGCGTATTCCACTTGGGGCATGGATATGGAGCCGCTGGCCAGTCGGTCGGCTCAGTCGGCCACTTTTGCGCTGATTGCGGCCTGAGAAAATTCTACTGACCCACAGAACTTTAACTTTTTGAGTGGCATTGTTCAATTTAGCCGCAGACAGACGACGACGACGACGATGACGACGATGGCCAGGCCGCAACAACAGCGAAGAGTACTCGTGTACAAGACATTGTGGCAGGGTGGCCGGCGGCGGGCAGGGGCAGAACTAAGAAATTTCACAAGCCTGGCGGCCATTTTCTTTCAAAATATCAGCTCTCAGCCTTTTGTCAGTCTCACTCCTCAACCATCGTCACTCCACTCTCTCTCTCTCTCTCTCAGGCGCATCTCTCTCGTCTTGCTGTCTTTTGTGGTTTTTGTGCTTTCCAGCAGATGAATGATGCCAATGGAATGATTTTGGGATGGAGCTTTAAATTCTGTTGTTTTGGTGTCTTGTTGTCGGAGTTGCTACATATGCTACGCTCATTAACTGTTGAGAGGCTACCGAGGACTAGGCAAAGGCAGAGGGCAGTGAAGCAGGCATAAAATTAACCAATGTGCAGGCAGGTGGAGGAACAGGAGGAAACCACATAGAAGGAAGGCAGTGGGGCAGGCAGTGGGGCAGAAAGCGGGCTGGGGGGGAGTGAAAGTGGTAGCTTAGAATGCACCCAAGGATGCAGAGAATGCCACATGAATAGGCGAATGCGTCACAACAGGCCAAGCCGCACAAATGCATCAATATTATGGCACACATGCCACGGGGCAAATTAATTAAAGCGGAAGAAATACTGAACTTGGCACCAGGAGGAACACCACGAGAGAGTACACAGTAAACGAACACCGCTCCCACCACCACCCCCACCAGCATTGGTTGACACTCAGTATATTCGCAGGATAAGCAAACCACAAAACGGAATTGCATTTCATACACAGAGACATATGTATGTAGTATGTAGCTGACAGGAGCAAGCAGTCAGACAAGCAGAAGGAAGCAGTCGTTATTCTCAAAGGAGGGCAAGGCAGTTTTAAGCTTTTTAAATTCGAAAACTCATAGAGTCCACAAGCGCTTGGTCCCCCTTTCAAGTTATTTCTAATAACAACTGGCTTTGTCATTCTACTAGCATCACATACCGCCCGCTCTCGCTATTTTCATAGAAAATTCTTCGCCCTCAAAGCTGTTTCATTCTTCCTGCAGACCACAAGCACGTTAGGTAGCAAATGAAATGAAATGGAAATGGTTTGAAAGGAGCAGCGACACGGTATATGGACGAGCTGTGTGCGACATATTTGAGCAGTCAATTTTAATAATTTCATGCAACGCCACAGCAACCGCAGGAGCCAGAGGCTACAGCTACAACAGCAGCAGCAGCCCCATTTGAAAATTGCGGAAATTGCCAATCGAAATGGAAAACATTTTCATTATTTGCTGCCTGCCTGGCTGCCTGCCTGGTGGTGGCTGGGCCTTCGTCTGGTCATAAACATTTTGCACCCAGGTGGGTGTACAGAGTCCGTTCCATACAATAGTGAAAATATGTGCCCCGTGTGCCCGTGTGTGTAGATTTATGACTAAAAAAAACATAAATTCGTACGGTTCGCTGGTTGAAACATACTCGTACACACACACACACACACACACACAGTATGCTTGTATGTATGTACATATTTTTGCTAGTTTTCGCGTGAATTGTCAACCCAGGAGGCAATATATTCCTTCCACCTTCCTCCTGTCGACTGTTCCGACATTGCCATTGATTTATTCGTAATTGGCCCCAAGACGACAGATAGAAGTTGTCAATATGCAATAAAAAAGTACACAAATTTATATTTTAGAATACCCTGTAGTATGACATTTAGACATTTAGACATTTAGACAACATTTGGAATTCCTCAATCAGTAAAATATATTTATTTCCAGATTAAAGAAATTTGTATCATTGCTTAATATATTGTTTATATTTTTTAAAGCCGACACTCTCTTTAATTCTCTTTAAAGTTAGTTTTTCAATTCCCTGCAAAGAGTTCCAAATAAATCACAGTATTCCGGATATCTTATAATTACAATACACATAATTCTTCGTTATTAATTGTTGTTTTTTTTACCGCTTTAAAATTAATTGGGGGTGGTGCCAGGACGGAGACAGACAGAGATTTAATTTATTTAAACATTTCGTGCAAGTGGTCAAGGGGTTCAGGACTCAGGTTCTTGACATCCATTCATTACCCCAAAAATGGTCAAAAAATGTGTTAAAAGGTGTGTTTCGGATGTGGTTGGGTGGGGGGGGGGGGGGCCTTGTGGGGCGCACCTCGTGATTTATGCTATGCATTCAAATGCAACTTTCGGGGTAGGACGAGGAGGAGGCGGCAGTTGGACCGGCCGACTGGCCGATCCATATGGCAGCAGCCATAAATATGTCAATATAAACAGTCCGACAACCAGAGAGACCCAGCAAAAACCAGAGAACAACGAAAACATTTCAATAAAAATCAAAAATCAAAATCAACAGCAGGCAAAAAATCTCACAAAAAAAAAAAGAAATAAAAAAAAAAAAAAATCATTCACCGGACGCTATCAAATTTTATAAGCCTTTGTTTTTGGTTTTCCTTCACCGCTCTATGGGGATAGGGCGAGGAGGAGTGGGGTTCGGAGTTGGGTGGCCTAGGGGAGGGGCGCTACGTGGATTGAGTAATCGGTTATCCAGGCTCTGGCATCGACCATGTCATTGCCAGCGAGTTTTTGTTGTTGTTGTTTTCGTTTTTGTTCGGCCCAGGTGTGCTGCCTCTGCACACATGGACACGACACAGAAAACGGAACAGACCCAATTTTGTTGCATGACTATGACACTGTTGAAGGTGCCCCAGCAGCAGCAGCCGCAGCAGCAACAGCAGCCGGAGGCAGCCACAGCCGTGGCGCATGACTCAGGTTCAAGTTGGGTCGCAATCAAAGCCGATAGACAGCCGAGGCCCTCATCGAGGGTATGTTTAATATTGCCGCATATTGCCACAAGATGAAATATTCAAAAGATTTCACCAAAAAAAGGGGTTTCCAGTGGGGGAAGAGATAAAGAAAGAGATTCGCCCGAAAGGTTGAACAAAGCAAAATCAAATTCTTGATTGATTGAAGAAAAGTTTCTTGTCTTTGGAATGAAATTTGTAAAATGTATACATTATTTATCGTTGATTTTCCATACAAATAACTTTGAGCTTGTCTCTTTAGGTCAAAGTTCTTTCATTATTCAGTTGGCAAAGTAATTTTTCAAGTGCCATCCATGGTTCTGGGCCTCTGCCATGCGATGCATGGCCATAAACTAAACAAACCTGACCCACATCTTATTAATACAAAAATAAAACTAAAAACCAAATTGTGTGCATATCAAGGTAAATTGGCCAAAAACAAGAGCACAGCTTTGGCCAACAGCCAGCGACAGAGACAGAGACGGAGCCACTGCTAGAGACCGGGCCAGCGCCAGAGCCTGTGTCTGAGCTGTGTAACCTACATGGCCAACTGACTTGAATGAGTGTCAAAGCTATTTGGCGCTAATTGCCTTTTACGATTATTTTCACATTTGGCCAGAGCGTAGAGCAAGCAGAGACAGCCACGCGGTTCGACTCCTCCACGGCCCCTCCCTCATCATACTCTCACCTCTTTGGAGGAGAGCTCCTCCTGGAGGCAGACACTTAGCGGCACGCATGACTACACAGAGAGAACAAAAAGGGAGTCCGAGAGAGTGGCGTAGAGTGGCAGGCAGCTTGAGGTGAAGCATGCACGAGTGCGTCGCATTACGTTCCATATACCACGATACATACATATGTATGTGTGTACTTATATGGCGGGGCAAGAGGAGAAGATAGACATATCTACATCTGCCCCGTGGCACGCAACATATTCGCTTATTAAATTGAATTAAATTTTTCGTACGTTTTATTTGCAGCTCCCTACGTGAGAGAGTTATGCGGGTGCACGTGAAGGTGGATAGGTGGAGTGTGGCAGAGTGGCAGTGGTGCTGCTATGGCTCTTGTGGGTTAATGTCAACGATAGGGGGCACAGACTTTTGGTTATTATCCTCAATTATGGTTAACGGGTCAAAGCGACACATGACCGAAGCAGAAAGAGAGAGGCAGACAGGGAGTCATGCGACAATAGAAAAGCCATATAAAAACAAAACGTAATTCCAGTGGGTGCATGACCCATAAAACCAAAATAAATACCAATTAATTGTCCAGCAAGATGGTTTTCGGGGGCCACAAAGCGATAGCGGGACTGCGACCGGGACCCACTTAAGTGGGTTATCCATAATTTAGGTACAGTGCCCAATGGGAGAGGCATAGATGGTATGTCATACGATAGGAATAGTCATTACATTGTTCAGAAATTAATAAATAATTAGAGATTGGTTTATAGAAAGGTTTCTGGTATGAGCTGGTATTACAAGGTATTAATCCCTGCGTCAGCAGCGGGATATAGCAGGGACAATATATAAAATACGATATATGTACATGAGATCTGCTGGATGTGCACTTACCTTATCCATCAATTGATGGTATCTGAAAAATACAAAACATTTATTAAAATATAGAGAATACAGAAAGACATAATTAAATTTATGTTTCCCAGCAATTTCATATGATAAAAGTGATATTTGAGGAGGCATAAGAATGAACAAATTTCTCTGTACATCATGAATGATAATACCAATTTAAGAATTTCATCGCATAAACTTGCTACAGCTATAAGTTAGGATATCTTTACAAAGCCTCAATTCGATGGCACTTAAGAGGAAAGAATTCTACTACGAGTGAGTATATTCCTATAAACGGATGAACACCTGAAGATGGAAAAAGCTTTTAATTATATTGCAGCTACCATCAGATTTATTGGCATCCTTCAAGGCACTATAAACATCTGATCGTTGCAGCGTATTTCACTTCAGATTAATTAGCTTTTAATCAGCCAACAAAAAACAAAGCAAAAACAAAAGAAAACAAGTGATTTTTCATTATTTACCTGTGGCGAGGCTGTGCGGCCTGTGTGTGCAAATAGTTAATCATGCAACCGACAGGGTTGAGACATGGCTAAAAATAGTAAAAGACAACAACAACCACAATTGATAGAATACGAATGAAGAAGAACAAAAGTTAAACATGTTTTTGGAAGGCAATTCGCCCATCCGTAATTGTCTATCGGGGCACTTGGCACTTAATTGCCAGAGGGTACGAGGCAACTACGATTGCCACTGGATTGCTGGATTGATGTAACTATTAAACAATAAAATAACTCTAAAGTTGGAGAATTTTCTAATGGGATATGCGAGTGCAGTGGAGTGGGAGCCAATGTCAAGGCATGTTGATGGGAAATGATCATCACGATCGTCGTCATCGTCATCATTATTATTGTTATGGGCAGTCAGACAAGGTCAGTGAAGTCATCTCCAAGCGATCTAATGGATCTTAATGGTCTTAAGTCGAACATAGGTTTCCCTCTCCTCGCCATCTCTTTTATTTTCCACATTCCAACTATCAGTTTGTTTCATTCCCACATTCCTTTGAGGCAGCAAATAGAGTTACAATGTTTGAATCATTCCATTTGAAGCGGAATCTAAGAAGAAGAAGTATTCCTGAGGAAACAGTTTAAAAGTTTATCCCACGTTCAGATATATATATACATAAACATATGTATATGTTTCGCTTCCGTTTCTAGTTAATCTGGCAACACCAGAGATGCCTCAAGGAGCTTTAAAAGCTTACCAAATCTTACTGTTCTTTCTCCCAACCGATCACTCTGGGAACCCCACGTCAAGGTCAGTTCTCAGTGATGGCATCGCAACTACCATCGATCTTAATGGATGGTCTATGGAGCTAAAAGATCTCCAAATAGGTTTCTCTTTTTCCGTGTGATTGCCGTGTCTTAGAGCCAGATAGACAGACAGACGGACAGCTAATGGACACTTCAATTGCACTGTGGGGGCGTGGTCTGACCTCTGTCAAGGATGAAATGCAGTCAAGATTGAGCATGCCATTTGATAATTGATTACAAATCTCAAGTAACGAACAAAAGGAGAAAATCCCCCACCGAATGGGGAAAGTTTTATTGTGCGCTCCATTCAAAATTGAGTAATTGCCTGGAAAAGAATGCAGCATCAGCAGCAGCAGCACGTGTGCCGAGTCTTTATATTGTATATACATAAGTACATATCATTATCTTGATGTTTATCTGCAGAACATAAATCAAAGACTGATTGAGCAAATAAACATATGTATGTATGTACGAGTATTTGCTTATGGTCGTGACTGTTTAAGCCAATGCAATCAACATGTAAATTAGCCAATAATAAAAATAGCAAACGATCATAAAAACACACACACACAAAATCCATGGCCAGAACGATTCGGGTGATATAATGATAATACATTGAGAATCGATCACCCAAAAGATAATCGCAATGATGAGCTTATCCCACGTTTTAGCAAGAACATAAAGCCAAAAGCGTTAAGCTCTCTTGACCAAGTCAAGGCCGAAAGAGTGTTTTTTGTGTCCAACAATGCGCGCGCTTTGTTTGCCCACACGACGAAAAAAAAAAACGAAGATGCTGCAAACACAAACACAAACAAAAACAAAATATCAAATATTAGTGGATGTTAAATAACTTTTTGTTGTGGATATTTCACTTTCATCAGTGTTCACTTTTAACGCTATAATTAAGCGAATGCGTAATATTCGCACGAGGTTGATTTGCGCGAAAACGATCGCTCGAGGGTCAAGTGCATGAAATTTGTTATGCGATCAAGGTACGCTGGGTTAGCCCCCCCCCAAATGCCCGCTCCATCCGCACCGATGATAGTCATCATGATAATGCAATGTAAATTGTAATTAAAATCAACAGCAAAAGAGCCTGGATAGGGGGTCGTGTCGGTGTCTCTCTCTCTCTCTCTCTCTGTCTCGGTTAGCCAACTTGTGTTCTAGACCATGTTTTGTGTGCATTTGAGATTAATTTATGCCAACATTCGTTCCAAGACATGACGAGCACCAAAACCGACTCTTCGACTTCCACTTGGACTCCAGTTGGAGTCGAAAGTCTGACGACTGGAGTCGGCGTCGGAGTTGGAGTTGGAGCTGGAGCTGAAGTCGGAGTTGGAGTCGGGAGTTAGTTGGTCGCATACATAAATAAATTAAAATTGCTAATGGCTTGCGGGCAGATACTGCCCTTCACTGCCCCTCTTGATGGAACTCTAGGCCCGTGCAACGCCCATAATTAAAAGCAACAAGAACCACAACACCACCAACAAGGCACACAAAACAAGAAAAAGATTGCAATACTTTCGACAGTCGCATCTATAGATACCCTTAAAGGATCATTTAAGACTTATAGGCATAGATATATGATCAGATTTCGATCCCAATGGCTTTAAAACTGCTCAATAGTACTGCTTGGCTACTGCTTTGGTACTGCTTGTTCACTGAGAGGATCGCAAATGTTTCTTCTTGTTGCAAGCATCACGGATACCCTCTCAAAGAGCATACAAATACACAATAAAACCATGACCAACTCAAGGAAGGAATACGGAGAGATATACAAGAGTGCCGAAGCAGAGAGACAGAGGGAAAGAGATGGAATGAGAGAGGTATAGCGATCGCTGGGTCTGTGGCATAAATCAATCAATTTATCGTCCCAAGGAGTAGCTGCCAGAAGAAGAAGAAGACTGCCACTTCTTCCTACATCCCAATCCTCTCTCTCCCTCTACAAATGCTTGCAGAAGAAATCTCTCACTCCCTCTCTCTCTCATTCCCTCTGTTTCTGTGGGTGCAACGACCTAAGTCTAAGCTCACCTCTGGAGCCAGAACTTTGCTGGTGGCTGTGACTGTGACTGTGGCTGTGTGTTGTGCTCCCCCCAACCCACCCCCCCCCCCCCCCTCCTTGGCTTTTTTTCATAAGAAGAAAAAAAAAAAAAAAACCCCCCAGAAAATTTTTTTTAAAAAAAAAAAACCCCCCCCCACAAAAAACAAAAAAAAAAAAACCCCCCCCCCCCCCAAACAAAAAATTATTTTTTTCTCTCTTTATTTAAATCTCCCCTAACCCTATTTTTTTTTTTTTTAAAAACAAAAAAAAAAAAAATTAAATTAAAAAAAAAAAAAAAAAAAAAAAAAAAAAAAAAAAAAAAAAAAGAGGGAAGAAAAAAAAAAAAAAAATAAAAAAAAATTGTTGAGGAACGCATCCGATACTATTTTGTCATCTTTATATATTAAGTCCATCTCGAAGACAAAAGGAAATTAGGATAGAATGTAAGAGAAGAAAAAACAGCTGTATTCGCTTGCCGCTGCGCCGGCATTATTCAGTACCGAAAAGACAGCGAACCGAACAAGAAATACAAATAAATACAGTCCACTAAAATCAAGTTACTCAAAAGGGAGTATTCCAGAATATTCTTTGGTCATTCGAGACGGATTCTTGTACAGTTTTTGGTGTGCTTCGGTATTCATTTGATAATTGTTAACAATGGAGCAATTAAGGGCATTGGTAAAGACCCGTGGCAGACTCAAGGCCATTATCACACGCGCTTTGGCTTGGGTTGAACGGTCTGAATCAACTTCAGCGACAGATGTCACATCACGGATAGAGCTGCTCCAAACTGCTTGGAAGGAGTTCTCACAACTTGGGGATTCCATAGCCCTTCTCGAACAAGTGGATGGGTATGTGGATCCAGAAGAAGACAACATTATCTACGAGGAGAAATATCTAAAGGCACATGCTATGCTTTTGGAGAGGAAGGAGTTTCTACAAGCAACTATAGCTACAACAAACATCGGGAATGGCAGCAATGGCCTTCAACTACAAAACGACGCCGTACTCAGTCTGCTACAACAACAACAACAGCTATTCGAGCAGTTAGCTGCAAACCAGAACACAACCAACATGTCCGTGCATGCTTATGGTGACGGCGAAGTTAGAGGTACGGCGAATTCGAATTCTGCAGTTGGTGCGGCGCCATCAGTGCAAAGCGAATTGCCTAAAATTCAAATCAAGCGGTTCGCTGGCAACTACACAGAGTGGCCAGCCTTTCAGGATATCTATGAAAGTACAATTCATAGCAAACAGCATTTGACGAACACACAGAAGTTCCATCATTTGAAAACACTACTGATCGATGAAGCTGCCAACTTGGTACGTCATTTGGCAATTACTGACACTGCTTACAGCACTGCATGGGAGCGTTTAAAAGAAAGGTACAATCGGCCGAGGCATATTGTAAATACGTTTTTGCAACAATTTATGAGCTTGCCAACAACTACTAAAATTGATGCGGCGGTTTTGCGTAAGGTATCCGACGGCGCAAACGAGATTGTTCGTGGTCTGGATGCTGTTAACCAAACGGGACGCGACTGTTGGATCATCTATCTGGCACTGGAGAAACTTGACGCTGACACGAGGCGCAGGTGGATTGAACGCAGTATGGACAAAGACTCACCCACTCTCGACGACTTCTTCAAGTTCTTGGATGATCGTTGCGAGGAATTGGAACTGAGCAAAGGGGAGCTTGTGACCGTCGGCAAAGCAGCTATGCAAGGAGACAAACCAAAACGCTTAACACATTCGATGGTGGCGGTTGAAGGCAGCAACTGCACCAAATGCCATTCGACAGAACACATTCTGTATGGCTGTTCTCAGTTTTTGGACATGACAGTTTTGCAACGACGATCTTTTGTTAAAGATAAGTCTTTATGTTACAACTGTATGAAACCTGGTCATTTGAGCAGCAAGTGTAAATCCAAATACACATGCAAACACTGCAAAGGTCATCACCACACCTTACTCCATTCACAAGGTACTATATCGAGCACTATTGGGAGCTTTGCTCAAACTGAGGAGGAGTATGGGAGCAATTCAAATGCTCAACACAACAATGCGGTGACTTCAAGCCACGTTGCCCAAGTAGAAGGTGCATCTTCGGTTGTATGTGCGCAAGGCACTGCAACATCTACACTAACGAATGGATTGAGTAGAAGCACATTACCCACGGCCATAGTGTATGTTCAAAACGCGAAGGGAGAATACATAACCTGTCGGCTCTTGTTGGATACAGGCTCAGAACTCTCCTATGTATCGGAACGCTGCATTCACGCTCTTGGCTTGACCCGTTCACATTCACGCATTGTGGTTTCGGGAATATCGTCAGTAAAAGCTGACACCACAAGAGGCTGCAGCAAACTCCACATCAAGTCCCGGATTTCTGATGATCATCTGCATGTATACGCCCATGTACTTGGCAGTATTTCGTCATCACTGGGAAGGCAAAACATCGACGCATCGGCACTCAAGGTGTTCAATGATCTACAATTGGCTGACACAAACTTCTGCACTAACGCACCGATCGACATTCTATTGGGTAGCGAACACGTATGGTCTACACTTACAGGAAAGAAGATGTATGACAGCAAGGGCAATCTTATCGCCATTTCATCGGTTTTCGGATGGGTTATCACGTCACTCATGACACCCCAAACACGCAACGCAATTACACTTACCACAACCTTCGATATAGAATCGTCGCTCCAGAAGTTTTGGGAGCTGGAGAGCGTCGACTGTACTACTAAACTGGAACCCGAAGATGAACAGGTCGAGAAACACTTTCTCGCCACACACACTCGAGATGAAAAGGGGAAGTACATCGTGGAGCTTCCATTCAACACTGCACATCCTGATTTTGGAGACACTCTACAAGGAGCCCTCAACCGTTTCAAATCGGTAGAACGGCGCTTACAACACAATGAGCCGCTACGAATCCAATACATAAATTTCATGCGAGAATATCAATCGTTGGGACACATGCGAGAACTACCGTCTAACGAAACCACTGCTGGGCATCATTTCTACATGCCACACCACCCTGTGTTGGGTCGAAAACTCCGTGTAGTTTTTGATGGTTCATTTCGTGACGCCAATGGAAAGGCCTTGAACGACACTCTTTTTGTTGGACCCAGCATCCAACGCGATCTGTTTGCTGTGTGCCTCCGCTTCAGAATGTACAAATTCGTATTCTCAGCTGACATTGTGAAAATGTTCCGCCAAATATGGGTCAGCAGCAAGCATCGAGACTTTCAGAGGATCATCTGGAGAGAAGATCCATCGGAACAAATCAAGCACTTCCAACTTTGTACTGTCACATACGGAACCTCCTGTGCACCATTCTTAGCAGTTCGTGTATTGGAACAACTGGCTTCGGATCACCGGCACGAATTCCCGAATGCTGCGAAAATCCTATTGGAGGATTTCTACGTTGACGACGTTCTTACTGGAGCAAACAGTGAGGATGAACTGCTACATAATCGAAACGAACTCATACAACTAATGTCTTGCGCCAACTTAAAGCTCGGAAAATGGGTATCGAATACCAACTCCATAACAGAGGACTCCGATTCCTCTACCCAGCTAACTCAATCGTCACCAGTAAAGGTTCTGGGACTCTACTGGCACCCTGGAAAAGACACTTTAACGTACAATGTGGGTCTATCTGCAAATCCCAGCTGCACAAAACGACAAGTCTTGTCCGACGTATCACGGATATTCGACCCGCTTGGACTCATGGCACCCGTCGTGGTTCAATTCAAGATCCTCTTTCAACGCCTATGGCTACTCAATCTGGACTGGGATGATCCACTCCCAAACAAACTGGCAGACGATTGGCTGAAGTGGCGAGCAGATCTCGACACTTTGCAGCAGTTTCAGTTGCCACGCTTGGTTGTCAACGACGCAGACAACATCGAGTTGCACGGATTCTCCGATGCTTCAATCAAGGCATACGCTGCTGTAGTGTACAGCAGAGTAATACACGACGATGGCTCTATTTCCGTATCGATAGTAGCTGCAAAGACGAGGGTGGCCCCACTCAAGCAACAATCGTTGCCACGCCTGGAACTTTGCGGAGCGCTTCTACTGAGCCAACTTTTACGCTCAATTAAGTCTGCATTACGACAGAGAAACACCACTGTCTTTGCATGGTGCGATTCGACAATTGTTTTATCATGGCTATCATATGCACCAGCCCAGCTGAAGACATTTGTTGGGAACCGCACATCGGAAATTCTGGACTCCATCCCACGCCATGCTTGGCGTCACGTGGACTCCAAAACAAACCCAGCTGACTGTGCGTCCAGAGGACTCATGGCTGCCGACCTTATGGACTTTCAGTTATGGTGGACTGGTCCCATGTGGCTACGGGACAGGGATCAATTCATGGTAAAGTTGAACAACTCAAGGTATTACTCATCTCTTTCAGGAAATGGCATACAAAATGAAGTCAAAGCCAATTGCTTGTCCACAACGGCCGAATTACAATTGGTTGACCCGCTGGAGGAACTAGTAGCCCGAGTTTCTTCTTGGCTGAAGCTCGTCCACGTTGTTGGCTATGTTGTTCGCTTCATTGAACGCACAAAGCATCCATCTCGGGACAGAAGCTCCACATCTCTTACATTTGAGGAGCTCCAAACGGCACGCATTATGTGTTTGCGACAAACACAAACATGCTTCAAAGACGACTACCAACTTCTACTTGCCAAGAAACCATTACGGAGCCGATCTCAACTGGTGAAACTTTCACCAATCATTGACAAGGACAATGTACTCAGGGTTGGCGGACGATTGCATCACTCGCAACTGCCCACTGAAGCAAAACACCCAGTTTTGCTGCCAAAACACCATCGCGTCACGAAACTCATCCTGGAACACGAGCACCAAGTCAACCTGCACCCAGGTGTTTCTGCACTATTCGTTATTGTTCGCCAAAGATTCTGGATATTCGGCGCACGTAATCTCATACGCAAAATTACACACGACTGCTTGGCTTGCTTTCGACAAAGACAGCACACATCACAGCAACGAATGGCTGATCTACCCAGCATTCGTATAACGCAGGCGCTGCCATTTGTCAACACCGGTTGCGACTATGCTGGGCCAATCCTGCTCAAGGATGGCAAGGGTCGCAAACCACGCATCAGTAAGGGCTACATTTGCCTATTTGTTTGCCTAGTCACGTCGGCAATACACTTGGAACTTGCCACTGATCTCACCACTGAAACGTTCCTGGCTGCGCTGCGGCGCTTCATATCTCTACGTGGCAGGTGCAGCAAAATCTACAGCGACAACGGCACAAATTTCATCGGTGCAAAACGCTCACTCGATGATATGCAAACACTACTGGCGTCACAGCAACACACCAACCTGATCACCCATACCCTGGCGGATGATGGCATCCAATGGGTTTTCATTCCACCACGTGCGCCTCACTGGGGTGGAAAGTGGGAATCGGCAGTTCGATCTGTTAAACTGCATCTTCGGCGAGTCATCGGAAGCTCAACGCTTACATTTGAGCAGATGCGTACCCTACTTGCTCAAGTCAGCGCAGTGGTCAACTCACGACCTCTCTGCTACACACCGGATACTGAGGTCAACTATCTATCGCCAGCTCACTTCTTAATTGGACGTCCATTCACCGCTATACCTGAGGCTGACTTGGATCACATCCCTGTGGGCCGATTGGGCTACTGGCAGAGCATTCAATCTATGTACCAAGGTTTCTGGAAAAAATGGCATCAGGAGTACCTGACTTCGTTGCAACAGCGTCCGAAATGGACCACGTCAGTCCCTAACATCACGAGTGGAGACGTTGTGCTTGTTAAAGAATCCAACACACCACCGTCTTCATGGAACATCGCAAAGGTTATTGAAACCTATCCAGGAAAGGACGACCTGGTTCGAGCAGTCAGGCTCAAGACCCCATCTGGAGAAATTACACGACCAATCACTAAGATTGCTGTATTGCCCCGTTCAGAAACTATGTTTCAGGGCGGGCCGGGATGTTGAGGAACGCATCCGATACTATTTTGTCATCTTTATATATTAAGTCCATCTCGAAGACAAAAGGAAATTAGGATAGAATGTAAGAGAAGAAAAAACAGCTGTATTCGCTTGCCGCTGCGCCGGCATTATTCAGTACCGAAAAGACAGCGAACCGAACAAGAAATACAAATAAATACAGTCCACTAAAATCAAGTTACTCAAAAGGGAGTATTCCAGAAGCTTGCAATTGCACAGCTTAAGCTGCTAGTGGTATTTATATTAAATTTATTTGTGGTCTTCCCTCCCAGGAGCTTTAAAACTGCTTTAACTTTCAATTGCTCTGCTTAAGTATATTGGGATTGATGCTTCGGGGAGATCCAAAGCTCTCTCTCTGCAGAGAGAGCAAAGAATGAAACAAATTAAATGAAATGCTTTCCATCATGGCCCTCTTCGCTGGACACTTAAGCGATGTCCTCACAAACACTCACACACGCTGTGGGCAATGCATCAAGTTTAAGGCTTAATCGGTACGACTATCCCCACTTCAACACAGCACCCCACCGCCCCCCCTGTGCAACCGCTTCTCTATCACTCAGTTGCAGCCAAATTGCTGCCACATTGCAATTCTCAGTGTTCTTTTTTTTAGACTTCTTTTCCACGCTTCGTTTGTGTCGACAGCAGCTTTTCATTAGACAATTTCCCAAAAGGGGGGAAAACAGAGATAGATAGTGAGTGAGACAGAAAGGAGAGGGGAAGCAACAGACAAATGGAAAGAGGAAGGCGGGTAGGGGGGACAGGGAAACCGGGGGATAAGTGCATGCGTTGTCTGGGCATCGGTTCGAGGGTATCGAGAGACAAGAGGCAACAGATTTTCATTATGTCGAGTCGACACTAACAACTTTTACTTCTCCTAGCTGGCTCATCCCCCTCTCTTACCCTCTTTATCTATCTCTCCCTCTCTATGTATATATCTCTCTCCCGTTCTATCTCTTACTAACAGTAGCGAGTGGTACATTGTTAGCTTAATTGTTGTTGTTCTTGTTGCTGCTGTTAGAATGTGCGCATTATTGAGTTACGTGCTTGGCGGCACAAAAGCAACAACAGAGCACACAGTTGCAACAAGCAGTTGCATCTGGGCACGTTTCTATTATTTAACTGTCAGCACAGCATCGCGGCTAAAAGCAACAGCAACAGCAAGAACAACATCTCTGCTAATTGCCCGACAAAAATGTCTCGCACTTAACATTTGTCTTCTTCATTTGCCCAACACTTAATCGGAAATAGTAGCAGAAGCAGCAGCAGCATCTGCTTCAGCAGGCGCGTCTGAGCGGAAATCTGTTACCAACGATTGAGCCAAAAGCTAAAGCCAAAGCTGCCAAAAAGCGAGTCCGTAGTCCCGTAATTACTGATCCCTACACACAGACCAGACACACTCCTACACGATGGACCCTGCCAGACCAGCCAGGGCTGCCCTGCTGCTGCATCAAAAAGAGTTGCCGCCGCTAAGCCCACGCTGCCAAAAATTGCTGGCGACTGCCGCAGAAAGTCGAAGCTACGAATACCCTTTTTCGCCGATGCTCAACGAACAAACGAGTTTATGCCACTGAGACCAGTCTTGGGTCATTATACCCGTTAGCTGAGTGAATTTACGTTGGCGACAACAATCGCACCAAATCAACGCAGCTGATATGCATATTAAGCACGGGAAAACACCCTACAACTTGAACTGAGGCTGTGGGTCTATGAATTATGCAACCATTTGGAGTCTTATGCAGATAAGGTTACCAACTGGCACTGAAAGTTCCGACTAAATGGTAGGGTATTGTTCAAAATGCTCAACAAAAAAAGGACTTAAAGCTGTACTTTATGTCGTTCGCTATTCTGATGAAAAGTTAACAGACGCAAGTTTCTCCCACACCCATCCTCACCTCAGTTCAACGCTGTATCTATCCCCCGTTCATCCACACTGATTTCAGTACCTCTCCTTCCTTCCAGACGGATTTTTGACGTTCCAGCTCTCATTAATTGAAAGTGCATATGCATAGAACAGTGTGGAACAGCCGTATAAGGCTACTATGTAGGAGATTGGAGATATGGACTCCAAAGGGTATTCCGCTGAAAGCTAAATAAAAAATAAAAATGAATTTAAGCTGCACATGCGCATGTTCAGTTATTCTGAAGAATGGAATATTCTGCCAGCATATTGCCATTGAGTTCCGTTGAAAATGTTCATATTTTAAAGAAATAAACTCTCAAGCATTGAGGGCTATCCTTAGCCTTATGGTGCCACACTGTATATGCACATTTGCCCATATTGTATGAATGGGTTAATATCTTGATGGCTTTTTCGACGACACATAACGGTAATTGCTTCCCGGTTGAAACAATCGCTGCTGCACGTGGGTCTCTTGTCTTGCCCTCTTGTCTCGCCTTTTTGTTAAGTTTTTGTTGAAAAGAGAAAATTATTAATTATTTATGGCTGCAATCTGAGCCCGTCCGGCCGTCTGATTTTCGTGTCTTGGAACACACGGCTCGTCGTTCCGTTTCCATTGTTTGCGGCTATCAAAGAGATTTCTCTATGAACCAAGGCAAGGTCACATCGGTTGAGCTTTGAATTTAACGGTCCCCCAATGTATTATTACTATTACTTACTATATATGTATATATTTTTATTTTTTATTACTGTTCGTTGTCTGTGTGGTATTATATATAAGTCTTTACAATAATACACAAGCACGAAGTCGGGGCGCACAAAACGATTCAAGGCTCTCCAACAACCAGAGAGCTCTATGCAAATAGAGCTGCCGAACCCAATAAATGGGTTGGCGAGGGCCAGGGTTGACAGGGGGTAAGGGGGGCACCCACCCACGCGCATTTATCAAAAGCTTTTCACGTTCGTATTCCAATCGACTGTGACAACTTCTTTAATCGAAACTGATTTCAAAGACCTGGGCGTGGTCATCTCCACAACATTAAATATCCAGCATCACCATCACCTCCCCGCTCCCCCTCTGTTCAAGGGGGCATTATAAAGCGTGTGTGGGCACACTTTTGTCTTATTACAAATTTGACACTTTGCCTGACAACATTCGATTTCTTGCCTATATCTCTTCGACTGCCTAAATCTTTATGCTTATGTCATTTAGTTTAATGGGTATAGCAAATGATTCGACTCGCTGTCTGTCTATCATAATAAATATATAATAGGCCTGCAGACAGTTTGGGGGCTGACAACTGTTGAGTATTTGATGGAAATTATTGATATGAATAGGAAAACAGAGACAGAGGCCATCAGAATAATCAAATACAGCGGGGAAATACTTTGCTGGGGGAGAAAAATTCCCGTACCTTAGAGCGAAGCACTTCGATGATTATTGTATGCTCCCTTATTTCCCTTAACTTTTGTATGATAACTGTTTTCTTCCTATGGGAACATATACATATTTCCTCTTTCCTGCTCTGTCCTCAGCGATTGTATCTTTCTCCCGCACTGCTTGCGCAGGCCATTCAACTCCTCATCTAGTATTAGCTTTAGTTAATCTCTTTCGCTCTCTCCCACTTCTGCCTGCAAACCCCCATATTTAGATCTGTATTCCACTCCTCACACCCTCCCGCCCTGATGTGGCCTTATGGCATTATTAAATTTGTTGTTGCGTTCGGAATTTTCTTGCCATTTTTGTGTTTGTAGTTTGGCTTTTGACAAATTTGCTGCCCATAAGCGTGAACAGCAAATGTCGGTCCGAACTGGATCTGCTAGTGCTGGACGATTGTGGGGGACATTGACGTTGACTCTGACGCGAACGCAGGGCGATTGTTTGGAATCCAAAAAGCGTGTGAATCAAAATAAAAGAGAAAAATGTACAAAAATTATATCATTTGTTATTTGCTATGGTTTGCTTTTGGAATGAACGGACTACAACAATATTAAGCTTTTGTGACGGTCTGGTTTGCGGCTCTATGTATTTTTATTGATAGCGATTTGCGTTTATTTCTGTTGACCATGAAGAGTGCTGCTGCTGTTGCTGCTGTCTCACTGCTGCTATGAGTGTATTATTTTGGGTTCAATAAGCTTTTGTTTTGGCTAATTTATGCAATGGACTGCGGTCCCGTCTGCTTTGCAAATGCCAAACCCCCACCGAATCACTGTGTTGAGCGGGCAACACTCCTCCCCCACCGAATCACTGTGTTGAGCGGGCAACACTCCTCCACTGGAGTGCAGGGGAAGTTCTTTAATTAAATTTTCAATTTAAAACACTTGACGCCTCCTCTGAGAGCATCGCATTTGGGGGTGTGGTGTGGTGTGCTGCGTTGTGGTTCGGTGGGGCAGCAGCAGCAGCAGGCGCCAACTTTTCATTAAGGAATCTCTGGCGACGTCTAGACCTCATGGAGATGATCGGACAAGAAACCTGACCAGACTCAAAGTGGAAATTAATGCGGTAAACGTGTTTCGGTTGGTTTTGTTCTTTTACTTATTTTTCTTTCTTCTGCCTCTGCTAATGTGGCAGCTATGCGCCACCTGTTGGTGGAAATTTGTATTCAGTTTGCGGAAAAAAGTTAAAGTTAAATAAAACTTTAAGGATATCGATATCCCTTTAAATTTCAGTTCCTTGTTTATTGCAGATCATTCAAAGTTTACTTTGATCATTTCTACACATGGATAACTTATGCACAACTTTTCTCCAATATCACACGATGGAAAATTCCAGGTTGCCTTCCTTTTAATTCCGTTTAATCACTCCAGTACTTCCAATGAAATTAGTTTCCTAATTTCGATTTATGCACTTCCATCAAAAAGTTTACATATTTTACAATGTTCACTTCGCAATCTGAAATTGCATTCGTTCCTTCCAAATCCAAATACAAATCCAATTCCTTTCCATGTTCATTTTTACGACTTTCAATTTTATTCCTTGTTCTCTCCACTGTTTCTAGTGATTGGGACCTTTTTATGGTACACTTTACGATTACCAATTCCATTCGAAGCTCCAGTTTCAGTTTTGGCCTCTTTCCAGCACCAGTTCCACTTCACGTACTCTCCATGCACTCGAAAATTCTCCATTTATAAGCCATCAGAGCAAACAGACAAAATTAAAAAACAAGTTATTAAAATTTTCACTTAATAAAAACATAAAACATTTAGTTCAACCATTATAAATCAGTTTCTTGTAGTTATTTTTTGTTTTTGTTGTTGTTGGGTAGTTGTTAAAAAAAACAAATTACACATAAATGTTGCTTATGCTTATCTCGAATTTCTATCTATTATTTCAGGTAAGTGTGAGACGGAGAGCGCTGCCGCTGGGCGGTCTGACCCCATAAACCCAAATAGAATCATGGCACGCGTGAGTAAAAGCTCCAAAAATTACCCATCAAAGTTGCCCAGAGATAAATCCCAAAGAGAGCACACACCACTGAGCCACAGAGGGCGGGGGGAGTGGTACCGGGGTATATTCACTTTCTTTCTTGCTTTTAATTGCGGAGCAGCTTAATTTTGATGCGTGCGCCATTTAAATGAAGGAAAAAAAATCATCCTCTGCCCCGCTTGCCGCTCTTTGTGTGGCTTCTTTTTCGCTCAGACATCATGTTGCACGTACGAAAAAGAGCTGCGAGAGAGATGGTAGAGTCGAAAGGTACATGGTAGAAGGAGCAGGCAGCAGGCATTTAAGCAGCTTAACCCACTTCCGCGCACCGCATTACCATCATCATCAACATTATCAACTTCATTGTCGTCGTCGCTGCAGCTTTTGTGTGTTCCGTTTCGGTATATCTCTTTCTATCTCTGTCTTTTGTCTTTGTCGCTGGAGTTACCTTTTTAATTTCCTTCAATTAAGCCGCACTTGTCACACGCAGCGGGGAAAGAGTGAAGTGAGAACATGTAGCTGAGAGTACTGCTATCAAGCATATCATAAAGCAGAGTAGCCGAACAGAGCAGAGATCTGAACAGTGGGCCAGTATGAGAGCAAAGGTTTGAGAGAGAGTAAATAAGCATAACAGCGAGTAGTACAGATAAGCAGAGAATATAGTTGGAATCAACACACCAAGCAGTGCAAGCAGTAAAGCCGCATTCAAAGAACATTCAACAAATACAACAGAAAAGACACCTCTGCCCTACTCTTCTCATTATCATTAAACTTGAAATCTCATTATCCAGAAGCGTGTAAAAGTTTCATTCATTCATTTGCCGCTCACACACACACACACACACAGATTTATAATTAAAAGGAGTAACGATATGCAATGAGAGTGAGAGGAGAGCGCGAGAAGCATACATATATTTACGTGAAGTGCTACCGCGGCTGCTGCTGCTGAAGAGCTGCTAAGAGCAAGTTAATTATGCAATGTGGTATGCTGCATCATCATCACCTTCAATCAGCAAACGAACGAAAGTTGCATCACAGCCAACGAAAGTTGTGCCTTTCTAAATGTTGCAAATGTTATGTAGAATAGACGGCAATGCCAGACGATGACGGCCGTGGCTGCTGTTGCCATGGCTGCTCTGCTGTGGTAGCTTCTGCTTCTGCCTCTGCAATTGTTGCAGCGCCAATTGGAATTGATGCGCCACAAGCTTGGCAGCCAAACCGAACACAAAACCAATTTAAAAGCCCCAAAACAGGCAAACATCCGTCTGATAAAGAAGGAGAAAACAAAGGCAACAGCAAGGCAACAAAGAGAGCATTGAGTATTAAGCAGCTAGCCAAACCGCAGCTAGACAGGCAGCAGGAAGAGGCAGTGCAGCAGGCAGCAAGGAAAGAGGCACCAGGCAGTGCAGCAACAGAATTAGAGGCAGTGCAACAGGCAGAAGGCAGCCTTTTGTAATGGACCTGACTACAAAATGCCAGGCAGTAAAAACAAATGAAGCCAAACCGAATGTGTCCAAAGCCAAGTTGAAGTCTGGCCAATGCAGCGACAGAGGCAGAGGCAGAGCCATGGACACAAACCCCATGTCCGTGCCATGGCTAATGCAATGGCAATGGCTAACTAAGACCCGTAACCCTCTCGCTGCTGCTGGCTTGCTGGCCGGGCGCGCACTTTCAGTTTTCAAATGGCCAAGACAACAACAGCAGCAGCAGCACCACCAGCAGAAGATAACAAGAAAGTTCAGATAGAGTGGCGGCCTAGGCGCACTTTGAATGCGCTTCCAGTTTCCACTCAATCTACAGCCTGGATTTGCTTTTCCCTACACAATCCTCTACACAATCCAATCCATCTCCATTAAAACACAACAGCATCGAAAGGCAAGCAACATTTGTTATCATGTTGAATGGGTAAACATCATTAAATCCGTCTTGAATATGGACCAATCAGTGTGGCATACCTTAAAATGCCAACTAATTTCGAAGCCCTACTGCTACTGACTGCTCCCCTCGCTCCCCTTGGATCTTCTTGGCTCTGCTGCATTTGGTCAGACATCATGAGCCAGTCGTAAATACCCTTGGCTGCTGGTAGTTACGTTTTCAGCCAAGGATGGGGCCACAGCTCGATTCGCTTTTATGGCAAAGTCAAATAGGAAAACAAAATAGAAGTTAATCTAATAACAAAGATTGAGCGCAATAATTTTAGCGATTGGCAGCGCAGATTTACCATGCCACGGCATGCCATGGCCAAGAGCCCAAGAGCGTCCAGTCCGTCCGTGCCGGGCAAAAGTAAAACCGTCTCGCAGTAAAAGGGAGCGTCCTACCCACAGACCAGCGACCGAACACCGAGCAGCGAAGAGCCCAAACCTCAGACCTCAGACTCCAGAGCCCAGAGCCCACAGCCAAGACCAGGGACAGACTCCAAATGGAAGTTGGGGCTTAGAGCAGAGCGTGGCCAAAGTCTCGTTAGCGTTTTTGGACCCGGCAAGTGCAGCTGCTGGTGCTGCTGCTGCTGGTGGTACCGGAGACGCGCTGGCTGCCTCAGACGTTCGTTGCACTTGCCGCACTCTCGCGGCAGCGGCGGCGGCGGCGGCAGCAGCTGCTCTATCTGTATCTGTGCAAGACCAAGACTGTGCCTCGCCAGATAGCGTATCTAATGGATACATTTTAGTGCATACACCGAACGTATCTAATCGGCTAAACGTTTTATTAAATTACGTTAGCCTAAGCTTTTGTTCGGGGGCTCCAGCTGCTTGCTGCTCCCAATAGAGGGGCGGCTTCTGAGGGGGCTGCCTGCCGTTGCCCCACGACTGGTTTGGTTTAGTTTTATTTCAGCTGAAATTTGCCTGCTGACCTTGCTGCCTGCCAGCTGCTCCCCTCTCTCGTGCCGTGGCACAAGTTCAAGGTTAGGCGCTCTTACCGTTTGTAATTAGACTATAAAATTGGCTATAAATTGGCTATAAATTATTGAAGATGTTGTCAGAGTGGCCAAGAAACCATCAACAAAGTTGCATCAAAGTTTGTTCAACTTAAGCAAAGGGTAAACGGCCAGGCCCAATCGATGACGAAACGTGGCTCATGTTGACAGAGACCAAACCAACAAAAGGGCAGCAGGTGCGCCACCAGTACGCAGCCAAGACACGAAGAAGAAGTTTTCTTTCAGCTATTTTCAAGCTACAACTAGGGCCTGGCTGATTCTTGTCGATTGCTGAGATCAAAGGAAACCAAACAAATATTATTAAAACAACAAAAACAAAAAGAACGAAGAATAACAACGTTAAGACGACAGGCTGTCGAAGTCCTACAAATGAAATTGAAATTGAAAACGAAATCAAAACATGCATATGGATATGTCCACAATCCATCGTCCAAAGTGGAATCCAATGTGGAGCTGAAAATCTAAGGAAGCCACACACATAAACAAGGGTAAACAGTGAGACATGGATGGGGAGGATAGCATGACAAGGCGGCGAGGATGCTAAGAGCAGGAGACAGAGACACGACACTGCCAGCATCATGCAAATAAGCAAATGAGTAAACATATAGCAAAAAGGAATTGCACGAAGTTCACAGCTTTGAATACCCTATATTAAGAAAATATATAGAAACTTACAGTGGGAGTATCTTAAGAAACAATCCAGAGTATATCCTAGTATGTCGAAACAAAGGTTACAAACAGTTGCTGAAACGTTAATCCCAGTCTACCCTACCGTTGAAAGGGTATTGAGATTGGATAGAATGGAAGAGGAGAGAAAGAGCGCAGGGTGTAGGCAGTGGAGCTGTGGAATTATTATTGTAGCTGCTCCTGAAATGAGCACAAAAGGGGACGAGAAGGAAGGCCTAGGGGGAGCAAGCGAAGAGAGCAAGGGTTCGTGCGTGTGTGTGTGTGTTTGCATGAGAGTCTGGCTATAATTGCTTCTGTTTTTTGCCCCTACCCACCCCCCACATCCCTTGTGACTCCACAACAGAAGGAGCAGAAGAGGAGCGGCTAAAGAGAAGTGCAGGAACAGCAGCAGCAGCAGCAGAAGAGCAGCACCCGGAGAACAATTGAAGTCAAGCCCCATTTCATTTAAGCTGCAGGCTAAAAAGAGTCCCACCAGCTGGTGTCTCTGTCGCTCCTTGATTTGTTTGCTTAGACTTTAGAGCGGGAGAGATGTTTAGACAGAGAGTCAGGGTCTCTGTCGAATTGGGGCTGCCCTTTTAAGCCTGCAGCATGAATTTATTTGTTTTGAAATTGTAACTTTTGCACTCATCCGAATCCGCATGCACATCCGCAACTGCAACTGCAGCAACAGAGAAGCCAGAGAAGCAACAGCATCATCATCATCATCATCATTGCCAGTGATTGGCTTTTCCCCCGCAACAAAACCCTACACACCAGCCTGCCTGCCTCTCTCTGGCGACTGCTGATTGTGCGGTTTCGATAAGAATGCAACTGCAGTTGCAGTCAGTAGCTGCCACAGGAGAAAAGCAGCAACAGCAGACTCAAAAGAAGAAGAATCGGCAGCAGCAGCAGAAAAGTCAAAGGAGAAGAAGCAGCAGCAGCATAAAAGTCAAAGGACAGTGACAGAGATAGTGAATGATAGAGAGAGCGAGAACCATGTGTGTATGTCTACGAACTCCTTCGCAAACGATAAATTAGCAAAAAAGGAAAAGGAAGTGCATGACAGCCAAAATGTCAAATAAACGGCGACATAAAAAAGTGAATACACACAAAAGGCAGCACACGAGAAGCTGTTAGTGAGGAGGGGGGGAGAAAAGAATGAACGGTAAAGCAAACGAATTTTCACTTTATCCAGCAGAGAAATTAACTAGAGAAACGTCGCCAAATGGATGTTCCTAAAAAATGGAACAGAATTCAGTTCATATCTAGACAAATTTCTCTCTGTGACTTATTTTGCTTATGCTTGTTCTGCTGTCGCTCTCTATCTCACTCCTGATATTGCCAGAGAGAGAGAGAGAGAGCACTCACCAACAAAGCACAGTTCTGCGCTCTTTTCACACACCTCTTGCTTTTCACTGCTTAACTATTAATTGCCATTATTAATTGTCATACTGCTGCTTTATTAAGTGTATTATTCTCTTCCCACTACAAGAGCATTTAAAAGTCACTAAATAATCGTTTAAATTTGTTCTTCTATTCTTACTATTTTTGTTTGTTGTCGTTTTTTGCAATTTTCTCTCAATATTTCTGTTTTATAGCTGCTGCCAAACGTGAGCGCGTGCAAAACTGCTGATCATGCCAGGGGGACAGGCGGGGGAGAGCGGAAGCACGCAAGGGGGAAGGGCTGCACCAGAGTTTGAAGAAGAGTGGCACAGGAGCATGAGCTGGAGCGGGAGCGGGAACGGGCATTCAAACAATGAATCGCATCGAGGAGCATACATTACAGAGAGATGCTTCGCGGCAGCTTCTTCGTCTTCTTCTTGCTGCTTCCTCTTGTGTTTCTGGCAGCAACTTTTACTTATTGCTTTGGCGCTCTATTCCTCTCTCCCTCTCTCGCACTCTCTCTCTCTCTCACACTCCCTTGCTGTGCTTCTTCTTTTGGGTGTTTCTCGGCTTTTGTTTTCTTTTAATGTGCCAGCGAGAAGTCGAAATTGGAGACGGAATAGGAGACGGAGATGGAGTCCGGGAATCGGAGTCAGAAGCAGCGGCGTGTTCTGCTGCGAATTCGTGAAACGTGATGCCAAAAGTCGTTTCTTCGTTTCGTTTCGTTTGTTTATTTTTTGGAAGGCTTACTTCTTGTGGATACCCTCTAAATTCTATACTCCAAAGGTTTGTTCCTAACCTGAGTCGATACAGCGACACAGGTAAAGAATAAAGATCACAACAGAGAGAAAACAGCACAAATCGGACCCCCAGTTATTTAACAATTTACTCCGAAAAAAGAGATAATTATTTAAGACTTAAGACACAATAGAAATATTGCTGTTATTTTTAATGGATATCCATAAAGTCGTGTTGCTCCAAGTCAGCCTTCTTAGTTTTATTACGAATTTGTATTTGTTTTGTGGAGCCTGCCCTTTGCCTTGTTTTTATTTTTGTTCTGTTCCTGTGGAGGATGCGGATGCTGGTCATGTTTGCTCGCATTTGAATACGAAATCCACCTTTTTCTGCCTGCCGAGAGGCAGCCTCTAGCGGGAAGCCATCATCCTTGTTACCGGGAAACCATAACAGGGCATTGTTCCAGCCAGTTGGCAGAGCCCTATTAAGGCTCTCACAGAGAGCGAGAGACAGAGCAGAGAGAGAGTAGGTGCAGTGGGAGAGGGTGAAATATGTCTAACGACTGTCGTAGAACTGAAAGTCACATGAGAACTTTTCACCCAATACAGCATGGCCATAAGTGAACCGAAAACGAAAGCCAAATTGGCAACTTTCAGATGTTCCTCCACCATTCCTCCACCTCCCCCTCCACCATTCCCTCCCCATCATTCCTGTTCCATAGAGAATGAAAAATGTTCGCGTTTCTTGCCCTAATTGGAGGCGAAACGTTTGTCGCACCAAATAAATAATGATAATGGCACCTGGAGCGTGAAGTCGCAATCGGAGTCACTCCGCGGACTGCTATCCCCATCCCTACCCCCAGTTTCAGCTCCAACTCCGAACAGAGGCCATTGACTGAGGCAAAATGTTGGCTGATTGATTGACGCCTGCTTTGGAGCTGTTAACAATTTCGTAGTTGTAGTTGTTGTTGTATCTACTGTACTGGGCCTCGAGTTGGGACAGGGCTTGTTCGGGTTGTGTGTAATGTAATTAATTGCTTTCCAGCCTGTGTCCAAATCACAAAAGGGCAGTCAACAGTTCCAGCGGCAAAGTGGGTCAGCTGTTCGGTTGATAAATAAATGTGCGGTATAGTGGCACCACAGCGACAGGTAGATGTGGAAATGGAGATATGAAGGCAGACAGACAGACCGACCGACAGACATTCAGAACCATCAAAGAATGCAAGTTGAGTTGTCAGCCGCAGAATGTGCAGAGTTATGAAAATAATGAGCGGATTGAGGGAGTCTCATGAATATGTTGGACAAAAGTGAAGGGTAGAGTATGCAGAAAAACAGGTACTTTTCAGGCAACCCTCGCCGGACAGCGATCACTGCAGTGGCACGCTCGAAAGTTCATTGAACCGCCCCGCACTGACTAACTTTTCGACTGAATCAAACACTAAAACATCAATCAAAGCCAAATTAAGCGTAAAACTCAAAGAGCCGAAACCTCGCCGCAGTCAAATGTAAAGCAAAGATAAGCAGTGGAGCCAGTAAAAGAGACAGAGAGAGAGATAGGAAAAGAGAGAGAGGAAACAGAGTGCGCAAAGGTTAAGCCCGCACCAGAGTTGCGTTCCATTCAGGGAAGACCCAGCCCGCATCTGCAGTAGGCCCAAGACCAGGCCCACGGCCCGGGCAATCAATCAACGGGCGGGACGGACGGAGAAGCTTTCCAAAGAAAGGCACAACAAAAATAAAAAAAATAAGTGCGGAGCGGAGAGGAGATGAGAGGGGAAAAAAGTGCAAGCAAAGTCGGTGAAGCCTAACAAAAGATGCAGCTAATTTTAGATCGCAGTCTGCGTCTCTCTCTCTCCGTCTCTCCCACTGCCACTCCTGCGCTCATGATCTCCTTTGCTCTGCCTCATTTGCATGTGTGCCAGAGAGTGGGGTAGCAGTAGATGGAGGAGAGAAGAGAGTGGCTGGAGCGTCGAGAGATGCTGATGATGATGATCATCTGCACTGTGTGGGCGCACGCACAAAGACGCAAAATGCTTGGAGATTTATTTGCTTGCTGTTTCTCTTTGTGTGTGTGTGTGTGTGAGTGTGTTATGCAAATATGCCGACAACAACCGTTTCCTGATAAATCCCCCTTGCGCTCCCCTTAACCGTTACAAACACTCCAATGATTTCCACAAAATTGATAAGAACACAGAGGAAAGACGAAATACGAAAGACTGAGGCAACAAACTTTAATTTGATAAGAGAGTGCCAAGAACGAGTGATTTGATTCAACCTTTCATTCTCCTTCACTCTGTGTGGGGGGCCACGCCTTTTGACCGCAGCACACTTGCCGTCTGCTTCTTCATGTTGCTTGGTTTGCGCTTTGGCAAATTGTTCTCCATACTCTATAGGGGAAAAGGGTATGTGTTGAGAGTGTGATTGAAACACCCTAAACAATCTAAATGGGCATAAAAATAAAAATACCTACTAATTCTGCAATAGTTTGTCTGTAGATCAGGATAATCCTTCAGCCGAAGATTCCCACTGGATCTGCAGGGTATTTCTATAGTTGGTCTCTCAACCAAAAGCCACCCTCTTCCTTTTTTCTTTTTCAATTTTATTAATGTTTTTTTCTGTTTTTTTTATTATCAAGCGATACGTGCTCTGCGTGCCCAAACATGAAATCAAACCTTTTCCTATGCATTTCTCTCACACTCCATGCATTTGCTATGCATTTAAAAAGGAAAAAAACTGCGCATAAAAGAAATTAAAAAGCAATATTTAATCAACGCACATCATCTGCATTTAAAAGAGGGGCACTTCAAAGGGCCCTTTTGCCAACATTTCTGGGTGTTGACCATTTAACGCGCCCAGCCAAAGCGTAAGCCCAACTTTGTTAGATTTTTATCATGTGGTTGTTTTTATGGTCCGAAGCCGAAGCCGGACCCGGGCTCTGACACCAACTTGACTTCCTTGAAATCCCAGCAATATAAATACATACAAAAAAAAAACAAAGGAAAAAAATATATACCGAAGAAAGAAAGATCTTTGTGGGTCTTGTTAATCCTTTGACGTGATGTCTGTTCATAATTTGTGCTCATATTTCATGGTTTGCCTTTTTTTTACGAGTCTTTTGATGGCTCTGGCCTTGCGGCATTTTGAAAAAGGTTTCTGTTCGGGATCTCCAGCGTGGCATGGGGCGGAGTGTATGGTGTGGTGTGTGTGCCTCTGTGATTGAATATTCTAGAGTTATGTTATCGTAAATCATGCCTGCGACAGTTTCTCTCTCTCTGCCCTCTGCATAACCCTCTTACATACATATATTCTTTTTCTGACAGAAAACGCTTCTACACTGAACAAAAATTGATATGCAAAAGCAAGTTTCAGCAGTGGAAGAAAAAGACAATACTAACGTCAAAGGGATTTTCGTTTGAATTTCTTTGTAACAAATTCTATAACATGCCACCCAATGGATAAATATCAGTAGCTACAATTCTTGATATAATTTTCATGGGGCAGCTGATGACTCCCGAGTTCTTTCTTGGCCTACAACTCATTGGAATTGTTTACATCTGGGGGAGGTTCATTGCCTCAACTAAGATTCGACCGAAGTCTCCCACAGTCAGACGAATCTGCCTCTCAAAATGCCAATCGGCCGCTATAAATAAACTGAGAGAAAAAAAAACAAAGTCAAAGGCAAAACTCTGCTTTTAATTTTAATGAACCATAAAAAATTCACACGCACCACAAAGGAAGAGCTCAGCAAACGAAAGAGAATATGATATTACAATTCCCGAGTCAAATAAAGGTGACACACAGAAAGAAGAGACCTTTCTTCTTCCACTGCTAAAAGGAGAAGGAGGAGAAGGGGCAGCCAGGCGCAAATGTTAATGAAATTTAAATACCTGCTAACAAACAAAATCCACCACGAAAATAGAGATAGAGGGTAGGAGGGGGATGCCAGGGAACAACCAGCAAAAGAGTCGCATTTCTCAGCAAACAAATCAAACGAGAAGCAGCAGCAAGAAGAAACATTAAAAAAAAATGGTCAAAATTCAAAGAAAACTATTAAACAACTGTTTATCCGGGAGGGGAATATCTTGTCTATGGGATCTCTCTGGGATCGGTAGAATCTCTTCTTCTCACCGAACAACATTTGCCTGGGCTCTTCAACAGAGTTCAGCTCTGTTAAACGAGTCAGTCGGCAGCGCGCACGTAACAGCGAAGCCAGCTGAGGCAGCGGCAGCGGCAGAAGCAGAGGCTTTGCGGCTTGAAGCTCTGGTTCTCGGCTCAGAGTCAGAACTTGGCGTTTTCATTAGCTTGGAGCACGTCGCTCCGACCGGTTCGGTTTCTTTAGCGTGTTCGGGACAGGGTTACCAGAGTGCTGCTCAAAGGCCAAGGCAACAACAGTAAAAAGAGATATTTTGTGCGCGTGCGCGTCGTCTGCCCACACAACGCGAGAGCGATATACTCTTTCTCTTCTGAACAGAAATTCGTTTCGTTTTTTATGCAAATTACCAACGTTTCGTCACAGTGTGAAAGTAAAAGAATTCTGTGAAGCAAAACAAACGAAATTTCCAATAAATATTACGAAATACTTACTTGTACAACGAAAGCGCGGTGAAAGAAGAAAATAAAAGAGTGTGTCCCAAAGAGAGTTTCTTATATTCTTTCTTGGCTTCATCTAATAATTCTCACTCTTCAATATTGTTTGTGCTTGTTTGTGTGTATGTGTGCTAATTGATAAATCTACAACAAAAGTGTACATTTGATGAGTGTCAAATTTAACGGCAAATTTCGTTGATTTCGATTTTGTGGAACAGTGTACATAGTGTCCAGAGGTAAGCCATGTAGCGGCCAATAATATTTAAAATACAATTAGCGTCATGCTCTGGAAATTGGGTTAAATATGGGTTGGATATTAATAAAGTGTTTTTTTTTTGTTTGTTTGGCTGGAGAGAGAGAGATTAATTTTGTTTGGGTGTCGCATGGTTTGCAGATCGGTGAATCGTTTTTGATGATGTGGGGCACTGATGTAATCGAATTGGTTGTAGAAAAATTGGGTCAAATGGGTCTTGGAGGAACATTGATTTGATTTGGACAAGTGGAAAATAACTCAAAATATTCCGGCGTAAAGATTCGAGATGTGCGAAATGTTTTTATAGATATATAATTGTTTCCAGAATTGTGTATCGTTTTTTATATTTTTTAGAAAATATATACATATGCCAAACACATGTAAGTCATTCAGTTCTTAAGATCCGCCCCACAAATCAATAGAATTCTATAAAAAGCCGTACACCTCCCAACAGTTATAAAATCCACTCTAAAATCTCAAAGCTCCATAGAACTAATACTTTCCCACCAAAAACAAAAATCTCTGCCATAAAGGTTTCCCTCGATAGAATAAATTTTTAGGGTCATTCATTATCGGTTTTATTAAATGAGGGCAGGGCTCCCCATGCGACCACTCAGGGCTGACAACTTAATGCAGATGCCATTCCCGCATCACTCAAAGCCAAAGCCAACGCCAACGCATGGAAATCCTCATATCTTCAAGAGACAATTCGGCTGATGGCGTTTTTCAAAATTTCACTTAAAAAACAAAACAAAACAAACCAGAAAGGCGGGCGCAACATTTTCTTATTGTATCTCATTTTCTGGGTCAATAGAGAGCCCATCCTCGCACTGGATAGATGGATGGATGTATGGAGGGCCAAGCCCAAGTCCCAGTGTCAGTGTTAGAGTCACCAACATCAACAGGCGGCGGCCCAGCCCTAGAAAAGCTGCAACAAATGCCAAAACGGGGCTCTGGTCTATGGTCTATGGTCTCTGGCTCTCCCCCAACCAAAAAAGGGATTTCCCTTTTACAATAACCAACGAAACGAAAACTTTCATTGCATATGCAGAGAGCCATAACAGACGAAGAAGAAGAAACAGAAACAGACGACCCCTGGCAGAAGAAAAGTGTCGGCGGCACGAAAAGAATCGCCAGCAAAAGAATATGCAAACAATAAACACTCGTAAGGCATAAATTAGAGAAGTCAACGATTGAATGCTCAATGAACTTTTTAAAGAACGAACCCGAGAACTCGTGTAGAGTGTGGAGTGTGTGTGGAGTGGAGGGGCACATAAAAAGGCCAAAGCCAACGGTTCTTTGACGATGCACACACAAACACACACACACAACAGGAGGGGGGGGTTTAATATGGGGTAAGCGGTTCTTTCGAACCAAATAAGTTTGAAGCCAAATGTCGCTGCATTTCAGTTTCGATTTCCTGTGTATGGGGCATGCCACACACATACATATGTATGTATATGAAGCTACCGCTACATGTTACCTCGGTACTCCTCATATCCCTCTGCTCTGTCGTTTGTGCATTCAGCGCATGATTAATCAAAGGAAAAAGAACCCCAAAAAGAATGAAATGTATGACAAGTTCTACTCATACTTCTTGATTACATATTTCCCCACTCTTTGACCGTTTCTTTTCGTTTCATTTTGTTGATTAGTAAGCATGTCGACATTTCAATAAAAAACAACATATCATCCGCAAAGGCAGAGCTCCCCATCAACGTCATGCGAGGCACCGGCACTGGCACTACAAAAACAACGATAATAATCATTTTTTGTTGTACCCTTTGAGAGGTTTTGTGGCTTTGCATTTTAATTGCCAGCCCCCGCTGCCAGTTTGCCAGCTGCCGCTACTTCTGTCGATGATTATGGATTGGGGAATTGGGCGCGTCTCCAGCGATTGTTCATTCAATTTTGGCATGGAATCAAATATATACGCATATAAAGATATGAATGTATAGGACTTGTAGAAGTATGAATTTCAACGGTGGATATCTTTGGCTGGAATGTCTACCATGATCTTCGATCCAATCAAATTTAATCATTATTTTGATTCAGTTTGATAACAGATCTTATGTAAGATTGCAGCTACATATGTATAGCATGAGACTCATCACTGTACAGTGTACACATATTAATCAGGTGGCAATGCCACATTTACATACCAGTTTCGCATCGTATGAGTATTCTCCCAGAGTTTCAATTTTACGGCTATGAATGGGAATGATTGACCATGGAATACGCATTGTTTTGCAGTGGATTTACCTTATCGAGGGCACTACGATCTTCACCTGTAATGGGAATGGGGAAGGTTTTTTCATTTGGTTAATCATTCGAGTATTTTTGGATAAATGGCAATTCCTTAAGTGAATTCCCCATTCAGCACACACACTTACACACACACAAAAACACACACAGCTGCCCGTATATCATTCACTTCATTTTTATTTCCCCCATCATTCCGTCATTCGAACCACACATCTACGTCTGGGGAAAAATCTATTTATGGGCTATTTATCTTGTTTTTCGTCCAGTTAAAGCACTAGGATTTTTATGGGATGTTGGTGATTAATGCATTTCAAATACCAACTGTGTCGAGCACCAAAGCCACAGAGCCAGAGACTTTTCCCCACTACCCTTTGGCCAACAAACACACACACACACTTGTACACTTTTATATTCCCCCAGAATTGTGATAAAGCCAAAACCATTCTCGCGAGGAAAAATATTCCTGCCTTGAGGCGAGACCGTAGCTGGTAATACTCTCAATGGGATAATTTACTGGATTTTTCTATTACCAATTTCAAAGGATCGTAGGTCTGTCTGGTATGGAAAAGAAATCTTTGATATATTCCATTCCTCCTCCTCCTTCAACCCAAGCAACACTAACGATTTCAACACTTGACAAATGAAAGCAAAAATCGCAATTGTCCGCCAAAACAAAAACCAAAAGCGTGCAAAAAAAAAAGAATAAAAAAAGAGGGGAGATAAAAGCGAAACAAAAAGAACCCAAGAATTGGACAGTCGGCGTTAATTTTTCATGGCGGGACAACCAGCAAGAGAATATTATTTCATTTATTTACATCACGACGATGGACAAAGGGGGGAATGAAGGGGTCCCAGTGCGGTCTGGAGATGGAGACTAAACAAACTTAAGCGTTGTCCAGCGTCTACCACGTCATTAGTCACGTCGAGAGGCGGGTTGGGGCAGGGGTACGTTGATAGGGGTATAGGGGATAATATAAGCCACAAAGCTGTAAGCTATGAAACCCGCGGCCAAAGCGGATAAAAAGTAATCAAAAGTGCTTGAAACGACATAATAAGGCAACTGAGAGCGGGAGTAGGAGTGAGAAGACTCCAGAGCTGAGAGAGTGGAAGGAGTACTGGAGGCTGTGGCTGAAGAAGGTGCTCCTTCTGCACGACAGAAAAATGCTTGACAAAAAGGAAATGAAATCAAATAAAGAAAAACGAAGAAAGAGAAGCATAAAAAGCGTCGCCATGGCTGGAGTAGTGCATTTATGTCAGAGGAATATCAAAGAGCGTCCAGAAAGGAGAGTGTTTATTATAGAGAGAGAGGGGGAATAGGTGTAGGGGGAGTATAATTGGAGAGCGTAGCAGGTAGCAAGTTGCATTCGCATACGGTGAGGTATTTGCGGGATTCTCTATTTTGATTGCAGCCGCAACCGGATTAAACTAGGCACCTTCATATGTAGCTTCAGAGCGCACTCTGGGGATGCTTTACCTTGCATCAAGACCGACTGGGTGGTGTTGGGAGAGGGGCACGCTGGCAGTGGCGTCAAGTGTTGGAGTTGACGTAGGACGCGACGCGGATTCTTAGCCGCCGCCGACTAAGCGGCTTTCCCAGGACGGCGTACGATTTTTTAAGCCGCAGCTTAAAGTGGTGACAACAGCAATAGCTACAACTACAACGGCAAAATCTTTGCGTTCTCCCACTCTGGGGCAGTGCAGTCGGCAGCGGAGTTGGGTTGCATTTTGTAAAAATCTTCAGTGTGATTAATGTGCCACACACACACACACATGCACCCACGAACCCACACACGGTGCAAACATGCATGTATGGGTGTTTCCTTTTATGAGCTCTTTTGGCTTACAAGCAGGTCGTGCTCCTTACACTTTTCCTTTTCTACTTCTACTCCCTTTGCCACTCCTGGCACCCTCTGTACCTTTATTCCCCCTTTTGCTAGTGCTGGCTTTTGTTCGAGACAAACAAAAGCCAAAGGCAACGCCAAGCCATGTCACGCCACCCACCTATGTATGTGCAGACATGTTCTGTTTGCACTCGAACACACACACACACACAACACGTACATACGTGGATTTACAGCTGCACAGCTCTAATCCTTTTGACGTTGCTTTTATCGCACTTGCCTTCGACTCCTTTTATTTTGCCTGCAGTCTGTGCCCCTAGGGTAGCACCAGGAAATGCTATGCATTTTGGTTGGTGGCTTTAGACACAATTAAACAAACAGTTTTCACTTTCACACACGGAACGGAGCAACGGTTGTTAAAAGCGCGCACAAAGCAATAGTGTGACCTTTTTTGATCCCAGAAATTAGCCCAAAATTAATAGCGATATTCTATCGATGCATCGAAACGAAAAGAAATTTATGATTGCCTTTGCTTTATTAATTGATTCCACTGCGGAAGAACACTTAGCAGCGAATACTAAACATTACACTCCTTAATGTAGATCCCACCAAATGATCGATGTGAATAATTTAACTACATCGATATGCTTTTAGTAACAGCGCATCGACTAGTCGATTAGTCTTTTCCACTTCCTTTTCTTTGCTCCTGCTTTCCGTTTCGTTTTATGTGTTTTTCAGTTGTTGCTCTTGGGTTTATATTTTGTAGCTGTTGCGTATCTCATTATGTGCTCGGGCTGCGTCTTGGGTTACATATGTATGCATGTACATAAATACATATCTTTCATAAGCATAACTCTCCCTACGTTGCTCCAAACCGCATCACTCGCTTGCACATATTGACTCTTTGGGGGCTTCATTTGCTCAAGTGTTTCGCCTTGGGGCGACCCTAGTTCCTCCAGAGGTTTGGTGTCAGGCAGTGCAACAGGCAGCAGACGACAGTCGGGGCCATCAAACTGTGGCAGACAGACAGGCAGGATGTTGAAAAGGATTCCGCAAAGAAAAAAAGAAGCGACAAGAAAAAATTGTAAGCCTTTTGTGGGGCTTCATGCGAAGTCATCTTTCGAGTATGTGTCGTGCCAGTCATAAATTAAGTGGGTTTCTTCCTCTGCCGCCTGTATTTCCTCCTTTTTTTTCTCGGCCTGGGGATCTTCAGGTCGGCGGTGGCTGTGGCTGGTGCTGGTGGCAGCTGCTGCTCTGTTGTGCCACTTTCCCGTTGGGGCGCCTCGGCGCACAAATTAATTAAGACATTTTCGATGAGATCAACGTAAATGCGAGACGAGGCCAAATACAAATTACGAGCACTCCGCACGTGAAACTGTGTCATTGTGTGACATCAAAAGTTACAAAAACAAAGGCAAACAAAAAAAAGAGAGTAAAGGAAAAAAGAACAGCAGATACAACGGTAGCAGGCAACAATAAAACAGAAAAGAGCAGGAAAAAATCCAGACACGTACAAGCCAGGAAACCAGTCGGTCGTTCGGTTGGTGGCTGTTGCTGTTGCTCCTACAATACACTCTGGCGGACTGGACCAATACCCAATCCTCTCCTGCTCTGCAGCCACTCCATGACTATAGCTGCGGCATCAATTTTTGTCCAGTAGCCGAGAAAATGTCACGTTTCCACATAAGTTACAAAAGGCTTTTGGCCACGTTGAGCGTGAGAATTGCCAAGTCTTAGACGCTCCTCTCCCTCTTTCTCTCTCTCTCTCTCTCACCTGCTCTCACTCACTCTCTCTGTATGTGCTTTCCTGTCCAGGAAAAGGTACTTTCCATGGTGAAAATTAATTGCCGACCGTGTTGGCGTCTCAGTCTTTGTCTGGCAATTAATTGGAAAGCAGATCCACTAAACAGAAATAAAAAATACAAAAAAAAAAAAGGAAACGAGCAGCCGAAATGTGTAGCAAACATTTGAGGTTAGATTAGGCTTGGAGCAAAGCAAGCCCAGAGTTGTATGCCATAATCGCAAGACCCCATTCAATTCCAGAGCAGTTAAAAAAAAATCAATTAAATTTTCTGCTTTAAGGAAATTTTCGCGTTGCTTGTTAATGGTCCCGGGTCTGTGTTGTACGCCAAGGGCTAAAAAAGATTTAATAACTTTTGTCGGACAAACTAAAATTTTGCAGGTTATATGACCCAATATTAATTCCAGATGCATCTGGTTTTTGGGTAGTTTCGGGAAGCTGTACTGTGGGGGGGAAACCAGCCCCTAGGGCTCGTTAAATGCTTTATGAGCAGACGTCGGTTTATGGGCACCACGGCTGCTGCTCGATGCTGATGCTGTAACTGCTCCCAATGTTACCATCGTACTCGGGTTAGTGGTGCCACTGCCGCTGCCACTGCTACTGGCTATAGAAGGCACAGACGCACAACGCACACGTTCGGTTCAAATGGAAAAGCAATTAGAAGATGGATGCCCTGCCCATACCGAAAGCCAAAGTCAATTGGCCGGCCAGCAGATGCGGCCACTTTGCTAATTGCCAACTAATTTGCTGGAGTGAATCTGGCCATATCCCTATAATGCCATCCCTCCATAGCATCCACCTGCATGCCATATGCAAATGGCACAACATCGATTCAGCCTGCCTGCCGCCCGCGCACACACATAATGCTGCTTCTATCCATGGCATGGCATGGCATGGCATGGCAGTTGTCTGTCCACGTCTTGGGGACTCTTGTAATCAGCCACATTTATGTTTGGCCATAAAATATGCAAATATCCTTTAAGTACTTTTAATGTCTTGCCATTTGTTGGTTGGTCTACGGTCTGCGGTCTCTTTTGGCCCATGGCCATATCGACTCCTGCCTTGTCCGGCTCTGGCTCCTGCCGCTCTCTCCTCTCCACACCAGCCACCGCCTACCCCTCTATAATGTTGTTAATGCGATGTTTGGGGCATTGTCGCAGTCGTCTTGTCTATTCTATATGTATGTATGCATTTTGCTGCTTGCGTTTTCATTTTCTGCACTTTGCCATCTTCTTCGTCGTCTTGGTCGTCGTCTCTTTACTTTATGGACCTCATAAATAACACCCTGTGTCCGCTGTGTGTGTGTGTGTTCGAGTGTGAGAACTTTATGCGGATTCTGGTTGATCAGCAGGAGACGTGGAAAATATTTTAAGTTCGAGCCAAAAGTGGAAATTTCATTCAACTAATGTCCATTGGTGCAGCATCAGCAGCGCAGCAGCAGCCAGGGTGCAATTTCTGCTGGTTTTGTTATTGCAAAAAAAAAAAGAGAAATGAGCATTTGACAACACTGCCCCGTTTTGTGGTATTTTCAATAGTATTAAAATACCGATATCAGAAATAATGGTTGTGCTATCGTAGATCGATTTGCCTTTTTTACCGTTGGTTTGCTTTGCATATTTCTTTTAAGCAATTGTTATTAACTTACACTTTAAATTCTTCCATTGCAGAACTAAAAAGTCAAGCAAAGGACACTACTAAATCAAGGCAAAGGCTCACCAAAGGAAGACGACACCGAAGCAGCTAGAGAGCTTGGAACAGCAGCAGCTTGCATAAAAATTCGCACACTGTGGCCAGCGGGTGGAGAGTAAATCGAACCGAATGCAGTATCTCAGCTACGCTCTGCAGACATCCACGCGACTGCTGACGAACCAGAACCACCACAACCAGAATCAGTATCCGCATCCAACGGGGGCGCCAGCGACCACGTCCACGCCCACCGACGAAGACATCGCACACGCCTGCTGCAGCCGAGGGGCCCAATTGTTGAGACAGCGCCAACAGGAGCTGGCCAAGCGGCGCGCTCTCGAGGATCAGATCAACGCCAACGCCCGTCAGTTGGAGTTGGAGGAAGAGGAGGACGAGAACGAGAGCAAAGCGAGCGGTTTCGGAAGCGAAAGCGAGGAGGGAGCCGTGGGTGGAGAGCAGCTACGTCAGCCAGTCCAATGAAATTTACTCTCATTTAATGTGCAACTGGCGCGCAGCAAACTGCTCTCGTTCTTCAACCGCGACATGGCCGCCACCGATGGCCAAATCATATTGGCCGCCTCCCGATTCGGCGATGCCACGCCCGTCTACTTGCGCGACTTCTCCAAACAACCCCTGCCGGCGGTGGCCAAGATCCTCAAGGGCCAGCACCAGGCCCTCGGCGTGCCCACGCTCTCGGCCCCCTCGCTGCAGAGCACGGCGCTGTTCCTGAGCGCCGGCAAAAAGTACCAGATCCTCGCCCAGCCCATCAAGATCAAGGAGGGTCGCAAGCCCACCAATGTGGGCGCCAAGGTGCTCATACCGGAGACCTATGGCGGCTACTTTGAGCTGCTCAGCGAGGATGGGCGCTCCACGCGCTGCATTGACTCGGTCCTGGAGTTGTCGCGCCGTCGCAATGCCCGCGTCCTTGTGCGGGAGACTTTCCGCTGCCAGCAGATGAACCGCACCATTCACGCGGGCGAGCTGCTGACCACGATGAACGACAATGGCAAGTACCTGCAGTGCCGCAACATCAAGGACGAGATCATCAATCTGCCACTCGATACCAAAGCCAAGTTCTCGGCCATTGCGCGCGAGGACAGCATCAGCGGTGTGCACACCGTCAAGAATCTGCTCCTCAAGCGGATGCCAGTCATTGTGAGGTGAGTCGCAGATCTCTATAGGTTTTTCATTCTTTTTGGCAGGATAATCGACATACAATAATAATCCTTAACCCCCAACCAACACACAGACTCGTCCATGGCAGTGCCCCCAAGGGACTGAAGCAACCGTTTGTGCCCGAACTGCGGCTGCTGGGATGCGTGGAAATCGATCGGATCTTTGCCCTGCCCCTGCAGAAGGACACCGATCTGGTGCCAGTGCCCCTGAACGCCAAGATCAAGCTGCAGCGGGTCAAGAACATGGAGCAGCTGGAGCACTTTATCGAATACACGCGCTTCCTGGAGAAGGCGCAACGCCTGCTGGCGGATGCGCGCGATCGCCTGCAGATCGTCGATCTCAAGCTGAGCGAGAAGGAGAAGAAGGACTCCAAGTTCCACAGTCGGAATGGCAGCGGCAACCGGCTGCCCGTGGTGATGCTGCCCTCGGCCGCGGGCATGGCCAGCGGACTGGCGGAGAGCGGCTATGTGCTGCGCAAGAGCGCCAGCTGCGACTCCTGGTCCAAGCAGCACCAGCAGGCGCTGAACAGCGAGATTGCCGAGGAGTACAACGAGATCGATCACATTTACGACTATGTGCGGGGCCTGACACCCCTCTCCAAGGGCCTGGCACGGTTCGAGCCCATCTGCGAGTCGCCCACACTGAAGTCGCACCACACGGACAGCGGCAGCGGCAACTACTGCAGCCTCATCCGTGCCCCAATAACCCATCAGCAGTCGAGTCAGCAAGCCGCTTCCTCCTCCGCCAACAACAACTACAGCAGCCTGGAGTCGAACAAGCACAGCAGCAGCAACGGTGGCGGCCATCAGCATCCCCATCCGCACCAGCACCAGCATCCGCATCCCCATCAGCATGGCCATGGCCATCACATGGTGAATCATTATCACCACAGCCATATACAGGAGGACATCAAGCCGGTGCCACCGCCCATTGAGACGATACCCGGCAAGAAGCCGGCGGAGAAGCGTCAACGTCCCACACTACCAAAGCTTTACATCAAGAATGCCAATGCCCATAGTGCCGGCAGCAGCAGCAACGGCAACTCCACGGGCACTGGCACCGGCACCACTCACAGTCACAGTCACAGCCACAGTCACAGCCATAGTCACAGTCACAGTCACAACCATTCGCAGCAGCAGCAGCAGCAACAGCAGTTGCAGATGCAACAACAGGCGACGACCCCCAATGGAAATACGGCGAATGCTGTGGCCAATGCGGCTGCTGCTGCAGTGGCCGCTGCCCATCATCATGGATCCTTGCACAACCACTCGCACAGCTCCCATCCACACGCGCATCCCCATCCTCATCCCCATCACGGCAAGGTGCTGACGCCACAGAATCATTTGCCAGCCAAGGAGTCGCTGGAGCCGCAATCGCCGCTGTTTCACATCAGGTAAGGATACGCTTTGAACATTCCAGATATCCCAGGGGCGAGACATCCAATCCATCCATCCATTCCTCTCCGTAGGTACAAGAGCCTCAGTAGCCTGCAGTTGACGCCGGACAACAATAACACACCCATGACGCCGCCGACGATCTCAGCCCATGGCAAGGCAGCGGCAGTACCGGCGTCCAGCGCATCGCCAGGCACACCACCCGAAGTGGTGCTCAAGTGTGGCAGCATTCTCAATGCGCACGGCTATCTCTCGTCGGGGGCACCGGCCCCGGCAGTGGGGATGCCGATGCCGATGCCGCACAGCCGCAGCTCCAGCAGCAATAATCATCACAATCCGCGCGAGGGTACGTTGGACTCGTCGCGTAGCGGCGGCCGGACATCGGGGGACTCGAACAAGCTGCCGGAGAAGAAGACGCGACGCTTGTCACGGCCCAGAAGCCTGTCGAATCTGGTGTGGGACTTGCGGCCATCCAAAGAGAAGTCGAAGAAGAAGCTCTATATACATCATTTCGATCAAAGGCAGCAGGCGACGTTGTATCTTTAGAGTAGAGGATGTCAATGTAGAAGTAGCTAAAGAGGATGATGATGATGATGAGGAAGTAGAGTAGCAGAAGATGATGTTAATGATGATGATTCGTTGCCAACTCGTTTCTAGCTGCCATCGACCCCCAACTACAACCAACACAGCATAAAAACAACAAACAAAAACCGATCTACAAACTACAATCCAACCCAACAATAAGATGCAAAACTACAAACATTTGGAACGCTGTGTGTGTTCCTGCAGGTGGGTGCAAAAAACGGGGAGGCTGCTGGGGAGGCGTGGCAATGCAAATCGTGCTGCGTTTTGATTGTTTTTCCTTATTAAATTCGTGCAAAAACTTGGAGACTTGAACTAAACAAATATTAAGACTGAGAAAACTAATATTTTTCTCTTTACTTATGCATTTCTCTCTCTCTTTCTCCCCCTTGTCTCTCTGTGGCAGCTTTCACCAATTTAAATAGCTTGCAGCAGCAATTTTTAATTAACATTGAATTGTGCCTTTCCCTGCTATGCCCCCAAGAACGAGTATGACGAGTATGCTTTGAAAAACGAAATTCCAAGGAAATATTCAACAAGAATATTCTAAATGGAATCGAAAACGATTAAATGAATGATTGAAGGAAGTCCCCAAAAGGAAGTCCCTCCTCGGAAAAATCGTATGGAAATGCTGACAGAACACACAGCAAAAATATAAACACACACTCACACACACAGCAAATCCAACATACATACACCCACACACACACACACACACACACATCAAGTCTATAAAATTGTGATTTTAATTTTATGTTTAATTTAATAATTACTTGAAAACCAATTTTATTAATTAAATGGAAAAGCCATTCATGCGGTTCAGTCAAATACGAGAAAAAAAACCAATCACACACAAACAAAAATTTCACACACAAAAAAGAAGCCACAAAATAAAGTTTAAAAATATATATGTGTTGTAAACCATAAACTATAAATAAAAAATATATACATATATAAAACCGAATGGCAATGTCAATGTGTAACTAAAAAGTAAGAAATATTACCAACCCATATACGTGTAATCATTTAGTGAATGTTATGCAAAACAACAACAAAAACGAAAACATCTAAAATGTAGCTAAAATGAATTTATAAATTAACGCAATCGATTTCCTCCTCATAATTTAGATGTTGTGCAAACTGTTGATCGAATGCAATCCACAATTATAATCGAATAACTCTCGTTTAGCAATTAGTTTCATATTTTTCCACACAAATCGCAAATGCATTGTCTTAGTCGTTTAGTCTGTACATTTTAGTTGTATTAAAACCCAGCTATATGGCCTACAAATAGAGCGAGCGTATCGTTTCCATACACATACCGTTACATACTACATACATATATACTATCGCATAATATAGAAATAAAACTTATATTTGTGTCTAAATAAATGTCTCAGATAAATAAATGTATATGCAAAGCAGCAAATCGCGTTGAAAGTTGACTTGTCTCTGGATGCCTCTGAAGGCGTGTGGGCGGGCGCAACTATCCCCAATGAAAGGTAAATTGTCTGGCAATCCATTTGAGCCGACAATTACCTGATCGGACCATAAGTGTGCAACGCAAGCAGCAGGTGAAAACGAATGAGAATGGGAATTTCTATAATTTAACGATGGAAAAGCAATGTAAATGGTGCTCAAAGAGTGTCTAAAGAGCTGAAAACAAGTTGTTCTACTAATTTGCAGAGCTATAAAGGGGAATACAAAGGCACACCGGGAAGAAAGGGAACTCTTTTCTTGTGGAACATAAATTTAACCAAGGCACAACATGCAAACGCTTGAAACGCTTGGCGAAAACAAGTCTATTTCTGGATCTATTTCTACCTCGTATGGAGCGAGCTTTCAATGTTATTTTACAATAAAAAAGGCTTCTCCAGCTGAATTATCACACTTTACTCAATCAAAGTGGTTAAACCCAAACAAATATTCGATAGGAATTTTTAGAAATATTTGAAATCAAATGGATTTTCGGCTCTCCCTTGGCTACGTGCTCAAGCCCCCCAAAGAATGTAACAGAATGAAATTATAAATTCCCGACACGAATTTCTATAATACGTATACGATGTGATCTCACTTGTCTCGTATACTATTGTTGTACACGTACTGCTAAGCCTTAAACGATCCGAGCAACAAAAGCCAGACCCTGCTCTAACCAAAAACAATGAAAATTGCGCAGTTTTCTAAAAAAAAAAAATAAAAGGAAAACGGAGCGAAGGAGATAGAGATGAAAAAAAATCAGTTTAAATAAATGAACGCATGCCAAATGCTTCCTGGCCGAGACAATGAGGCGAAACACCTGCCTCATAGACACCTGTCCGGGTTTGGGCAAAGAATCAAATTAAATCTCAATTGCTAGGGGGCTTAGTTGGTACGGGGGAGGCCATGCGGGATGGGGGCAATGCGGAACCGAATGTTTTATGAAGACCAAATTGCGTTAATACTCGTAATTAGTTGCAATATCGAGAGACTCCGCTCCGCCAAGCGAGTTCGTTGTTCAAATCTTTCGTAATGCTATATGCAAATACATTGTAGTGCCCATTCGAAGCTGGTACTTGGAGCTGGTGCTGTGGCTGGTGCTGGTGGCTGGTGCTGTGGCTGTGTCTGTGTCTGTGGCAGGAACTGTATCTGGAGCTGGAGCTGGGGGCAACGAATTGAATAACATGAAAAATGCGCTTACATTGCGATATCATCACGTTTATGACGTTGCCACAATTAATCAGCCCAGTTCATGCAAACCACGGAGGGAGACACCAAGTAGGGGCACTCTACACAGTGTGGGGATCGTCTCGCACAGCTGTGGGCCTGGGGTTTGTGGTCCGGCAGTGGGGGAGAATGGAGAACGAGAATAAAACCAACCCATAAACGATTCTCTGCTCATCAAATGTGCAATTTATAACAACAACAGACGCCTACGCCATAGACCTTTGGGTCCCAGAGGCCCAGAGTCCCAGAGTCTCAGGTTCTGAGGTTCTGTCTGAGGTTCTGCAGGCACTGACAGAGACCTGCATGTTGCCCAGCCATTTGCTACAGTTATGGCACCAGGAAGACTGGCTATCTGGCCGCGGACCTGCATCCAAGCAGCTGCCCCACAGCTGCCTCCTCCCAAACTCTCCTGTGAAAGATCTCTGCCGGGCGATTTGTATCGGGATGTCTGTTTAAACTGTGTGTAAATCGCCCTAAACTACGCATCAGTTTCGGTTTCAATCTTGCCTCAGCTCTGGACTCTGTGTCTTTCCCTCTTTCCTCTCTCCCCACTCTATTCATCTCTGTTTCGATCTCTTTCTGTTCTGCAGTGAATGTTTATTTGAGGAAGTGGCTTCGCTTAGCGTGCAGCTTTATCGCGATATACGGGATGCGTGGCGATATCGGTATAGCGGTAACAAATTGCCTTCCATTCTGCTGCAGCATTCGGCTTCTCTTAATCTTTGTGTTCGTTCGATTGTGGGTAATTCTGGGTTCCTGGCCCAGTTCTAAAAACGCTTCCGCCATACAATTAAAAGTTACCGCAGCTCAATTACGCAATCTATAGAGGATGATATTGACAAAAAGACATTTCTCTGAATTTCCCATATTGTATTTACACATACAGTGTGTGCCGAAAGTAAGCTAATTCAAATATTTGTGCATGTAATAAAGGAAATTTCTAAATTTAAATTTTCTATAAAAAAACAACAAAGATAAACACATACATACATTTGTAAATATATTCTATTGTGCCAACACTTTCTTGACGAGCTGTACACACACATATGAAGTTGTACCCTGCAATGATCTGTGTTGTAGGGTCTTTGATCCATCTGATCTGCAATTACGAGCGCTAGCGGGAAGAGAGAGGGGTTTAACGACTTGTTTGGTTTACTTCTCTTCTGCGGCAATTGCGCAACTGCTGCAAAACAGCAACAGGAACAACTGCAAAAGAAAAACAACTGCTGCAACTGCCTCGATAATCATTCAAATTTACAAGAAAACAATCAAAAAACAAATTCCTAGAACACAAATCGACGAAACTCATTTCATTTCAATTAAAGTTGCACGCCGCTCGCTCCACGGACTAGAGCAGACCAGAGAGCAGCAGCAGCTTGAGAGAAGAGTCCATAAAGGAAACGAGAAATGCGGAAAGAACTCTGGCAGCCACAACGATCAGTAGATGCGCTTTCAGGATGGATATGGAATTTGCAATGAAGTGTTTTCAATTAAATTTATGTTTATGTTTTAAACATTCTTCAATTCTCTTTTTGAAGCAGCATTATAAAATGCGTATGCTTACTTTGAGGAAGGGTATCAGTCATGAAAGCGTGCAAGAGCCAAGCCAAGCGGGAGTTGAATCAGCGACAGCGACGTAGGGAAAAAATCGCAAAGAAAACAAATTTAAATAAGACAAACGTCAACCAATTACCGTCAATCGCATTTCCCGCAGCAGCAACAACTGCCAGCAAGAACGAGAAGGAAGGCGAGGACGGACGCGCTGCCAAAGCTGCAAAATTGCCAATTTGGGGGCGGAGGAAGAGCAGCAACGGGAACAGTGGTAGCAGAAGGAATAGAGGAAGCAGAGGAACAAGGCGCGCGCATGTGCAGTTACAATTGTAGACGGCGACGGCGACGGTGACGGCGACTGCGTCCACGTCACACGGCACGCGAAAAGGTCAAGAAACTGTGCAGAGAGTATTTGAATAAGGCTAGTTATAGCGAGGAGGGGGAGGTGACTAGAGAAGAGTAGAAGGAACAGACGAAGCAGCAAGAACTTTTGCTGGCGAAATCAAATCAAATCCAAATCAAACAAACACAGAAACGGATGGCCGGTAAGAGGAGAGCGAGGAAAGAGCGAGGAATGACTGGAGTGGAGGAAGAGTGAAAACAAACACTAGAGCGGTAAGCCAAGATCGATCAGGTGATCGGGAGGGGAAGTGCAAACAGTAGAAAAACAGAAGAGCGTTGTGTAGGTGAGCAGGGGAAGCATGTGAGCAGGAGAGAGCAACAAGGTATCGAACAAATTTCCATGCTCTGCTGTGAAATTCCACGATGGAACGACTGCGACGACGAACCGCATTGACGAAGTTCGATTCCAGGCTTGCCTTTACCCTCCCTCTCCCACTCAATCCATCTACATAGGTGATCGCAATTATCTGTCGCGTGGTGCATGCAGTGGCCACTCCATGGACACTTAATTTACTCAGTCTTCTCGTCGATGTGAATGTGTGGATTCTCTATTTTGGGGGTACCACTGTACTTTAGCATGACAGGCCATCGATGGCAATGTGTGTAGTTGTGTGTGTATGCAAGGCCCAAAAAATAGCAGCACTTGAAAGCGAAGAAGAAGAAGAAGCATACGGGTATGTACTACGAGTATTCGTACAAACAAACTTTCCTTCCACTTAAATTGCCCCATGACGGTGCTTACACGTACTGACAGCTGAAGCTGTGTCTCTTTCTCTCTCGTGTTATTCACCCAAGTCTGCTGCATCTATCTCTGTCCCTCTCCCCTATTCTTTCTGAGGTCCAGATCAAGTTGGCCTGGCAGTGCATCCATCATCGATGATTCTCATGCGAAAAGGTCAACTGAACCTCAAACCACTTTGGTCTTGGACTTGCTCTTCGACTTTGACTTTGACTTGGTCTTCGAATCGGTCTCCGCGTCAGCGTCAGCGTCACCGTCACCGTGACTATCTTAGAGAATGAGGAGTACCAGTCCCTGGTCTTAGAATTTCAATCATCGGGACGGAGACCAAGTGAAATGTGGCAGCATCTCGGGCATCAGCGTCAGCTTCAGTTCAGCGGCAGGCTGTTTTGTTGCTTCTGTGCGTCTGTGCAACATTGTCGCTCCACTCCACACCGCTCCGCTCCGCTTTGCTACGATCGACTCGGGAACAGCATTTGCCCACTTTGTTCTCAAGTCGCTGAAATTGCAACCGATCACGTTCATTGCATGCATACAAAGCAGCAACATCAATAGCAACAACAACAGCAAACAACATCCCAGCTGCAGCAACATCCCAGCAATTGGCCAACTCTGTTGATTTCTCATTCGATCCATTTGAAATTGTTTGATGCCCGTTTGATATGGAGGCCATGTTCGTTGCTGCCTCGTTACCTTCGAGTACTTCAATTTCAATCATATCCAGGTGCTCGCAATTGCTGCACCCTAACGACGCGTCGTGGCCTAAAGGAAACTCTTGCTAGCCCTTTTTTGGGGCTACAGAATCGGGGTAATGCATTCAATGGAGCAGCACCAACTTTCATGGAAATGCAATTGAAACGAAATATTTTCAGACAAATAAATAAATAATGAATATTTGAATAATTGTATCAAAATTTTAGAGACCTTTTTGTCTATTCCTATTTTAAATTCTGATGTGGAGTACACTGTGAATCAGCATTAGCTGTACGCTCTGGATGATTCCTTCCACAGCAATGTGAAACATGCATTTGGGGCATGTGCGAAATGAGGTCTAAATGCAGCAGAAACATCACCTGGGGCGACGGCGACTACCGGCAAGGTTTGTTGCACGTACACAGCATAAAATCAATAAACCAGCACCAGCACACTCTTCGCCCGGCTACGTTTGGTTTTGGTTTGGTTTGGTTTTGGCCCCGGCTCGGCGTGTTGCACCACTGTCAACAGTCAAGTGGCAGTGCATTAAAATTGTAAACTTGAACAGCAAACAAAAGCCACAAACAGACGATGCGACGATCCATGGCTGCTTTCAGGAGGAGGCATTGAGGGCGGAGCTGCAGCTGAGCAGCACCAGCACCAGCAGCACCACCACCAGGAGATGGAGACGGAGCTGGAGGAGCAGCCAAAGCTGCAGGCAGCACTGAGGTGCAAGCCAATGTTGGAATTGTGTGCATTCGGTCGCTCGGTATCCGGCTTATAAGCTCTGGCAATTTCAAATTGTGCGTCACGTACACGCATAATGGGGGGGAAAAAAAGTAATGAAAACATATGAACAGAGGCGCAGGGCGGTACCTGGTTTGCTCGTAGGGCAGCAGCCAGAGTGCTGGTGGAGTGCAGTGCAGTTCCAGTAGGCACTGCCAATCGCAAATGCACAAAATAATAATTTTGCAATACGCGCAGTTCAATTACAACCAGCAGCAGCAGTGCGATTACACTGCACAAAATTCATTTCGATTTTAGCTAAAATCAAATTCAGACAGGGGCATCAGATTATACAGATAGTGTTCATCTAAATGCCCAAGCCTTGGATGCCTTAGAAGTCGAGATTCAATTAGATTTAGTCTATTAAGTGTAGCATCTACAACTGTTTGTGTTTGTAAACATTTTCTTTCTGTGGAGCATGAAAAACCCCATGGGACTGGGCTCCTGCAGCCAGACTCGGGCTATCATTCTGGCCATTTATTTTACAATCCATTGCTGTAATATAATTGATACGAGTATGCTCTAAGTAATTGGCGCTGACCACGCGAGCTGTTTTGTTTTGTTGTTTTTTTTGTTGCCCCGGTTCGCTGCTGCAAGTGAGAGATCAAGCAATCGATTTGTATATCAATGTATCCATCGATCGCCACGCTGGCGACACAGAGGACCACCCCGCCTGGACAGAGTCAGACATTCATCTCGCGCCTAATTGCATGGCCAGAAGGAACATCAGCAAGATTGGAGGAGAAAAACAGCAGCAGCAGCAGCCACATCAGTGGAACATCAGCAACATCACTTTTAATGCCCTCAACTCGTGTATTTTTGCTAAATTTTGTTTATAAATCAAAAGAGCTAATGCCGGTTCGGTTGGCCCGCTGTCTTTCATGTGAGGATGCATGGACGTGGCTGCGGTGTCGCCAATATATTGTCTTTTTGTTGATGTCGCTAATGTTCTCTTCTGTTGTTCTGTTTGATGTTGAAAGCTTAACGTTTGATGTCGCCACATTTTGTTGCTGCTGCAACGAAAACAACCATTTATAGGCAATTAGGCTTCGATTTGAGTTGATGCTGTTGCTGCTGCTGTTGCTGCTGCTGCAGCTGAAACTGAAACTGCGGGTCCTGCGAGCGCCATTAATGCAGTGTGCAACAAATCATGGCTGCAATTAGTGCGTGTTTATGACTGCAGCTAGCTGGAGAGGGCGCCATTTCAACGCTCAATATTTTCTGTACTTTAGCTACACGCCTCTGCCCCCCGATCAGCCGCTTGCCACGCTGCAGCACAATTTGCATGCAACATCGGCCACAACCACATCGAGCTGCAACCGATGATGGCCAGTGGCCAGTGCGTCCCGTTTTGGCCTAGACCATGGCCAGTTCCAGTGCCAGTGACTGTGCCCGTCCATCCGCATGGTCCATTCAAGTCCATTCGAGTGGCGTCAATAATAGCCTGTCGTTGGCCATAAACGCCCGCTGGCCATATTGTTTTAGCCGATAGTTCAGCTTGTTCCTACACGCTGCAACCCCCTCCCTCCTGGTTCTCCTGCTGATGCACTAATTGCACTATATCGATGTGTATGTGCATAATGGCATAGATCATGCTAATATAATTACATGCTGGACAGCAGCAACATGGCCTGCTCCAAAGCCGGGTCCCATCAAATATGATATGAGGAAGAGATTGCTGGGGTACCACAGACAGCGGCAGAGAGAGAGGGACAGAGGGAGAGGGACAGAGAGAGAGATAGGTTGGGGCAATGGTAATTGATCGAAATTAAGCTTTTAAGCAAAAGCTCTTTAGATTTACGACTGCTGACAGCAAAAAGTGTACCTAAATGGTATATTTTCTGCTTTGGGGATATATTATCTTTTATAATAAGATTCTGTTGTGGCATGGCATACATCGCTTGGAATTTCACAGAATTTTATGGGGACAATCATCCTTAAACTCACTTTTGCAGCATATTCTGAATTCGATGGCTCCTCGCTGTGGAAATGATTGCAGTCAGGGTAAATGTTAACCAAAATATTCGAAATTTTATTCAGAACTAACTGCAATAATGAGATTCTGGTTGGTAATACTTGACATGGAAATGGAAGAGCAGTTCAACCAACCAATTGAATCGTTCACTTTCCCAGCCCGAGCCCCAAAACGTTGCAGTAATTTCTATATCAAAAGCATCCTGAGAACCGCACAGCAATAGCCAATGAAGCCCTAGAGCTCTAACCTTGATTAGCCAAGCCAAAGAGCGGGGAAGGGGGGGCTCTGTTACGTTCCGTTCCGTGTTGCACTCCGCGGCAGTGATATATCAAATGGCTTGACCACAAAGAAGCATTGCCAGCTGAAGCGTTATCGCTTCCAGCTAAAGAAATGCAATTTTCGGCAGCAGCAGCAAACAAACCAAAAAAGAGCTGTAGACAAAAAATGGAGAAAAGCGGACTAGGGAATTTTCATCTATGACGAGGATGACGATGGCGGTGCTGCTTAAAATTCCGAAGCAAATTGCGGGCAACAAAGCACAATGTCTGTGGATGTTGCTGCATGTTGCTGTCGTTGCTGGCAGCGGACAGCAGACAGCGTGCAACATCAGCTCAATTCAGCGTCATCACAAACATCAATTGACCCTTTGGTGCTTCAGGATCAAGCGTAATAATCGCCAGCATAAAAACGCTTTGCACTTTTGCGCCCCAACGAACCGAAGCAAACCAAACCGAGCCGTGGAGGGAGGCAGCCGGAGAGGAAGGTTGCCAGTGGCCAGTTACCAGTTCCCAGATACCAACACATGTGTGCCGCCTTGACCATGGTCACATGGCGAGTCTCTAGTTTCTTAGCTGAACTTAAATATAATCACAGCACACAAAATAAATAAATACAAGAAATAAATAATTTTAGTTTAGCCTGCAGAGATCAGAAATGGTGCCTCGTATGATTTCTTCCTTCTGTATGGCGACATCTATGACGGTAAAGTTGCGTAGCGACAAGCTGTCCGCTGTGGCATGGTCCTCGACCAGTTCACCATCAAGGCGAAAAGTGAGGCGGCTAAGGCTCAGCATATGGATGTCAGCAAAAACTTTCTTCAACTTAAGCAGCGGCGCCTTTTTGAAAAAGTAGAAATCGGTTAGAGGTTTGCCCGGAGCGCGCATTTTGATATGAATGCGACTCATGGTTCTTGATTTGTTTAGTTTACAAGTTCCAGATCACAAATTGGGGACAGGCAGCTGCCGTGTCAAGCAGGATTTACTTGAAACACAACTGAAAGTGATAGATAGCGTCTGGTCTACTACGATTGGTACTTGAAATGGATGCGGGTTAGGGCAATGATTTATACAGTATATGGCGACAGGTCACTGATGGGTTTTCTTTTAGTCTCTCTCGTTTCTTGCATACTTTTGATCCTTTTAGGGGTATGAGTATTACAGCCATATCGATGCACCGTCGTTTGTAAACACAGTGGAACGAAGTCCACAGAATATTAGCCACACAAAAATCACATTAGAGTAGAGTTTCCTTTTGTTTGTAAGAGTTCTGTAACCCCATAAGAATATTCCAAAATCTATTAATATCTTTAATATTGTAGACCTAAAAGCCCTGCCTTAAATGCAGGGTATTTGTAGTCTCGAGACTCCGTAGCATGCCTTCATTTCGAGTCATTTTTGTTGTTGTTATTTCTGGGTTTTTATAGCACCCGCCTATGGGGTCAATTCTGCACGCTGTCATGTGTGCCATACCCATACCCATAGCCATAGCCATATCCAATGGACCCATAGTTGGGCTCCGCGAAACGAGTGCAACACGAACTATTTAATGGACTTGGCATGCACACTCTGCGCCCTGCCATGGCCACAGCCAGACTCCAGGTCTCAGGTTCAGAGGCAGGCCCCAGCTTCAGTTCCAGCCGCATCGGTTTCATTGCCATGTGAGAAGAAGACATCTGTGGACCCAGAGACGGACATCTCCGCGGGATGGGACCGAGTGTGTCTGCCTGTGTGATGGTACGTTAATCAGCTTTGCTGGCAGCCTTTTCATCAAAGAGCGAGCGGCACCCACACGCTGCACGCTGTCGGGGCTGCGGCTGGGGCTGGGGCTTGGGCTGGTACCTGGCCAGACGGGGAGATAGAGGTGCAGAAAGCAGAACAGATTAAGCATACGACGTGTTTGGCAGTTATCATCGACCCGAAATACCAGCGACCAAGAGATGGCAATGATTCCTAACGGAACGTCATGCGTCGTCGACTGCTGCAAGTACTATAAGAGCATTGGGACCTGCAACCTGGAGCCTGCAACCTGGAACCTGGGTAGAGGTCTCCCAGTAATTTATGATTCGCAGCGCACGGCGTGCAAATGATCTATTGCCCATTGCAGTTATACCAAGAGAGGGCAGGCTGAGGCTGGCTTTGGGATCGGATCGGATAGGCACTTGTTGCATCAGCAATATAACAGTTAAAAGTGATTTCTTTCGCATCTCTCCACTGCCCCCAAGGCCCTGACAGTTACAAAGTGCGCCCACAAGTTCGCGGTCAGGATAAAATGACCCAAAACCCAAGCCCCCTAGAAGAGCAACACAATGCAAGCGATGCGTTGCGTTGCATTGTCGACGCCATCCATTTTGAGACTCTAAAAATGATTAATGGACTTTTCGTGTTAGCATCGATTGGATAGCGACGCAAGCTTCGCCATCAGAGTCATAAATAAAGCAAAAAATAAAAAATGCTTCGGCAGAGGCATCGGCAGATCAACATCAGCCCGAGTACGGGTACGGGACCTGCCCTGCTCCAAAAAAAAAGCAACCCCGGGGGCGGCGGCTGGTGAATACTTACGAATTCCATTGCGTATTTATCATTGGTAAACTTTATTCTTTACATTTACATACAACACGTTTAAAATTACTTTGTCCAATGAAGTTATTGCACGCCTCGAACCAGGCATGCAACACTTATGGGGGTTTTGAATTTATATAAAAGAGAAATATGATATTGTATATTTGCAATAGATATCTCTATATAAACTTTAATCTAAAGTGGCTACTATAAGTTATGCTTTTCTCTCGCCGATTAGCAGAGCAGACTGGGAGAGAGATATCTACGCCATTCGAGTGGGCTCTCGACTCTACGCGTATGAGACTGTTGCAGCTGCCGTTTCGCTTGCTACTGATGCGGCTTTGTGGATTCCTGAGCCGTCACTGTCGCCTTCTGCATGAAGGACTATAAGGACGGCGGATTGTATTGGAAACCAGGATTATTGAACTTAAAGCGCGCGATCTCGAACTGCAGTGTTTCGTAGTTGATGTCGGCCAAACGCTTCAGCTGATGGGCTATCTGCTGGCCATCCTGACTACTTAGGGCGGCGCTCAACGGTATGGTATCTCTCTCCACCTTTGTACTGAGTAGTGGCGGCACGTCCTGTATGTTGGAAATGCATCGCGGCGCATTTTTGACTGAAAACGGAACGGGCACAAGTCATTAAATTTCTGCATTCGAAGGACAAAGTACAAAATATTTTTCCTTACCGTGGTAGATGATCTGATCAGGTCGGGTCTGGGTGCGTAATCGTTTCACGGGCAGTTCGCCATTGATCAGCTTGGTTTCAACGACAGCGCCGGAATTGATGACTGCATGGACGCTGGAATTGCTGGAAGCAGGCGTACGACGGGCGGCCACAAACTCAACGGGATGCGGCTCTTCCACGTGCTCGAAGGATGTGTTGTCCACGACAATGGTGCGGTAAGTACCACCACCCGTATTTACAGCGGTTGTGGCAGCATTCGAGCCCTCAATGTCGCCGCCGTGGTCGGCCATATTGTCATCGATAATTTCTTCCTGTTCGACGTGTTCTTCGAGCATCTCATCGTCATCGACTTCATCGTTGATGGCCTCCTCGACGGCAGCTTGCAGCTCCTTTTGGAACGCGGCTGATGTGCGCTGTCCGATATCCTCCAAGTCATCATCGCCGTCGTCCTTCTCAGACTTCAGATTCAGCAGCGTCTCGCCCGTGGCGGTGGGCACCTTGCCGAACAGATCGAGGGCTCTGTTCTCCAGCGTCGTCATCGATATGTCCTTCTCGGTGGCCATCAGGCTGCGTCTGTACTTGCACCTTGTCGTGTTCTTCCAATCGTTTAGGCGCTGCAAAAGGCGGGAAAAGTGTTAATGGGATGCTCGGCTCTACAACATATAACCCCCGCTCACCTTTCGCCACTCCTCGGGCGTGAGTGTGGGACCCGAACTGCATTTGTTAAGCCTGTCGGAGAGCTCCTTCCATTTTTTCGTCAAATAGTTAAGATCATAATCGCGCGGTACCCGTCCGGTGGCGAAAATTGAGTCGGCCGCCATCATGTCTATATACATCTGGTACTGTTCAGAGGATGTGCGCTTCTTTCTTCGGTCCATTTTGCTCTCCATTAACGGTTAACACACGCCTAGGATATTGTATTTCTTGACCAAATCTTAAATCAAAAAAATCCGACGCCACAAAGATGCGAAGTGTCCACAAACAATTTTAACGCGTTTGGGATTTTTCAGTGCAAGTTGGCTGACGATGCACAGGGTTGTACTCACAGCGACATCTGGCGGAAATCCATTCATTCGATATATGCAGCATACGATAGTTGTATTTTTTATTTGTGGTTTATTTATTTTTTTATTGAAGATATATCTTTTTTAACTTAACTTAACAGGCCACTACATAATGCTATAACATGTTACAAACAATACCGATATGCATTTGATTGTCATTAGTTTGCTTCATGGCCCTATAACTCTGGCTGGCCGTACTCAAATCCGGGATTACTGTACTTGAAACTAGCAATCTTGAACTGCAGGCCGGCGCTGTGAATGTCCGCGATTCGTTGCAACTGATTCTCAATCTCCTGGGCGTACGAGCTTGTGTCTTGCCGCAGCGAACTCTTCACTAAATCGAGGATAAAATGGGGAATTAGTTTACTCAAAGAGCATATGTATGTTTGTGGGACTGCAACTCACCCTCGTAGAGCTGCTCGGGCACTTGTACACGCACCCGTTTCACGGAAAGCTGTCCATTGATGATCTTGGTGGCTGGACGTTCGTTATACTTCACTGGCGGCACCTGCTTAACTTTGCGTGGGCAACTCTGGCTAATTCGTATGGATTTTGGCGGCGGGCTGGCATCTTCGCCAGAGTCCACATAGTTCTCGACCAGCTCCTCTTGATCGACATCATCCAAGTATTCGGAACTGTCGTCGAGGACTACCAAGTCCGCCATCTCACCAAAAATGCTCAGGGCTCTGGTCTCCAGCGGCGAGAGGGATAACTTAGCTCCCGGGGACATCATGATGCGCCTATATTTACACCGTGTCGTGTTCTTCCAATCGTTCAGGCGCTGCAAAAGGCGAGGAGGGCGTTAGTTGTGCCGCTCCGTCCCGAACATTAAACACTGATTACCTTTCGCCATTCCTCGGGTTCCAGACTCGGACCCGTTCTGGATTTGTTTAGCTGATCGCTCAATTCTTTCCATTTGATTATGTCGTCGTAGCGCGTCGTTCTGCCGCTTGTCAGAACTGGATTGGACTCAATCATGTCCAGGTAAATCTGGTACTGCTCGTAGGAGGTGCGCTTGTTTCGTCTGGCCATTGGGATTATTAAAATAAAATTCAAAATATAATCAAAATTCCAAAATATCAACAAGCAAAAAAAATCAGTGTGACCGCGATCAAATATACCGACTGACTTGCAGAAATATACCGAAGAAGAAAACGAACTTAACCCACTCAAGCCCGCTCTATTTAAACAGTTGAACACCTTGAGTTACACCGCGGAAAATAATAGTTTGTAAATTCTTCTTGTGACTCAAATTCATGGTAATTCCCGTTTACCAAAATATTGCTACAAAATATTTTTGAATTTTGAAGTTGTATTAAAATTCCAAAATATCAACAATCAAATAAATAGTCGCAACACCACGCGATGCGAAAGTATCGATAGTAGTATCGATAGTAGTTTCACATCTCTAATGTCGAAATACTCAATGTTTCTCCAGCTCTAAAATATGAATTATTTAATTCATAAATAATTGACTAAAAATGCTAAAATTTGTTAGAGGTCTTTTTACATTTCGGATATCAGTACGTGTGATTTTTTTTGCAGCTCTGGTTTATTGAACCAGTTCAAATTTGTTTTTTAACTCAACCGGTTTCGACGCCAGATGGCTCTGTTAACAAATACTTCGCTGTGTAGTTGACATGTAGCAAAAATAATTCCATTTTGTGGAAATTTGGACAAACAAATTTAGTTTCCTTGGTATTGAATATTTAAAATATTAAACTTTAAGTGCACTTAAAGAACAAAGACCAGTGAAAAAAGCAATTTCAGAATTCTGGCTACCGGACGCGATAGTCGGACATGTTGTAATGCAGCCGCTGGCCTGGTAAAGCTATGAAAAAAAAGACGCATGTGAATTTTTACTCTGTATTGTGAACGATGAACCAGATGATAGTCTGTGAGCAAGCGAGATAGCAAGTGTCGAACACGGAGAGAAGAGTAGACACAAAAACTCGCATTTTAGTGCGGGGCCCGAGCCCACTCCGAAGTAAATTGTGACTTGGGGCTCGCCCTCACCTTCCGCCCGTCATCCGGAACAAGTCACCACCTCAACAGATAACAATTTTAATTGAACACGCAACATGGCGGAGGTGGTAGAGGAGCTGCCATCAGCAGCAGCCGCCTCGTATGCGGATGATGTCGGTGCTTCTGTTATTGTTGAGCCTGTCACAGGCCTGCCGGGCGGATTACCCCTCACTGCCAATGGCACTGGCAGAACACTAACCCTTCCACCGGCAGCCATGAAATTCGCCGATCTCACGGAGAGTGGCAGCGAAAGTGGCGACGGTGATGGTGATGGCGATGGCGATGGCAGCGCCAACACCAACAGCAACGGCAATGGGGAGCCGGGCACCAGTGCATCGGGCAGTGGACGGACCTCGCCGCCGCCCAACTGTGCCATCTGCCTGTCGCGCTGTAAGCGAAAATGCTTCACCGACTCGTGCATGCATCAGTTCTGCTTCAAGTGTCTCTGCGAGTGGAGCAAGGTGAGTAGCAGAGAGTATTGGTACCGGACGAAATTTCCTAACGATATTCGTTGACAGGTCAAAGCCGAGTGTCCGCTGTGCAAGCAGCCCTTCAAGACAATCATCCACAATGTGCGCACACTGGATGACTTCGACAGCTATCCGGTTCAGAACTCGTCACCGCCCATACCAGATCACCATCCAGCGCTGCGTTTCCAAATTGTGCGACGTCCCAGGTTCATGCCGCTGGTGCAGAACCAGTCGTCGATGACGAACGACCTGGACGGCGCTGCGGCTGGTGATGGTTCACAGGACGGACTGCCTACTGCTGAATCATCGGGTGGTCGCCATTCATACAATCGCTTCGAGCCGTACCGCATGGAGTTGATGAACTTCTATCGACATGACCAGGATCCCGCCATCTCGGGCAGTTCGCTGAGCCAACTCTGGCGGCGCTATGTCTACGATCGCAAGCTGTATGCACTGCCAGTCAGTGATAGCCTCACCGGCCACTTCCGCGAGTGGAGTGCTCGTTTCTACAGGTGAGAACAGACCCGGGACCCGTGGCCGTCTGGTTCAGTCGTTCAACTAGTGAACCGTAATTTACCCTTGTAGAAACAATCCTGCCCAGATGCATCGCCTGATGCCATGGATACACCGCGACATTGTGTGCCTGCTAAGGAATGCCGCGCACAGTGTCAGCACCGTGATGCAGCTGATGCACGACATTCTGCCCATGACGAACATACTGGGACCCACATTCCGGCGCCGCTTGTCGCCGTTCCTGGGCGAGCGGACCAGTCACTTCATCCACGAGCTGTTCAACTTCGCCCGCTCCCCATTCGACATGATTGGCTACGACCATGTGGTACAGTACTCGGCCCGTGTGGCGGAGGAGGTCGAAGTGGATCTGCTGGACATGGTCGAAACGCAGTCGTCCAACGAAAGCGACTTACATTTGGAGGTCGGCGATGGGGAGACGGCGAACGCAGAGTCCTCCAACGACTGGAATGCAGCCAGTGATCGTCCGTCCACCAGTGTGATTGTGACCAATCCCGGTGCCACACATTCCTTCAGCGTGACAATGGACAGCGATGGCAGCGAGCTACCAGGGATCTCAATACGACGGGCGACCTCAACCGTCGGCTCCCAGACGGTGGCCATCAACTTAAGCATGCGGCGTCCGGCCAACGAGTCGGAAGTGATCGAGATCGATGACGGCGATGCTGCTGCCAATGCTGAGGTGGCCGCCATCACCGATGGCAGCAACTCAAACAGGCGGCAGGCCGGCGCCAGCATACCGATTAGTGCCCACATTGAGCTGGAGAGCAGCAGCAGCTCCAGCGGTGATGATGAGTGTGTCTTTGTGCTGGAGCTGAAGCCGCCGCATTTGCGGACACCCGAGCAGGTGACCCTCGACTCCAACAGCGACTCGGACGTTGTCTTTGTGAATGAGGAGAATGAGAGTCCGTCGGCCACCCATCGGCCATCAGCCACAACAGACGCCGTAAATGATACGGAACAGAACGCGGCTCAAACGGCCAACCATGGCCTATACATGGGTCCCAGTACAAGCGCTGCCGCCAGCAGAGGCAAGAACTGGAAGCAGTGCTACGACTACGCACGTCGTCAGGATCTGTTACGCATCGCCGGCTCCACACGATCGAAACGCACCAGCCATCCTCGCCTCATTCCCCCAGTTAGCCAAAGCAGCAGTTCGAGCAGCAGCAGCAGCAGCAGCAGTAGCAGCAGTGCCACACCTTTCCAATGGAGCTCGAGCAGCGACGACAGCAGTGAAAGCAACAGCGAGCAACTTTGGGTTTCCGCCAAAAGAAAACATCGCAAAGCGTCGGCACGCAAGCGTCCGGCTCCACAGAAGCTCAAGAGATCAACACGAAAGCGCAGCAGGCGACAGGTGGAGCAGGCGCCAGAGCAAAGTCCCCCCAAGGAGGAAGATGATGAGAAAGAGAAGAAGCCGCCGATGGCTGAGCCGGAGCCTGAGGCTGAAAGCAGTTCCGACGGTAGCTCAAGCGATGATGAGTCGGGAGGCGACAGTAGTGAAGCGAGTGGTATGTTGACCAAATTGTAATACTCTTTACATCCCTCATATACATTGAAAATCCTTTGCAGAACCCAAAAAGAAGAGTAGCAGTGACGACTCCGACGATGATAGCCCTGAACTAAATCTTCAGCTTAGCGCATTGCGGGCCGTTTTGCGCTCGGAGGCAGTGTTGGAGGATCGAAAGCCGCTCAAGCTGGAGCTGCATATGCCGGATGAGCAGGAGCGAGAGCGGGCACTGCTGTCTCAGGCTCCACCGGGGGATCAGCAGGCGGAGGAAACGCAGCCAGAGTGCAGTGCGCCGAAGCGTCGTCGCAGCTGCAGCAATAGTAATCTGTCCAGCCACAGTGCCAGCGTAGCGAGCAGCACAACAGCCACCTCCAGCTCGGCACTGAGCTCATTCAACTGGCGGGCAACGAGCTATGCGAGTGATCCACTCGTACGTGGCAGTGGCACCACCGATGTGCATGACATAGCCCACTCACTGATTGAACTGTCCACACTGACGCATGAAAGGAATGCTGGTGACGGGGCAGACGTAGACGTGGACGTGGACGGTGGCGTCAGTGGAGGCTTGTTCAACGATCAGTCAAGTGGAGTCGAGGAGGCGATTAGCTTTCTACGCCATGCACTGCCTAACACTGCCAATAGCCTAGAGGACGATGTGCGTCTGGGATTGTACTCGGACGTGGATGCAGAAGTCAGCAACGAACAGAGTCAATATCGGTTGGAGTCGACCATCGATGTGGTTGGGGAACCTTTGGTGGAAGCAGATGCGGATGCAGAGACTGCAGACGACACTGCCACAGCCACCGAAGATCAGGAGGAAGACGAGGACGAAGATGACGATGATGAAAATGAAGATGACGACGACGACGATGAAGATGATGACAACGAGAATGAAAATGACGACGACGACGACGATGATAATGATGAAGATTAGCCAGCTAGCATAAGCTTCAATCGTTTATTACACTAAAAATGCTGTTCGAAATGTGTATTGAAAAGATTATGCTGATCTACTATTCTGAATTCTTAAATATGTTGCCCTTGTCCCCCATATTATAATATATTATTATTTAACTTGTAATGTAAGTAAATAGTTTAATCCTAGGCCTAAGGTTGCCATGTTAAGTTGTAAATATTCAGACCCACTTAATATATTTTACATATATGTTTTTACTCCTACCTATAAGCAACATTATTAAAAAATGTTATCCCACACCACTAATATGTATCCAGTTCCCAAAACGGATCCTTTGAAGCATTGAGAGCTATCCAACCAACCGATATGTGATCCCTGCACCCGAAAAGTTTCACCATCCCTTTCCCACACATGTTGTACATTTATTTATTTAAGCGGATCTAAAAATACCTATATACAATAATTAAAGTTCATAGCTTGAACCATAGAACTAACGCCGCTCTGGCACACAGATTATTATATGGAGAGAGTGTTAAATGTTTTTGGATACTGGCCGCCTAATGGCGTGGCCAATCATGAAATTTAGTACTCAAAACAGAATTGAACAAACATTAATTATAATACAAAATCAAATAATAAATGTAAAGATTTATTGTAAAAAAAACAACAAAATTAATGGCTAATTTTCCTACAAAGGCAGTCAAGATTTTGCGTTACGATTTAAATGGTCAAATTACTCACATGGCTTGACAGTTGGCTCTTTCTCCACAGACAAGTAAGTAGAATGATTATTCTAAAGCGTATCTACACCTAGGGTCGGCACGCACACATTTACATGGTCTGCAGGCAAAACGGAATATTGTAATGGTCCCAACCACTGTAATACACGTGTGTGTAGATAGGGCCGAGTCGAGCCCTGATTTAAATGGTCAAATTACTCACATGGCTTGCCAATAGGCTGTTTCTTATTTATTCCAAATCGTATTCCGATGTTTACAAGGGTATAAAGTGTAAGTATTCTCAGTCTGTCGGTCTGGTCTGCTTTAATCTCGTCCCGTTCGGATCACTAATATATCAATAATCTGGAAATTAATGTCTGCTGTCTCCATGGAAAAAATGGGTGCACACTGCTCTCTTCAAATGTGGTATTTGGTATTTTCAGTGTGTACACATCAGCGGGCCACCAGCTCCTGCACCATAACTGGAACTGTCTGCGATCACTACTAGCCTCTACTAGATATAATAAAGTAAATTCCTTTGTATTTCATTTGTGAAATTATTATTTTGTTTGAGGATTTTGCACATTAAGTGGTATTTTTAGTGTGTACACACCTAAGGGAATACTAACGAACGCGCTGCTTTTTTAATGCCGCCTTCATTTTTTGTCAAAGAAAAAAATCCAACGCTTGCAAATTTGTTCAGTGCAAAGATTGAAGTAAATTGTTTATGTGTTTTGTTCTGCGCTAGATAAATAAATAAACCCAGCCCTTCTGCGATTCAGCGGCTAGGGGAACCTAAGCGGGACATTGGAAGCGCACACCTACAGCTGCGGCAAAATAATTGTGCTTTTTTTTGTTCGAATTGAGACGAGACTTTGTGAAGTTTGAAGTCAGTAGAGATCAGCTATTTGCCACGAATATGTCTACGCGTCAAGTGATTTCGTGGCGCATCTACGTCTATGCCAATTCGTTGTACTCGCTGCCACCAGCGGAGAAGCGCAGCTTCCGCGAGTGGAGCCCGCAGGCGCTCAAGTAAGTGCCAGCCCTGGCGACGAATGGAAAGCCCTTCTTGATCAACTTCTTTCTTTGTGTTTACGTTTCTCCAACAGAAACGATTCATGTGCGATTCATCGCATCATGGACTGGGTGAACCGCGATGCCTCGGTGCTTGTACGCAGCTCCGAGGAGGAGATGGTCAAAGCTTACGAGACGGTGCAAGGCATGCTGTCGCATGTCAATATGCGGAGCGTCGAGTTCCAGAACACGCTGTTTAGCTTTTTTGGGGAAAAGACAAATCACTTTGTCCACGAGCTGATCAACTTTTCGCGCTCGCCGTACGACGATCCGATTGCCTACGAGTTGAACGTTCAGTACCGCGCTGTGGCCACTGTGTTTAATGACGATGTAGATATGCCGTGCACATCGGCGGAGGCTCTGAAAAAGCAGCAGGCAACGGCCGAGCTGCACAACTTTGTGCAGTTTGCCAGTCGCATGGATAACGATGATTGCATCAGCTTCGACGCGGACATGGAGCTCGAGGTGGAGGATAGCTGCGCTATAGACGAGTTTATTATGAGCAGGGCATACAATACTCCCGGGCTGAGGGGCCCTGCGGAAACTGCAGGATATGTCGCGGTTCCAGAACAACAGCCGCCGCAACAGCAGCAGCCGCCACCACAGCAGCAGCAGCAGCCGCCGCCACAGATGCAGCAGCAACCGCAGGAACAGACTCGTCAAGGAAGCTCGTATGTGGATCCAGCTTTGCAGGAGGCCATCGCAAGGAGCATGATGGATTTGGGGGTTGTTAATCGTCAGCGTATACGGATGCAGCGCAGATTCTTGATGCAAACGGGGGATCCGATGATCCCTGCTACAGGACTGTCGTCATCGGGAACAAACTCGGCCTTGATGGCAGTTCGGGCTCACATTGAAGCTCGTAGGGCTTTGACTAATGCTGCCACTCGTAATTCAACGGGTCCACATAGACGCCGGCGCAGAAATGGCCTCAACCTGGACCACGCATTTAACACTTATGGTGGTCCTCCACTCTAGGTTCGGACGGGACAATCCCGGTCTCTTTAGATATAATTACATTTCATAATCTCTTTTGCTTCTTTCATACAACACATACTTACATTATTCACAATAACCCAGCACACAATGAGCCCAACGAACTCCTAATCATTAATGCGCACAAAGGGTTCGAATGGCATCAAAAATTGATAACGTCCTGCCGAATGGCAACTGTAACGATGACGGTATTGGATAACTGATAAAACGGATTGGCCATCAATAAAAAAAGGACGGCCCCGTCGAAAACGGTGTGCCAAATATGCCTATAAACGCATATTTTGTGCTTTTCCAAATGGAACACGGTCCTTTGTCTTAATTTTTCGATAATAAAAAGGTAGCGCCGGCCACACTACGCCCCACCCCCTCCACCAGCATCCCTTGTCACACGGCGTCAAGTGCGGGTACCGGCTGGTTGGCAGCGCATGAAAAATTGAATTACACGCACTTTTGCGCATAAACGAGAGCAGAAATAAAAAAATTTGAACAACATAAAAATAAGCAGCAATGCCAATCGGTGGTCCAATGTTCAAATACCCTTTTAGTACTGACACCCACTTAAATTAATCCAATCGCTATGAAAGGTAAAGGGATTACTTACAGAAGACATTGTACTTATATTTTAAATTTGTGAAATTTGAAGAAAAACATTGTAACCGAACGTATAGAGGCTTGGAACACAGCTAAAAAAAGAAGAACAAATTATTTTAATTTTATCGAACGATTATAAAGAAACGCATATGAAAACTAAAGCAAAATAAACTGAAACTAGAGAAGTTTTTTAGTTTATTTTGAAAGAGAAGAAAATGAAGTGAATGAATCATGGCTAGAGCATTCGCATGTAGTTAAATGCATTTAATTTTCGTTTATAATTCACTGAAATCTGAGAATAATTTGAAGTTTGCTAAGCTGCAATAATTATATAGTACATGATTATAATTTAATGATGATTATAATAATGCTATTAAAAGCTGCATCTATACTATACTTACGCAAGTCATTAAATGCAAAGTTTGCAAAGCTTAGCCCTAACACCAAATGATTAAAATCTCTTCCATGATATTAATAATTTGTCGTTACCTGCAGGGCATAGATGCAACTGAGCTCTGAAAATCATGTACATACATAGATTTAGGGAAGAGCAATGCTGTCAAGCTGCTGGGAAATCATGCCATACCCTCTGTGTAGGGTGTAAAATGATGGCAGCAAAATGTTGAGTGAAAAATGCGGCCGATTTAGGGTTTGGTTGGGAAAGGGACATGAGCTGGGGCAGAGGTTGGGCCGTGCAGCATTGGGGGAAGGGCAGGTGGTACAGCTGCTTGTGGTACCAAATTTAAGGCCAGCAAATTGAGTTAAATATTCCTTTTTTTCTGTTTGGTTTCTGCTTCTTTTGGCAGAAGGTATAATATAATTGTCCTACCGTACACAGTAATTCAATGCATATTTGATTTTATGATTGCGTCGGTACAAAGGAGCATTAATGCATATCGAATGAAGCCCAGGAAACGTAATGTTCGACATTTCGTGGCTCTCACAATCAGGATTAGGCTTCGGGAGCTGATGGCACGGGCCCGGGGAAACTTCAGACATTAATGGAGACCACCGCACTGCAGACGGCGGCTGCAGATGGGACGATAGATGTGAGCGACTCCATCATCGCTCACTGTGTAAGCTGGGTGGCTTCGGGCCTCGGCTTTCGACTTATCCCTTCCTTGAAAAGTTATCCTTTAGTCTAAATGTCATTAGGGTTTTGTCGGCTGCATTTGCTCTGCTCGGCTGACAAACTAATTTGCGTAATGTTGACGAAAAACTTTTTATTTGACTTGCTGACTTGACTCGGCTTGCCTTTCCCAAGCACAATCCCAATCCCATTCCCATTGCCAGTCGCTTTTCCTATCCCGAGCACAGTTCCACTTCTCCATTGCGCCTCCATTTTCTGAGCCACTTGACAGACACCCGGCTAACGTATTCGTAAGTTGCAGCAGCCCAAGAAAAGAAAAAAGAGAAACGTTTCAAAACTTTTTCCCTCGGTTTGCATTGCATTTTAAGATTTTGCGTCAGAAGATTTTGTGGGGAAGGCCAGGCAATTGGCAAGTTGTGGCTAAATGGGTGAGGAAGAGGCCCTTCCAGAAAATAGTTTTCTTGCCACAATTAAAGTTTGAGTTGAAAATTATGCCGCCGACTTGAATTAAACGTTTCAGATATCAAATATACGCACCGTTACCTTCGCTGGCGCCCATCATCCTTGGCCTTTATGTGCTTTTCATGAAAATGATTCGCGGTCCGCATAAAATATTCATATATTGGCATAGCGCCTAGCGCCCAGCGCCCCTCCTTCCACACGAACCCCTCCCCAGTCGAATTATCTCGCATAAATGTTGAGAGTTCCAGCTTGGATTCGTTTCGGACTTATCTCAAATTATGCGCAAGCCGTTGGAAAATTAAAATAATTTCCACATTCGCCGCAGTGAGCAATTAATCAAGGGACGCATCCTCTTTGGATACCGCTAAATAATATGCGGTGCCGGGAGTTATGAGAACGCATTTAACCCAAATGGTTTGAGCCTGCCTGCGCCAAGCGCTGATTTATGTGGGTGACCAGAGCCCTTCCATGTGCTCCCGGCCACCTGTCGCCCCAGAACTGCCATCTACCCAGAAACCCCTGACAATCCATTCATCCCTCACTGAGCATCGTATACCTTATCCCTTTCGATATCCAGCTGCACAATGTGTCACTTTCGTTTTTATTCCTGCCTCAGATTTTCGCACCCGACACTTTACCAGTTCTCAAGCTTCAGCTCCTTTGGATTCTACCATCCTTCCTCTTTGAGGTTCCGGTTCTGTTTCACTGTTTCTGCTGCTGGTTTCGGCATTTGCCAACTTTAATATGTTGGCACAGCATGGCGGCAAGGCTCTTTCTTGCCTTGAGTTTCCATTACATTGCAACGGAAGCCGGATGTTGAAATTGTTGAGGTTGCTTCTTCATCACGGCAAGGCGTAAGCAGCTTAGCAGCACACCCCTTCAGCTCTTCAGCTGTAGCTGTGGTTGCTGTGGGGGAAAATGCTGGCATGAATGCCATCGCATTGAGGGACGTGAATGAAGCCTGACGCTAACCCGATACCCAACCGATACGCGCGGTCTCTGCAAAAGTTCAATCAAAACTTTACTCAGCCCCAGAGCAATGGCGCAATTTACGCACAGCACAATTGTCAAGTTTTAAATCTTATTGCGAACTTTTTAAGTATTCACACACATACAAGATATATTTATGTGCATAGAGTTTTTCGGTAACTGGTCTGAAATGGTAAAAGGCCATAAAATGGTAATGGCATCTAGGAGTAGAAATAAATGCTGAATCTATGGAGGATTGCCGGCCAATCAAGGCCATCAAATGGCTGAGGTAATAAAACGTGCTGGAGGAATTTATAGTTTAATGTCATTAAAACAGTGCCATTTGGAAGATGTATTGAATAAATTAATTCTAATTAAATTTGTATTGAAATTGACATGAAAATTGCATTGAAAACTTTGAAAGGCCTCAATCGGACATTTAAATATTTTTCCTTAATTACCATACAAAGTGTGAAACTTTTTAATGGAACGACATGTATGAATGGTAATGAGAGTGAAATTTAAATGTGATTTATTTTATAAATTAAATTTAAAATTTATAATTAAACACATTAATTATGAATGGGAAGGTAGTAACGATATGAATATGAAACATTATTTAAATGTTGGTTTTATGTTTCATTTGAATCAATTGAATATTATTTGATATCATTCTTTTCCGTTCAGCCTGTTGCATGACATTCGATGATTCGTGTTTTCTTTTCCTAATGCAGAGCTGACTTTTCACTTTCATGGAGGAGAAGGAATACGTGTATGCTGGATGGTGAGGCCCGGAAAATGCGTGTGTCATAAATCTACTCCCGCGCCTTTCGCTTAAAATCAAGCTATTTATCACAAGGCGTCGACGACGACAAGGACAACGACGTCATGCTGCGGTGCTGCCAGGATGCCAGGATGCCAGTATGCCACGCTGCTGCCCCACTGTTGCCACACTCTTATCATAACAGAAGTGGAGCGGTGCGAACGCCTCCGGGATGGCGCATATGTTTCACAGCAGTTGATGCCTCTCCACAGGATTTTTTTATGGGTCCGCCTGCCAGCAGCCCCGACCGACGACTGCCTGCTGAGGTAGAAAGTTGTGGAAAACAAACTTTTCCTACATTTTCTCCTCCTCTGCCCATGCGTTGTGTTTTCTGTTCTGTTCTGTTTTGTGCGTACGGAGGTGACAAGAATCCGGTAATTTGTGCTTCAAGGTTAAATGTTAATGTCCGCCATTACAGAAACATTTGACGTTTTGTTTCATAAGCGACAACGGGTTATGAACACGTGCGACGGCCCCGTCCCAAAAGGCCGGGCTGCGTATGCGTAATTTTTTATACTCTTGCTAATTTGACTGGCGCCAGGTAATAAAAGTGACTGCTCAAAGTAGCCCTTCTCCCAAGTTACGGTCGGAGTTAGTTTGCTTAGGACTGTCCTTGGCTTTTCCCGGCCGTCATTTAAAGGAGGGACCAGGACATTGCTTGGGCCTGGTCATTGAACGAAGTTCGCAGTGAGCCCAAAGGGGATTCTGGCAAATGGCTGCCAGGCGACTGTCTTAATGGCGGCTCCAAATGTTGCTAATGTAAATTTGAGAAAATGTTCTACGTGTATGTCTGTGATTGTGTGTGTGTGTGTGTGGGTGTGTTGCTGCGAAACACTTGCGGCCTGGCAGCATTTGTGCATTATTATTTGCGGTCAAGTCTTTTGTGGCCTGGCCTTTTCTCATTTCGGCAGGCAAGATCCCTTTGAGCCGCAGAAACGGCAGCAGCAGCAGCAGCGAACTAATTAGAGCCATATTCATTTAAAAATACTTGTAGCTCTGTATGACACACACACACACACTGACTGATACGATTACACATACAGCGATACATTGCTTTGGCTTTGGCTGTGACGTGCATGAGGAGGCAATCAATTATGGCGCTACGTTTGGCCCAAAAAAGCGTGTTGCCTACTTTGAGGCGCCCGCGTGTTTGCCAGCACAGCAGCACAATTAATTATGTACATTGGGGCGTATGGTATGTGTGTCCCTTCTGCCCACCGCCCACCGCCACCTCCCCTAGATACCCTTCGTTCTTTCCCAGTGTTTGCCTCCGTCTGTGTTTGCATAGGAAACGGAGAGGAGGCAGACGAGGAGTCATCCTTGAGCTTAGACGACAGCATATGCTCATGCATGCCTAATTACGATAAATCCTTGCCCCAGAACCCCAGAACGCTCTTGCTTTCACTTTAACGCTCTAACTTTCTGCTCTCCCCTTTTCACACTCTGCTCCCATTCTTCCTGCCACTGCCTCTCTGAAGGCCGGCTGAGTTCGCGAGAACAAACGCGCCCAAATGAAGTAGCCAACAACAAGAACAAGAAAAACACTTACGAGTGTGAGTGTGAGTGTGGGTCTGTGTGTGTGCGTAAAGACGTTCATAATTATGGCCGTATTTAGAGAAATTGGTTATTATGTGCTTAACGCCATTTGTCAGACGGGCAATAGTTTGTCTTGCCCCCCAAGGGTGGTCCTGCCTTTGGAGAGATGTTCTCAAGGAGTTCCCAAAAACCCAAAGGGAAATTCCTGACAGAGCATAGACAAGGTATATAATATAATACATATTCATTGAAGAACATTTACCGAGCCCCTCTGAATAAACAATACAAGTATAATTGTATTGTTGATCATTTAATGACGTGTCAGTGGATTAAGGTTTCTTTAAGATTTCCAACTTAAAGTGCGCATCGTTCACTTCGTGTCCACGTGCTACTTTTGTGGCCACTCTCTTAGTTAGTTGTGGCTGTCTAATACTTGAAATTGTTTGCTAATTCGTTATTATTGGCACTTTACCACGTTGCCCAAAACTTGTATTGGCCATCTGCGTGTATTCGCCTTCGACTCTCTCTCTCTCTGGCTCTGCTGGCTCTCCTTTAAGCTTCTTTGGGCAATTAGCCCAGGCGTGGCCAACAATGCCTAGTGTCTCCGTCTGTAGGGCCTCTCCAAGTCGGGCAGTGTATCTGGCTCCGGGCTCCGCCCCTGTTTCCATGCATGTCCATCAATAAGAGGTCCTTGAGCCTGCTCGCTCGTTATGCCATCTGTCAATTGGCCATCCATCAATTGTAATTAATCGTGCTTCGGGCTAATGATTCCCTCTCAAATTTGCAATTCGAACAATCTCCTAATGGTGCCTGCCCTCGTTGAATTTGGGGCAATTGTCGCGCGTGTTAGGCGGTTAAGGGAGTGCTTTGTTGCACTCATTCGGTGCATTCCATCCAAAACGCAATTTCAATTCCAATAAGAGCCTCCAACTGTGCACAAAGAGACCGCTGAAAGCGGTGAGTTTTGGCTGAGAATGGCAATGGGAAACGGGGAAATGGAAACGGGAATGATGTGAGGCTGTGAGGCTGTTGCTGATGCTCATATTGGATGACCTAGAGTCCATCAGCAGCTTCAGTTGTTGACATCTTCCGCCTGCCTGGTCCACTCATAAATTGCAATTATATGACTTTCTGAATTGCGCTGCTCTGTTATTCCTGGCTGTTGGCGGAAAATCTTTCAACTACATACTCGATTCATCATGTTTGATTGACAGAGGACTGTCATGGGGGACAGGCGAATGACCAGACAAAAGACCAGGCAGTCTGGCAAGAAAGGCAGCAGCAGTAGAAAGTGCAGACCAATTAGAAAGAGTGTGCTGCCAGATATCGCTATATATATGTATATATAGCAGGGGGAATGGCAATTGAATGCAATCGAAAATAGAATATAAAGGAACTACTTATTTTTCCCTCTAATAAGCTGATATTTTCTTCTTCATAAATTTCATTTTATATCCTATCCTTTACCTCTACCAATTAGCATTCAATTTCGGCATCGTCATAAGCCTCACAATATATTTGTTAGCACATCAATTTTCTCAGTTTTCTCCCCCCTTCCGTATAAGTATCAATAAAATGCCTTTCAGTTCTATAAATATTTATGAAAATTGCTAAAATGATTCATGCTTGAGGAGAGTGCGTGGGCTCTGACTCTGTGTGGCTGGACACAGGAAAAGAGAAATTTCCATGGGATGGTCGTCAAAAAAGAAACTGCGGAATAAGCCAGAACAATAGCAAGTAATGAGCTCTGCATTCCTATACATACATAAAAACCATATCTATACTTGTATGCATGCGTTTATTTATGTTCTTGGACTTTCTACGTGACATTGTAAAACGATGAATTCTTACAGACAATTATTGTACGAGCATGGGCGCTGGCGTATCTGAAACAACGGCGAATTTATCTATGTAGATTTTCCACACAGGTTCGTTGGGGTCGGGTGAAGCTGAAATACAACAAAATGATCTGTGTGAAAGTGGGAAGAAGACACAGAAATATTTGCTGTTGCTCTGCAGGTTATATTTATAAAATTTCACCTCAAGAACGGCTGATCATCAACTGGCGGCTGAGAGTTTGCCATCGTAGAGGCAAAACATTCATTTTCATTTCTGGCACGCTCGCGAGTGGACGTGCGGACCGATACGCCGATAATAGATATACCCCAATTCGATATACCACTATATATAAAGCATACATATATATATATATGTATATATCTAATACAATACATATAGAGAGGTGGTAAGATCTGTCCATAGATCTTTCACCTGTCGCACGGTGCGAGAGGTTGAAAGTGTTGAAAAGAAAGTTCGTTGTAGAAGCGCGAGTGTTTTTCCAATCAATAATCGTTTCAAAGTGAAGCCAGTGAAAGGGCTTTCTCCACAACCAGAGGGAGAGTGCCGCCAAGGCATGCGAATAAATTTGCAAAACTTACGAGAAACATCCTCAGATTGCAGTGCGAAACCCAAGTGAGTGAACGAGGCTGAACGATGCCTGGAGGCCAAACCAATTTTGGAGAAGCATTCAAATGGAGATGAGCTCAGCGCATTCAATGAGCGCTGATTATGTAAAAAACGAGTGCAAAAAGAGTGAAAATGAAACAGAGAGAAGAGAGTGCGAATGAAAGAGAACGAACGACAGCCGTGAAAATGTCACCTGGTTGACACTTCGCTATTCGCCCACATTCGTGAAAAGCTGTCAGAATTTTTATTTTCATATTTCTTCACTACCGTTCACCGTTCTTCGCCATTTATATCTATTGTGGACGTTGAAATTTATTAAGTTCGACACAATAACTATATATATGGCTATATGAGGATCTCCCTGTGTGTGTGTGTGTGTGTGTGTGTGTGGGGTGTAGTGTGCTCATCAAAAAGCATGGCAATAATTTGCCCACACAGAAACGAGCAAACACACACACACACACACACACAAAGGCAGGGGCACCACATTGCTCATACGCCGCGTTGTTGCCTTATTTATAGTTCGATTCAATCAGAGACATTTTCAGAGCTTTTCTGATTCTATTTTGCGCTAGCTGTTTGCTGTTTTGTGTTTGTCTTTTGCTCTCCCTATCTATCTCTATCTCTCTCTCTTTCTCTCTTCCTGTCTCTTATCATTGATTGTCTTGTTTTCTTTTGTTTTTTTTTTCGCTTTTCTCAACAACATTTCCATTGTTTTCCCATTTCTCATTTGGTTGTGGCTTCATTTTCACCTTTTATTTTTGTTGTCGCCTATTTCCGTATATTTTTACACCAGAAAATACGTGCAGCAATCTGCCATTGCAGATTGCATTTTTCATTTCGAGAGGCAACAACCAAATGGAAAAGATGAAATGGCATTTTGCAATGTATTTTTCCGCTCAGCCGAAAAGCAGGCAACGTTTTGCTTTTTATGCTTCTTCAGTGTGACCATTCACTTTCGTCTTTCATTCCACTCTCTCTTTCTGTTTGGCGCTGAGGAAGTTCAAGGCCGCTGGTTCCAGCATCCGTTTCAACTCATGGATTCAATTCTAAAAGTAGACTCGTTTAATTTACTTGAGCAACTGCTCAGAACTAAAGTATAACTTTACTTGAGAAACTAAATGGCATTTAATTGCTGCTGGGGAATTTGTCAATGAATTAAGCTGAACACAATGTGACCTTTGTTTGTGGGGTTAATTAAACTTATCTCGTGCGCCGTGACACCTGCCATATGGGCATTGGGCGTCCAAATTTGCTCATCGGTCGCTTGCTCATTAACCTGGACATGTTGAAGGTGCATTCAAGGCTCTTATCTGTCAGAGTGCATAATGCTTTGAGCACATCCACAACTTCATTATGCTCCAAGCCCCGCTGACAGCTCCCTGCTGTGGCCGCATTTATCATCGCTTCGCTTTGACTGTGCAGCCTTTGTAGCAATGTAATTAAGTTGCCATCATGCGGCTTATTCCCATAGTTTCAATGGGGCAGGTAAGCTTCTCTCGCATTCCGAATTGAATGAAATTTACTAAAGGATTGGCGAAGTGGAGCTGATCATTCAGAAAGAGCCTCTCGCTGCTGTTTCGTTTCCTGTTACGCAGCGGCCAAGCGCTTAGTCGATTAATCATCTAATTTGGCACTGTCAATTGCTTTAATTCGATTCCACTTTTCACTCTCTCTCTCTTGCTTTCTCTCTTTTTCTGGCAGGCAGCAGAGCTAACAGCCAAAACAGCAGGGCCCCGCCCAAGGGCGCCTCGGATACCTTTAGCCGGAAGACGGAACCCCTTTCGAAGAAACAGAAAAGCAGAAAAAGAGCAAACAAATGTAAGTAATTGTTTATGATTATCGATCCATTTAGACGTTGCTGATAACTAAAGTTGTCATTGGCGTTTAGATTTCACTTGATTCCTTCTCTTTTGATTGCATTTGTGCTCTGTCTGCTCCGCTTATTTATAGCATGAAAATATTTTGCAGTTCTATCTTTGGAATCCTCACTTCAGTCAACAGTCAGTGAATTCCGGGCTAGCGGGCTTCTATTTTTAGCCAGCACATTTCCACTCCGAAAAGGGAGACTGTGCACTGAGAGCGGGAGTCGTGACAAAGTTTCGACCTTGAGGAGCAACATTTGTGCCCCAAAGAAGGTTTTTGCTTCACACGAAATGGAGTACTGGGCAAGTGTCGGGGAAAGTGAAAACTTTTCAATTAGCCAACACAAGATTAGTATGTGGCACAAGTGGAATGTGGAGAGGAGAATGCTGCTGGTCCTCTCCGACCAATGCTCGCTCCAATTTTCAATGAAGTTTATTTTTAGGGCCTGTTACAGCGAGATACAGAGGCACACACAGAAATAGCCCGTTCCGCAGCCATGGGATAAATGGAAAATGCCGGCGTGTGGCCAAATTAATACACACTCATTTGATGACGTCAACTAGCGGTGTGTACATAGATTTGTTGGATACATTTGTGTACGACAGATAAGCAAATAAGTTCTGAGCAATTAGAAATGCTTTCTTCGCGAGAACTTCAGCTCCAAGCCAGAAGAGCAGAGGAGGCTTGTATCTTTGGTATCTCATTAATGGGCTGCAGCTAGAGATGTAGATACATACGCACACGAAGACATGCGGAGACTGCTGCCAAGTATATATATTTATATATATATTTTTGCGTTTCTCTGACGATCGCGCATTTTGTTTTGCTTCTCTCTCTCTCGCATATCGAGATACATAGTTGTCTGCAGATACACAGCGAGAAACACAGAGAGAGAGAGAGACAGAGAGAGAGAGAGATAGAGCGAGCGAGTGAGAGAAGATTTGTATATATTTAAAATATTATAGACTGCTCTTGTTTTGCTTGGCTCATGTGCTTGGCAATTTTCACTTGCCTTCAGTCGCTTTTTAAATTTCCAATCGAATTCTACGAGGCGCGTTGCCCAAGAAAATTTTAACGAAATCAAAAGAAATAAATAAAAACTTACATTAAACTTGTATCCGTATGTACATATAGATTTATTGAACCAGTAAAGCAAATATAATTCAGTCGGAGTGTGCAACTAATTTAATGAAAGTGCCCCGGAACGAGAAACGAGGGCCCGCAAACGATTTTTAAGCGACTGAGTTTTTAAGGATTCGCACATTGCCGAAAACCAATTGCATTTTATGATTGCCTTCGAGTGCCGCTTTGACAGCATCAGCAGCAACCGCTTGCCCCACAGTTTTCCCATTTTCTATTGGTGAGTTTTCCCAGCTCTCTCTCCCCCCTTCACTCGCTCTTTTGGCTGGATTTTTAGACGAGTTGGCTGTTTCGCTGCGGTTAAGTGTGACCCAAATTTCATCGAATTCATTTCAATTTATTTGTGTTGATTTCAATGTTCAATGTTTTCTGCGTGCTGCTGCTGCTGCTGCGGCTGCTGATGATGATGGCTCTGTGTCCACTGCCTGTCACTCGTCGCCAAAGAGTTTGACCCATTTCTGTGTCTGCGTCAGTTTGAGTTTTGTCTTGTGTTTTGTTTTTGCAGCACATTGTGAGTAATGCCAATTTGTTGAGGGTCAAGTGTTTTCTGCATTTCCGTTTCCTGTCTACCGTTTAACGCTTTTCCATTTCCCGCTGACCGTGCGCACACACACACACTGCTCACATAACTCGACTTAATTTTAACCCACTCAAGGTTAATGAATCTTTTGCTGTTTTCTCTTGTATGTGAACAGCTGTCGCCATCAATCTAGCAATGAAAACAAAGGTGAACCTGACCGATTACCGCAACAGTGATTAAAACTATTCGTTTTGCAGAGCAACTCATTCATTGCAGTCATCCGCCCTCATCTTTCCGCTTAATTTGATGCGTATTAAGAGCATGGATAATTTGCATGGAATTTTATCAGATATTTTACCCACTCATTGGACTGCGCTCGGGCACACACACGAGCATCATGCGAGTCCATGGAGTCCTTTTTGCTTTTCAATAGCGATATGACCTCCTCTTATTCCACTGTTCTGGATTCCCTTCACAGCTGTGGAATACCGCTAAATATTTAGCGGAGGGAGAGGAGTTTCCAGCTGGTTTCTATTATGCTGGAGCGCACAGCTTTGCTTTATTCACTTTAATCCTTTCAGGGGCCATTCACAAATGCAATTGCGAAATTAGTTTCGCCACACACCCCCCTCAGCCACCACAGTCTGCTCTCTATTCATGGCCCAGCTCTGGTGTACGCACAATTTGAGCGAGCGACAAAATTTCTATTCAATTTGATTTTAAGCGTATTTTCCAGTTAATTGCACAGCTCTCGCATATGTCCGTGTGTCGTCCATATGCAAGCAAATATTTATGTGTGTATACGTACTATTTTCGGGGCGGAGGCGTGTCACATACATTGTGAACTTTTGGCCGCATTAAATTGATGCTTTAAATATCCGTATGCCCAAAACATACAACAATAATGGCCAACAGGCGCACGACAATTAGCGGTGGATGCCATGGACATGCACACGAATATGGAGAACGAGATACTTCCATAATAATACACGTATCTGGTCACATACCATACACACTCGTTCGTACGTATATTTACGAGCAGGAAGTGCGCACTGGTTTGGGCACGACAACAGCGGCGCGGCGTATACGCGATGCATATCGCCCCGGCAGTCAGCGCGAAATCGCATTTATATTTATACATTATATACATATAAGAAGTATGAGATGAATTTCGCTGCCGTACGCTGCCTGCCTCTCATGGGAAATGTGTGTCATTTTTATTATTAAAATATCAACGGAGGCAAGACGAATATTCCCTTTTTAATATGAGGAGGAGTTAGACCAGTTGACACGGCTGGAACGCACTCGAGCGCATTGGGAATTGCAGCTTAAGAAGAGGAAAAATCATACGAATGCATATCATTTATTGAAGATAAATTGTCCATACAGATTTCTGCATTTAAGGGCATACAAAAGGAAAATTGGCTATGTTGATACTAGATTTACCTTGAATGCAAACAGTTTTAATACCTTTATATCCGCTTAAATGGTTCCATCAATGCATTTAATAAATTTAAGATACCTGATTTTCCATGGAATTTCCATCGCATTGTTTGAGAAGAACCTGCGGAATTTCAAGTTAAATTCAAAGGAAATGCATCAGCCGACGATAACGTAGAATAGCCCATTGACAGCGAATATCATAATATCTCTGTATACAAATTTTAATGGGTGTTTTGCATTGCTCATTATTTGTGGAAAAGCTGAATTTAGAGTCTTCATTCGTTAGCTGCAACTATTAAAGCTGCAGTGAAATGAGATACACGAACAGAAATGGGAATTCCTTTTCCATGGCAATGCTCGCTTTTCTGTTGATTTTTGCCAATGAAATTCGAATGGCATGAAAACTGTGGGAGCGAGTCGGTCCCAACCAACCCGAAACATCAGCAATATCTTGTAAATAAACTGGTCGGAGCCGATTTTAATGAAGCAGCCATAAGCAGATTTGTGGCTTAGTGTATTTTGGCAGAGCCAAACGAAGCCCGACGGCAGAGAGGGGAGACTAGTGAGCTCCGTTGTCAGCCCGCGACTTACGGCAACGAAATGGTCAATTTATTGTATGACTTTTAGGGGCTGCCACGGCTATGTTCATTCAAATGAGAGAATTTCCTGCCAATCGTATTTTTTTTTGTCTGTATTGTTGTTGGGAGGGAGCTTACCGACTGACAGAAGGTCTCACTGACTGACTGACTGACTGACTGACTGACGCTCATTCGGTCTGTCTGTTGCCTTATGATGAGCTTAAGCAGGGAGTGAGAGCACGTGAATTTATAATGATATGAATATCAAATTGACAGCATCTTTGTGGTCTAATCGAATCAGGTCTAATGATTGTCTCTCCTCCTTTTGTCTTTCTATGTGTGCATCTTCCTTTGGTTTGGGGACACAGTGAGCCATGGAGCAATTTGAGCAGCTGTTGACGTGCTGCGTATGCCTGGACAGGTATCGCATACCGAAGCTGCTGCCATGTCAGCACTCCTTCTGCATGGAGCCCTGCATGGAGGGACTGGTGGACTATGTGCGACGTCAGGTAAGGATATTATCATCATCATTAATCATCATTCAAATCAGTATTTTTATGTGTGTATCTGTGGCAATTTGGTTAATGCCTCGCCGACGTCACACATCGCTGTGTGGCCGCTTAACTACAAAATCTCATGAGAAAAATCATATGAAATGGGGATAAAAACAAAAAAGAAGCGCCCAACAAGACGCCCCCGAAAAATGTTTTTGAATATTTATCGCGTTGCCTGAGGCGCATTTGCGTAGATATCTTGTTGAAAAATTATACAGAAAGAAGCGAAATTATATGTACATATGTATGCATGCATGTATACATGTTGGTACATACAGATATCCGTGTACTGGGCTACTTATAGTCTCCGCAGATTCAAACGTCTCTGTCTGTGTGTATTTATAAATTCTGTTTTTGGCTCTCAGCCAGCGCCACGCAAATAATTGGTAAGCATTTTCATTGTGTTGGCCCTACTCGGCTAAATATACACACATAGAGACCAACTACACATGTAAACTCGTACATAGAGAGATAGGTAGGTGGAGAGAGAGTGAGAGAGAGCCAACGAGCTGCAATAACTGTCATGCGAATCGCAAAAGCCGCAAAGAGAGATTGATTTTTGTGGTTGAAGGCTGACAGGAGATGAAGAAACCCCTGGAAAGGACGCACTCAAGATGCCTTCACATGAATCTCGAGCAATGTGAAAGGTTTTTAAAGTTGCGTACATCTATGCAATGTTATTGTTGTCGGAATATTGTTCAAGAGTCAAGGAGTTGGTGCAGCTAATTTCATAGCCTTAGGAGAGCTCAACGGATTATAAACGTAAACAAAGAACCAATCCCAAAATCAGATTTCTGACAATTTGTTTGAGCTTTGAATTGATGCAATTAATCTCCTACGAACGAATAAGCAATTATAATCGAAACAATATTCTCCAATGCACAGGTAAAATGCCCAGAATGCCGTGCCGAACACCGCATACCCTACAATGGCGTACAGGCCTTTCCAACGAATGTTACGCTACAGCGTTTCCTGGAACTGCACATCGAAATCACCGGCGAGCTGCCCGATCCGACATCAGGTAAGGAATGCAAGCAATTAAAATTGCATTTTTCTACAGCTTCTAGTTTCTGAAAAGGGGCAGAGGGAAATCCTTTTGAAGGGTCTCTCGCCTGATTTATTATACGTACATAAGGTCAAATTCCAAACTGCAATTTTCCACTTCTGCTTCATTCGATTTGAGCGAAAATATTTGTGCAATAAAGCTGAATCCTTTGAGTGCAGAAAATCGCAAATCAGTAATTAGAAATCAAAAATCAGAAATCAGAAATCCGAGCAGCAAAGGAAAACAAGGAATGTTATTAATAAAAAATGCTGCCATGTAATCGTTTTTGTACTTTTAATTAAATTCCACTAAAGGAAGAAACAAAAGAAATGCAAAACAATAAATGCGGAAATGCCAGTCCAGCCGAATGTTCGGGTATAAAACAAAAATTGCCATTCGCCATAATGTTTGGGTTTCCAATTAAAAAGTCAAACACTTTCCCCGGCCATCTGACAGCAATTAAAACTAAGCAAACCCAAATTGATTTTGTTTGAGCAATTTGCATTTGCCCCGGTCACAAATTGCGGATCGTTGATGTCAGCATGACTGTGCGTATCTATCAGAATATATATTCCAAGTGGCAAGGTTGATAGTTCTCGAATTCGGTGAAATATGCAAATGGATTGCAACTTCTCAATTGCAATCAGCATCACGTCGAGTATAAGGCATGGGGATTGTGCAGGGACAACGACAACGACTGCCTCTTTCATGTGGAATTTGTAAATTCACTTTTCCATATGATTACACAGGGAAATACAGAAGCCAACTATTGGCAGACAGAATTCTTGCACTCTGTATGCCCCTCTGTCTACCCCTCTGTGACAAGTTATTGTCAGGACGGAGTGAGGGTGGGAGTGTTCATCAGGCATTGCCAATGCCAGCAATCGATGCAGAAAAGTTTACTCTGCAGAGCTGAGAGTGCAGTCGTTGCGACATCTTAGCAATGTTTGCATTGTTGCCACACTGGGGCAACTGAGGCGGCTCGTTATTTGCATTGCAACAGTCGGGGCATCGACAACGAGCCAGAACTGTCTATGGCACACAGACGCACGCTTCCCAGAGATAACAATAAGAGAGTTGTGACACAAGCACCGAAACTTGAAATACCCTTACGCGCAGTGTGTGCATCTTGGCGTATCTTTCCATTCAAATTCGAAACAATAAATTCCTATTATTTTGGAAGAGGCTTGGAAAATAAATACTCAGCATCTTCTGCAGTGTATAAATGTACACACACATGCATAGCAGGCGCTTAGGTGCAGTTGATTTCTTGCTCTTGAAATCACATTAGTGAATGCAACAGACATCCAGACCGGAGTCTGCTTCTTGCTGCTGCTGCTTTGTCCCCCTACCCTACTGCATGGTAGACCCGGAATGTGGCAAGACTTTGTTGGCAAGAGTGCAAATTGATGAGCTGCTACAGCTACTGCTGCTGCTGGCATGGCTGGCATTTTATTGTTCAACTCAAAGGAGCCAGCCAGGAAGTCATTTGGGTCCCATTTGGGGGCCCATTTGGGGGCAGAAATAATAGCAACGGAAGACAGATAGGCAGACGAAAGAGCTGATTAATAATTGTGTGTGTGTCTCTCCACTCATAGGTCAAATCATGGAACGCTGCGGCGTCTGCTCGGAGAAGGCCTATCTGTCCCATTGTGCGCACTGCGAGAAGAAGATTTGCGAGGACTGCAAGAGCGCCCACATGGACATACTCCGGCGTGAGATAACGCGTTTCAACTCACAGGTGAGTCCCCTGAACTGATCCTTTCATTGGGCTATGACTTACTCATTGCTTAACCTCTCCAGATCCGCCGCAGTTTGCATAGACTGCAGGACTCCCTAGCCATCATCGAGAAGAACACGTTGAGCCTGCAGACGAACGCCATCAGTGTGACGGAGGAGATCGACGAGATCTATCGTCGCATCACCAAGGCTATCAAGGATCGCTCCGACCAGCTGAAGGGCGAGATCGACCGTTACCTGGCCGTGGAGCTGCGCAACCTCACAACGCTCAAGGAGAATCTCGACCTGGAGATCACCAACATCAGCAGCAACTGCGACATTGTCGACAAGTACATGAACGAAACCGTCGAATGGGACGACTGCGAGCTGATGGACACCAAGGAGATCTTCCTGAAGACCGTCGAATTCCTGCGGCACTTCGAGTACGAGAACAACGATTACAGCCGCCGCGTACGGTTCCTCGTCTCCATCGATCCCAATCAACTGGTGATGAACCTGGCCACCTTTGGCGACCTCAACATCGCGCCACACTCGACGCCGGGCGGCTCGGTGAGCAGCTCTCACCTGGCCCCGCCCAGCGGCCTCCAACCCGGACTGATGCGCTCCAAGAGCGATCACCGCCTGGCCACCCAGTTCCGGCAGCAGGAGGAGCGTGGTGGCTACAACGACGAGCCGGTCCTCGGCGGCCGGAAGTTCGGAGAGCGTCCCCAGCGCAGTGCCACCAACAGCGATCGCTATGGCGAGAGCAGCCGCTACGGTCGCTCGGACTATGACTACGAGAACGATTACGAGAACGAGCCCACTTCCGGACGGACTGGCAAGTCCTCGCGCTTCCGTTCGCGCTTTGTGCGCTCGCACCAGAACGACGACTCGGACACCGAGCAACAGCAGCAGCAGCGTCAGCAGGAGCTGAAGGAGCGCAAGGACCGTGTCCTCGACAGCGAGGATGTGTCGCGCGGCCAGCTGAGTGGTATAATTCGCCTCAGCGACTGCTCCCGTGTCGTTCAGCGCCTGGCCGACATTGGCAAGGAGAAGAAGTCAGACAAGAAGTCGGATGCAGCCTCCGCGGCCCAGGCCGCCGTTCAGGCAGCCATTCAGACCCAGAAGGCGGCCATGCAGCGTCAACAACAGAAGAGCCAACAGCCAGCGGCTGTTGACGAGGACGAGCTGGCGCGTCAGAAGCGCAAGAGTGCGGCTTCCTCTGGAGCAGCTACATCGGCCGCGACCAGTGAGGCCGGTCAGGATCAGCGACCTAACAGCGAGCGGGTGGCGAGCCTCAAGGGGCCACGCGGAGGCGAGGACAGCGATGGCAGCGGCTCCAATCAGGCGGCATCTCCAGTGCGTACAGCGACGGCAGCGACGCGAGCCGAGGTAAGTGTGAATGAGGCAAATACAGAAGAAGAAGGCGTGGCCAGTGACAGTGACAGCGAGGAAGATGATGAGATTGTGGAAGGGGTGGTAGAAGGGGAGGAGCAGCAGCAGCAGCAACAGGCAGTAGTGGTGGAAGCAGAAGACGAGTCCGAAGACTCTTCGGAATATGAAGAAGTAACAGTCACCGAGAGCAGCGACGAAGCGGAGGATGTGTTGGAGGGGGACTCTGTGCCTGAGGGAGAGCCCCAGGATGTACCAGTGATCAATGTCCTGCCGCCAGAGGCAGAGCTGCCCAACAAAGTCCACGAAAGTCCTGCAGTGATTATCAGTCACCCCAACGAGGTTCAGACAGAGAAATCGGACGAGGATTTAGCATCCGAGAAGAGTGAAGAAGAAGCCGACGATGAGTACACAGAAGAGGAGATAGAAGTGACCGATGACGAGGAGGGAGATGAGGTTGATGAAGCAGAAGCGTAGAGAATCTGTAGAAAATCTCGCTGTCACTGTTTTCCGGCCCAGTATTTTCCCTGTTTGCACATCCCCCCAATGAAAGAAAAGAAAATTAAAATGAATTAATTGCGTATACGCCATGTGTGCTTCGTTCTTTATTTGTGCTCCATCGTTCACACTTCCCCTCCGCTCCGTAAGTGTTTGTCGAATCGTTCGAAAGAGAGAGCAAACTTAAACTTGCCGTTAACCGTTAACTGTTACCGTTACTCTTACTGTTAATCTTACCACTTCCTTTAACAAAACATTTTCCTGGAAAATTTCCTTTCTCTTCTTTTCTTGTGTATTGTTTTGTTTTGTTTTTTTCCTCTGTTTTTTTCCCCTTTATTTTGTTTTTGATAAGTGTAATTTAAGTTGTGGTCTTTATTTATTTATATTTATATCATTGTTTTCACATTTTTCGTTGTTTTTTTGGTTTCACCATTACACCCATTTTATTGTCTCGTGAGCGCCTTTCATTTAATGCTGTTTTGGGTCAGAACCTTTTGCTTGAAACTCACAATTGAAAATGCAATGGAACTGAGATGCTCTCCGGCAGAATGTTTTTGGCCCAAAACGCCGGACATCAGAAATCGTCAATTGTACAATATTGTAGACATTCATCATTATACATGTATGTGTGAGCATATACATATGTATGTATGTATCGTATATGTATACTCGTATATAGAACAATATATATATTTTTTTATTTTAGTAGATTAACATCTTTTACCTTATCGTTAGTTAGAGACTGGCAAAGGTTACAACAAATAAAACAACTAAATGAATATACAAAATTTTCTTTTTGGATGTCAGAAATATTTTTCCACAATTCTGTTTCTCTCGCACTCCTTGTATCTCTATCTCTCTCACTCACTATTTCTCTGTTGTTTTTTTTCTTTTCTTTTCTTTTTGCAAGTGGACAAGCGATGTGGTAGTGATGTTAATTTGCTTAAATCTTACTAAATATATTTGGTCATTGCTGTCGAAATGAATAAACCACAGACCCAAATCAACCAAAAGAGACATTTTTTCCTCTCTTCCCTTTTCACTCTCTCTCTCTCGCTTTGCCCCAGTGTCTCTCTCACTCATTATTCTGAATATTTATTCTTTGTTTCATTCATTTTTTGTTGCGTTGCTGTGTCGTTGTTTTGCAATTTCTGATGTCCGCTGTAAATATTTCTGTTGTACATATATTTCTATATTTTTTTCTGTTGTTTTTTTCCATCCACTTGCCACCCGCATCCTCTGCTCTACCCTTATTCATTTTACCCATTCACTCACACATTGTTGCGCTGTCGCCGCCCGAAACGCCCACAAAATGCCAACCCTGAGTAGGGGTTCAATGGCGAATATTTCACAATCATTCGACTGTCAGCGATGCGGCTGCTTCCGTCAGTTTAACAATGTTTCCAGCTCTCTATTGTATCCATATGCATATGTGTGCGAGTGTGAGAATGAGAGAATATGGATACGTGCGAGTGTGAGTGTGAGAGCGATAAAGGGACATATGCACAGTAGCTGCATATTTGTCTGGTTTTTGGCAGTTACCGAAGGAAATAGGAAAAGGTTGTTCCATCAATTAGGAAAACATCAAACAGAAATGACAAAATATCGAATGACGAGTGAACGACGGAGTTTTGAGAGACATTGTTATATGTTGATTGAGGGAAAAGTCATATCGAATGTTATCCTGAGACTAGAATCCCTTCACAGTTGTACAGTTTGCTTGCCAGCTTCCCCACATCCGCCCTACAATCCCTTTTCGCATGCTGTCACTTGCACATACATACCAATCATCTTCATTTTCATCATCTGTCTCTGCGTCTTGTTTCTCTCTCTCTCTCTCTATTTCTGCATCTGCATTGCGTTCGTTGCTTGACCCTTTCGACTAACAGACAGCCAGCGCCACAGACTCTGATGCAACTCCCACTCCTCCTACCACCCAACAGTCGAAGCCGCCCGTCTCGGCCCAAGTTGCGGCAGTGAAGAAGACCCAGCGATCGGGCAGCAGTGACAGCAGTGCCTCTACCGAAAGTTCTGCCAGCTCTGGGGCAGCAGCCACAGCAGCAGCAGCAGCAGCGGCAGCATCGGCTGCTCCCAGCAGCAGTCAGCAGAAGGCGGCCAGCACGGCGCGTCATTCGAGTGCCCGGGATTCGGTAGCCACCACCGCAGTGCCGGAGAAGAAGCCTTTCGTTAGCCGCTTCCTGCCACAGCACAGCACCCCGAGTGCCACTAATGGAACGGCAGAAAAGAAGAAGGCTGAATCCAGCTCGAGCAGCGAGGAGGAGACCAGTTCGGAGTCCGAGTCAGAGTCGGAGCCAGAGACGAAGCCCAAGGCGAGTGCGACCAGCAGCAGCAACAGTGCCAGCAAGTCCACGCCCAGCAGCGCCTCCAGCTCGACGACGGCGGCCACCGGCAGCTCCACCAGTGGCAGCTCTTACCGCGATCGCCTGGAGGCCAGGCGGGCATCCCGCGACGACAGTGCACTAACGACGGCATCGCGTAGCAGTTATGCTACGCCCTCGAGCAGCGGCTATGGCAGCGGAAGCAGCAGCACCGCTCGCACACGCACCGTGCCCGCGCCACATCATTCGGGAGAGAGCGAGGACCGTTATGGCAGCAGCAGCGGCACTGGCAGCAGGTATTTCCTTCCTGGGGGCCATAGTTCCGCCATTTTGTAGTTTCTATAACCGGACTAATTTGCATGGCTAATGAAACGAGGACACGAACACAATACACACACACACGCACACAAAATATGCGAATCTGGACGCTTATTTGCTACTGATCCAAAGATAAACGCACCACACACAGATACGTATGTATCTGGTGAGCACGGAACATATACATACACATATGCATAGATTGTGTGTCTAGTATTGCTGTTGATGTTCATTTGGTAATTTGTTTTACACATATTTTTTTGTGGGTCAGCACTAATTGAATTATACGTAAAACAAACTCTGCCTGCAATTAATTTTTACACTTTAAATTTTAATGAGTTATATATAAATGTAAAAAGAGTTTCAGATTGGTTTAATTGAAATGCCTAATCGATTTTGTGTTGGTTTGGTTTGCGATACATTGCCCAGATAAGTAGGCAACAGTTTTTGTTATCCAAAAACCCCGTGTTTACCCCATATTGAAATGGCATTTAATGTGTGCTTTCTTCGACTCTCTCTCTGCTCCCGCCGCTGCAGCTTTGTACAATTGCTCCGTGCTGGCGCTAACCTGGTATTGGCCATATTGTTGCTCATACGCCTTGTGTGGCGTCTAATTGTCAAGTTCATAACCTTCACATAAGCAAAAGAAAGAAACCAAAGACACACACACGCACACGCACACAACCCCAGATAGGTAAACATACACACACACACTCTACACATTTCTATCACTCTCTCTTTGTGTTCTCTCTCTCTGTGTTGATCTTTGCAGTGCACTGCCCTTTAGCATACCGTACATAAGCAGACCCAACCGGGCGCGCTACCGAAAGCGTCTTGCCGATGTCTAGCCAGATATACAGACATATACAAATGTGCATATGCGAAATTCAATTCAATTCATAGTTCAATTATTTGTTAACATTAACGATAGCGTTTGGCCACGGCTCCCGACTAACCGACTAAGGAACTACCAAATCAATCGATACCCTAACCCATTAGCGATAAGATTATTGATTAAATATTTAAATGTTACAACGAAAGCGAACAAAAAAAAAATACTGTACTGGCTTCCTTTTGATGGCATATTGTTGAGTACTTGGAGCTGAGCTGCTATAGAAGTCTCTTTTTTCCTTCTATAGGAAGATGATGATGATGATGATGTTGCTTTCAAAGAGCCACTCAAAGGGCTGGAAATTAACTTTACTTTGCCGTTTTGTCTGTCTCCCTTTGTCCGTCTGTTGGTCTGTCTGTCTGTCTGTCAATACCCTTTTCAAATGGATCAATGTGGGCCACTCAAGGCCTGAATGCCTTTGCGCTTGGGCGACACAAACTTCTTTAATTTTACTTTTGCACGACAACAAATATTGAATCCTTTCGGCACGGCACCCCTTTTGCTAGCCTGCAACAAATCTTGCGTAATGTAATTACAACGGCCGCTGACAACTCTCACACCCCTCACCACCCCATTACCTACCTTACCTACTCTCACCTCTGCGGAACAATACTAATTGGTATCAGCTATCAGTCTGTTTGCTGGCATCCATTCTTCCGTTTTCATTCCTTCCTCAATTTCTCATTCAGTTCGGACACCACTCGTATTTACGTATGCTATTTGTATGGATATTTCGAAAGTGTGGATGAGCGGACTGCGCTCTGACTTTGATTGGGCTGCACCAGCCGAGATGAGATGGGCATTTCCGCCTGCATATATTTGAGTTTTAATGAGAAACTGAAGATGAGTTTGTCCGTTAGCTGAAGGAAACACAAATCCCATGAAACTATGGCAGTTGATTCGCCTCTTTTCTTTGTCTGTTTGCTCTGGAACTTTGTTAGAGTTTCTGCTCAGAATAGTTCCAGAGGGAGCGCCGCTTCTGCTTGGTGCGTAGCTAATGGTCGATGCCTTCGACTGTAAGTATAACACTTCCGCTTGTTTAAGCTTTGCCTTTTCTCTCTTTGGCAATTAAGCAGCGCAAACATATTGTGCAACGCCTGTGCAACCTGCTGCAGTGGCAAATGAAAAGCGAGAAGCGACCACAACTACCCACTACCACTACTCCTCCTTCCGTTCGTCCTCCTGCCTACTCAGCTGCTCAATTAACATTTGCTTAATATCGTTGTTTCTGTTTCTGAATATTTTACTCACTTTAGCATTTAAGCGTTCAATTTATGTGTTTATTCCGTGTAGTAAGTGTAGTTGTTGTAGCTGTTGTGGATGTTGCCTTGCCTCCTGTTTTCGTACCTCTTAACCCACCCAACCATATGCAAATACACATACACACACAGACAGACACGTTTGCACGACGAACACCCAGAGGAAGGCCAATTGGCGCCATCATTTCTTGTACTTAACTAAACTTTTCGCAACTACTTTGTTGAACTTTCGATAATGTGAAATGTGAATTTAATTAGAAACTTTCCTGCAGAAACCCTTTTGATTCTTTTTATCGTCCACTCTGTGTGTTTTAATTGAATTTCGTTGACTAATAAATGAGACACAGACACACACACACACAGACACACCGTGAAGGACTTAAGCTAGTTAAAAGTTAGTTAATTAAGCGGTCGCGGATTTTCCACAGGGAACGTGAACGGGAATGGGGTTGGGATGGGATTAGAGGAACACCAGGTACAGCAGACACAAGGCAAAGACAAACAAAATATTAAAAAAATACATACAGCCACAGCAAAGTAAAAAAAGAAACATAAGCAAAAACAAAACACAAATACAAAAGGCAAAATAAAATCCAAATCCAAAACCAAACCCAATCAAAACCGAACCAAACCAAAAACCAAACCGTACCGAATCAACATTTTTGCAGCTACACAAGCCGCTTTCTAAACAAGAGCAAGAGCAGCGCCATTGTAACGCAACCTTCGCTATCCACGCCCACCGCCTCCTTTGACGAGGATGCCAACGGAACGGGCGACGACTCGGACAGTCGCTACGGGACCGGCCGCTCCCGTTACCTGGCCATGAAGGAGCGCCGCACCCGCCTGGCGCGCAGTCGCTCCTCGCATCAGTTGGGCAACGAGGACGATGATCTGGATGAGCCGGTATCCCCCACCACGGTCTCGCCATCCGCTTACTTGGCTTCAAGGTGCGCACACCAAAAAAATAATAAAATACAAAAGATAACAGCAAACGAAAAAAATAAATGGGAAAAAAAGTATACCACAAATTTCAGAAATCCCACAAAATTTGTAAATAGGTGAAAATCGCAGATATCAGATGTATATACATATATCTCTCTCTCTCTTAATATACATATTCCAAATATGTCGTGCGCTAAGCGCTTTCATTGTGCGTGTGCTGTCCCCAGGAATCGTTTTATATGATTTTAATTTTAATTTCTTTTTAATTTATTTGACGAGTTTTATTTTTCGTTGAGTTTCTGTGCGTGCTACTACGTCCGAAGTTTCGTTCTCGTTAATGTTGCACTCTACACTAATTCAACATTTTAAATTTACATTATTTTTGGTTTTCTTTTTTTTCTCGTATTTTTTGTTTTGTTTTTTTATTGGTAAGAAAAGAAAAACAAAATTCTGCGCGTTCTCAAATTAACCGAAATTAACTGGAAATCCACAAAATTTCCCCCACAACAATGTCCCTCTTCTCTCTATATCTCACTTTGTACATAAGCAGCACAACACATAAATTCTCATGCAGTTCCACAGTTCCATCCAGATCCGTAGAGCGCCCTCATTCATCAGAACAGCACAAATCAGCCATAGATCTCCACCTTTCTTAGCTTCTCAGCCCTTTAGCCTTCGCCCTGTGGCTCACTAATGACATTGTTGCCTTGCAGATACAGCGGCTACGGTAGCAGCGACCTGTCCAGGAGCCGATCTTCGCACGCCTTGAAGTCGCGCGACAACTCGCCCATCACCGATCGCAGTGCGGGATCCTCTCGTGCTGGGGCGCTGGGCAGCAGCTCCACCGACAACAAGGACGGGGAGGCTCTCAGCTCGTGGGCGCGCTATCTCAAGAACAAGTACGGGAACAAGAGCAGCAAGGACACGCCCAGTAGCAGTGCCGGAAGCGCACGCGACTCGCATGCCGCCAGCTCGACGGCGGCATCGTCCTCGCATGCGCACGGCATTGGCAGCAGCGGCAGCGGCCGCAGCACCGCCAGCGAGGTGTCGAGACGCCTCAGCCTGGGCCTACCGTTACGGCAGGCCAATGAGCTGGCCTCCTCCGACGACGATGGGTCAAAAAACGGGCTAGGCTCCCCTACGTCCCCTACGGTAGCAGCAGCAGTGGCAGCAGCCGGTATAACCGGAGTGGCAGGTACTATCCCTAAGCAGGTGTATCTGCGCAAGCGCCAGCAGCTGTTCCAGTTGGGGGGCCGGGGGAGCGAGCCCGGATCCTTTACGTGGCCGCGCGGCCTGGCCGTCGGTCCCGATAATAGCATCGTCGTTGCGGACTCCAGCAACCATCGCGTCCAGGTCTTTGACTCCAATGGCATCTTCGTCAAGGAGTTCGGCGAGTATGGCAACGGCGAGGGAGAATTCGATTGCCTGGCCGGCGTGGCCGTCAATCGAATCGGCCAATACATCATTGCCGATAGGTAAGTGGCTTCCAAGGTAATCTAGAGAGCAACGAGCATCTGCTTTTGGGCATTCTGCAGTTTAATTAAGTCGAAACAAAGGCCCATGATTCGCTCTCGGACTTAGACCCGCCTCTAATTGGCACGGCTAAGCGCATAATAGCCGTGTTAATGAGAAACATGTGCCAGTGCTCCCGCTCCCGCTCTCTGTTTCGCTTTTTGCACATATTATAGGTATCTCTGCTCCAGCCTTTTCGTATAATCGTATATGCCCAATCTAGATAGCAAGCCCAATTCTAGCCTCCATCTGCCGCTGTCATTGTTTGACGCAAAATCTCGTTAAGCACACAGTGGGGTGCACAGGGAGCTGGAGGCTGGGTGTGGCTGGGTGTGGCAGGGTGCAGAAACCTGCTGGCCGGGCCTCATTGTGTGAGTCAACTTTGATTTTGCACGTTAAGCGGCTTAGACCTAAGCCCGACACTGAACACCCCACTCGCAATACCAGTTTGAATGGCGCATCGTCTCGCAATAGCTTTGGTCCGCCCCCGAATGTACCTTCCGAATAATGGGATCTCTCTCGACTTTTCTTTCCTTTCCTTTATTTTCCGTAATTAACAAGGGCAGGGAATATGCGTTCGCTGGCCATTAATCCACTTCTTTACTCTCTTCCAGATACAATCACCGCATACAAGTGCTCGATCCGCAAGGACGGTTCCTGCGAGCATTTGGTTCGCAGGGCACCGCAGATGGCAAATTCAATTATCCTTGGGGAGTAACAACCGATGCACTCGGCTTCATTTACGTGTGCGATAAGGAAAACCACAGAGTGCAGGTGAGGCCTCATCTACAGCTTTCAGCCTGGGCGCCAGCCATGGTCCCAACTTCCAACTCGATTTGCATGCAAATATTTATATTCCTTTGGTGAGGTCGAGGGGCGAACGAAGCCTTGCCCAATTTGTCACACTTGAGCTGGTGCAGAGCCTCTTCTGGGCCATACACTACTCCACCTGCACAATTTTCATGAGCTCAACTGCAATATATTTGTGTACTTTTTGCTGGCTCTCATGTCCGGTCTCTGGTATTGGGTCTTGGATGCTGGTCACTGGTCACTGGTGGGGCCAGGGGGCCCTTGGTTCAGTCCTCTGGCTGTCCTCTTGTGAATTATTTTTCCATTTCAATTTGCCAACCTTTATCGAATACTCGCATTCGCACTCGTCAGGTTTTCCAATCCGATGGTTCCTTCGTTGGCAAATTTGGTTCCTGCGGCCGTGGCGAAGGACAACTTGAGCATCCGCATTATATAGCCGTATCGAACACGAATCGTGTGATTGTTTCCGATTCGAATAACCACAGGATTCAGGTAAGCCAATACCCCTCGCAATCATCCACACGCCTCATGCCTCCTGCAACCAACTTCACGGCTGTCTGGCCATGTGAACAATTTTAATTAAAATATGCTCGCAATCGAGATTTATTCGAATTTATTTGACCTTCTTTCTCCGTCTTCGGTATGGCCTGCTCTCCTGCTCCCCTGTCCACTGTCTACTGTCACCTCTTTCGCCTGTGCCAATCGCATCCGGATCCGGATCCGCTTCCACAACCAACCATCTACATCCACAGATTTTCGATGTGAACGGCAAGGTGCTGTCCACGGTGGGCGGCGAGGGCTCTGACGATGGTCAATTCAAGTTTCCACGGTGAGTAAATCGAATTACAATTTTTAATTGACCGAGTGTTAACTTTGGTTTGTGTTGCGAACCTCTTCTGCAGCGGAGTGGCCGTGGACGACCAGGGCTATATATTTGTGGCCGATTCGGGCAACAATCGCATACAGATCTTCAATCCGGATGGCAGCTTCCTGAAAACCTTCGGCTCATGGGGCTCCGGCGACTCGGAGTTCAAGGGACTGGAGGGCGTGGCCATCATGTCGAATGGCAACATCTTGGTGTGCGATCGCGAGAATCATCGTGTCCAAGTCTTCTAATAAGCCATGAACGCAATCGTCCCTTGCATTATCTCTCTTTAATTTTCCTTGTCATTTTTGTTTGTTTAAGTTTTAAAACTCATTTATTATTTCCTTCGAGTGCCAAATAATGTAATGCCTTTATTTCTATGAATAGAAATTTTGTCAATTATCTATAAAGCAAAGAGTAGAAAACACAAATCGAAACACTTTCTGTTAAATTAGAGCGAAAAAGAGAAACCTTTGAATAAAAAAGCGAAAACTCGTCTGAGTTTGAGTGAAAAGACCTCGCATTTTCCTCATTCAACCTCGAGTCCTGGCCGTGCCGTCCATCCTCTTTGAATGGGGCCCGGACCCAACTGTTTATTACTGCATTCAAGTATTGCCTAATTGAGATTTATCTGCGTGCAGCCCAACAATTTGCGAATTTGCTGCCGTCTGCTCATCACACTGCTCATACCCTGGTGGCCCCGGGCACTTTATTAAATTAAGATGTTCTTTGCCAGAAAATTGGAAACTTTTTTGGGAGCCTTTTCGCATAAACTATTTGCCACCCGCTCGCAGCTGTGTGTGGCGTGTGTTCCAGCAACTGCGTTGTGGCAGCAACTGTGGCAGCTACTGTTACAGGATTTATATGTTGCCGCATAAATTTGTTTGCTGGCAAATGTTGCGCATACGCCATGTATGTACTACACATACTCCAACTGAAATGTGCTGGCGCTAAAAAAACCAGAAAAAGAGAAGGGAGACCGGCCTCCAAAGGCCACGTGGGGATGTGTTAATACTCTTTGCGTGCGAAACATTTACGAATTATTTATTTAAACTTTTGTTTTGCTTAGGCTAAGATTTTCGCTGCACCTCGTCCAGTATTTCATTCCTTTTGAGGTTTTAACCAAAACACTTAGCTGATATACCCCGATCTGACACATCCGTCCTCTCCTTCTATCGCATTCACACTTTGCTCATACAAATGACGCAAAATGTTGCCAGCGTAAGTGAGTTTTATGTGATTAAAATGCATGTGAGTTGCCGTGCGTCTGTGTGTGTGTGTATGGGGGAGTGTGGGACTCGTTTGAGCTGCTATGAAACTTTATGGGTTACTTACTATATCCACCCACACCACTAATCCCCGAATACCCATACACCCTGCTGATGCCATGAATCAGCTTGTTCATCCATCCCCCCTCCAGCTTGCATAATAAAATTCTTTGATTTGCAACAATGTGCAATTAACCTTTGATTGACTAGAAGTAATTTCTTTGTGTCGAGTTGGATAACACAATCTACCCCTCACGTGGAAATAATCTTTGTAATGCGACAGTTTTGCCTTTCAATTAGCGGCAAATGATTGCGGTAAGGAATTTCAATTTTACGCATCATTGAAACGCGAACTCGAAACATTTAAGCACGCCCATTTGTGTGTGCATGTGTGCGTAGGTTTGTGTCTGCTTTGCATGCACAATTTAAGGCATAGCTACAGTTTCTTAAAGTGCCCACATACATATACTATATTGCATCGCCGTGACTCTTGTAGAATTCTTCCTTCCCGTACTCCCAGTGTTCACGGGTATACATGTACATGGGTCCATGTTCTTGACCAGCATCTGAACATATCTATGGAATCTTGAATTTCATGTGGCTACCATTACAATGCTCAACCATCGAGGGTATCAAAATGTACAGCTAGTCTTACTTTAATGTTTCACAATTTAATGGCTGTCTGTCATTCTCGTATGGGCGTGGCAGCTGGGAAATAGCTACAAGTAGCAACGTTTTAACTTTTTTTTCGTCAATTTTTATGAGTTGTAATTTTTGTTTCCCATATTGGCATGTGTCACGTGCCTGCAACAGAAATTTACAAATTTCATTTAAATTAACTACGCTTTGAAGGATGGGGGCGGCAGTAGAATCTCGCTTAATTGGAACACGTTTGCCATCAAGCGATTGCTGCCAGCTATTTTATGACAGCCACATGGCAGGCCCCGTAAAGAATTTCACGCCAGAGAAGGAGCCGCCCCGAACGCCATATAGTATGCAGCCGACAACTTGAAAAACTTCAATAGTCGCGTGGAAAATGTGAGTGAGAATGTGAAACTCCGCAACTATCGACGAATCTTAATCATTTCACTATCGCTGTGCAAAGTGTTGGAAAGGATTTTAAGGATAGGTTTGTTAGGTAGTCAAAAAGCAGTTACTCCGCGTTCGATTTTCATTCTCTTTGCACTTGCATCACGACAGCACTTGACCATGGCCCGTTCCCGTTCCCGTTTTGTTTTGTTTGTGCCACCTAAAAAGGAAATCAATCCATTGAACCACACAATCTCAACGTGGCAGAGACCAGAAAAACTGGCTACAAAACTAGGGATTCTCTCTCTCTCTCTCTCGGGCCCATTCCATTCCGTCTGTGCAGTTTGCCACTGGCGGCGTATCCTTTGCGCTGAATCTGACCCCGTAGTGCAATTTTTATGAGCATTCGATTTTGTTCGCTTGTTTCTGAGCTTTTTATGAGCTGGTAAAACTTTATGTAGCCCCCCCACCCGTTCCTATTCCCCCTTTCTGTGCGTGTTTACGCTTTAAATGAAAGTTGTATAAAAGTGAAATTTGTTCAAGTGCTTGGCAGGCTGGGTGGGGTTTTTCCATGGGGATAATGGAAGGCCGCCGCTTTTGTTTTCATTTGCCAGCCATTTTCTGCTTTTGGCTTACTTTTCAGTGCCAAAATAGTTGCATATTATTGGTAAATGGAATGGGAAATGGATTTTTGTAGGGATTTAGCAATGGACACATCAAAAGTGCTGAATCGGAGGAGGAATAAATTTCCATACTGCCGAGCTGAGGCTCAGAGTGTCGCAGTTATGGAGAACGTGCTCAACAAGTCTAAAAGCAATCTGCATTTAGTGGCCTAAAAGACATTAAACAATAGGAATCATTTATTTATTAAGTGCCTAAGTGTTTTTTTCTGCTTCTTCCAAACTAATGGCCATAGCTCGAACCAGGCAAACTGATAAATAGCTTTGCTTACTTACACTTACTAAAGTTTATTATTTGGGAAATTTAGAATTCTGTGCCCTCGCTTCGACTGAATTTGAGGAGTCAGAAATGGGCAAACACGGGAGGATGTGACCCAGTCACAGGACCTGTCGAACCCAGAACGGATCCCATCCCTATTTTCGCTTCCCATTCCGCCTTTCAAGGGCATTGCAGGCTTCGGTGCACCGCAATAGTCTTGTCTTGGTTTAATTTCTCAAAACATTTTCATTGTTGTTTTCCCTGCTGCCGGTCGCAGCTGCGTTCTGGGTTTTGGTCAAAATGAAAAACCCTTTTCGCTTATTACTTTTATTTCGCATTTTGTGTTTTATTTTTGGTTTTGTTTTTTTTGTTTTTTGTTTTGCTACTACCGATGGGAGGGAATGCAGCAGTTACCGTTTAGTTTTATTTTATTTTTTTGGTGTCTATCTGCGAAAGTGTCATGAAAAAAGGAGGGTGTGCGGATGGGGTGGGTTAGAAGCAACAGCTGGTCACCTTTTCGGCAGTTAAGTGTAAAAGAATGCCTAATGATTTCGACAGTCCGAGTACGTGTCCCAGATTCGGCACTACTCCTCCGCATTCCTTTCGGCCAAAAGTTTCCAAATAAATAAGTTCTTGAATTCCAGCAGAGTGGAAAGAAGGTAAAAGAGAAGTGGCGGAGGGCTGAGGGCCACTCAGTTTCAATCAAAAATTACACGGCAAACAGAAAAAGTCGATTTCGAATCCAAGCAAAAAGATTTCTCTATTTCTAATATGCCACACACTCGTACACACTTGTGTGTGTTGCCTTAGGTCTTAACCTTTTGTGCCAGGTGCTCCTCGAATTTCTCATCCTATTTCCTGTCGCCCATCGGCCGTCGCCCGTTACCCGTCTCCTGTGCTCGTGTGCAGACCCCACTCCCACCACCCCTCGATCCAACTGCCACTTGCCACATCCCGATGCTGACTGCACTTGGTGGTACATTTAATACCACTTGAGTGACTTTTTATAGCCACCACGGCCAGCAAGGCAGTCATGTATGTGAGAGTGTTACAGTCTACGTGTGTGTGTGTGTGTGTGTGTGCATGGTATGTTTATGTATGGTATGTACGCGTGTGGGTGCTACACTGGATGTTTGGGCCTGGCATTTGGACTTAGCCTTGCCATTTGTCTGCCGTTTGTTAGTTTTTCTGCCCTATGCTCCCGTGCGCATCAGTTAACTTTTTTTTGTAGCTTTCCTTTTTTTTTTTTTTTTGCATTTTGCTTGTTGTTTTTTAGCAGCGTGTCAGACATTTTTATATGCATCCAGCAGCAACGTAAACTTTTCACTCTTATTATTTCTATTTTGGAGCTGGCTTTGTTTCCATATATAGAGATTGTTAGAGGGAGAGTGTTGGTGGAAGAAGAGTTTCCCAGCCAGCAGCTGGGATGCATTTGAATAAATATTTTAATAAATAAAATGGTCAGCTCAAGTCGTTGCCACAGCTGCTGCCATTTGTTGAGCAGTCAGCAGACCCAAACGAGTGACATTTGGGGAGACACTCACCGACAGAGTGCGAGAATCGAGAGCAGAATTTATATGGCCCAAGTTAATAGGGAATTAAATTGAAAGGACTCGACTAATCACACTAAATTTTTCGGCTCAAAGCCCACTGACAAAGTGAAGATAGCCAAAGTCAAATGCTAACTACCAGGAGCTGGACCCTGCCGCTCTGCAGCACCCACAACTGAAAAGCGAAATCCTCGAACAATGGCTCCACTGGCCCCAGAAGGTAGTCCCAGCCCTGGGAGAAACCTGTGTAAATAGCACTGCAACAGATAAAGAGATACCCACTCCACACATACACCAGCTTTCGGATAAAGTTGGTGGAAATTGTGCTGGATGGTGCACAGCACATTGTGAAGTCATTTTAAGTTTGCGTAAATCAAAGTAAGTGCAAATTAAACTTCAAGCCAAAAGCTGCTTACAATTTCGAGCATTAAATGGATCTGTGCCTGGCTGTGGGCGGCTGTCTTCAAGGAGAAGACTGTTAAGGTTTTTATCATAGTTTTTAACTGAGAGTAATGTTCATATGTAGTAATATCTATCTCTGGCAAATCTATAGCAGGATGGCTGTATATTGTATACATCTTAGGAGGCAAACTATATGTGTGATTTCCAAGGTTAAAGCCAGCTCAAGCGTGTCCCGTACTCATCTCTCAGCTTATTTCTTTGTGGTTCTACCTTAGTTACGTAAGAAGCAGCTTCTACCGTTGAGAGTGCAGTTACGCAATCTACGGCCATGACCTTGGGCAAGCTATCAGGGCTTGCACTAAGTAATTAAATTGATTACCCCAGCCCAAAAGTCCGGGTCGGGATATCGATGGCTAACATATGTGTTGTCCTGTGTGTGTGTGTGTGTAACCTATTTCATGAATTTGGCATTTGCCAAAGGTCAATGTCTCAGCAGCAGCTGCTTGGCTTTTGTTGACGAATTAACATTTATCATGCGCCACGTGAAATCCATTTATCACACGACCGATTCCGTCTCCGTCTCCGCCGACGCCGATTCCTACTCGTACTATGTATGATTCTGATTCCAATACTGATACCGATCCCCTGTTGCTGCACAAAAACAAAGGCTCGTGCAAATCAGATGAGAAATCGCATTGATATTTATTCGCATTTTCGGGGTCCAGCGATTCATCAAAGCGACAACACCACAACACCCCGCGTTGGGCACGTTTCTGCCTTTGGTTATGTTAATAAAAACAGACAGACAGCCGGCAACAGGAAGGCCAAAATAACAACAAAATCAACAACAGAAGCAGGAGCAGGAGCAGCAGCAGCAGCAGGATAGGGACCCATCTCTGACCTTGACAATGGTCGTTTGTCTGGAAGGAATACCCGTAGCTGCCTATCTTCAGGGGCTCATTCCCAGCATTTGATTTATATTTAAATGGCCATGGAGGTCGTCCCGTGTTCATAACTCTTTGTATCGACGCCATCCGTCGCCGCAATTTATCATAGAGCCTTCTTTGGTGTTAAATTGAAATTCCCCATTGTGTCGTGGCCCCGTTCTGGTGCGGCTTAGTTCTCTGAACTGCTTTACTCACGCTCCTGCTGCTGCTCAAGTCTTACCCTCAAGCCTCTCTGTGGTCATGGCGCCGGCTATACGTTAAAAAGCACTTTAACCAAAGACAAATCCGCTTGGTTTTGCATTAGTCTGTGGCGGCAGGAAGTTCATTTTGGTCCTGGCCACAGATGGCTATATTCCAGAGGGAAGGTCTGCCTCTGGGTTCATATAACAATTAAAATAGGCAACGAGTTCTTGTCAATGTTTCGATTATGGGAATATAACATCGGACATAATTTATGGTTTGGTGGAACAACACACTCTGATGGGTACGAAGTAGCACCTTCCCTTGTCCGCCCAAGAGCTGTGCCTTTTTTGCTTTGCCTGCCTCTTGGCGTGTACTACAAATTTATAGCCAACTTTGGCACGGGACAGTGGCTGGGTTGGGTTAACGTTTAGCTTTAGCCTACTACCCTGCTGGAGGCGCTGCCAACAATTTGTATGCAAAGTAAGGTATTATCGTGAGTGCATGCAATTTGAGGGCGTGGCTAGACGGCTGGTAATGTGGGGCGGGGGGAGATAAAAGTGTGCAGTGGCAGTGGACATGGCAGAAACAGAATCATCGGCAGCAAAAGCAACAGCAACAGCAACAGGGGCTGGAATATGTAATTGAAGTGGCGTGCAACAATTGGAGCAGGCATTATTTCAGCTTTTGTTACTTTGTTTTGGCCATTTAGCGATTAGACGCACGAAAGCGATTGAAACTGCCACACGTACTCAGTACTGGGTGGAGTCGAAGGAAAAGTCAGAGTGTCAGAGGTTTGTATGGGTTGTGCCAGGCACTCGAGGTGAGGTCAGTGCTGCGGTCAGTTCCGGTTCATGTTCAGTCCTGTTGCATGTTTCAGCTGAAAATTGATATTAAATGCCCTGGCATAAAAACATCAAAAGGACTTGGGCCGTAACTTCGAACCGCTCCGTTTACCTGCATAATGAGGGCATTTTATAAGCCGGACGGATGGATGTTTGTGGATGGAGACCTGTGGTGTCGTGTGTGGTGTGGCTCTGATATATGCACGGCCATTTGTTAGGCCGTCTGATTGCGCAAGCAATGTGCCTGGCTCCGACCTGGCCGGGATCGGTCCGAGCATTGCAAATTAATTTGGGCTTTTGCGTCTATTTGTTTTGCCTTCACCCCGGGCTAACCCGGTGTCTCCTTTCCCATGCCACTGCCACACACATGATACTTTCTCTGATGGTGCGGCTGCTGCTGCTGGTGCTGCTGCCGCTCCTTTTCGCATTCATCACAATCACACCAGAACCCCTCGCCCGGATCAAGAAGGAGCCGGGAAGGAGAGGAGCGACAGCCATGCAGATACAATTCATGTTCGTGCATTCGTGTGTCCTGTCTGGATACTGTGAATAATCTGGGCAGTCTGGACACTCTTCACATTGCAAATGGTGCCAAAGCCCAACTGACATTTGATATATTGGCGAGGGGCCCACTCGACAGCTGCAACATTCGGATTCCTTTCTAACTCTAAATGTCTGCATGTGTGCGTGTGCATGTATGTAGCTGCGGTTGGGATGCTTTCCATCTCTTTTCTCTTTGAGCATGTGTAATGGCTGTAGCAGGATGTCTTTACTCATATTTAAACGGTAACCAAGTTAAAGCGGAATATACGATTGGGAGCTGCAGCCGAAAGAAATATGGGAGTCGTGGAAGTTCCTCCGGCTAAATGTTAAGCGACATCACTTGCTGTTGCTGGTGATGGGGATGGTGCTACCCCAGCAGTGGCTTTACTCTTGACTCTTCCGCTGTTTAGATGGCTGTTGTTTCAATTTTGTTTGGCACTCGAAGTTCGCTTGGGCAGCCATTAGTCACTTCATTACCATGGCATGGCCGTGGCAGCCTAGAAATGAAGAGATAAATGCAGCGAGGCACTCGTAGAAACGTGCCAAAAATTAACAAAATCCCAAAAACTGGACAAAGCATAGACTTGGAGCAGCAGGCGGCTACTGCGGCCACTGTGCCACTTAGCAATACACAAACACAAGCAAACACTCACAAAAATACACAAGACACAAGCCCCAAAACAGAACACAATGGGAGTGAGAGAACTACTAGTAGTCTGCGCTGTCTGGCTGGACCGATGTTTGTGAGACGCAGATGCTGGGCGTTTGGCACGCGCTGAATTTTGATTTCACACTTTTGCGCTGCAATCAAAAGGAATTAGCTCGCCCCGAGCTGCGGCCACGCCTCTCATTTTCCAGGGGGTGTGCCGGGGGCAGGGGCAGGTGCAGTTGCATGCCATAAACAAGCAACCACGCCCACTGCCTTTGGTGCTGGGACTGGAACTGCCACTGCAACTGCTGTTTCTGCTGTTGACTGTTATTAGCGCACTTTGATTTGTATTTGGCTAACAATAAAATGACAGCTTTCGGTTAAATGGCACGCAACGCTATGGCCTGGGTGTATTTTTGGACAGGTCCTGCTTCTGGGCATGACCTGGCCGGAAATGCCAGTGGGGTTGGCGTGCGCGTTCTGCCATTCATTGCGATTGCTGGCATGGTATGGCAGGGAAGGGCAAGCAGAGAAGGGAAGGCGGGGCAGGGCAGGGCTGGTTAGAAGTCAGGACTCTCGCACGCCATAAATTCGAATAAACGAGTGCAGCCTTGGTCCGGTGCTGGTTGTGCCCCAATCCCCCAGACGCTTTGTGCCCTGCACTGCAGTCTGGTGGAAATTTGATAGCCGCTAATTAACGCCCGGGCCAACGCACAAAAGCAAGCCATAGAAGAGCTACACCGCGGTAGGGCAAGGCAACGTAGAACTGGAGTGGTGCTTTAAAGACTTTAAAAATAGATATAAATGAATAGTGAGAAAAAGATAGATGGTGAGAGGGTGAGAGGGAGAGAGAGAGTGAGCAGGATATATGCTGGAGATGGAGAGTGCCCATTTCAATTGAGTTTATTTGCAGTGCCAACGGCAACAGAAACAGCTAAACGAGCAGTGGAAGTTAATAAGAAAAGAGTTCATAATAATGAGGGAAACTTGCTACAGTCGCTGCCAAAATAAACGTGGCACCCCTAGGTAGCCGGCAAATGCATTCACACACACACAAACACACCATTAACTCGCGCTCTCTCTCCAATGGAAATTCCATTCAAGCTGATAAGATTTCAGTCAACTCTACAGAACTCGCTGCGTATACGCAATGTCAGTATAAGAGCCAACGTTGTATAAGAGAGAGCCCGAACCAAAGGAGAGGCGAGGCATGAGAGATGGCGGTGGCGATGTCAATTTCACTTTATACCGTAAACAGAAACACAGTAAGGAACAAATGTGTGTAGACTTTTGCCAGCAGAGAGGCGAAGCAGTACCCCAAACCGCCTGAAACCAACACCGAAACGAAGGAAAAACCAAAACTGTAAGAGGCACGCCACGGCGCCAGAAAGGTGCGAAAAGGCGTGGTAGGAATAAGGTGGCCGCGACATGCAAGGCAGCAGTGCTCTAATCAGATAAGTTCCTTGGTCGGCCAGCCATTATCTGCCATGAGATCATGTCCATATTGCTTGGGCTTGGGCTTGGCCACAGGGCCACGGCCAAAAGGGAGCTCTGATTGCAGTCGCTCGCTAAGGGGCCATCCTGATGGGACTCGAAAAAGGTTCTGTGACTCCTCGAGTCGCTTGTGCTCCCTGGGCAAATCCACATATATACTCGGCTGTAATCTCTATGCGCTTTTGGCTGGCTTTTGTTATTGAATCCAGTTGGCTCCAGTGGCACCAGTGGCACCAGAGTGCATTGTGGCCAATTTCAGATCCCGACTCTCTCGCTGGGACTTGGGGGCTGCACCTCCTCTGATCACCCATATGCAAATCATCCCGAATGCAGATGTTGCTGTTTGTGCCGCGGCTGATGATGGGGGTACATTAAATTTCAATTTCATGTTCATTTATCGTGACTGTGTGCGGCTGGCACGGCGGCTAGGAAGTCACAATGTCAGTGTCTGAACTTGCCCAAGGCCGTGCGCCTGTGTGAAAACTTTTCCCTTCGACTGTGCACAAAGTTGGCCGAGCCCAAGCCTCGTTTACGCAAGTGTTTTTCCCTATTTCCCAGTGTCTGCTCCAGCCCCTGCCCCTGCCACTGCCACTGCCGTTGCTCCTTCCGCCACCAAGTAAATATGCAGAAAACCAACAAGAGCAATAACTGCACTGCACAAACACACTCTCAGAGAGCACAGTCTCGCATACACACAGTCTGACGCACACAGCTGCATGTGCATAAAAATTAAGCAAACGGCACTTGTAACTTGCAACAAGAGCAACAGCAACAGCAGCAACAACAGCTACATGGCAAGTGCTTCCTAGCTCCGAGCCTGGTAGTGCCGAAAATGCAACAGTCGGCAGTCGGAAGAGGGTGGAAGGATGGGCGATGGGCGGTGGGCGGTGGCAACTTCCGCTATGCGTTGAGCGTCACGCCGGCTGCACATCCCCCCAAAAACTCAGCCAAGACCTCGCCCTCAGCGGTAGCTCTACTTCAGCCATTGCTGAACAACGCCTGGACACCCTTCGAGCGGCTGCAGCAGGAAACTTTGGCAGCAAGTTTGAGCTTGTGTGTTTTTTTTTTTCATTCTTAGCCAGGGGCTGGCGCCCGACTCATCTGTGCTGGTTGCAACAACTTTGGGAACTGAAACTTTAAGCATGGTCGTATCTGTCCTCGAACGTTGTCGCTGGTGCTTCGTACGTGTTTGTGTTCATTACGTACGTGTCCTTTTTGGCATTTTGCGCTAGTTGTCAGCGCTCAAAGCTGCTGGCCAAAAGAATAAGCTGCACAGACACGATAGCAGACTTGAAACAAACTTGCCTCAAATCTCCTCCAGCGATATCAGCACAAAAAGTGCACAGTTTTGTCCGGCAAATCTTTTCGGAATGGGCCGGAGAACTTGCCCACCAACAACTGGCCTTCATTCTCTGACGCCTAAGACTGGGCTTCAGCTCGGTAGGAACTTTAAATTTATTGTGCTCAGTTTACATAATAATTTAAATTATTTTGTAATTAGTTCAGACGTGCAACAATTTGCTGTGCCCCTCGCCCAGTCATGCCACTCCACACTTTTGTTGTGTCCGTCAGGATCTCCGCTCGGACTCACTCTGTCTGGACCTGTCAGTTCGCTTGTAGCAGAATTCACCACAATGCGCTGCCGCAGATTCGAAGGCAACGAAAAGTGCACTTGGCCGCAATTTGCGAAAAGTCTTTACAAAGTCGAACTGGCGAGGATGGAGAGTGCTGTCGCCTTTTGTGCTCGGACCTGTCCATTGTCCATGGACCAGGGGAGAGCGGTGTCAACAACTTCGCAATGAGTTTGTTGCCACCATCGCATCCTGCTCCTACCGAAGCTATAAATATTTAAGGTACTTGTATATTTCGCAGACTTTACTTCCCTGTCCCATTCTGTTTTACTCTGTTCCAGTAACGCGCTTCTACGAGTTGTCCTACCTGAGGCGCTTTAATGAACAGAGCACTGCTTCAACTGGTTTATAAGTACCTTAACGTGTGCCGGACAATGGCTAACAGAGCTGCTTGTGCGCTCCTTCGATGCTAGTCAACACTCTGGCCATAAGCCCTTAATCATTTCAAGCAATTTGCACACATCCGATGCAATTCAATTAAAAGTTACCATCGAACACACACACACATAGAGAGATTTACGAGTAGATGATGGCTGCTGGCTGCTGGCTGGGGCATCATCTGATAGATGCTTGGCCACACTCATTTCGGTTTTAATACTTTTAATACCTTTTGAATTGCTTGCCCAAAAGTTCGCTTCGTGTGGCTCAAGAAGCCTTCAAAAATTGATGCCCAAGCAAACAAACCAACCAGGATTTGGTACTTCTACCAGATCCTGTCTCCTCCCCTCCCAGACTCCTACACTCATGAGGTATAATTTCTGTTCTTCCTCTCGGAGGGCCAAGCCGCCGTGGTGGAGTGCCACTCGATATTTATTCGATTTATGGAATTTCGTTGGCTAAAGAATTTTTTAATATAACGAATTTTATTGGCATTATCCTGCAGCTATTGCCTTTGCTGTGTGCCAGAGAGGAAATTAATAATGCTACTAGGCTAATAAAGGCAGGCACTCATGGCTACATATGTATGTATGTATGTTTGTATGTATCGTGCATGCTGGGATATCAATGATGCGACACATTTGCGATGCTCCCTCGGGATGATTCGACGACTCGACCGACTCCTGCCTCACTTAAAAACTTTTCCAAGTGGTTGTAATATTGCTCTTTACATACCCTTACTGCTCAAGATGTATGCACATAATATGTATCTAATTTTTCATTATACCAAAAACTTTTCTATTCAAATTTTGTATGCTTTTTTTTTTGTTGGTGCCATATAATGTTATTCCTGTGACTGATTTTCTTATGCGGAAGCCCCTGGGGCCAACAGGAAATTAAAAGTGTTGGCAAATAATAGTCTATACAGATAAATATGTGTGCATATAGTACCCATGCATGTGTGCGTTTCATAAGCCAGAAGGCACGAGAATGAGAATGTACAGATTGACTGAGGCCAGAGCTTTGTATCACCTGATGGCATTCCTTTCATTCGAAGAATTCCTGAGCCTCAATGTATGTGATAATTAGTTGACTCTGGAGTAAGCCACTCTCAAGAGGCTTAGCTGCGGCCTCCGAGAATAGAGCTGTGAATGGCACGGGTGGAGGGACGGATTGATTGGAGAGTCTCCCCGCCCAGGGAGAGACCAAAATGTAATAAACGAATACCAGGGAATCTGAGTTCTGCTCTGCATGATGTATCGATTTTTGTTGCAGCCCATACTGGGCCATTTGTCGGCATTTGCCTGTTCCGGTGTTGATAATGCCAATGCGTAATCCATCTCCAGCCCCACCACCCACCCCCTAGGCAGGCTGTACTTGTATGCGTGTCCCTGTGTGTGTGGTCACTTGAACCTTGACATTTGAATGCGCTGGCAGTTCGCTTAGCTACAATACATACAAAACAGAAGCAAGTGCGTGCGGCCGGCTTTGCGTTGAAAACTTTGTCAATTTCGACGTGAGGGTAAACAATGAAAGTGTCCAATATACAGGGTACCCCGAGCCGACAATCCCAATACTTTTGCCCTGCCATCTGAAAGTAATATGAATAAAATATGGAGTGCAGTCAGACCGCTTTGGATAAAACACAATTTTAATAACTTTGACATCAAATACACATCGAGAAGTTGAATAAATGTACTCACAAATATATATAAACACATATACATCGTACCATTACTTATATTGCACTTTGAAGCTTATTATGTTTCAACTGAAAAGCATTGACTTAATAGCCAATTCGTAAAGATGCACATACATACATATACATACATATACTCGATTTGTTGTTGTATTCTATGTTTCTGTTACTTTAATTGTTGCCGGGTGGTTTCTGGTTGACTATCTGCTAAAACTGTAAGTCCATTTATTAACAAGAAAACTTTTCCAAAATTTTACCATAAATACATACCACACACATACGTACATACAACTACGTGAACGTGTGAATGCGAATGGTATGCGTTTGACTATAGCTCATATATCAGGACAGATGCCACCCAGAACTGTTCTGGTTTGCAGCTTTTTCTCTTCTGTGGTTTTGGTTTACAAGTGCCAGTATGTCAGGCGGGGGATGGGGATGGTGACTGAGGGGGGGATTTTTCGAGGAATTACGAGTACGAGTATCAACAGAAGTTTCAGTTTTTTCTCCTGCACTTGAGTTAATTTTCGTGGAATTCATTTTTCAGCTGCATACAGGTGGCCAAATTAGCCGTGCCAGATTATATGAGTGTTTTGGGAGAGATCAAATACTAGAATAATTTGTATGTCGTGTAAATTCGTTACAATTTGATATTGACTTGTATACTATACATACACACACTGATGATACACTTAGACTAAAATGTATAGGCATAAGTACATATTGTGGTTGAAATAATTGAGCATTATGCTTAGGTTACAGCGAAACACATTCAACTAACACAGAAATACGAAAGCGTAAGTTCCTTGGACCCAGCCTTTGTGTACAACTTAACCCGATATCATTTTCCAACCTACTCACTTACTTAGGGCTCTAATATTTAAACATTACTTTGCTTGGGTTTCTTTAAGACACAGGGAAGACTTTAGAAATATCTATCATATGCATTTACATAATTTTCAATATCATTTGCTGAGTATCATCTACAATAATGTCATATCATATTTGCTCTATGAAGCACTGACTTAAGACTACAATTTCGATTCGCATCGGATTAATGCATCTTGTCTTTGGGGCACGTGTGTTTGTGTTTGCGTGTGTGTTTGTGTGATAGGGAATATCTTTTTGTTTATTTTTACAACTAGTTTGGATTGTCACTGCTAAAACACCGTTTATCTACTTGCTAGACTCTAATACACTGCCAATTCCGTAGCATGTCGATACTGACCTCTCCTTCCGCCTACGAGCGCGAGTATGGCTCTGCCAGACTTTTTGTTGTGCTTGGGGTTTCACCTTAATCATAGATACTGGTCCGCGTTGGCCTTCAGTTGAAATCAAATTTTCGCACTGCGAGCCCGCGCCGCATTTCCGCGGCCAAACAGAATGCGCTTGAAGGCTCGTCGAAATTCCGGATTGAAAATGGTATAAATGACCTTGGAAAAGATACGTACAACAGACAGAGAAAGAAGTGCAGTAGTACCGAGTGCTTTTGAGATACGAGTATCCTTTGGGAGGAAAAGTTCATCTCGCACTGACTTACGTACCGGATTCAGGGTGGAGTTGAAGTAGCCCAGCCAGAGGAAGAGCGATGCAATGGCCGGATGGATGTCGCATTCCTTGCACAGGCTCATTGTCAGGGCCATTACGAAGAAGGGCAGCCAGCAGATGACAAAGGCGCCAGTTATGATGGCCAGTGTCTGGGCGGCCTTGCGCTCTCGCTTTGCCTCCAGCAGCTGCCGCCGCTTGGCCAGCTTCTGATGTGGATTGGCAATGCTGGATAGTACAGTGCCCATGCCGATGCCCGCGCCAACGCCCTTGCCAGGGCTGCTGTCTTCGCCCATTGCTCCCACGCCCTGCTCCGTCCGTGTGCCCGCCGTGGGTGTGCTAAGGTTGCTGGGGCCCATTGCAATGGACTGGGCCAACGGCGTTATGGCATTCAGATGGGAGGCTATCTGATGATGCTGCGTGGCCTGGGCCACCTGCTGCGACAGCGTGATGATTTCATTAGCATTGCTGGTGCGGTACTGCGAGGGTAAAAAAGCAAAGCACAGGCCCCGTCAGGTGGAACAAAGAGGTGTGCAAACAATTAGCGCCTTGGTGGGTTGCTCACCCATCACGCGCATTAACTCGCACTTACATCGTCCGCGTCACTGGAGACGGTCGTCAGCTCTGTGCCCGCATGGCTCTTGTTGTCGTAGTTGCTGGTGCTAAACTCTGTCTCCTCCCGCGTTATGGCCAGGCTGGCAAAATCCACGGCTATGGCGGCCATTGATCGCGCAACAGCTCCCTCCGACCCGGCACAGATGCCGGCCGTATTCGTGTTGCGGCCAAAGCAGATCCGCATCCGCTTAAGCGTCCGCCGCTGCACCTGCGCCTCGGTTCCGCCAGCGGATGTTTCCTCGCCAGCCCCCTGACGTTTCCGCCCTGCCACGCGCCGCTTGCCGCGCTCCTTCTTCAGTTCCCGCACTGTCGAGTCGCACTGAAAAAATGAGAACGGGAACAGAGGTGGGAAAAGCTGGTACTCGACTTATTTATGGCTTATTTTGTTTATGGACTCGGTGAAAGGTGCTTTGGCAAATTATTGGCAGAGCATTGAGCAGCATTTGGCTCGTGTCTCGTCAACGCAATGCTTGTATGATCAAATCAACTTTCTCTATGCCCGTATTTATTTCAGCTGGCACTTTCCATATGCCACGCACTTTCCACACTTTCCACATTGGGATGATCATAAATCTCGGCTGGCATTTGCTTGGCTTTTGCCTCTTGGGTGCTCACTTGGGCATGCTAATGAGCAGCCAAGGACTTCCCACGCCCACGCCCCTGCCCATTCACATTCGCATTATTGTTTCTGCTAATGACATACTCATTATGGCAGGCAAGCAAACACACTTCTGAAGCAGCAGCAGCAGCATCAACATCCACTCGGCCAGCCCCCTAAAATACGGGGGGGAGAGCCAGGAATTCGCCAGAATAGAATTTCATTATACGTAAGCACAACGGGCGTATGAGTAATTTTTCGACTGTTTCTTCCAACGAGGCTGGCCAAGTGGACGCTTGACATTTATCAATGAATGGGATTACAAGTAGGGAGAAAAGGAGGGGGAGGCGGAGGCGGTACCCTGCTGTTATCGATTGTTGATTGCACTTACATCCGTTTCCGTCAACGTCACATTGAAGGGCTTTTGCGTGCGTCTTTGTATGCGCTTCCTGGCAATTATGTAGATTTTCCAATAGAGAAATAGAATCACCAGCAACGGCACATAGAAGGTGCAACAGGTAGCAAATATCTATGGATTATAAGAGAAACAGCAATACAGAGAGAGAGAGGGAAAGAGAGAGAGAGAGAGAGCAAGAGAGTCAGAGAGGAGGTCATTGACCACGACTGGAGATTACTGCTATTAATATCTGTTACTTGATAGGCCACATCCTGCGACACCATGCAGTGCTGCTCCTCGATGCGCTTCAAGTAGTCCGGATCCTTCCAGCCAAACTGCGGTGCCAGGGACACAATCAGAGCGGCAAACCAGACGCAGAATATCATCATGAAGACACGCCGCGGGGTCCGGAGATTGTTGTAGTCAATGTTGGTCACCGTCCAATATCTGTGAGGGAAACCAAACGAAATTGCTTGCCGTCACTCCGGGGAAGGCGACTCTGACACTCACCTGTCCGCCGCAATGGCCACCAGATGCAATATGGATGCTGTGCAGCAAAGTACGTCACAAGACGTCCAAATGTCACAGAGTTCCGGGCCCAATATCCAGCCATTGCTTATCTAAGGAAAGGCAAAAACGCAAGTAGTCGATGGCACATTTTTTGCTGCCAGCTATGATGCAATTGAAACAATTAGCCATGGAGAGTCAGAGGCTGCAGAGTCTCAACTCTTTGGCGCCTAATTTCATTTGCAAGCTTTTTCCGCCCAGACCTCCATTAGGGTAATCAGGCTAGTGCAACAACAAACAATGGACGCGACAATGGACACTTACCTCGTAGACGGCGCCGAGCGGCATGACAAGACAGGCAACAAATAAATCAGCAACAGCCAGAGATGCAACCAAATAATTTGCAACATTCTGCAGGTTTCTCTCCAGTATAATGGCGGCAATTACGAATACATTGCCTGTGGACACAAAAGAGAGACCGTTGGAGCATGCAATACTCGTAATGAACGGGGACATAAAGTGCTGCGCATCAATTGAGGCAGCAAATGATGCACCAAATGGGTCATTAAGGTTTCGATTTCATTATGGGTGTATTGTCGGGCCGTGGGCCTGGTGGTAGCGTTGTACACGTCCCTTATCAGAGTAATTGACTTTTGTGTGCCAATGGGGAGCACTATAAACGGAGCTAGACAGAATCAGTCAGTGGCAGAAGCGTCATATCAAAGGAGTTTCTAGTTATTTGCCTAATTGCTGGCAATGGTGCATGTGAAAGCAAGCCCTCACCTGTCTCTCCCTCCCCTTCTCACCGACACTCTCTTAGCCTCGGGACTTGTCTCATAACCGTTCTCTTACTCCTGCTGCTTCTCTGTGGGATGCAAATGAGAGCTGTCTGGCAGCTTGCTTAGAGTCATCGTCACCATTATCATCGTCGTTGCTGGCTTTGATTAAGCGCATGCAGCTTGGCAAATTGTAATTGCCGCTGTGGCACACTCTCTGCCAAACCTCCCCAAAGTCACCAAAGTGACACCACGTCAGTTACCCCTTCCCCCTACGCTTCTCGCCATGTATGGCAGCCGAGACAGCTCGGGCTTGACTGCAGGTTGTCAAAACGTTTTGTCGGCGCTTGGCCCGTGCCAGCAACTGCATTTGCATATGCCTTGCCAAGGATATGTTACGTTGCGTATACGTTGCATCTACCAAAGCCACACAAACTGTTATCTATCTCTGATGTGAGTGTCTGTCTGTGTGTGTGTGTGTGTGTCTACCTGTTTTATGGGCTCTTCGCATCTGTATGAGAGTGTACGAGTATCTGTGTGTTTGTCGTAATTTCCATTTGACGCCTTGGCGCGTTTTTAATAGCTTTTCACGTGCCACAGCTAAATAATTTGGGGAACTTTGTTTGTGCCAGGCAGCAGCCAGCTCAGTTGAGGTCTTGAGCGTCTCGGGACAAGGAACTCCCTCCCACCGTACATCATCTGCCACCACCAGCCAGCCAGCCAGCCAGCCAGCCAGCCGTTCCTCTAGAGGAGGCAGCAAATCATATTTTTAAGCTCAAAAAAATCAATAAAAATTCACCAAGAGGGCGCAATAAAAATCTTCTGCATCATAAATTTCACTTCATTTACAGTTCACTTCGGCAGCGATATGGAAACTTTGCCTTTCCTTTTCTTATCCCAGCGGCATAAATTTGAGAATAATTTAATGCCTTCCCCCCCCAGCTCTCCGTTGTGTTTGGGGGAAGAAAAATTTAAATTTGGATTTGATTTTGATTAAGTACTTGCCTATAATGGTGACGAGTATCATCAGGCCCAGCACCACGGCCATGGCGATCATCTTGACAAGCAGCCAGAACTCGGCCGCCTCCCGCTCGCTGGCAGCCCTCCGCTGCTCGTCCAGACCAAAGGTTGGGCTTCCATTTCCGTTGCCGTTGCCGTTACCACTGCCACTGCTACTGGCATCGCTGCGATTCCAAATCATTTGACTCAGATTGGCGGCCGTGTCCTCCAGTTGGGTTAGATTGCCATTCAGCTCGATGAAGAGGCTCTCGTTGAACAAAATGGCAGGCAGTTCTATTTCCAAAATGCTCGTTGGGACATCATCATCCATGGCAGCAGCAGCAGCGGCAGCGGCAGCCACGAATTCAGCTGACAATATTGCTGGTGTTGTCATTGCCTTCAGCATTATGTATGTGTGTGTATATATGTGCCTATGTGTATCTGTGTGCCTCTGCTTGGGGCGTGCCAATGTGTATTGGTGTATGTCTAACGCGTTTGTTCCTGCTGCTGCTGGCGTCGCAGCTGTTGCTGTTTCAGTTGCTGTTGTCTCTGTTGCCGCTGATGTTGCCTCTGCTGATGTCGTGCTTGTCGCTCGTGTTGCTGCCGCTGTTGCGGGTGATAAACCGCCTTAATCGTGCTTGCCAAGCACTTAACACGTAAACTGCAAAATACAGGGCGGTTCGAGAGTCAATAGGGGGAGTCAGAGATGAATAGCAGCACATCAAAAGCGACGAAACAAAAAATAACCCGAAGCAAAACAAAAAGGGAACTCTCTTCTGTTTACGAGGCCGAAGCTTATGATACCCTTGAAGATATATTTTTCTTATAGCAGATATATGTATCATAATGTAACCCGGAAAATAGCCTGGTTGGAAACCACTGCAATGTATGTTATAGAAGTGCATCAAATTGAGTTCGCATCATGATAAATTATTTTCGTGTCTACTCGCTCACTTTATCTCGAGTTTAACCAATCAATTAATCATGAAAATCGTGCAAGCACGTTGTTTTTGTACCCTTTTCAGCTGCCAAACTGATCACTTTTCAATTGCTATTCCAGGAATAAAGCGCGTGCCTCGGTGATGTGCGATCAAAGCTGAGATTCCTACCGCTTCACTAGTAAATATTGTTTCAGTATCTTTTGATGGAGAAAGAGCGCACCTCTTAACGCTTGAAAAATGGTTTTTTGTTCTTTAGAAGAAGAAAAAATGCAATAAAGAAGCGAAAAGCTGGCAAATTTCCATTCTTGTCTACTAAACACACACAGAGAAGGCGACGGCGCTGGTCGGGCGTTGAGGTGTTGGCACTTGGCCTTTGTGTGCCCCACACATACACACACACACACAGCCAAACATACTATACACAGACTGCAACACATTAGGTGACCTTTGTCTGTGTCAAGGTGTCCCACGGCGGCTGGAACCCAGGTGAAAGCCGTCAGCCAGTCTGAAACAGTCCCTCGGGCCAACACCTGCCCGGAGAGGCAGACTAACGGCGAAGGTTGCTTGATGGATTACCGCCACAGGACGACCCATGGGCGGGGCAAATTTATCTCCAGCGAATTCGAGCCCATCCCTTGCCAAACGTGTGAGACAACCCTCGCTGCGGTTGCTGTAGCTGTTGCTGGTTTCGGCACGGAAAACACTAGCAAAAATGCTAATAAGAGCGTCGGAAGCGGATGAAGGAAAAGCGAAGCGAAGCGATGCGATGCAATGCGCCCAAGCAGCTCATGTGTGAGAAATATTTTCATAGTCAAGGTAATCGTCATCCGCTCCATCCCACCACCCCGCCTAGCCCAAAGCATAGTCATAGTCATAGTCAGAGTCCTCGTCGTCTTGCTATTAATAAATGCACTATAAATGTTCGGGGTTCCCTTCCCTGGGGTTTCGCTTTCCTTTTCGCTTTCTGCTTTTCTTTTCTTTTCCTATAAAAGCAAAAAGCTTCTACAGAATATAGCTTGGAATTGTTTGTGGATTCATTTGCACAAATTAAAAAGGGCTCTAAAGAGTATCGAATATTGTTTCATCTGCACAAAGGCAGAAAAAGATACAATTTCCAACCCGTACTAACACGCACGGTTAGAAAATATTCTCGTGTCACGATGTTATTCGATGAAAACACGGTCCGGGTGTGCCCCTAGAAAAAAATTGGGTTATGGGAGGGGGGAAGTGGGATGGAAAATGTGCCAACGTTGGCAACAAAATTCGCTTTAGGGGATAGGATAGTCGAAACGGAAGGAGAGAACCAAATCGCGTCGAGCTGCGGTTGCTTCCCACACGAATCTGCCCCAAAGGCTCAACTCTTACCCCTTGCACAGGCTCACAGATGCAAACACACACACAAACATTCACATATCAGAGTACACACCATCACACATACGTACTGAACTCATACTTGAATTAATTCATACTCTAATAAATACACAAAAAGCTCTGTTGAATGTCTGCTGCTGGCACTGGCTCGGCTCTTTTGTTGCTGCTGCTGCTGCTACTGCTGCTGCTACTGCTGCTGTCGTTGTGTCAGCATAATCTTTTGGCAGACTTTTCGTTTTGATCATCATAGCTTATCCCATTCCATCTCCAGTTCCACTTTGCCTTGGCCTGTGGTGCAACGGAGTGGAGTACTAAACTGAACACGCGTACAATGCTCCACTTAGAAGGGAAGTTCGTACATACATCTCTGACGAGAAGAGGAATGGGAAACAGTCTGTAACCTAAATCAGTAAACAGCTGTCAGATGATATATATGTGTGTATGTTAGTATGTATAATTGGCCTGCAGTTAGCTGGAGACCCGAAACAATGTCTGCATGGGTGGATAGAGAGCGAAGCTTTGGGAAGATGATACCACCGATAATCGAACAGCAATCTGCACTCAAGTCGCCAACTTTCCGTAACAATGAACGCAGTAACCTAATGCAGGAGTCTAATTGCTCTCGCCTTTGGCATCACACCACTGTATGTGGGACTGTCAGCCTTGGAACGAATCAAATTGTATGCCACAATTTTGCAAGAACGATAGTCGACAGTCGCAATGCAATTTCGCATTAGACGAGTGCACAATGGCCAATAGCAGGCAAACAGGCCAACCGACGATGCCAGACAGCAAATTAAACCCACAAGAGCGAAAACGTTCAGAAATAGCACAGAACAAAAAGAAGTTGAGGCCCTTCCCTTACCAGCTGCTGGCTAACGAAAAATAAACAAACCATAACAAGTATTTTCAGGCGATTCATTGCAGTTTCACATACATATAACAATTTAATGTGAACATAAAAGAGTTTGTGTTTTAATATTTGTGCGGGTCCTCGTTGGAGAAACGTCCTGCAGTCCTGCACCGGGACTGACCTTCTGGTTACGGGACTGCGAAATACAATTCGTATTCATTATACTCACACATAAGCATAATTATGTCCTTTCATTTTCATTTCGTTCGCTTCATTAGCGCCGCTTTGCCGCAGGTAGATTCCTCAGAATGAATATTTATACCGAGTTGTGACAACGCCAACGATGACGACAACGACAACGACACGGACAACGACAACAGCTACGCTACGAAGACGGGGACGGACCCGGAGAGGATGACGATGACGAAGATGATGATGAAGATGAGGATGATGGTCTCTCACACCGCACTTGACACACAGACACGGACAAGACACACAATGACACAGCTTCGTCCGTCTCGCAGTTTTGTTTGTATGGGTTTCGTTGGTTGATTATATTTATCTTTTCTATTTTGTAGGTTTTATTGTTTGCGTCCTAATTAAGCGGGATTTTGCGTTCACTTTTGTTATTAAATTACAAAAAATAAGAACTCTCCGCCTGATACTGCAGTTGAGTATTAGAATGTGCTTTTGTGGAGCAGTTCTCGATATATTTAATATTCAGTCTATACATTATTGATATATCCAAATATTTCGCTAACAAAATTGTTCTTGGTCTGAATCGGTTTATTGCTTTAAACTGGCGGCAGCCGAGTCGCGTCGCTTCGCGTCTGGTACCTATACCCAAGCGTAACTATTGACAAACTGCTTCAATGTGGCCGTTTGGAGTAGACGGAACAAACGAAAGCAGCTGATTCTTGTGTAGACTTTGCCGAGTGACGCAGGCGCTTTTGCCGGCTCTCTCCGCTCTCTTATACAACGTGTGGAAAGTCTACACTCGAGCGATTTAAGAGAACATCCGTTCCATGGCTCTCTTTGCTGCCTGTTGAGTTTCGAGTTTTCAACGATATTATTTTTCAAAATTAACGGAAAAGAGGAAATCTGCTGCTCGTTCCGCATCAGTGATTCTGCTGTTACTGCTGCAGCTGCTGCTGCTGCTGCTGCTGGTCCTGCTCAACTAATATATGCAAAACACCGAATGAAAATCTGAACAATGCAAGATCTGCTCCATTTTAATATCGCTAATGCAGGCGGTGGGGGCACGGACACGATGTCCTTCGGCTAATGCGCATTAGGCTCTCCTCTGCTTCTGCTTCTGCTTATTGGCATTTTCGATGGGTCCGCCTTTAATTTGATGGCCATTTCTATGCAGCTGCCGTAATGTGAAACATTCCGTAGTCCGTCCAGCAACTGCTCAAGTTGGTCAAACTGCTAAGGCGTTTGCCGTTTGCCTTTTGACTTCCGTTGCCTTTTGTTATGTCGCTGGATCAGGCATAGAAGTCCGGACTAGGGAGCAGGACTAAGACCTGGACCTGGAACTGGACCAGGACCAGTCCGGGGCATCGTAAATTAGCAGCGGTTTATTGCCAGTACGTGACATTTTGGCCCCGTTCCGGCGTCGGCATCAGCAATAATTACGGCGTTCATTTATTTGCCTTGGCCGGGCTCCGGTCTGGTCAGCCCTGGGCTCTCCGGCTTTGTCGATTGCCTTTTAAGTTGCTGCCCTTGTGGCTTGTGGTATGTGGCTTATGTGGAGGCACGAGCCCCCCGTTTTCCCATCACTCCGCCTTTCCTTCCATATTTGTACAACAATAAAACATTGATTGTTGCAATTGCTAGGCTAGGGTGTGTCTGGAGCGGCAGCACGAGCAATAGAAGCATTTCTCAGCCTCATATTACGCATACGATGCTAGCGACTCTGATTGGGAAATTAACACAGCGGAGGAGGGGGAGAAAAGGCTGCAATTTATATCTATAACTGGAACTATCTTGATGGAGCTTTAAGCGGTGGCTCAACCAACCGTGGAAGCACCCTCAACTGGCACACATTTAATATATTTTAAGCATCCTACTAATGAGCCAGAAACTTTAACTGGAGACTCGTCCTTCGCTTCGTCCTGCCAGCACGTAAGAGTGCCATTGTGCATCTCTCTATCTATGTGTGTGCGTGTGTTTCTCTATCTTTCCCTTTCACTGTGCTTATCTGTGTTTGTGTGTGTGTGTGTGGTGTGCTGGGGAGCGTTAAGCATTTGCCAGTGCGTGACATGCAACCCCTCGAAGCAGGAAAGCCAAGGCCAGGCTGCAGCTGGAGCTGCAGCGGAGAAGGTTGTTGACTCCGCAGTTAACTCCCAACTGTCATTGTTTTAAATGGCAGAAAGTTAAGCGAAAATCTCAAATAATTTCCCATTATAAATGTGGCAAAGATGAGCGGCAACGAGCAACGAGCAACGGCAACGGCAATGGCTACAATGGCTAAATTGGGGGAGTGAGCGACAAGCAACTAAAGTTCGACAGCATCATCACTCCATAGAGGTCTCCACTTTTATGAGTCAGTGCAATAAACTTGCCTTGTCACCATGCATAACATAATAATTATAATAAAAACAATTTTTACGCATTTCATGAGCGCATAAAACTGTAGCATATTCCCAGACATCCATCGAGCGGATCAACGCAGACCTGACCAACAACAAAAATAGAATATAGAAGAAAAGAATTTACTGATGAATTGCGGTTTAGTTTTACGAGATGCCCCGACAAGATACACAATATATGAACATACAGACACACGAGTATGTATACAGACTTATGTGCACATGTGGATGTCTTGAGCCGTCAATATGAGACAGTTTTATGAGCAGCCAAGAACAAAGCCTCGGATCCACCATCCAAACGCTGCCACTGCTGCGTGCCCTGTGCCCTGGTCCCTGTGCTGTATCAACATTTTATGAGCCTTTAATGTTTTGTTTGTTAATAAAATCGGGCAACGACAAAGACGTTGTCTTCGTTACGCCCCGCCTCCCACTCCACTCCACTCCACTCCACTCCGGGCGGAATAGTCGTTGGCATTTTATATATTTTTAATGTGCGCACTTTGACACTTTTAATGAATCCCAAACATTAATTTTCTTAATGAGCGCGCTCATTTAAAGCCTACGCCAACTTGAGCCTAGTTGCGGCGGCACAGATCCTGGTTCTGGTTCTTGTCCTGATATTCTGGCATTCTGGTCCCTGAAAAATGTTGACAAATGCCTGTCGGGTCATTATTGTACATGGTGTGGTGTGGTGGGGGGTGAGGTTAGCAACAACAATGGTTAGGCACTGAAATGTTTCGGCTGCAATGACAGTGCAAATGACAATGGCGCCAGCAATTTCCTCCCTTCATCGTTTCCAGCTTAATGAAGTTTGAATGAAAATCCATTGGCACACACGCTCGCAGAGGCAGACGCAGTGCCACTCACAGCCCCACAGGCACGCACACACACACATGACAGACACTGTCCGGCTTAATGAGCCGCACTAAATTCACACGAAACTTTTTGGCCAAAAGGGATCGGATCCCTCTTTCCCGAGAGACAAGGGGGAGTGTGTGTGTGGCAACTATTTATCGCTGATGCTGGACAAATGTTCTACAGTCGGTCGACTGGCAGGAATTTATTGACACACTCAATCGAACGCTTCGATCGTAATCCCTTTTCAAACAAAACCATCCCAGAACCCCACTATCCACGCTCCAGTCTCCACTCTTCACCAAAGTTAAGTCAAGTTGTTTTTTTGTTTTTTTTTTTTTGTTTGTGTGTTATTTAGTTTGGGTTTTTGTTGCCGACTTTGACCAAAGTTGCGGCCAGACTCGTTTTCGGGTCAAGTGAAAATTTACTTTACTTTCATTTGGATTGTTTATGTTATTTCGGTAATGGCACCCGCCCACGCACTACGATATCTCGGACTACAGCTACTTCTTACCATCTATTCTTCGAATGATATTTCAATAAAATTATCGTACTCGTTGGTGTCATTGTCATCCAGGAAAAGCCTGCTCTCTTCAAGGCCGCTGGGGCTACACAGATGGTCAATCTTGAGGTCCGGGTAGAGTGTCAACTGTCCTGTGTCGCTTGGGTCACACAACAGTTTCTCCTCTTGGCCATAGTCATTCGTTGATATAGTCAGTTGCATCTCCTCATTGAAATTCTCCTTTTCCTTTTGCAGTTCCTTTTCTTTTTCCAGCTCGCGCTCCCTTTGCCTCTGCAGTCTATCCTTCTCATCCTCAGCAGCTTTTTTTGCTGCCGCCGCCTCTGGATCATACTTGTAATTGTTTCGCATTTGTTCCTTGGGAAACTTTCGATCTGGCTCCAAATACAGGCCCCACATCACATAGATCATGGCCAGCAGCGAGAGAAATATGTAAGCTGAAATTAGAGGAAAGTAAATACAGTAACGAGAGAGTACCAGCGATCCAACTAACTATCCAGTGTAACATTAAGGACCACAAACAAGCTGCTGTCCTTCTGACCGAAGAATTCTCCACAGACATAGGTGTAGTGGAGGCGGAACAGGAGCAGGGCGGCCGTCTCGCAGAGCCAGTAGAATACCGATATACTCTCCCGCTTCACGATACGCATCATGGTGATCACATTGAACAAGACATTGAAGCCATACAGCAGCAACCACTTGACGGGGTAGTCTGGAAATTAATTCTGCATAAGTTTTTCGCTTGAATCTGTGCATGTGCTTACCCTGAAGGGACATTAAAAGCTTCGCTACCCATAAGTTGAACAGAAAGAAGGAATATACCACATTTATGCAGCCAATGGTCAGACCACAGTCGGCCCGATTCACCAGGCACTGGCACATCAGAAACTTTACATAAACAGCATCCATCTTGGGCTACGTTCGCTACGACAGCTCGGAAATGACTGAGCGGAGAGACGGCACGCGCCCTGGACCTCCAGTTCCATAGAACTTCCACTGTGTTATCGCTTACTGAAATCCCCCCATGGGTCATAAATCACATATGCACCAGCATATGTATCCAGATTGGAGTACTCGCAGCACTTGTAGTTTTGCTCTAAAATTTCCAAAATCAAAAATTAAAAACAAACAACAAATTTCAGAAAGAAAGAAAATATTCAGTCGCTCTCTCTCTCTCTCTCTCTGCCACTGTCTTTGTTTGCACTAGCCATAAACTGGTGAGAGTATTAGTATCTACGTATACATATGCATGTGCGACGTATCCCTATCCATGTGCATGTTCTTTTACCCCCCTTTGGGGCACTTAATGCCCAACGTGACAACATAAAATGCACCAGCTTCGCCTTTTTATGTGGCAGCACAGAAATAGCAACAAAGGCCAACAGAATTTTGTTGTAAAATATTATAGAGAGCGATATGAAAATGCAAACCACAGTAACCACCAAGAGTCCTATACAACATATATGCACGTATATGCATGTATATATACACCATCATGGTGATGGTGTTAGTGCTACTGTGTGTGCGTGTGCGTGTATGTCTATAGTGAAAAGTTTAGTCGAGTTCAGTTTAGTTAACTGAAGGAGGAGGAGCAGAAGCAACGGCATCAGCAACATCAGCAACGGACGTAGTTGATTGCTCTGGTGGCTGACTGCAGTTTTTGGCCCAAACCAATGAACCACATAATGCGGCGTACCCACACCCACACACAAACACAGCGGCACTCTTCAACACACACACACAGAAGAGCTGCGAAACGTTTAAGTAAGCGTGTAAATTATTTGAATTATTTATGAGTTGCAACAACAGTGTTTGCGTCAGCATCGGCGACCGCAGTCGAAAAAAATTCAAACAGCTTTAAAGAGCCCTGGATCACCAGCTCTTGATACCCACTCTATATATACATACATACGCGCTCATATGTATACACATACATATGCATGAACTATACTTATTCAGCATAAAAATCAAAATCTCTCAAAGCGCAACCAGGGACGAAGTGAGCGCGAAAGAGGGGGGTGTGGCACGACAAATCCCAGTGCGGACATCAATTCCCTGGGCGATGCTTAAACAGACGATGACGACGCTGGTCCGAGTGGCGCACGCCGTTGATAAATGCCACGCAATTGAGGTTCTGCCGGGCAAATGTTGCTCGGCCAGCTAACTGTAAATGTTAATTCCCAGCTGAGAAATTTATTAATGGTCCCCCCCATCCCCTGTTTTGGGCACATCCCCCGGCAGAACAGAAACAAAAGAAAAGCAATCACCACAAAGAAATGTAAAGAAATGCCAGGAAAAAGAGACACACACTAAGAGTACGAGCATAACGAAAATAAATGCTAGTTTAAAGTGAAAAATAGATGCTGCACGTTGATTTGTAAATGTACTTGGAGGGGCACTGTATCTAGATAGATCTGCCAGGGAGGAATGCCCTAGTCCCCTGGGGGAATGCAGCTTTAAAGGGGGATATTTTGCGAGAAAACTTCTTCGGGGGTTTCCATTTCTATTTTGGCTTACACTCATATCACGCATGCGACCCGAGCGACTTATGGCCGCAATAAGTAGAAGTACATTCCACTCAACGACGGAGGGTTCCCGGAGAGATGGGTTATGGTTAGGGTTTGGCTTTCAGAGTGGGAGTATCGCAATATGGCTGCCAATTGCACGCACTTTTGTCGTTCAATTTAAGTCGCAAAATTCTGGCTTTCCCCAACGTGGGTTTCATTTTTTTTTTGTGCCCGTCGGAGCTCTTAAGTAGCTCTGTGGCTTGACTCAAAGGGGGGGTCGGTATCCGTTAATGCCAGCCCCTAAAACCCAACTGCCTCCCCAGTCAGCCACGTGTGTTTGTGCGTGCGGCTGTGTAATAATTTGGTCTATTTGTTGCCTGCCATTGGGTTTATTGAATTTGGCATTTGCATGTTAGACGACTCGTCGCACATGTGAACAGGGGCTGGATGCTGCTGCCTCGCCTCATCTGCTTCCCTCGATGGATGGCACTGCCTGCCTGCCATCCTCCTGCCTCCGACTTTTGTCGCTTTCCTTTCCGCCTTCTGGTGAAAGCCATTCAATTATCTGGTAGTAAATATTGCAAATGAAGTTGTTTATTGTGCATGATGTTATGCCAATTGAATTTGCAGCTTACGGAGCTCCCGTGCACCGTCCCTGAGGCAGGTGTGTCTGTGTGTGTGGCCAAAGACAACACACCAGACGCAGCAACAAAGAATAGCCCAATTTCATTTCGTAGTCAATTAAAAAATGTTACACCCGGCGAATGATGAATGGAAATAGGAATAGCTGCCGCTAATCTTGAATATTGTCGACTTTCTTCAATTCCATTTGATTTATGCGAGGGACGAGACGAAGAGGAAAGGAGAGAGGGAGATAAACAAAAGAAAACCGCTACAAACAAAATGAGGGCTCGGCAAAGTGCAAAAGCGAATTAATTATGCACATTAACTTTTGCCGCTTAATGCGCTGCCAGTTCTCTGACTGAGGTGAGACTGATTCTTATTCAGAGAATGTGGACGAGGATGCTGATCCAGACTCTGACCCAAGTCCGAGTGCCCCGTTCCCCGTCCCTCGACCATGTCACAACGAGTGCGCGAATGACTTTGAAAAATGGGCGCGGCCCCTCGGCAGCAGGAGAAAGCTGCTTAATTAGTGCGTAATTTGTAAGTTGAGAAAAAAAGTAAAAAGGCGTTGAGGGAAAACTCACCAGAGTGGAAAGCCAAGGGAAAATGCCAGGGAAAAGGCCAAACAATGAGAGAGGTAAATATTAATGACTGAGCGGGATAATTCTTGGGCTGTGAAAAATGTGTCTCGCCTTCACTCCACTCCACTCCACTCCACGCGACCTATGCATCCATCAATCTGCCAATCAGTCAGAGCTCCACAAGTCTGATGTCTCAAAAAATCTTCCGATTAGCCTGATCTCTGTGTCATCCCCTTAGATCTCTTCTGGTCAAGGGACGAGACCCTTGTTGATTTAGTATAAATAAACATTGTTTGCTTTCAATTTGCACCCTTTGATGCTGCTGCACATTGTGTATTTTTCTTTTAGAACTGTGGCGGATGTTTTGCGGAATATTCTGTTTGTTTAGGCTGCGGTCCTGTGGGCACTTTGCTAACTGACCCATGGCTCGGGGCTCTGATGTGGCCAGATGTCAATTAGCCAGGCCAATTTGTGACTAATTCGCACAGGTCCATATCTCCCTTAATCATTCTCTGTGCATCCACCCATCTTTTTATACGAGTTTCAAAGACTCAGACCTTGCAGGACTCGCCTATTTCCCTCGCTTTTATTTAGCCTGTGGCTTTCATATGTGAAATAACTGTGAATTACTCAGTACACTCACAAAACAAAACACACACACTCATATGCACAGAAAGAGACATCGAGAGCGGGCCAGCAGGAGGCAGAGAAAGACCGGAGCTGCTGCTGGAGCTTCTGGCTTCGTGCTTTAATTTCCGTTTCCGTTGAACTTGCACATTTCTGGCTTGCATGCGCCAAATTTCATACCACCCGGCCTTAGCTTCCTACTCCTCCACTGCACAAGGTTGTGAGCCAAAAAAAAATTAAAGGCCAAATTGTTGAATTATGCACAGAGAGGCGCCTGCCTTCCTTCATTCCCTGTTGCCACATGCCCTGCACGCCGGGCCCACCACTTTGAGGTCGTTCTGTTTAATGCAATGAAATTATTCTTCCACTGCGGTGGTCCACCCATTGAAATGTTAATTAATGCCCAGAAAAGAACAGCAGCAGCAACGGCATCAACAAAAGCAGCGTCAGGACCAAGCCTGGGAGCGGGCCATTATGGCCAGCCTGATGGTCACCTTTAGCCAGGTGAAACCTCAACGACCCCAAAGGATGCGGGCCCTGATCCAATGCACTTTATTCCACTTATATCTGATTAAGCGGAACTCAGTCCCAACATCTTTTATGCGTATAGCAGGGTAGCAAAAGGAGTACCAGCAAATACCGTATCGAAAGAAGCCACAGCCTGCCTCCATCTGAGTCCAAACTGAGTGCCCAATATTTCTTTGCCCTATTGAAAGCATTTCGTTTTCATTTTCCCTTCTTTTTTTGTGCATCGCAGGACTTAAACAAGCGGCTCGTTAACGGCAAAGGCGCAATTACACTCGAAACGCTTTAAATTTTAAGTGCTGCCCGAGTGTGTGGCACGTTGGTCTGCCACTGGGATGGTGTGGGTTTTGGGGTTGGTTGATGCTGGACGGTGGCAGTAACTACTGACTGACGGTGGCTACCTGTTGGCGACGTTCTGCCGGGGCACTCACTCGACGCGCTCGTCCATTGTGGGGCTAATTGCGTTGTGCGCGGTGCTTGGCGTTTCGAGCTCACTCGAGTGTCCCTTCCCTTCCCTTGCCACTCACACTTTCTCTCTCTCTCTCTCTCTCTCTCTTTCTCTGATTCTTTCTTACTCTCTCTTTCTGGATTTTTCACTCTGTGTATCTGTGTGTACAGAAATGTGTGTATGCGTGTGGGAAACGGAAGCTAAGCCTTCCCGGAGGCTCGAAAAAATGGTGCAGCCATGTTGGGTTCACTGCCAAAAGGCTGACACCCTTCAAACGGTGGCAGGAGGAAGCGAAAAGTACTCCACAATTATTCCAATTTAAGATTTATGTATACATTAAATAGTTGCTTGGCGCGGGATTCAGCTGGGATCCACTGCTCCTCTTTGCCCATTTAATTTCGTGCGAATTCCTATGGCCCCGGGCGCTGGATGGGGCCTGCGGAATGGGAATGCTGCGGATCAAGAGGCAGAGGCCGGGACTTCCTGCTGAATATCATATTTTGCAATTCAATGATTTTCTTTTCCCTCTCTTTGCCTTTCTTTTCCAACGTGCCTTAACTTTCGCTTATTTTTATTCGACTGAATTGTGTAATTTTAATTCTTCGAACTTGAACGTTTATTCGTCTTTATTTTATTTTTCTTATTCTCTTTTTTGGTTCGTATTTTTTTAGCCGCCGGCCAAGAGCATTATTGCAAGTAGTGTCCTGTCCCATTCAACTGAGTGAGATCGAATAGGATGGGATGGGATGGTGTTGAAGAGCAAGTCAAGGAGATGGAAGTAGCGAACTCAAGGGCCATGATGGACGTTCGCCCATTTATTGCTCATATTTCATATTTGCCACATTTTCGCTTGCTTCAGCTTCCATTTTAGCCCAGCACCCTGCTCCCTGCTCCCTTTTCCCATTTTCGCTTTCGAAAATGAAATTTTTAATAAAAACGACTCGCGTTGTTTTTATTGGTTGGAAATGCTGCGGAAGCTGAAGCTGAAGCTGTTGGTGTTCGTTCTGCTGTTGATGTGTAATATTTAACGAGAGGATATATTCTTGGCATTTTCATTTTGCCCGGCAATCCCTTCATCGGCAGCCCCAGCAACAGCACACATACACACACACAGAAAAATGCCAGTTGATTGAGCCAGAACTAGAGCCAAAATGCAGCTAGACGGAGTCGCAGTAATGGACGGGGGGGTACAAAATAGATGAAGTGCCAGCTAAGCAGGTGTCTGGCCATCAACTAGCGCACATGCTGTCCCTGACCGAATGCAACAATTAAATTTCAGCAGGGACATCCTGCCACCACCCTACGAGGCAGCCATTGTGATGCTCCCAGAGCAAGGGTGGATGAAGCGGGTGTAGCAGGAACAGGATACAAACCGTAGTGCACCAGAGCTCCTAAAATTTAGGAGAGTGAAGCAGATTTTCCATCAGCTTTAGCCCCGGCCATTGTCCATTGTCCAGTATGCCACACAGTTCCACCAACACACTCTCCCCGCTTACACCTGAGCTCCATTGATTTGTGAGTGCAGGAGCGACCAGGGATGGACACACTACATGGAGGAACCAGTACCCAGTGCAACAGATCCAGGATCCAACATCAGCATGAGCATCATCGTATCGCCAACGTCATCGACAACGACAGCGACAACGACAAGACACTCAACAGCAGCATAAGGAGAAATGCTGGGCTGGGCTGGGCTGGGCGTGGCACACACATGGCACATTTACTCATCAAGATGCAACAAATTTTCCTAATTGAATGTCATATGGCTGACATTATGTCTGATGGCCCCTCTCCGGACCCCTCCCCACACCATCCCTCTGGCTTGTTCCGTTCCGCACGGATGTCCTGGATGATTTTCGTCGTCTTGTGCTGCTGCTCGACTTACTCACGTGTGAAATTAATTTGTAATGACTACAAGACAACGAGTATGTGTCCCCTGCAGCAGCATTTGCATTTGTGAAGGAGCTGCCACCCACTCTTTAGCGCCCGCTGCCGCTCTCTCTTTCTTTTTCTAGGTATCTTTTCTCATTTGGTGTTGCAGATGCTGATTGACCCGAGCAGCCAAGTGGCAATCAGTTGAAACAGGTCAGAAGGCACACTCCTCCTGCTCCTACCCCCGCCAACTACCAACTAGCGGAAATGAGCGGGATTTTGCAACTTTGCTGCCTGTGCCCCCTTTTCCTTGCCTTGAAAGTTGCAGCAACCCAAGCCCCGTCAAGTTTCCATTGCCACCCATCGGAAAGTCACCTACTGGGCGGCATAAAGCCTTTGTAACTTAGTTGGAACTTAATTTTGTAAATTGTTCACCAATTCTTGGAATTGCACTTTGTGATTTTGAAAGTGGCAGCGAAACTTTTCTTTTTCGTTCGGTTCCGTTTGGAATGAGATTGGAAATCCATGGTAACTGGTAACATGGTAGCTGTGGCCAAGTTAAATTGGGACTGCATTGACAGCAGGCCCAGCACATGCAGTTCATTTCCGCCTAATGGCTGAGGGTAGACTCCTTCTACAGTTGGGCTCCGCACTCCTACTCAAAGCAGAAAGCGACAGAAACTTTACCACTTGGGAAATGAGCAAGTTGGGCTGTATGGCGGGGTAAATGTATGGATTGGTGGATGAATAGAGCAGGCCTTCCAAGGCAACAGGTTAGATTGCCACAATCTGCACTCCGCACGCCAGTGGTTGGTTTAATAGGGGAAAGGAAGAGAGTCAAAACTCTGCCGAGTTGTTGTCAAGGACATGGGTGACCAGAAAACGGTTAGGCAGGAACACAGGCACAGCAACACAAACGTCCTGTTTTTCAAAGAGAGAGTGAGAGAGAGAGAGACGGAAAGTGCAACCCAAGACTGGGCGACACAAATTGCTTCAAACACCTTGGCAGAGCAGCAGACGGAAGGAAAAATTGGAACTGAGTAGACAACTTAAAGCGCAAAAGGCAGGACAAGTAATAGAAGATGTCCCAAGCAACAGGAGGACACGGGGAGTGGGCTATGCTGAAGGGTGATGGCTGGGTGGGGTGTGGTGGGCATATTGCTTGTCTACTTAAAAGTTTTCAAAGCGCTGCTTACGGCACGTGCGGGCTGAAGAGCAGCGCGGAGTGGCAGGGACAGATAGGAGAGAGAAGGAACGAGGTAAAGAAGGAGAAGGAGCGGGGGCCATGTCCCAGCCATGAGCTTGGCAAGCAAGCAAAGCGTATTAAAACACAAAGCAGCATCATTAAATGTTAAAAGTTGCCTTTGGCAAAATAGAGAGAAAAACAGCGAGCCGAGCGGCGTATACCCATAGTTTCAGCAAAACTACAAGAGCACTGCAACCGTCGGCACAGCACGGCATGGGGGATGGAGGATACTGAAAATAAGAACACGTAAGGACAATGCCGCACCAGTTCCGGACCGCAGATGAAGGAGCAGGAAATTGCACAGGCATCAAGTGCATTACTCAGGTGATTTCCACAAAGAACAAACAGACACCACAAAAGAAACAATATCCCAGCGCTCGCCACAAAGTCAAGCAACAAACAATCCGTTAAAATTATAACTGAAAGTGCGCGCCACGGACGGAGAACACACCGAATGGAAAGGAATTCCTGCAGGCCGGAAGGTTCTTGTATTCCCATGTATTGCGTATACGCAACGTATTCCCTGATACAGTTTCAGCTGTAGCTTCTTCTCCATTAAGGTGGCGGCAGCTTTCGGTTGATTGCGAATATTTTGGATAATACAAGCGGCAATCAGCAGGGGATATCCTGGCCCAAATGCATTTTGGCCAACAGCCAGCGGGCGGCATTGTCTTTATATTAAGTTCACTGCTTTTTGAAGCCTGATGAAGATTTCCTTTCATTTGGCCGCCTTTTTCTCAGGGCTTCTACTCGTTCCTGGCACAACCTTCGATCGCAAGTGCAGCTCAAGGTCTCGCAATTAACTACTCCTTCAGTCTGCGGACCCTTTCCACTTCACTGTCAGAAAATCCAAAGTTTCTCCGGCGACAAATTGCAGACGATAAGCTGTGGAAATGAAAGCGCACGAAAGCAGCGCCAGTCGACCACTGTGTAATCCCATTTTTCCAGGTTAAGTTGTCTTTGTTCTTGCCAATGCCAACTATCAGCAGGTCCTCACCATTTACCTTTCGCCACTCCACGGACGAACAGCAGTCACTGCAGCACTGCATAGGCAGCAGCCCTGAGTCGGACAATAAAATCCGCGCTGTGGCAAGTGGATCTGGCTGAGAGCTGGCCAGAAATGGGGCGCATGCGGCATCATAAAATATGCATGCAAGTGAGTGGAAATCAGACGGCGAGATGTAGTTGGGCAGCCATAAACGAAAGGTGTTTGTTTGCCATAGAAATGAAATTAAATTTTCCCGCTTAGGTATTCATATTTTTGTGTACACTTCGAAACCAATGAAGCACTCCGTTCCGGATCCCTGGCACACACACACACGCACCCATTGAAGGGCACTAAAAATTGTTTCGCCGTTAATCATAAATTGGAAAATCAAATTTATCCTCGGGCTGTAGTTCATTATTCTCCTGATGCCGTTGTTGGTGCCTGCTACTGTGCGGATATGCTACGATCCTGCTGCTGTTGTAATTATGTTGACTGTGAAACAATTTTATGGCAGATTGAGTTTTATTAGCCTGCAATGTGCGTCGAGAGGATAGCAGAGAAGCAAATGTTTTCCCCTGCACCCCACCTAGATGTACAAACATGGATATATACATATATCCAGCCACCCATAGATGTACATACATCGTATAAACATTTTGTGCCCTGGAGGATTGACGCCAAGGTAGAGGCTGATGCTTAGGCTCAGCTGGCAGCACCTTTCAGTAGTTGTCGCTGTCATTGCCGTTGTTGTCCTTATCAACGGCGTCAACAAAAAAGTTTGGCAAAGGCATCCTACAAATGCAGGAGCCACACGTAGATACAAGTCCCCCAGAGTGTGTGTGTTTTGGATAACCTTTTGACGGCATTATGATGAGCTTTTCTTTTGCTTTTGCCCAGGAGCCCAGCCCCCGATCCCAGCACGAGCTTGAGACCGAAACAGGGACCCAGAGCCAGACCCGGACTAAACTCGTAAATACCTTCATTATCGTTAAATCATGCTGAGAGAAAGAGGGAGAGAGAGTCTGGAGAGGAAGCTGGCAAGAGAGAGAGAGTTCATGTCCCGTGTCCTGTCTCGTGCCGTGCCTTTTATTTGCCCTTTATTTTTGGCTCTTGCACCGTTTCCATTTCCGATTCCTCTCCGGGCCGTGTGCCCGGTGTCTGTGCGGCTTTGGGAATGGCTCATGTGGAGTTTTAAATAGATTTAAATGCACATTTAAATGAAATAAATGAGCAACATTTCACCAGACTCACTCTCTCCCTCCGACTGCGGGACTCATTGTTCTGGCGGTGTCTTTGCTGCAGCATTGGTTAAATTGTATATACCAGCTCCACTCGGCAGAGGGCGTGGCCAGAACTTTTGTGGCCATGAATCATGCAGAAAAAAGGAAAATATATCTGTCTCTTTGTAATGGTCAAAGTTGTGTGCTATTTTCATATTCACGCCTAATAAACTGCCAAATTAGTAGACAATCAGCCATAGGGCAGCAGAGTGCACAGCAAGTCTAAACAAAAAATTAAAAAAACGCTGGATTTATATAAAAAAGAAGTGAATATCTCGAATGACGAATACTCAGTACTCGTACTACATAACTCACAACTTGGCAGGCATGTATAAAAAAATATGCCCCTGGGACCCATCGACATGCAGTACCCACTGAAAATACTGATAGCTGAATACTGAATCAGCAGAGTCTCCATAGCGAAGTGGAAATGCCCTGCCATGGCCACGGTTGTTGTGAGCCGGCAATGGGAAGACCAAAAGTTACCAAATTACTCAGCCACCTGTCAACTGCTTCGCTTATTTATGATGGCAATGTGAATAAGGAACAACTTGATGCCATAAAAATGCAATTAGATGGAAATTTATGATAAATTTCTCAGCTGTTAATTACAAAACATTCATAAATTATCCACTCAATGCTCGAACGGAATTTCTAAACAAAAATCCCTTATTTATTATGAGTTATACGATGCATTTGGTGTCTGTCCGTCCATCTGCGACTCGTTCTGTTAGGTGTGTGGGGGAGGGAGAAACAAATTTTAATTAAAACTCCAAGTTGGCAAACTTTGAACCTAAGAATTTCCATCCACATCCTCAAGCAGTACCTTTATTGGCCCTGGATTCGGAACCCAGAAACTTACGTACTTGGAGCCCGAACTGGTTAAATTTCAAAATAAATGCCACTAAAGTGCAAACTAGTAAAAGTTTCTAGTGCACAAAGTGTCGAAAAGTTCATTCATCAGATAAACATGAATGCACAGTGAGTGTGTGACTGAATTAGTTATGCATTCATTTTGTTTGATGAACTTTTCATAGGTTTTTGTGGCCAGCATCACACTCTCCCAATTGGTGTCAAAAGATTTGACATATGAGTCAAGTTTTCCAGGGCTTGTGGTTGGCACCTTTCCCCAAACAGATCGAGAGCATAAATATGTATGTTTTTGCTCTTCTGGCTGAATGCCTCTGTCGTCTACTTGATCAATGTTCTCTATGACTCTTCGGTGGCCAGATATTCCCACGGCGCAATATAAGAGCGTGTACATGCCGGTAAGTGTGAGTCGAGACATCAGTAAAGTCACCTCCATCATATAAAGAAAGGGACTTGACAGTCCGGGTAGTGTAGAGAGGAAACTGGGCCCATTGTTGTGTTATACATATCAATATATTTAAATTATTCCAGTTATGTTCAATTAACTAACTCTACACTTGTCTCAAAACAAATGAAACGCACTGTTATATATTGATTAGGCGATTCATAGTCGGCTATTAAAGATTTCGGATTGACAAGCAAAGAGTGCGTCGCATACCTTATCGATTCGCAGATAAAAATGTGTGTACACTTTTACATATGTACGAGTATGTATGTGCACCTAAGCAAATTAAGTGCATATACATTTTGCTAAACATAAATGAAGCTTATTTGAAAAAATCATTTTTTGTTCAGTACTTCAACAAAGTCATCATATACAAGCACAATTTGCCTGTCCATATAGTGATATATTCTTCAAATAAGAAGAGATTTCTTCAAGTGTACTGTAGTGAACCCATGCATGTACATATGTAACACTCTGTTATATATATAAATACATATATAAGCGCGTACATATGAGCAGTGACATAAACAACTTATGTTTATGTTACACATTCCTTTTGCACAGCAACGATCTAAGACTAACGCAGATCGGTCAGCTACCAAAACTGCTGAGCAGGCATTTACCCGAACTCAGGCAGAACCCAAACGCCCTAACACTGAAGCGATGGGTCTCTCTCTCAAAAGCTCCTTAACGCTGATCTTGCATTTCCATTTGACTCAGGCAGAGACCACGCGCACTAATACTTATGCGGTGGTACTCAATTCATATAATGCATGGGAGAACTCTCGCTCTCAGTTATACATAAGAACGATTGTACCCTAGGATAAGAACAAAAAGATATTCAATAAACATTCTGAAATTAGCCACCAAGCTTAGCGGTATTGTTTCGCTAAGTATTTATAACTTAACAATATACAAGCACAATTTTCCTGTCCATTTAGTGATATATTCTTCAAAAAAGAAGATATTTTTTAAAGTGTACAACATCGAACCTTATCTGAAAACCGATTAGATTAGGATACGAATAACATCAGTCAATTGCCGGCAAAAGTCAGTTATAAGTGAACCAGTGAGGCGGGTGAAAGCTAAATCGCAATGAGAGCCATATTCAATTCGCGTCTTTTACAATTTACCATCGGTCTGTTGGGGATCATCGTGGCCTCAGCGACAATGGCAATTCCCTATTCGCGTAGGTGTCGACTGGAGTAGACTTGGGAGTTCCCCTCGTTACTGTAGAACCCTCACCCATTGCAGTTCAGACCAAAGTACTCGGCATTGCACGGGCCCTGGAGCTGACGGCCTCGGCATTACTCATCTTTGGGCTGGTGAAGAAGCGGGATCTGAACAAGACGAAGATCATGATCGTCTGGTTGATCTGTTCTCTGTTGTTTGTCACTGGCATTTTCTACAACATGCTTGAGGGATTCTGGATGTTCTACAAAATCGATGTCTTAACATCGATCATAGTTACCGCTTCGTCGTTGGGTGCGGCAGGTGAGTCAGAGCCAGATACGCTTGCAGGGAACCCCCTTAACACAGCGATATATACATATATATGATTGTACATTGCAGCTGTGATGTCTGGCATGATGGTTGTGGTGTACAATGGCTACGAGAGGCTGGTGGATGGCAATGACGAGCAGATACTTACAGCCTAAGTGGAAAAGTTTTGGAACCAGCTCCCCTGCTCGAAGAAGTTTCGCTGTGATGGAAGAGGATCGTTGCTGAATAGAAGCTCGACTAATTACAGCAAGAGCTTACTACGGGTGGCAGCATCATCAGCAGCCGTAGCACATCCCTTATGTGAAATAATTTTAATTAAAAAATGTCGCTTTTCACATGCTTCCCCAGTGCCCTGTGCCCTGAGCCCTGTCCCCAGTCCATCCGTTGGCACTCGTAAAGTTTGTGAAAAGTTTGTCAATTTGCATTCGGCTTCTCTCGGGGAAGTCCACGTTACTACTGTTTTCTGCTGCATTTAATTAGGTCTACCCCAACAGGCAGAAGGGACCTACAAAAAAATATGCCTCTGAAAATTAATTTCCGGTTTAAATTAGGCCTGAAAAAATATAAATAACAAATAAACAACTAAAGCAGCTATAGCCAGAGCTTGACCGAATTCTCATTGCCATTTCTGTGTTCTCTGCCTGTCCATATGCATCGATCGATTTCCGTTTAATAGCTGGCGAAGGAATATGAAAGCATTTTGGTTGAGCTTACGAGTAAATATGTCAAATCATTGCGGCAATTTCGATGCGATTCAATTCGATTTGGCTCGCTTTGTCACGTATTTAGAGCCGAGCAAGGTCCAGGCATAAAAATTATATTAAATTGGCATTAAAATCATGGCCTGGTCATTGCCAATAACAAGAGCATCCACAGCTACATGCACGGCCCCAGCCACAGCCACAGCCACAGTCAGCAGCAAGTTCAAATGGCCATTAAAATAATAACCAGACCAAGCCAGACAGAGTCCGGCAGAGTTTCGGTTAAGGTCAAATGGCGAGTGTACAATGCCTGTGCGCCTTAATATGAGTCGCACGTGCCCCAATGGACTCTCGCTCGGCTCGACTCTGGCGAATGTGGCCACTGCCACATACTTATGCAAATAATCTTGGCTCTTGTGGGGCTAATAGGTGTCCAAAGTTTCGTTAAATGATCGTATTGTAGCCTCAGCTCATCAGGACATTAATGACGGCTAGATATCGTTTCCGGTCACCGGTTAAGGACAGGACCCACCGCTGTTCGCTGTCCGCGGGGCGCCTGGCCATTAACTCATTAGCACACTACTCTCATCGACAGCAGGCGACTTTGATGGGACAGCCGCCGCTGGATAGTTGGATGGAGTTTCAGTTACACGGAATTAAAGCATTTGGGGCCAGTTGAAAGGCTTCGCCACAGTTCCCGGGGCCATAAATTATGCAGCCAAGTATCTGACAGCAGAACAGAACAGGCCAGAGCCAGAACCGAATGCGAGGCAAACTAAACGCGATTATCTTAATTTATGCAGGGTCTGGCCGAGCGTAGGGGACGTACTATTACTTATGCGTATGCGGTGTTTTGTGCAGCCCTTGAAATAAATATAAATTGCAAAAACTGTCAAATCCAAGCAGCAAAAGTTCACGTCCGAGTACGAGTTGGCGTGGCCTGGCCTGCCCTGGCCAAAAGGGAATGCAGTGGGCCAAAGCAATTCCTGTTCTTGGCCATTCCTGCTGCTCTGCTTGTGTGTGTGTTTTGTACAATAAAGAAATTTTTATCGCTGCCGCATTTGACATTTGAAGTATGCGCTACAAAATTTATTGTTGCTTCGTTGTTTCAATAAACAACAGCAACAAAAAAGAAGTAATATAAAGGAGCAGGCCAAAGGAGAATCCATATCCAGAGAACCCGATTGGAATTTCAATTTAATCTTTTATCTTTGGCCCAGCCACTCGTCTCTGGCAAGACAACACACAAAGGGAAAGCAGTACGGACAGGCTTAGAGATAAGATTTACCTGTTGAAAAATAGTTACAGAGTAGAGACGAGTAGACGCTGTCAGCGTGGAAGCTTGCGGGCGTAATTGTGTCGGCTGCTGGCCACACTCTCGGTTATGACTGCCAGCAATCAGCTTATAAATATTCCACAGCTAGACCCCAATAAAACGATTCAGCAAACACAAACCACGATGAGCAGACCATGAGCGAATAAAGCAGGGGGAAAAGCTGCGTGTCCTTGCCAGTCAGAACAGATGTGCCCCGTGCCCGATGTGCACGATGTCCACGATGTGCCCGATGCAATGACTAGCAGTAGCTACTGTTGCTTCAACGTACACCGTAGTTGCCACCTGCTAGTGGCACAATGACGCCGTGCACACCCGCAGCTGCTTGCAACGTGACGTCAATGCGAATGCGCTTCGATTGCTGCGAATACGCAATGCGAAAAAGTTGTATCTTCTGTTCTGCATAACAATGGCCGCTGCGGTAAGTGTGACAATAAATCTCGCTGTCAACCAACATTTATCTATATCGTAGCCGCTTCCCCTGCGAGTGAGCGCGAGGGTAAGTTTTGTTTGGTGCTGGAGGCACTCCATTACCTTGATTCACTCTCTCCCTCTCTCACTTTCTGACGATTTTTCCGCTACCTCTGGAGTTCATTTGAGTCTCTTTGACCAAACACCGAATAAGTGCGTGGGTGTGCGAATCCTTTGTGCGAGTGTGTACGAGGCTCATACTCACATTAAATTTGTATGCCTCGCGTGTGCCTCGCCGCAGCCAAAAAATAAAAAAAAAAAAACACACGGAGAAATCCCACCAAAAGGCAATAACAATGCACCCGCTCCACTTCGTTCCCTTTTGGCAATCTCTGGGGCATAATTTGCGTTTAATGAATTGTGCAAAAAGATTTTTATTCACTTAGCCGCAGACACACACACACACACGCACCCAGGCAGGGACACATTGAATTGGAGGCCTGAAGCAGGGACACAGGGCCATAAGCCGCTTAGGGGCATTTTTGGTCTAGCAAATTGAAATGCTGCACTGCGTAAGGCAGTGCTCCTCTGCTTCAGCCAGGATTACTTTTCGATCAATTATTTGGTCATTAGTGTTACAATAACCCAAGTCGGATGTGTGGGCGGATGGGGGCAAATTGTTTGATCGATGAATGTGTACAGGACATGGCACAACTAACTAATTAAGATTAATTAGTGGAACGGAATTTTCAATTACGATTGCGGGGCTTAATACCCATCCAGCATAAAGTTTAAGGGGCAAGTTAAAGCCTACCACGTGGCAACTTAAAGCCGCGCCAAGCACATCCACAGATACAAAGTGAGGAAGAGAGGAAGATGTCAGTCAGTTCATCATTTCAAGTGCAACAACACGAAGAATCCTTAACACCACATCAAGCTAAGATGATGGCCGTTGTGACAACAACACCCGCCAAACTTTTCAAGAAGTGGAGCTCCCCGCCCCCCACACACAATGGAACACACACGTACACATACACGCTCGCACACACACACACACGTTGAGGATGTAATTTACACGCTTTTCGTACCCAGTCCTCTATCAACGTCAGGCAATTCTTTCCCTGCTATCGGACATCCTACCCGCCGTTGCAGGGCCACGGCCCCGACCACGGATACGCCTTTATCTGACGTCAAGACGCGGACGTACGAAAAGTGCCCAAATGTGCGTGTGTCCCGCATTTAATGCGGTCTGCCTGGGCGATAAACTTTTGCAGCTGTCTCGGGCCCACTTCCAGGTCCACTCCCACCAGCCATACTGCAGCCTCTTTTATTTGGCATTTTTTGGATTGCCGCCTTCCGTTTGGCTCAATCATTTTACGTCCCATAAAACATAAATAGAAATCGATTCGTGAGGGGTCCCAGTCGCAGTCCCACTCGGAGTAGTCTCCGACTCCGACTCCGGCATTGTCATTGTTTCGTCGGCGACAATTTGAACTACCCGTAGCAGAGATAAAGAATAAGTCGAAGGCAGCCTAGCCTATAGGGTATAGAAGCGGGCACACACTTTCCGCTTTCCATTCTCTGTTTGTGTGAGACCAAAAATCTTTATAAACAAACAGAACTGGAAATATTCGTGTAGCGATTTCAGCTTGAGTTCATCTGCCGCCGTGGCATGTTCTCTGCAGAGCAGTTTCTTATATTCTAGATTGAATAAGTTATTGAGAAAGCTAATGTACCCTTTGCGAAAACATTCAGATACATTTACAAGTACTTACTTGTATGTTTCTCGTTGCTGCTGGCTGCTCTCCAGGGCAACATTTGGCGGTTGCTTGGCCCAAAGGCGGCCAAAGTCTATAATGTAGCATTATTTTATGCCAAGCCAAGCAATTTATTGAATTTTCTTTAACGGCACGATTTTCTTGCTTTTCTTCTTGTCGATCCGACGGCAAATGTGTTGAAGTATTTTATGGGTCTTTTGGGTGAATATCAATAAATTTTGTAATATGATAGAGTGAGTCAAATGATGATTGAAATCGAGCTTTGAGTTCGGTTCGCTTGTCTGGATCAAGTTGCAGTGGCTTGAGCGTCTTCCTTTCTTCCGTTCAGTTTTGTCCATTTTGCAGCACTTTCAATGTTCCAAAACCCACACACACTCACACACGCACACGAGTACAAATTGAATTCAGTTTTTCTTTACTTTACTTTACTTTTCCTGTACCCTTTGTGCTTCGCTCGGAGATACGTACCTCTTGCACGCTTTCTGCCATCTGCCATTTACTATTTGAATGGCTAGCAAAATAGATAAGAAAAATGCAATTTTCACCACACAGACACACACAAGCACGCCGAGAAAGAGAGACATATGCAACAAAACGAAATGGGAGAAGGGATAGTGGATAGTGGATTGTGGATAGGGGATAGGGAGGGGCATTGTACAAAGCTGCTTAGCCACAGCTGAGCCAAAGACAGCGCCAAATTCAATTGACGTTAGCCAAATCAAATCAAATCAATGCCAAATCAAAGCCAAATGCTACTAAATTTGTGTGATTTTTTTATGCAAATTTAAACGAAATATTTTCCCAGGGATCAGACATTGCTAGAGTGGGGGGGCTGGTTCTGGGGCTGAGGGTACGTACATACATATCTGTCATACAAGTTTAATTGGCTAAAATTCTCCTTTATCTTCGTTGCTACCCAAAACATTCGCACACACACACACACATGCATACGTACAGATTTAATTACTCCACCGTTGGCAATAATTTATAATACTAATTAAAATTTCAAACACGCACACACACAAACACACGCATAAATAATCACTGTCGAATGCGCCGCTGGCATTGAAAATTTTCATTTGCATGCAGGCAGAACAATCTCACGCACACACATAAAGATGCTCTGCATGAGTGTGTGTGTGTGTCTGTGTGAGCACAACCTTTATCAATCAAATGTTAATTAAGTTTCAACTCAGGCAACCGAACAAATGCCAAACCAACTAACAAACCAACTTTTTTCCGCTCTGGATTTTCCAACGGCGCGTTGTGCCTGAAGCGGGGAGCAAGGAGCAAGGAGCTAGGAGCAAAGGAAGGAGCCAACGACGACTCTGTTCGCTTCTGCTAAAAAATTAAATTGGTATGCTCTGGGGAAGCGGCAGGTTATTAGGGGGAAGCTATTCACAAGTTATTACGCATACGGCGTGCCAGCCCGGCGTATAAAATGCTAAAGTAATGCGCTCATCAAATAAAATTACCCAGCTGATTCTCCATCTCGAAAAACTACACCCCCTTTTGTCCACACACAACCCTCACCACCGCACGCACTCTACTGCCGCTCGCAAAAAAGGGAAAAAGGGAAATATGTGCGTTAGCGGAAACGGAAATGCTCTCTGACAGCCTCTCGCTCTCTGCCCCATCATGATATTGTCTGCCTTGTTTGTAATGGTTTTTTGGTTAACATGCGCACAGATTGATGCGTGGCCAAATTGTACACAGCCGCAAATTGTGGCAATTTCGGTTACTGTCAACGCTGCACATACACACACACACACACGCATGGACACGGACACAGGCGGCCACGGACATGCCACAGCCCACTTATTCAGGGACACAGAGGCATAAGCATGTGGCAAATGTGCAGGCAGAGGCACGTTTTTATGCTGCAGCACAGTGGGGGGCCAACGATAGCTGGTTTGCATGCCACCAAGAGGCAGGCAAATCCGGAACGCTGGAGACAGGAATCGTTGCAAAGGAGTTAGTTCCAGGAGCTGGAAGATGGCAAAAATTCCACTCGAGCCCTGAGTCGGTGCATTCTTATGCGAAGATTGTTGGAATGCATACATTTTTGTAGATAAATCTTTGTAATCTTTGCGATTTTTAAATAGTAAACAAATACTTCTTAGACCAGAACCTAGACGAAACTCTGGAACCTCACTGACAGCACATCTCCCACAAGGGCTCAGCTAACAAATGGTTTTCCAATGCACTTTAGATACTCGTACCCCACAGCGAAAGCTCTTATGAAGAAGTGTCGCCCTTCGATTGGCTTTCATGAGGTTGAAGTGCTGGCTGCTGCATCCCCTTTGATGGTGCTGCGGGGGGCGTATGCTTAACGTGCTGTGGGCCAAGTCGCAACTGCAACTGCAATTTGATAAAGCGAAGTGACAAGCGCAGCAACGCGAAAGGTCATCCCACACGCTCTGACACCGCCCTTTTTCTGACTTTCGGGCATTTGGAGCTGACAGAAGTCAAAACGGAATGGTGACAGGCAAGGCCAGGTGGGTGGAAGTACGTTACCGGAAAAAAAAAGGAAAAACAAATCGCTTGGCATGTGCACTGCGCATCAGCGTCAGCATCAGGATGATGTGAGAGTAACAGCAACAGTAATCCCCATTGATAACGCACGACATTGTCAGTTTTCGTGAAAGCGTGTGTTATTTATTGGGAGCAGCCTTCACCGAGCAGCAGCTCAATGTCGGTGGCCAGCACAGATGGCTCTGCTTCGGACCCGTAGCGACCGTAGACTTGGCCCCTACAATCCACCAAAAACTTAACTTAACAGCTGTGCCGCCAGTACGCAATGGGTAAGGATTGTCGTCGTGCAGACAATGGCGGCCATCAGGCCATAAAAGGTCACCACTTTGCTTGCCATCTTTTGCTTCACTGTGCCAGTGCTCGGTCCATCGGACCTTCGGAAGAGGGGCCTCCAGGGCGAATCGATTCGACAAGCTGCATTTGGGCTAATTGTGCGTAGCGGCACTGTGGAAAATCGGATTTAAATATGCGACTCTCTAGGTCTCGCTGTCCCAGCGCTTCGCCGGTTCGGGCATATGTCACAAAAAAAAGGCATCTCAAATTGAATTTGGCCAAACCGAGCGAAAGTTGCATGCCCGGCTGACCCACGAGGCGAGTTTCACGTAAACTTAATTTTAAACTTTTTCTGGCAGTGCTCGATTTTTTGCGAAACAGAACACCAACACCCCAACCCACCCCCATTCACCCCCTTACACACATCCACACGTACACATCCTGAGAAAAACAACAAAAAAGTTGAGCAATCGTAACGAAATAATTGAATTTTCATTTCCGTTTTATGTGTTTACTTCCGTTTCATGGCTTCGGCACCATTTGCCATATCCACCTCCATAACTGCCACCCCCTCGGCACTCATGTGTATGTATGTGTGCACGGCCTTCAGTTTCCCGGCTGGTTTCGGCCTATTTGTATACAAAAGGCAGTCAATTTCTGGCAACTTAAAGAAAGTTCTTAAGTCAATTGTCAAAAAGTTTTTAACATCTTTTGCCCAACCTACCTTCCAGTCCACTCCCCTCCCCGCCCACCATCCTTCTCTGCGGCCTGTGTTTCATTTTCGCTTCAGAATTGAAATATAATTCGGAAAAGTTGTGCTTGTTCTTCTGGTCTCTTTTGCAGTTATACGAGTATATGTTTCTTTTGACGTGGCCATAAATCAATGGCAGGCAAAAGGCGTTCGACTGAAATTGATTTAAAATTCCGGCATGGACGTGTTGCTACAGACGGGGGCGGTCGTCGTCTGTCAAACGTATGGATGGAGCGAAAAACTGTCGGAAATTTATGTCGATTCAATCCCATTGTTGGACTGCAAGTGTAAGTACTGCAACTTAGGTTGGTCTCCCGAGTATATGTATGCATAGCGAAATAGAGAAAAATTGGATAACAAAATATTCAGAGAAAGTTCAACGATATGGAAGCTGATCGAAATGAATGCATTATGGATTTTAAATGTTATTTGCAACAGGAAAACAGGCCGGAACACACAGTAACTGAGTAAACAAGATTGGGCAATGAAGTATGAGCTGAGAATAAATAATAAATAAATAATAAATAATAAAATGAGCCACAAAACAAGTACACAAATGGACGATTGATTTGCGACATGTCGAAACTAATTGCTAAAAATACTTTATACGCGGCACTCCTTTACACGCTGCACTGACTGCTGTGCTGCAATGGTTGGCTCTAACATACTCGTAAAATTAACCAAGATTGTCTCACAGCTGGTCGTATGCATGGCGGCACACAAAGACGGATTGGCATGCCACGCAATGCCAATAACCAATGATTATGTTAAAAGACATAATCCCCACGCCCGCCGCCCGCCGCCCGACCTTTGCAATTTTTGCATATTTGATGCACTTTGCATAGACTTAATAAACTTTGCCCCCAGTTACAGGTTATAAACCCCGCGCACTAGACTCGTAAAGATGGCCAACCCGTTAAAGTCGCTGAACCACAACCAACGCGTTGTTTTATGGCTGCCACAGCCCGAGGGTAGCTGCCCTCCGTGCATGTCCCCACTCGTACTAGAATTGCCATCTGGTTTTGTCTAAGCGTCTGCAATCATTTCTCCTTTTGTTGCCACATTTTTTACTATTAACTCGAGCCGTAAAACGCGAACAGCAGCCCTCCGTTTTGGGAACATTTTCGTGTACATATAATAGGACGGAACTTTTTTACAACTATCAGGGGTGCGTATTCGCATAAGTATTCGAATTGTATCCCACTGAGCCACCTGATGTGGCTGTCGTTTACTTGCCACAGCCTCGTGCCGTGCCCCCTTCTGCTCCTGCAACACCACTTGTCATTTGCCACTTGCGCATTTAATTAAGTTTCCGCCGCGCTGAACACGCTGAAAGGACGAAGGACGTTATTAATTAAATTCCTTTATACACAGGTTAAGCCAGAGACGACGTCTCCCAGGAGCCACGCCCTGGCTCTCTGCGTCCCTACCACTTGTTGTGTGCCAACAATTGAAATACTTATTAACGAGGCAACTAATGAAAGTTTCCAAAGGGAGGCGTCATTTCTCCTTTCTTTCGGTCCATTCTCCCCTCGAAATTCCAACAAATCGAAGCGAACAAGTGCCTTTAGTCCTGATTCTGTCCTAGATCAAAGTCCAGTCGGGGTACATCAAGAGCTAAGGAACTTTGCCCAACACATTTAACCCACTGTATGTTTTTCAGAGCCAATTATATTCCGTCTGCATGCAAATCCCCACACAGCCGCTGCACTGTGGATATGGGTTGGACCTAATAAGCCAAGACAGCGCCCAAACCCAAGCATGTATGCCCAATACATCAAAGGCAGCTGAAGGAGTTCAGGCATTCGCATTCCTACCCGATAAGAGTAGTCGTGGGGCAGACACAGACTAAGACGGAGACGAAGACAAAGACGGAGACGGAGACGCGGATAACTCCTTGGCGTATGCAAAAGGGATGTATGTATGTACTCGTTTATTAAATATTTAAGGCCCTTGTCGAACCAGCAAATCCAGTAAGCGGAAAATCGACTTAAATTCAATACACTCAAAAAATCAACTTGGTAAAAAAAAAATGGAGAAAAAAAACAGATTGGGCCAAGATCGAGCTGAAATGTGCAAATCCCCAATGCAACATCAGCAGCTGCAGAGCACATAGCATGTAGTTGCCTTGCAGACTGCCCCAATTCCTTATTTCCACCCCAGCACAGTCCCTCTGCTTCTGTCCCCTAGAGCTGACCCCCGAACAACACCCACTGCAATCGCTTGGCATTTACATTTAAGCTGATAAGCAAAAGAATCTTCGTCCCTACCTCACATACACCTGAGCTTTAAGTCGCCTTGAATCATGCTCCCCACTCCCCATGAGCGCACACTCACACACACACACACACACACACACACACATGCACACACAAAAACATTGAAGCATTGAAGATGGGGAGAAAGAATTGTTGCTGTCGCAAGTTTATGAAATCGCGTGAGCTGGCAGCAAGGAATTTACATTTGACGCACGCACTTTACATTATTAATGCCTCGAGCCGAAGGCGTCAGAGGCATAAGAAAAAAGCACAAAAGTCAAGGTCATTGGCGAGTGTATGGACTATTGGATACCCATTACCTGCTATGTCCTGTACGCAGAAACCTCTATTATCTTATATTTTCCCATATCCCAAAGGTTTTTAAACCTGCTTCAGATGTACTCCCATTGGCGCGTAGCTCGAGGCACATACTCTCATTACAATTACAAGCACGAATGCAACATGCCCCATCTTCTAGCATCCGAAGGCCAGAAGGTATGCAAATTAGAAAGAGTATTGGGTTATTAGTACGAGTGTGCTTGGCTGCGTGGGTGCGAGTAATTTTGGAAAATTCTTCAGCCATTTCGCAAATGTATCGCATTTCCGTTTTGTGTTTGCATTTTTACGCTTCGCTGAGAATTTTCCAATTTTGAGATGTGAGCTGCTAATATTTATTAATCAAGTAATAGCTACTCTCGCACACATGCACACATGACTACCCGCATATGAGACCTCGTATTTGTATTTGTATTTGTATCCGTGTCCGTGTCCGCATCCGCGTCCGCTGCTCTGTCTGTTTCTGTGTGCGTTTGAGTTTGGCACGAAGAATTGATTGGAAATTTATAAGCTAAACTTTTTCCACTGTTTGCTTTTGTTTGCGGCTCACAAAACCAACTTTTTTGTTGCGGTTTTTTATTTTGTTTGTTTGCTGCCATTTGCAGCACTTGAAAAGGTCGCCCTCACTCCTGTGCCTGTGTGTGTGTGTTTGACTGTTCGAATAGCGTTCTACTCCGCATATGGAAAATTTCATCAGAAAAAAAGAATTTGAAAATTCGGTTTTTTTCGTTTTTTGGGTCCTAGTAACCGTTTCCCGGCTCCCCAGCTGCCTGTCAAAGCGCCGGGCACGAGGCAGGAAGCAGTTCGATTCATTCCCATTTCCAACTTTGTGTCGAGCACATATCCCAGTCGAATAAATAAAAGTGAGTTAAGCAAAACCAAAATTTAAAAATTGAACAATTCAAGTTTTAAAAGTTTTTTTGGATTATTTTACGGAAAAATTGTAAAAAATTGTATTTAATATTATTTATTTTTAATTTTTTGCAGGGCTGCCTGTAATCAATAACCAAATCGCCGATAATGTCCAACTTCAAGGTCCTGCTGACCTTCTGGTGTAAGTATGGGGCTTCCACGGATATTCTCTGTAAGCGAAACTAATAGTGTGGCGTTGGCTTTAGGTGCCGTGATAATGATGCAGGTCCAGGGCCTGCGCATCAAGAGCTCGAATGTCCCTCTGCCGTCTGCGTATGCGGTCGATGCCACAACTGTGGCATCCACTTTTGGATCTTTGGCAGGACAGGGCATTATGGTGGGAGCGCCAGCAGGCAACGGCACAACGGCCACAGCTTTGGCAACAGCCGCAAGCACAGCCAATCCTCCAGCTGCGGTCAAAGCATCCACTCGCCAAGAGGCTGCCCAGGACTCCGATGGAGCTGGCATCTCAGGAGCGCCTATAGTCACCACTACAACAGACAAAGTGACTAACATTTTCGCACCCATAGTCGAGAAGTCACTGCGATTGGCGCCATCGGCAGCGTCTTTACTGTCCGAGTTGCAGCGCGTCAGGCGCCACTTGTCGCTGATGAATGAAGCCCCCCTAATGGCTCGTTCGGTCCAGCACGAACAGCCGCCTTCTGAGTACCATAACTTCTCGCCGGACAGCAATCACGAGATGAAGGAGTTCGAGCTGGTCTCCCCCAATATGATGACAGAGAACGTGCAACAGGAACTCGACTATGAACCGGAAATGGTGCAACAGGATAATGAGGTCTTGAACGACCCAGAAAACGAACTGCACGGCGGCCACCTTATGACACCGTCTGAATACTGTCAGAGATACCAGTCACCGGTGGCTATGCCCCTGAGATTCCACATGTTGCACCCAGACTCAATGATGGGGGCAGCCATCAAGATGCATCACAGCCGCATGATATCACCACTGTTTCAATTCCTCAATGGTGCCTTGGACCAGGCGCTGCGGAAAAATAACGTAGCAAGCGACCATCTCCTGGGTGACCGTTTGGAGCTCGAGATTGATACCGAAATGGACAAGGAAAACAAGAAGGATAAGAACAAGCGACAGGATGTCTACAAGAAGGACGAACTCAAGAAACTGTTCAAGATCAAGCAAGCTGCTGGATCCGCACCCAACCGCAAGGAGGACGAAATTGTTTTCAGCTGTCCCATCCAGCATGAGCACCATGTCAATCCCAATGGCGAAATAGTTGAGGACGACGTTGTCTCCGTCGGAAAGTGCCATGTTCTCTAGGTCAAGGTATACCGGTGGTATATTAGGTTAATAGGTAGCTAAGATTTCGATTTGTGCTTTTGGGGTCCATTCAAAATTTGTAGGTATTATTTTAGCATTTGTTTTCTTTTTGGGGGTTTTTAGTTAAGTCAGGGAATTATTGCGTCAGTGTCAAATTGTTCAAATATTTTTCCTTTGTTTGCGGTTTTTTGTATCAAAACTTTGAGAGCCAAGAAGTGATGTGAGATTATATGAGATTATAAGAAGAATCAGTGTATAGAAATTTAATAGAAAACAAAATCCACTCGGGCACTCTTTATCATTTCACACTTTGGAACAACAGTTCCATATGAAGTGGCACGTGGCACGTGGCACTTGGCACAGCACTTCAGTTTTCCTCTTGCATGGCGCTCACCAATGTGTGCAGCATACTTTCAGGCTGCTCCATTGAACTTAAGGCCGTGTGGGTGATGGGGCGAGAACTTGCATAGCAAACCTTCAGGAATGCCATTATCATGTAGATTGGCAATTGTTTCTTTCGAACAAATATCACACTTCTTTTGCACCCATCCCATCCTGCCCTCCTGAATGTTCTGCTTTTCCTTGAAGTTTTCCTTCGTTTTCATTAACAAAATCGATTTGCTTTTGGCCTCGTCTAACTGGTAATGTCCCACAGGGGTGGCAGTATTCTGTCGGAGGTGGAGCTTGGTGCCACGTTGCCAAGGTGAAATTGATATGCCGAGTGCGACAGTGCAGCCATATGAGGAAACAAATCTAACAAATGCGCACACCCACGGATAAGGGGATATGTGAGTATGTGTCTGTACAATATCCAAAAGGCAAGACTTTTTCAGGCTGCTGCTGCTGTCGATGCTAAATGCTGCTAATTTCATATACAATAAAACTAATGTAAATTGCCACTTGACGTTCACTGTGCGTGTTGCTGTGTGTGAGTATGTGTGTGTGTATTACACACTGTGTATGTGTGCGTGAAACACACACATAGACATTAAATGGGGCACATAATGTGTTGAAAAACGAAAGAGCATTGAAAGACAAACCAAACGTCAGAGCGGGTGTCATGGGTGCTTGGCCATCAACATAAATACAAATTTGCTTCACCACTCTATGTACATATATGTACATACATATATGTATGTAATCTATGTGTGTGTGTGTGTACTGCAGAAAAGCAGAAAAGTGCAACACAGCATTCTTAAAATTGCGTAGCTGCTACATCTATCCCTGGGGTGTTAAGTGGACTGTAAATGGGAATGTATGTGCCACTCTCTGGGGCAAGGGACCCTCCTTATTTCGCCCCCTCCCCCACATCCGCATCCGCATGAGCACCAGCAACAGTAGAAGAATAGCGCATATATATTTATTTACAAGTGTAAATAATAAATGCTCGTGACATCTATTGGGGCAGAGCACTTCCATTCTTTAAGCCAAGGTCCTGAAAGCATTGAAAGTGCATTAACTTTTGCCATACTTTCGCAAGAAGTTTTGCAGTTACCCCTTCCCCCAGAGGCGTCTCAATAATTGGTTTAAATTCCGGCAATATAAATAAACACATTCTGCTGAAGCCATTCATGGCGAGGCGAGAGACACTTGGACAGACCGAGACCACTTCTGTTAATCTCTTTTTGCTTTTAAAATTTATGACTTCATTTTGAGGACAACAAAGACGAGACGTTGCCAGGAGATTGCCAGTCAGTCACTGAGTCCGTCTGCCACTCTGTCGTTGTGTTTGTTCTTCTTGTTTGTTGGTTTAACGTTATGGTTGTCGTTTGGCAGCTTGTAATTATGCTTGCCACAAGTTGTTGCCAAAAGTTGTAATCTAGATTTCATAGTCAAAAACCATGAAGGCAGCATCAAGGCAACAACTCCCAGCAACAGCATCAAATTCAATTGAACTGTTGAGTCAGCAAAAGCCACGGCAGTGTGAGGATGGGTGTCAGCACGGCTTTAAGAAGCCATTAAATTCTGAAGTCTGAAGTGTTTGCCTTGTGATAGACCGACCATTCCTCGTCGTGGCAACGGAAATTCTTTGTAAATAGCACAGAAATAAACTGAATACTATAAATTGTCAATCCTTTGTACATATAATATTGCCCCTTAATATTGCTTCGCTGGCAGTACTTACCAGACCTCGTTTGTACCTTTTATTCACGCACAGTGCGTTTCATGATGTTTTTAAAGTTATGATGTTTGCTTATTGCTTATTTCCATGAACTATGCGTCATATCACAGCAACAGCATTATGCAAATTCCATTATCATCTTCGATTGCATACCACTCACACACATACATACAGAGAGAGAGAGAGAGAGACATCGCAAAGTGGCGATGAAAGGACGAAAATTGGGAAAATCAATAAACAGATCACACTCTACAGAAGCTTCAGTGCAAGACGAAGATTCCATTTCTGGTCTCAAAAGCATAGTGCATTTGATGGTGCATTGATGGGGTCAGGACCAGATCAAGTGCCTCTCAGTGTGGCACATAATTGAGTCATTTCAATTTTGTTTTTCTGTTGTTGTTCACTTGTTTCCAAAGTCAAATTTATTTAAAGTAGAACCGCAAAAGACAGAGACAGAGATAGCCTGAGAATGCCTCCATGTGGCGAGCAAGTTTTACAAGTGAAAACTTTGCTGTCAGAGATACTTTATGTGCAAATTTCTGGTTTGCGAACGCACAATGCGAACGTACATGTACGAAGATACACTCCCCAACATGGTCAGCAATTTTCCTTGTTGCTGTTGTCAGCTGGCAAGTCATTTGCATGCACATACACACACACACATCAGACACCACACGCCACATACGAAACAACAAAATGCAGAAAACGGCGACAGGAGGAGCAGAGTCATGCCAGTACCAGCGTGCCATCGTGCATGCATGACAAACAAAACAAAAATACAAACCGAAAACAAAAGCAGCAAATAGTGCCTTATACTCGAAACAAGAACACCCAAAAAACAGCAACATCTATGGCCAGGCCAGGATTTGAAGCAACTACAAATTGGCCCACAAAACCACTTGGCATATAAATCACATTGTAAAAGACAAATTGAAAGATGTTGCTGCGGGTCCTGTCGTTTACCCTCCCGATACCATGCAATTAACATGCGAACACGTACAGCATTTAGGTCTCTGTGGCAAGTAGACCAGACCACCATGCTAACACCTCCGCCATAAAACATTGACACAATTCCCAGGGTTACTTTCGAAGCCAGCAGTCGAACTGGCTCTGGATGAGCCCCTAGTCCCCTTATTAGGAGACAACAATTAAATGTCAAGTCTACTGATTAACCCAAATGTAAAATCCATTTGTTGGGAGAATCTTCTGCTGCTCCTACGTGGCCAGGGAACTTCAGAGCTGTCTGAACTCCAACCAGACCTGCCTCGTAGTCTGTGTGTAAATTGAATTTACTCAGAGCAATTGCGAGACACAGTAGCGAGTGCCTATAAATATCCGAATGTATGCCGAATAATATACTACGAATAGTCCCCCTATCAAGCATAACTAAATGCAGATATAAGGAATCATACGTAATGGCCATGTGGATATCCCTAACAAGCTCCATTGAGGAAAACCCTCACGATTTGCATGCATAAACAATGATTATCAGCGAGCAGGAGGGTACACCGAGTCCAAAGCATTATTTACTGTACCATGAAGAACTAACACAGCGACGACAATAATGCCATTGACTGGCTTACTGCGCACCACACCCACTCCCATTCCCATGCTCATTCTCATTCCCATTCGCATGCCCAGTCCTTCGCCAGAACCAAATTTGAGCAGCAGCACAACAGTAGGAACAATGGCAGCACATTTAAATGGGAATAAAGTAAAGTTGTCTTCTAGCAAGAGATAAGCCGAGTGTCTGTGTCTGTCGCTGCGTATCCCTGGGTGAGATTGTTTATTGTTTATTAGAGATGATTATTATTAATATTCGCACAATGAGAAATTAACACTTGGCCTCCACTCGCTGCTGCCATCGTTCATTTCGCACACTTAATGAGTTTTGATTGGAACTTCACTGATGAAAACTTTGCTGTATCTGTGGACTTGTGAGGGAACTGCTCCTTCTGAGAATGTAATCTGGCTGGGATCGTTGGTGCCGGTGCCGGTGGTGGTTATAAAACCGCCTTTTTGCAGACATCAAATGTTGATAAACTCAATAAAGAAATATGTCAAGTGGTTCGCTTGAAAATGCTTAAGCTGCCACGTAACCTTCTCTGCCACTGGCAGCACTCTCTCACTCAACTTGAACCTACACTTTCCTCGCCCTTGGCTGTGACCGCACATCAGTTTGTGGACTTCCGACAGGTCCGGGACTTGGCTCGTAACTTTCTCACCGTTTTTTTCCCCCTATTTTGGCGCTCGCTAAGTGCATTTTAATTTGTCTTTCATGAAGATGCCAAGCATCGTCTGCTGCTCTTGCATCTCCTTGCACACCTGCTGTTCGTCTTCGTCTTGGCCATATTCTTCATTCTTTTTTCTTGGTCAGTGCAGCAAATTACAACAAATTAAATTTCCCCCAACTTGCCCTTTGCCAGGCTCCAGCAGTGCGGACCTGCTCGACAGGTGATTATGCATATTTTAAATGGTCAACTTCCATCATCTTCTCTCTTCCGCTCTTTACTCTTTCTCTCTCTGCCCCTCTCCCTTCACCACCCCTCGTCAAATGCAGTTCATGTCAAAGTTATTTTAATAACCAATGAAATGGGTCGAACAAAAATTTGGGGGCGACTGTGACTGAGTCTTTGAATAAGTGAAAAGTTAACCAAATACAAATTTATGTTTTGTATTGAAAATTTTCTGCATTCCCATACATTCCCGCGTGTGTTTGGTCAGACTCTGACAGTTGGCATAATTTATAAATCAACATGGAGCTGATTTTCCAAACACGCTTTCTTTCACCAAATTGTAAACTATTTTTTCGGAGTTTTGCTTCCATTTTGACTAAAATTGGGAAGATGGTGGCAGCACAGAACTGTGCAGAAATTATGAATTAGTTATGGCCCATTAGCCCCAGTGAAGATGGCAGCTGGGGCAAAGGCAACGAGTAAGTGGCGTGTCCGGGAAGCGTCTGTCTTTCGATGAAATCAATTAGACACTGGCTGGAAGACAAAAATAAAATCACAGACAAGGAGAAATGTTTTTGACCATATTGATTTGTTAGTTTTTAAAGCTATTATGAAATTAAGTATTATTATTCAGATAAAAGAGCTACCTAGGAACAGGAAAGGATTGTTTACAGCCGTATCTAAACAAGACTTGAACCATACCGACCCGTATATTCTGCGATCTGCTCTCCTGATGTTTTCCCATATAAATATCTAACTACGTTTTGATTTATGTGTATTATTTATTACCATAAATGCCTTGCCTTTTTGCTGCTTTGACAAATTGTTGTGGATTTTCGTTGTGTGCTCTTTTGTAATGCATTTTTCCTAGTTTATTGTTAACACTTTTGACAGACCCCCAAAGACGCTCCTTTAGAAATAAATGTTGTAGAAAGAAATTTCGGGTGCGGATGCAGATATTTGCATAGAAACTGTCACTGAACATCCGCCCGTGCTTACATATCTGCTTTACTATATCAGTGGGTTAGTGGTAAAAGCCCCAACAATTTTCGACTGTTCAAGAGGCATATCAGTGGCCATTGGGCCTATCCCAACAAGGCCCACGCTGGCTTTCTCTTTGCTCGCCCAGCAAGAGCGAAACTCTACACAGGGCCAAGAGAGCACCAGCCTCAAAAAGCTGACGTCGACGTTGCCGCTTCGTGTTGGCCAAGAGCCGACGTAGAGGACTTCGTGCCACTGTCGCTGCCGTTGCCCGCAGCTATGACGTAGACGCTGTCGACGTTGATGCTGGCGCTACTGCCTCTGCCTCTGCCGCTGCCGCTGCCGACTGCGAGCTTCTGGCCTGGCCAACGCTTGGTGCTGATAAACACTTTTCGTTTATCATCAGTTTGTCGATGGAACAGTGCGCGACAGGACGTACTCCCGGATCAGAGACACCACCAGACCCGACTCGCGTGCTCCACCAAAGACTCAGTTGTGCATCTGTGTGCGTGCGTGTGCCCATGCCAGTGAGGTGTGTGTGTGTGTGTGTGTGCGTGCGATCATGAGTGTGTGTGTTTCGGACAAACTTTGAATCGCTCCCTTATCAGCGCGTGTGATGCATGAGCCCGGTTCCCGAAAGTTTTGGCGGCATTTCTAACTATAAAGTCCGTACCCGTAGCCCATAAAATTCTCATACAAAATTCTACCAAACAAACAAAAAAAAAACCATTAAATTTAAACCCAAAGTTTTCCATTTGTTGCGGAACAAAAACAACAAAAAAACAAGAGACAACGAAGAGCAGCACCAAAAATAAAATTTTGTGAGTATTTAGAACCAGAATTTTAGCTAATTAGATGGTTTTATGGTTTCCGCTGGGCTTAGTTGCAAATCCGTCTATATTCGCGTATCTATGTATTTTAATTTGGTTTTTAAAATAATTTTCCATGCATATTTGATTGGCAGCAGCGGCATAATTCATTCCACGAAATGTTTCCATTCCATTAAATTGCACAAGCAACAAGCAGTGTCTGACAAGAATACGCTTACGAAAAATGCGTTCCGACATGAAAACTCAAGAATTATGTAAATGCAAATCATATTTTGTTGCTCCTATGCATGCAAACAATTTTTTGCGCCATTATGCGCCATCAAGTATGCAAAGATATGTTTTACAGAGCCCAACCTCCACCTCCACGGGTATCCAGAGAGCGAGCGACAGGACAGGTAGCATCTCACCTGGCGGCTTCAGACATGCCAGCCAGCGTGTAGAACATGAGAATGTTCAGATTTATGTGAGCCAGAGCCAGTGACAGCTGCAGGCGCAGATTCGAAATGCGATGGATGGATGAAAGCACTTCCAGGAGCTGCCAGCTCCTGCTCCTGCTTTTGCTCCTGCTAATCCTTCAAGCTGTGCGAATCAGTTTTGGCAGTTGTCGTTGCCGTTCCCATTCACATACCCATCTAAGCCGGAAAGTTGAAAGTTTTCTGTGATGTAATCGCATTTGCTCGGGCTGTCTCTTTAATTAAATTTAAGAGACTGCCAACAGAAAATAAGGAAAGTTTCCTCCTGCTTGCTCTGGATGATGCTTACCCTGCCTGCCATGCGTGCAATATTTAACTTTCGAGATTTGCATTCAATCCACGCACCAAAACTTGTCCCGCACACACACACACATGAGCCGAACTCTGTCCTCGGCCCTGGTTCTGGTTCTGGCTACGGCTTGCGATTAAGATTGGGCTCTGGCAGTGGCTCTGGCCCTGTCCATAGCGTTTTTATTGGTAGATAGAAGTGGAGATGGGCAAATCCCCGGCATGCTTTTAGTAGACAAAATATGCGCCCCTGGCGCTAAGTTTTTCTGGGCGACATTTGTTACTTTTATATCCGCACGCAACCCCCCTAACGGCTCGTACCGTGGCAAATAAGATTAACGTTGCTCAATGTAGTGAGCCACATAAAGCCCATGGAGTGGGCCACAGATCCTATTCTGAGACTGAAACCGAAACCTAGCGTAAGCCCGAGCCAAAGCCAACGACACACACATGCCCGAGGTGTTTCGTTCAACATCAAGTGGCAATGTGGCACGTTTCGCGTCGCCCTACGCATCTACGTTCCACTTCACCCAAACATAATATGCGAACAATGTTTAAAAGTTTCGCTGGTTTCGGGTCGCAAATCTAATGCACAGGCCCCTGGGCCCCACTGCGCATAATTTAGGGTTTAAACATTTTTATTGCCCAAGCAGATGCCGCAATGAGCCGAGTTTTACGATCTGCCCGTCCGTTTGGAAGTCGATCCGTCGGTCACACACTTAGTCAGTTGAGCTGCATTAATCCCCTGCCACCATCAAACGCTCTCGTTCCACGTGCTGTGGCATAAATTAAATAATTGCCGGCCATGTGATTGACTAGCGGGACACTACGTATACGCCTAGTTGGTCCTTTGGTCAAATCCATGGCCTAAGCCGTCGCTACAAAAATTACATTTTCAGATCAGAGCCAAGTCTCTATCCCAGTGGCTGCAAGGAAAAATATAAAATATTAAAATTGTCACTGGCCTTGGCCCTGAGAAACTTTTAAGCAGCTTAAATGCTAATTAATTTCTAAAAACAGCCAAAACAGAACAGACCAAAGAAATGGAATTGTCAACATTTGTAGGCATGGAAGATACTCGTCCCAGTGCTCGTGCTCGTACTCGTATCTCCTACCGTCCAACTCCATTAACATTTAATTTTCGCTGGTGCTCCATTCAAATTTTGGGAGCCACTTCAACGAAATAAATTACAATCAAATGGCTGCGCCAGCCAGCGAAATGTGCTCCGGCAGCAGTAAAGTTTTATATTTCTGCCTTTAAAAAGGGAAAAAATTATTAAAAAATTGTGTAATAAAGGGCAGCGACACCGACTGACAGCCGGACAGGAGGAAGTCAGATGAAGAGCAGACATTAACCTCATGCAGCAGGAGAAGGAACAGTCGAAAAATGTTTAGTCATAAACATATTAAAAGCTACTTTGCATAAACTTTGGCCGTCAAGGCTTCTACATCTTAAAAGCCCGTCGCCTCTGCCGCTGCCGCTGCGGGGACACATTCTCCATTTGCGATTTATTGAAAAGGGGAAAAGCAAACGGCAAAAAGCCATAAAAAGCAAGTCCCCACCAGGGGGGGAAAGGGCTACAGAAACCAAAACGGAACAAAAGCAGAGCTGGGAAGGCTGACGGCCGCTTGACGACCTGACGACGACCAGTTGACGACCGGGGAGCGACAGCTAGGAGGGTGCGGGTACACCACCCATTCTTTATTAGCCGGGCCAGCTGACTGGTTAAAGGCTTCATTAAAAACACATTTCATGCATAAACGTTTTGGCCAAGTCCGCCGTCCGCCATTCGCTCGTTTCATTCGAATGCAGCACAACAGAAGTCAAATAAAAAGGCAAAAACGAACAAATACGATAATATTTTGCATTTGAAAAGCAGCTGTCAGCGTGGCAGGATGGGAAAACAAACTGAACCACTCACTGACACTGGAGCGTGAATTTACGAGTGTATGCCAGCGAGCTGAAAGTGTTGCCAACAATATGAAATTCCAGCTGATATCCTTTCTTGAAAAGATTTGTCTGTCTTGCGTAGTTTTCCAGCAAATGGCGGCGGGGAAAACTGTCAGCCATTCTTGTGGATCTATTCAAATGAAAAGGTTAGGAAAAAATATATGGAAAATATTTGAACAAATCGAAACTCTGCGACATGTAAACACTGTGAGAAGTGGCAAGTTTATTGGAGAGGTTTCACATTGAAACAATTACGGAAACACCGAAAAGGTTACCAAATTGGACAAATTATAAGAAATTAACATTTTTATAGGAAATGAATATGCCAAGAAAAACTAACTAAATTAATATTCCAAGAAAAATGGACTATTTTTATTAGACTATTAGAGGTTATAAAAAGCAGATAAAAGATGCTTGGTTTAATAGTTTAAAATTTCGGTGGGGAAATTAAAGCAGTTTCTGAAAAATCTAAATTATTTGCTGAAGCTTAAATAAAACTCTGCGAGCCGAATATCTCCCCTGAAGAGAGGGAATATGTAGGGATATGTATCTTTGAGGGTGTAGGCGGCGGCCCTGTCCATTTCCATGCTGACTTTAAAGAGGGTCCTCCGGCTGATTGGATTTGGGTAAATATATTCGTGTAGCTTAGTTTATCAAAGCTGCGACTTGTTTGTATTTTTTTTGGGAGGCACGGCGTTTGCGTGTCAGCTGGTGTCTAAGCGCGGATAAGCAAAATATTTACACTGCAGCAAAGCGCAATAGGGCGAAAAGGCGAATAGGACACGCGGCTTGTGCTTGTCCAGTCACAGACCCTGAACCAGTCCCAGACCCATCCCAGAGTTACTGACAGAGAGATCTATCTGGGAGTATATAATCAAGTTTCAATTTCCAGCGAAACAAAACAACTTCACAGAGTGTCTGGAATTTTAAGCAAAGCTCTCAAAGAATTGGGATATGTCGAGAGTGTGAGTGGGAGTAGCTACAGAAAAACGGCAGAGAGAAATACAAATAGAACAAGCAGGCAACAAAGAGCCAGCGAAATGTACACAAAAGGCTGCATTTGACAGGAGGCAGCCTGCCGGGGCAGGAAATGGAACTCGGCCAGGACGCTGCCCCACACACACACACACTCACACACACATCCACATCAAAAGCACACGCTGCACGCATCGATGGTCCTGCTGCTGCTGCTGCTGTTTGGGCTTCTGTTACTGGTCTCCGTCTCCCTGCAGCAAGTAGCACCCAGCATTCAGTTCATTATGCCACTAGAACAGTTTAATGTCGTTTAAAGAGTCACTGCCACAGCACAGCGCGAAACAAAGCCACAAAATGTGGACAAAATAGGAAGAGGCCCTGCCCCCAGGCAGCCGCAAGGGTTCTGACTGCGGACAATGGCCGCTCCACATTGTGAATTTTTGTGAATTTGTGTGTGTGTGTGTCTCAATGTGTGCCAGTGTGTGTTTCGGTATATAAGCAATTTTCCATTTTTGTCCTTTTTTTTGGTTCTGCTTCTTGAAGTTTTCGCTTTTCGCTTTGTTACACGCTGACAGGCGACGGCAACTATGAAAGCGAAACGTAATGAAAATGGCAACAAACAAAATAATTGAAATTTGGTTTAGCCACGGCAGCAGAGAGGCAGCAGCAGTAACCATGAAAAAATTGGCCAAATGAGAACGAATGCCAAAACAAAAGGAGCAGCGGCAAGATGGCCAGAACCGAGCCAAGACAGAGGCGAGCGAGCCTTTAAAACCCCTCAAAAGAAGGAATGCTAAAAAAAACCTCTAGAAATAAGCCAGGGCGGTTTTCCTTAAGCCAGAATCCCAGACACGGGCGGAGACAGAGTGAGAGAGAGAGGGAGCGAAGGAGCGAGGGGATCGGGCCGAAAGCAATGGGCAGGATGACAATGTCGTCGTATTGTGTGGAGATTTGTCAGTTGATTTTGTTTTTTACTTTTTTGTTCCTTTCCGTATTTTATTTTTTGTTCGCTCGTTTCTGTGGAAACTTCCTCGGCCGTTGCAAATTAAATTTTCCAATCCGCAACGCCCATTCTTTCAGCTTCTGCCTTAGCTTCTGCTTCTGTTTCAGCTTTGACTTTGACTCTAAGTCTGACTGTAAGAGACGGGTTCTCCTAGCTACAAGAATATTCAATTTTGCCTAATTTTCCAGTTAAGTTGAAATCTTGTTGGACGCGAAACAACAAGAAATGTCAATGATTGGAGACCTTGAAGAGTGCTTCAGATAATTCCACATATTTCAGCTGCTCCAGTGAGGAGTTGCAAGTCAAAATATAAGTCAGAATCTCATCTTCTTGGGCACACTCATCCAGTGCACAGAAAAACATTTGGCCACTTTGTTTCAGTTTCAGAGAAATATTCGGAGATTGCCTTAACCGGAGCAGGTTCCTTTTCCGACGCGACGGAACTTATGGATGGATATCACCTCAAGAAATACAAACACACACCCACATCCATATGTACAAGCTCACACACGCAAAAGCGAATGCAAAATGACAAAATAAATTTAGTTCTTAGCTTCGTGCCAAACAAGCATGGCCAAGGGAAAGCTCTGCAAAACGAGATTCCAATACGGATCTGCTGCGATTTAAACTTGTCCAAAGTCTTGGCAATGCCTCCCACATCCCACCACAGCGGGTTGCCAAGGAATTTGCACTAGTGTGTGTTTGATTTCCATGTGGATTTCTCATGCATAATTTTAAGTGTTGCCTACTTTGCAGGGGAACGCTTTAAATAATTCAATCGGCTGATCCACGTTCCTTTAACTTAATCTTTAGCATGGCCCACGGCCAGAGCCAAAGCCACAGCCAGAGCCACAACCACAGCCGAATGTCCAATTAGTTATCTGCTGGTGTACGTCTATATATATATATATGTTTAATTGATTTGCCTAATTACAGGGGAATTCTGTCACAGATACACGATGGGGGTGATTACGAATCCAAGTCTAATTGTAGCCAACAGGTAATTGCTTATATCATTGCAGGGTGCTGTGCCCCTGCCCGCTCACCCATACACACCAGCACAGGCAGTACACCTTGTGGCAGCTTGTGGGGTGGCGTGGCCCTGTCGCCTGATCAGGGACGTGGCATGGCCAGCCCAGCCGCAATTCCTATTCGTATTTCTGTGCACTGCATTTTTCATCATCAATTTTTGAGCGGCGACAAGCTCAAAGCAGGAGACTGAAAAAGGTTGAAAGAGAAAGAGGGTAAATCCAGTGCGAGTCAGATGAAAAACATTGCACACGTTGACAGCATATCAAAAATGCAAAAAGTGCTTTTCATCCTCCTCTAAAGCTGCTACCTCGCTACCCCGCGCCCACAGCAACGTTTCATCTTTAATTTGGGGAAAATTCTCAGACACGATTTGATAACCTTGAAGCGGCTGACACTGTTCCCGGGTGTATGTGCGTGTGTAGTTGTGTGTGTTGCCACGCCCATTGAAAGGCAAACGCCTTTATCGTCCTTTCCATCGTCATCATACCACAAATTTCTTGTCTTGCCATCAAACGCAGACTTTTTAATGGAAACGTGTTTGTTTTACCAAATTTAAAATGGGCAAAAAGCAAAAAGCTCGTAAATTGCAGTCCGAAAACTGCGACCAAGCCAGACAGAGAGACAGAGATAGAACCAAAAGCAAGAAAAAGATAGAGAGCTTTACCTTACATCCATCTGCAGCATATGTCAAAATTTAATGGTCGCAACACCCACAGAGAGCAAAAGAACGACCAACACCAAGGGGAGCAATAAAATTAACAAAACTAGAGGCACAAATTACAGCCACATCAAGCATATCTTTACTCTGGCATTTCGGTTGTGGCATCATTACCATTTCTTCCATTAAAGCCTTGTCTCCTCCAGCCATGGAACACCATGGAATCATGGTTAGAGCCTGACTCCTCTAGTCCTCCTATATGGAGGCGGAGGCACACACAACTTTCTCCTCGATGTTTTATGGTCAACAAAACTTTACGCTTTTTTATGGCCTGCCAGAAGTATGGCTGATAAACGCACACCAGCAGCGAAGTTATTCAAGCGAATGGATATCGACGGTGCACATACCCGTCAGAATTAGAATCTATGATTGTACGATTTCACTAAGGAAAGGCAGCATGATTGGAGACTCCACTAAACATAGGTTTCTTGTTTATGGGAAGAGTCTGTCTGTTGTCGAAGGGCTCAACACTAAATATGTGAATTTTTCCGAAGTACTTGGTTAGTCCTCAATATGATTTCCATAACCTGATTTATTTTAAAGACTAATTTGGTATCCTTCCACATGTCACAACCTTAATTTACATCAGCTACAGGGTAGGAAAATCAGAATTTATAGCATTAAGCAAGTGGCACAGAGCATGGCTTCTGATCAGGTGAAACTTTGTCCGACTTCGAAGTCTGGGATTCAGAAGAGACTGCCAGGGAAAAGTTTTGCTTTTAATTGCCCCGACAGTCGGGCGACGTTTAAGTTAATTATGCCTCGATTTGGCTGCGAGTAAACAAATTAATTAAAAAGCAAACAGGTTGATGATCTCTCTCCGGCTCCATCCGAGCCACATACTCATACTCGTACTCGTATACATCCATTCTTCTGCTTTTGTCAGCAGCTGGCAAATGTCGACGATGCGATTCGCCTTTTGTTTAACTTATTTATGTAGGTTCCTCTGGCTTTTCTTTCCATTGCATGTTCTTCCTGCTGCCTCGGCCGCTGCTGGGGCACACATTAATGTTAATTATTGAGGCAAGTGACAATTTGAGTGATTTCACTTTGGACAACAAAAACAGGCAGGGCAATCAGAGGGCCAGGTCCACAGCACAGTAGAGACAGCAAATCATTCTGACCAACACTCTTTGGCTTTCGACGATGTTGAGCAGCAGGAGGAAGTGTTCTGTCATTTGTTATCTGTTCAGTTTGACATATAGCTACAACAAAAAGCGTTTTACTCGCCATACAATTTTTTTGGGTTGTGTTTTTTTTTTTGGATTGCGACAACGTGGCCGCATCGTTTTCCCGCGCAGCCACATTGCCAATTACCCAGACACACAGGCAGACACGACACCGATAGAGGCACGCACACAGTGCCGGAGATGGCACCGATAGACACACACACACACACACACACAAACACACTGGAGTGACAAAGGGAGGGGCGTAGAGAGAAAGAGAGAGAGAGAAAGAGAGCGCGTGAATCGTGTGAAATGTCAACACTGTGACATGGCAAAGTGGAAATGGTAATTGCGTGTTAATTGCTTTACGCGTTCCAAGTGCTTTCACCATGCACACGGGGGCAAACAGACTCCTTTCTCTTTTTTCTTCCTTTCACTTCATTCCACCACGCAACGCAACTAATCAATCTCCCACTTCATGGCAATATCCACATCCACACACCCATACACATTGCACTCCCCACAGCCATAGCCACAGCCATTGCGATTGCGTTTGCCACAGATATAGCCATAGCAGAGATTCATCCGTTTACAGATGCAGCTAGCTGGCAGCAGAGTGCAAGTGCAAATTGCGTTTGTCGGCGTTGGGCCATTGCTAAGGCTGTAACACGTTGCGTATGAGCAATTTCTTTGCACGTGAGTGTGTCCATGGTGTGGTGTGGAGCAGTGTGGTGCGTGACTATGCCCGCCTATTGAATGGAATTGATTTCTCAGCAATTTTCCTCTATGGAAATACAGACATATAAAGAGAGAGAGGGAGAGAAGAATGAGAGTGTTAGTGTTAAGAGGAATTAAAAAATTTCAATCATTGCTTAAATATGCGAAATGAGATGGAAAGAAGTTCAGTTAGGCACATGCAATCGTGCCAATATGCATAACTCCAGATTTAAATGGAAATTAATTGAAAATTTATAGAAAAGGCATAGAAAATGGCTATACAAAAGCTGACACTTTTGTTGAAGCTTCTCTCAGTTCTAACAATCGAACAATCACTTCTGAACTGCCCCACAATCCACTCTCCTGTACTCTTCTGTCTCCTGTCAGAGAACCAATTTAATCTGAATGCCATAAACAATTTACAAGGCATTCAAGCCTAAATTCATTAACTATGATTGTGCTTAGCAAAAAGCCATTTGATTATTGACATGGAAATGCCCCTCCGGCCCCACACAAGGGATATCACTTCGGGTGACATGTCAACATGTGTTTGAGCCCGAGACCCTCCCATCCAGCTCCGAAGACATTATGACTGTCAACATGTTTATTATTCACCTGTGCATGAACACAGAGGCCAAGTTTGGCACATTACGCGAAGAGAATAAGCGGAGAGCGGCTGCTGAGCGGCCTGGAGAGGGACAAACAATTGGCAAAAACAGCACTTGGGAAGCTGGGCAAAAAAATGTAATAAAAGTTCACAAAATGCGACGTGTTTGCTTAAGTATTTTTCAGTTGGGAGGAGGAGTTCAAGCCAAGAGAATGGGATGTAGCTGGTTCTAGGGGTAGGTGTCGAGTTCGGCAGCCCTCTACCGCGGCCCCGTGCTGATTGTGATAAATGCGACAAAGACATGTGTAAAATATGCTTCATGTGCGCTATTATTGCGTTTTATGGCCCACGGGGACGGAGCACACATGCACGGCCATCCCCGGCACACACCTGTGGGCCCCACTTGGCAATACACATTCCGAGATGTCGCCGTGAGGGCTTTTCCCCCTCCCTTTGCTGACTTGTCGAAATGCTGCAAAGTGTTTGAATATCTTGAGCGGAAGCATTTCGAGAATGGCGGAAATTTATTTTTTAATTATAAGTATTTGCACTTGAGATGGGTTCTCGCTGGTATCTCGAGATCATTGCGGTCCCACATGGCCATTTTCGACCCCAGAGCCGCAGAGCAGTGTAAAGTGAGCATTCGTATTCGCAGACGGAGTCGGCAGAGAATCATCTCTCCCCATGGCCACATAATCCATAACGGGGAGCACAGAGCAAACATCGCACCGAGCACATAATCAAAGGAAGCCCCAAAAAACAGACATAAAAAAAAACAGGGAACTGAAAAATTTCCCTAGAGTCGAGCTGAAAATATACAAAAATGGTAGGGAAAACTCAGAGCTAGAATTGTTTGCCTAAAAAACGCATAATGCGTATACACACACATATACACACAGATTTCTATATATGTGTTGGCTATACACAAACACACGAGCAAAAGAAGACATAAAGCATGTTTGCTCAGCATAAACGGAGAATTTAAACCGAATTTCAACAGTGAAGAGAGGGGGAGAGGGAGAGGCAAAGGCAGAGAAGAGACACACAGACGGACAAAGTGCAGAGTGGGGAGTGAGAGATGAAACAGCAAACATTTTAATAATAGCCGAAAAACCGAAATGCCCCAAAAACGGAGCCACGCCTCGCCACAAAAGCCTCCTTATCCGCAGTCAAAAGGGAGCCCCAACTTCATCACTTCAATGGGGACAGCTTGTTTATGATGGAAGCCCAAAGTCAATCCGCACCCAACATCCAGTCCCGCCTCCCTTTCATCCACACACAACACACCATTCCGTTTGAGCCGCATTCCCTTGACGCGGCTGAAACCCTTTTTTGTGTGCGACTCAAATGATTTTTTTGTGTGGCTTTTGAAAGAATTCTCGTATTGCGTGCGCCTTTGGGCCATCTGCAATTAAGGAAAAAGTACAGTGAAAGCTTCTATTAGGGGACAGCTATTGCAGGATGGTGCACAGCAATACATAACTTTTAGACGTTGACGGATTAAATGATGCATAAAAGCGTACAGTTGAGATTTGCCCTAGATTGTATCCACTAACAGGTGAGAATTCCCTTTTCCATCTGCAGAGCTTTCCCTGTTGTTAATTGTTTTTCTGTTCTCCGTTTTATCCGTGCACCCTTTGTGCGGTATTCCTGTTTTGCAGGATAATCAATTAAGCAAAGTGCACTCCAATGTGCGGAGAAACGCAACGCGAGAGGCAGAAGCCGGTAAAGTAATGCAAATAAATGTTGGCAACTTCAGCGACTGGCATACGTATACGCGGCGTATACGCAATGTAAGTGCCACTTGGTGGTTGGTTCTCCCTTCTTCCTGCCTGCTATTCGGGCTTTCTTCTCTCTATTTTATTTGAATTCTGCCCTCGGTTTTTTTATTTTTATTTTTTTATTTTTTTGTTGGCAGCACTTAAGTCGGCCATTTCATAAAATAAACCATTAAAAAAGAAACAACATGAAGTGGGCAGTGGGAAAAGGAGATGTGTGGGGAGGCGCCGCATTAATTGCATTTTAATTAATTTCTGCTCCTTTCCACTCGTGTGTACTTATGTGTTGCATATGTAATTACTGCTGCAGCGGTAATTGCTTTGGCCAGGTAACAAGCAGCCGCTCTTAATGCACTCCGTTTGCGCAACATGAACATTTATTATGCCAATGCAGACACAAACTCGTATGTGGATATGAGTACACTAAAATCTCAGGCGGGGTCACATGCCAAACCATAGCAAAAGTTATACCATTTGCCTTTAGCATTGAACAAACAGAATTAAATCCGTTTGCACTTGGACTCTGAAACTCTCGGTCAAGGTCCTGACATTTGGCATTCATTGGTTCGTAGCTTCCGTCCCTCGTTTTGGCATAATAATGCGATTAAAACTGCCACTGTTCAAGTGCTCGAGCAACAGTTGCAGCGGCAAGAACAATAAGCAGGTGAATCACAGCCAGAACTTAGGCCAGGACCAGGGCAAGGGCCAGGACCAGGACCAGGGCCAGTGCCAGTAGAGGACCCGACAGCAGATTCGCTAAGCTGGCTAAAGCCTAGGAGAGTTTCTGTCTGTCTCCCGCCCAATCCTCAACGGTCATTGCCGGCGGCACTGTCGAGCAAATAAACAAACAATTAAAAATAAAAGCGCCAGAACAAAAACTACTCAGAAGAGGGGAAAACCACTTGCAGAGCCACAACGAAGTGGCTATACCCTAAGCGCTAAGTTCCCGCCTCGATCCACAGTAATTCTATGCTTATCGCCAGGCAAAGCCACTCAGGGTAGTCACAAAGCCCGACTAGTATTCCTCTCTTGTGAGGATAGCGAGCGTAGGGCGATGGGAAAGAATTTCAGTCAACGTGCCGCATGAGTGTTGTGTCTGCTGTGCTATACTTTGCCTCCACGAGAGCTTTTTCCACTTTGGCTGCAGGTTTTTTTATCCAGCCATCACCCAGTGGCTCCGACGCACAGGTAAACAGAGCAGTGGAGCACCCACACACACACACAGACGTGTGTGAAGGCGGGGACTTAAAGTGCGTAAATGAGCAAAATACACATCTGCACATACATATAGGCACAGACAAAGGGGGACAGTGGCGGCAGGGGAGGCTTAATGGTGGATGGGCACACACGGCCAGGGGCACAACGATGAAACAACAACATAGTGTGGCGGCTATTATGCGTATATTTAACATTTATTTCTGCCAGACAGAGTGGGCGAGTGAGAGAATGAGTGGCAGGATGTACACACACACACACACTTGCTATACATACATACACAGAGGGATATACAGATGCGGATACCGACACAAGACAGAGCATAAATCTCATCGTGCATTCATCAATGTCAAGCCACAAGTTTGCTTTTCATTTGTTATGGCTTCGCTGCTTGGCGGTGTTTGTGTGTCCGTGTCCGTGTCCGTGTAGGGATCCATACATATGTATGAGTGAATGTACTCCGGCCTGGGCCTGTGTGTGTGTGTGTTTTTTGTTGTATTGTTTAGCACATAAAAAGCCAGAGACGGCATAGAAATCTTTAACGAGAGTTATTCGAAGAATTTCCGGTCTGGCGGTGTTCGATCAAGAAACGGCAAAAGGATAACCGACAGAAATGGTAAAAAGACAGAGACAAACAATTGACAAGGTATAGCAGACAGCAGGAAAGCGAGGTAATATTTTTATAAATTTGACTCTGAATAACATGCAAATCACTAAAAAGAATGAATCGAATGAAAGATTAGCTACAATAGATAATGGTTGGCACAAAGCCGATAACTGACAACAACTGTCGCATCCCATATATTTAATCAGCCCCGAACCTCTAGATAAATAGCAATCGCACCTCGCCCTATGAATATGGCTAAAGGGACGTTCATTGTTTTGCCATTCTGGCCATTCACATTTGCATTTGGGGCAACACTTATTCGCACATCATGCTCCCATTTCTTGGCCACACACGCTCTAACCCACACACGTGCATGGATTCAATGCCTTGAACTTCGGCTGAAAATATACTCAGGTGAGGCCATTGCCGAGAGGCGGAGAACGGCAGACTGAGTGATTGTTGGGCTCGTTCTTATGGCTCAAGCAATTGATTTGCATATGCACACTGCACCCACTCCCTTTGCCCCACTCACATGCTGGCCTGGAGCTCCTCTTGTAAACGAACAGAGGAACAACTGCAATCGAAATGGTTGCCTCTTAAAACTTCATGGCATTGGCAGTTAAAACGACAATTCCCGAGCGCAACTGTTCATAAACATTGAGTGCAGGAGCCCGAGCGGCAATGGCAGCAACAAAGGCAAAAAGAAAAGAAAAACCAGCCCCTGCGAACTGAAGGCTCTAATACCCTTGTAGTTTGATCGGAAGTCCTGTTTAAGCACTGGCTACACTGACAAAAAGGAACCTTCTCAGTAGAGAGCCGTAGAGAGTAAAGTAGTAGAGTAGAGTAGAGAGTTTCGTGCAGATCGCTCAACATATTTATATATAATTTTTACTGATATTCAAACTGTTGGGATCAGAGAGATCAGTTATAATCTTTCAATGTCAGCGATCGTTTCTACAACAGCTAACAGAGCTAAAATCAGGCGACATTCGGCATTTATAGATCCGAGAACATTCCTTTATCCCCATAAAGTAAAACTAAGTTTGAGTAACAGCAAACTAAAGGACGAGAAAGGTGAAAGGGAAGCGGCTCTCTGTACAGGACTCTTGATTTCGGCCAAAGGGATGATTACTTTTGTGCCTGGCACGCTTCAGGGAATAATTAGGATACCCTGAGTGAAGCGTAAAGCAAAGAACAGAGGACCGTAAGCAAACACAGCCATGGCAAGGCCATCGGGGATGGTGAATGGGAGGATTGGGGAGGGGCTGGGGTGGCTGGCAAGGAGAATGCACAAGTCGATTTTATTTAATTGCGCACAGCCACAAAATGCACCCACGTCCCCCTCGCTGCCGAACAGTGCAACCAATTCTGGTTTTACGAGCACCAGGCGCCAGATTCCAGGCAGGCAGCTATCGCCAGTGTCAACATGAGCGCACCCACATTAAGCGGTTCATTCCAGGCCCACCATTCGACTCCGTCTGTCCCCATCCATGAAATGAGATGACAATGGCTGGAAAAAGGCCAAATCTGTCTGCACTATAGGCCCTTAAATTTTTGATGTTCACGATTTGGCAGGGCTCGGACTTGGTATCCGCTCTTGGCTGGAGTCCCAAAAGCAGTTTGTGCTGTCCATTCCCAGCGGCAAGATGTGTACTTAAAGCTGGCTAAAACATCTCACTACCATGTCGAATGCGGGGCGGAAACCAGGGGATAAAAAGATAAGTTTTCCCAGCTTCAATCGAATGCAAATGAGTGGGGTTCGCGCCTGATTTGCCTCGTGGCATGCGCTGGGTTCACACCTCAGTCAGTCGATTCAATTGAAACGTTCAAAGCTAACAGGCTGCAAAACAGCCGGAAGCTCAACTCACTCGAGCCATTTTGGGTTTTCCTCGCCCACTCTCTGTGTGCGTGTGTGTGTGTCTGCTTCTGTAAAAGTTTTCCACCGAAAGCCAAACGTGAAATCCAGGCGAAAGTATAGCAAGCAAGACAGCAGCAAATCATTTGTAAACACCCGACATGGGGCACGAGGCACGTCAATTGGAGCCGGAGCCGTAGCCGTAGCCGGAGCTTGAGCGAGAGGCTGAGGCAGAGCCACCAGGCGGCAGGCGGCAGACGGCAAACGGCAGGGAAGCCAAACACACAAATCAAAAGATAAACGGTCAGCCAGGGAGACAAAGATGAAAAATTGTGTTCGTATGTGCGGCTGGGGAGGTGGACAGAAGTGGAGCTGCCAGTGGTCGACCCAGAGGACCCTAGACAGCATGTTGCGTAAATAAAGTGCGAATTTCCAAAAGCTCTGCAGACAAATGAGCGACCACTCAAGATGACAAGTGACCGTCCATGATCGAAGCCAACAGCAACAGTAGCGGAAGCACCAGCAGCAGCAGTGGCAGTGGCAGCTGGAGCTGGTCCTCCTCTCATTCCACCACTCATCTGTTAGTGTCAAACATATGGAGGAGCACAGGATCAGGCATATTTAGGGGAGGGTCTCCGCCTGAGGGTTATGCCAATCAAGCTCTCGACAAAAACTTTGCAATATAAATATACAGCAAAAAAATTCCCCAATAGCAAATTGAAAAAATTCTTCGGAAGCAAAAACTTTGCCATTCCATTCCCGTTGCGTCTTTTATTTATTTTTTTCATACCCTTTCCGAGGGTATTCTAATTTTGCCCAGATACTAGCATTACAGCAAAGGATGGGAATTAGGATCCTATATGTGCATATGTATTCTTGATTAAATGAGCAGAATATATGTTCCTATATGATTAGGCTGAACAGAGCCTTGTTTTTCACACAATAAGTCTTTATGTAAATACATATATATATAACCAGAAACCGCTAAGATCGTATCACATATATAACAAGTAATTCGCATAAAACAATTTATTATAAAATATACTCGTAGCTGCCATAAGAAGGATGGATCCACAAGGGTATCCGAAGATTGTGTACCTTTCTCTCTGGCTTGTGGGTGTTGGGGGTTGGGTTGCGCCGAAAACTTTGGGCTCTGCTTTAAATGTCGATAAAAGTTTGTTGGTAATAATATTTACCTCCCTCCAGGAGGCGGACTCCGTCTCCGACAGTAACAAGTCCTGGGGCGTTGTTTCGCTTAATCTGTTGGATTGCTATTTTCAATAATGATTATTAGCCACATCTAGCACGGAGATGGAATCCCTTCCCACTTTGAAGGGCAGCCGGAGTAAAAGCGGACGGTTTATTGAAATATTCAACATATTTAGCATGGCTGCCGAGGAGAAAACTTAATTAAATACATTAAAAGCTGATTAATAACAAAATGAAAATCAAACATCACATTGCCGAAGGGCAAAAATTTTCCTCATTAATATTAACAACTTCATTTAAGCCTGCACCATCCTCCACTTCCTCCCCGCCGGACTCCGCCAAAATGTCCATCGTCTGGACAAATTATTTTTGCAATTATGCAAAGTAGCTGCTAGTCGGACATTGTTGATGCTCTTGGGGGTCACCCCCCGCTGCTGCTGTTGCTGCCGCTGCCGTTCACGCCACCGTCAATGCGTGCACAAAGTTTGATATTAATAAATTTTTAATCAAAAGCCTCGGCCTGGCGTCAACTTGTGTGAAGTGGTTGCGGTTGGGCCACGGCTCTCAGTGCGTATGTCAGATGGTATATCCCCACAAACTGGCCTGCGGTGGATGCGGCTTAATGGCAACTTCGCGGTCCCGCCAAAGGTTAACTTAACCCGTTAAAGGACGGTGCTTTCCCACACGGAAGTAAGGAATTTAATGAGACTCTACGGCTTAAAGGTATAAATATAAATACGGCTCATAGCTTTAGGTGGAATGAAATCAATTAATACCGAGGCCTGGCCTTGGCATTCTTAATCGATCTCCCAGATATTTCAGAGTTGATGTCTTCGGTTTTAGATCCTGACGATTATATCATATATGCATTTCTGATTTTGAACCAATATCAAAACAGTCCAAGGGTTAACTGACTTACGTTCAGTATGCACATATGTACGGTACAGTACCAATAATTTTCCTTCCACTGCCTTTTCCTCTCCGGCCGCACCGCACCCCATCGATGATTCAGGATACCCCTCCACTCGGTTCACGTTTATTTGCATGAGAAAAGAAATCACGTCGCACACGTGGCCGACACGCAAATCTTTGAGGCATGCCTCGGTCGGTGCTACATGCCCTTGTACACAAACAATTCTCTAACCATGCATACATATTTATGTATATATGTATACTGTACAATCTACATGCATGTAACAGAATGTGTGTAGGTATGGATCTGGCTTTTATGTTTTCGAATTGTACGCAAGAGCGTAAAATCATCTTTAAACATCCTACTCGGGTTCCATTTTCAGTCTTTTTGAAGAATGCATGAAAAGGTTGTATCCCTTTTATGGTGGCTTATCTCTATGGCACCCTCCTTCCTGCTGTTGTTTTGTGACTAATTGATTGAGGAGTGCCAAAAGTGGTATGCCACACCCTGACACTGTCCCGCAGCCACACTCTCGGCTGTACGAAGCAAGCTACAACAGCAGCAGCATACATAATGCAAAGAGGCAGAGATGAGTGCCGAGTGTTGCAGCTGCAGCTGCTGCATTACCTGCAACTCGGAGGCAAGTGGCAGGAAATGGTGGAAGTCTGCGGAGGGAAGGCGCCAAGGGGGCGGCAGTCTGTGCAAAAAGCATTTCAAGCTGTGTGGCACATATAAAATTTATGCGAGCCTCGCAAATGTTGTGGCGCTATGGGTTGACTACTGCACACCACTGCACACAGCCACACAAACACACACACACAAACAAACGGAAGAGGGACACACGCACAAGGCTCATAAATTTTTATTGTGTGGTAAAGATGGCCTGCTTCCTCCCTTAGCCCCCCTCCCACAGCATCCACCGCTCCCATCATCACTGGGCTTATTTTTGGTGGGAAGACGGTGTCCGTCGTCCGGCCCAAGGCCCAAATAAACAACAATCCATAGCCCGGTTTTGGGCGCACAAATAGCGTACGAAGGTTCTGGAGGATGGGGGATGGATACACACAAAGTAATGAAGCAAAGTGCCTTCGCACGCCATTCAGCGCGAAATCAACTGGTCCTTGAGTCCCCGAGTCCTGAAGTACAGATTGCAGTTGTTGTTGTTGCTGTTGTTGCCGCTAGCAAATAAATTCATTTCACTGTCTGGAAACGTCTGACGTATGGACAGCGAGGACTTTGTCGACGGATGCCTTGGCCCTAGACATGCTGGTGCAGGAAGTGTTATTTAAATGCAGGATATTGTATAAGGAAATTTATATCATTCCGCCCTGACATTAAAGAAAATATAGAGCTATACGGATATACATACATTCTCGTATTCGCACAGCGCGTGGATGGTAGACAACGCTGCTCAAAAGTAATTAAAAGCCAACAATGCCGCGCCATATATTTTATTACGGGACTAGCAGAACTTTCCACTTGCCACAGCTCTGTGTTCACTGTTTCAATGGAATGCCCCCCGAAAACGCTTTAAATTCATTAATTGTCTCAATAATCCAACTTTAAATCTTTCAATTTGTTTGGCCCAAAGCCAGCCATTTCTGGTATTTTCGGTAACAAATAAATTTAAATATTTCATGTACTTGCGGCCTGATGAAAACCTCTCGAAACATCGCAATATTTAATCGAATTACAATTCAAACTAATTCCCAACATGGCCAATATTTGCGTACAGTTTTTACACGCTCTCTTAATTTTCGCAATCGAAAAGTTTTGGATTAAACAAACATAAAAGTACAACTATTTTAATCTCCGCTTTGCCAAAGGGTTGGTTAGAAAATTTTCCCTCACTCCATGCATAGGGACTCCTCAGTCATCCCACGAGCAGCCAATAGATCTGCAATATTTTCCTATGAATATTCAGATTGTTGGCTACAAATGAATATAATATATACATTATATATTCCAGTGAAAAAAGTTTATATTTTTCCACAAATTGTCAGCTTTAGACATTTTATATTCATATACGAGTATATTAAACCCGGTTTTTTGTTGTTGTTTTCAATTGGAATAAATTTTGATTTGAAGCTGTCATAGCAACAAGCAAAATCCCTTTGACAGAGTATCCCCGACATCGACTAGCCCGCATTTCCAATTTTCCTGTTTTTGGTTACCGATTTTACTTTTGTTTTTTTTTCTTTTCTAGGATACAAAATGCATTCAAATTTTTTTTTTTCACGCCCGCGTTTCAATTAAGCGGGAGTTAAAATGTTTGTACATTTCCATGCGTGCTTTTATTTGAATGGTTTTAGAAATATAGCCATACAAATGGGAGAAACAGGGCAAGGAGGTACAGTTCTCGTTTAACTGGTGAATGTTGCGGCTTGAATAATTTAACAAAAACTACAAGGCATTGAATATTAATGAGCAATTAGAGAAGAGCCCTCGACAAATGCTAATAGCTATGACCAGGCTAATTGCAATTCGAATTTCCAACGCTGCGTATGGGTAATATTTATGGTACCCTCACAGCAGATTCATAAACCATCCAGAGAACAGAGAAGGAGAGAGAGAGAGAGAGTTAGCCAAAGTGCCGACACAGACTCGAGCGATATAAATTATTTGCAGTAGACTGATTGGCAAAAGCAATTGCAAGCCAGCACCAGCGACTGCAATGGCAGTACGAGGTGTATTGTAAAAAAGAGAGGGGAACCGAACTGAGCATGGATAATGGAAAATGGGAAACAAAACAGTCAGGCAATCGAGCTGATGCTGTATACATAACAGCTGCAACCGCAAGCGGGGAGTTCCGTGCCAGTGGCACTGTGTACGACTGTGGCATGAGACATGGGGCATGTAGAGGCAGTATGAAGGCTGGCAGGCTAGCAGACTGGCGGACAGACTTGCAGACGGTAGTCAGGCCAATGAAAGGCCGTTCAGGACGTGGAAACAAGGCGCAAACCGTCGACTGCAAAGATAGAGAAAAATGGTGCATGAAATGAAGCGGAAGTGGTGCAAAAAGGAACCGACAACAGCCCATACAGAACCGGAGCACAGACAGAGTGCGGGTGCGAGTATGGCCGATTGTCTCCAGTGGGTGGGTGGTGGTGTGTCGGCAACCAGCCACTTACACTTACAGAGCTGGACTAATATGAACATTAGTATCTTCAGTATGCATGTGAACAACTGATAAATGTCTGGTCGTGTCTGAATCTATATGGACCTGAGTGTGTGAGAGCGTGTGTACTGGTATGTTACTGTGTATGCGGTAAATCAAATCGAGCGTCGCATGAAAAATGTATGCCATTTATTTTACTTTATTTTATTCCATTTCATTCACTTTTTCCTTACTTCTAACCTCCCCTTTGCGAGCAGCAAACAGCTGGCATTGGCAGGGGCAAACAATGTGACATCGCTTTGGTTTGCATTCAGAAAACTGCACTTCTATAGGCCACAAAAGCACACACTCACACACAAACACACAAGCCTCCAAACAGGCACACTCATATGGCGTGCATAACAATTGTGTTCTGTGGCCTTATAGGGGGGAGATTGACGAGTTCTTTGGCAAGCGGTGTGGATATTTGAGCTTACAAAATGTGTCAAAAAATGCATAATTTTATTTTATTGTCATGGAATACGAACGAGTAGGAACAAGTATTGAATGTGCTCCTCTATTAAGTTAATGAACATCGATCATCTGCTTCCTACTTCCTGCTACCATCACATTGACAACGCGTCGTTCAGCCCTCGATTTTTACCTATTCGCTTGATTTATGACTTGGCAGAGGGGCAAACAAGAACGAAAAGTAAAGAGTGCGTTTGGTAACTATTTATTCCCTGGCAAAAGGCGGCAAGGCAAGGCAGCCACAACTATTGCATAGATAGGCAATTTTCGTAATTGCTGCGATGCGGATATGAATAGGACAAGGACAGGGACAGGGAGGGCAGGGAGGGTAAAGGGAAGGGCCCACAGCCTGGGCCAGAAGTAGAGTGCGGTGAACCAAAGTTGATTTATAGCCCGGTGTGTGTCCTGGTCGGTGGCTTCAAAGGACACACTGCATAAATATGCGATAAGCCCCCTCCCCGACTATAAAAACGAGTGACATGCTCACACACGCACGCATACAGTGAAAGTGATAGAAAGAGGGACACTCAAAGACACACACACAGATAAACACACACACAGATACAGTTGGCATACTGCTGCATAATGTATGCGGCAGACGCGGGCTGGACAACTTACGAACCGCAACAAGTGCACTCAGCGCAGATGGAAGAAAAAGGGGGAGGTGGTGCAGAGAAGCTTTAACGATAGCAGGCAGGTGCATCTGTGTGTGTTTACGTCTGTGTGTGTGCATTTAAGCGACATGTGTTGTCTTCACACTCAAATGCACTTCAAACGAGCCACGCTCACATACTGACTCTTACCGATGCATACATACCCACCTACATCAATCCATCCATCCATCTATCCAACTATTCGTGGTCTCCCCTGTGCCGTGACCAAAGTTCCCCGGAACACTCATGGCTGGCATAAACTTCCGCATTAAATCGACTTTGAACTTGAAACTGTTAGTTACATGGTCACTCACAGTCACAGTCACAGACACAGGCAAACACAAAAGCAAACAGGCATACACATGCATATGCATATATGCCCATACACGATAGTGGCATTTGAAGGTTATTGTGCGGCGGCTGGTTCAGCACGGTTTCCACCCAACATGGTCTGAACTATACGAAACGTTGCCATTTCGAAAAAAAATCCCCTCCTTGAGGCAGAGTGAGTCTTTTGTGCACTTGTCCAAATTCCATTTTGGTTCGCTTGGAAACTATAATTCCTCATTACACTAAAAGATGGGAGCCGAAAGCGACAAGGACTGGCATTCATCCATCTATCGTGCATCCACTCGTACATATAACTGACAAAAGCTTATCCAAGTGCCGGCTAATCAAGTGGTGGAGCTGTGGAACAGTGGAGCAGGGGCAAGCCGCACAAAACGTAAAGCCATGCAAGTCGTCTTTGTGGTATTGTCTATCAGACTAGACTAAGCCGCAGAGCAGGGCGCATGTGAGGGAATCATTTTAATGAGCTGTGCATTCAGTCGCTCTGCAGGCATTTCGGTTTCTCTGGTGTGCTGTTCGGTTCTGTTCTGCTAAGTATTCCCATGGCTCTCAGAAAAGCTCACTTAGCATTTTATCTGCGTAATTAGCAGGGCAGGCTTCAGGGTGCTGCAACGTGTAAACAAATTCAGTTGCAGGTGCACACAAGCAAGTCGCAGATGCGAGACTCTTTTAGAGGAAAGTGCGAAAAAGGAAATATGCAAATAGTTCATTTTCTCATCAGACAAGTTCGAGATGTACACTCCGAGGTGGATTCACTCCTACCTATATCTATATATATCCCTTATCTCGGCTATCATTTGATCGTGGTCCAAACCTTGAACCTTCAATATCTGCAATGCATTATTCCCCGTATCCCCGCTAACCACATATGATGCATGAGTATGTAGATCCTTTCGGTAGACACTCCAGGGGGGTCGTCCCTTCGACCTTATCCTAGGCTATGACATATCTATCATCGTGTGGGCCATATCCCCTGTTTTGGACTAGAGTGTGCTCGGAGACTATAAACTCAGCTGGCATTAAATATGCAACATTCTCGCTAGGGGTTTTATGGCGCCGCAATGTATACTATGCACAAACGCACATGTATGCGTACGCTTACTAGAGTACTAGTGTGTGTGTGTGTGTGCATGCATGTAGTTCCATACGATGCACTATGGTCCCAACGACCACTTTTGTTGGCCAAAACCCATTTTACAAAAGTAAAAAAAACACCGCGGTTTTGATCACTATGTATAAGGAAGAGAGTGAGCTTATAAGTTGCGTACCAGAAATTTCCATAGATGGCGCCACATTCGCAAAATCAGCTGTGCAACCCAGCTGCTATTGCTGAACAGCACGCGCAGTGAAAAAGTGTCAATTTAATTACAGTTTTAAATCTCTCATAAATTGAAAAATACGATTAGCCGATCAAATTTTTTGATTGAATCTTAATTTGTTGGGTTTTTACTACGTGTTTTGTATTGTTAACTGTATCTAGTAGTTGTGATGTCTTCGTACTTTTAGGTTAAAGTGAGTCCTTTTTTTTGAGCCAATTTTTATTGAAAACTGATTTTTGAAAAGATATATTTAGTGAGTCCCACCTAGTCCCACCTTGAAATCTATTGTGTGTCGTAGATTAATAAATTCTTGTTGAAATGCATATAGTAGGAAATACCACATTTGACCACAAATCTTAAAATTTGCATTAATAGATTATAACCTCAAAATCAAAAATACAGAGTTGTTTGGCGTTCTATTTTGTTCTAAAACCATTAGTTGTATGCCCAGAGAATGCTAAATTGATTCGCAAGACTGTACAGAACCCAGTAGGAAAGCCGCAAACTTTCTGACCCAACGAGCACCCATGAAAAGCGTTTTCCACCCTGACACAAGGGTTTTTCTCTAGGTAGCAACAATTAAAAAAATAATTTTTTTCAAATCAAAATTTTTTGTTGTTTTTATGTGTGCTACGCCTTTATAATTTTAATAAAAATTAATTCAACTAATTTCTTAATAAAACTGTTATAAATACTTGCTATTTCCTACAATTAATTATTTTTTAATATGCATTATTAAAAAAAAGGCGGTGCCACACCCTTTTTTTTGGTAAATCCACTTCCTATTAATTCTATATATCCAATACAAAAAACTAAATAAGAAAATCTTGTTTCGTTCGCGAGTTATTAATTTTGGCCAACAAAAGTGGTCGTTGGGACCATAGTGCGATGACATTTTACCAAGAGCTTGACAGTTGCCTTGCCTCGCTGTTGGGGCATTTTCTTTCGTTTGCTTTCATTTTTATGCGTTTTAAATTTATTTTGCTGAAAGGCAGAGAAAGTATGAGACGAAGGAAGCCGCTGGCAATGCACTATGGGGAAAATTCCAAATTTTCGGGTATTAATTAATAACTTTTGAACTAAGCAAGATTTTTCGATGCGGTTTTTTGATTAATGTTATGTACACCCCTAGAAACATTTTTGGAAAAGTGGGCGTGTTACCGCCCACAGATTAAAAAAAAAAAAAATTTTATTTTTTAATAATATTAAAAATTGGAATATCTTCATTAATATTTATTGACTATAATACTCCTTTATACATACAAATAAAGTCTTACTTTTGGAAAAACATAATTTCGATGAAATTCAGGAGCTAAAGAAACAATAGTTGATATTAATAGAAATTTTCTTAATTTTTTCTTAATTCATCTTCGAAATCCTCAAAAGTTTGATATGGGCCTTCAATTTCACATAATAAGAGTATTTAAAAATAGATGGGAAGGGCAAGGCTTTTATGCTTGCTGCTTGAATCAACAAAGAGACATTGCTCTTAAGTTTTTCATAGAGCTGCTGCTTGTTTTTGTTAGCTCCTACTCCTTTCAACCAGTAAACCAACTTTGGATGACCAATTTGTCGATTATTGTTCCTATTTGAGTAGCATTTGCATAATTTTTCTGTGCTCATTAACCAATTTTAATGCTTTTTTCAAATTTTTTTTTGTTCCGCATGCATTTTTTCCATTTTGCATACAAAATTTGGCAAAAAATTTGAGTTTTGCTTTTTAAATATAAAACATGTCTTAAAACATGAACGTTTTTATTAAATCTACTCTTAAAAAAATCAAGAATAGCAATTTCTTGGTTGGATTTGCCTTTTTCCTTGCCCCATACATCAAACCGATCCGCGATTGAAAACTCGAAGTCCCTTGCAAAAAACTAATTTGCGCAGTTAGTGCGGAAAAGTGCACATTGAGACAAACTGCCTTTAAATCAAAATTAATAGTTCTACGACATACAATTGGACGTACACTTATGGACCCTTCTGGACGTTTTATATGTCTCCACGAACTTGAAATATATTTCCAAGAAATGTGCTTTGAGAACGTTTTCTACGTTTACAAAACATTAATAGAACACGCACAACTACATAGTATTATCACAACCATTACATAGTTAAAACCCGTGTGATTGCTATCCTTTTTAAATTTCACAAAAAGAATGTTTCGCGTTTGAATAGTGGCATTTTGAAAATAGGCTGCACAAATATTGTAATCTTAAAGCAAGTGCTTTTCTACAGCAACAGCTGACTTTAACAGCTGTTATACTTAACAGTGTTCTGTTAAATAACATTTTTGGTATGGGACTTTACAGTTTGAAGTTTTCTTAATATGTTACTAAAATAAAACAACCAATTTTAATACTTTGAGAAAATGACTAAATACCCGAAAAATGGGAATTTTCCCCATAGTGCAATGGCGCCTGTCGCACGCACGCAAAGCTTCCGCCTCATACATGCGGTACTGTGTGTGTGGCAGGGCAGGGCAGGGCAGGCAGACAGGCCATGGCAGGGCTGGCAGATGGAGAAAAGAGAGAAATGAAAACAACGCTTTGCTTGCCTGCCAGTCTCCATTTTTATTTATCGTGCCAAGTGATTCTGTGTAATTGCAGAAATTGCGTTAAATTATTTAACAAGCGGAGGGGGCTGACGGATGGAGATGGCTGGATGGTGGCGTAAACAGAAGGGGATACAACATTTCAAATTCATTTACACTTTACGCACAATGCAAAGAGGAAATTGAATTCAATAAATTTTGTAGCCAAAAATGCCACAGACGTGCAGGAAATTATTTTCCACCAAACCAAACGAAAATAAACAAATACGAATCGAATGAAAATTGAATTTTCTTTTTATAAATTTAAATTTTTATTGCAGTTCCAGGTTCGCCCAGAATGTGGCTGAGCGAGGTAACGCACCGCGACGAAACCACCAGTCGACCGACCAACGGCAATTGGTTATGGGTTAGCCGGATGTGAAATTTACTTCAAGGATATGAAAATAGCACATAAAATGCGACATAAACACACACGAAACCAAACGGATGAGCTTAAATAAACCATACAACAACCGAAAAAAAGAGAGTACAAAAACAACAGCAACACACACAAAAGCAACACTGCCGGAACAGCAGCAACAATACGAGTAGCAACACAACAGCAGCAACCAATCAGTAAGAGGAAGTCGGAACAGAGAGAAAGAAAAGTGAAAGCCAAAAGCCAAAATTGTAAATGCTCCGTGTAAACACTTGAAAGCTCGTTAGGATAATACATCCTGTGTCGACTGCCTGCACACACCCACATACAAACACAGAGCGAGCGAAAGAGGGAGAGGACATCTTCTTGTGTCACCATGCGCCGCCAACAGTGTCTGAGTAGCCACCATCAGGACAAGCAGAATCAGCAGCAGCAGCAGCACCACCACCAGTACTACCAGTACACCCATACTCACACACACACTGATACAGATACAGACATTCACAGAGACACACAGCAGGTACAGCAGGACGAGTGCCCCTTTCAGGCCATTGCCATTGCCATTGCATAGTCGCGCTTCCGTTTCCGTCTGCTCACTCGCTTGCCTCATTTCCGCTGCGGCTGCAATTAAGCGAACAACCCCGAAAAGTATCAACAAAATGGCGCACGAGACCAACTTTAATGGTGGGTTATCATGAGAATTTTCTCCTGCTTCAACATCCTTTAAATCTATCCCTCTTTCTGTCTCTATGTCTCTCTACATTTTAGATGCACTTGACTTCATTTACATCGCCAATACCATGAATGATAATGCCTATCTCATAGCCGAACCCCAGCCGGATGTACCCGATGACGACCACGACAAGGACGATGATGAAAAGGAGCTGGAGGCGGAGGATACAAACAACAATAAGCAGAAAAAACATTACTATGGCTCTGTCCCCGAGAAGAGAAAACAATTCTCGAGCTCCCTAGCCCTCAGCCCGACGACCATCGACCATACCACCGCCCCTACCTCCCCCCTGACCACAGCCGCCCTGGCCGCAGCTGCTGCCACTGCCTCAGTGGCCGCCGCAGCAGCTAGGATCACAGCCAAGGCTGCTCAACGAGCCCTGACCACCGCAGGAGGATCGGTCAGTGGCAAGGAGGTGGCAATGGCGACGGCGACGGCGACAGCGACAGCGACAGCGACGACGCTCCAGCTTATCGATCTGGACAACAATTACACGAATGTGGCCGTGGGCCTGGGGGCAATGCTGCTCAATGACACACTGCTCCTGGAGGGCAGCAACAACGACTCAATGCTGGGCATCTTCGGTGAAATGGTGAATCGGAGCGCGCAACTGGATATGGCCAATGGCAGTGCGAATATCAATGTGACGACCAGCGAAGTGGCAGAAGATGATTTCACGCATCTGCTGCGGATGGCAGTGACATCGGTGCTGCTTGGGCTGATGATACTGGTCACCATCATTGGTGAGTACCAACTGGAGAGAGCAGCAGAAGAGTGGGGGCTCTTCTTAAGCCAATGCCCAAACATAGACATAATTATTTCAGTCTCAGTCGTAGTCCCTGTGCCTGTCCCACGACCACCCCAAATAAATTCCTCGAATGCCAGTCTCAGGCACGCGCCGGGGCCTTCGACTGGGCTCCCTTCAAAACCGTGGGGACTAAGGCAAACAATTCAATAAGGAGGCAGCCGACTTGATTGGGGGGAGGCACAAACAGATGGACAGGGGCGTTGGGAGCCAGATACTAGGCGCCGGGAGAAGAGGAGTCTTGGCTTCAGTTGTAGATAATAAAATACGCGTAACTGATATTTATGATACTGGCAGAGCATTTTATATTATTTATTATTGCTGTTATAATGGCTCAGAGCAGCAGCAGCATCAGCAGCAGCGGCAGCAGAGGCATCAGCTCAGTCTCAGTTATTAATAAGGCGGCTCAATGAGGGGGAGAACGATACGATAGCCAGAGAATGGGAATGAGAATTGGACTGGGTTGGCGGATGGCGGATGCTTTTGTTGCCGGCTACATTCATTACACGCATTTAGCCATAAATCCGAAAGCAAACAAAACAGGGCCGTCGCGGGACAGGCATCCATCTAGGCAAGGACACGCCGCATTAAAATTGACAGTCAATCAATCAATCAATCACAGTTCTCTGCCGACCCCGCCCCCCACAGAACACAAACATTTCCATGAGCTAAACTTTATGTTCACATTGTAAAATCGAAAGAAATGTATACAAAAAATCAAGCAGATACAAATGCAAACGGCGGAAGGAAGTGAAGGCAACAGAATAAGCTTTCAGCTGAAATTGATTTCATTAATTTAAGTAGATTTCATGTCGTTTCATTAAAAACGGCAACACAGGAGTCAAGAGGAAAGTAAAAGTAACGAGCGCTGGAAAGTGTGCTACGATTTCGTCCTCCCGGAAGCCATTTACTTGATTCGCATTCTCTCTCGCAATTGTTTCTCCACAGCGACTTTCTCCTAATTTGTGTTTATTTAGTTCGGTTTTTTATTTCTTCCTCGCCCTTTTCTTTTCTTTGTTTTTTTGGTTCATAGTTTTCTTGTTTCATTTTCGTTTTTTGCTTGCCTCACTTTTGAACTTCTGCTTTCAGCTTCTGTCACCGTCTCGAGCATTTGCATTTAAAAAAAAAAATGCTAATAAGTTTCAATGCTAATTTAGCAGGATTGCGTCTCGCTTTTGGTCACACCACACCAGCAGCAGCAAAAGTGTCTGTGCCGTGCTGGGGGAAGACTTGCCCGAAGACTTGAGTGGGAATTTAATACAACAAATTATGACTCATGAGGTGTCATTTTGAGTTGAGGCAACCCTCGCCTGCAGTGGACTACAAAAATGCAAACACACCTGGCAGGCATGAGGCTTGTCTACTTGCCTTCACTTTGACACTCAAGTATCTAATTACATGTGCCTTGGCCATGTCTGTCCGCGTCCGTGTCCGCATCCGCGTACATATATACACACATATGAGTATGCCTCCAGGCGGCATCTGTCCATGGCGTGTGTGTGTCTGCCGGCACTCAGCCGGCGACTGTCAGCGAATTCAATGCCACAAATTGCATGTCTCGCACCTCCACAGTGGCGCTCTGAAGGCAGCTTACACTGCGTTCTTTTACACCTTCAAGTGGGCCACAAGTAGTCGTGACAGCCAGTGGGGAAACAGCAAAAAACAAAAAACAAAAATATGCTCAACCCAACTTGCAGACATCAAAGGTTGTCTTGTCTTGGAGCCCCAGTCTCAGTCTCAGTCGCAGTCCCAGCCTCTTGCTGGCTCACATGCCCATCCTCTCAAGTGCGTCTGGTCGGTGATGGGGGTCTGGGGCTTTTGGCAAAGTTTACGACAGCGCGATTAGCTCATGTCGTTTATTTTGGCTTTTGTGAACTTTGTCTTTGTCTGCCCGGCAGCTCGAGTGCAACCAGGGAAATGGGGAGGCAGCTCAAGTGCGGCGGGCAGAGATGAGCGGACTACGAATGCATTGGAACTGTAACATTGCAATGCTGGGAGACAAGTTTAATAAGATTCTCATTTCATTTGGGCCACGGTCTCGGTGTCTCGTTCAAAGAAGTTTGCCAATTTTCGAAAAACTTTATCTGTTCCGTTGCGGTTTTCGGTTTTAAGGGTTTCGTTTCGGTTCAGCCGAGTTTCAGTTTCATTTGGGGTCCATCGAGTCATGGAGTTCGACTTGGGATGTAATTGAATTGAAAACTTTCGGTCTCAAGTCAATTTTCGCAATTAGGCCGCTGAAAGCCTCACACATATTCATTCACTGGCAAAGTTGGATTCTCCATTTGATTGAGTTGCGCTCGCTGATTTTTCTTTTGTACCATTTCAGGCAATGTGTTTGTTATAGCGGCCATCATACTGGAGCGAAACCTGCAGAACGTGGCCAACTATCTGGTGGCCTCGCTGGCCGTTGCCGATCTATTTGTTGCCTGCCTGGTGATGCCCCTGGGAGCTGTATACGAGGTGAGTACGCGGTGCTGCACTAAGCGAGAGCAGTGGGCGATGATTTATTAGAGCATTCAAAACTTAGTTGGCCCTCATTAGGAGCTCAATGATCAGCGCAAATATGCTCAATAGCACACCGCCCAGATAGAGTCGAAAGCAATTCCTAAAAAATGCCATGGGCAATGGCTGAATTTGGTCCGTGTCCAGAGGCAGCTTCTTGATGTCCTTGATTTTGCGAAAGTTGTCGAAACCCATTTGTCTCCATTTGCGATGAAGTCCCGATTCAAAGATCCGATCATAGAATTTGCCAAAGACAAGCCTCAGGGGCGACTCCGTGGAGATTTGCAGACGCAAGTGTCGCGCCTTGGTGCAGAGCTCGTTCTCGGTGATGCGGAACTTGGGCACTTTCATATGCTGCTGGTAGAGACTCAGGAGTCGCCAGTTGGGAGTCCGCATCACGTAGGCATAGCTGTAGTTTATATTGATAAAGTGCTGGAACGCTGTCTCAGCGTCCACGAGCAGCAAGCGGTCAGCTAGACAGCTTGGCAGACGATTTTCGTGGAAGATCTGCGGCACGGTTGGATCGTCGGTCATAATTCGGAGGCCACTGGCTCGCATGGTGGCTGCATTCGTGATGGCTGGCTCAAAAACTCCAGAGGTGAGACTTGTGGCCAAGAAGCTGACGGTAACACTGAGAAAGATGGAAATTCCGAGCAATGAATACACCTCAATGATTTTCACCGGCAAACGCAGCCTTGCGAACTCCCTGCTGGGCATAGGAATTCCCAATCCCAGCCTCAGGCCGCTCAAAAGCGATCCCAGCAGCGACCGTCGGCGATTCGCCAGGTAATTGATGGCGGTGTAGCACATAATCGAGAAGATGCTGAAAATATGGATGCATGGATTATACACCATATAAAAGAAGTCCTCCAAGGGCACTGGAACTCGATGCGGCACCACCAGACAGATCCTCGATTCGGTCAACACCGGACTGGTGTCCGACAGGCTAGCATCGTCCACTAGATTGGCCACCACATCCACATCACGACTGCCGGAGTACTCCTCAATCTTGTAATCGGAGTTCTGCTGCCCCTCGATGGGTAGAATGTCCATGCTGGCATTCAAGTAGATCATGAGCTCCCGCATTACAATTCCAATGATGCCACCAATTGTGATGTGTCCCCCTCCGGCCACATTGTTTTCTCCCGTTGAGTTGTACTGGAAGAGACAATGGGATGAACAGCCAGCCAGCGGTAATTGTTGTAACTGCTCTCCGAACTTACCCAAAACACAACTGGCGGATCGTTGATTACCTGCACGCGAAACCTATAATTTTTCTGCCGGAGAATATTCAGAATGTTGCTGCTGTGGTCCATCAGCTGCTGGATGATCATGACTTTGGAGAGGTAATAGTATGTCCATGCCTCATACTTCTGCTCTCTCCTGAATATCAGAATGGAACGGAAAAAGTGCTGGCGCTGGCACATGGTGAACAAGATTCGCATATCCGAAACCTTCAGATACTGTAACTGCTCCTCAGCCGTGGCTGGCCGATGGAAAAAGAGAAAAGTGGAACCACTAACACTGAGCAGAGTGTCATTCATGGCAGAAAGCGTGGGATCGTTCAGGCCGGTGAACAAAGTGATAACTATATTCGTAGCCTTAAGGATGCGCCGGTTGAGGGGGCCAAAGCTCTTTCCTACAACGTACAGGGGAGTGTTAAACTTCTCCATTAGACGCTGCTGCAGGGAGGGCCTCAGATCCATGTGTCCCGTGAAGGTAATAAAGTTGCAAATGCCAAAATAACGCACATATCCATCGATTACTTTGAATAGGGTTCCGATATCCTCGTCTGCACTCTGCTTGGCTATTTCTACGTGATGCTGCCACCTCTGTTGGCCGCTGGCCAAGGGGAGGCCTCCGCTCCAGAGGCACAAGCAAATCAAAAAGATCCTCATGGTTGCTTTTTTGACTGCGAACCTTTGGCAGACAGTTCACCCTTTATAAAGCTTTCCGAGTCCGAATCCAAGCCCAATCCCTGTGTTTGCTTTGTTATTAGAAGCTATTATATTTTACATTCTGTGGTGTGCCACTCCGGCCCTCAAGCGTCAGAGTGGGTGGGAGCATCAAATTTAGTAAGCCATCAACTTTTATTGTCTATTTGACTAACCAACTTTATGGCCTCTTATCTTCCAACTCCTGCTACTCGCAACCGCAATCCGTTTCGTGCATACAGATCAGCCAGGGCTGGATACTCGGACCGGAGCTGTGCGATATCTGGACCTCCTGCGATGTCCTCTGCTGCACTGCCTCCATTCTGCACTTGGTGGCCATTGCCGTGGATCGGTAAGTAATTACTTAGAGTCTCCAGTTCGAGAGCTTATATACCCAGCCGACATTTGATAAATTGCCTCAAAAGTCTACTTGTAAGTGGCGTGTAAGACAAGGCTTAAGCTCTGCCGCCCCCTCTCATATCTCTCTCACTCCCTCTCGCTCTGATGTATTTATTTTTACATGTATGTATGTGTTTATGTATTTATGTTAAGCGAATCAATCAATCAAGTTTTTAACATGTCAAATCTCTTTACAAATCCACTTGGCAACAAGAACGTAATGCACGGGAAAAGAAACCCTAAACCGAACCTAAAACAGGAGAAAAAAATAACTTGTAAACATTTCAGGCTCGGCAAAAGCCAATACGAATGGGGAATACCCTACAAACACTCAGCAAAATGAAATGACAGAGAAAAAAGAAATGAATGAATTTCAAAGTTATTTTGGTTATTTTTGGGAGCCTCAAAGGAAGTTTATTTACCAAAATGGAAACTTAGTTTGTGGTTTCTCTTTGGCAAGCTCACCAATCAATCGATACACACACGCACACATACAACATACACGTCTACCATTTCCTTTCGCTCCATCCACACTCCGCTCTGATGGCTATATCAATTTAAAATATATATCTACACATATATGTATGCAGTGTGTCGTGGCATATGCCATAGAAATATACACATACACACTAACATATATGCGAACATGGCTGGATGCATGCCATCAATCAATTTGTGGCAAACATTTCAATCAATCGATTAAAAAACAGTACGCAAAATGGCAAACAACAAATGCCAACAGCGGGGTAACAGCATTTATTGTGTCTTTGCTGTGGAATAGGGAAAAACGAATTGCAACTCCTGTGTTCCCCTGCAAAAAGGGTGAGAGTAACGCGCGCGAGGCGACTTGCTGTCGATTCGAATGTCAATTTCTATTGCCAAACATCCAATGTCAGCTAATTTTCGTGCATTTGCCCCCCAAAGGACAATGGCATGGGCGCAAAGTGTGGGGAGTGTGGAAATATTGCAGTCCCTGGCTGGCAGTTTTACGGCCACTTAGCTGCAAGATTGCTGCAATTTTCCAATCGTACCGCACAGCGTATACGTAATGTCGTTTGAATGAGCCCATCGTACTGATATAGCGGAGAGCGAGAGAGAGAGACGGACGGACCAACCGACCGTCCGAGCGACCCATGACACTTTTTCCACTGTGTTTTTAATGTACACTCAAATGCAGGGCCTCTCTGCCTTGCCCTGCATTCGAGTGTACAGGGCCCAGTACGTGGGCGCATTGTAATTTCCAAAATGTTTGCTGCACTTGAGCGGCTAATTTCATTTTATTGAGGTCCCGTAACCAGAGCCGTTCCGTTCTGCTCCGCTTTGCGCTATTTGCAATTCCCCCATGAGCTGAAATTATATGGCCGCATTAATTGGCTAAGCTGCTGGTCAATGCGGGCCAATTATTTCGCGGTTTCAATTAGAGCACAACCGGCGCGACGGAAGTGGCCATAAATAATGCAAATCGCTTTCTTTGCCACAGTGGCGGCATCAGGCGGCGCTGAGGTGTGCCATGGTGTACACGCAATATGATGGCCAGAATTTCGGATACGGTCCTCATTAAAATTCGGGTCGAATTGTTTGTTATTGGTTCCTACGGCTAATGCATGCATTCAGCTATTGCCAAATTAAATATTTTTGCGGTCGAATGTTTAATCTCAAATTCATTCGGTGTGATTTTATTTTGAGCCTTACGCTGTGGCATTCATTTGATGGATCCGGTACACATTTGCGATATTTGCTCTATTGAAATGTGTGTTTATTTGCTCAGCTCTCAAAAAGATTATTTTTCTTTGGAAATTCCTTTGGCTGTTATTGGCATGCGGTCAGGTACTTGTATGGATGGATGGATAGATGGATGTATGTTTGCATGAATGGATGGCCATCGCTGATATCTTTGTGATGCGGCTGTCAATTGGCAAATTGAAATGCTGGCTCCGCAAATTGCCTGTCAATAAACAAAGCCAAGTGATGCCTAGATTTTGCATGCATATCAATCAGCTGAAGCCCCGGCTTTGGCTTTCACAGTAACGGCCATGGGCACGGGCACGGGCACTGCCATCGGCATCGGCGTCTCACAAATGCCATTTGCCTGTCAGCTGGACACCGAAAACAAGACACGAGTCGTAGTTCACATTATGATTGTGCGAAGGCAGGTATGGCAGGAAGCACTTCCCTCTCCTAGGAAAAGTATGCAAATGACGGGGCATGACAGCAACGATGATTTGCCAGAGTGCCAGATCACATCACGATGGGAGCTCGCAGACCCGGACAGACTCAGAGAGCTGGGCGAAACAATTACCCGAAAAAGACTTACGGGCACATTTTATTTGTTAGTTGTCACTTGATATTTAAAATGGAAAGTCTTTGTTTTATCACCAAATTAAATGAAAATTAATGTCATTTTAAGCAACAAGGCAGAGCTAGAGATAGAGCGTCCAAAGCGAAGACGCAGACAGAGACAGAGCTTGTGCATTAATAAATTAAGTTTGTCAAACGGTCCTTGCTTTGGTCTGTCCTCTTACTCTGCTCGGAACCCCTACTGAATGATAAATAGTTCCTGAATTTCGACTACAATAATATTTGCAAGTATTTGTCGTTAGGGCTGCCGAATCGTTGACAATGTGCCAGGGAGGGGGTTGAAGTGGAATGAAAGTCGGGGTGGAGCATGGCTAACATTTTCCGAGTTCATTTTCCATGTCAGTAATTTTTAAGCAATTAAGACAAAGTGCCAACAATATTTACAGAAACGAGAGCCTGGACCGAATGAAAACGAGCAGAGAATAAACTGAGAGACTAGCAGCAGTGGAAATGGTTTTCCATTTCTCTCTTTCTGTAGAAGTACAAATATGCCAGTTGAGTGTTGGACCAAAGGGCCAGCGACAACAACACGACGCACAGACATTAATCTTTATGCCACCGACCCAATGCTCCGCTTCTGCTGATTCTGTCGAATGCCGCTCGAATGTATGCACATACATAAAACGCTCTCCCCCCATACACTCGTAGAGATGTGCATAAATTTCATGCTCTGCATGCTGCTGACGTCATTATTAGTGGCAGCACACACACACACGCGCAGTGTGTCTCTGCAGCCACCCAAAATGATAAATGCCCCCACGGCTTTGTAATGCACGATGCCCGAAAAGCATTTAAATGCCAAGTTTTTTCCCCGCCCCACCCGCGGGCTCGCTTCTGTTAGTGTTAGCCCCTGGCATAGCCGTGTTTCCCTGATTGCCGGACTCCTAACCGCATGCTGGCCAACGGTTTGTCGGCCTCTGCCAGCTGCCTCGAATGTTTCTGTTGTCAGTGAGGTTGCCGCTGTTCATGCTGTGTGCATTCACCACTACACAAGGCAGCTCTGTCCCAGTGACAATGTCCTGCTTCTGGTGTCCTGTTCATTTTTTTTTCTGTTTTTGTTCACACATTTATGGCATTTTCAATTAAATTTCAATTTAGTTAACCTATTTTTTTGTAAATATTTTACCATTTAGCACTTAAAACGTAATTACATGTTCATATTCGTTGGCCATCATCGATGTAGTCTGTGGATACCCGGCTGCAGCGTTTGTATTGCTGTTGCTGGTTGTTATTGGTGTTCGTTTTCCCCCTAACCGCAACAACACTGCAACAACACCAAGCAACAAAACGAACAACAACAGCAACAACAACTACGAACGAGTATGCACTGACCCGGCAACCACAGTGTCCCTTCCATACGCTCTGCCATGTGTAATTGTAATTGCTCTTGTCAGATTTTTTTTTTCAGCTTATGCTGGTGGTGTTAAAGCCAAACAGTGAGAGCAAAAAGTATGATCATTGAAGTGTGCAAAAAATATGCGAACGATTTATTGAAATAAAAGGTGAATGCTTAATTTCTTGGGCAGGAAATAAGTGAAGCCAGTGAAGCAAGTGGAAATTGTGTGTTGATTGAGGAAGTTATTGTTTAACAGAAACGAAAACGAGTGTAATAATATTATAACACTTGATGGTCTGAGAGGGATAAAAGGAATTAAAACTTGAACATAATATAAAAACGTTATATTGTACATATACGTATGTAGCTGAGCTCATATTAGGCATCATAACAATTTTGATTCACTTAACTTAAATGAGAAAACTTTTAACCGGTACTGTTCGGGCGCTGGGTGTGAGTGCAAATGCACATTGTACTTATTTTACATAATTTTCATGCTGTCGCGGAGCATTTTAGGCAAAGCTTGCAGCTTAACCCCTCCCCCTTGTCACACCGCAATGCCGCAACTTTTATGTGCTGCATGTGGCCGTGTGTGCATACGGTCTGCAGGGATGTGCAAAGTTTGGTAATTGCCCAAATGTGTATGGAATTTTTGGGCAACGGCTCCATATGTATGTATAGCATGCACATACGTACAAGCATCGAAACAAGCTAAGGCTGGCAGATTAGGGATTGGCCAAACAAAGGCATAACCTTAATTAAATTGGCAGTTAAACAAACGCATTTAACAGTATAATTAGTTTTCGTGGCACGCATGCAGAGGAAGAGAGAGTCTCCGAGAGAAACCGAGAAAATACGGAGCACGCTTCATTTGCTTTACACATTTGATTTCACAAACATTCTCGTAATGTGTGTGTTTCTATGGATGAGTGCGCGCGTGTGTGTGTGTAGTCCTTTTCAAATGTTTAATGAGACAAAGTGGCAAACAGACGACTCGATGACGATGTTGACTACGACGACGACAGGCAACCACAAAGGCAACAGGCCACCAGATCAGAGCAGAGCAAACACACAAAAACCAACCAGGCAATAAAACCGGATATGTTACTAAGACATTTATGTTATCTCCTAATGCCTCCCCGCCCCCACCAACACGCCCCACCACGGCCCCAGCACTAAACACACATTTCTACACTGAGGGAAACAGAAAGGTTCCCAAATCGAATGAACAAATAGGTTACAAAATAGAGTTTCTATTTGTATGTAAATAGTTACATTTTCATGAATTTTCAGTCAGAAATACCTGTGGAAATTGCTGCTTGTTTTTGCTTTTGCTATCTACTTAAGTAATTGTTCCTCTGGTAGAAAAAGGAGTCCAATCCACGAACCAATAGAGTCTTCTTTTTCCTGAGTGTATGTATTACATGTCGAAAATATAATAGTTACAACGACATTTGCAACGAGGTGTTTGTTACATTTAAAGCTCACATTCTCCCTGCTTCTCTGATGAACTTCCTGGCGGATAGACAGTGAGAGGGAGAGGGAGAGAGAGTTTGGGTCAAGTCCATAAAACAAACAAAGAGAAAGAGCGAGAGAAATGGCTTTAAGTGCTGCCTTGTGTGTGCGTTTATAAAATTGAGGGCTTATTCAATCTCGATTAGCAGAGCTTGACATAATTCTAATGATTTATGTATTCACAAAATGCCTCAATCAATATTTACGACTACGAGCCACACAAAACCCAAATGGCCGATATATAGATGAGTGTGTGTGTGTATGTGTGTGTGTGTGTGGGCAAGGGAGAACCATAATTATGCCAAGCACTTGAAGGTCTGAGCAAAGTTAAACCAAAATTTACCTAAAATATGTGTAATAAATGTTGACCCATAATTAAGTTTTAAAGCATTGAAACAACTTCCTCAACCGAATTGATTCTGCATCCGATTGTTGGGCATAGTCGAACTATTCAAATGAAATGTCAAAGCAATTATAAGATAAACTGCATGGAACCAAAGGGAGGCAGACAGATGAAGATAGAAGCAGACGCAGACAGACAAAGACAACGAGAGAGAGAGAGAGAAATGTGTGGCAAACAATTGTAAGCAAATTTCCATTTAAACTGGGGGAAACCACGAACCCTAACTGGAGGTTTGCCAGAGGTTTGCCCCTCTCGGGTGTGGAGACGGAGCTAGAGACGGAGACCGAACCACTGGACCCACCGCAGTCAAGATGAATTACAATTCTATAACTGTCACTCTGTGTGTGGCTAACCCCAAAAGTGCGTAATTTCAATTTTGGGCAAAAGGAAATTTGTTCTTTTCTGCTTTGCTGCCGGTTTTTGTTGCGTTGCTTGTTTCGGGGCATAAATCAAAATAATGGCTGCCTTGGGATGATTAATCAGTGCGAAAACTAAATTGAATTTCAAATAAATCAAATCAAATGGGAGCAAATACGAAAAACGAACAAGAAACCGCAGAATGTTGCGGAAGAAGGCGTGACCAAAGATAAATTGAAATTTTCCAGTTAAATTAAAAGGCCAGACCACCAGGAGAGCAGGCGAGAATGCATTAGAAAACTAAAACACTTTGAATCCTTTCTTGGGTTTTGTTTTTGGTATTCGAGTATTTCTGATATGAAAATTACTTTTCCACTTGCATTGAAAAGTTTGCGGTTTTATTAAGCCATAAGTAACTGTCCGAGTGTGTTTGTTTGTGGGTTTGTGTGGCCTTCTGTGTTTGTTTTTGAGTTAAGCACAGTTTTCCCTAGTAGCCATGTGATTAATGGTCGGTTCCTTGGGTAAACTCGCACAAAACTTGCCCTGAATAGACGGAAAAGTTTGCCCCAAAACCACAAGAACAGAGCCAGAACCAGAGACCAAAACGAAACCCAAAAGCAAATGGGCGACAGAGCAGGCAACCAAAGCAGTCAACAAGCCAGTCAGCGGCAGCGGCAGCTATCCGGTTAATCCATTGTTGGCCCCCTAAACACCATCTTTCATTGAATCTTTTTGGCCAATTTCGCATGATGGTTTACATGGAAACCCACTTTGTGAGGACATTGTCTTCGCATCGAGTCAACGGAATTTATTTTCAAATTAAGGATAACTTTTTTCTCTAACCGCCGCTGTTGCTTTTGGCCCTCATTTCCACGGCCGCACAACTGGAACTGGCAACAACTGCCACATGCAACATGCAAATTGCGGCATAATTGCTTCAGACCAGATTCAGCGTCGTCCGAGTAACGTGGACGATTAAGCTTATTAAATATAATTAAGTGTCGCTTCCGTGACATTCCCCACTGCCCTTCTCGCGATCCAATGACCCACGTAATTATGCAAATTCGTAAATTAAGTAAGGACCACAAATTGCCGCATTTTAATCGACGATGGCCAAAACATATAAACTTGCTGTTCCCTCGAATTCTTAGAATAGCAACACACTTATATTTGAACCAGTTAGCAGATATAATTTTCACTTACTCGCATTATTATAGGTTCGTTGATAAAATTCCTGATAAACTGCTTTGAATTTCTTTGATCTTGTTGCACTCACAAAAACACATAAAACTATTTATTATGTTAAAAGTATAAAATATATAGTAATGGTAATATAGAGCACTCTCCATTGAAGTCTTTTTCCCTAAGAGACGAACCACTAAAGATCGCAAAATTCGTGGGGATTGATATTGGTCCCGATGCAGTTTCAACGAAAACCCTTTCCCAAAAACCATTTCCACATTAATTGCAGTACGTACAACGTACAACACTTCCATTGTGAAATGATGGCTCTAGAAAAGAGCTTGCACCAGGGCACACAGGGTGATGACGGGCGCATGCAATCAATGCACTGCCCAGAAAAATGAAAACGATGGCAGAGATGCAGACACGCATAAGACTGCTGGCAGGAAACGCAGCGGGGCACCCAGTAATCAGCACAGTCGGATGCATCGCAGAAATATCAGGAGCAGGTTGACAGTGGCAGGCAGCAGACTCTGCTCGTCTTTTGTTTTCTACTTGTAATTTGCATAAGTTTTTCATAGGCCTCCTTCTCACCGTCTGTCCCGTCTGTGTGTCTTCCTATCTCCCTGTCGTAAATTACAATTGCGGGCCTCCTTCTCAGGGCACGCATAGGCCACGCACGCATATCTCTCTCTCTCGTTTTTATGGGGCAAGGGGTCCTGTAATCAAGGAAAGACGCATCCTGCGCCAGCTGTGCGGCAACTAGGAAACTTTTACCAAAGCCCAGCCCCATATTTTATGGATATTATATCTCTTACGTTTTATTAAAAGAATAAACCAAAACTTGATCCTTCTTCTTAGCCCTCTTCTATAGAGAAATAAACTGAGCAAAGGACGGGCGACACAATATTTCAATAATTATTTCTGTCTCTGTTATGCCAGCCAACTTTGTCCTGCAATATGAAATTTTGTTGACCAACTAAGACCAACTGTTTCGCTGTTGGTCTGCCATGTTTGGTGCGCAACGTAAGCACGTTTTAAATTGAATTTCGCAGTGAGTCAAACGAATCCAAATAGCCCAGGGGAAACAAATACGAGTAGCAGCTAGGGCCGCTTGTCAGCAGAACCAACTAGCGACTAGACGCAAGTACGATACAAGTGAACAACAAATATGCGATTTGCCGCAGCAGTAATAATAGCAGCAACAGAAAAGGAGATGATACATTGGGGGATTCCAGGAAGAGACAGAGCTACTCTTGATACACTCAACGATCCCAATAGAACGCATTAAATATGATAATTGATTTCAACAGCATTTATTGCGAGCACTTGACATAAAGAGTTTAAAGAGTTTCGGAGAGGAGGGGAAAAAATGAGAGGAAAAGGAGTGATGGCAGCAAATAAGCCGAACCCAATTAAATAACAATCATACGACACATTGAACCAGTTGACACAGTAAAGAATTCCAAGTTGAACTGCAACATTATGCAAATGTATTTAATCACAGTTTCCACATGAATGAAATTAACAATGCTTAATATAAATTATTAAACGATTTACTTAATAGAAACTAAGAATGCCAGAAACATATTCAACATTTAATACTAGGACCTGATATACATATATTCTCAATGTCTTTTAATATGGAAAGATATGTACATATTCTCCTTTTTAGACAGAAATTTGGCAACTAAGTATTTACGCATCCCCAGAACACAGTGCTGTGTTGCAGCTTGGAAAACCACTTACAGAACAACAATCGTGGCAACACAATTTTTGGTAGAAGAGACATTATTTTCACCCATTGTTTTGTCTTTGGAATTGTTCGCTAGGAACAACGGAGGTTCTGGGAAAGAGAGCGAATAATTTTGCAAAAATTTTACCAGCCATGCCACAGATGCTGTAAGGCGTAGTACAAACAAAACTATTGTATGGCGGTACACACATGTGTAGCATGCCCACACACCTCAGACCCAAGCCATAAACCCCATCCCCTGTGCGAGTGATGGTTGCTGCATTTTCCCTGTTGTTCGTGAAACAAAAACATATAAAAAAAAGGGTCAGCCGCAGGTGAAAGCTCTTCTTTATGCCTTCGTTTTTTTTTGTTTTATTTACTTTTTTTATTTTTTATGCCTCACGCTGAGCTGCTTTCGAATGTAATGCAATCGATTAGCTCTTGGTGGTCGGGTGGGCGAAGGCACAAAAAACATAAACCATAAAAGCAAACATAGGACGACCGGCATCAAATATGCATTGAAATGGGAATTGCAAGGGACCCACCGATGCGATGCCTAGATAAATATTGACTCTCGCCACTTGACAATGCATATTTGAATAGGTATAAACTTACATACATACAGACCATATATGTATGTATATAACAATTCAATTAATTATGAACAGCTTAAAACGGATCCCGTCGTGTACGTGGCTTTTGTTCTAAATGGATTTTTTTTAATGCGTTTGTGGCTTTCCGGCAATTTCCTTGAAGCGCTCTCGGGGGGTTCGAATGCATCGAGTTGATGGTTTTAAAAAGTTGATATTCACACTGATGGGGAATCGTTGAAAAAATGATGGCTCAATGGAGCTCCAGCTCTGGCTGTAATCCTCTTAAGCAGGAACGTTGCGCAGATTTATTTTGACAGTCAATTACGAGCGGATTACCCAATAAGAAGATGAGCCAAAATTAAAATTAAAACCCCTTATGGGATAATAACTCATGATTTTATGAACAGACCTTTCCTCTTTCTCTCTCTCTCTCTCTCTCTATTTCTCTCTGACAAATTTTCAGGATTCACAACCGAAAGACAAGTTAGACAAAGAGAAAATTAATAAATTGATATGAGCAAGGCGAAATTGTGTTGAAAAACTTCTTTTATAACACACATGCTACACTCTGGGCGTCACCCTCCTCCTGTAAGAGGCAGGCTGCTGTAAGAGTAATGAGCTTTTTGTGTGCTAGGCGCAATTTTTAAATGCATTAAAAAGTGTTACACTCGAGTGCCGCACATTTATCACACACTCCAACAGCGAGCGGATAGAGAGGACAGACTGAAGTCGGTGGGTGGCCCCCTTTTCGGGGGAGCAGCATAATGGAAGAAATCGCATTTAAATTGTTTGGCTCACAAATAAATTGTTATAATTCATCACTCAACTTAACTTGGCGACGAAACGTCTCGGGGATAAATTGATTGACTTCAATTCAATTGAATTTTCACAGCATCGCATCTAAGAGTGGGAGTGACTAAGGAGGCGGCCATATACCGCCCATAAAAAATTATTATGCTTTTTTCGTATGAGTTATATAAATTGCGGCTCGGCAATACGTTGACAAAAGCATGACAGACACTTTATTAGGTTTCGCTATTAATTTGCATGGATTTTTCATTGCGTATGCATGGCACAGCGATTCCTATGAAAGGCTCTGCGCTCCTCATCCACAGCCCAACAAAAAGTGTGGAAAATATAAAAAAAAATATTGTATGTAGTACGTAGAGCGCGCAGTGACAGCGAAATCACAAAATTCCATTAATTTTAAGCAGTCAATCAAAATTGGCAACTCGAAGTCGATTATATTATGCTAATGAATATCAGAATGGCAGGGACTTGGACACTGAAGCTGTCCCAGACAGAGGGCACTGCTGGCGCTGCTAGAGATCTTGAGAGTCAGATTCGGTAGCACAACATCCAGAGAGTCAGATCCAGAAGCCCACATCCTCAGAGTCTCTGAAGCATAATCATCAGCAGAGTCAGAGTCAGAGTCTGGCACAGGCCAGACATAAGTCATCGACCAGCATCATCATTCATTATTATTTATTATTTGTTTGGCATAAATGGCACATGTACGATTATGTGTGTGTGGTGATGAGTCAGGCAGAGACTGAAAGGAAGTGCAACTTTAAGTGACACTCGAATCCCATAGAACAACGACTTAACTTTGTGCAGTATTTGACATTTCATTAGTATACTTATACTCATATATACGTACTATAAATGTTTGCGGATTGATATTTATAAAGCTGTCATTTCAAGTGTAGATAAATTAAGTTATGCCCGAGTGGCCATTCATAGCTATTCACATGGTTAATTCATCGCATTCTATATATATATATACATATATACTCGTTTATTCACATGTCATATATGTATGCAGGTCCCATCTACGAGTACTGTCCATCTGGACTGCTTTGCAAACTAAATTAATTGTTGATTTCTGGCTTAAAGTGGGGGCATAACATATCGTTTGCCATCTTGCCAAAGCACAATAATATTTGATTATGCAAATTGAATTTAATTACAACATAAACATGCCCCATGACTCCACACATGACTCCAGCCATGTAGCCCCTTCTGCAGCATGAAGTGCTCTGTGACCAAAGGAAAATGAGCAAAATGCGCAGCAGGTCTTGTCAGAATGTGATATATTTTCAAATTTGCGGTTTCCTAGCGTTAATTTCGAAAAGCCGCAGAAAAGATGAATTGATGCCGAAGGCCAGGCAGATGAGATTTAGGCGCAGCCTGTAACCTCTGAACTCTCCTTCCCTCTCTCTCTCACTCTCTCGCTCCCTTCTCTTTTACTTCATCTTTCACTATTTCTGTAGCTTTTAGTAATTTAATGGCAACATCATCAGCAGCCGCACACATTACACATCCTTCGGCATCAGCATTGAGTGGAATAGTTACCCACACACACTCGCACCCAGAATGAGAATAGTCGTTTGTGTGAGTCTGATTGTGAGTGCTTTTGGTTTGTTTGCGTCTGTGTGTATGCGTGCTTCATGCCACGTAACGTTTTAAAAACTCGTTTAGCCATGTTGTTGAACCCAAAACCAAGTGGAAAACTAGCTCAGAGAGTCAGGAATAACGCGAAGAAAACGAAGAACCGAATACACAATGCCCTTGCTCAACAAAACTAAACTGTAATGAAACAATTAAACGTAAGAAAAACTGAGAAAGCCCAATCCAAATCCATCCCTTACCAATCTTGTGTCAACTTAAGCTCAGCAAGGTACATCTGCAAGCATTTGCAATGTCTCTTGTCTCTGTTTCAGCCAACTCTGCCCATACAATTTAGGGTTTCTCTAACTCTTAAACCATCTTTTTAATACTCCCAGCCAACTCCTTCCAAAAGCCAAGTTACCTTCCATTTGTGATGTACAAAAATGGAAATTTGAAAAAGGCCTCAAACGTTCTCTCACACTCAGCTACTCAAACACGCACACATACAAGGCATACATACATAAAACATGTTTTGGCAACAGAAAAAATACAAATACGAATACAACGAGGAAGGAACAACTACACAGGAAAGCGGATATAGTAACAAAATGCTATGAAAAAGTGAGAGACGGAAACTGAATATCGAACACGTTTCTTTACTCTGTCGCTATGCCATATGCGGCTCTGCCTCTCTGAGAATGTGTGTGCGTGCGAGAGTGTATTCGGGTGTGTGTTTGTGTGTGAGTGTTGGCGTGGCAGCGCCTAGACTTTTGCAGAATTTCATTTACATTTATATACGAACAAGAATGTACATATACCCAATATCAATATATAGAGTAACTACGCGCCCATGTTAAAGTGCTGCAATTGTAAATAAATTGCTGGGGCATGTTTCTGGGAACATTTATTTGATTCTTCGCTTACTGTTTTTTTTTGTTATTGCTTTTTAGCTATTGGGCGGTGACCAACATTGACTACATCCATTCGAGGACCAGCAACCGGGTCTTCATGATGATATTCTGTGTGTGGACGGCGTCGGTGATTGTCTCGCTGGCGCCGCAATTCGGCTGGAAGGATCCGGACTATCTGCAGCGCATCGAGCAGCAGAAGTGCATGGTCTCGCAGGATGTGTCCTATCAGGTAAGCACATAAAGCAACCGGCCACGCCCGCCATCGCACTACTATTTGGCTATGATTTATTTTCGCCACCCATTGCGCAGGTCTTTGCCACCTGTTGCACGTTCTATGTGCCGCTGCTGGTTATCCTGGCGCTCTATTGGAAAATCTATCAAACGGCCCGCAAACGCATTCATCGTCGGCGACCGCGGCCTGTCGCTACGGCTGTCAATAATAATCAGGTAAAGTTCAATTTGGATAATAGCATCTCTCATCGAAATTACTTCAATGGCTGGGCGCCCATCAAACAGGGTTATTCGTATTTATTTTATAACCACAATTTTAAGCATTAACTGTAGCTCAAACTACAGTCTAAAAGCCAACTAGTTGTTATATCCAAACCATTCAAAGACACACCCTGTATGCCTCCAATTTTCTTATTCGATGCAAGGCTATATCTGCTGAAGGGCAATGGCAACCCCCAATAGGCACGAGTTCCATCATCTTGGGACGCTGACCACAGCCTGGCCATTGCAATTATGCACTTCAACGATGTTAACCGCTTTGCGGCCACAGCCACAGAATCGACCCAGAGATAAGGGTCAGTCAAAGGCCAAACCGCAGGCAACATGGCACAGCAATAGCAGCAGCAGCAACAGCAACAGCAGCAGTATCAGGAGAAAGAGAAGCAGAAGCAGAAGCTGCCACAGCCATAGCCACATGACTTGAGGGAGCGGTGGCCAGTGCCAACGACGCTTTTCCGGTTAAATATGCATAACATACTCTCTTGGATTAGGGGGCCAATGGGAATTCGAATGGGAATTGCACTAGGAATGGGGGTAGTAATTAGGCAACATCATCCCAAGTGATTAAAGATGCATTGCAAAGGGACCTTGGAAAACGAATATATGCGCATATACTCGAACATACATACATACATATATACATAGAAAAGCAAAATTAGAAACGGTATTAAGTTAAGTATGCGCCACGTGTACATTAAAGTCATCTTGAGAGTTTGCCCAAAAAGGGGAGAAAGTTGAGCGATAAGTGGCAGCCAAGCAAACTGACAGATTGTCTTGACATGAATGTGTGTGTGTGTGTGTGCGTGTGCGTGAGTGTTTTTTTTTGGCCAGAAGTTTCTGGCTTAATGCGGCAGCTGGTCAAACTAATGCTCGAACACAAACACACACACACACACACCGAACAAAAAGTCTAGATAAATTGCAATTTTGTTTTTGTCCAGCACACGAAAATTTCAACAGTTTTCAAGTTATTTGTATGGAGGAAAAGTCATTTTTGGTCTCCTCAACTTAAGCCGAAAGAAAATTAAGATTCAGGTTAGGGTATCTGGAAATTGGTTTCTATTATCTTAGGCTTCTATCTGCTCTTCTTTTTTTTCCCAAGGATTTTTAGACATTTTCTTGTGGGGAGGCTGCTACTTAGCCTACGCTTAGTGCTTACTAAATTGAAAATGACCATTTGACGTAGGAATGTTTGCCAGCACTTACCTATACACGTGCACATGCATACATATTGTACGTATGTGGCCAGCATATGTACGCCGTATTGTATCTATTTGTGTGGACAAAAGCTATGCTGGAGATAGTGAGTGGGGTAGAGAGATAGTGTGAGAGGGGCTGGCAAAAAGTCATTGGAATCACAAATTCAATGCGCAAACAAGACAAGTTGTCCACTATTTGCCAATCGTACACATGTCCTGCCGCATGTCCTGCCGCGTGTCTTGCCCCGTGTGCTGCCCCTAGTCCAGCTACGTTTTAGCTCCACATGCGTGTCTTAGTTACATGTCAACACACTTACCCGTCCAATCGTCCAGCCTCCCAATACCCTCACACCCAAACGCCCATACGCATCCATTTAGTGCCACTCACTCTAGTCCCTTCTATCCTGCTATTCCCACGCCCTAGCATGCTTGTTGATTTTAAAATATATTTACCCAACACACACACACACACAGAGTCCGAACAGAGAGTAGGAGGATTTTACTTAGAGTGAGTTGACTATGTGATTAATTTTGAAAGATTTTGCAACAAAGTTCCAGCGGTGAACGGAATAAACACAACAGAGCTGTGGTCCCTCACAAAAGAAATATCCATACGAGTCAAATACCCGCCCGTCAAGCTTTTCAGCTTCTGTGGTGCGATGCCTAACTACATAACGGTTTGGTGGAACAGGACATGGGTGTTAAGTTAATTGCATTTGCTTTCGGTCTGTTTATTGGGCAAATTACTAAATAATTCGATGGTGGAAATGATTTAAGCTGCAGTTGTGGCATAATCGAATTCCCAAAACTATCAAAAGTTGCCAATCCTGAATAATTCAGCCCCAATGTCATTCTCTCACTCTCTCTCTCAGTAGGTTTGTAATTTTAATTGAAATGCAGTTTTGAGAGCTCTCTGATCAGGATCAACAAAACACACACACACTGTCACACTTAGTGATTCATCAATTAACTTTTGGCAGTGGGGCAGCAGCAGTGGAGCAAATGGCAATTAAGGGAAATTCGATCAAACATGTATTATCTGTAATTCGGCTATTGGCACTATGTGAGAGCGAGCATCGAACCAGTAAATGTTATTAATAATTCACCAACAGAGGCCACCCAAAATGCCCAGGGACAATCCGTATACATATGTACATACATACATATATAGGTTCCCAAAGCATGTCCGAGACACACACTCTCGCCCACTAACTTGACCATTATCGTCGCCATCATCACAATTACATTTGCAACAACATCTCGAACTGATTGCTCCCGATATTGACATTATTTTCATAGCCAAGCAAACATGTGACAAAGGCAGTCAAGGACCCGGCAGACACATGAGTGAAAAGCATATTTGGCCAACGCGCCATCTGCGACACCATATCGCCATATCGCCAGAGAGCAAAAATATTCATATAAAGCAACGGGGAAAACTGCTCAACAAAAACTCTGGACATTTTCCAAGAATGGGAAGGGAAAATCAGAAAAAACTTTCTTAAATGACACACTTTCTAAGCGTTTAAAAAAATTCCAAACATGAAATAATAGAAATAATAATTTCTAGGAAGGAAATTCTAAAAAAAAAGAAATTCTATGAAGGAAATTTCTTTCTGCAAATTGATTAGCAAACATTTTGAAAAGAAATCTTTAAGAAATTTCCAAAATAATTAAACAAAATTAAAGAGCACAATTCATTAAAATTAAATGTGTGAAAGAATTTTGATTTAAATTTGTTTGGAGTTTGGAGTTTGTTTGGTATTATATCCAACACATACATTTTGCCCTGACTCCTTTCTTGCATTTGATTTCATTTTATTTATTGGAGATTTATTTTAATTTCCTTGCTGGCTTTCCTGCTGGCTGTCCTGCTGGTCCTTGGCCCTACTCAAGTCATAAATTTTGTTGGCCAGTGTAGTTAATACCAGGGCATTCTTGTCACAGACAGGGCCGACATAAATCGCATGAAAGGCACATTATTGAATACAGTCGGCACACACACATGTGGCCATATATAGGTACATATTTTTATACGTATACGTACGTACACATGTTTGTATATATTTAGAAAGCTGAACACATGTCCCGGCAAGAAAAACAATTAAATAAGAAAACAATTTACATAAATTAGCCAAAGTGCCAAAAATGGCTGAGGCTAACACCGACGGAAAGACAAAGGGACAGGAAGACAGAAGTGTATCGTTTAGGAAAACGCTTAAGTACAAACAAACGGAATTAAAGAAGGCAGAAAGGCAGCCAAGAAGACGTGAAAGAATCGAATGGAATAGAAAGCACATCTACATAAAATACCCATTGGGGCTTGTGAGGTTATCCTTATCGTTATCGTTATTGCCCGCCTGCTCAAAAGTATGCTACACAAATGTGGAGAGCGCTTATCGCTCTTATCTCCCAATACATGCACGTGCCCATGTGTGCGCGTGTCTCTTATTTTCTTTGGTATTTAAGTAACACGCAAGTGCCAGAGTACTTAAGTTTTGCTATCTTCCAGTGACAGCATTTCCCTTGAGAGAGTGCGAGAGAGGTCGGAGAAACTTGCTCTCCACAGGCTTTTCCTACGCTCATTTCATGGAAAACCAGTAATGTTTTCCATCTTAATATAAAATGCGTAACCAAATAAAAGAATCAATGACAGATGTCTTGATCTTGGATCTAACAAAATAGTTAATGGTTAAATGACGAACCCTCTATTTGGTGAAAGAATCTCGCCTGCCGCTTCCCTGTTATTTATTAATTTCAGACAGACTTCGGGGCCAGCCCAAAGGGCTGTCTTGTCTTCTCTTTCCGTGCGCCTAATTAAGCTTAATCTCTTTAATATTTAATAAGCTATCTGACCGCCCATAGCCATCCCTGGCTTGTCCGTCTCCGCAACCCACAAAACACTTGAGGAAAAGTTTGTGCCCTTGGCAGAGAAGCAATTTCACCCACAAAATAAAGGTCACATGAATAGAGGAGCTGTAAATCCATTTAATACTATTTGCGCAAATATTCACACCATTTCTCGGATGGCGCGTCACACACTCGAACCCTTTTCGGGACTGCTGCTCAAACTTCCGCACACGAAAGCAAAATCAGCATAATTTTATTTATTTAAAGCAATATCGACTTTCGAAAGGGTCAACAGCCACGACGACGACGAAGACAAAGATGACGATGCTGTTGTCCATGCCGAGGCAAAAGGTTCGACTACACAATTACTTTAATTTGTTGGGATTGAAGGCAACAAAGAAGCACTGGTACTTTATTTACCCAATAAGAAGACAGACGCTTTGTTACACTGTCTAAATTCTTAGACAGATTATGATTAAAGAGCGAACTCTAATTATGTGACCTACGTATCCTTCAGTATTCATACACTTCATACAGTCCCAAAGCTTCCTGCTAGCTCCCTTCCTTGGGTTCTGAGTCGCAGTTCATTCTAAATACCCTGACAAAAATAAATAAGGGATACGCGGCTGTTGGCAAGAAGAAAAATCAAAGAGGTCAAGCGCTGGGAGCAGTCAAACGTGAAATTTATTTCGGACAGGGCGTGGCCTTCTGGGTGTGGTAGAGGATGCTTCTGGGTGACTGTAACAAATACACACAATTTATTTACGGGACCGAACCGACTTACATATGCATATGGCAGCATTGGCAGCGCGGTGGGGCGAAAAAGGGGCACCGGATCGGATGGGATCTTAAGGCTCAGACTGTGGCGTTTGATATGCGTACAAATTGCGGTTTATTGAAGCGTGAGGCCCACAAAGCAGAAAAGAAAATGCAAATTTCGCTCGCCCCTAATAATGTTGTGCGAAGAGCTATGAATTTAATTTGAAGTCATGTACAGGTCAAAGGCAGCACAGCCACAGCAGAGTGCAAAAATCAATGCAGATTGAAACTATAGAAACAAGTTCTCGGCATCCCCTCATACCCTCATCCTCATCCACACTCTCCAACTCATTCTATCTTTATCTTGCCTCTCTTACAGCCGGATGGAGGTGCGGCAACAGATACAAAACTTAATCGACTGCGTCTACGCCTTGGAAGATTCTCAACAGCCAAGACCAAGGGCGGAAACCAAGCCGGTGGAACTGGCGGAGAGGCGGCAGCAACAGCAGCAGAAGGCGGCGGCGGTGGATCCACTGGCACGGCCCTGTGCCTGGTCGAAGGCAACTCAACAAATACGGTCAACACTGTGGAGGACACCGAGTTCAGTAGCTCGAATGTGGATAGCAAGAGTCGTGCTGGCGTCGAGGTATGTACGAGCACGACAAGATGAGCAGCAGAATACGTACAGACACATTTTTGGGTTTAAAGCAAATTTCATAACGCCTGACATGTGCCCAACGATCTGAGCTGAGGCTTTGCTTCCTGTTTCCCAGAGTGCACGCACGCACACTTACAAACCGAGGCACACGTTCATGCACACGCACACGCACAGATACAAACACAGACACACGGAGATAAGCTGACCAAAAATAAACCCACCAACACCAAGCGGACGAATGGGATGGATGGATGGATGGATGATGGTGATGGGAGGCGACTCCCAATCTCACTCCCACTTCATCTTCATCTCCATCTCCATCTCATTTCTCTCTTTATTATCCAACTATCATATGCCCTCTCTTTCGCCAACCTTCGGTGGATTCAAATGAGTTTTCCTCTTCGCTACCTTTTCGGGGAGTTTTTCTTCATATTTGCCTGGGGAACCCTTGGGGTTTTTTTCCTCTACTAATGTCTCATTAACCTATCTCTCATCCCAGCAATATGCACTTGAGAATTCCGTGAGCAACATTTCCTGATAATGATCTCGGCGATGTGGTGGGCACGATACAAACTCATCCGCTTCAGGAGGAGTATTTCTTGCACCAGTGAATGGAAATGTCAATATTGGTATATTTCCCGTTCTTCTTAGTAATATTCTACCGTAAATTATACAAGTGGATTCCATACACGATGGAATTCGGCTTCTATTCATCCAATCACATCCCTCAATCTGACTTATAATAATTTCCATTATAACAAAAAAAAAAGTATACGTCAAATTCATTTAAAAAGTGAGCAAATCTGGCTAATGTAACCGAAATGTTGATTGTAATTTAATGGGTGGGCATAGTCTTAAGTGCACGGATAAGATATACAGACCAGGGGCACAGTCCCGTCCACTTGAATCGCAAATCCAAGCAAATTACCCGCCACTCGACAGAAATGTCAGCGATAAAATGCAGGCAAAGCTTTCTGTTTATTGGTTGGTTGGTTGGGGGCAGGTTCTGGGGGGATTCTGGGTGGGGATTTCCTGATGCCAAATTTGTATTTAGCCGCATTTTATGTACTTCAATTTTGGGGCAGCGATTTTATGGCTAAAAAATAATCCAAAGGGGGCACACATTCAATAATAACACACATTAAAGCGGAGACGGGAAAAAACCATAAAAGAGCAGAGCCAAAATAAATTGCTTGAACGTTTTGTTTGCATTGCCAGAAGGCAGGCAGGCAGGCTGCTCCGGCTGCTCTGTCGGCTACACTGCCACACTGCCAGAGTGCTGCCTCTGCTAGAGACGAGGTGGCAGAGTAAAGTCGAGTGGTCAAAGGTCAGGGAGCAGAGCAGAGCCAAATCGCCAGGTTCGTGCCGGTTAAGTAATAGCAAAGTCAAATATAAGCTGTCACAAGGATACGCTTCCTTCCCTGCACAGCCAGACAGAAAGGTGGGGAGCGGAGGGTGAGACAAAAAGAGGTGGACAGAAAGAGCACGAGTGAATCCAATGAAAACAAAACAGCAACAGGAGCCATGGTCATTTAAAGGTATATTAAACAAAAGGAAAGACAGTCCCACTCTCGAAGTTTGTTTGAAGCCCTGTATGAAGCTCTGCTTTTTCGTAAATTTTGGGGCCTCCACCAAAGTGACAAATAGAAGACGATGTCGCGGAACTCCTCACAGCACCTACTGCGGAACGTACCTTGGAACTGGAAGTCGTTAGACTTTTGGCTCCTTAGATGCCCAAACCCTTGGATTCTGGGGCGCCTAACAAGGCACTCAATACGCTTGAGTAATTGAAGAAAATATGTTGATGGCTTATGGCTAACAGCTTTCGTTTCCATTCGCTTGGCCAAAATAACAACGCCAACTGTATTTGGTATTTGCCTTGGCATTGCTTTCCCTTTGTCCCCTTTCCTGGTCCCACCGACACGCACACAATCTTGTCCATAAGATTAAATATTTACTTGGGAATGGCTTCTGCACACCTCTCCTTCTCGACCTCTTTTTCTGCCCCCTGCCTCTCGCTCACTCTCTCCCTCCTCCTCTGCAAATAAGTGGACAGCCGAATAAATAAGCAAACACACACAAACGCAGGGCCGAAAGCAAATATATAAATTTATTATTATAGTTGTGTGCCTGTGTGTGAGTGTGCGGTAAATATGAGCAAAAAGTCCGAACACTATGCGTGCATGAACAGGTTCAAAAACACACAAAGAATGAAGGGAAAATGAAAGAAAAGTTTAGTCGAAATAAATCGAAACAAATGCAAAGAAAGAATATATTGGTTAATTTTTCCTGTTTCATTTCCCAGAAATGCAGTGCATAATTAATGAATCTGTGTCGCCGCAATATTGCCCTTCCTTTGAGGTGCAAACATTTCAAAAGTCTTCAAACTGCATTCCCCATTGTTCGCCTTTGTTGTCAGTCTCTGTAAATTAAACTTCACATTTTGTAGCTTTGTTGGCTTCTGCTTTGATTTTTCTTTGCTCTCGGCTTTGCGTTCCCGTTGCTTCTGCATCATTTCTCCCCGAACGGTTCCCACAAACATTCAAAAAGAGAACTTTCCGAACCGAAATGGTCGCAACTAGTTTTTGTTGGCATTCGTTTCACAGCATTACAAAGGCAGTAACAAAAGGCCAGGGCCAGCAAACACATATGCTCCTTATTTCGCTTTTGTCATGGACAATTTGCCAATGGCCATTGAATTTAATGTCCAGTCCTAAGCCCGACCATTGTTGGCAAGTGCATTTTTTACTTGTTGTCGAATTTGAATGTCTTCCTGTTGTAGTAACCCGGGACCGGACCAGGGCACATCCAATACACGCGCTTATAACAATATGTTCCGCAATGTATTATATTATGCCATCACAGTCGTTAAATTCATTTGGTCCAGGCTCCAACAGGCCATTAATTGAACATGGGCTTACTCTTTCTTATATATCTACTAGAGTATTTACCTTTGGTCGGCAACTTGGTGATGGACAGCGTACTAAACAGAGAAAGATAATTACATGGTTAATTTATCACTTTTTGCACTGTTTTGTGTGTTCTGATGAAATATGCTGTCGATAACGATATTCTATAAGTATGTTTCGATACTGCACTATCGATACGATAACGATGTTTGCACTTGTTTGTATTACAGACTCTGTAATATTTCGGACTAACTAAATCTGCGGTTTACAGTTAGTAGATCAAATAATACATACTTTTCGAAGCCAATTTACGATCATTCTGCCACACTTAAATAAATTATGATCGTGTCGTGGCAATACTATCGGCCATCGGACCATCCTTAATTTTTATTGCTGGTTTTTGGCGCCAGATGTGGCCGTAGACACAATTTATAACACATAAAGTTAATTTTAGCACTTTACGCTTCTGCACACAATGTAGCCATGCCGTTGTGCCACTTCCGACTAGCCCGCACCTATGCCCGGCTCAAATTACAGGTGATTATGTGAATTTTAGTGCCTAGGCCAGGCAAGCCCCGTCTCCGGACCCCGACCGGCACCACCGCAAATATGTAACATCCGACAAATTGGCTCTCGAGTAGTCAGCCCTTTCTGCGGCACGGGACTAGGCACTCTACTGTATGGCGCTGCCTGATAAGCAGAAATAGGCTTCGCTCGGAGTCGGGGGATTGTGGGAGGTTGGCCCGGAATGGCCAACAAGCTTAACGAAAGCAAATATTTACACACTGATTTTATTCATTTACAAAATTTATAACCTCAACTGGTGGCGGTAAAAGTGCCATGAAAATTGACGAGCCAGCTGCGAGCACGAGCCCTGGAAGAAGCGGGCGGCAGAGCCCTACTAAATAAATGTATGAATGCAATCCGAATGATTGGTACGCGCGTGTGGCCAGCGCTGATTTAAAATGCTAATTTGGCGTATGAAATTTGGCTTTGGTCGTCCTAAAGCGGATCTGTGAGAGATGTTTTAAATGTTGAATTCCCTTGCAGGCGGCACCAGCCAGCACATCGGGCAACCAGATAGCCACCGTCTCCCACCTGGTGGCCCTGGCCAAGCAGCAGGGCCAGGCGGCAACAAAGTCGCTGGAAACCAATGGCGCTGTAGAGATTGGCAGCGGGGAGCAGGAGGCAGCAGCCACAACCGCAACATCAGCAACGCCGTCGGTGGCCACGGGCACAGCAGCAGCAACGGCAGCGGCAGCAGCATCATCCACAGCAGATGGGAAGGAGAGCGAACAGGGCAAGGCGAATGGCTCGGGGGCTGCCGTGGAGGTGCTCGAGGATCCTCAACTGCAGCAGCAGCTGGAACAAGTGCAGCAACTGCAAAAAAATAACAAATCCGGTGGCGGTGGGGCCAGCACTTCGAATGCCACAACGATTACATCAATATCGGCACTGTCCCCACAGACGCCCACTACGCCTATAGGGGGTGGCGGCCCTGTGGCACCGCATGCGGCCGGTCCGATGACGGCCAAAACCAGTACGCTGACAAGCTGCAACCAGGAACATCCGCTGTGCGCCTCCACTAGCTCCATGCCCGTGACTCCCGAGCCGCGATCCAAGCAGCACCCTGGCTCGGCACCCCATCCGGCAGCGGCCCAACAGCAGCTGTCGAGCATTGCCAATCCCATGCAGAAGGTGAACAAGCGCAAGGAGACGCTGGAGGCGAAGCGCGAACGGAAGGCGGCCAAAACACTGGCCATCATCACGGGCGCATTCGTGGTCTGCTGGCTGCCCTTCTTCGTGATGGCCCTGACGATGCCGCTGTGCGACGCATGCCAGATAAGCGACAGCGTGGCCTCGCTCTTCCTCTGGCTGGGCTACTTCAACTCCACCCTGAATCCGGTAAATAGTACAAATTGGTTAAATCATTGCAATATAGTTTAATCGTAATTAAGTCGTGGATGAGAAAGAAGGTGGGAGGTGGAGCTTAGCGTCCGAATTTTACGTATTCCCACTCCTTGTTGTCCAAGGGGCACACATGACGTTCCCGCAGCCAGCGCGCGATGCAGTGTTGGTGGTAGATATGCTGGCATACACCCGTAGCAATGGTGCAATTCTCGATGGTGGCCTCCTCACTGGCCTGGCACTCGATGCAAACGTCATTCATTTGGTTACGGCAAATGGCGCAAAGATCGACGGCAATGTCCCATGCCCATACTGCAGTGGCTCTCCACTTCTTCACTTGAAAACGTGGCACTTTAGTGACGCCGTTGGAGCTGTCCGATGGCGGCTCCTTATCATCCTCCATGTTATTATCGTCTGATATTTTTATTTGTAAATTTTCAAGTTATTTGCAGTCACAAGGGTGTGCTGCCAGTCAGAGTCTCGAATGAAAAAGAGGCATGGATCTACCGGAAACCGAGTGCTTATTCTTGACAGCTGAAGCTAAGATAACGACTCATTAAAAACGTTAGAAATAATTCCGAAAGAACTAGTTCTTTAAAATCAACCAAATATGTAGTTCGAATTTAAATCTGATTAGGTATTAATATCATTTTTAATTAAATTGTTGTTACAGGGTATAAATAGTTATTTGGATAACTTTGATTAATGCTCACTTGATTATTCACACACCTTTCAGGTTATCTACACCATCTTCAGCCCGGAGTTCCGGCAAGCCTTCAAGCGGATTCTATTCGGCGGACACCGGCCAGTCCACTATCGCAGTGGGAAGCTTTAGATAGTGCATGCGAAGAGGCGAAGGTGAGTCCCTCTTCTCTTTCACCTTTCACCCTTTATGAGCTGAGCTGATCCGAGGCACACAATATTGCATTGGCTTTTATGTGTTTCCAATTTGCGTCTGCAGCTTTTATTTTCAATCCAACGTATCCTGATATTGATATTGCTCCCATTGAGTGGAGTGTTTATTCGAATTGAAGGTCATGGATGTTGGCTGCTGCTCATCTCGTTGGGGCGCCTCTGGCGCTTTTGGCGTTCAATTTTCACTGGCATGACGGCGACAGCGACAACGAGCCGCTTTCGCATTTGGCAAGCAGACAAACACCATTCTGCTGCCATGGATTGTGAACGAAGAGGGCTTGAAACAATTTATAAACTTTGGGGATGGAGCAAAACTTTCAGCAGGCGAACGGGCGGGGCTTTGCTGGCCACTCAACTGTGGCTAAAATGAAAGTTTTATCAAACCTTTATCGGCGCTGTCATCTGCATGCGACGATTTGGATTTGGTCAATGCAGCCACCGGATCCGGATGGTCTAGCACAAGCAACTCCAGACGCCAGCGGCCATTAGAATTATGCCACAATGCGAATTACATTTGCATGTGCCCAGAGCCCCAGAGTCACTCCCACTGCCATATACTGGTAGGGGATGGATGGATGCTTATCTACAAAGACGCAAGGGGCGCACAAGTTATCCGAGCAACAGCTTTGAATAGTTCCATTTGCATTGCCAGAACTGGAGAAAATGCCGAGCCCAGCCCAGCCCAGCCCAGCCCAGTCGACCCATCTGCAGTTGGCAGCAGTTAAATCCCAGCCTTTCATTCATTTATTTCCAAAGGCAACATGAAAGTTAAATTAAGTAACATTAATTTCCAAAATTTCTGCTAAGTTTGGCGCCTGTGCATTTGAATGAACTTTTGCCTGAATAATCGGATATAAAAGTTTTCGCCCCACACCCAACCCGCACACTTTGCTAATGAATCTTGTAAATTGGACTCTTTTTTCCAGACGCTTCTGCTAAGCCGGTAAGTGGATGCAGGTCTTTCCTCTTCGGCGGTACACAACAGATTCGAAGCAGAGCGAACCAGAAGAAAAAACGAAGTATACTAAATGATGACATACGATGGTGGCCCCAACCCCAAACCCCTAGATCGTACGAGTGTAAATATTTCAGCTAAATGTGGTTAAAATTAATTTTAATGTTAACGTTTACGTTTGCGTTACGTTTACCTATGCAAATACGAGTACTATACTCGTGTTATAGTTAATTCGATGTTAGATCTAGCTAAATTTGTAAATGCCAAGTGGAGACTGTTTTGGGAAGCAAACTAAAGCGTTGAATTGATTGAAATGCCACCAAGAAATACAAAAATCTATATATAAATATATGTATAATCAAAATAATTAGTTTTAAGCGGCTAACCCCTTCCCCATCAACGGTGAATATACCTGCATACACATACTTACAGCTCTCCAATTCCTAAACTTTTATGTGTGTTTTTGAACTTGATGTGAATTGTATACATATGTATGTATGTAGCTTAGATATAACTATAGATGATGGCGTTCGTTCCCTCTCTCCCCCGCTCACTATTCTGCTTCGAGGGAATGGGACGTGTGTATGGGGAGCCAAGGTATTGGAATCGTTATAACTGAAGCGAGTATTCGATTATGTATGTATTGTATATTATTATAGCCATGTAGCGCCGCCATCTAGAGACATTCAATGTGTGCAATGATCTGCGCAATCGGCTATGCATGTTAGGCTTAAGAAAATTTGTTGAGCATCTTACTATACGAGTACATACTGTAATATTCTATAGATTCTATTGCAAAGTGAGCTGATCGCATTGTCGGAACCCCAAAACCAGTTTAAATGAAATTTAAACGTATTGTTAAAGCCACACATAGGTAAAACAAAAAAAGAATAACCATATTGTATGTACATTTAAAATTGTTGCATTATTACTAATACTAAGTACTAATACGAGTTGGTTATTATGGGCAAGGATTTCTTTGAATAGGATGGCATATTGTTAGCAGTAAACAGTTTGTTCGCCTGTCTGAGGCTGCAAGAACTTGTAAAATTTGAAGAGCAAACTACTTTCGGGAAAAATGGGTAAAACATAATTAGCAAAACCAAAGCAGACACGCAACCAATACATAGTGCGGCATATTGTGGTTAAGATTAAGCGAATATCAAAATATTTTACGAAAACTACTCGAAACCGAAATCAAAACTCTACAAAATCTTTAAGCAGAAACCATTTCTTAGCCCCTAAGTGTTTACAGATACATACACACACACATACACACTGTATATCTATGAATAACAATAGAAGTTAAAATCAAGTCCGACTTGTCCCATGCCAAAGAATAGTTCTGAACAACACCCACACCACTTATCAATCAAAATCTGCCAAAGGCACTTCTTGTTTCATTTCGATTATGTTTACTTCAATTGTTATATTCAGTTCAAACATTGGCGCGCATTTAGGAAAGAACTATTGCTTGGCATGAGAGACAACTGGCGACTTGGAGCCACCCATCAAACTAACGAAATTACTATAAACTACATTGGCTGCAAATTAAATTAAATAAAAATTTAAATTTCATTCAAACGATAGTTGCGACTACCGGCTTTTATTTATAATTCATACCATGAACAAATGTAATGTTCATTGGGCCCACGTCGTCTAGAAGCGCTTTTTTGCTGCAAGGGTTGCGAAATCTGTTTACGATGTTCCTTCGCTCGCCGCAAACAGTGACAGGTACTGATTCGATTTGCATTCCAACAGACTAATGATCGCCATCAGATCAAATTATAATTTCAATAATTATTTACATTGTACTTTCCCTCGCTGCATATTTCGAATTCAAACTCTAGTTATGCCAAAACGAAAACGAACAAAATTATTTAAGTATCGCTCGTCATCAGCACTTCATTCATCTGCTGTGGCATTGGATTTAATTTGGCACTTATATCGGTCAACGACCCAATTCATTAACGATTACGTGAGGTAAGCCCATCGTCATAGCCACTATCTGATAGCACCAGCTCGTACATACTAACCCAAATAATATCGAGATGGCCCGACAGACTGCTCAGCAGGGCTTGATGATGATGCCTGCCTGCTCTTTAGTTAACTCGAGTGGTCCAAGATAAACTGCTGCCAGAGAAGGCGGCGGCTATCAACGTGGAAGTAGAGTAGAGTAGCAGTCCCAGTGCGTTGCAACACCAATGGGCCATGCCCAAGTGCTAGCCACTTCGATTAGATGGAGCCATATCAGCAAGAGCAACAGCGACAGTAATAGCTGGCGCACGAGCAATAGCACCGCCTGTGCCTTAGTCACCTGTATAAATACCAACGGCATTGCCACGGCCTGTGCACACGGCCATGGCAGCTACCCAACTACGATCGTCAGTCTCCTCTACGCTCGGGCAGTGGCTCCTGCTCGCAGCATTGGGCGTCAGCTGCGGCCTCGGCTCTGTGGGCGCCTACAGTTCAGGGCAATTGCTCGCCTGGATGCAGCAGAGCAATTTTGGCTATCAAGTCCTCCACCAGGCCATCGGTGGCAATCAAACAAGCGCCTCCGAGACAGCCTGCCTGGCGGATGTGCGTCTCCTGCTATTGGCGGCAGAGGCCGAAGCTCTGCCTGCACTGCGTGGTAAGGTTTGCTGCTAATCCCCCCGCAAGGTTAATTGCACTTCGCTACTTCTGTCTTTAATTTCACATTTTGGCAGTGCTCGATGCTTGGGGCAAGTTTCCGCACGGCCTGCTGTATGGCCACTTTACGGACATGGGCAACTATGAGTCCTGCCTGAACAGCGGCAGCAGAAGCACCACCAAGTACTGCCTGACGAGCATTCAGTTTGAGAGTCTGCTGCTGGTGCCGATGGGGTCGAATGCGCTCACATTGCGTATTGGCACCTGCATCCCATCCGCCTGCAGCGCTGCCCAGCTCAACCGCTGGATCAACGACTACCTCCAGAACACGTTCGGCCAAGACCCCGACCCGGGGTCCCCAGATACGGGCGTCACACTGGTTCAGGAAAATAACTGTGCTGTAGATCATCGCGACCGGATGACCGGATTGGACTGGTTCGCTGTGTAAGTACAGCACTGCGTAACATTACGTCATGGATAAAAGGGAAAGCTGAGTTGCGTTACAGATATCGGATGAGATGAGAGTCAGGGCAGGGCAAGGCAGACCGAGCAGAGCCCACCAATTGATGAGTTGCTCGAAGGTGAATCGGGAGAGAGGTCGTTGACTCTCGCCGAACTTTACCTAATTGAATATTTGTTTGCAAACATATTGCACAACCATCTTTTGATGAACAGTTTGAGAGCGAAGCATACGTGCACAAGCTTGAAGTGAATAACAATGACAGTATCGACGAATACTCGTGACTTCGTATCTTGTGAAACAGGTTTCAAAACCCTTAAGTAAAAGCGCGCTAATAGCATTTATGCCTGACTTAATTTTAATGACTGGCACATACTCGTATTTCTAATCAGAATGAGAATTTTGCATTCTAATGTTTCAGTGCCGTTCTTGTCCTCTTGGCCATTCTGGTTTTCCTGGCCACCCTGCTGGACCGAGCCAAAGGTAGGTCAAACTTGAGGCTCGTATAACTTAAATAATACTTAGCTGGAAATTATTGCCTTTGAACAGCTTCCAACAAACTGCTGAGCTCCTTCTCGCTGCGCCAGAACCTGCCCCAGCTGTGGAAGCTCTCAGACGCGGTATCGCAGCAGCATGTGATGCCGTGCCTTCATGGCATTCGCTGCCTGACAATAATCTGGATTATCTTCGGCCATGGCTACATGTTCCTGCTGCTGGCGCCCAGTGTGAATGCCTACGAAATCATAGCATGGGCCCAGACGCCCTTCTCCATGGTGCTGCAGAGCGGTACCATCTCGGTGGACACGTTCTTCCTGCTCAGTGGCCTGCTGCTGGTGATGAGCGCCCTACGAGAGATGGAGAGGTGTGTGTTTGTTGCTCGTGCTGGTGCCCATATAGCCACTTAATTTATATTCTGTTATGGACTTTCAGAAACTCCGGACGCCTTCACGTTCCGCTTATGTACCTGCACCGTGTGGTGCGACTGACCCCCGTGCTGGCCCTGGCCGTTCTCATCTTCATGACGCTCTTCCCACGCCTGGATAGCGGACCACTCTGGCAACAGTTCACCGCCTCCTCGCAGCTCTGCAGTGACACCTGGTGGGCCACTTTGCTCTATGTGCAGAACTATGCGGCCCCTGGACGGATGGTAGCGTAGCTAGCACGTCCTCTCCCCCACGTTTCTCCCCTTGACAAGACAATCTCGTCCCATTGCAGTGCCTTGGCCACTCCTGGTATTTAGCAGTGGACATGCAGCTATACGTACTTTCGCCCCTCCTCCTGATCGCACTCTACAAGTGGGGTAGAAGGGCTGCTGGCGCTATCATTGTGCTCATCCTTCTGCTATTCGCCTGTGTCTTCAGCATCATCATGCTGAACCAGCTGCAGGTCTTCAGCCGTAACGGGTGAGTCTCGCTGGGATGTGGGGCAGCAAGCGGCCGAGGTCTAAGATTTCTTTCTCTCTGGGCACAGCAACCTGGGCGAGGACAGCCCACAGATGCGGCTCATCTACTATACCACACACGCCCGAGCCATGCCCTGGCTGATCGGTCTGCTCTTCGGCTACTATCTGCACAGCGAGGGCGGTCGCCGGCGACGCCTCTCCAAGTGGCTGGCATTGGGGGTATGGATAGTTGCCCTCAGCCTGTTTGCCACTGTCATCTTTGCAGTCTATCCGTACACGCAGTCCGGAGCAAAGGAGATCTCACCGCTGGCTGGCGCCTTCTTTCTGTGCTGCGGCCGAATCGCCTGGCCCCTGAGTCTGTGCTGGCTTATATGGGCGTGCCAGAACGGGCTCGCGCCCGTAGTTAACAGCCTGCTCAGCTGGTCCTTCTGGCAGCCGCTTTCCAGGCTCTCCTACTGCCTGTACATCTGGCACCTGATGGTGGAGACGGCGAACGTGGCACGCAGCAAGTCGAGTCTGCATTTTTCCAACTACGACGCAGTAAGTCGCCGGATAATATGCTTTTGCTTAATAATTCCTCCCTGGATTCGCCCTGTGCAGATCCTACGCTTCTGGTCGGACTTTGGCATAACGTTGTGCGTCTCCACACTGATGTATCTGTTCGTTGAGGCACCGGTGGCTCGACTCGAGACACAACTGCTGCGACTGAGACGAAGTCCAAGGCCTGTGACGAGATCCCCGACCACCGGTGTTGACGCTTCACCCTCGCCAGATACTGCACCAGCCACAAGCATTTCACGGCAGAACCTAGTCGTTCCCTGAGAGCGCCACCTGGACACCTAAACACCTATACGAGTTGCTTTTAGTTAATTTCAAGTTCCTGTTTGATTTATAAGTTAAAATAAATTAGCATTGCATTTAAAAGAATTTCCATTCAGTTGCAGGCACGTAGTCGTTTAAAGCAAATTACTATACGGCTAAAGTAAACCACTTGTAGCCGGCTTCTATCGCCTTCCGATAAGGTTACGTATGTATGTATGTATATTACTACCCGCTGACGACGCCGCTATCGGTCATTGCCCTAATTGTAAAAACTAAAACAAAAAATGAGCCAAATTGCCATGCGAGTGAGATGTTAACACTTCGGATGGGTCGGGGAATCGAACCACAGTGCGCTGCATATGTACGCACACACAGAAAGTCATACGCAAATTTAAAATGGAAAATAATTCGAATTTCCTTCAAGTGATATTCACAGCGTCCAGTTTATATTTCAGTTTGATCAGGCTAAAAGTTAATGGATATTTTGCGCATCACATTGCAGCTGATTTTCGATTTAGTTAGGTGCAGCTGGAACAATCTGTCTTCGCCATCGACACTCCACGCCACCGGGACACCGTCCTCGAAATCCTCTTTTATAAACGTAGTTCCATCTAGATACAGGTTGAGGGTTGTCGCACGATGCTGGGCGATTCGCGGTGCTGAGAATGTGTAGCACTGAAACGGAAAGGTGCAGTTCTCAAATGCAATAACCTCCACGTGCTTGCAGAGCTGAAGGAAGTGTTCCAGGGCGTCCGCATCAACTATATTGCATGAATAAAAGAGCAAGCGCTTGATATGCTGAAAGGAATGCGAAATCTTACATCTGGCAGGAATCAAATATTTAACGTATTTCAATACGAAAGTTCCAATATCCAACTGAAGGCGTTCAGCATCAAAATATAAGTCGCAATCGTCGTGTACTTCCAGTTGCTTCAATCTGTGGCGACCTACAGCCTTCAGTTTTTCGCAGAGTTCCAACAGCGTGCTGGGATAGTTATTTCCAAGGATTGTCAGTTGTTTTAGCTTGTTCAGATGCTGCAAATTGTTCATAAACCACACTCCAAATTCCTCCTCGTCGCATATCAGAATCTCGAGACTTTGCATACCAGCTGGGGGTAATTCTATTTTGAGCAAATCATCGTCACAGGCAAATAGCTCGAGATTGAGGCTTTTCAACTGTTTTGTTTGCATTATATGGACTAGGTTCTTGACCTCGAATCCGCCACAATAGGTTATTCTCAGGTTCTGCAGGTGATGAATGTCAGCAAAATATTTTCCTGTGAAATGTCCAACGGGACTGAATGTCCTCAACTGTGGAAAAGCTTTAATTATCATCAGAATGTCCGCCTCTTTCAAGTGGAATGATTCTGTTAAGAATCGAAAATCGTGTGCATTCGGAAAAACGTAGCTGGTAAGTATGTCAAAGTTTTCCCGACTGGTCATGTTGAATCGTAAAACTTTCAATGTCGTGCGGATTATGCTCAGGTAGTGACGCAGATCTGCGCTGGATATGTCCAATTGGAACAGGGATATGCAAACTTTAGATCCCCAAACCAATGGCATTAGTGCGTAGAAGCGAGAGTGCACTCTAGCGATGTTCAACTGAGATTTCAAGTCCAAGAGACTAAAGATCGATATCAGATCACAGTCGGGAAGAAGTTCCATTTTACGCTGAAAATATACGAAAAAGCTAATTATATCGTTTGCCATAATACTCTCACATATTCCGTAGAAACAAATTTGCAAACTGTACCCTTAATTGGTAGGAGCTTTTAATTGCCATTTAATATATGGCTATTTGAATTTAAATTTGAATTCGAACAATGTTAACAGCTAACAGACAAATGGTGCTGTAAGGCGCAGACAATACTGATGTTAAGCGCACGGTAGCGTGCTGTTAAGCGCCGAATACCAGAGTGGCAACCCCAACATCTGTTTCATGGACAGCAAAAACAAAAAAAATTGCAGATATCCTTTCCGTTTTGCAAATTGTTTTCCCAGTTAAACGGCTTTAAGAAATAAATACTCGCACAAGATGCAGAAGTACGACAAGATGGAGAAGATCGGTGAGGGCACCTACGGCACCGTCTTCAAGGGACGCAACCGCGACACAATGGAGATAGTGGCCCTGAAACGAGTCCGTTTGGACGAGGACGATGAGGGTGTGCCGAGCTCTGCCCTGAGGGAGATCTGCTTGCTAAAGGTATGTTCTGTTCTGTGGCCTTGCGAGACAGAAAACTGTTAAAAAAGCTATCTGCACCCCCAGGAACTGAAGCACAAGAACATCGTCAGACTGATAGATGTCCTCCACTCGGATAAGAAGCTGACCCTGGTATTCGAGCACTGTGACCAGGATCTGAAGAAGTACTTTGATAGCCTGAATGGAGAAATCGATATGGCCGTGTGTCGCAGCTTTATGCTCCAGTTGTTGCGCGGCCTGGCCTTTTGTCACAGGTGGGTGGTGGTGGGCAGGTGCCAGTCCTGTCGTATTACTTCTAATTCCTCGTTATTTTAGCCACAACGTCCTGCATCGTGATCTGAAGCCGCAGAACCTGTTGATCAACAAGAATGGCGAGCTGAAACTGGCTGATTTTGGCCTGGCCCGCGCCTTCGGCATCCCGGTAAAGTGCTACTCGGCCGAAGTGGTCACGTTGTGGTATCGCCCACCTGACGTTCTATTCGGGGCTAAGCTCTACACGACGAGCATTGACATGTGGTCGGCTGGCTGCATTTTGGCGGAGCTGGCCGATGCCGGGCGTCCGCTGTTCCCTGGCTCCGATGTGCTCGATCAGCTAATGAAGATATTCCGTGTGCTCGGAACACCCAACGAAGACTCTTGGCCAGGAGTGTCACATCTCTCCGACTACGTTGCGCTTCCATGTGAGTATTCCGTGTGGCTTTCATCAAATTTTGTGCATTAACCGGCGCTTGTCCTGCCTGCAGCCTTCCCAGCCATAACTTCGTGGAGCCAATTGGTGCCGAGACTCAATTCTAAGGGTCGCGATCTGCTGCAGAAGCTGCTCGTCTGCCGTCCCAATCAGCGGATCAGTGCCGAGGCTGCCATGCAGCATCCGTACTTCACGGACAGCACCTCGTCTGGCCATTGAGGAGACAACCACTCTCTCCATGCGACTGTTTCAACGTACTTTGATTAGCACTTAAGCCAGACTCTTCTCTTGTACTAGTACTAGTTATAAATATGCATAATATCCTCATTTCATGTGTATGTGTTCCGTACCAATTTTATGTCCCCAGATGCAATCAGTTTAAATAATTTACACGTTAAGTATTTTAAGATCCCAATTTTAATGTCTCTATTGTCTCTAGTTTATTTCAAGATTACTAGCGTAATAAATACACTTACTCAGAGATGAAATAGCACCCAAAACACCTCATAAAAACTTTTATTTATGATATTTTGACGTCGAAATCGAGTTCAATGTATATTTACGGTATATTTTGATAATGACATGGTATATTTCGGTATATTTCTGAGGATCAGGCGGTATATTTTATCAATAATTCCGCGGTCACACTGGTTTTCGCACATATTTTATATTTGAAATTTGAATCAATTTCTTTGATAAACATTGAAAAAATCCTGTAGACGGTGCACTAAAAACTACGAGAGAACACTAAAAATTGTTAACAATTGTCTGGAAATAGAAGCTGCCGCTATAAACCGCCCCGTCCCTCCCACTACGGATTCCGTTTGCTAGAGCTTCATAAAATGACCTGGGGATTTGTGACCTGTGGACCCAACGAGGCTTTGGTTGTGTCGGGTAAAGAAATACATTACAATTTTTTAATAAAATCAATCAGTGTACAATCAAAATGCCTAATTGGGACTGATTAGAGAGTTCAAAATAAAAAAAAGTCACCACCCCACCCTCTGCATGACGTCACTTCTTATTGATTTTTATGTACAACACTTGTGATGCAAAGAAGAAGAAGAGCACCCCGACGATGTGCGCGCGCATTGGGGAACGGCGTTGCCGATGATCTAATTGTTTTTGTTTGTAAACAACAATCTTTGATTACCTTTTTTATCTTTTGCAGGATGCTGCTACATGAAGCCGCTGCTGGTGCCCGGCGGACGTGCCTTTGTCTGGCCCTCCATCCAGCAGGTGCAGCGGTTAGTAAATTGTTAAACATACAAATTAAAAACACGATTCGAATAAGAAGAACCCTCCAACCATTCCAGAATCTCACTCAACACGATGACGCTACAGGTGGAGAGTCCCTGCGTGTACACTAGCCAGGGTGTGCCCATTTCGGTGACGGGCATTGCCCAGGTGAAGGTGCAGGGCCAAAACGAGGACATGCTGCTGACTGCCTGTGAGCAATTTCTGGGCAAGACGGAGTCGGAGATCAACCACATTGCCCTGGTCACATTGGAGGGACACCAGCGGGCCATCATGGGCTCCATGACGGTGGAGGAGATCTACAAGGACCGCAAGAAGTTCAGCAAACAGGTGTTCGAGGTAGCCTCCAGCGATTTGGCCAATATGGGCATCACCGTCGTCTCCTACACCATCAAGGATCTGCGCGACGAAGAGGTGCGGTCCTAGCGTTACACAATCCCCTAGCTAAATTCCACTTTATCCTTTGTTGAACTAACCAAACCATTAGCGTAGACCGATTCACGTCACTTCATTTGTTTCCCGATTAACCTTTTGTATATACCGTATTTCTTGCATGTCCATTTGGATTTACGTTCACTGCAGGGCGACTCAAAGGTGCGTATGGCCAGCTGTGTAGACTATTTCTGCTCCCTACTTCCGGACGTCATCTTCTGTCTCTTTTTGTAGCAGTTTGAGAAATGATTTTACCCTTGTGTACCCTCTTAATCCTTTGCAGGGCTATTTGCGCTCCTTGGGCATGGCCCGTACGGCCGAAGTTAAGCGAGATGCTCGAATCGGCGAGGCAGAAGCTCGGGCCGAGGCGCACATCAAGGAAGCCATTGCTGAGGAGCAGCGCATGGCTGCTCGCTTCCTGAACGACACAGACATCGCCAAAGCCCAGCGCGACTTTGAGCTGAAAAAGGCCGCCTACGACGTGGAGGTGCAGACTAAGAAGGCCGAAGCCGAGATGGCATACGAGCTGCAGGCAGCCAAGACCAAGCAGCGCATCAAGGAGGAGCAGATGCAGGTCAAGGTGATCGAGCGTACCCAGGAGATTGCTGTGCAGGAGCAGGAGATACTGCGTCGCGAGAGGGAGCTGGAGGCCACCATTCGCCGGCCGGCCGAGGCCGAGAAGTTCCGCATGGAAAAGTTGGCTGAAGCCAACAAGCAGCGTGTCGTGATGGAAGCCGAAGCCGAGGCAGAATCGGTAATTTTAAACAATAATCAGCAATGCGGTCAACCCGAGTATTCAAAACTTCTTTTATCCGTCCTCTGTAGATCAAAATCCGTGGGGAGGCAGAGGCATTCGCCATTGCAGCCAAAGCAAAGGCCGAGGCCGAGCAGATGGCTCAAAAGGCCGAGGCCTACCGCGAGTACCGCGAGGCGGCCATGGTGGAGATGCTCTTGGACACACTGCCAAAGGTGAAGAGTGATCTTTACATGAGGAATTTCTAGAGACAATTTAATAATCAATATCAATTCCCAACAGGTGGCCGCCGAGGTGGCTGCCCCGCTTTCGCAGGCCAAGAAGATCACGATGATTTCAAGCGGCCAAGGCGACATCGGTGCCGCTAAGCTGACCGGCGAGATCTTGCAGATTATTAACACAGTGCCAGAGCTGGTTAAGAGCATGACCGGCGTGGATATATCAAGGGTACGTTCCAATTCTGAATTTATCTAAGGGCACCGGCAGCCAGCAGCAGCAGGAGATGAGCGGCATCGCGACAGCAGCGGCCGGAAGAAAACAACCTTATACAAATGGCAATCAAAAGACTTGGTAGAGAAAATGTAGCAAACGGAAGGCAGCCAGGGGACAAGAACTATGTCGATGGGCTTCAAATTCGGTTTCCTGTTTGATTTTGTGTTGATTTTCGTTTAATTTCCACTTGTTTTCTCTTCATTTCAGTCCGTGCATGCTGGCTAAGTATCCAAAACAAAACAAAAAAGATATCCAAATTACACAATTCTGTACTCTCCAAACAATTACTACGAACCATTAACAATCGAATACGATACGTCGACCCAATGATTGAATATATAAACGCATTTAACGTTTGTTTATAAATTACATTTTTTACACATACACACAAACATATACATATACATACTTTCTGCTCTAACCAAACTTTTTGCAAAATGTTTTTACACACACACACTCTCACGGCGGAGCAAAGGATATTTTGTATTCAATGTATGTGAATTTATACAAGTGTATGGCACAAAACGTGGAATAAAGATATTTCCGTATATACAATCTCGACTTAAGAATAAAATTTAAATGATTAATTGTGAACTGTTGTACCTATCGAAACATTGCCAGACCTATCGATTATGTGTCGTTCATTCATGTCAGTCATCTCTAAGCAACTCAGCACTTTTTGACGAACTAGTTCGTGGGCTGCCAACCCGGTATTATATGGATTAAAAACGGTTCAAAGCGAACCGGTAATGAAACGGATCGAAAAATATGCAAAATCATCGATGTTGAAAACATTAACATTAACCGAAGGAACCATCAATCAAATTGAGAAAAACAAAACAAATGCCTTATGTCAGTGAATGCAGTAAAACATCGTTGGTAAAACAAAACATCGATGCATCGGAGAATTATAAAAACATCGATGAAATCGATTTTTATGCAGCCCTAGTCCGAGGGTATATTTGGTGAATAAATCCGCGGTCACACTGGCATTGCACGAAAAAATTGGATTTTTAAAGAAAGTGTTGGTCGATTTGAAGCGGAATTAAATAGATTCAAGCCCAGAAATTTGTAAATTTAAGTTGCAAGGTTAATCCACAAACAGTTTAACATGGCAGACTCCAAGGGGTAAGTGTTCCAACTGCAAATTTGCGGCCCTCAAATTAAATGCCGACAAAAGAGCGCTGGCTGACTGGCCATTCGCCGAGACAGCGCTTCAATTTCGCGCAGTCATTGGCCTGACGGAAAAAAGTACGCAAGGGCCACATATGTACATATGCAAAGGAAAGTTGCAAAACGCAATTGGAGAGTTCTCCCACGAGCTGTGTGGGGTTTTCTTTCAGAGAAAACATATTTCTTAGCTAAAACATATGTACGTACACATATATGTCTGTTCTTGCACTCTGTTTCTGTTGCGAAACTAGGCCAATGCTAAGAAAATCGCCATTTGCAGTCTGCTTTTGTTGTTGTTGGGGGCATGTCTGGTCGCATGGCCCTTTGGTTTCTTTGTTGTCCTTGTGATTCCCCAATTTTCAAATGGTGCAGCGTCCCTTTAGATGGCGGTGCGTCAGCGTGCACGTATGTGTGTATGGGGGGGAGGGAGACAGAAAAGACTGTTCTCGAATAAAAATATGGGCTGAAGTATTATGGGAAATAAAACGGAATCCTAGTGTGCCCGGAAATCCTAAATCATTGGATAGAGTCGGCATTTAAAGAAATCAATCGAGGGAACAAATAAAAGTTTAGTCATGTCTGGAGGTAACAATGATCCTCGTCCGCCCTTTGGCCATCTACCAGCAACAGGCGCGGGAAAGTATAACATAAGCGATGGCAGTAACAACAATGGGAGTCATCGCGATGAGGATGCAGCAATGAAAGATGTGTCGACGCCGTCGCCATGGGCTGAGGCTGAGACTGGGGGCAAGCCAGCAACAAATACTTCACACGCAAGAATGTGCGGCAGAGAATTACCACTGGAGAAAACTTTGTGTGCTCAATCTCTTTCTTCCTTTACTCTTTCCCCCACAGCGATGATCTCGCAACGGCGATTTTGAAGCGAAAGGATCGCCCCAATCGCCTGATTGTTGAGGAGGCTCAGAACGACGACAACTCTGTTGTGTCGCTTTCGCAGGTAAGTCGTCGTCATCATCCCTGGGCCACGTCATCAAATCAACTGAAACCTCAAAACCATTTTGACCCTTGTACTACAATTCTCTGGTTGTCTCCCCTTTTCCCCCTTCGTTGACAGGCAAAAATGGACGAGCTGCAGCTTTTCCGCGGCGACACCGTGATCCTGAAGGGTAAGCGTCGCAAGGAGACCGTGTGCATTGTGCTCTCTGACGACACCTGTCCCGACGAGAAGATCCGCATGAACCGCGTGGTGCGCAACAATCTGTGCGTGCATCTGTCGGACGTGGTCTCGGTGCAGTCGTGTCCGGATGTCAAGTACGGGAAGCGTGTCCGCATCTTGCCTATTGACGACACCACCGAAGGCGTGACGGGCAATCTCTTCGAGATCTATCTGAAGCCGTACTTCCTGGAGGCCTATCGGCCCATCCACATGGGGGATAACTTCATTGTGCGCGCCGCTATGCGTCCCATTGAGTTCAAGGTGGTGCTGACCGATCCCGAGCCTTACTGCATTGTGGCGCCCGAAACGGTCATCTTCTGCGATGGCGACCCGATCAAGCGTGAGGAGGAGGAGGAGTCTCTCAATGCCGTGGGATACGATGACATTGGCGGTTGCCGCAAGCAGCTGGCCCAGATCAAGGAGATGGTGGAGCTGCCTCTGCGGCATCCGTCGCTCTTCAAGGCTATCGGTGTGAAGCCGCCGCGTGGCATCCTCATGTACGGTCCACCCGGTACTGGCAAGACTCTGATTGCCCGCGCCGTGGCTAACGAGACAGGTGCTTTCTTCTTCCTGATCAACGGACCGGAGATTATGTCCAAGCTGGCCGGTGAGTCCGAGTCGAATCTACGCAAGGCATTCGAGGAGGCCGAGAAGAACTCTCCGGCCATCATCTTCATTGACGAGATCGACGCCATTGCCCCGAAGCGTGACAAGACCCACGGCGAGGTGGAGCGTCGCATCGTCTCCCAGTTGCTCACCCTGATGGACGGCATGAAGAAGAGTTCCCATCTGATCGTGATGGCCGCCACCAACCGGCCCAATTCCATTGACCCCGCTCTGCGTCGGTTCGGACGTTTCGATCGTGAGATTGACATTGGTATTCCCGATGCGACCGGCCGTCTGGAGGTGCTGCGTATCCACACCAAGAACATGAAGCTGCACGAGGATGTGGACTTGGAGCAGATTGCTGCCGAGACCCATGGTCATGTGGGCGCCGATTTGGCTTCGCTGTGCTCGGAGGCTGCTCTTCAGCAAATCCGTGAGAAGATGGATCTCATTGATCTGGATGATGATAAGATTGATGCCGAAGTACTGGCTTCGCTGGCTGTGACCATGGAGAACTTCCGCTACGCCATGACCAAGTCCAGTCCCTCGGCTCTGCGTGAGACAGTGGTGGAGGTGCCCAACACCACCTGGACCGACATCGGTGGCCTCGAGAGCGTCAAGAAGGAGCTGCAGGAGCTGGTCCAGTATCCAGTCGAACATCCCGACAAGTTCCTCAAGTTTGGCATGCAGCCAAGCCGCGGCGTCCTCTTCTACGGCCCGCCCGGTTGCGGTAAGACTCTGCTGGCCAAGGCCATTGCCAACGAGTGCCAGGCCAACTTTATCTCGGTCAAGGGCCCCGAGCTGCTGACCATGTGGTTCGGCGAGTCTGAGGCCAATGTGCGTGACATCTTCGACAAGGCCCGTTCGGCTGCCCCTTGTGTGCTCTTCTTCGACGAGCTGGACTCGATTGCTAAGGCCCGTGGCGGTAATGTTGGCGATGCTGGCGGCGCTGCCGATCGTGTGATCAATCAGATCCTCACCGAAATGGACGGCATGGGTGCCAAGAAGAATGTCTTTATCATTGGCGCCACCAATCGTCCCGACATCATTGATCCGGCCATCCTGCGTCCCGGACGTCTGGATCAGCTCATCTATATTCCGTTGCCCGACGACAAGTCGCGCGAGGCCATTCTGAAGGCCAATTTGCGCAAGTCGCCGCTGGCCAAGGAGGTCGACCTCACCTACATTGCCAAGGTGACACAGGGCTTCTCTGGTGCCGATTTGACCGAGATCTGTCAGCGGGCCTGTAAGCTGGCCATTCGACAGGCCATCGAGGCTGAGATACGTCGCGAGAAGGATCGCGCCGAGAACCAGAACTCGGCAATGGACGTAAGTGACCAGAATCTCCATACATTTTGCTATTCTATATCTATATATTATTGCTACACAGATGGATGAGGAGGATCCAGTGCCGGAGATCACCAGCGCACACTTTGAGGAGGCAATGAAGTACGCTCGCCGCTCTGTGTCGGACAACGACATCAGGAAATACGAGATGTTTGCTCAGACCTTGCAGCAGTCCCGTGGATTCGGACAGAACTTCAGGTGAGAGCTAACACTGACATAATCGTTGCCTTTCGATACGATTGCCAACTCGAAAACCCTCCACCCTCTCTGTTGCAGATTCCCTGGACAAACCGGCAACACCTCAGGGTCCGGCACCAATATGCCAGTAAACTCGCCAGGCGACAATGGCGATGATGATCTTTACAGTTAGATTTCTAGATTTTACACTGCTAAACAAAAACAAACACAAAAGAGAACCCCAACTTTTTAAATGAATTTTTCCCCGATAAACCGATAAAGCAAAAAAAATTACATTCGCGGCAAATAAACATCAAGTATCGCGAAAGTATCACAAGACAAAGCATACAAATCCAATAGCAGTTCAAAAACATGACCGATACCATCCGTGCTCCTCTTGGCCATGGATTTTAATTATAAATCCCATTCAAATTTTTGGGACTAGGCTGGGTGCACTTGGACCCGCCTAATCCGAATCTATTGTAATTGGCGAACCAAATCGCGACCCCACTTATCATTCGTGCATTGTCGGTGGAGAGTGGCTCCGATAAATGAGTTTCTATAAACATAATTATAAAGGATACACATACACACGTACATTTAAAGATAATACATATATTAAACACCGTAAAATTATAAGTGTATTTGGAGCTACGTTTTTAAGTGAATAAAAATGATAAATTCAAAGGTTTTCCTAACTCTTTTTCATCGAAGAATGGAGGGAGTGTAATCAAACTGATATGGTAGAAAAATGACAATGTTTATGGGACGTTCAGTCGAAATTAGTGATAGAACTTAAGACTACATACACATATGTATGTAGATATCTGATAATCTTTAAAGTCCTATGCTATTTCATGTTCCCAAACCTATAAATAAATTGGATTTTTCTCTTATTTTGTTTTATCGCTTTTATTAAACTTTTATTCATTCGTCATGTTTGCTTTTCGTGGATTTTTCCATTCTTGCTTAATCATTTTGTTTTTCTTTTTCTTGTAATTTTCTTGCATTCTTTGCGACCAGGAGGACATTTTAACATAAAGTTTTTATGAATTTATCCAATCGTTAGATCTTATAAATTAAATCGCCATTGCTATGTCGTTCCGATTATGTAGCTGCTGGTTATTCAACTTAATGATTACCAAAGGTAGAAAAAACAAAAAAATTAAATGAAACAATAGTTTTAATGGCTAAAATGTGTAAAAATGAGAGCAGGCGATTGTTTGAAGATTGTATTATCTTGCAGCTTCTTTGGCGCTTGATTGAAATAATGTTTTTCTTCTCATTTCTTACCCAGTGTCTACACTTTGAAATTTCTTGCAAATATTTTTGTTTGTTTTACATATTTATTTAGTTTTTTTGTCGGTTCTTATTTTTTGTTGTTCAGTATTTCTATTACACATACACATAATATAAATACGCTTTATGCATAATTACAACACAACAGTTAAAGTACGAATAGGTTTTTATTATTTTGTATTTAAAGTTTTTTGCGCATTTCTAGAATTTTTCATCTGCGATTTCCACGGTTTTTTTGAGCTTTGCTTGATATTAGTTTACAAATATGGCGTGTATATATGTATGTGTCTTGTGTGTGTATTTGCGTGTATGTGTTTGTGTGTGTTATTTGCGTGTGTGGTTGTGTAGTTGGTATGTGGAAGAAAATGGCCAGCACTTTCAGCATCTTAATTAATTTCTAGAAATTTAATCGTTCGATATATATTATTTGTTTTCTTTCTAAATCGTTTCTTCTAATTATTTTTTTTTGTTTAGTTGAAAATTTTCAAGAATTTGTTGCTTTTAAAGTCTTGAACATAGACTAGACACCAATTAAGATTAAAAACATACTCGTTTATATTTATGTATATATATTATATAATTTATTACTATTTGCTGAAAATTTGAACGATTTGTAGCAAATTTGATATATCTTCCATTTCTATTATATGTAGTTTCTTTTAGCTTTGAACACCTGTCGACTGCTGGTATGCCAGTTTAATTTGTTAATTTCTATATACTCTATATGTATGTATTCCTATACACATACATGTTTTTAAATGTGTATATGTTATTGATTATCCGTCTACGATTTGTTTTAGTTACGCATTTTGTTCCAAACAATGAGGTTACATTCATGTAATGAAAATAAGTAGTTGGAGTCGATTAGGGTTTGGGGTTTACCATAGTTTAAGCTCATTCAGTTATACATATAGAGATATAGGTATAGGTATAGGTATAGGCATAGGCATAGGTTAGTGTAAGTGTAATAAATACAGGTAATGAACAGTAAAACACAAAACAGAAAGAAATATAGAAATACACTCTAAGTACACATTATCTAGGCTCCGATATTGCTTTGTTTCTGTTCACCTCTATACCCCGAACATACTAGAAACGAAATTTAAAGCAGTTTAGCAAATGTCTCCCAACTGCACACATACAGAACTTAACTCACACTCTATCTATCTCTCTCTCTCTCTGCTAAATTTCGTATTTTTTTCGCTAGTTTTTCTCAAAGTTTTCTAAGTTGATCCCATGCAACATATTGATTGTGCCTGTAGCTTTATACTCCTGGTTAATTTTGGGTTTCTCTCCGCGCGACAGCTGCATAACAATTAAATTCTCTCATTCGTTATAGTGAGATCGATTGCGAATGGTGGTAGTAGTATAGGAAGATACAGTGTACAGTGGCTTGCGAAATGAAGAAAATAAAACATTTCTGCGTTTCTGTTCAAGTGATTAGGAGTTTTACTCTACTATTATGCTCCTATCGGGGGGCTGAAACACTCTGCCTGCTCTCAGCTGCTTGCCGTATAGACTAGTACATTGATTGAATTTTTTCAAGTTAAATAAATTAGATTTTCTTTCTTTTAAATATATGTATGTATATGTATGTAGTATTTATCCTCTTTCGATCTGCTGATGATATACAACTTTTTGCTTGATGTGTATGTGTGTTTCAATTTGCTCTTAGTTGATATTTTTATATTTGCTTTTCGCTTATCGAATAGTTAGCAGCCAAGGAAAGAATAAGTGCACTATGACTAAATTATGTATAAATCAATTGATAACAACAAAAAAATATATGAATAAACAAAACTTAAATAAGCAGATTTAACAGTAGATTCCTTCCGTTGAGCAGCCGCCAATCGTTTTACTAATGCTGTACTGTAGTGTACTGTTCTGGTCTGTTGTTGTTCGAAGCCGAGACCATTTTACGCTCAATTGAATACAAATTACATTACAAATTACAATTGCTAAATACTCGTACATACAATACAATTCTTAACTTGTTTGATATCTCATTTCTTAAGTTTGAAACATTGCCAAGCTTCTCAATCTCAACATGATCAACATCGTATCCCACCATCATCATCACCATGAATGATCTTTATCATTATATTTAGCATATTATTATAGATTAAATTTCAGTTATCAATTAAATATTCATGTTTAAGTTTTAATGATTTTTGTGTCCTTGTGTGTTGTGGGTATTTGTTTGGTATTTGTGCTTTGTTTGCTGATTGGTTTTTTTCTTTCTTGTCTGTTCCTGTGGTGGGGTGTGGTATTGCTCATATTTTCAAATGAAATCCTAATTAAAATCCTATGAAGCCTGCAAGTGTCCCTTGTCGCAGGTGTTTCTTGTTGCTTGTTGTTCCTGCTGTATTTGTAGTCATAGCTATAGTTGGTTATGGTGGCTGGTTGATTGATTGATTTATTGGTGGTTCAGACTTTTTATCGTGTATCGGTGATATTGTTTTTGCTACCAAATATCTTCACCAACTGTGACTCGTAGTCATCAATGTTGCGCTTCATAATATCCATGCAAGGTCCCAGCAAACGCTCGAATGCCCTGACATCGAGGACTAGAAGAGATGTACAAATTAGTTATAGATTGTCGTATAATGGCACGAGTGGAAAACACTTAGAGCATGCATGCTGTGGCTGAGGATATCCTGGGGGTAATGGGCAGGGGATTAGTGAGAATGCTTAATTATGAACATGTTAAAACAGAACCCACTCCAAATCATACGCTTCATCACCACAGGCCCCTTCTACTAATAAGTACCATCACATATATGTACTCGTATATCCGTCTCTTACCGATCCGATAATCATTTGGGATCTGTTTCAGCATCAGACACTGACATGGCATTTGTTCTCTATGGGAAAAGTGCATGGGGTGGATGGGGGGGAGGATGGGTGAGCCAGGCGAAATACTCATGTTTGTGTGCATTTGAAATGAAAACGATTCGATAATAAACTCTTAACTGAACTGGGAAATTTTTAATAATTCTTGTAATTCGATAAGCTAAACAATAAATTTAAAGAGTTTGTGTTTTAAGTGAATGAGGAGAGCCCATTGATTACAAATTGGTATTGCGGCGGGCCATTTCGGTGAACATCTGCTCATAGATCACAATGTTGCGCTTGAGTACGTCTGTTAGGAAGCCCATGATGCGTTCAAAGGCCTCCGTGTCTAGGACTGGACGGAGTTTCAAATTAACAATTAGGAATAATGATAAATGTTTCTATGCTACAGTCAAGGCTACAGCTACAGCTAAAACTACTGCTAATTGAGCTGCAGGTTGTCGAAGTAGTCCCGCAGATCCTCTTCCAGGTAGCGATAGTCGCTAATGCCACGCTGGAGCACCCGATTGCATTTGCCCATGAGGCGCTCAAAGCAAACTACATCCAAAACTACGAAACAGCACACACACACAACACAGGCATAATGCGAGGCGATTTGGACAGGAAAACAAAACAAACAAAGAACAAACAAACGAAAGCATTAAAGATTAGCCAAAGCAGGATGAGGAGTGTAGCTGGGGGATCAACGAAATGCGGCGTCCGTGGCAACAACTCACATGCAAGTCGGACATGGCCACCCGTGGCGTAAACGGAAGCGGCACGTGGCCGATGTGTCACCAGCGCCAGTTCACCAAAGTACTGGCCCTTGCCCAGCTGTGATATCTCCACCTCGGCATCGTCCTGATCCATGCGCACGGACACGGTGCCCTCCTCAATGAAGTACATGCCATCGGCAGCGTCACCTAACGAATACACAACAGATATTTCTGGTTGAGAAAAGCCAATGAAATGCATTCTAATTCATACCTTGCTTGATGATGCGTTCACCGGATTCGAAGCTCTTTGTGATCAAAGCATCAGCCAGATTCATGCGTTCATAGTTCTGCGAATGCCACAATGTTTATATGTAGATCTATCCGTAGGGATGCAGCACAACACTCACCTGCAAGGCCTTGAGCATGGGCACGTTGTTCAACAACTCCTCGTACATTTTTCGTTTCTTGAATGCAGACTTCAGGAGAATGCGTCGGAAGGTCTGACGGTCCATGGCCCACAGAAGACCGTTGGTTTCCGCCTGCACGGTGGCCGCCCTACAAAATTTAAATAAACATTAAAGTAATCCAAATATATACCTATTAGCACATTGCAAATGTCGTCGCGACAGCGTGGAAAATTTACTATAATAAGACGATCAAACAAAGACGTACCTGGGCATATTGTAGAGCAGCGCTAATTCGCCGAAAAGTCCAGTGTGATTGTAGGTGTTAATGTGCTTGTCATTAATATAGACTTTGTAGATGCCCCTGTGGAGATGTAGTGGGAGAGATATAAATAAGTAGTAACGAAGAGGGAGCGAAAATCCATTTAAATTTAATGCAATTTATAATTGATGCGGTTGCGCTCACTCTCTCTTTCTGACAGTGTGTGTGCGATTGAGTGCTCATCAATATGCAAATGCCTATTAATTGCATTCCATTTCGAATACCGATTAAAATTCCAAAGCAAATAGTAATTAATTAAGTGTGCATACACACGAAGGAATAATAGCAGGCTTAGTGGGTGGAAAATTGGGCGGATTGTCGCTGCATAAATGTATTAATATTCTAGAAATATTACAACTGTTAGCGATTGGTAGCCAAGGGAACTCATTTTAAATACCAAACTTTTAGAATATGTCACAGATAGCTTATTTTTATACCCGTACTCAAAAAAGAGTTAAGGGGTATATTAGATTTGTGGTAAAAGTGGATGTGTGCAACGCAGAGAAGGAAACGTTTCCGACCCCATAAAGTATATATATTCTTGATCAGCATCAATAGCCGAGTCGATATAGCCATGTCCGTCTGTCCGTCTGTCCGTCCGTCCGTCTGTCCGTCTTCATGAGCGCCTGGATCTCAGAGACTATAAGAGCTAGGGTAACCAAATTTGGTTTCCAGACTCATGTGATATCACACTGCTACAAGTGTATTTCAAAATTTCGCCCGCCCCCTTCCGCTCCCACAAAGGACGAAAATCTGTGGCAGGCACAATTTTAAAGATACGATAAAACTAAAAACGCAGTATCGTAGAGAATGACCCTATCTACCAGACTGCCGAATCTGAATCAGATCGGATCATAATTATAGACAGAATGACGAAATTAATTTTCTGTTGGTTCCCCCGCCTCCTCCCGAATGAGATACGCTGCTCTATCTCTTTCTCGCTCGCACACTCTGCCGCGTTCAGTGCGCGAGCAACCCCTAGCTGAGGAGATGTAGAATATGAATGGTACATCTATAATCTACATGTTAGATGTTACATGTTAACAGATGTAGCAAAAAAATGTAAAATGTAAAATTTTTTTTTTTTTTTAAATTTTAGAAAATCATTCTCAAAAATGTATATGATGACTGAGTACGGGTATAAGTAGAGTCGCGTCCCCAGAAGCGACTCACGCGTTCCTTCTCGTTCAGATTAGTTTATATGATATACAAAAGTAAATCGAGACTGAAATAATGTACTCTACATGTCCCATTTATTATTCAGGTATCTTTAAGATTTCTTTATGTATCCACAGCACACATCTACAGAAAATCAGCAAGGACCGCTTGCTGGAGGATTTTGTGATTACATTTATCTCCGTTCAACTTTTGTCCTGAATTAAATATGATGACTGCCGCACAAACACACACACACACACGCACCCACGCATTCATCATTGATGAGGCTGCTTGGAAGTGATTGGAAATTTGTTCTGTTTTACTTACGATTCAATAACATAAAAGTTATCGCCATCGTCGCCCTGGCGTATAATATAATCGCCCGGCTGAACTTTCCTCTCGAACATCGCATCCAGCACTTGGTTCATCTGAAAGACACGAAGCAAGGAAGAACGCAAAAGCAAGTTTGCTGTTAGAGACAGAGAGTGGTTCTGTGGGTGGTATAATCCCCACGCAAAGGGAAACCGCAGACAGACACTTATTCGGGTTAAGCATCCGTGGCTCTGTGCGGGGGGATTATGATTTATATGTGGCAGTCGCGGACGAACCTGTTCCTTTTCAAGCGAACGGAAGAGGAGAACATTTTTCACCGACTCCACCAGTCGGGCTCGCTGTTCATCTGTTTTGGGGAATATGGCAGTGGCTCCCTCATCATCATCATCCGCCTCCGGATCGTAGGCCTCGGCAAAGACTGATTTGCGGCGTGAGTTTTGCATTACTGGTGGCTCTATAAAATTGAATTCAGAAATTATCCCATATTAGTCGATTAAACCATCATCAATGTGTAAAGAAGTTCCACCAATCCCTTGAATTGTGTGCTGATAATCCCCTGTACTAAGCAGAGGCAGTGGTAGCCATACAAGACAACCTCTGAGAGTGCCATTGTATCGTCTATTGTGTACATGGAATGTGCTGCCCTGGCCATGTCCGCCTCCAGCTGGGATCAGAATCGAAATTTTAAATGAAACTGCAGGCCATACAGCAGCTGCAGTGAAGAGCTCACATGTCACAGAATGCACATTAGATACGGGTAAAGAATTTGCTTCCATGTACCAGTACCAAGAATTCTAAGTGCTCTCATTGCGTTTCGCAATTCCAGGGCACAGACGGGGCAGACAAACGAAAATGAGAACTGCATAAATGTTGGATAAACTTGTTGGATCTACTATCTGGTGGATTTCCATGCAAACAAGAAATTAGTCAAAAAATTCAGCGCAGTAGCTGCTCTGTGGCTGTTTCTCAGAATAACTGAATACTGAAACGCACTGTAACCCCCCACACACACACACAGATAGCCAGCCACTAGGTTAAACTGCTGTGTTCGTATTTATGTATACATATGGACATACATATGTACATATATTCGACCTGTACAGCCACAGCCACAGCAACACCAAAAGTGTCTCTGTCCGTTCGGAGATACATTCGCTTGTGGCTTGTTTTTCATTACGTATTTTTTTTTTACGTTTTTGTTTGTGTTTTTTTTTTCGTGGAACCAAATTGGGGATTTTTGACATTGCTTACCAGCCAATAAATTGCCAGACACCTGAGTAGACATTTTCAATTGCAGTTTGCTGCTTGGGTTTGTGCGTGTCGCTGAATTTAGCTACGATTTCAAATCACTTGTAACGACGAGTCGGTCACACACAGAGACACCGAAACCAGTTAGGCATGAACACGTTTAAATAAGTATATTGAATAACTAAAACAACAACAAAAATATATATCTATATCTATCTGTATCTCTATCTATCTATATATATACACGTATTGTCTGATGCAGTATGTACATATAGGCACATATTGTATGTGCAGCTTGCGGCCTCAAGGTGACTGTTTTCCGAGCGGTAGATGCACGGAGTGTTCTACTATTTTAGCTTTCCCGTCACACGCGGCGAATGCGTAATAATAAATATTTATGCACTTGAATGTTTCAGCGACGGCGACGGAGGCGGCGTCGGTTGAGCCTTCAACAAGTCACTGAGCTCTCGAGTGAGTCTCTGTGACACTCTCTCTCTTGCTCTCCATCTCCATGTCTTTCGATTCGATTTCGGTTACAGATTTTGCACTGACTGCCATTCTCTAGCTCTTCAGCGTCATTCCGGTTGTCGTTCTTGGTCTCGTTCTCGTTCTTGTGTCAAGTTGCCAACTGGAGTGTCGGTTTAATGATGCAATTACACAGACAGACACGCACACAGAGAGATAAAGAGTGAGCGATGCAGAGAGCTCCTTGTTACTGAGCCACAAAAATAGTGCGGTTTAAGCAGGAATGACGGCAGGAAAGGGAGGGGGAAAATGGCATGAGTGGCGTCTCCTCTGTCAGGACAGTGCGGGCATCAAGCACCGAGACAATGCCAGAGAGAACTCTGCCACTCAGAAAACACTCTTCGGTTGGACATTTCCTCTTCCATAGTTGGATGTCTTTGGTATTTGCTTTGATTTGATTTAATATTCCACATTTTTGGTATTTTGTGATTTCTGGTCGCTTTGGTGCTTTTCAACAGTTTACGGATGTCCATCGGACATAGTAAAAGGAACAAAAAAAAGAGACTTTCCTTTGATTTTAAATGCAAAAAAAAAACAGTTCCGAGCTTTGTTCTTTGGTAGCCGGGCACGAGCAGGCAACAACAAAATACATGCCATTTGTGAATGCAGTGGGACTAGAGTTTGCTGCTCGACTAGAGTTTCGCTGATGAGGATTGTTCGTTGCCAAAGCTGCAGGGAATCTTTGGCTGGATGTCTCTGTGTGATAAGTTCTCTGTTTTAGTCCGCCGCGCACACACACAAACTTTAAAAATAATTAGATAATTGATGCACTGATGAAAGTACTTCAATTACGTAAGTGTCCTCTTAGCCCCACACACACACCACACCCCATTCGTTCACACATACACACACTTGTGGGATAAGTTGGTGGAATTTAATTAAGAATGAAACATAAAAAAAAGAGGCGGGTTTGCGTTAATTTCATTAGTCAAATGAGAGGACACCCGACCGAGAAGGGCTGTGGGAATGACACAAACTAGAATGAGAATGACAGCGACAGCTACGAGGACGAGACCGAGAACGAGAACTCGAACGATGACGTTTGACGGCGACAGCATTCATCTAAAGGTATAACCGAATGAATGACCAACCGGACTACGACTACGACTCCCGACTAACGCTACTGAATGACACTTGTCTGGTGTGTGTATGGTGCTATCCTGTTGACGTTTGCCGAGTGACTGATAGACAGTGGCAGTGCCATTTCTGGCATAAGAGCCGCAGCACTGGAGCCACCGCTGGATCCAACGCTGGTGCCTATGTGTGGGCAGGATGACAGGCAAACGGGGCGTCAAACCAAAGCGGAAATAGTGCCTGCAAGTAGGCAACACACAGCATGCCACTCAAGTGGTTCCTCCACCCATTTATTTATACATATTTCTATGGCCATATCTATGGGCGCTCGGCTTGCCCGGCCTACCCCCTGTCCATTCAACGCTGAGTTCTCTGCTATAAATAGCAGCCACTGTCACAGCCACACTCTTTGTCTTGATTAACATGAGCAATCTCTCTCTCTGGCCTTTTACATGGCAAAAACATACAGATTATTATTAAGCGCAACAGGAGGACCAAACCACCCCAAAGTCTAAGCATCTAGCCATCCAACACACACACAGAGCTCACTGATGGAGAGTCATTTCCGTTAAGGTTCTGGCCAGAGATACGAATATACCCAGAGACCATCCACAAAACGCCGCTGGCATGTCAATAATGTTGAAATGTTACCCCATCCTCCGTTCATCATTCGCCATCATCATCCCTGGGGCATGTCATGCGCCCTGTGTGCCCGATGAAGCGTGTTTTGAGGCTGAGTTGGATGTTGGATGAGCTGTTCATCAGTATGCCTCAGTGGTCGCGCTCAGGGCTCCAGGGCTCCACAACTCCCCTTACTCCTGTCTATGATGGACTACAGGCGCTGCTCCTGCTGCTCCTGCTGCTTCACCTGTTCAGAGTGTTAATAAAATGTACCATGGTCAGCGCATACCTCACACAGTAACACACCCCTCCTGAAAGTACAAACACACACACACACACACCTCTCCTGGAAGAACATTCTTCTTTTGGAAGTACACTCACACACACCCCTCCTGAGAGCAAACACCTCTTTTACCAGAACACACCTTTATTGGGGGCACATTTTTTTTGGGTCTCCGGGCAAGGTGAATTTCCCCCGACTTTAAAGCTACAGAATTTAAACAAAACGATTTTTCCCCGAAATAGACATCAAAGCGTAAAAATACAAATAAAAATCGATGTGGAGCGCGTCGGAGCAGGGGAAGCGGATGATAGATAATGGAGCGAGGAGACAGTAGCGAGGAGACAGGTAGCGTGATGGGATGGCCATAGATATCTATTTGCGTGTCATTTTCGCTCCAGTTGAGGCAGAGCTCGTACAGATTTTGAGGGCTTCAGTGAGCACGGGAAGCCTTTGGCTTGGGAACGGGAATTGGCAGCCGGGCAGCGACGGGTTAATAGTGAGACAAAATACCCAACAAAATTGTCCCGAGCACACACCCGAGCTTCATTCAAACTAGGATGTACACATGCATACACATACATATACGCATACGTATATACATATATCCATATGGTATATATCCGTAGAACGAGAGCTGCATCCATTCTGTTGGCTCTGCTCTTCGGGCGGCAGCTGTGTGCGCAATTAATAGATTTTTAATGGCAGGAACAGCAGCAGCCATGGCCCCTGCCTTCCCTCTGTCTATCCTTCTGTCTGTGTGTCTGCCAATTGCCACGACCCCGCCCCTTGATACACTTGACATCCCATCCTCGTGGTGTTGGTATCCCTCGAGGGCTGCGTGTTTGATTAACCGGAAGATAAACACGCAAAAGGAAGCTGTGAACAAAAGCCTCAGAGAGGGAGGGAGAACGAGGCGGAGACAGGAACAAATTGAACTCTGCTAAAGCTTCATCGCCATCATTATTTAATTTGGTTTCAAGATAAACTATATACAAATATACAGGATATATATACAGTGGAAGCCGAAGATTTATGACCGCATCATGTCGGGTGGGGGACGGGCACTAATTATCCGCATACCGAACACGTGCTGAAAGGCCAACAGAAAGAGAGAGAGAGAGGGAGAGAGAAAGATGGATGCCTCCTTCGCTCAGAGATACCAAACTTTACACTGAACGGAAAAACTTTTCAATTTCTACTACTGCAGCAGAAAAAGGGAAAGGAAAACCCTATAAATCAAATTGCTAATATGAAATTACTGCCAGAGATGGTCAGAATTTTACTCGCTTGTATTCGAATGTGTTTGCCTGGGGGATGTGTGCAGTTGTGATTTTTGCAAAACATCGACTGAAACTGACACTGCTGACGTCAGCTGAAAAATTGCAGCCAACAAATCGCATGACGGAGGAAGAAATAAAATGAAAAGAAAAGAAACTGAAAATAAAAATAAACCAAGAAAGAATGTTGCAACACGCACGCAGACCCCTTCCCAAGGAATCTTGACGCACACGCAAACAAAAGGAATAGGGAGGAAAATGCAAAGGAATCCAAACGTAAGGATATGGATATGACAGCACACGCACGCAATCGATGGGTGGTGTCCGGACTCACCTTCTCCATCCTGGGAGTTGATGCTCTGCTGATCATCCTGACTGTGATCCTGATTGGCCGGGGCCGGACGATTGGCTTGCAGCTTATTGAAATAATCAGCGGCATAGTCGATTACATCTGGCGGCTGCTCCACCAGATACGCAATGGAGAACTGCAAAAGGACCTCCTTCAGCTCCTCGGGCACTTGGATACGCCGACTCGAATCACTCGACATATTTGTGTATTTTTTTCTGTTTGCTGTTGGTTCGGAAAAGAGGTAGAAGTGTATACACATACATGAGTTATAATTGTTGTAATTTGCATTTAAATAATTTATATATTATTCCGTGAGAGGTCGTGAATTTTCGCAAATTGAATTCCCTTTAAATACAGTTTCCATGGAAATGTGGAAATGGCAGCCGCTGAACATGGGTTGTGGGCAATAATCCATCGTCTGCCAAACGAAGATTACATTACGCCAAGAGATTGTGGTCTCTCCACAGCCACACACTTCATTACCATAGAACTCTGAACTCTGCCGCCATCTCTCCTGCCACCTGCAAACACATGAACTGCAATCAAACACCCAGCCCTCCGAAAATTCGCCGGAGACTTCAATGCAGTCGAAATTGAGGACGATGGTGGGGCGCTCGTTGGCGGTATTTGGGAAGGTTAACCCGCCGAAGTCTGTCGGTCATTTAGATGGAAATTACCCCCAGCCGTGATCCCAAGCCCTGCCTTGTAGCTCCTCCCACCCCCCCTCTCCACAACCACATGTTGTCGCCCATCAGACATCAGCCATTACCCATCGTCGTTCCATAGCCCCATCGCCAGAGCGCCCCATCGCTTCGCGTCAGCTCATGATTCAACATTGCACAATTTCAGATTTTGGTCTTGTTCGTTGTTCGTTGTTCGTCGAAAAGCGACAGACGTGAGATTCATGTTAAATTTTTGTCGTTATCGGTGGGTTTTGTACCCCACAAAAACGAGTTGCAACCAATAATAATTTACGAGTAATTCACTTTTATAATTTTATTCTCTTTTCTTTCTCTCTTTTGTTTTTAGGTATAGAAATTTGAATTTGGTTTCATTTGGTCGCTTGTTTTCCCAGTAAATGAGTAGTTGGAGGGGTGGAGAGGGTATATGAGGTCGCTTGAACAGAAAAGATATGCGAAATATGTGGATCTCACATATGTACATACGTGTGGAGTTTTAGCTGATGAAAGCTAATCTCTGAGTCTGAATTTTCTATCGGTTGTCTCTGCTTGAATGAATGCTTATTGAGCACAATTTTAAGCGAATTCTGTAACCCAAAGGCTATACAAAATCACAGAATTAATATTATGTTGCCACATTCCAGCATTTTTGTTATTCGTTTTTCAACATTTTCAGTTTGGGGAAATCAACAAACAAATTAATTTTTCGAAGAAACAGCATTAATATTTATAAGTTTCGTGCAAATATGCGTAATTATGTAAATTGCATATTGAGTCTTCCATGATTCCAGCGCGCTCTGTGGGTGGGTGGGCGTTCCGTGGCCGGGTGGAGGTTTTTTGTCCAGCTCAAGAAGTACATATCCCCGCTCTCGCCACTCGCCTGCCACGACAACCGCCTCTACCTCAACAATTGCCCGCAACATTTCATTTGTCGTAATTTGTAAATTAATTTCTGGCCCCAGCAGCAGACGCAACGGTGGCTCTGTTGTGGCTGTGGAAAGATTGGGGTTGGGTTTAAGGCTCGAGGATATTGGTCCTGCTGCTGGTACATTGTTGTTGTGTGCAAAGTTTTTCAATTAACTTCATTAATATTCAACTTTGGGCTACAGCTAAAGGCCTGGCGGAATAAATAAATATTTAAAACTAATATAAAGGTTGCTGCGCATCCTCTGGAAACGCTCTGGCATCGTAGCGGTATCTGTGCGATGCTTTCTATCTCTCTGTCTCTCTATCTGCTCTCTCCATTCCACTTAAGTACCACCTCTGGCCACTGGCACTCTGCCTCTGGCACTGGCACTGATTGGTCGATGGTCGAGTAGTCATAGCTCTGGGCATTGTCTGGCAGCCATTTAGACATGCAATTAGAGTGGGTCAAGGTGGTTCACTCAACGCAATGCACGGCAATGCACGGCAATGCAACGCAATGCAGCGTAAACGCGAAACGCCACTGCACCAAGCAGCTATAAATAGCCGCCATGCCTCTCAAGTAATGGGAGTCCGTCTGAATGTCTGCCCCGTCTACGCTTTGCATCTCCACCCTGCCCCTGTCTACGACCAGGCCACTGCATCCCCTTGAGGACACAACACTATGATGGTGGCAAAAGAGAAAAAGTGTAAAGCTAAAAAAAAAGATAAGAAAATAAAAATGAAAGAAAAAGTTAAACCATTTTCATTTCCTCACAATTTCCGCAGCAGCCGGAGAGCCCGTAGCAAGCGGAAGCTAAAGGTTGCCCATCTATAGATGTAACGTATACTTAAAGGATAGATAAATGTATATATGTATGTATACTATGTATATTCTACGCTCCGCGGTAAGGAAGCTTGACTCTGGCATACAAATTGTTGCAGGTTTCTTTTAGAAATTGCACATATACCCGTATACTCGTATGTATCTGTAGTCTTCAAGTGACTTCTCCTTTGACTGAAATGTAATTCATTTCACGCAAAAGTTCTGTTTTAGGGATTCGTACAGAAATACAGAGTGGAGAATCTCTATAATATATAATCATATTATTGCCACAGATAGCCCTCTGTTAGCAGAGGGAATGTTCGCGAATATAGAACTTCTCCCTCAATAAATACAGGTGTTCAAAACCATGTTCTAGTAACTGCTGCCTGCTGTTTCCTGTTGGCTGTTTCCGCCAGAATATTCTATAATTTTCGCATCCCTATTCGCGGATTCATTCTCATGCACATTTCAAAATTAAAATTCCATGGTACGAGTGCCATTTGGTTTCAGTTTCTGCACGGGTTACCCATCCGTTGGCCGGCCAGCATCATAGTCGTAACCTACCATTAAGCCCCATCATCAGCATCATCGTGGCCCAACCCATCATCATCAGCAGCCGAGAAACGCTTTTACGAGGATGGGATTAAACCAAACTAATTTTTACCCTCCGTCCCATTTGAGGGAAAAGCTCACCGCAATATAGCCCCAGGATGGAGCCAGAGCATCCCATGGACTGCCATTAAAATGATTATCTCTTCATTGTCCCTGTGGGTGTGTGGGTGGGTGTTGGGTACACTAAGTAATGCATCTATGACTCCCATTTTAATGTCATTTTTACTGCAGCTCTGCAGCAGGTGGCACGCCCACCCGTCACGTACAGCACCACCCACCACAGACCCAGGCATAGCTGTGGTGCACAAAACATTCTTTGGAGCTCCCGTTTGATGGCAAGTTATTTGCGTGGAAACTTTGGTATTTCATAATCATTCCGATTCAGTTATCGTCCATTTATTGCCAATGGTAACTGCTTTAGGAACTCTATAAATTAATGCCTTCTCTCTCTCTCTCTCTCTTTCACTATCTTTGCGCAACATTTCCTCAATCCCATATCAAATGACAAAATCATCTTAAGACCTTGAGCGTTAAAACCAGACACAAAAGACCATATGACACGACACAAACAGAGAACGAAATGAAGGACCAACTGATGCTGCTACTGCTGCTGCTGCTGCTGTTGCTGTTTTGGAAACCTGTTTACATGATTCTTCACCAGAAATTGCTCCTAATTACGAGTCAGAGCCAGAATTTGTTTTGGCAGGCAGGAGCGATGTTATCAAATTACGTCAACAGTTCCGAAATGAGGGAAATAAGACACCTGTGCGAGGGTTTTGTCTAAAAAAAAGTAACTTCATTAAGGAAGGGCCGCCCCACATGCGTGTGTAACATCTAAAATGTGATGGCCTTTTGCGGGTGTAGCAGCACTCACTCGCATTCAACAGTTGGAAGGCCTTAAACAAAGGAAAAATTTGTACTTGAGGCGACCTAATTATTATGTATGCCCCATGTCCATATCATTGTCATTGACACAAAGAGAGGGACAGAGTGACAGAAAGGTAGAGAGGCAGACACACACAATCGAACCTCACTTGACCTCCCACACACAGCATAAAGCACACACACACACAGACACGCTCCTCCAACTATGTATTCTATTGGAATGGGGTTAAGTGCCAGCGGCAAAAGCCAAATGACAGAACTCTGCATGGGAAAAAGATTTCCAAGAATAATCGTTGAGAAATAAATTGCGAGACAAGGCCAGGACCAGGGCTCAAGTGCAGTGCCATTGTGGTTGTCCCCGTCCCCGTCACTGTCGCTGTAGCCGTTGTTGTCTCTGCCCCTGAAAGAGTGTCCTGCCACACACATATGTTTATACATATGTATGTATGTTTGTACATGCACTCGCATTGCATATGCAAAGTGGTTAGACGCACAAGAACGAGCAAATAAAAATCCAATTATTATGCAATTCCTGCACAAAGGATCAGAACGCGTAAATAGGGGGAGGGAAGGGAGGCGCCCCTTTGATAATGTGATTTCAAGATGATAATTCATACGATGAATATTGATGATACATGAATGCATAAATATTATAGTTTCAAGGCAAGCAAACAACACACACAAAAGACACAAAGTGAAACTGAGAGAACAAATTGTATCTGTGGTCGTGATTAAATCGTTCTATAGAGCGATTCTCAAAGGTTGCTTTCGATATATAAGTCAGGCTACTCTCTGTCTCTGTCTGTCTGCATATCTCTCGTTCTTTTCTTGTTCAAGCTTGTTATGCGAGGATACCAGGCAGAAACGTATACCGACTGAGAGGCGCTTCCGCATCACGCATCACCATCTATGTACATATGTATGTATATGTTTTCGTGCCTAACTTTTCTTACTCTTACATATTATATTTTCAGTTCTCTGGTTCAACTCATTCTACGCCCATCCACTCCCCAGCTTATATTTCGCTTAGCCATTTCGTTGACCTCTCATGTAATTTCTAGATTTAAAAGTTCTCCATGTACCCGCTGGCATGTCCCTAACGCTACCTGGTGTCATGTCCGGGCTGTCTATATGCTCTCCTGAAATTTTTTTCTCTTCCGGTCAATGCATCAAACTGCCAGCTCAAGAAGGAGGAGGGCTGAAGAGGGAAATAAGATGTCTGGCCCTGCGAACAGGGCACTTAATATTCGTTGACATTTCAGTTCCGGTCTCCGCCACCCACTCAAGTGGTCCCCCAGCGAGGCGGGCAGGGAAGGGGAGGTATTACGAAGGATATGTGCATATGTATATGTTTCTGCTTATTGTGACAACAAAATATCAAATCCACATCAAAGCAATTTCAGGGCATACTTCAGGGCGCCGCCGGCACTTGAGCTCAAAACGCGCCACATGATGAGGCAAAGAGCAGCAACAGAGACTGAGATACAGAGAGAGGGAGAGAGTGAGACAGAGACAGAGATAGAGAGCGAGGTTCAGTACTTTTGGGTCGTTTCCTCAATATGGCAGTTATATACATATATGTTTGTACATACAGTCCCGCGAGTCTTTGAGGCAAATTTCACTTCGTCACGCAACTTTAATGGCAAAAATTCGTATTTGTTTCTGCAGTATATGAGCTGTCCTGGCAGGACCTTTCGCATCTCTCGGGGGGTTAGGTGTTGTGTTGCCTCCTGCGACGTTCAAGTTAAAAAGGTTATCAGCTTGAAAATGTAGCTGCCTGCTGCTTGGGTATTGATTTATTAACGCTCAACGGAACACATGTCGTATGCGTAATGCGAGGCAGGCGGGGCAGGCGAGGGCGGTGGCACGCTAAGCAGCAGCAGCAACAACAGCAAAAGAAGGTGTTCTACTGGATACGGAATGCTGACTCACCACACATATTCCAAATGCCTTTTGTTATAAAGGATATTTGTATATATGTATGTTCATGAATGTATGTATGTATGTATGTATGTACGTACAATGGAAATGGAATGCTTAAAGCTGTCAAAAGGAATTTAACAGGCCACGCGAACTGTTGAAACGAAATTTTCAAGGGAAAATACATTTACGTGTTTATATATGGATACACACACACACATACATGCATGTATAACGCCTTTCATTTTCAATTTAAAATCAGTTTTGAGGAGGTGGAGTTGTCTGTAAGACAACGACTTGCCTGTTAACCTTTGACATCTGCCCCTGCCCCTGCCTCCCTGCCTGCCAATTCTGCCTGCCTGCCAATTCCATTCTGTTCTGTCGCCTTTTTGCGGTTCTCTGGCTATGAATTTCTCCGTCTGTAGCCGATTCAATTACTTTTTAATCAATTGGATTTGAAGAAGATGCGCACATGCCACGAAACGAACGAAACGATGCACATCAAGAGGTTCTCTGGGCAGACCCCCATTTCGAATGTCTGAGAGGATACTGGATAAGAGACAATGCTCTCCAGGGACCAGACTAGAGCCGACCAGTGGCTCAGTCCTTCGCTAAATCATCTCTGGGGCTAAGATGGGACTCAGTCCTTAATTTCATTCGATAGATCATTAACAAATGTCTGTGGCTGCTCACAATTAAAACCACATCCAGTTGAAATGGGTTTTGAGTTGAGATTCGCGCAGGAGGAAGCCGCAAGTGTAGGATAAGGCCACAGGACTTGTCAAGGACTAATCTGCAGCGCCACTGTTAATGCTCATTCATCTCTCAGGCTCTCAAGCTCTCAGGCTGTCAGGCTGGCAGGCTTGCAGGCTCTTAACTGTTGGCTATAAATAGTTAAAAGCCAACAAATATTCCTAAGGCGAGGCCTCTCCCACGCACAATCTCGAGAGCATCCAGCAATTATTTTAGCCAGGATGATAAACTGCTGGATGGATGGTTAAATTGATGTCCATTAGCGTTAAATTAGAGAGCAATTATGTATCTTACTCTCTCGCCCTCTCCACCTCTCTCTTTCTCACTCGCTCTGTCGCTGCTGCAGATACAGATGCTCAGATACAGATACGCTTTAAAGGTGGAAGCAGCAGCAGAAACAGCTACCCCACCGGATACATAAAAAGTAAAATGGTGTACAGTGCCAACAGGGCATTGAAGAACATCTTATGACTCTCCCTCTGCGTATCTCTCTGTGACATATTCCACTGTATCTTAATTGTCGTTCTCTACGCGGATGTTGCTTGTATTTGTTTCTGTGTGTGTCTGTGCAGCTGTATCCACCCCGAAACAGCAATAGCGATTATGTGTTGTAACAAAACGTTTATCTACATTTGTTGGCCCTCCCCCCACCACTACCGGCCGCCCAATTCGTGCCATGAAAATGCTTCCATTTGTTGCTGCTGCCTGTGCCTGTGCCTGTCGTTTTCTCAGTTTAATTTTAAACACGATTACCCTCCACCTCCCCCCTCACCACGGAAAAGCTCCAGGCAACCCACCTACCCACCTCACCTCCGCGTCGAACATTGCCAAAATTTGTTGCGCGTGGCAGGTTTTAAACGGCGCGTGCTCAAAGGCAAACACAAGCCCCACCAAATAAAAAAGTAACACAGAAAAAAACTAATGGAAATAAAAATTCCCCTTTACCGCCCTCCCACCCCCTCACATTACCCCTGAAGAAAAACAAAGGGAAAAACGAGTAAGAGTACACCCCAAACTGTGAGTTTTTCGGCAATTAACAACATGGCAGTAGAGATAAAAACAACAGCAGCAGACAAAACTACAGAACGGCAGTGGCAGCAGTAACGAGAGTGTTACAGTCGGTTTAGCGCATTGATTGCCAGCCATTGCCGGTTGGGGGTCCAATGGCAAGACAATAGCCTAAACGGCCAAAACGGGGATTACAGCCAGAAGCAGCAGCAGCAGCATTGAATCGAATGGGTGGTGGTTGGTGGCTATGAATGTCACCAATTGGGTGCGCCTGTCTTTTGATAATTAAAAGTGTTTTGTTGCAACATGACTACCAACAAAGTTAGGGCTATAACAAACATGAATGTTTGCCAGACAAAGAGAATTATTGGAACTTAATTATTTATTTATCATGCACACTTCAGCTGCTGGGGCTTTCGGCTGGCTAAAATTTCTTTAGAAAATTATGTCAAATTTTCCATTTGAATTAAACAAAAAAGGATTTAGAGTAGAATTAAATTTCTTTTGGTTGGTTTCTATTCGAAATATTCCATTAAAAAGTTCAAGGTACAAACAGCATGCACAATTTTGTCTTTATCTGTTTAAATTCCACACATATTTATACAATCCACCTTCTCCTTGAGCTATTTTCAAATTCTTGGTCTCTCCACAGAGCAATTCAATTTCCTTAATTTTCATAACTCCTCTCTAGCTTCTGGAGGAACCAGAACGCTCTCAGAAACCTACACAAATTAAAACTCGTTTCCTTAACTTCCATAAGCAATCGATTTAGCCACAGACAGGACTTAATCGATGTGTTTATTGATGTAGGAATACCATGAGTTCTATTGAAAGGAGGATTATTGCCTCTGTCCTGAATTCGAATGCATTCTAATGCACCTTACCTCGTTAACATCCATAGCAGACACGGCAACAGCAACTACAAGATAAGCATCAATACGAATTAATGCCCCAACAAACCACAACACCCACAGACATATTTACGTGTATGTATGTTTGTATGTGAGAACTGCAAATCGATGCCATTGTCCATGTCGCATCCACATATTTCGCAATTAAGGTAGCATACATTATTGGGACTCTATGAACGGGCAATCAACGTGCCGAGCCCCATGGCAAATAGATATGCAAATGGAAATGTCAATGGCATGAAGTTGTGTATGTACAATATAGGCAAACACGTGGATAAGTAATGCAATTACCACCCAAAAACTTACTTCATTGAGACTTCAAAACAAGTCAAACAAAGCCAGAGAAGAGTAGCTATTCCTATTCCTATTCCTCTATTTAAAGATAAACATATAACACATATGTACATGTTTGTATTCTTGTTAAGCAGGTCACCAATATGTAGCTGCTGTACCTGTAATTGTAACTGTAGCTATACTTGTTCTGGATAATTATGCAAAAAGCTGCAATGTTTTGTGCCTTGAACAAAAAATGGCAGACAACAGACGGAGAAAACAAGGCGGCAACGTCCTTTGGTGTTGCCCTTTCGCATGTGGGTTAATGTGCAAAATGTGCTAAACAAATGCAAATTTTGTGCTTCAGTTTTTGGCTTGGCCTGGCCAACGGACTTGATAAACAGCATGAGGGTCTTGCCATTGTCGCCGTCGCCGTTGCCACCGACATGGCCTCCACCATTCTACCATTCTATCGCTTTTGCATTTTACGTTCAACATTCACTTGGCAGTTATGCAAATTACTTTTTCCTTTCCCCCTATCCTGTGGCTCGTTTCGGCTCCCACTGCACTGCCAACTGCATTGGAAATCACTTAGCCAAGGGGATAATGACGAGGAGGGCCGACTAACGAGAGGACGAAGGACTCATGCCCATATGCCAAAGTGGCAGTAGAGCCGCAGGAGTGCTGCGAGTGGACTCAATAAGCTGGCCACCCCCCAAGGCTGCCACTGACGTCGAGTGTCCTTTAAATCAGCTTGATTTGCACTATCAACGGCGATCAGTGGACGAAGAAAATAACTAAATTATTCCAACCAAAACAAAAACATCACAAAACAAAAACAAAAACTATGCCAATTCATAAGGCTGTGTACGTGTGGGGGCTGTCAAGGCAGGAAACAACAACTGCATAAAAAGTGTCGCTGCAAAATTAGAGAGAGAACTGATTTAGGCTATGGGATACCCACTATTCCGAATTGGATATACTTGAAATGGAAGGAAAAAAAAACATAAAAAAAAGGCCTTAAAATTGTTCCCCAACAGTATGATTTGATGGAGATCTTAAAAGTGGTAAATGGGTCCCTACAGCACCTCAGCCACTAAATTTTAAACATCTGCAATTTAGTCTCTTCATTCAGCGAATCTTCTTCCCAATATTGCAGCACACCTTCATCAAGTGTACGGGAGTACAGGGTATGGGAAACGGAAAACAGAAAGTATGACAATCATTTGAAACGGTCGAGTGACATTTGTCGTGCGATAAATAAATGTGAGGCCATTTAGACGACGGCAACAGCAACGGCAAACGACAAACGACAGCAGCGTGCCCCAAGTACGAATACGAATACCGATACGAGTACAAATAAGTAAATGCATATTTAGATATTCAAATTGTTTTGAAATTCTCGCACTTTTATGCCAAGTACTGTAAATTTATGGGGCTGACTTTTTGCGGGAGAAAAACCCCTCACTAGAATATGTATATATTTATACAAGGCATGCCCATGCCCCGCGAATGAACAAACGGACCAACAAAATGAACGATTAGACACGACACAACCACACACACACACACACTATTCAACATTGACAAATGGTTCAAATTAACTGCATAATTAGCATTGTTTTCGAACGGGAACATTTTTCAACAATTATTTAAATGTCCGAAAAATGCTGTTGAAATATATTCAATTAATGTTTGATGATTTAATTTGAAAACTCAATTAAATGTCTATTGAAAATGTGTGGAAAAATGTTTGGAAAATTAACGCATTAAGCTCTTTAAATTAATTGCATGTATAATTCATTCAGAGTGGATATAACACGATGGTAACTAGCCAACAATATTAAAAGGCCATAAAGTATTTAATACAATTTAAATGCATTTAAAACTCATTAAAATAATCTAATGAGAGGTGTGTAAAAATAACAGAAATGATTAAAAATAAAACGAAAATTAAGAAAAACCAACGTTTACCCATTGAGAAACATATGAAGTACTTTTTTAAGTAAAGTTCAATCTGAATTTCAACGGAAAAGTTTATCTTTCGTTTCGATCCCGCGTGCAACACTTTTGACCGCCAGAACAATGGCTCAGAGTTCACAAAAGAAATGTTATTCAAATATATTTATACAAATATCTGAATAAATATACACATACGAGTATATGAATATATATATATATATATTTATATATATATATGTATGTATGTTGCCATACATAAAAAATTGCCATACATAAAAGAACTGCTTGCCTGCTGCTCTCTCATAAAAGTCCAAGCGAAATGGGAGCAGAAGCGACAACTTATGTTTATTTATGGGTTGCATATGCTATGCATCTGTATCTGGTTGGAGAGGAGAGAATGTTGCATATGCAATATATGTGCATACAGGAATATATCCAGAGGACACATACAAAAGCGCAACATGTAGCAAGGACTATGGATTGCCGCCGGCAGGAGACACAAACTTTTCTACCTCTCTCGTCCTCCTTCTGCTCCTTTATCCTCGGGAAATATTAAATTTACTTGGCACTCTTTACGTGTACGTTTTTCCAGCCAAAAGAATGTTGGCTTTTTGGCCACATTACACGTGGCAGACTTTGACAACTTTTTTGTGTTTTGTGTTTTGTGTCCCCCAGAAACTTTCCCATTGCGTAATGAAGGAGAAATGTAGAAGGAGAGAGATGGAAGTGTCAGAAATAGACGGTTTTACAGTGACCCCATAAATTTAAGAGAATTTAAGACTCACTTTAACACACGTTTGGTCGCATGCCGCATGTCGTAACATTTTAAGCCGCTTGACAATGAATCAAAGTTCTTGAACCCTTTCTCAAAAAGGGACAAACCAACCGAAAGGAAAGACATAGCGTACAAAAAGTTGAGAAAAAGTAAATACAGTGGTGGTGGTGTGGGGGCCGGAAGCAGACACAACAATAGAAAGGAAATACATACATATGTATGTATGTATATATAAAGAGGGAGAGTGAATAAACTTAAGCAAATATTCTTAAACAAACATAAGAGGAAAATTACGCACACAAAAAGAAAACAAAAATAAAATAAACCAAAAGGCATACAAATAATATTGTCAAAGAACTAATAAAAATATAATTTGTTTGACTAAAAGATTTACAAAGGATACAGACAACAGACAGCAGGATATCATAGCATATGCAGGAGTGTGAGGTCCATTCGTTTAAATAATAAAAACAGATTTTGCATCTCTGATGAATAAATAAGAGTACATAATTCGTAATTAAATTGCCTGCAACGTTGCTTGGGGCCGAGTCGAGTGCACACGATTCTCCTCTCGAGCTGCCAAGGGAATCAAATTAAGTTTTGGGCCCCAAAGTCGAGTCCAGAAGGAGCCTTCAAGATGAAGAGCTCTCCACATGAAATTTGCTTAGCAAACTTGCCCCAGACAGACAACCCTTAAAATATCAATTAGGATATAGGAGTAGGTTGTAGTCCATGTGTGGGGGAGGTGATAGACAGAAAAGTTCCATGGAAAAGGTCACTCAAAATGGGTTTCCCTTTTTACCACAGAGACGAGACAAACATTCAATAAAATTCCTATTGAGATATGTACAGAGATTTTACTATGGGAAATTTGTGGAAATTTAATTATTAAAATATTAAAAAGCAGTGATCTTTAATTCATTAATTAATTAAAGCAATTGCGTCAGGCAATGCTTGAAACACAACAGAAACAAAGATTCATTGATCTCTCGGATTCTATTTTCATTGTGGATCTAAAAATGTACACAATCGATTAGCACGGCAATTAGCAGAGTTCTGTGAATATTTTATCGAGAGGGTGCTCTCTGTGACATCTGGCAGCGCTTGCTCCCATTGACCGCAAGCAGTAACACAATTTTACTTGCTTCATATTTTACCACATTTAACTCCCACAACACACCACACAAACACAAAACATTTTTTGTAATAAATGAATTTTAATTCCATGAAAAAATCGAAAATATCTGGCATTACCTAACTTTGAAAGAGACAAGCCATAAGTTAACCTTATATGTACATACTCGTATGTACAAATGTACATATGTAGCCGTAACAAACGTTGACTCAAAATAGATTACACACTCGCTACGTGGGCTATTAGAAGTAATTTACTCTTCTTATGGTGTGTTGTGCTCGTGTCCGTGTGTGGGCCGCTCTTTTGACCACATTTCTAATAAGACAAGGGTAAACAGTAGCAACAACTACAAGCGCCAGGGGAACAGGGCACCACCCACTACACCGTCGCCTGAGTTTCTGGCTCCAATTGACGTCACGCAGCTGACGCTGCTTGACTTTTGATGTTTGCCTGTGGGCAAACACAACAAAGCTTAGCCATTGGGCCTTGGGGCCGCAGAGAGCCAGCGCCAAGGGAGCAAATTGTTAAATCGATTAAAGTCAAAGTTTTGTCAGCGCCATAAAGCGAGTGGAGTGGATGCATGATGAGTGCGTGTGTGGAAGGAGACGGCATCCAGAACTCAAACCCAAATCCCAGCCACAGCAACCACCAGATAATGTTCCTTGGCCATCAGTCAGTCAATCAGGGCACCTCGTCATCCACATTCTGTTCTCCCTTACACTTTTCACTCCGACCCGAACCCAAACACACCCCTCCCAAAAATGTCCGACTATAAAAAGCAAAGTTTTGCAATCAACAAAAAGTTAAAAGTTGCCATCACACTAGAAAAGTTTTTCTAATTAGTGGAGACCATTTCCACTGGCACGAGCACACAGTCGCTGGGATGTACATAGATTGGTATTGGGACAACGCAGGTGTCATCATTGCCTGCCGCCCGCCCCACAGCCAGGTGGCAAGGCGCCATCGAATCAGAACTGGAACTCACTTTGCATATACACAACGTATCATACGTATCATACGTATATATGTATGTATATATGGCGATAAGCCAAGTCTTTAGATATAACCAAGTCAACGGGCAAATGCGTCAGTCTGCTTATCAGCCCAACTGGAGATTTATGATTGAGACAGACCCTAGACGATAGAAGCGACTCACTGGGTCACTTTTAATGAATATCTTTCCTTCTCTCTTTCTCCTCTTTTTATGTCTGCTGACATACACAAAAAATATACAATATGTGTGCACATATACTTTATGTATTTGTACATATGTATGTGTACACATGTATGTACATATATGCAGCGCGTGGGCTGTTCTTTCCATTTTCCATCTGAGATGCAGACAAAATGCTGTGCATATTAAAATAAAAAAGACAAAGAAATTTACGAGTTTCGCACAAAGAAAATGCCCCAAAAAAATCACAATTTACGACTAATAAACTGAGTAGAAATGAAAAGGAAAATGAAAATGAGAGCAGAATTATTCACTTTTGTCTGGTCTGGCAACCAGAGCTGTCACCACAGCCACAGGCAACAGCCGCAGTGCCACAGCGCCACAGTGCCACACGGGTCTCAAGGGGTGACATCTCTTGGCATATTGACAGTCGACAGTCGACACACCACTCGACAAGAGAATCCCCCCCTAAAGGCAAACACCCAGAACTGAATCAAATGGGATAAATAGCATGCCCTGTCTATGGTATTGTAAGTTAATTGGCTTTGGTTCTCCAACTTTATTGACTAGCGCCAGTCCAGTCCAGTCCAGTCCAGTGCTGTCCGACACTTAATCTATTTTCGATTCTCTGTCAACTAATAATAGTTCGCGCCCTCACGTGCCACGTGGAGCTTATCGCGAGGGCCTCCAACTTTATCGTTTATTTAATATATGTATACACTATATACAGGGGAGAAGTAAAACTCAATCAAGATAAGTTTCCACACAGAAAGATGGGAATCAGTGTGAAAGAGAGAGACCAAATGACAGAGCAAAGGGAAAACTTTTATCGGAGGCATCAAAGCCAAATGCGGTTGCCCTTCCTAATTAGTTCGAAAGGATCTTAACCAAAAGCAGCAAAGCAACAGAGCAGCATCAAAACAAACTAAAAGAAAACTTTCCAAGTTTGTTGCTCAGAAAGCGTACTCCCCTGTAAACATGCCAAGTAAATCCCATTTGGCATACAAACGAAAGAAGATTGGACCCAAGAAGTTGACATTTGGCTTTGCATTTGAATTAATTTTAAGTTCAAAATCCTATACAGCAGCGTAGATTTCGATGGGGACTCAAAGTTATCAGGAAAAGTGGGGCTACAGATGGTTCGCAAAGTTTCAAATTGTATTACTTGTAGCTCCATTTAGACTCAACTACAGAAATAACCAATCCAGACAAAATTGGTACAGTGCGATGTCAAAACAGTGAATCTAAGAAGATTTCAATTAAATGGATTCATTATTATGTATTAAGTATTATGGCAATTATCTGTTAATAATGTGCCCCTTATTTTTGCGGATGTCTCGTATCGCATCGATTTTTCCATGCTAATCGCCACAGCAATTTGGGGTTTCTCTCAACTGGAGAAAAGAAGAATTATTAAAGAGCAGCAAGAGCAAATCTGGACCTCCCCACTTGGCATACACACACATACAATATAAATATATGTATATAAAGACGATATATAGTATGTCTGGGAGGGAGCACAAGGAGACCATTGTTGGGTGGTGGTTTTTCTTTTTTTTATGGTTCGCCGAAGGTCGTTGCTTTTATTGGATGTACTCGCACGTACATACAGACAAACATACATACATACATATTTTCAACGTTTCTTTTCATTGGGTTTTTCTTTTCCTTTTGGCCAAACAATTAAATTTTTCACTGTGTGAATATTTCTTTTCATTTCGTTCGCGCTTCGGGCGAGGGGGTGTGGGATTGAAATTCAAATGGGGGAGAAAAGGCAGCGGAGCTGAGCAAAAATTATGATTATTTATTTAGGCCGAAATTTGTTGGCCACTTTGTGATGAAGAAAACGCCAAATTATGCGCAGTAACTTTTGTCAGATCGGAGGGAACAGAGAGTGTGACTCACTTTTGCAAATCAAGAATTGCAAAATACGAATATTTACACATAATTTATCAACATCCGTCAAAAGTTTAGTTGACGTCACGCGGCAGGGCACTATCTCCTGTCCCTTCTCCTGTCTCCTGTCTGTCTAATTAGACTTAAAACTTAAGCAGCAGCACGGAGCTAATTAATAATATTCACTTAAGTTCCGTGATTTCCTTGGACAGGTAGAAACGAAGGCCCGATTTCCAGCCTAAATATCGTTCATATGCAGCGTGTTTTCTGTTTATTTACGCGATTGATTCGTAATTCTGTTCTGTTCTATTTTCGGGACTGACAAATTAATTGCGAATCAGAATAGGAAAAACAACATTTGTTGGCAATTGTTTGGGCCATAATAAAATAAAAGAAATAAAAGATGAATATCGTGAAGAATCGTTTCATTCTGTTGTTGGTCCTTTGTCGGCTTTCACTTCTTTTTATGATGGGTTTTTCACGTGCTCAACCGAACATCGGTTCACCCTTGTCAGTGACAGAGAAAGAGAGACAGGAGCTGCTCCTGGGGCATCGAAAGGAACATAAAAGGGATATGAACGAAACGGAGCATGTGGCTCCTGTCAATATAAATGCCTTTAAGCCAACTCATAGAAAAAGCTGGAACTTTTTCATTAGTTGCGGCAGCTTATAAAGAGAGCAGAGCGAAGGAAGCCAAACAAACTAAAATTGTGTTTTTATTTTTAGAGCATTTCCCATTGCATACAAAAAGGCGGTCCCTGGGCAAATATTATTGATGAATTTTTTATTTTAACAGCTTTCACTATTGAGCAACTGTCCATAATGGATTCCCAGCCCCAGTTCCAAGCACCCCCCCCTGAAAATGAAAGGAAAATCAATCAATAAACGAAGAATTCAACCTTACAGCCATCCGACATAGCAGGAAAATGGAGAAGCGCCAGAAGCAGTAGCAGAAGTAAGCCGGGCCATAAGCTTAACAGGTCCAGGAAACGTGAGGACATGACAGGAATCTGCTGTCCTATGTGACAATGGAATGGGAGCAGGCAGGCAGGCAGGCAGGCAGAAGTGGTGGATCGGCAGCATGCGATGCGCAGAGGTCGGGAGCAATGAGAATGGAATGACAAGCCTCGCTCCAGGCCATTGAATCGGATACGCATTGAAGTTAGTCCTGTCCAAAAGTTACCCATTTCCCCATTCCCTGTACTCACGCGCTCTCTCTGGCCCTCTTTTGACTCTGAACTGAATTTGGCTTAGAAATTGTATGTTTTTCTGTTGATGGTTGGGATGGGATGGCACGGCTGTCGTTGTTATACAAGTTTTTCTGTTCGTGAAAATGCTCAATATATAAAAAGTGGAATTAATTACAGCGAAAGTTTAAGGAATAGGAGGAGGGGGTCTTGAAGAGACAGGGTAAAAAACTGGGCAAAGTGTAAATAGTATTTGTTTCTACAGTTTTTACTTTTAAACTAATATACTAACTAAGCTATAATAATAGCTGGAATGCTGTTATACAAATGTAACTGTTAGACACAGCTTAAAAATTTACATACATATACAAATGAAGGCACTTAGCTGTTATACAAGTAACAGTTGCAGTAAATCCATCTGTCATACAACTATTTACTTTCTTAATCGAAACGCTGTTGTTCAAAGACCCTCTCTGCTTTCCACAACTTTACTTTTGCGAGTATTGATTTCGATTTGCTTCCCCACCGATCTGCTTCCCTCACTGCTACATAAACATTGCACCTGAAGCACCATAAGCAGCCCACACAGTCAGTCTAGAGTGTAGAGTGAGTGCTGCTTTATTAAATTTCTGCTTGCTTTTTCGTTTGTATTTGTTTATCAACCAATGCCAACCCTTGAGCAATTGATAAGCGCGTAAAATATTTAATCGCGTAAAGTGGAGAGAGGAAGAGTGATAGATAGAGAGGGAGAGGGAGACAAACAAAGTGGGAAACGGGAACACACAGCAAACAGCAAGACAGGGCGGAACCCTTCCTACCCGCAACCTTCTTCAACCTTCCCACGGAATCCCTCCACTCGAGGCGGCACTCACCTGACTTTGTTGCTGGTTTCCCCTACGGAACGGTAACGGACTTTGATGGGCTGCTTGAAACGGCTTCGTTTGGGACTGCCACTTGCTGATGGATGCTCCTGCTGTTGTTGCTCTCTGCTCTGCTCTTCACTTCACTTCTCTCCTCTACTCGGCTGCTCCACTCTTGTCTCTGTGCTTCCTCTCTTGGCTTTTGTTGCTGATTTTTTTTATGGCTAAAACCAAATTTAATTTGTTACTCTCTCGTTGCGGTTGCCGTTCTTGTTTTTTTCTGTTTGTTGTTGTTGCTTTTGGGTGGGTGGCAGTGTTTTTGCTGTGGCTGTGGATATGCTATTGCTTCGGAAATTCTGGCCGGGGGATTGCTGTTTCGAGCTTCGAGATATTGACTTTGATGTTCCAACAAAAAGCAACAACAACAGAAATTCGTTATTAGATTTGATTGAAAAATTCGTATTTGCTGGGTTTTTAATAACTGTTTTTTCTTCTACCGGCCTGTTATCGTGTTGCTATTTTGTTTTTGTTGGTTGGTGGCTTTTGTGGTTGCATACACGTACACGCATACATAAGTACAACGATGCGGGGGAGAAAAAAACCAAGAGACGAACTCTGGAAATTTAAGTGCTTCCTTTGAGAGTGCTGTAATTAAGTTGATTGGATTGTTGCCCAGGGAGTGGTAAAGCATGATTTATGTGCTGTTACACCTTTTACCCCATACAATATCATTCTCTCTCATTTGTTTATTTTTTGAACCTGTTCTGCCATATATGTAATTGTTTAATTAATTATTTGCCCATTTGCTTGTGTGCGAAATAATTTTTCGCTTAAGTAAACATTTCGAATGTACAGTTTTATATGTACATACATATCTGTGTATATTTTTTCCTCTCTATGCAATTCGTTTTGTTATAGCACTTTTATGTATGGCGTGGTATGTCTGTTTGTATGTACATACATATGTTTGTAGGTGTGTACTGTTTATTTCCACTTGCCGACTGTGGGTGTGTGTGTGTGGTTTTGGCCCGACAACTCCTACACATGCCAACAAAGACTTAGTTTTCGAGTTTCGGTATCAATTGCGGCGGCGATTGGCAATTTCAGTAGTTGGCGCCCCTGACCCAATTTTGGAGTTGCAATTCGATACCGATAACCGTCGATAGAGGCAGTTTATCATATTACACACTCCTAAAATACAAAAATTTCTCACGTTTAAGGTGAGGGCACTACCGTTTTTCCGGTCGCACCTGAGAATATGCTATTTGAGTGAGAGCGGTCTTTGGGAATATATGTATGTACATATCTACATACATACATATGTACCTCACCTCACACACTGCCGTTAATCTTTCAGTTTCAATTTCATTTCATTCAATTACGCAAACAGTTAATTAATTAATTTACATCTACACATTCTACGACTGTCTGAATACGTGTGTATGTACTATATACATCTGATTAGAGACCAACAATTCCAATCAGAGATCGTACAGATTACGCATAGCTGGAGCAATGCATTGCACGCCAATCCGAAATATTGCCGACGGCCTGCGCTCAAAACCGGCATTTGAATCATATGCGCACGGGGCCAAGTCTCCCCCAAAGCCCACCCCCTCTCGTCAGACGACTATTCACACTTTAGCTCGTCATCGGGCTTGTGGGCTGGGCTGGGGCCTGGCTAAGCGTGTTTATTGATTGTTCCCCCCCTCCGAAACTAAACCAGGGAAGCCCAACGGGCGGGCCTCCTCCTCTCCATCCCAACCGAAAAAAAAACCTTGCCGCCAACATCTAGCAACAACAGCAACGGGGGAGCAGGCCAAAGTGATAGGTAGATTTTTGTATGTGTATTTTTGTATATGTATATTATATGTTTCTTAGGTAGCGAGAGGGTGGCGGGTGGAGTCTGCCGACGACTACCACTGCCACCTCCACCTTCAGCACCGACCGCCACCCACCACCCCATTCACTCCTCCTCGTGCATATCGGCCTCGTTTTTTATTACGCGCACGTAGTGTAACTTTTTTTGCCTGCTCTCACATTTTTACATACATTCACTTGCACAATCAAAGAGGGGCAGCGGCAACGGAGGGGAATGGAGCGTGGGCGAGGCTAAAGTTAATTTTTGGACACAATTGGCTATTTGGTTATGATTTTCTGTAATTACTTTTTAATTTTTAAACGCACGCAGAACGCATAATCCGATGACCGTAGAATCGACGACGCCACAACGGTCCGCGCAAAGTATTTAGTTGGTTTGGTTGGAGTCTAGTTGGAACTTTGGGGCGGCATGGTCGAATTATTCATAAGGTACGCGTTTTGCAGCTTTGAGGAGGCAAGGTAGAATTTGGTACGAACAGGTGCATGTGGTCGCATGGTACAACTAAAGTAGGTGAGACAAAACGTGCTGCTGAAACGAAAATATAATGATTAAACATAAAAAATGTACAAAATTCAACAAACAAAATTCAATAAATAAATTAATTAATTGCTATATCAAAACTATATTTTCTACCTTGGTGGCAGCCTCCAATACCGATTGTAGTCGGTCGATTCTCCCCACCTCTAGAAATTTGTATAAGCAGGATTTAAATAGAACGGGGCTGTGTGGGTTAAACCAAAATTTGGCGCGCGTTTGCTGACGCACACACACACACACCATATGTCGGTCTGTTGCTCCACTTACTACAGATAAGGTAACTACATTTACTAGATACTTACTAACTAAGTTAACGTTACGTTACGTAGTTGCTGTACGTAGTTAGTTTTAGCGTTTAAGCTAGTTTAAGCGCTTTGGCGCGCAGCGTCATCACACACACACACTCACAACACACATATCATAAGGGATCTTTCACTAGGGCTGGATCGTTGCCGAAACGAAATTATCGATATAAATTTATTAATTAAATTTATATAAATTGCAATTGAGATGGGTCTCATGAGATGAGATAGTTATGGCTATAGTTATAGAATATAACTATAAATATAGCTCCTAAAAAGGATTTGGTAAGGACCTAAACTGGACCTATACGTTCAACAATCGATAGTATTGCGTTCGTATCGATAGCATAGCGAGGGCTGCAAAAACTTCACTGACGACGCGACGCTACCCGGCTACCGACTACTAAGACTTCCAGGACTACACACTGCACTGCACAGGACAAGATGGATACGAGCCAGCGCAGGCTATTGTCCGTTTTCATCCTGCCAGCAAAACCAACAAATTGTGTTCAATTTTCGTTTGAACCTTTTTATATAAACAATGCAATCAAAAGGACTTTTGAAAACTTGCTAATCTTGTAGAAAATGGATGTATCTATCGGATAAATTTGTTTGTTTGGGACTGAGAGGGCCAACTAGCTAGTAATATTAAACCGAATATCAAATTTAAGGAATATTAACGCATCCGTCAGTATATTTACGGTATTTTTTTTACAATGACATGGTATATTTCGGTTTATTTCTGCGGGTCAGGCGGTATATTTTATCTATAAGTCCGCGGTCACACTCCAACATTGTGTTTATGTTGTTCATTTAACAAGTTTGAACTGTTTAATGTTTGTGCAACGGTAAATATTAACAACAATCTTAGATGTTAAATGTGGCTTTATCAATCCAAGCCAATCTGTTAAAAATCAGTCCAGGGGCTGTCAAAAAACCCAAATGAAAGACCAGCGGCAGGTCGACGTCGACCCACGTATACCCTAAAATTGTGTGACAGATAACAAAAACTATTGTTGCGCTCGTACTAAAAACTTCCATTGTGCAAGATAAATCTATGCAGTTTCCAAGCGTACAGCTAGATAATATGCTGTGGAATATAATATACTTGTAGTTTGTGGTGTCTGTTATCTGTTAGAAACACTATAGACCCACCCGACCTACTCCTGAACTCTAGCTAACTGCGTTTCCGAAATTCGCCAACTCAGCAAAATTGGAGTACCGAGCGGAAGCACATTGCGATACTGGAGACATTTAGAATGAGTTGGGCTGTCATTGTTTGAGCGATTGTTGGTAGGGCGGCCAAACGACGACGTAAACAAGACACAATACATACATACATATGTGGCTCCGTTTGCGATAAAAGAAATATAAAACTCGCTCTTCACCCGAAACTCTATGGCCTCCGGAAAAAAACCACAAACACAACGGTGTCCAACCCACTCTACCTGCCGACAGCTGCCCGTTGAGTCACCCAACTACCTGTTGATCCCTGCCTGCGATTGTTCGCACTCTCTGTTCTTGTAGGTAACTTTTAGAACGAAGACATCACGTCGCCCTGTTCGCTGGACGTGTGCAGCTGCGTTTCCACACAACGGCTTTGCCAGTCGATGCGATCAACACTGGGAGGCGGACGAACGCGCAAAATGAGTAACAACTATAACGACATACCTTTCGGCATACGGATAGTGCAGAAATTGTCGCGACAATGCTGCCCCCGACTGCACGCTCGCCGAGATCTGCTGTAAGTATTCCCCGCTGTCAAAAAAAAGGAGAAAAGATTTAAAAGGATGCTATTTTCCAGCTACAAGGTGTCCATTTTTGTGCTGACTTTCCTTGCCTATGCCTGCTATCACATGTGCCGGAAGCCGATTTCGGTGGTCAAATCGGTGCTCCAAGGAAACTGTTCATCTGCACAGGCTGCCCAGCTGCACGAAGGCCAGGACTGTGGCTATGCTCCTTTTGGTAGGTTTGTTGCATTGCTTTTATGCCCGATTAACAACGCCTTGTATCAACCACAGATGGCCCCGATGCCAACAAACTGTTCAGCATGCTGGACTCGGCGTTTCTCTTCATGTACGCCATCGCCATGTTCGCGTCTGGATTTGTGGCGGAGCGCGTTTCTCTGCGCTACTTCCTGTCAATGGGCATGATCCTCACTGGCGTGTTTACGTACATGTTTGGCATTGCCCGCACCTCCAACATACACAGTCTCTGGTACTTTATCCTCGTCCAGATCTTTGCAGGCATATTCCAGACCACGGGCTGGCCAGGCGTCGTCACGCTGGTGGGTCGCTGGTTTGGCAAATCGAAGCGCGGCCTCATCTTTGGCATTTGGAACAGTCACACGTCCATTGGCAACATATTGGGCACCTTGATAGCTGCGCATTATCTGGAAAGCGATTGGGCCATGTCCTTTGTCGTGCCTGGCATAATCATTGGCGCCGTTGGCTTTCTGCTCTTCCTGTTTCTGGTGGATCAGCCAGAGATTGTGGGCTGCTCTGCGGCAAGCGTGAGCGAGCGTCGCGTTACCAACGACTCGGACGAGGAAAACGACGACGAGGAACAGGTGCGCCACAACGCTGCCGTAAGTATTCGCCTTCGGCAATGATCGCTAATCCAAGCGGGAACCAATGGGCCTTGGATTGTCCCTATTTTTTGGTGATTTTAATTTCCTAAGTGTATCCATGTTCGCGTGTTTGCTCGGCTGTAGTGGTTGGTCAGGTCTGGGTATGGCATTCCAGAAATCGTAAGTGCATGGGTTCAATGTTTGCTTTCCCTATTGACTGCTTCGCTTCTGTAAATTTTGCATGCTTTGCTTCACGAATCTCCACGAATCAATCGAAAGTGTAATCTCTCTTACTTTTGCAGGAAATCAACTACAGATCGACGCCAACGGAGCGCACGCCAATCCTGGCTCGTTCTCAGTCGCAGAGCCATCAGAGGGAGCACGGCACCGGTCGTCCCATCAGTCTCATCGATGCTCTATATATACCCGGCGTTGTGGAGTTCTCGCTGTGTTTGTTCTTCACCAAGCTGGTCAGCTACACCTTCATGTACTGGCTGCCCTTGTACATACAGTCTTCCAGTGAGTATAAAGACTGCCTCTGGGCAATTGAAAAGTTAATTAATTAACTTATATATGGTTGGCAGGCACATTGAGTCCCACACTGTCCGCTGATCTGTCCACGCTCTTCGATGTGGGTGGCATTTTCGGGGCCATAGCTGCGGGCTACATATCCGATCTCACTGGAATGTCGGCCACCATCTGCACGGGCATGCTCTTCATAGCCTCGCCCATTGTAAGTCTCTGCATGAACAGATCCATTCAGTATTGAGTAATGACGAGTAATTTCCATTTCCCTTCAGCTTCTGTTGTATCAACAGTACGGCGCATTGTCGGTGTCGATCAGCGTGCTGCTGCTCATTGTGGTCGGCATCTTTGTGAACGGGCCGTATGCATTGATCACGACATCGGTGAGCGCAGAACTGGGCCAGCACAGCTCCTTGGAGGGTAATGCAAATGCTCTGGCCACAGTGACGGCCATCATCGATGGCACCGGTTCGATTGGTGCAGCTGTGGGGCCACTGCTGGCGGGGCTGATCTCAACCACAGGCTGGCAAAATGTCTTTCATATGCTGATCGTAGCCGACATCATTGCCATGCTGCTGCTGGGTCGACTAGTCGTTAAGGAATTCGCCTCGCTGCGCAGATCCCCGACGCGCATTCGCATCGAATAACAGGAGGCGGACCTCGAGTCTGATGTTGATTTGTCTGACCATATTTATTACATATTTTGATAACCACCGTTCTGTGTACATAGTGCATTGTATAGCATTCATAAAGAAGAAGCGTTCCGTTTCCATTCGAGAGCGTACGGGTATCAGAGCCGATCTGATTCTAGTTTTATCCTACCCATTATAGTACATGTCGTATCACTAATGTTATTTTAAATGTATGTATTCGTTTAACCAGCCGGAATGTTAACCATTATCCTAAGCTATCTTTCAAGTTTACACTTTTGATATATTGCGTACAAATACTATACATATATATACTATACGATATATACTATATATATATATATATATATATTTTGTAATCTTGTGTGTGTGCGTATGTGCCAGAGTCTCTTCGTTTTAGGTGCCGAACTATCATTAGTTATAGCGTAATTCTACTGCTATGTAAATACAGTTTATCCGTACACTTTTCGTACATCAATAAAAACGAAAGGACCCGTCCGCACCCCACGGCTGGCAGTCCACTTTCTGAACTTAATGTCTTTTTCTGGTCACTGCCGGACGGACTCGCTGTTTGCTTGAGTTCCTCCTTTGCCTGGCATCACCTATGCTCATTCGACCAATCTTTCATCGATTTCTGTGAGTGCACCATCTTTGTTCCTGCGGACGTAGCTCTCGGCGGCAATCCTCTTCAGATACTGCACGGTGGCTGCATCATTTTGACTGACGAGCTTGAGCAGAGCACCCCCGGGACGCTGTAGCAGCTTGTGCGGTGCCCCGAACTCAACAATCTGCCCAGCATCCATCACCAGGACGCTGTCGTTGTCCATCACCGTATGCAGTCTGTGAGCAATGGTTAGGACTGTGCAGCGGGCAAACTTTGTCTGAATTGTCTCTTGGATCAGGCCATCCGTCCTACAGGAAGAGGGAAGGGAATAAAAGTTAATCGGGGAACCAAGGACATTTGAAAAGAAGCTTCTTACTCGGTGTCCACATTGGCCGTGGCCTCATCCATAACGAGAACCCGATTCTGTCGGAGTATGGCACGAGCCAGGCACACCAGCTGCCTCTGGCCCATGCTGAAATTTGAGCCACCATCCTGCATGCGACAGGCCAGCCCTCCCTCCAGACTGGACACATATTTCTTCAGCTTCACGTCATCCAAGGCACTCCACATCGCCTCGTCGCTCTTCTCGCCGAACGGATCGAGGTTGAAGCGCAGTGTGCCCGAGAACAGAACGGGATCCTGGGGTATAATGGATATGCGACTTCGCAGATCGTGCAGACCCAACTGGGCAATGTCCTGGCCATCGATCTCGATGGTGCCCTCATTGACAGCCAGTCGAAACAGGGCCTGAATGATGGAGGACTTTCCCGCTCCCGTGCGTCCCACAATGCCGATCTTCTCCATGGGCTGCGATTCAAAGTTCAGGCCTCGAAGTATGTCCTCGTCTTCGGGGGAGTAGCGCATGCGCAGCTCCCGGAAACGAAGATGACCCGCCTGTGGCCATTCCGCCGAAAGTTTCACACTCGCCGGCGTCTCCAGTGGCGGCTCCGACGGCATCTGTGCGTACTCCAGCACCCGCTCCACACTGGTCATATTGTTCTCCATCTCCGCCGTCTGCCGCATGCCCCACTGGCACATAATCACCAGAGTCATTGACTGCGTGATGGCCAGGCCCACATCGCCACTGTAGAACTTCTGGTTAATCACCAGGAAACTGAAGGTGACGGCCAGTATGTAGACCACACAGATGAGATCCGTCCAGAAGGAGAAGGCCCGATTGGCGCTCACGTAGAGGAACAGGGCCGAGGAGTTTGTGTTCTGGTGTCCATGGAAGGTCTGCTCCAGCTGCGGCATGGCGTCCATCGATCGTATGGTGGTATGGCCATGGAACGTTTGATTCGTATGCGAGTAGATGGGACTCCGAGCTGGATGGGCAGGGGGGAAAAGAAACGTGAGCTAGGGGCGCTGCATTCGGAATTGAATATCGAACTTACTCATGCTCTCGATGCGCTTCAGGCTGCGACTGGCTCCTATGTAGAGGGACCGGCAGAGATACAGGAGTAACGCCATTACGGCAGCTGGGATGAGCAGCCAATAGTTGGCAATGGCCACAATCACCAGAACGGCCACCACATCCACCAGGAACTGGAGGCAATCCATCATGGCCTGCGGCAGGCTCACATCCACATTCTGTATGTCGCTGGAGAAGCGATTGAGCACGCGACCCGAGGGATTCACATTGAAGAAGTGCATCCAGGCACGTATGATTCCCTGGTAGAGCTGATCGTGCAGCCGCAGGGAGATGCGCAGACACATGAAGAAGAAGCCAAAGGTGCGCAGCAGGTACAGGGCGAGGGTGCATAGCATCAGGACAGTGTACCAGGTGACCATCTTGGTACGCGTGGCTTCGTACTCGTTTACCGAGTCGTAGCTGCGATCCTCCTCCCAGGTGGCCCAGCGCGAGATGAAGATATCCATGGCCGCCTGGCAGCCGCGGGCGAGTATGAACATGGCCAGCACCAGGCACACGACGAACGGAGCACCCAGGGCCCGGAAGTAGGACTTGTATGTTTCGTAGCTCACGGCTCCCTGCAGCTGACGCTCGGCGTGTGCATCCTCATCCTGTTCGGAGCTCGTGTCGGCTTCGTTGCTCTTGGTCGACAGCTTGGAGGTCCTGTCCACCTGGCTGAGCACTCGCTTCACCTGCTGCTTGTCCGACTCGATGGCTTCCAGATCGAGGGCCGCATGGTGGCTGATCACATCCTTCAGCTGGTCGTAGCTGCCCTGCTGCGTGAGGCAGCCCGATTCCAGCAGCAGCAGGTGGTCCACATGCTTCAGCAGCTGCACATGGTGGGTGACCAGGATGCGCATCTTTCCACTGAGCAGCCTATTGAAGCACTTGTCCATCAGCAGCTTGCCCACCTGGGCATCCACAGCCGCCAGGGGATCGTCGAAGAGGTAGATGTCCGCCTCTCGATAGACAGCCCTTGCCAGGGCAATCCTGGCCTTCTGTCCTCCACTCAGGCTGATGCCTCGCTCCCCCACAACGGTGGCATCGCCACGTGGCAGCAGCTCCAGGTCCCGCTCCAGCTGGCAGGCATGGATCACCGAACGGTAGCGCTCCTCGTCGTAGGGCTCCACAAAGAGTATGTTCTCGCGGATGCTGCCCTGGAAAACCCACGGCTGCTGGGCGGCATAGCTGATCCGTCCGTGAATCTCCACCCGTCCCTCCATCAGCTCGATTTCGCCCAGAATGGCGTGGAGGAGCGTGCTCTTGCCGGATCCCACGTTGCCAACGATGCCCACAAACTGATCCGACTTGGCATCGAAGGAGATGCCGTGGATGTGCGGCCTCCGGCGTTGCTTCGTGCTGGGCTTCTCCCAGCTGGCGCTGACATTCTTGAAGCTAAGGGATTTCACCTCGCTCTTTACGCAGTGCAGACGGCCTCTCTTCATGGGTTTCTCCTTCTCCGACTGCGTCTCCAGCTGCAGTCCGGGATTGTCCTGGCAGCAGCCCTCCCCCGTGGGCTTTTCGGTCTGCTGCAGCAAGTCGACGACGCGGCCAGCACTCACCAGAGTCTGGGCCCAGGTGGTGATGGCCATGGGCCAGTAGTGGAGCAGCGAATCGTTCAGGAGACTGTAGTAGGAGGAGAGTATGAACACCTTCTTGGCGGTGACGACGTCGCCCACATAGACATAGGCAATGAGGCTGAGGAAGAGCGATATCTTCGAGATCATGTTGGTGCACTGCAGCGCCGCGTAGATACTCATCGAGCCCCGAATAGCCTTCACCTCCAGCTGCCTCACGGCGGCAATCAGTCGCCCAAAGGTCTTCTCCCAGGCATACATCTTGATCACCTGAATGGCGCTGATTATCTCATTCATCAGCTTGACGCGCTCGTCCCGATGTTTGGCCGACTGCGATCGGAAGTGGGCGGCTGCCTTGGCCGCCCATGCCTGTAGGGGTATCAGGACCACAATGAAGGCAATGCCAATGAGCGATGTCCAGCCAATCTGACGGTACATGAGGAACCCAAAGATGCAGGCCTCCACGGGCCCCTTCCACAGATCGTGAAAGAAGTAGAAGGTAAGATCGAACTGCGACAGATCGATGGACATCACGGAGATGGCCTGGGCGCCCAGACCCTCACCACTGCTGGCCGAGGCGCGCAGACACTTCCTGTAGACGAGACCGGCGAGGGCCAGGCGTATCCGTGTGCCCACCGCAAACACGTAGAACATGAAGGGGTGAAATACCAAGGAGGTGATGAGCGAGCACAGCACGATGCCCGTGGCATACAAATAGGCGCTCTCCTTGCTGATGGTCGTCTGTCCCTGGGCAAAGTACGAGATAAGGCCGCCCAGCAGCAAAGGCTGAAAAGAACTGCAACGAGGTATCCATGTAAAAGCATTCCTTGTGCTTTAATTTGCATTACTCACTGTATGGCTATCTCCAGCGCTGAGTAGAGCACACAAATGGGCACAAACTGCCAGCCGTAGACCCGGAAGATCAGGCACATAAGGCTGGGGCTTTTCTTTCGCGACTCCTGCTCCCAGTGGGGCTGCAGATGCCTGGTCAGTGATTCACTGTCGAAGCTCGGCAGATGCTCGTACAGCTCGTTGGCATCCAACTGCTCGCGTCTTCCCTTGGCGAACACATTGCCCATCCACCTGGCAGAAAGGAGTAGGTTGGAGAAAACCAAACTGATAAGTCATATGCCACGGGAATATCTAATCTATTTATCGTCGATGGGGGACTTAAGGATGACAGGCACTATGAGCCCTAGCATTACTACGTGCCTATCTACAGGAATGATGATACATATGGGCGATATTTGTACCATATATTCTTGAATTATTTAAGATCGGTAAACCAATTCGCGGCACACTTTCGGGGGCACTGATTTATTTACTCGTGTAATCCTCTTCATTGGTTATTATCGCTCCTGCCACAAGGGCCGATTATCTTAACTATTCAGGCACTATGCCACTTGAGAGATTATCATAAGCACATACAACTTGTATCACAACAAGCAAATCAAACGATCCACGCGCTCACTGGTTGACCATGGCCATGTCTATGAATGTCAGATATAATAGCTTCCGGCTAGAGATTTACACTTGTCCACAGAACACAAAACAACAAAGGAGAGCGGGGAGCGGAGAACTAAAGGTAACTCACAGGAATAACCACTTGGATATAATATTTGCTTTTAGGAAGGGATTTGTCGCCCGTTTGGGGTTCGTCTGCTTGGATGCATCCATTGCTCGACGGTTGACGGACTACAAGTGAACCACTTCTGGCCATGACAGCTCTTTTAAATGCTCCCCAGACTGTGTCGGGAGCTGTGACGTCTGCCTGCTGATTGCTGTGGCCATCTTATAAGCTTTTGCACTAGGCACAACGTGCGACTAGCGATAAAGTGGCCAACCACTTGGCCAGTTCTCCGGCCGCCGGCTAGCTCTTTGATAGTCGTAGAGTGATAGTGACTAAGACGTAATCGATGGCCAGGTTGGCCTGCAATTAGGATGTCCGCCATTGCAGCAGCTTGCAGCAGTTTTAGGCTTTTTCTCTATAAATCTTCAGGGCGTTCTGTGTGAGATGTGGATAAAGGCCTTTTATCGGCCTTTGTTTTGGCACACGGCGTAATAATTCCAGAACTCACAGCCATAGCCCCAAATATGGCCTTTATGATGGATCTCATTCCCGGCGGGAGAGACACACACACACACACAATTATTCTTATCTTATCGAGCACAATTATTATGCTACTACTATTAGTTTTGGGCCAGACACGAAACTAGATGTTTGGCCAGCAGTTCAATAGACCCAGATAACGCCAGTTTGGTAATTCATTCATGACTAAACCTTTATGATCTTCAACTACAAGTACAGGAGGTATAAAAGCAATGATACACGATACACAGAACGTGCCACAGGCCACAGGGGATAAGGCACATTAATGGTTAATACGGATTTGGAATGCTTAATGCTAAAATGCACAAACATGAAATAGGCTACAACGAATACTTGTAATTTACGATATATATGTATATACAGAAAATTTGGATAAACTTTAGGGCAAATTGTGGAGATCGTGCAATGTGTAGAGCGCTTCCGTGCGGTCGTAGACCTTCCGGGTGTTCCCAAGCATTTCCGGCAGCAACGCAATGGCACTGGGCACATCCTGGCAGACGCGAGTGAGCAGATCTCCACGTGATGGCATCGCATACATGGCCAGGCGAGCGCCCTTTCGTATTAAAAATGCATGATGCTTACCAAGTGTGTCGTCATAGGCCGCTCTGCACACGCCCGAAGTTTTCTCCTCGTTCTGCAGCTCTTGCAAGCGCTTCAGAAACTCGTAGAAAAACTCTAGATAAGAGAACAAAGACAATCAGCAAATGTGTCAAATGTTTAGTGCAACAAAAGCTAGCCAACCAACCAAGGCCACGATGGAGACGCAGCAGAGTGCGGCTACCCGACACATAGCCTTTTGAGGCCAGCAGATTAGCGTCCCTCTCATAAACCAGCATTGCCTTAAAGGTCTCAAAATACTTTTGCTGCTCGGTATCAGTCTTTCGTAGCTCGTACAGAATATCTATTTTGTCGCGAACATCGCTGCTCACGAAGCCAAAGATGCTGCCCATCAGCTGGAAGAACCTGCAATCGACACAACAAAGGTAAGATTTTATGTTCCAAGGCATTCCCTCCAGCCTATTCTTACTTCATAATTTCTTCGTAGGCCGCCAGGTAGGCGTCCAAGAAGACGTCATCTTCTCCGACGAGACTGCTGGCGAACAGCTCGGCCACCTTTTCAATATCGAAGCATTCTGTATTTGTATTGACATCCTCTATCGAACCATTCACAGACATTTTCCAGTTTCTTATTGGACTTTATTGATGAGAATTTTAACCGATATCTGATAACAGTCAAAACAGCTGTTGGTCACGTCACAAGAATTTTGAGTCCGATTCACAGTACTATCGATAGTTTCGTGACTGTGAATTGGCCACAATATGCGGAAATTTGAATTCCAGAAACATTGAATTTAAATTAATATTTATTTATTTATAAGCTATGTATTAATGACATCTATGCCGATGAGAGATTGCCACTGCCGCTGCTAGCGCCTTTCTTTGTGGGCCGATAAGCAATGACATAGCGCTGGGCTACGGGCAGGGGCTCTGCATAGCCGTTCATATAGGAGGAGTCCTCAAAGAGTACATCATACTCTTCTGTGGCAGTGGCAGGCAGCCGGTGTACAATGGCCTTGTAGAAACAGGTCGTTTGTGGATACAAAGCCATCACTACAGTGTCCTTGGGAAACAGAGCGTGACCATCGGTCTCCGGATTGGCACGCATCAGGGGCAGCGGAATAACTTTCCTTTTGCTGAGAACATGCCGGTCCTTTTGCTCTTCATCAATATCAATCACATCGTACTTATTTTGGCGTTGCAAAAACTGAACCACCTCCGCCAGTATCCAGTTCTCCTCTTCATCGATGCCCTTTGCCAAAGCGGCTACGTTGTCGCCCACCTTTCGGGAGAGAGCAGACAATATCGTTGTAAATCATTCCCCTTCTCAACCAAGGACTGGCACTCACCTTGGCCACATAGTTTCCCTCGGCTGGAATAGCTCCGCACAAGGCTGGAGCCCGTTCGCCTGGCTTGCTCACAAAAAGGGGCAACGTTTGGGCAGATAGTTGCACCATTTTCATGAGGGCTCCTCGACGAATGGCTTCTTTGTTTCCAGCATTGCGAGCTGTGTGAAAGGATAAGACAAAAGTGGGATATTTTATGAAAAGCGCAGTTTCATTTCAGCTTCAACTCACCCTGAATGCGACGTTCGTTGCGAATGCTCCGAATTTCGTGGATTTTGGCGAGAGCGGCTCGGATGGTGGCCTCCTCCTGCGAGGTCTCCAACATGCTGGCCTTGAGCAGGGGTTTTACCTTTGCATTGTTTGTCTGAAGCGAACGCACAAGAGTGTTAATGGAGTTCTCTGCCCGGCGGCGTTCCTCATCAACAATGTGAATCTGCTGCTGAATATCTTTCAAGCGATCCTACGGGACAAGCACAAATTAAATGTTACTACTTCCTTAATTCATCATAATCTTGGCTTACCTGAATCTGTTGAGCTGCACTCTCTGCAGTTAGCGGCATTTTTTGTTGTTTTCAATTTTGCAAATTTTTGGAAGCAAACAAAAAGTATTAGTCTGAAAATGCCTCCTGAGTGACTATCACATATATCTCATACCACACATCGATAAAAAAATATCGATAGATTATTTTTATTGTTGTTGACAGCAAAATCATCTTCTTCTTCCTCTTCTTTTCCGCTGAAGTGTCAAAAACGTAGGTTGCAAAGGAAATTATTTTCAATAATAAATCCGGAAAATTGTTGATTTTCGCAATAAATCGACTAAATCTAGAAGCGTTAATGTGTTGCCCGTGCCTTAAACTATTTGTAATGTGGAATATTTTCTGTTTTCATGCTACGCCCACCCTTGGATGCCCGGATATTCGCTATGCAAAAATAGTTTGAGATGGCCAAGTCAAAGAATCACACAAACCACAACCAGAACAAGAAGGCCCATCGCAATGGCATCAAGCGCCCCATGCGTAAGCGCCACGAGTCCACCATGGGCGTAAGTAGACAGAATTAATATACTCTATATGAGTGCACGTATGCTAACCCGGCTTCTTTTTCTGAACAGATGGATGTCAAGTTCCTGATCAACCAGCGGTACGCCCGCAAGGGTAATCTGTCGCGCGAGGAGTCCGTGAAGAAGTTCAACGAACGCATCGCCGCACAGCAGGGCAAGCCCAAGCCCATTACTTTGTAGATTCCAGACAGCATCCGATCTTGGTTAGAAGAGAGCTCGTTGTTTAATTAAAGGAAATCGATTTAACGTATCCGCCAAAATGTTTATTTGTGATCAAGTTGATGGTTAATAGTAAATGCTCAAGACCTTGTGGAATGGGATATGTTCCAAGTCCGCCTGGTACTGGCGTCTGTAGTCCCAGAGATACTGGTCAATGACAACAGAATTGACGCATTGCGAGATCTCTGGATGGTCTTGCTTCACGGCTTTCATCACTTCATCCCTGACCTGCTCGATTATGTATATCGAAGCGCCGCGTATCTCCACCTCCATAGGATCGCCGTTCTCCAGAATTGTATCTGCTTTGAGCACCTCTAGCAATTCTGGCGTGTACTCCAAGCTGCCAAAGTGCACCAGCACCTGTGGAATGCGGTAGTCGGCAAACATGGTGATCTGATCAATGTCGTGGAAGAAGCCCAGGCCTTTGCCCCTGTAGCAGGACCAGATATCGCCGACAAGTATCTGAGCCCGTTTCAGGATGGAAACGCGCTTTCCCGCAAAGTCTGCCTGGTCGCGGAAACAGGGGAATTCCTCCACAATCAGCTCCAGCAGACGCACCGCCGACTTGTCGGCTGCCTTGATCACATTCTCAAATCGGCCATCGTACTTCTTTAGCAGACTGTTGCCCACTTCGTGCAGACAGTCGATGCGTTTCTGGATGAGCGGAATCTTGGTATCGCCATCGTCAGATCGGAATATGTGCTCCACCGTTTTCATGTCAATCTGAGAGTAGAACTTGGCATTCGTCACATTTACGCCTTCACCGATAGCTCTCTTAATGGCGGCACAGAGGGCAAAGTATCCCGTGTAGCCATCAACCTTGTATTTGGTATAGTTATCTATGAAAAGATCGGTTAGATTGCTTAGAGATCAGATCATGTGACTCACTCGGTGTCCAGAAGCAAAAGTTCAGGGTATCCAAGACGAAAACCCAGTCGGCGGCTCCTGTATAAGCGTCAGGCTTGCTGTCTTCCGGATTTGGATGCAGCTCATGCTGCGAAAAATTATCCACGCATATGCGTTTACTCTGGAGGCCCTCTAGAATTTCCTTGGAAAGCTTTTCTATGCCTTCAGGCACCACTCGCAGGTGCTTGGCATGCTCCACGATGTAAGCTCCAGACTCTCGTGGACTTAGGCTCTTGCTTATCATCTTGATATTCCTAATAAACCTTGAAAGTATAGTGACCGCGTTATTTATATTTTAGTTTTTTGTAATTTATCGATATAGCGATATATCATGAGTGATGATCGAACTTAGCCCACTTAACCCCCTAAATTTATACAGGTGAAAAACTGGCGTTAAACCGCGGTAAATAGTACTGTTTTTAAATTCGGCTTGTAGATCTATTCCAAAAATAATCGTATTATATAGCCAAATCTTAAGAACTTATTTTTATTGGATTGCTTTTAAAATAAGGCTTAAGCATAAAGGACAATTTCATTGACAGAGTGATAGAGTGTGGATATTTTGTACTTCCTTTGTTCCTATGTTAATTTGATTAAAGATTTAATCTTCAGCTCGATTTCCAAGTAATAAAATTAGAGCGAAAAGACCGATAAATTTGCAATCGATAGCAGCGAATCTGTGATTTCCATCGCTGTACAGCACTACCGTTTAATTTTTTTTATAAAAAACAAGCCAGCAGCAGCTGACGTCGGTGTCGCGATATAATGTCCCAAAATACTAATTAAATGGCTTAAGCTGGTTCTAGAACCAAAGAAAGCATCCTGTGAGATTGTGTAATACTCCCTGTCCATGTATTTGTCTAGTATTTACTAACCCAAGAGTGCAAATTCGTTATCAAAACACACACAAAAGTCGTGCCGTGAAGGAGTCGTTTTTTAATCAAATTATTAGTTCTTCGTGACATCTTGTTTAACCTAATATAAGTTTGTGAATGCATTGAAAAAGTATATGAAGATATCACTCGCAAACGTACTATTTAGGCAGCCAAAAAGTTCTTTGTGCTCTGAGCAAATATTTTATCGACGTTTCAGTTTGGCAGCCACCAACACACACATACGGACACTTCTCTGCACTACACACACACATATGTAAGTGCGCTGAAGATACAGATACACGTGCGCTCAGCTGTGCCCCCCACCAAATGTCGACTGTTTTCATTCAAGTCTGATCCTGCACAAAACACGACTCTTTAAGACTGAGACAACTACACACTGCAACGAGATTCATTCAACAGGTGAGCCCGCGTACCCTTGCTTAGCGTGGACTGAGCATAAGTAAGAATTCATCCCGTAAAGATCTCCAGTATTCGCCGTAATGGTTATTATGCTTAAATAATATTTCGTATATTTTGTTTGTTTGTAGACACGAACACTCTGGTAATTATTGTAGACAGATTTTCAGTAGTGCGTTGTCGCCCAGAGTGGCAATTAATATGTACACTCAACCACTTAGATCTGTAGACTCATTCAGTCAGACTCTTGATTAGTTAGATAGAATAAATACATATGTATATCCCCCCATATTGTTCTTGAATTCCACATATGTACATATGTATATTCGAATATGTCTGTGTGTATATTAAGTAGTTTACAGAAATATATTTAGAGACCTAGAACTTGCAGAATCATCTACTGTACACCCACACAGACACGTATTTATTTTTATAGTATTCTCGGGACTATTCTGATTTGTGGTTTCTACTAGATATTGTCATTATTTGCCAATCAAATGGGTTCTCTATCTGTTTTATACAGGAAATAGGTGTTTCCCTCCGTCGACTATAACAATAGCGTTCTTAATTGCTTTATTTGTAATCTGTCATAATTGAAGTGTATATTAATATCGTAATGCACAGCGGTATCTGCAGTAGGAAATTCTTTATCTTTGCCGTTATCGTGCACTTCACCCAAAAGGCTGGCAATAAGCTTGACACTCGACTCCAAGCAATCGAAATATAATATCTTTCAGTGCATTCCCTTCTCGATCATCATTAAGTTGAATGCTCATCAGCTGTCAGGTGTTAATTTGTGCTGATTATATTCACATCAATAATTTTCCATGTCAAGCAATGGAATCTAAATCACTAAAGGTAATTGAAATCTTCTTAATTCACTGTATCGCAAATCTATGCTAATTTGCCTGATAAACGATGTCAAATCAGATGTTGGCTCATTGCTGAACACCTTTGCTTGTGCCTCAGTGTGTTTTCATATCGGGTCGACACTTGACGCATAATCTTCTCCAGCACAATTCCCCCGTCAGCATAAGCTAAAAAATTACATTGTACAGTGCCTGCAACATGGTGGAGAGTGTTCCGGTGTACTCCATTTCGCATTTTATGGAAAAGCGTTCGATTGGCTCATCAAATGGCGAGGGGCACCTATCTAATGAACAAGTGAGTCGAATGCAACCAAAAGGAGTACTTCGATTTAAAAGGTTTACTATCAAACTAATCGAAGATTTCCAAGCGGTCATACAAGTGATCTTTAACCCGTTCAAGGGAGCATGCATTTGGATTGGAATCAAAGAATGTTTATCCTCTCAAGAGAGCGTCATTTGATAGATCATAATCCCACTAAATGTATTTAACTTCGCATAAGATACGAGAGTACTTAGTTACCTCACTCCATGATCTGTGATTAGATTCCATTTGTGCATATTTCTCCAGAAAGGGTATGAAACACTCCGGCATGCCCAAGCTCAATCTGGTCTTAGCTTTTGTTTTCATTTTTATATTACTTACCCCACATTCCCACATCACGTGCACACACACACATACACATATGTTCCCACGAAAACACACATACATCAAAATTGTTTGATTAACGCCGTTATTATTTTTGGGTTGCAATTTCTCATTTTTATCAAAAAAAAACAAAATAAAACAAAAAGCGAAGGAGAGCCCCGGAGAGTGCGAGAGAGAGAGAGAGAGGGTGTGTGAGTGTGTGCGAAAGTTGTTGCTTTTTCTCTATTTCTGCGCCATCGGTTACAGTTAGTTTTCCAGCAGAGTGCGCCGCGTGCGCTCCACTCACCGACTAATCGCCGCTTTTATATTTGAAATAGATTATAGTCGGGCAATTTGCATTTTTCGAAAGCTAAACAATATACTACATGTTTACCTATACATATGTATACCCGAAAGCCGTAATCACAGACGAGTCAGAATTGTTCCGGGGAGATGCTCCTCAGTGCTGCGGTGTCTCTATCTCCGTCTGGGCCCCAAAACGGAAAACGATAGGCGCGAGTAAATATTTGGCCCGGGGCTTAAGTCCAGTGACACGCTGTAAACTGATAATAAAAGTGTACTAAAAGAGTTACACATTCGCCTGAAATTGGAGGTGGTTGGAGGTTACCAATAGAGAGAGCCAGCGAGAGCCAGAATGAAGCGCACACCCAAATTGCACGAGGTAGGGCGGGCCTACTCGGAGATGTCGCCCCTCAATCCGGACTCTCCACCTGCAGCAGCGGTGGCCAGTACTAGCGGCTACGGCAGCATTTTCCCCTTCGGCCTGCTGCGTGGCTCCTTTGGTCGCGGCGGCAATGCTGCTGTTCAGGTGGGTGAAAAAGTAAAGCTTAATCGTCTGTTCTATATGGTATATGGGGGGGAGACTGCCTTATCGGCATTCCCACCACAGACAGATGTATGTATGTACTGTACATACATATGTATGTATGTATGCCTGAAATGAGATTGTTTTACCGATAAGTAAGCAGACGGCGGGGCATACGGTATGGTCTGGTATGGTTTTGCACATTTTATTTTATCGTGTCGACTTAGCTTAGTCGCCTCGAATCGTACATACCCTTCAACAAACATACGTCATAGCTCTACATGACACGTATGTATTTACCACTACTTTATGGCATGCAGCCTTAAAGTATGCTGCAATAAAAAGATTTATACTTTTTATTACCGACCAAAATGGTGGCAATATTCAAAAACAGCAGAAAATCCGAAAGGAAAATGTTACAAGATCAATGCCAAAGGGTGACGTTCCCTTTATTAATTGTATGTTAGAGAGAGCTTTCTGCTTGTAGTGATTTATCTGCCTAAGTTCGATTATTCGCAAACTATTTGCTTATAGGACTATGAATATTCCTTTTTCCTATGCAATATCTAAATATATATTCCTATTAAATACGAAAATTATATTCCCATTCCGATTTCCGGTTTCAGTCCGATTTTATTTGACTTTTTTGGGGTAAAAGAAACAAAGAAAAGGTAATTAGCCGTACAGTAAATTTTCCATTGTCTTTTGTTTATTAGGAAGCGCCTACAGCAATATCTTTGTAGGTGGTGTTCCTTTTAGTATCCGCAGCTTATCAGAATAGGTTTTATCGGTGCTGTTTGCTCAATTAATGAAAACTAAATAGAATAAGGCGGATCGGATCGTTTGGGGGCATCATTTATATGATGCTCCACCATTCTGGGCGCAGGCAGTTCATTGAAGGCGCCTTTGCCAAGCAGTCGATGCGCAGCTTCGGGAATTAATAAACTGAATAATATACATACATACATACTCGCGCATATACATATATATATATATATATATCTATTTATCTATTCAATCGATATCGAAATCGGCCTTCAAAACGGAACTGAACGGCGAAAGTTTGGCGAAAATGTTCAAGGCCCGCTTAAAGACGAGTCCCAGCGGCGGGGGTGAGGTGTGTGTTCCATCTAACCATCTATCTATCTATATATTTATCTGTTCTATGACAATTAAAAAAGCAAGTAAGAACTTTATAGCCCTGCTGGCGCCCTATCTAACACGACAGCAGACAGCTGATGACAGCCCCCTGACATGTGACAGAGAAAGCCGCCAAGAAAATTATAGAAACAATCTGTGTTTAGTCTTTTAGCAATGTTATCTATACGCCCATTTTTTGTGTTGTAGGAAATATGTATGCACAGATCGATACAGAATGTTATAGAGCGTGTTCAAGTGGAAAAAAACTAGAAAATAGCGGAATCTATAGGATAGATATAGGAATCTTGCATCAGTCAATCAATTTGGATTCATTAAGAGGGAATGACTCTCAATGTGGTTGTTACCCCCCAGTCAATATTTCAGACGTTCTTCGATCAAAATCAATTGGAAGCTAAACTGCTATAGAACGCAAAGCTTTCAACACGTATATAATGATCTACTAACCTCCGTAGATGCATACATACCCATCCTCGGACACAGCCCCCCCATGAGATAAGCACCCACACCCCCATTTATTTCAACATCTTCCGAGTGTGATAGAGCGTAAACCACCGCGACATGGAGAAAGATGGGAGAGCACATAAGCCCCCAAAGAAGAAGGTCGCTTCGATACTGAGTGGAATCGAAGAAATACCAGATCCAGACCCCGATCCAAAACCAACGACAACCAGTGAAAGGACAAGGGGCACAAGTCCGCGGCCCCAGGCGAGTGGCGGAACCATTGCGGCTCTGGTGAGCGGTTTGCACCACACGGGGGCACGTGACATCCAGTCGCTGCATCAGCCACTGCTCGAGTGCGAGGAGCGGGCGCTGGCCATCAAGAATCACCTCAGGGTGCATCGCCAGGGCCATGGCACTGAGGCATCGCCCCACGATTCCATGTCGCGATTTATAGTCGATATCGAGGAGGAGCCATCGGAGTCGTCGCAGAGTACCGGAGTGCAGGAACACCAGGATCAGGAACACCAAGAGAATGAGCATACCGGTGGTGGTGGTGGTGCTGGTGGCGGCGCCGGCGCACCGAGTTCCCTGCGTCGCTTCAGTCACTTCAATCTGGCACTGCGTCGTTTCTCCCACATCCCACATGTCCATGTAAATGTAAATGCACACCGCTCCTTGCATTCTTCTCGTTCCCCTTGTTCTTGTAACGTTTGTTTGCTGCTCTTCTGCTTTTGACCCTAACCCCGAATCCGTGTACATAATGCAAATACTTATACCCATGTAATCCCCCCCACATAATAAGCAGAATAAGCACAGAGAGCGAGAGAGAGAGAAAGAGAGATGTTCTTTCCCCCAGGAAAACCAGTATATATCGGATCTAAAAATAAACTTCTTGCTGCTTGCTGCAGCTTATGGCCTTACTAAAAAGAATGAAGAGGCCACTAATGCTGCAAGAATGGTCTGTTCTTCTGTCTGTTTCTTCTGCCTTTGCTTTGTTCTGTTTGCTTTCCTTTCCTCGGAAGTCAGTGGCTCATGAGGCTGATTACTGCGTGTTCAACGAGGCTGCCTCTCGACTCGAGGGCCCCATTAAGTGACACGCGATTCGATTGGATTCTATTAATGCTCGTCGGTCGAGTCCAAAATAAACTAACTCAATCGCTCATTAAGTGTCTCCCTGATATCAAAAAACTGTCCATCTCTGTCGCGGTTCTCAAGTGTCGCCAAAGGAGTGTTCCGTGCGGGCGGGGAGGAGGAGTGTTCAATAACCTAATGGAAGCCATAAACTGTAAAGAACATTGATGTAATTAGTTGGCAGTACATTTCACTCGAATGCGGATGGCTGGTCGGTCATCGGTTGGCCTTCTGAGCATAAATTAAAGTGAAACTTTTTATGCAAGGCAGTGTAAAAAGTAAACAGCATTGGCACTCCGGCAGTCGCAGTCTGAGACTCTTTGAGACTTAGACCACAAGCAAACAAACAAAAAAACCTGCCACTGACCACTGACAGTCGCTGCCTGGTCAATCAGTTGTGGTGCAACGCTCGTGGCAGCTGCAGCAGCAGCAGCGGGTCAACAAATAATAATACCAAAATTGGCAAACACGTTCCCCTGAATGTGCGAGTGCGAGTGGTTTTTCTGGCCAATTACATATATTCGACACGAAACGGCATTTCCATAGAGCGTAGCGCACGCAGCGCACCTTCCCGGACTGCCACCCCATGGGCTGATTACAGTGGGACTACTGGCAGATGATTATTTTTTTTGCGTGCAAAACCCATTTTCACAGCAGAGGAAGAAGCAGCCACAGCAGCGGTAGCGGCAGCAGCAGCAGTAGATGATAAGCGTCTCTCCCCCACACGACACGCGTCAGACGAGACCCGACCGGGGAGCTACTAAGGCGGCAGCAAACTGCTCTGGCACTGACACTGGCACCGCCTGCATTCGATACGATTCGCTTCGCATTCTCCAAGAAACGCTCAAGAAAACCTAAACGCTCGCTCCGCACAGAATTACAGAAGCACGGAAGCACAGGAATTAATTAATTGCCAATTCAATTAATGAAGCGGAAAAAAGAGAAAGAAAATTCGCAAATATTATGCACATACCAGTATCCAGTATCCAGTAACCAGTAGCTGGGTGCACTTGATTAAAGATCTCGCGAGTGATATATAATATTGCGGTGCTTTGTTTTTTTCTTCTCAATTGTGATTTGTGTGATATTGTGACAAATGAAGAGAAGAATTTCCATGTTTGTGCAGTCGCTGGTTTTATCAGCTTGACGCAGCACGTACCGTGCCGTACTCTGCGCTCGTACATCGCGACCAAACAGAGCAAATTAATTAAATAAACTAAACCAAATAAATCAGTTTAAATCAGACAAAAGCAATCATGAAATTATCCAAAAGCTTCGATGAACTGATTTTGAGTGCCTCGCGGTTGAGCCTCAATAATCTGCGATCGCCAGGCAAGAAGAAATCTAAAAATGTAAAGTATACTCGTACCTAGAACAGTAAATAATACCCATAGATAATAGAGCATATTGGTTGAAGCCAATTGCAAATTTGAAAATAAAATTCCCAAGCAATAAAATAATTGAAAGTGCTACAAAATATTAACATAATAATTCAACAATCCATAATAAAAGAAATACCGAAAAGCAGAATGGATTCTGTGTGCATTCCTGATAATACGATACCTGATTAAGACATTCTTAACATATCTTTCAGTGTACCAAAGAATATCTAAACTTCCACCATTAATACACTTTCAAGCTATTGAATCCGAGATTTTCCATCAATCAAGAGCAAATAATTGGATCCATATTAATGGGTACCTATTTACCCAATCGGCTGTTGTCTGTCTAAAAATTTCTATGCCTGAATGCATTCTAACACCTTCTCGACTGAGACCAGAATCAAGGCAAATCTCAAGCTAAAAATGAAACCTCACTTGATGTTAAATGATACAGACTCTACCGATCTACAGAACAGTTTACACATATTGGTTTAATCGAACATTTCGACACTCATTAAAATTGAAAAGATGTTGACAAATATGAGGAATGAAATGAAATAAATAAATGCGAAGCCCCTGCAGTGCGTGAGTGGTGGTAAATGGCATTTGTTCAAATAACAAATACGACAATCTGTGACATTATCAGAACAACCTGTCTAGATCTACATACCCCCAGATGAGGGTATCTATTTGCTGCGAGGCTTATGGGGATCAAATGATGGCAGGGACTCACGTATGGCACGTATGGCACCGGATAATGGGAAGGGCGGTGTGTTTGTTTGTGTGTGTTTTTGGGTTAGCGTAAAGGGTTTACCCAAAAGTTATTTATAAATGCATATTTCCCGTGGAAAGCCCCACGGCGCCAAATCACCCAATACATAAACTTTCATTGGAATACTGATTTCTTGGAGAACTGTACATTTCCCACTGGATTCTTTTTATAAGCATCATTTATTTATGGCCTCAAAAGTATCAACGAGTGAATCATCGCCTTTTGTGGATAACTTTTAACCAACCAACAACATTATTTATGCGGCGATGGCCATTTGCTTGGCTCCCATTACTGATGTTCTCCTCGAGACGAGAGACGCACTAGCAAATGATGCAAACAAAAATCCCCGACAATCGAGTTTAGCTAATAAGGAAGGGTTCTTTCTCTGTCGTTGTTCGCGAAATGTACCCCCAAAGTCTCTCCCAAAATCGTACTCTGTTTAAGCATGCAAAATGTTGTAAAATTCTGAATTAATACCGAAGATTACTAAGAATTCCCCTACCCTTCGGATTGCTGTGTTTTCTTACCACACCAATTACAAATTATAGTTGGTTTCCCTTCCCCGAAAACAATTTAATAATACAAATAACCCAAAAAGATTCGAGTTTTTGCATGATGTTCGTTTTGTTTCAGTTCTGTTCTAATTGATATCCTAACATCGAACCCAATCGAACCGGTAGTAACACTTTATATCTTTCATATGCAGAACATAAATCGCTACGGAGAATCCATGGGTTCGCTGGGACATCGCGCCTTGCTGCAGTACATCGATAATAATGATCTATCCGGGCTGCGCGCCATCCTTGACAGCCGGCACCTGAACATCGATGATCGGGATGAGGTGAGCGGAGAGAGAGAGGGTCCTCGAGAACCACAGAGTATTAATTAATTATTCCCTTGCAGAATGCCACCACCGTGCTGATGGTTGTGGCCGGACGGGGTCTCACAGCATTCGTTCGGGAATTTCTGGCACGCGGCGCCGATTTCCAGGCCGAGGATCTGGACAACTGGACAGCACTGCTGTTTGCCTCCCGCAATGGACACCTTGATGTCGTCCAACTTCTACTGGATCATGGCGCTGAGGTCGAGCATCGCGATATGGTAAGAAATCACCCTTCACCCTTCGGTCACCAGAGCCAGCTAATCCTCAAATGATGTCCACGTAGGGTGGCTGGACGAGTCTGATGTGGGCCGCCTATCGGGGGCACACGGAACTGGTGCGGCTGCTGCTGGAAAAGGGGGCCGATGGCAATGCGCATGGCAATTACCACTTGGGCGCCCTGCTCTGGGCAGCGGGACGGGGCTTCAAGGACATTGTGGAGCTGCTGGTGCAGCGCGGGGCCAAGGTGAATGTCGGCGACAAGTACGGAACGACGGCTCTCGTCTGGGCCTGTCGACGGGGCAACGTGGAGATCGTCGATACTCTGCTGAAGGCCGGTGCCAATGTGGACACCGCGGGCATGTATTCGTGGACCCCACTGTTGGTGGCAGCCGCCGGCGGACACACGGACTGCGTGAGTTCCATTCTGGAGAAGAAGCCGAATGTGAATGCTCTGGATAAGGATGGAATGACGGCCCTGTGCATCGCCAGTCGTGAGGGATTCCAGGATATTGCTGCCTCCCTCATAGCAGCCGGCGCCTACATAAATATCCAGGATCGCGGGGCGGACACGCCCCTCATTCATGCCGTAAAGGCCGGCCATCGCAGCGTTGCTGAGGCACTGCTGAAGAAGCACGCGGATGTGGATATCCAGGGCAAGGACCGCAAGACGGCCATCTACACGGCCGTGGAGAAGGGCCACATTCAGATCGTTAAGCTGCTGCTCTCCACAAATCCCGACCTGGAGTCGTCCACCAAAGACGGCGACACACCGCTCATGCGGGCGGTGCGCAATCGCAATCTGGAGATCGTCCACATGCTGCTCGACCGCAAGGCCAAGGTGACGGCCGCCGATAAGCGGGGCGACACCTGCCTGCACATAGCCATGCGGGCGCGCAGCAAGGCGATTGTAGAGGCGCTGCTGCGCAACCCCAAGCACAGCCAGCTCCTGTATCGGGCGAACAAGGCGGGCGAGACGCCCTACAACATCGACACCCTGCACCAGAAGACGATACTCGGCCAGGTGTTTGGCGCCAGGCGTCTCAACACCAACGAGGACTCCGAGGGCATGCTGGGCTACGAGCTGTACTCCTCGGCCCTGGCGGATGTGCTCAGCGAGCCCACGCTGACGACGCCCATCACCGTCGGCCTCTACGCCAAGTGGGGCAGCGGCAAGAGTTTCCTGCTCAACAAATTGCGCGATGAGATGAACAACTTTGCCAAACAGTGGGCCGAGCCTCCCGCCAAGACCAGCGGCCTTCTGTTCATCGTGTCCCTGCACGTGGCGCTGCTCATTGGCATCATTGTGGGTCTGAGCACCTGGTCAACTGTCTGGGGCGTGTCCATCGCCACGGGCTTCATGCTGATGGCATACCTGATGCTGGCGGCTGTGAAGTATTGCAACTACCAGATGGACATGCTGTGGGCCTACTCTGTGCAGCATGGCTTGGAGAAGAGAATGACACGGCTGCGCCTCATCCTGCAGGTGGCATTCTGCCACCCGCCTGGCCCCCAATCCGATTCCCAGGCCAAGCCGGTGCGCTTCCACTTTGCGGAGGCGAACAGCGCATCGCCGACAGGGGACGGCGCGGTGGCCCATATGCTGGCGGCCCTCCTGGGGGCCATGGAGTCGCACTACGGGTGGCTGGCCACCCGCCTGTATCGCGCCTTCCGTCCCAAGTGCCTCAAGTTGGACGTGGGCTGGCGCTGGCGGCGCATGTGCTGCATTCCCATCGTTCTGATCTTCGAGCTGGCGCTGATCACCCTGGTGACGGGAATCGCCCTTATGGTGGCCTACTTCACGTACGCCAATGAAAAGGAGCGCGAGCAGATCCAGGTGGTGCTCTATGTGGTGGCCGCCATTCTCGGCACGCTCATCTGCACGCACCTGCACGTCCTGGCCAAGGTATGCGTGGCCCTGTTCACCTCCCACATCCGGCTGCTGAAGCGAGCGGTGCACGCCAGCGAAACGGCACCCCTGACGATGCTCGGGGCCGAGGTGTCGGTGATGACGGACATGGTCAAGTGCCTGGATTCGTTCACCAATCAGCAGAGCCGCCTGGTGGGCGTCATCGATGCCCTCGACTCGTGCGACACGGAGCGCATCCTCACCCTGCTGAACGCCGTCCAGACGCTGCTCTCCTCGCCGAACCGTCCCTTTGTGCTGCTCATCTCGGTGGATCCCCATGTGATTGCCAAGGCGGCGGAGGCCAACAGCCGACGCCTGTTCACCGAAGGTGGCATCGGGGGCCACGACTTCCTGCGCAATCTCGTTCACCTGCCCGTCTACCTGCAGAACTCTGGACTGCGCAAGGTGCAGCGGGCCCAGATGACGGCGCTCCTATTCAAGCGGAGCGGCGGTGGCAGCGAATATCAGAACGACGACGGACCCACACTGGGGCACTCTGTGTCCGCGCGACGCCTGTCCAATGCCTCGGAGATAATTTCCAGCCAGGAGAAGCTGCGTGGCCCGGCAAGGGCTGGCGGGGGCAAGAAGCTGCGTCTCTCCGAGTCGGTGGCCAGCTCGACAGGCTCCAATCTGCATCGCCTGGGTCAGAATCCCCAGGGTGTGCTCGATCTCTCGCGCATTGTGCTCACCGATGACTACTTCAGTGATGTGAATCCGCGCAGCATCCGGCGTCTGATGAACGTCATCTACATTACGGTGCGGCTGCTGAAGGCCTTCCAGATTGACTTTAGCTGGTACCGCCTCAGCTCGTGGATCAACCTGACGGAACAGTGGCCCCTGAGGGCCAGCATGATAGTGCTCCATCACGACCAGTTCATGGACACCAGTGCAGATGAGAATGTCTCGCTGCAGAGCGTATACGAGAAGTGAGTGGCTGCTCTTTGAATCCTTCCTCCTTATTTATTGTCTGTTCCCCCGTCCCGGTAGACTGCGCCCCAAGCTTGCGTATTTGCGAGAGGCTGCACCGCTTCTGGAGCTGGATAGGGATGAGCGGAAGCTGGATGCCTTTCTGCAGCTCCACAAATCGGATTTACTTGTGGCGGATCTGCGCATCTTCCTGCCCTTCACCATAAATCTGGATCCTTATTTGAGGAAGGTTCTCAAGGGTAAGTGGCACACTCAATGATAGCTATCCCTGAACTGACGAAGTAACTCTCCCCCACAGAGGATCAGCAAACGATTGAGGATGAGGGCTCGCTTGTAATCCAAACCAGACCGAGCGTATACAATCAAATGCGCCAACAGCCGGCGCCCACCACATATGTGCCTTCGCCACAGCCACAGTCACTGTCACAGCCACATGCCTATCCGCCCTATCAAATGTTCCAGAACGATTTTGTGCCCAACGAGATGCGATCGAGGAACCTCAGCTCCAGCACGGAGCCCATATCGCCGCTGATTGCCTCGCCCAGCGATTCCTTTGGCGTGAGTGGGGGGAGCGGGCTGAGACCGGTGGGAATGGGAATGCGAATAACGTTTCAATTCCATTACAGGAGGACATATTGCAGACGAGGCTCTCGGACCTGACAGTGGAGGGTGTCATCAGCCTGTTGGAACGCATTGATGACATGAAGCCAGCCATGCTCAAGCTGGCGCCGGTGCTCCGTGATAATGCCATCAATGGACGCGTGCTGAAGCACTGCGATATGCCAGATCTCAAATCGGTAGACAGAGCCCCTTCCAAGTGGCGATTCTTCGACTCTGTTTCATGGCTGATTTCTTGCAGGTCTTGGGCCTAAGCTTTGGCCACTGGGAGCTGTTTCGCCTGCTGATCACAACGCTGAGGGAATGCGAGCGAAATCCGAGGAAGCAGCAACGCCCGCAGCCACTGGTGCCCGCTGTGGAGGCGCCGCCAGTGAGTGTGCCCATGATCAAGGACGTGCCAGATGCCCTGATGCCGCCCCGCGAGTCCTTGTCGCGCAAGAACTCCGCCAGTCATATGGAGAAGCAGGTAAGAGGAGGGCCAACTGCAGAACTGCCGAACTTTTGGGGCATCTGTGCTAGACCATGGATGTACCGCGATTCGCTCTAACTCATGTGCTTTGATCTATTCTTATTCCGACCATTCTCTAACTAACCAAAACGAAATGCAGTCGAAAGTGCACGACTACGAGTACCTCCAGGTAAAGCAGACACAACGACACCACAACAGACTGATTCAAAATTCCAACCATTGCTTGCCACCATGACACTCCCCTACTCCAACTCCAGCTGCTGCTGTATCTACTCCATTAAAGTCACTCTCTCTTCACTCTCTTGTTCACACAGGTCACGCTGGAGGAGCAAATGATTTGCGGCACTTTGCAAACGCTCAACGAGGAGGCGTACGAGGACGTGGCCAGCAGTGAGCGACCCAGTCCCACAGGTGAGATGTTTGCTACAGCCTCACAACTGCAATTGGCACCCATACGCGAGTCCTCCGAGTTCGGCTCACCCTCCGACGAGCTGATGCTGACCGCCATCCTGCAGCACCATGCCAAGAGTCAGAACAACAACAACAACAACACGAACGCGGTGCCGGGCTCGTATTTGCATGCTGATTACAATCGTAGTGCCAGCTCCCATTCCCTCCAGAGTCTTGGGGCGATTGTGGGCCCCTCTCTGGCCGCTGGTGGTGGCGCCGGCGGCGGCGGCAATGGGAACGGTAACGACTATTGCGGTAGCACGTTCGATCTTTTGCATGTAGAATCTGTCGGTGGCGGTATCTATGATATGCATCGTGCTGCGGCACGACAAATTTCGATTAGCAGCGAGCGGCTCACGCTTAACGAGCCCAGCTCTCTGCCCCTGGTGGTGGTCATACCCAATGGCTCCTCGGGGGAGCAGCACTACGACGATACAAAGCTGTGAGAGGTCCAGCCATTCCCATCGTCTGCAAACTGAAACTATGTAAAATGCATGCAAAATAATACGGGAAATTGCGGGGCCCATAACTTAACTAACAGTCTGACAATGGAAACAAAACCATTTTAAAATTGGACCAAATGTCAATTGTCAATCTTGTACGAGACCAAAGGCAGAACAGACCAAAATCATATATCATCTAGATATCATTCTTTTGAGTTTGATTTGATTTACTTTTAATTTTGGCTTGGCTTCGGTCTGGACAGTATTAGCGTATTATCTACATATATCTCTATATATATATATATCTATCTAAAGTACTAAAATTTGAGTTGTGCGACGATTACTAATTCATTCCAATGGTTATATACCCACACGATTAGTTTAGTTTGATTAATTATTGGCCACAGGAAATTTAAAATTGTGAACAACCAGCCAACCCACACACAAACACACACACACACACACACAACCCACTAATAACTAACCCGAAATAAGCGATAACCAAGTCTACCCCCCACGGAGACACCCACCAGCGAAAGTATCAAATAAATGATAATCTTATGAACAACTCTCTACCACTTGCATTTTATTCAGCTTTCCACATTCTCTCTCCGCATCGTATCTGTGTGTGTGTTTATTTAACCTCTTTGTTCCATTCGATGTTCGATGTTCCAAATATTTACTTCTTATAATGGTGGTGCTATAATGTGGTACTGCAGCTGCCACAGCGTGTGGCAGTGGATCGATCATCCCTGATATCCCCTGATAAACCACCTTGCCTTACCCTATCCGTATCCGTATATGATCTTTTAGAGCATGACACACCCACTGGTTGTGGGCCTGCAATGACGACAGCATTGCTAACCTCAGCCTCGGCCATGTACACGCATCAACAGCAACATCAGCAGCAGCAGCAGCAACAGCAGCAGCAGCAACAGCAACAACAGCAGCAGGCGCAGCCATCGGGTCGCGATTCCATACTGAAGCAGCAGGGCAGTGTCAAGGGTGACAAGCGCGTATCGATACAACAAACATCGAGCAACAACAACAATAACAACAACGTCAAGGCTGCAACGAATGTTGAATATGTATCCGAGGGAGCAGGAAGCAAGGTGCGCCTAGCCACAAAGCCGCCAGCAGGTAAATATTGATCGATTAAACAGAATCTGCCAAATAACAATCCAATTATTGTTGCATTTAAGGACCGCGACCCGCCTCGCTGATTATCACCAGGAACGATTCCAGCTCACAGTTCCAGCTGCTACGCTCCTCCTCGGTGGACTATGACGATGTGGAGGCGCAAGAGCACAGGACTACCATACGGACAACACTGCTGGAGCAACAGGAGGAGGATGAGGCGGCACCGTTCGTGTTTACAGCGCGCAAATGATACAATCTAATAATAGCGGCCTGATGGCAAGCCAATTTAGGTTTAGGGCCAGTCTTAAATAAGCTAACTAACTAAGCTAGCTAATTACTACTAAATGGAGTTGGCTGGAACTCGAGAGTTGTGGCTACCCCAAAATAGATTTACAACTTCTAGCAAAAGACAATTGTTTGCATTACTTCTTGTTAAATTTGTGTGTTTATTTATGTGTATTGTATTTATTAATTGTAAAACGATGGGACAGTCGGAGAAAATAGTGAGAGAATCTGCATATGGAATACAAACAGAACAACAGTACTTCAATGTTATATATATTTTTGGTTTCTCTATGTACGAATTACGAATTATACAAAGAATGAAATGAGAATCAATGCACAATTTTGTCACTTGCGTGGGTAATATTCGCGATGGACATCCAGAGCAGGTTGAAGCGCCTTGTAGAGTCTGTTGGCCATGTCGGGTGTTGGCGTGGTGCGGATGAGCTCTTGCAGAGCAAACATCACATTCGTTTGGGCCGTCGTCAAAAAGGTCATGTCAAAGTCGGGATTCTGCCAGAAGGCCCCTCTTGGCTGGCCCTGCAGCTGGGCCTGAGTGCCAACGCTTTGCGTGTGAAGTCTGAGGTCCGTTTGGGTCGAGGAATTTATGTAGAGGGCCGCAGAGTCGGATTCCTCCGGTTCGGATGGTGCATTGAATAGCTGTTCCTGCTTCAGCTTGAGTATGCGCTTGCTGGGCTGGGTCTTGAGCCGCGCCTGCTTCAGATGATCCACATCGTAAGACAGCAGCCGGAGCAGATCCCTGGTGCTATTGGGCACCGTTTCCAGCCCCCATTTAGCCAAATCAATCCTGGTTCCCGGCGCCGAATTGAACTCATATACCACATTGTAGTTGTTGCATATCGGCGAGGGATTCTCAAAGACTTCTTGACTCATGAAGGAGCTGCTTTTGGGCACTTTGTGTATGGTATTCACCATAAGGAACTCTTCTTCCTGGGCGTTCGTTCTCTTCTGCTCGAACAGTTCGAGCACCTTCATGGCCCGATTCACGGCCAAGTTGCACTTCTCCCGTTTTGTCAGCTTTTCTGGTGCAGGCTTCGCCGCCGCAGCATCGGACTCACCCTTTTCCTGCTGGAACAACTTCTCGTGATTCACAACCTTGATCTGCCTTTCGTCGCCTCGAACAAAGATCCACTCCTCGTCCGAATCTGCACCCCCAGCAGGCTTCGGCTCCGATTTGATTGTGGCAACGCGCGGCAGGCCATTAGATGCCGTTACTCTTATCGTGGGATCACGACTGCCTCTGACTTCACAGTGATTATCCCCGCGTGGGCGTTTATTATCCCTGTAATGATCGTCGCGGTGGCGTTTACTGTCCCTTTGATTATCTTCATGGTGGCATCTATTTTCGCTTTGTTTAGTCTCATGATCGCGTCTATTGTCCCTTTGATTATTGTCGCGTGGGCGCTTGTCTCTTTTATTGTCCTCGTGTTGACGTCTACTGTGCCTTTGATTGTCTTCGTGCTGGCGTCCATTGTCCCTTTGATGCTCTTCGCTTGTGCGTCTACTTTTCCGTGAGGTGCGCTTATTTTCCTTTTGATTTTCATCGATCGAACTGTTGCTTCCAGATTTACCCCTCTTGTGCTTGTGCTTTCGCTTCCTCTTCTTATGCTTATCCTCCAGCTCCTGCATGCCGTCCAACTCTTGCAACTCCTTCTGACGCGCTATACGGGTCGCTTCAAGTTCTTCCATGCTTTCAGTACAGTCTGGCTCTTCCACCTGCGGAGCTGGCACTTGGGGCGGTTCCAAGTCCATGTCGTTCATTTCCTCCCTTTTGCAAAAAACACTTGGAATACCATCCATAGCTGGGTCGCTGGCGGTGCCTCCAAGTTCGTATTCCTCCAATTTTGGAATTTCACGCAATATCTCGTCCAGGGATTCAGCATTTTCTGGTTCTTCCTTGACAACTGGAGCTTCCGGCTCTGCGTTGGCAGCATTGGTTGGACTATTTGGCATTGTAAGGTCGCTTCGTGGAGTACGTGGAATGGAGGGGACCTCGACATCGTCGTTGTCGCTTTCCCATCCATGCCCACTGCCACCGGCCCCGAAGACTGGGTGGTCTGGGGAAGCGATCACATCAGTGCGAATCGGCGTATCGTCGTTCTCGCCCAGTTGTCGTAACGGCGTGCTCGCGTTGTCGTCCAAATGACTCCCATCTTCACTTTTTATTTCAACGTTAAGCTCAGGTCCTTCCATTATTTAAAGAAAACTAAAAATAAAATGTTGTATTGCAGCCGGTCGCGTCGGTTTTGAACTTAACCCACTCAACCCCCCTCTATATAAACAGGAGTCCGGAAAACAAATTCTTCTTCTTGTATAATTTCCTTTACTCACAAAAACAATTGACGATATCTTCAACCGGAACTGCGTTTCAATTTTTCAAGTTTCAAAATTTTCTTAGAAGATTTAAACAGATATTTCGACAGACCGTGAACGTTATTTGTTTTTATCGGATATCGATTTTGATATTTGGGAAATCACCTTCACAGAAATCAGCACAGTGAAAGCTATATATTTTGTGATGTCAAAGGTTTTTTTGGGAAAATATCACTATATGAACTACGAATAAATTGATTTTTAATTTTGAATATATATAACAACCCTAAAAGCGATAAGCGATAAGCGATACCGACAAAATACCAACAATCCCTGGCATGCAGTGTGGGAAGAAAAGGTGCACTTTGCTGGTGTATCGATGCTATCGGTATAAATTTTAGTTAATTTAGTATAATTCAAATGAATTATACGTTGAGACACTAATCACTCCATGACACCGATTAGCTAGTTAGTATTGATACACAATACGTGTATAAACATTGCATGTTTTGATAAGAAGATGCATTCCCAATCCCACCCACACACATACGAACATGCGCATAGCTGTAAACATTTACCAGCTGTTTTTTGTTTATCCTTCTATCTCGTTCCATCTTTCTCCCATAAAGGTCACCTTGAGCTTAATAAAATCGAATCAGAGCGAGCAAATTGCTGAAGACTTTTTGCTGGTAATGTAAAAGTTCTGTCCGTAGTTTCGTTACAACGCACGCACAAAAGTAACAAAGTTTTTCAAATTAAAATTCTGTGCTAAATCAAATTTAAGCGGGAAATTTATAAAAAAAACAAACAATACATATGTATTCTATAGATAAAGAAATTTCCCAAGTTTGAATGTTTATTATAATAGTGTCAGATTAATAGTTCAGCTGAGACAGTGCTATGCTGTTTGACTCGTACTTTTTTTAATCTCCACGATCAAAGATACAAGAAATAGAATAATGCCATCTACCGGCAAACATGTGCACTTGAATTCCTTGACCCACATATAAACCTGCATATGCACACACATATGCATGCACTCATACACATACATATGTGTGTATATGCATGTTTGAGTTAAAAATAATATTATTCCCTGACCTCCTAATAAAGTTTCAATGTTGATAAGGCTGCTCTTTAATTGAGCTTTAGCAACACCCAAACACGTAGGCGCCACATGTCAATAATGCAATGCATCCAATCACCCCTGCACCCATGGGCGTAGGGTTTGCATTTGGATTCGCTCAGCTCCACTTGAGTATACCCCGTGCCGCAGACGCTGACGCCCCACCCCACAGTGTTGTATACTAGAAATGCAGATCATGATTATGAAATGTTTTCTTCATGCTTGATTCGAGATTACACATCGGTGGCGTTGCTAACATTCCTTGACGCTTCAGTAGCGCAGACGGCAGCCGGCGTCAAACGCGAGTAACAAAAAAAAATATTCAATTTGCAGCAGCAACTGGTGCAATGGTTATAGAAGGGTTCTACAGGAGCGTCCTTCGCTACGTGTACGCACTGCTCCAGATCTTGATGCGCTATCAGGTCTTTCGATGGCTCATCGAGTTGGTGGATGTGCAAGCGGTTGATAAGGTACATCGCAAAAATGCTCTTTTACAACAACAAAGAGGAGGAGAAGAAGAACAGGACGGAGAACAAAAAGAAGAAGAGAAAGTACAGCAAAAGCAGCAGCTGCAGCAGCAGCAGCAGCAGAATGAAGCAACAGTTGTCGCCGGCAAAACAACGAAATCAAAACCAGAATCAGTCGTCGCGATTAGTGCAATGGGAAATGCAGGCAGTGCTACTATTCGTGAGCACGTACCAAATCGAACCACCCGCCAAAGTGAGGTATTATCGCTAATGCGGATTGAATTTGGCTGCTGCACTCACTCACTCACTCACTCACACCCCGTGTACATCCCATAACTACATATGTGTGTTCTATCTAATCTGGAAACGAGCATAGACCAAGTCTAAGGTCTCAGATCCCAGGTCCAGTTGCCAATATAAGGCACGACATGCTCCCGTCGATGCTGCAGTCTGTGCCGTGTGCTCCTTGTGTGTTTGTTACAGTTACTAAAAGTGTGTCTCGACTAATCAAACAGAATTCTACTGCAAAATTCTACTTGCACTGTGGTGGTGTTTTAACAAATTGCCTTTGTGTGTGCGTCACCGATTACAATTTACATACTTATGTACATACATAACTATGTATAGTATATGTGATAAGCCTGGTAGATTATATAATAGAAGTTTAATTCCTGAATCCCGCAGATGAGTACCATGGGCAAAGATACGGAAACGCACAGCATACCCATAAGTGAAGGACAGAACGCGGAACATGTGCTGTACCGCCTGAAGCGTGGCTCCCAGTTGGCCGTGCACCCGGACGCCTCGTTGCTGGGCAAGAAGATCGTCCTGTACACCAACTATCCCGCTGAGGGCCAGAAGTTCGTGCGCACCGACTACCGTGTGCTGGGATGGCAGCTGCAGAATGGCAAACAGATCACGACTGTCATGCATCCGGAGGCTCATGTGGTGGACACGGATATCAACAGTCAGCTGCAGCTGAACATGTCCGGGACATATCACTTCTACTTCCGCTATGTTGAGCGGTAAGTCAGTGGACCATCCATCACCCATCTATCCATCCAATATTAATTTTAAACTCTTTTTGATTACAGCGCAGACACTGGAAGTGCAGGTGCGGATGGCGCTCTCTATGTGCAGGTGGAGCCCACCCTTCATGTGGGACCGCCGGGGGCACAGAAGACAATACCCTTGGACTCTGTGCGCTGCCAGACGGTGCTCACCAAGCTGTTGGGACCGCTCAGCAGCTGGGAGCCAAAGTTGCGCGTGGCCAAGGAGGCCGGCTACAATGTAATTCACTTTACGCCCATCCAGGAGCTGGGCGGCTCGCGCTCAGCCTACTCGCTGCGCGATCAGCTGAAGGTCAACTCAAGCTTCGCCAGCAAGAAGGGCGACAGGGTAACCTTCGAGGACGTGGAGAAGGTCATCAAGAAGTGTCGCCAGGAGTGGGGCGTAAGCAAATGCAGCATCATTAAATGTGCCTCACCTCCATCTCAGTCTGGGCTTTTGTCCCTTTCAGGTGGCCTCCATCTGCGACATTGTGCTGAATCACACGGCGAACGAGTCTGAATGGCTGCTTCAGCATCCCGACGCCACCTACTCGTGCGCCTCGTGTCCGTATCTGCGGCCAGCCTTCCTGCTGGACGCCGCCCTGGCACAGTGCGGAGCGGACATCGCTGCCGGCAGGCTGGAGCATGTGGGCGTGCCTCTGATCATCGACCAGGAGTGCCATTTGGAAGCTTTAAAGTACCAGTTGCATAACGCCTACCTATCCAAGGTCAATATACACGAGCTGTATCAGTGCGATGCGATGCAGTATGTGAACAGCTTCATGGCTCAGGTGCGCACTCGCGAGCCGCCCAAGAACGTGGCCAACGAGTCCCGCTTCCAGGAGATCCAGCTGATACAGGACCCAGCATATCGACGCTTGGGTAGCACCATCAATTTCGAGCTGGCGCTGGAGATCTTTAATGCTTTCCATGGCGACTGTTTCGATGAGGAGTCACGCTTCCGCAAGTGCGCCGAGACCCTGCGCCACCACCTGGACGGCCTCAACGATCGCGTGCGTGCCGAGATCCAAGGCTATCTGAACTACGCCATCGACAACTGCCTGGCCGGCATACGCTACGAGCGCGTGCAGGGCGACGGGCCCAGAGTGCGAGAAATATCCGAGAAGTACTCTGTCTTCATGACGTACTTCACCCACACGGGCACCCTGGGCAAGACGCTGCTTGAGATCGAGGCCGATATGTACACCAAGGCTGGGGACTTCTTCATGGCCCACAACGGCTGGGTCATGGGCTCCAGCGATCCGTTGCGTGACTTTGCCGAGGAGCAGCCGGGACGTGCCAATGTCTACCTCAAGCGAGAGCTCATTGCCTGGGGCGACAGCGTGAAGCTGCGCTTTGGCAAGCGGCCAGAGGACAGCCCCTACCTGTGGCGGCACATGACCGAGTACGTGGAGACGACGGCCCGCATCTTTGACGGAGTCCGGCTGGACAACTGCCATTCGACCCCGCTGCACGTGGCCGAGTACCTGCTGGATGCGGCGCGTAAGATCAATCCCGAGCTGTATGTGGTCGCCGAGCTGTTCACCAACTCCGATGCCACCGACAATGTGTTTGTCAATCGTCTGGGCATCACCTCGCTGATTCGCGAGGCTCTCTCGGCCTGGGACGCTCACGAACAGGGGCGCCTGGTCTTTCGGTATGGGGGCGCAGCTGTCGGTGGCTTCTATCCGAATCCCACGCGCCACGAGGCGTCCAGCGTTGCGCACGCCCTGTTCATGGACCTCACACACGACAATCCATCGGCCGTGGAGAAGCGCTCCGTCTACGATCTGCTGCCCTCGTCTGCTCTAGTCTCCATGGCCTGCTGTGCCACCGGCAGCAATCGTGGCTACGACGAACTGGTGCCGCATCATGTGAGTCCAAATCATGGGGGGAGTGGAGTGAACCATAGAAATTTATTCATATTTTTGTCGCAGATCCATGTCGTGGACGAGCAGCGTTCATACCAGGAATGGGGCAAGGGCGTCGACTCCAAGTCGGGAATTATGGGAGCCAAGCGAGCGTTGAATCTGCTGCACGGACAGCTGGCCGAGGAGGGATTCAGCCAGGTGTATGTGGACCAAATGAACTCCGATGTGGTGGCCGTTACCCGGCATTCACCAATCACCCATCAGTCGGTCATTCTGGTGGCTCACACGGCCTTCGGGTATCCGAATCCGAATGCGGGACCCAGTGGCATCCAGCCGTTGCGCTTTGACGGCGTCCTGGACGAGATCATCGTGGAAGCAAGCCTGACCATGAAGAGCGACAAGCCCTTCGATCGTCCGGCTCCCTTTAAGAAGGATCCGAATGTGTTGAACGGCTTAACCCAGTTCGAATTGAGCCTGCAGGAGCACATACCGCTCAGCAAGTCGACAGTCTTTCAGACCCATGCCAATGTGGATGGCAACAACACGGAGCTGAACTTTGTCAACCTGCGGCCTGGCACAGTGGTGGCCATTCGGGTATCCATGCATCCCGGACCCCGCACCAGCTTCGTCAAGCTGCAGAAGCTGACAAATGCCCTGCGCCTGGGATCGGGCGAAGAATGGTCACAGCTGCAGGCCATCGTATCCAAACTGGATCTGGTGGCGCTCAGCGGCGCGCTCTTCCAATGTGACGACGAGGAACGGGACCAGGGCAGGGGTGGCTCCGCCTACGATATACCCAACTTTGGGCGCATTGTCTACTGCGGCCTGCAGGGCTTTGTTTCCCTGCTGACCGAAATATCGCCACACAACGATCTGGGCCACCCACTGTGTGGTAATTTACGCGACGGCAACTGGATGATGGGTAACTACTTTACCGGCCAACGAATACGCTTCGCTTTGATTAATATGTGGTTCCCCCTGTAGACTACATGGCCGATCGCCTGACCAATTTCGAGGACTTGAAGCCGCTCTCCGTGTGGCTGAAGGCCGCCTTCGAGCCTCTGAAGAATATACCACGCTACCTCATACCCTGCTACTTTGACGCCATTGTCAGCGGGGTCTACAACGTGCTGATTAATCAGGTCAACGAACTGATGCCAGAGTATGTCCGACCATCGATTTATGTATGTCTCTTGTGATGCTATTTCCTATTGTCTATCCACAGTTTCATAAAGAACGGCCACAGTTTCACACAGTCCCTGGCCCTCTCCACATTGCAGTTCCTTTCCGTCTGCAAGTCTGCAAATCTGCCAGGCTTCAGTCATGCCATCAATCCACCAAAACCACCAAAGCAATGCGTTACACTCTCTGCCGGCCTGCCGCATTTCTCCACGGGTAAGACTTGCGGCCACTTGTATACTCGTATGTGCCCAGGCAACTGACATCCTCTGCATGCTCTCCGCAGGTTACATGCGCTGCTGGGGCCGTGACACCTTCATTGCCCTGCGGGGATCGATGTTCCTGACTGGGCGCTTCAACGAAGCTCGCTACATTATTATTGGGTTCGGCCAGACCCTGAGACATGGTCTCATACCCAATCTCTTGGACAGCGGCAGCAAGCCGCGCTACAACTGCCGCGATGCCGTCTGGTGGTGGATGTACTGCATCAGGCAGTACGTGGAGGAGGCTCCCAAGGGTAGCGAGATACTGAAGGACAAGGTGTCGCGCCTCTTTCCCTACGACGATGCCGATGCACATGCCCCAGGGGCATTCGATCAGCTGCTGTTCGATGTGATGCAGGAGGCGCTGCAGGTGCACTTCCAGGGCCTGCAGTATCGCGAACGTAACGCTGGCCACGAGATAGATGAGCACATGGTGGACCAGGGATTCAACAACCACATTGGAGTGCATCCAGAAACGGGCTTTGTGTTTGGCGGCAACAACTGTAACGCCGGCACGTGGATGGACAAGATGGGCTCGTCCCAGAAGGCCGGCAACAAGGGGCGGCCGAGCACCCCACGCGATGGATCCGCTGTGGAGCTGGTTGGCCTCCAATATTCCGTGCTGCGCTTCATGCAGGGCCTGGCCGAAAAGGAGGCCATCCCGTATACGGGTGTGGAGCGCAAGGGGCCGTCGGGCGAAGTGACAAAGTGGAGCTACAAGGAGTGGGCAGATCGCATCAAGGAAAACTTCGATCGCCATTTCTTTGTCCCGGAGTCGGAGACATGTTCCTTGGCCAACAAGAGGTTCATCTATAAGGACAGCTACGGCGCCACCCAGAGCTGGACCGACTATCAGCTGCGTTGTAACTTCCCCATCACCCTGACCGTCGCCCCGGAGCTGTGCAATCCGCAGAACGCCTGGCGGGCCCTGGAGCTGGCCAAGCAGTACCTGCTTGGACCCCTGGGCATGAAGACATTGGATCCAGAGGACTGGAACTACAGGGCCAACTACGATAACTCCAACGACTCGACGGACTGCACCGTGGCACATGGCTCCAACTACCACCAAGGACCCGAATGGATATGGCCCATTGGCTTCTACCTGCGGGCGCGTCTCATCTTTGCCAAAAAGTGCGGCCACCTGGACGAGACCATTGCCGAGACCTGGGCCATTCTGCGGGCCCATCTACGAGAGATGCAGACCTCCCATTGGCGTGGCCTGCCCGAGCTGACCAACGACAATGGCGCCTACTGCGGCGACTCGTGCCGCACCCAGGCCTGGAGCGTGGCCGCCATTCTCGAGGTTCTCAACGATCTGCACTCCCTAGGAGCGGACGTGGCCTAGAGCTCTCTTCACGCTACACCTCGCTACCTGCAAGCACATATGCATACTCATACTCAAGCTGTTAGTTGCTACCAAAACTGTTATTAGTGTTACATTTGATAATTATGAGCGAGAATTCAGAATGTCGCGAGATTCGTTGCCAGATCCCGAGCACTGTGGATCTTCCTTTCTATATCTCCATTCTATTAAAGTTGCAATTGTTTCTAATCTGTGGCTGGCCTTGTATTTCACTTGCTTTACGGCTTACGAGAAGTAGCTGTCGCGGCACACTCGCATGCACGACATCTGTGGCGGGTCGATCAGGCCGCTGTTGTTACGCGGAATGTCGCGTTCATCATTGAACTGCCAGATAATCTCTGACTGGCTACCAGGCTTTGCCATATCTGCCATTATGGGTTGCTCAAAATGCTCTCTTCCAGGAGGCTCTGGCACTTGGCCTTCCCTATTTGGCGTCATGGGCTTGGCAGGTGGCTCTGGCGGTGGGCTTTTGATTGGGATTTTATTTGAACTTGTTGTGGTCCGCTTACAAGTATCTTCATCAAGCTGAAAATGCATCAATGTAATCCGTTTCGGGATGCCTGCTAGCTACTCACCTTGATGCATTTTCCAAGCACGCGGTATGCAGCGCACTGGGTCAGTTCATAGGCTTTTTGCAGCACAAGTCGCTGGACAACATCCAACAGTAAAGACATTTTGGACGGACAAATTTTGGGCTATTTCTGTGAACAAAGTTTTTGGCAGCAACTGACTGATTAATTTGGCAAGGCCCTCTGACGATTCTATTTGAATTTAATATTAGTTTAAGGCTTCTTTCTGCTGGCTCTACACTTTTCCCTTACAAACTAAATAAATATGCTAAAAGTTTATGTACATAAAGCTTTTCAACTTGTACGAATACACGCTACGTGTGCTGCGGGGTTTGGGTTCTGTTGGGACTGAGTTCGTAGGATTCGTTCACAACAGTTGTGCTGCTGGTGTTGGTCTCTTCATCTTCATCTTTGATGGACTTGAGATCGCGTCCTATGCTCTCTAATTGCAAATGTAAACCTGCGGAAGCCAGATTGCTGCTCAACTCGTTTAGCTTGGGCTGGCGGGCACAGTTCTCGTCGTCGGCCACCTCCCGTTTGATCCTGGCCAGAGGCTGATCTGTCGGCTCGCTGGGCGTCCTCAGGTTCAGCAGCTCGCGGCGTATGGCCTCCACGTTATCCTCGATGTTGGTCTTGTGGAGTGCAGGGTCGTTGGCTGAGTTATTGTTTGCCTTTGGCTGCGTCGTATTCAGCAGCAGGGCGGCCAGCGGAATTGGCAATCGTTTAATCAGGGCTGCTGTGTCTATACTGGTGTTCTTGAGCAGTTCCCCCGTCTTGTAGGAGAGCGGCTCGAAGACACCGGCATGGGCCTCCTTTTCGTCGCGCAGATGAGTATTTTCCGTGAGAATTTCGATTAACGAAGCCTTGGGCTTTAGTTCCTTGGCAATAATTTCATCTTTCTTTGATTCCTGAGTGGTCTTGCCGTCATCCGGCACTTCCTGCACATCAGGGGATGGCTGGCCAAGAGGCTTCTGCTTGGCCAGCTCCTCATTCAGCTCATCTACGGTTCGTTCCAGCAGTTTCTTAGTCTCTTTCAGTTCATTCTGCGTCTTGAGCAGTTCGTCTGCATTGGCTTTGCTTTCCTTTTGCTCCTCCGCCGCAACATCCTCCTCCTTCTTGATGGCGGCTCCGTCTATCGAATTACTCGCTGATAACTTTGTCGGCTCCTCTTTGGTCGCTGCCGACGGCTCTGCAACGGCAATGGGACGATTTTGCACGGGCTTGACAGCTGTCAAATTATTGGGAATACTGTTTTCCGGCCTTGGGTCGGGTGGGTTCAATACTTCTGCTTCCGGAATCTTCTTGGCCTCAGTCAACACTTCTTTATTTTCGTGAACTACATGAGCCTCATCAATGGGCAGTGGGGGCATCGGTGGGTTGTCTGACGAAGAGCTAGGGACCGCCTTTGCCTTTTCGAGTATCTTTTCTCCAATGATGTCCATACTTGGATCCGGTTTCTGAGTCCCCAGTTTTTCCAACAACAAGCTCTTCTCATTCTCTGTGGGATTTTTGGCCAAGTGCTTTGGCAACTCGCCAACAGGTAGCGGCGCTAGGGGCGTCACCATTTGAACGACATTCAGCTCGGGGCCAGAGCTTTTCTCATCAATGGCATTCAAATTGGCATAGGTGCCCAATATCATCAGGAGAAAGCCGCTGACAAAGATAAACTGTGCCAGCGTGCGTTCCATCGACTCCTTTTTGATGATTTTGCGGAAACTGGAAGCAGGAAACATAATGCAAATGGCCACGCCAATGGTGGAGCCCACCAAGCCAATGATCAGCTCAACGGACGGTATAACCAGCGCCACGCAGAGCGAGAAGACAACGATAAAGATCGTGATGAGGCGAAATCGTTGCTCCGGTATGTAACTGCTGCTCTCCGTGTGACCCTGCAAGCAGAATATTGATAAATGATTGATCTGCCGAACCAAATATAGCCTTACGAATTTACTTTTCGATAGAGCAACGAGTAGATGCTGGCCCTGCACGGAAATATAACCAAGGGAAAGCTGAAGGCAATCGACAGCACGAAGCCAATTTTGATAATGTCACTGCCAAAGGAGGTGGACAAGTTCATCAAGATGTTACCTGGAAATAGAGCGAGAAATAAGCAGAGTTATTTACTCAAGAGTCTGTCTCTGTATGCCTTACCCGAAAAGGTGTGAGTGCAAAACGCCACATAGCCAAAGAAGCCGACCGCAATGTAAACAAGCGTACAGATCCAAGTGGCGTTGCGAACGACACCGTTTAACTTGTCAAGACTCTGGTTATTGATACTCTCGAATACCTCAAACAGCTGCCTTCAGATTGAATAAATATTTAACGATATTAATACGCAAATATTGAAAAATTTACGTACATTTGGCAGGATAGCGCCATGCTGAAGATGGGCAGGCATTGGAGAACGCCAGCCGGCTCCCAGTAGACAACCTTCTCCGCCCAGTCATTCGCCGATATGTGGTTCTGCGCTTCGAGCACGATCTTCAGCATGAGGCAGACATAGAAGCCAATGGAAGCGGTGCACACGGCCGATAAGCTGTCCACGTTCCGGAGCATGCCCAGTGGAACAATACAGACCACGGTCACCACTATCATCACCAGGGATCGCAGGTGCATGTGTTCCGCCACATTCAGAGTGAAGAGCTTGGCAATTATCTGGGGGCCGAGATCTCCCACCACTACGAAATAAGTGATGCACGTTCCAATTAGATACCCGATGATGCACAGCTCGACCAGCAGTTTGCCGGAAGCGCCGAAAGCGTGAAGGCCGAGCAGCTCGAAACTCTTGCGACGTGTCAGCAGTGAGGTTTTTATCAAGTAGTGGCAGCACACACGGGTTATGACATTACTCAGCACCAGGAGAATGATGGAGAGCACGATGCCGCACTTCTGGAAACAGAAGGGCATCGCCAAGATTCCAACACCAATGATGCTGTTGGCCAGCGTCATGACGTGAGCCGAGTGTGATAACATTTTATGGAGCCGTTAGGTTCAGCCGGGGGCGCGTCACTTTCCCCTTGATGATGAGGCAACCGAGCCAAGTTGTGTGTTGGCCTATTTCTAGAACTGGTTTTGCGGGCGGCTCGACTTCGCGGCTCTGACTGCGTATGCAAAAAAACAAAAGTAATCGTCAGATAGTTAGATACACCCACACAACGCGTGGACGCAGGTGGGCTGTCTTGATAACCACCTACCGTGTAACAATCAGATAAGAGTTGTGGCGTCGTACCCAGTAGTAGATATAAGTATGTTAAGTGCACTTGTGTAAGCAAAACAATAAACAAAATAATACCGCGGCAAAGTCGCGACGGCGGCGGCGACGATGGTACAGGCGCAGGTGCTTACATTGAGCAAGAGCGTGTTGTTCAGCAAACATTGGTTATTAATACACAGGCGGTCATAGTAGCGAAAGCCAGGTCGCGGTTTTGAGCATTTTTACGGCCGCTCGAGAGTTTTAAAACATATTTTTGGTAACGTCATCATTGTTTTTGTTTTTAGTGATGGGCGATACTTGAAAAACACCATATATATTAATAAGCGCAAATTGTGAATCAATGCTGTACACAGATATTTTTGTGCGATAATACCAATAATAGGTATCGGGACCGGTATAAATACATAAACAAACACAAACCATAAGCATGAATAGGTAAAAACAATGTCATATTCACTTCGAACAACAAATTTAACATTAATTAAAGGAAATAATGTATACAAATGCGCTGGAACCCTGGTTGACAAGCGGCAAAAGCTTTGACTTGTTTTGCTTGAATCCTATTTCATAAAGAATCCCATTAAAAGGAGTCCTTAAAATTAGCTAGAAAATTGATTAATCTATTTTATGAAATGATATTTTCAGTTTTTAAATGTCAAAATTGATGAAATGGAATTTCCTGGGTATATTTTAAGGATAAGATGGTATATTTCTAAGGGTCAGAGGGTATATTTGATCTTCACGTCTGCGGTCACACTCTATCTTCGGTATATTTTAAGAATAAGATGGTATATTTTGGTATATTTATGAGGGTCAGACGGTATATTTTATTTAAGAAGTCCGCGGCCACACTCTTTCTTCCCCCTTTCCGGTTCCGAAAAACCTCAACGTCAAGATGGCCGATGTAAATTTTGAAAAGAAATCCAAATAAATATTAGCCATCCGTGCATGAAATGAATTAGATTATGTGTTATACGTTCAGAGGAATATTCCGTGCATGGCTGCTAATATTATTTTGGCATTTTTCGGTTGAACTTAGCCAAAGAACGGATTCAAACTAACTTCTGTGTTTATTCTCTCGTTCATTCCACCAAACAGCAAGTCGATGACACTCTTAAGAAGAAGCGTACCTTCAAGAAGTTCACCTACCGTGGTGTGGACTTGGACCAACTGTTGGACATGCCCAAGTGAGTATTCCCCCCTGCAAGTGGATTTGCGGTCACTAATGTTAACTTTCGTTTCGTGTGCAGCAACCAGCTGGTCGAGCTGATGCACAGCCGTGCCCGCAGGCGTTTCTCCCGCGGCCTGAAGCGCAAGCCAATGGCTCTGATCAAGAAGCTGCGCAAGGCCAAAAAGGAGGCGCCCCCAAATGAGAAGCCCGAGATTGTCAAGACCCACTTGAGGAACATGATCATTGTACCCGAGATGACCGGCTCCATCATTGGCGTGTACAACGGCAAGGACTTCGGCCAGGTAAGCCACTGTCAACCGAACAAGTGTTGCCAGAGGTACTAAAATGGAAATGTGTTTTATGTTCGCAGGTTGAGGTTAAGCCTGAGATGATCGGCCACTATTTGGGCGAATTCGCGCTGACCTACAAGCCCGTCAAGCACGGTAGACCCGGTATTGGTGCCACCCACAGCTCCCGTTTTATTCCTCTGAAGTAAGCGTTGCCCGTGTTGGGTTGGCTGCTTTCTTTTGGATTTTCATGCGAAATAAAGGAAACGTAGTTTCATAAGAACTGTGTCGCGTTTCTATGCAGCCGGACCCGGTTAATCCAGAAAGTAAATCATGAGAGCAAGAAACCTTAAGAAATGTACATTATCTATTTATTGGAACTTGTTAATCAGTTGCTATATGCATGCATGGAGTGATATCCCGTCAGCACTAGGCCGGATCACTGCTATCTGCGCAGGCGCCGGGCGATGTTGTTGCTGCTGCTGCTGGTGACCGCAGCGCGATCGTACGCTGTGTCTTTCATGTGGGAGTCGTCCAAGCGCTGATGCTGCGGATTCCTAGGGCTCTTCCTGCTCATCTCACTCACGTCGGCCGATCCGTAGGCACTGTCTTTAACTTGAGAAGCATATGGAACATTAGAAAACTTGGATGGACGGACAGCGCATAGTTTTGAAAGTTCGGCAAGGATGATTGGAGGCGATTAGTAAGGCGGCCAGCGGGAGTCATCGCCTAAAGAAGGAACTGTCATTGGGGGCATAGGCGGTGGTCTGGAAATGCTGGGTCAGCTGCTGCAGGCTACTGCTCTGGTTATTGCTGCCGAAAGCGGGATAAGCAGCGGTGGCGATGGAGGACTTTAGAATGCTCCTGGTCGAGCTGCGAGTGCCAACGGCGATGGAGTTCTTGGCAGCGGGGGATGGACGGTTGTTATTCGCCGCACTGGCCGCAGACGCGTTCACATCGAATGTGGTTAGCAGGAGGCCGCTGCTCTGCGTGCGATTTAGAAAGCCATCGCTGTGCTGTACTCTCGGATCAGCCTCACCTAGTCGATTCAGCTCCGTCTCCATGGAGGTGTACATGGTCAGGTTGCTGGCCAGCAGATCCTGCCTGGAGCCCAGTGTCAGCAGGCTGTCCGCATTGTTCAGAGTGGAGGCCGTGCTGTAGTTGGAGGGACTGGCGGACTTGGAATATTGCATGGGCACTTGGCCCATTTCGCTGGGACCCTGCTGCAGGGCCCCCGTGCGTGGATCGAAGTGCTTTTGAGTGGCGTCTTTCAAGGTGCTCTTGACCTCCTTGGGGCTCTGTTCCTGCGTCGGCTTGCGCAGCGAGGAGATGTGGCCGGGCAGCGGCTCGCGGGAAACTGATGATGAGGGCGATGCCGAGTTTGTCTCCTCGTTCTCCTCCTGGAACGCGAGAGATCAGAAGAGATTATACACGGCCTGGTAAGAGAAAATATTTTGCCTCCTTACCTCATCTTCCTCTGTGATGATGGACGACTCTATCCAGTCTTTGATGCGATTCTTCTTCTGCTGGCGATCGACATTCGTCTCGATGCCGCAGTCGGCCAATGTGTAGAGCAGTCGGTTCTTCTCATCGGGGCTGCTGTGAAAGGAGTACATGGATGGGCACAGCTCGTCCGTCTCGTACTCGGCCATATCCTTCTGAGCCGTCTTGGCCAGCCAACGATCGTCGAGGAACTTTGTTACATCCGCCAGACTCTTGGGGCGGTTCGACATTCGCGAGAAGAACCGCTTAAACATGCGCTGGGCATTGGAGGTGAGCAGCTTGAAGAGTCGAGGCGTGCGCCGCAGTGGCATCATCATGAGGCCCCCCTGCCAGGCCGAGTATCGCACATAGCGGGGATCATCCGAGGCTGCCTTTTGCCAAGGCAGACACCCGGTCAGGCAGACAAAGATCACAATGCCGAACTGCCAAACATCATGGCTAGGATCGGCTCTGAAAGGGAGACGATTCTCAGCTATGCGGGGGGAGTGCAGCTTGGACCAGACTTACTTGTAGCTGCCCTCGGGCTTGATTTCTAATACTTCTGGGGGACTGTAGGGCAGCCACTCGTTCCGCCGCTCCACGCTGGCGCCCGTCGGGAAGGACTCGCCGAAATCACACAATTTGATGCGTTGAAAGTCCGCTCGGTAGATGAGCACATTATCCAACTTGATGTCCCGATGCACTATGTCTCTGCGGGGGAGAAAGTAATCTCAGGATCAGCCAGCACATCGGCGGCATAGAGAGAGGGTGACACTCACTTTGAATGCATGTAGTCTATGGCGGAAGCCAGCTGCTTGGCCACGCGCTTGCTGTACACCTCGCCCACGCCCGTATCCGTCACATTCGATGTGAGATCCCCTAAAAGCAGAGCATATATAGCATATATAGGAACCTCGTCTGGATCATTAATTGGCTCATACCTAGCGGCGCATATTCCTGGGTGAATACATAGAAGCCGGCCGTCTCGAATGCCACATCATACGTGGTCACAATATGCCGATGCACGCCCAAATGGAGTCCGTAGTGAAACTCCCGATAGAAGTCGCGCAGCGTCACATATGGCTTGGGTACCGCCTTGAGCACCATTTCTGTCTGGGATCCGCGGTGCTCCACCAGAAGTATCTTGCCGAACCATCCTTCACCCACAATTTGTATTATATCAAATTCGTCCACCAGCTGGATCTATACATAGAAATCCAATTTACATAGCTACAGTTTGTACATTTTTATACTCAGAGACTAGTTAGGTGGATACAAAGGTAAGGAACTTTAGCTAGATGTTGCCTAAATTCTTCTAGGAATTGCCAGAGGAATCTGGCTTTCATCAGTAATGGATTCTCCTGAAGTGCAACTGAGTCACAACGGAAAACAGCTCCCTGGAAATTCGCAGTTCAGACCAGCCTCAATTATATTTAAAAGAGCATGTGCCATACCTAGACCCATTAAACATTACTGCTGTATTCGCGACCGAGACGATTCGATGCGCTGCCTATTGCTCTTTTTGTGTTTAATGATCAGAAATTTAATCGTTAACATGGCATTTTGCCTGTTGTGTTGTAGACGATTTCCCGGGGAAGAGATTGTTGGCAATTGGCCAATCATAACGATCAACCGAAACGAACCAGCCGAACTGGGCCAAGTCGAACTCTTAATACCTTTCAATATCTATTTGTTTATTTGGGAAAATATCATAATATAAAAATGGCTAATAAGATGTTCGGCAATCGCATAGATAAACATTAAATGGCTATTTGATAAAGCAATTGCTAGAATTGCACATCATTTATGGATGCTTCCGTCCGGCTTACCTTCTCCAACTCGAATTCCCGGATCTTGTGAATGTTTCCGCGTGGTTTCTTTGACATTTTGCCTGTTTACATGGGTTCTTTTGGGTTGAAAAAATTGTCTCGAACCAAATTATCTCACTTCACATCACTTGCTGCTTAGATTCAATCCCTGATTTAATTTGAATTTTAGCGATTCGAGTCGAAGCTTTAACCACAAAATGACAATAAAAGCGGCCCGTGCACGCATATACATATATTTATGCACATACTCGTATGTGTATCTACAGGGGTATGTGCTCGCATGTATATAGATACATATTTACATTTTGTAAATATTTATAGCGACAGCAGCAGAAACAGCGCCGAAGGAAAACATTTCTATATCTGTTGGTTGGATTCCTCCTTTATACGCGGCGCTAGTGGTACTCGCATCCGTATTTATGTGCGTTGTCCGTGGTCCGTTGTTTCTGGCTGCAGCCAAAGTGAATTACGAGATGAATTGTTCAGTTTGCTGCGTTTTACTTCCTGGTAGATCTTATAGGGCCGCGGACTTTGTAAACGTTTCGTGAATGTTGACTTTCGCTAAGGGGACGACGGGGACTGCTGCTGCAGTTGTGTTAGTGGAAATTCACCAAACAATAATCTCCAACACACTCTGTATGTATGAATGTAGATATATGTATGTATGTATATATCTTTCTAGATATGTATCCACACGCAATACGGAATTTTGAGATCTCTCGCCCCGACCAGATTTTAGAACCAGGCCGCCTTCTGTTCTCCTCACAGCGACCGATCTATACAGTCAGTCACTCACTCGATCGCTCACTCACTCTCCCGGCTTCGGTGTTCCGTTTTGATGTTTGCTTTCTCTTTGATTTTCCGCTTTATGCATAATATCAACAGCTAAATTAAAAATAATGCTCGCCTCTCCCTCTTATATAAAAACCTTTCCGAAATTATATGGATTTTCAGCCCAAAATGATTCGGCTCAAATGTAACCAACAGCGCGAACCCTATCGACTCGCGAATCCACACAGAATGCCACTTGGAGGCGCCTGAAAAGCGTTAACTTTGGAGTCCATATGCGCACAGATATGACCATATGTGTGTATATACATATATTTAATGTTGCACTGTTTGTTCCCGCGTATGATTCTGCATCCGACATAGACGATAGTCCGTTGCCAACTGCTCTCTGAATTAAATTTAAAATAAGATATTCTGAGCACTGTACACGAGCGAGCGTTTTCGAAACACATATGTAGAAAGCAAAATGTTTTCGAAATACATATGTTTGAGAGGTGGCTGGGCAGACACGACACGGAGAGAACCAGAGACTGTGGGAGAGCTGCACAAGAAGAAAGTTTTAACAGTGGCAGGCGCTGTTCAATGGTAACAGTTCAAGTTTCATGCAGATATTTATCTAAACAAATCATGTTTAATATATGTTTCTTGTAATTTAAAGTTGGATGGATGGATGCTATGTAGTGCGAAGTTATTTCTGCCCCTCCTTTGCACCAGCCTCGCTTAACATGGCACTGTTAAGAGCTTCACATCCGTGAAGCAGCATCCTCGCTGTACAGAAACAAAAGGCACGACACAAACTCACGCTTCCACACACAGAACGCAGAACAACACCACAGTTGAGGCACTACATACATAAGTGTGTAAGTAGGTACACACGCATATGTATATCCATTGAATCCAGTGCACACAGTCATAGGTCGCAGTGGTATATGTAAGGCAACTCTAATTGGTCACTTCCGTTCCGGTGCCGACAACGTTTCCTTGGCGCATGCGACATTCGTTCGCTTTTCAACTTCGACATCGCTGTGGCTGCGCTTGACACACACACACACTATCAAAGCTGTGCCTACGTGTCTGTGTGTGTGAGTGTGCTTGGGAAGAGGGCACAGAGAATGCAGCAGTAGCAGCAGCAGCAGCAGCAGCACCACCACCATCAGCCAACGGTTAACCACTTGTCGCGCGGGCCCTATAAAAGGCGCTGCTGGCCAGCAGCCTCTTGCATACATTCGAATGTCACCGAAAGCGCCACAACTCCGGACAACTTCTGGTCGCGACTCGCTTTGAATTTTCCAACAGCCCTCAATCGCACCCGTTCGATGGTCATCTAAGAAGAATTCCCAGCCACAATTATCCCAGCAAATGCAAATGAATGTGAAGTGAATTTTGAGTTTGAGCTTGTGTGGCATTATCTGTGGAGCTTCCTGAACAGTATTTCCGATATTTTTTAAAGAACTCACGGATTCCTCTGCGATGGATTGGTGCAGCTGTACGATTTGAGTGTGATAAATAAAAGGTAAGTTGTGCAAAAAAGTGATTAAAATTGTACATATTATTATTCCAAAATATATTTCCGATGAGAAGTTTAGCAAGCGCAATCATCATTTTAAAAAGTGATCTAGCTCTTGAAGTCATTAGAAATTACCTTACCGTAGCATTGCCACTACAATATGAATTGAAATCGTAATAAGTTGAGCGTGCAGCACTGGAATAACTAGAATAACTGGAAATGAACTGAATAAATTAATGTAACGCCATCCGATTGTGGGATTACATGCCCCAGCTAATACGCTCCATAGAAAATGCTTCAGATGTGCGATAACTCTCTCTGAAACTGTAACAGAGGCCGCAACTAAACCTACGAATCAGAACTAATTGGGGTTTCCTTTTAATAAGACAAAGATCTCCAGCTGTGGCCACTGAGTACGCATTCTGCATTCCGTTTAATTTGATCAAAAGTCTGACCAATTAAAGTCGGTGGGTGGGTGGTGGAGGAAACAAGTGCATCGGCTTAATTGTGTGTGGTTTTATTACATCTGATGCCAGCTTCCAAGAGTGTGACCCGCACAGGCACACGCTCTCTGTGCGAGATTTGCGGCTGGTCAAGTGTTTGTTTGGGCATGCCACCTGTCGTATACGTAACACGAGCACCAGTATGAGTAGGCCAACGAGTTTGAGCTCTTCAAGGGCTAGGTGAGAGCACATGTCGTTGGCAAACAGGTTTCGAGTGGTATGGACACCCACTCAGGCGGACACGCAAACAACCATATCCATACCATGCATTCCTGAAGAGCAGACGAGAGCGAGGGAGTTGAACTTATGTAAAGTGGAGTAATGCGTATTGTTTTGGGGATATGATTTGCAGGATTCGCAGTGCGGCGGCGGGAACTATAGCGTCGTCGACATCGAGACGTTTTGGGCTAAGGACACGACGGGATATATAGTCGCAGATGTCACCAACGGGACATGCAGCAAAGACGCCAACGCCACACGATAACGATAACAATAGCATCAGCGACGAGCGCGAGGAATGGAGCGGCAAGGTGGATTTTTTATTATCGGTTATTGGATTCGCCGTCGATTTAGCAAACGTCTGGAGATTTCCCTATTTGTGCTACAAAAATGGAGGTGGTAAGTATCTATCTATCTATCTATCTTTACAGCCTTCTCAGCCCTCCCATAGCTATAGTCCGTCTGCCCTTCTGGCCGTGGCCAATTAGGGGAATAAAGACATTGGCGTGAATTGCTCATGCTGAGTGAAAATAATTTATATGGCTTTACACATCATTGAGCGCCCCACGGAACCCAACACTTTCCGCTGCCGTTGCTGCTGCCACTCCCACTTCCATACTTCCCTTGCTCTTCCCCCTCTGGCCTTGTTAACACTTTGTCAAAGTGGTGCGAAGTGCTGTCAGAGTGGGCTCTGGCATGTGGGTAGAGGAGGGAAGTGGTAGCGTATAAGAGCGCACTTCCTTTGTCAAATTGCAGGAGGGGGGATAATGTGGTAGGGGACTCAAACATATACGAGTACACACTCAGTTCCTTTTTTCCTGATCCTCGTCGCCAGCACCATCATTCAAAACAATTCCAAAAGTTAAGTGCTTTTGTATGACAACTAAATCTGGCAGTCATAATCGCATTTGGCCTTCTTACCCTCTCTCATATATGTATGTGCATACCTTTCCGCACTGCCCTCTCCGCTCTCCACTCACCGCTCTGCGCTCCATAGCCAGGCAATATGTCAGTCGTCCCCGCCCTCATATGTGGAGTGCTATGCTCTCTAGGCTTTTGTTGTCGGGGCACTCACACGCACCGCATTGTGGGAAATTCATGTGCGAAACATGTCTCCATCTCCATTTTCATTTTCATTTTCCCTTGCTCTGATTGCGGCACTTTCCCGTTGATGCGATAAGAATGGATGGGCTTTCCCTTCCCTTTCCCCTCACTTTCCTTTAGTTATTACTATTTTATGATTTTCTTTTCTGCGCTGCCCCCCACCCCCCCATCGTGCTGCCTTTAAAATCATAATAATAAATTGTTATATTTATACGCTTCATTGCGTTCAATCAGTGGCAGCTTTCGCTTAAGTCCCCGTTTAATGTCCCTTGCCCCATGGACGTTGCCACAGCCACCGCCAGCCTCGCGCTCAGGTTGCGATTATTACCACAGCTTAGTGAGTATTATTTATTCTCTTGCCATTCTCTTACCTGCAATCCCAATGAAGCTGCAGCAACAGTGGCAGCAACAGGCTGTGGCAGCTGCCATGGGAACCAAAGAGGCCAGCAGTGGTTTAAGTATGTCCCGCCTTTTGAAACTGGGCAAGAAAACTCAAATAACTTCGCTTAAAAGTTGAATGGTGTGGATCTAGGCAAGGAAACAATATTCAACAATTTTTCCCAAATCCTTTTCGAAAAATAATTTTTGGGATACTTTAGTTTAATTCTACCTACGAAAATGTATTCCATACGAACCATACAAATCTGCCAGTTAAGATAAATAAATAGTGAGTTTTCCCCTCAATCATTTTGAAGCTGCAGCGGCAATTAAAAGTAAAAGGGAATTATTATGTATTCAAATATTGAAGTTTGTGTTCGGAAATGTTCTGTCTGGTCTTTTTCTGACCCATGAAAATTGAAAAACTTTTCAAATATTGCAGCCCGACAAGCTTGATGAATTCTAAATGATAATCAAACCAAGGCCAGCAGGTCTTGCCCCACAGATAACTATTCAGTTCCAATCAGGATATGGCAACGGAACCGAATTAGGGACGGCTTGGGGACGAGTACGTATATGTTAGCCAGTGTCCTTGTCGAGCTGTTGGAAACGGGGAAATGCACTTGAAGCGGCGGAAATTATGGCTTCAACAGCAGAGCCAATGCCCGTCACAGATGCCTTGCCTTTATTTTAGAACTTTTTTTTGTTGTTTTACATAGTTGACAGGACGGAAGGAAGGTTCGATGCTGGCAGCGTGCCTTTGTAGAGCCACCCGGCCACACACTCATACATACATATAGATGTATATTAGAGTATGTATATGTATATATCAGCATTGATGTATATATGTATGATGTTGATATATAATAACCGTAGACGACGTTGTCGGCCACTTTGCCTGCTAATAGACATAATCAAATCATAAAGACATCATCCCCTGTCACTCGACAAAGTATCGATGGCACTCTACCAATTGTCAGAGCCCTGCCTGCGATGCTGCCTGGTCTGGGGGTTGGGTGATAGGTCGATGGGGCGATGGTGCGAGTCAAGGGGGGGGGGTGTTGCCGGAGGTGTCGGAGATGGCTGCACGAGACAGCCAAGCCGTGCAACCTTCTCCCACCCCTGGCCCGGATGCTGTTAATGTTTTTAAAATGTCCTTAGAGTGGCACTTGTAAAACAATTTGATTTTGTGTACGAGCGAACACCCATAAAAGCATGGGTCCATGGCAATATACATACCTACATATGTATGTATGTGTTTGATGCCCAGCAGCAGGGCGAACAATGCATTGCAATGGAGAGAGAGGCTGTGACACGGGTCAGTCTCTACTCATACATACCCATATGTGCGGGTTATGCAATCATTATCATATTAAAAAACGTTGCTGGTGCCACTGGTGGTGGCGGGGGGGCAAGTGTTACCACATTTGGTTAGCTATCGATGATGGGACCCCCCATTGTCAGTCGAAACCATTTTGATAGCTCATAAAGCTTACTTTCTGGTATGCGTAGAGCAGCGATGACTTTGACTTTGCCATTCACATGCTGATAGCTCGAACGAACTCTTTTCAGGCGCTTTTCTTGTGCCCTATGGCATCATGTTGGTGGTCGGAGGCATACCGCTGTTCTACATGGAACTGGCGCTCGGCCAGCACATCCGTAAGGGGGCCATCACCTGCTGGGGTCGCGTAGTGCCGCTCTTCAAAGGTAAGTACAGGGCCTGAACCCTGGAAAACTCTATGGAATCATTATACTATATACTATATACATATATGTGTGTGTCATTCCAGGCATCGGCTATGCGGTGGTGCTGATAGCGTTCTATGTGGACTTCTACTACAATGTGATCATTGCCTGGTCGTTGCGTTTCTTTTTTGCATCCTTCACCAGCACATTGCCTTGGACGTCGTGCAATAACGTTTGGAATACTCCGAACTGCAGGCCGGTAAGAATAGCCCTAGCCTCGTTAACAAAGATCCATCCCTGGGTAAACACCTGACAATGTCCTGTCTCTCTATTAGTTTGAGAGCCAAAATGCTTCTCGCGTCCCGCTGATAGGAAATGTGAGTGACTTTTATACCCTGAACAATCAGAGCCTGCTCTACGGCAACGAGTCCTATGCCAACGGTTCGTTCACGAGTCTGGAGACAGTGCCAGTGCCAGTTAGCCATCAGGACGGCTTTCAGTCAGCCGCCTCCGAGTACTTCAAGTGAGTGTAGTGGGTCCCCCCGTGGCATGATATATCAATTTACAATCTCCCCTCAGCCGCTACATTCTGGAGCTGAATCAGAGCGAGGGCATCCACGACCTGGGCGCCATTAAGTGGGACATGGCACTGTGCCTGTTGATTGTCTATCTGATCTGCTACTTCTCTCTCTGGAAGGGCATCAGCACGTCGGGCAAGGTTGTGTGGTTCACGGCACTGTTCCCCTACGCCGTGCTGCTCATCCTTTTGATCAGAGGACTCACGCTCCCCGGTTCGTTTCTGGGCATCCAGTACTATCTCACGCCCAACTTCAGTGCCATCTACAAGGCCGAGGTGTGGGTCGATGCCGCCACTCAGGTGTTCTTCTCGTTGGGCCCTGGTTTCGGGGTGCTATTGGCCTATGCCTCGTACAACAAGTACCACAACAATGTGTACAAGTGAGTGGAAATTCGAAGAGGGGGTCGGGATATGCACTAACCTTAACCCTGTTCTTCATTCTTCCATAGAGATGCTCTGCTAACTAGCTTCATCAACTCGGCCACCAGCTTCATTGCCGGGTTTGTGATATTCTCCGTTTTGGGCTACATGGCCCATACGCTGGGCGTTCGGATCGAGGATGTGGCCACTGAGGGTCCTGGCCTGGTGTTTGTCGTCTATCCGGCGGCCATTGCCACCATGCCGGCCAGCACTTTCTGGGCCCTGATATTCTTCATGATGCTGCTCACGCTGGGACTCGACAGTTCGGTAAGAGGATTCCCTTAATATAGCCGCAAATAGTGCTCATGCTCGTGCCATTCGCTTACAGTTTGGCGGATCGGAGGCCATTATCACCGCGCTGAGCGATGAGTTCCCCAAGATACGCAAGAACCGAGAGCTGTTCGTGGCCGCGCTGTTCTCGCTGTACTTCGTGGTGGGTCTGGCCAGCTGCACCCAGGGCGGCTTCTACTTCTTCCATCTGCTGGACCGCTATGCCGCCGGCTACTCCATTTTGGTGGCCGTGTTCTTCGAGGCGATCGCAGTGTCGTGGATCTATGGGACCAACCGCTTCAGCGAGGACATACGCGACATGATTGGCTTCCCTCCGGGCAGATACTGGCAGGTGTGCTGGCGCTTTGTGGCGCCCATCTTTCTGCTGTTCATCACGGTGTACGGACTGATGGGCTACGAGCCGCTCACCTATGGCGACTATGTCTATCCGAGCTGGGCCAATGCGCTGGGCTGGTGCATAGCCGGATCCTCGGTGGTCATGATTCCGGCGGTGGCCATTTTCAAGCTGCTTACCACGCCGGGCAGCCTGCGACAGCGTCTGACCATACTCACCACGCCGTGGCGCGACCAGCAGTCGATGGCAATGGTGCTGAATGGGGTCACAACCGAGGTGACCCTGGTGCGACTCACCGACACGGACTCTGCCAAGGAACCGGTCGACGTCTGAGTTCGGCCCATGGCTCGTTTTCAAGTTTACTACGTCTAGACTTGGGCATTTACCAACAACTCCTGTTCACGTACTTTGTTGCATTGAGATAAAGGAGGGGAGGAGAGAGACCCAGAACCACCAGTTAGGATTTGTTTGATCGTTAGCCAATGGTCGGCCCTGGAGGCATAGCTCTGGGCTGCCACTTGCAAATTTCGCATACAACGTACTTAGGTTTCGGCACAAAACAAAAACCAAAACAAAAAAAAGAGCAATGCAACAGCAAAAGCAATAACAGAAGCTGCTCCAAACCATAAGTCTTATGTTAAGAGTAGATTGTAGTTTGTCTGGTTAATGCCCGTTACGTACACATACACATACACATATATATACACTTATAGATATATATATATATATATATACAATGCTGTGTAGATAATACCAATAGTAATCGAGATGCAGGCCAAATTGTCGTCTCATCCACACCCCCAAACCTGCAGCAATGCCAAGGGAATTCAAGACACGATGCCTGCTCAGCTCTCAGCAGATTGGGCACAAGATCTGTACATACACAAAACAGTAGATGATGTAAAAGCTTTAAACACAGTAGAGAATGGATATCTATCTCATCGAACTGAAGCAATCGCTGCCACAGTCGAACCGCAAAATCCCCTCAAACAGCCATGATGGGATTTTGTGTTGATTGATTTCCAGTAGTCCCGTCCCCCAACCCCACCCACCATTGAATGCCCCACCAACAACTAAAATTGATCGTTTAAAGCAGCCATTTTAGACGATCAATGGAAAGTTAGTACGAGTACCAGTACCATTTCAATGTTCAGTTGTGTATATATAGATTTATGATATGTTATCGCTTTGATTTGAAAGATTCGTCACACTGAAGCAGAACCGCCAGCCATTGGTTTTGCTTCAATTTGTTGAAATAAATTATTAAACTTTCAGTTACTGAAATTACCGAAGCGTGTGTTCAATTATTTGGGTGTGGTGTGGTGGGGCCAACTTTGGGGTCTTTACTTTAATATTCCACACATTTAAAGCAGCCAAGGACCGTCTCTAGTTTAGATATTATTTGGGGCTTTTATTTCAATTTGAATGCATTTCATTTTTGTTGTACAATTAATTAACTTAGTAACGCGTGAAAGTAAAGAGGTAACCGTAACAGAACCAACTCAAATGGTGGCTTTATGGATGACAGCAATCAAGCAGCGCAGTTCTTGCTTAAAGAATAAAAAGTCCAACTCTTTCTCTGAGAATTGAGGCAATTACCCAATTACCCAATATTATCGTTTATATATGTATGTATGTATGAATGAATGATGGGTATTCCATACAGCATTATGTAAGCCTTGGCATTAAAAATATACCTAAATATGTATGCATGGGTACGATTAGTTTTTTGGTTAAGGTAGATCTGGATCTGTCCACCCAGCACGAGTATTTGATATTGACGGTATCTTGCGGTGTTGTGCGGATGTATGTTGGTCGGGTTTGGTTTGGTTTTGCTTTGGTTTAAGTTAAGGTTTAATATGCATCTATTTTGATATTGTTTGATTTGTTAGATACTTCGGTTATGGCATAGTTCATGTGGCGGATATAGATTCGGATTCTAACCCAATGGAGCTAAGCAGCATACGTATGTACAATAAATACTTTTGATTCTGATTATTCAGACGCGACTGTCTGTCTGTCTTGATCGGCATATACATACATGTATATATATATATTTGTGGTATACATATAATAGATATAATCGTATATTAATGCGGCTATATGGGGCATTGTTGGGTGTGTCTGTCTGTGAGTGTTTTGTGCTTGTCGATGATTCGCTAACTAATTCGTAAATATATCGTATCTGTTGTGCAATAACGCTTAAAATCATTACATATATGGTATGGATATGCCATAAGCAACATATATATGTGGTTCCATTACAATCTTCTCGCTGAAAGACACTTTCTGAATTGACAAATGCGCTAAGTGAGTGTCGGATGGATTATTCACTTAGCTGGCTTTTGAATAGATGTACTCGTAATCGTATTCTCGTATTCGTATAACAGTTATAAAATCTACATAATTCGTATTACTGTCTGTGCATTGAGATTTGTTCGGTGGATGTTATATACTGTATATATTATATATTGTATACATATATATTATTTATTATGATAACTGCTATTACTTATTGTTTTATTTTGTTTTGTTTTCTGTTTTTTTTGTAGAAAATAACATTCAATCAATTGTTAAAGCATTCGTTTGTTTTTCGAAAATTAAATTTTCATTTAGAGCGCACATAAAAATTGAATTTTCTTCGATTTCGATTCGATTTGTTTAGAATTTTTGAAAAAACGTATTTCCAGAGATAAAGCCTTTGAGGCACCATTGAGAACCTTCTTTGACGAAAGAAAGTTGACGCCAGGATATCCGAATTATGTATTTCATGGCAAAAAAGATTCCTATCTATCAGAGCATAATTATCTAAGTAGCTGCGCCAACTTCAACTCCATTAGTTGGTGTTTGTCTCGCTTTCATCTCTACAAGGTTCTGACAAAACTCTGCGCGCCTTATTAGGTAATTAATTAAACTATAAAGGCTAGATATGGAAAATAAAATCAACTTCTATTCAATTGTCAAGTATGAAGTCTACGCCATAGGAAAAATGCCTAAAGTAATTGCCTTATGTATGCTTAAAAGTTACTGTAATGCACCAAGAGATTTCACTTTCAGTTTTATCAGCGCTATAAGTATATCCATATTCATATCCATATTCATATTCAATATCCAATTACAATCATTCCAATCAACACATTTACGTGTACTTGTTTATAAGAAGTACATTCCGACATTGTGTATATGATACTTAGTCCAACACTCATATTCGAATCATTTGCTATGCACTTTACGAATATATATATCCATGTGAATTATCCTTTGGTTGCGCGATCGAGCGCTTAGGTCTGCTGAATTGAGCTCAAGAATGCGGGATCCACTGAGGCCACTTTGGCTGTGAGGAACGCATGCATGCAGAAGAGCAGACTCTGCAGCACTTGGCATTCCAACTCCTGTTGAAGATCAGGATCAGGATCAGATGTATTCGCTTGGGATGCAGACTCACCTTGGTTTCGATGGCCCGACTATCGTGATCCTGAAAGTGAAGCTTCAGCTTGGACTTGCCATCGTCACTGGAGCCCCTCAGTTGGGAGAACTTGTAGTGCCAGACCACAGCAGACTCGGCGCCCTCGGTGAGTGAGAATCCGGCCTGCCAGTCCAGTGTTAGTCCGCCGCTCTTTCCATGATGTGACACCGCAAAGGTCTTGCGCTAAAGCACAGATTGAAGATAAAGTAAATGGAAACAAATAAATTCTGAGGGGTGTACTTACTCCCAATTTGATAACACTGGTCACGATGGCCGCATTCCAGCTGTTCTCAATGCGCAGCAGCTCCTGGCGCGTCTCCACGCTCAGATAGCGAGGCTCGTGACCCGAACTCTGCAGCAGAAAGCAGTGCTGGCGACTGTCCACAGTCTCCGATTCCTTGACAATACGAAACATGGTCTGATACACCTTGTAGACCACCAAAGCCTTACTGATTCCAGCCACATTCAACTGGAATTCGCGGTGAACAAATGTGTTTAAGTGTTAAAGTAAGGCACAGTGGGCACTCACTGGTGGGGTTTCGAACAGCATCACTTCGGTGCCTTTGAGCAGTAGAAATCGGGGCTTGTAGCTCTGCCAGGATATATTGTTGTTGATGACGCCCTCGTTCACCCAGCCCATGTACTCGATGCGCTCGCCCACCGCAAAGTTTCGATTGTAGAGCTTCATCTGTAGATTAGAGGCAAAGATGGGGGGCAGGTTTCTCGGGTGGTTTCCTCTGGGCCCACTCACCTGTAGATGCGTCAGTCCTACCACATTGTCGGTGATCAGCTTGAGCCACTGGCTGAGTATGGCCAATTCATCGCAGTGAATGACGCCCGTGGTGACGCCGTTCAGGCCGCGCACTTCAAAGGCATTGGGTCGCAGCTTGTCGGTGCCGTAAATGTACCTCGTCACGTAGGCCATCATCAGGGGCACTGCCACTACATCGGTCCAGCGCTTTTCCGGTTCCGAGCAAATGGACATGGGACGACTGCAGCTGCGGCTAATCGTTCCACTATTAACGGACGATTTGTAGCCCTCGTCTGCCTTCAGTTCGGCACAGGTGGCATCGTTGTCCGAGTCAGGTGTATCTTTGGTTACTAAATAAAGGGGGAGAGACATCAAGTATGGTACATCAAGTATAAACCTTAATTGATCGACTTACGTTGTTTCTGCAGAAAAGGCGTGGCAGCCCGATAGTGCTTCACTGTGAGGACGACAATATCCCCGGCGTTCCTCAATATATTGACCGCATCGTCATGGGGACAGGCCGTGATATATTCGCCATTCACCTTGATGATGGCATCGCCCACAAATAACTGCCCGGTGATGTCCGCCGCCTGCTCTTTGTAGATGCGCGATATCAATATGGGCAGCTTATGCTCGGCTCCGCCTTTTATGCTCAGTCCCAGGCCACTCTGCTTCTGGCGCGTGATCTGCACCATTCGTTCCTGCATGCATGTAATCGAATATGTTTAACCGTGTTGTTGTTGCTTCCATCGACTGCTATCCTCTGCTATAATCAGCTATCAGCTCACCTTTGATTCCATGGGCGGTCCATTCGGATGGCAGCTGCTTGGCGTTACGATTTCTAACTTTTGAAGCGAAAGCAGCTCCATGGTGAGGTTGAGTCGCAGTGGTTCCGGTCTGCTTTTGCCATCGCTGACATGGACCATACCAGTGCGTACCTATGAGGAATATACAGGATACAGAATATACAGGAATATGTGTGTGGCATACCTTTAGGTTTTGATCGAGTTTTTCTTCTATTGGCGTAGCCATTGTGTCAGAGAGCTTCATATTTTCTAAAGTAAAGCAAAGCAAAGCAAAGGAAATGTAATATCAATATTAGTCGACTGAGTTTTGACAGGCGAAACGAAAGCCCAGACAAAGGAACCATCCATGGGTCAATAAATTGGCAGGGCTGGCATCGAAAGCTTGTCTGGATAGCGATGTGCTGGTTATTATTAGATACGATAGCCCACAGCAGACGGGCCAATCAACATGCCCCAGTAACCAGACTGCGATTCTTGTTGTTGAGTGGCCATGGCAATGGGCGTTGCAAGAAGTGTAATCAAATTGCTGGCCCTCTATCGATTGGACGACAACCCACCACATGCAGCCGAGGCACTTCCATGCCTATTGAATTACACTGCGCCGTTCTCTCCAGTGCATAGCGGAGAGCAGTAGATAGTTCAAGGTGAACAATGCAATTGTGTTAATTAAATTACACTTGCAATTAGAATCAATTAGGCGCGCTCAGGCACCAGGCAGTACTTGGATATCTCGCGGCAAGAAATGATCCCCAAGACAGATATTCGATGGAAATACCTATGAACAGCGAACAGAAATACATTGTATATTCTGGGAAAGTGTGGGCATGGCATATGTTTTCCATTAAGAGTGGAAAACAAATATGCAACCGGAAAACTATGATATGAGTGAAAACACATTGAAGTGCGGCCCCCAGCCCCCGGCACCACCCGCCGACTGCTGTTGAGTGCCGAAGTGTGGCCACAACTGTTCGTCAGGAATGGGGGAAACCACAAATAGGTATTGCGGATAACCACTTGTGCTCCGTAAATAGTGATTGTGGGCAGAGGGAGGATGGAGGATGGAGGCTGCCTAAGACATGTGCAGATGGTGCATGCCACAGTTCGATTTAGACTTCAATGAGCAGTCATAGGACAGTTCTACCCAGCAATCCAAGTGCATCGAATGGGTTTCAAAGCTTTGATAAATATGCGTTTTTTTTTTGGTTGGAATTCAGTGTAAGACTTCCAGAAATAATACAGTTTTTAGGCAACACATAACACGACATAATTCCATGACTAACCAGGTCTAGGAGAGAGCCTGTTAAGGCTCAAATTTTCATGAGGTCTCCTCATGACGTTCCCTGTGCATCATGCGCTTCGAGCCAAGTGAATAAATTGTCTGGCAGCAGACCCACACGAACCCACAAACGCCACCGCAAGCCCCGCACACAGATGCCTGTTGTACGGGACTACCTTTGATTATGGCTAAATTACGTGTGTGTGCCTCGGTCTGGGTGGCCGCTGCCCCCTGGCATGCGTGCTTGTAAACCGTAAAACAGTAAAGTTGGGCACAAGTCAAAGTAGCAGCAGCAGCAGCAGCAAAGGGACTGTCAGAGAGGTACTCAGAGGCACCAAGAGAGTGAGTTGGGAAGAGCGAGGAAGAGAGAGCAAGGGAGAGTTATAGTTCTTTTCGAACCAAACAAGCGAACATGTTCGCTCGTGTCTCGAGAATCAGCTGTGCTTGCAAAAAAGAGCAGCAGGAGGCGAAACCTTTCGGGCGCTGTTTGCCTGAAGTTTCAGCGATTGAACTTTTTGCAGCAATAGCAATATCAGCAGCAGCAGCAGCAGCAGCACGCACATGAACCCACAGACACACAGACACACACACACAAACCCATATATATATATATATATATATTCGATACTGTTTGCCAGAGGGAAAATGTTCATTATTATTTAATGTTTGCTAAACATTAAACCCGCCCACAATTGAGATGGGGTCGCTGGGCTGCCTCAAGGGATTATTACCTTTATATATATTGACAGAAGTAGTTACACATACACACATACGCACACATATACTGTATATTATATATTATTCGTTGTTATTGTTATTTTTGGCGTGGCTAAGTCGCTTTTTATATATATATAAAATGCAGAGCGTTGTACACACGCGTTCCGAGAAATCGCGTTTTGAATTGGGTCACATTTTAGCTGAAGTTGCACAAGTCTCGCACGCTGCGATTCAATTTTGATATTTGATTGCTGGAAGTGGCTTGAACCCGTTCGTGGCCTGGCCGCACGATTTGTCCGAATCGGAACTCATAAAAGTATGCTAAATTTCCGTTGTTTGTCACAGTTTTGCCCACTTCACCAGAAATGTATATGTATTGGGTATACGGGGTGTTCGGGGTGTACGGGCGGGGAGTACTTGGGTCGTCGCCGCTGCCTTCCTGCGTTCGAAAGCACAACGTTCCCAAAGGCTGTACGGGAGCGAACTGAGAGCTCGGCACGGCTCCGCTATAAACATGTTGAAAGCGGCACGGAACTTTCTCTCACCCCCCCACCAGCTCCAGAATTCGAAAGCTCTGTGCAGCCTTCTGCAGGTCCCCATATGTTGGAGTCGAGGCTCCAGCACAGAGCGCTTTAGTGCTTGCAGGCACCCCCCTCCACACATTGGGCTAGCTAAGCAATCGAACTTTCAATCTATTTAGTAATGAATGAACAGCGCTTTCTGCCGAAAGTCGGAAGTACGGGGTAGGTGGCGCTGTCATGGAATGGAATGCTTAGTTCTACTAGAAAGCAACGCATTTGCTGTTGGCGACACTGTGAAATTGTAAGAATCAAATCATGTAAAATTCATGCAGTATGTGTTACATTTCCACTCTCATAGCAGTAGTGATTATCCAGTGAATAACTGTGATATCTAACGTGTAATCTTCCCATTAATTAACTCCGCTTACACAGGCATCGCAATGTGGATCGAGAGAGGCAGCTTAGAGAATTTAAGATAAGTCCTGGAATCAATCTCTTCATATATATATAATATAATATAATATAATATAATATAATATAATATAATATAATATAATATAATATAATATAATATAATATAATATAATATAATATAATATAATATAATATAATATAATATAATATAATATAATATAATATATATAATATACTCTTGAAGAGTATTCTACAGGTTTTCAATCCCCCTTTCGGATCTTCGGATCGCTAATATCAGATAATACCCGAGAGGTTGCTTGCTTGATCTGATGTCGCCTTTATCTTCCGAAATTAGGGTAAATGCTTGAGTTGAACAGGCTTTCCAAAGATTTAGAGTTTATAAAGCTGTTGCTCCACCTACAAGTAATCTATACCATATACCGGCCAGCTTGAGCCCTATTTCATGTTCGAGCTGAACGCAATGCTCGTTAAATGTTAATTAGAACGCTGAATCAGCTGCGTTAGCTCATTAAAAGTTTTGCGTAGCCATTTTCGTTGTTATTGTTAGCCAAAATCGGGGCCATGGCAGGTCAAGCGAGGACCAGGACCGACCTCTGGCTCCCCTTGGCACTCCTTGACACTCCTTGCCTCAGTGATAAGCTCGTGGAACAAACGTCATTCGAATACAATGGCTGAGGGCAAAGTTAATTAATGTATTAGCCCAGGTAGAGACCGATGGCTCACACTTTGGCAGCTGCCCCAAGCTACCAATCAACAAGCTGTAGAGAACTCTGGCTAATAACAGGAGGGAACGTGCATTTGCATTCGTCCTTGAGGTTGAGAGCCTCCGCCTCAGGGCCGAGCTGAGATACAGATACTACAGTTGGCCAGACACAATTGAAACATTACAGTGCAAATGTAATCCTTTGGATTTGGCCCAGCCTGCTGCAACACGAACCCAGTTATCTTGGGGCCATGTCCATGCCAATCACTGCAGTCCTGAAAAGTTTATTGCGGTGATGGGATGTCGAGAAGAGGTCACACAATGGCAGAGAGTGTTCAGTGCATGAGCAGTAGATGGGGCAGGTGCATTGGATCATTCTAGTCCCCCACTTGTCGCTGCCACTCAGCGCAATCAGTCGGGGCTTAAGACATTGGTGGCGACTCCAACAACAGTGGCAAATAGGAAAAGTAACAGCAACATTGTCGGCATTATTGACAAAAGTTTTCCGTTTGTTTTTGGCAGCCCTCTCTCCTCACTCTCTGACTTCCTGTTACCCTGTCTCCCTGTCTGTGGCTGTGGCTGAGGCTGAGGGAAATCCCTCTCTTTCACTACGACTGAGGAATAGCCCCATCGGTTTCTCTGTGACTGAGGAAAACCCCCCATCTCTTGCTCTGTGGCTGTGGCACACCATGAGCGAGCAAGGAGCGAGCCGAGCACATTTTTGTTAGCTGATTGAAATTAGTTGATGCATAAAAAAGTTTGTTTGCCAACAATTTCGTTCGAAAATATTTCGGCTCTAAAGTAAAATTATGACTGCTTTGCATATTTTTCGGTTTCCAATGCAAAACTTTGGACCCGAACCGAGGCTTATTGGCATTGGCAAATGTCGGGAATTTATGGCCTGTGCAAATGTTGGCTTACCATCTCCATCTCAGCCAAGTGCCACACTGCTGGATGGATATTGGGCCATGGCCCCGACTCAATGGCGGATTCTACTTATGCGGATTCCGATAATTGCATTAGCCGTTGATTCCCCTGTTGATTCTGGTTGAAGTGGCTACATTGTTGGAGCGATTACTAGGAGCAGAGTAATTCTTTGAGCACGGCCAGCAGCATTGTGTAATTGAATAATTATGTTATTCTGTGGCTCGATGAACCTCACAGATTTCCGTCTGACAGCTGCCACGACATCAACTTCGCATCTGAAAGATACAGCTCACGTGTCTGCGTGTGTGTGTGTCTGTGCGAGTGCCTCAAGGATACACAATGATGGCTCGAAGAGGCAACACAAAAATGTAATTAAGCCTGATGGCTGGTTCCTAGCACCTTGGGTGCATTAGCAAATCAATTGAGTTAGATCGTAAGCTATGTTCATTTTCATATGTACATATAAGGAGGAGTCTGTATGCATGTGTGTATGAGTATGTATTCCGATTGATTGGATAGTTGTCACCTGCAGGATTATCCATTTTAATGCAGTTTCACGCACTGCTTCCCGCAGAGCTGAGCCAGCAAACAAATCACACAAACAAGCAGAAACAGGATGATGCCAAGCAGGAGACTGCACACATGCAACCAACTGGGCATGGGATGCAGACAACTCATGCCACACGCCACATGCCAGGCGACAATTTCCGTTATTTCTGCGGAGCTTTCTATCCAGGATTTTTTCCAAGCCCCCCACCAACGCCAAAGCCAGCCCCAGCCCCAGCTCCGGAGCCAGAGCCAGATTCACGGCACGGAAAATGCTTTCAATTTAGCAACGAGCACGATTCGGTCGAATGCATGGCAATCAAAATGCGGTTAGTTGCGTGTGGCAGCAACAGCAACAACAGCCCAAGTAGGATTGGGAGTGGGCCGTGAGGCGTGGGGCGTGGGGCTGCCGCAACAACCGTGGTAACAGCGCTGACAACACAGCGACAACAGTAGCAAAAACATTCGGATGACAACAACAAAAAATGACAATTGTCAACAATTTTAATTTTCATATGCACGCAACAACAGCCACAGGAAGAGCAACCAGGATTAACATACGCCTCCACCCTCTTCCCACCGCCTGCACAAAAAGCCAATGAAGGCACATTCCACTCGCAGTTTGTTTGCATTTGTATTGCTAATAAAGAGTGGACAGCAGCACGCCCCAACGGCACTGCGGAGCAGGCCTCAACAGTCAGTGGTGGGCGGACATGTTGGGTTGGGCTTAGGTGTGTGTGTGTGTGTGTGTGTGTGTGGGCTGATTGCAGGATCAACAGCGGTTGCAAAAATGCATTTTGTATTTACAGTTGCGGTCAAACTATTAGCTGTCGTTGATGCATTCCCTGGGAGCAACATATAGGCTAGTGTATTGGCAATAGCTGCCACTCATAACGGCTTAAATATTATTGTCGTGGTGCAACTTAATGTTGGCATGGATGTGTGAAGCAAACCCCATACGAACTTAATCCGTAAAACTATAAAACTGCTCAGTGGCATTCAGATAACTTGCCATGCCTGTACTCCTACAACGATTAGTATGCCTCTCCAGAAACTGGAGTGACTGGAGTAAACTGCGACTAGGATTATATTAATATATTGCGCGCACATTGATTTACGATCTGCAGTGCTGCGGTGGCTATAAAAACGATATTATTACACCCCGTGCATCCATCATCCGTTCCATCCATTGATTCACGCACTCCGCCACTCTTAAATAGCATTTTGGGCTTCAGCTTGAAACAGGGCAAAGCTTATAAATTAATTAAAAAATCAGTATAAATACATAAATCAATTACCCGCCTCAATAGGACTCACCCAACCCTCCTCTCCCACCCCACTCTATCCATCTGTATGGCTGCACTCTTCAGCGCTAGCTTTGGCGCCGGGCAATTACTTTGCCGGGAGCTCCACAGGCCGCAGCGACAAAGGGCAAGGGGCCCAGAGATGATGATGAAGAAGAAGAAGCAGAAGAAGGATGCGAAGGACTGAAGCGATAAAAACGGCAACATGGCGTTCAAAGTGCACAAAATGGCGGTAATTCGCGCTTTGTTGCTGCGCGGCAGCAACACCGACAACTACAAAACCAACAAATACAGCGACAGCATAAACTACAACTACAACCATAACCACAAGAGTAAAAGGAACCAGACCAAGACTGTAATTTTCAGAGTCGAAGATTTGGATACCCTAGGAAATTAATTGTTCTGTTCGCATTATGTGCACAAAAATATAAATCAAGAGTACAGAAGGGTATCAGGCCGAGAGAGTGAACAACAAGCAGTGAGAAAGCACGAAAAGAGGAAAGCAAAAAGGCTGCTAATAAGAGCGCGGGCGATGCAAGCGCTGCACTTGCCGAAGAAAATATATTGTTCAGCTTAATTTCGTCTCCTTGCCAGCCCCCCACAGCTACTGCATCCTCTGATTTGCCTTCCTCGGTTAAGTTTTCACTGGTCTCGCGCTTTTCCTGGGCCAAAGAGCCAAAGAGCAAGAAAAGCGTGAATTGCTCAGAAAATGTGATGCAAGGATGTCTTTTCCAGTCCCTCTTGTACTCTTACCCGCTGCGGTATGTCATTAATGATTTCCTTTCAGGCGGCCAATGCAATTATGTACTTTTTCCCATTGCTCGCTAAACTGATGTGCGGGCTGGAACAGGGACCAGGAGCCAGGAGACAGGAGTTGGTTAAAGTTAGCATAAAGTTCCCCCTATTGTCTGGGATTTCAACATTATCATTCCCCACGAATGATTACGCCAGCTAAACAGATGCGAGTGCATGTACAGATACTTTGATGCGACAAAGAGAACACAATTTCATTAAATATTTTATCAAATAATGCTGCCAAAGGGACCAGTACACATTACCAGTGGCAAACATTAGCCACACATGCAAGTAAAACTTCAGCAGCCACGTCATATTTCATGTGGGAGAACTTTTTCCACTGGCCAGTAAAGTGTGTGTGGGCTGTGGGGTGCCGTGGGTTTCCTGCAAAGGGAAAACTAACTTTTTTCATTCGACCATCAAAATTATGAAGTACCATATGTGGAGAGATATATGAGAGGGCGCTGCAGTGTGGCATCCATTTGAGTGATCTTGTTGGCAGCCGCACTCGTACATCAACCTGAGTGCTGACCACTTGCTGCATTCGTAATGAAAGCGGGTCACCAAAGGGCATTTCAGCTTAATGTTTCGGATGTGGAGTGGAAAATGCTGTTGTTTTTGTGATTATTATTCGTGTGCTGTCCTTGAGTCTTTGGGTAGAAAGTGTCAAAGGACTTCCCCTGGATATCCGTAACCCTGTACTAAGTATCGCTCTCTCGAAATCAATAGCACTGTCAGATTAGAAACACCAACTTGCCAGGCCTAGCTCTGACTCCTCTAAAAACACACAACATTTCTGGATCCTGTACGAGTGTGCTCTTCTGAGTTGGCTTAGCCTCAATTTTTCAATTACTTGGGCCTCTGCAAAAGTAATGACCGAAACTGAAGGCAGAAACAGAACAGAACAGTAACAGTAACACCAACTGGCAACTGGCAAATGGAAAATTTTGTGCTTAATTTCATTTCCGTTTAGTTGCCATTCCGAATGCCATTCCGTTGGAGGCAAGTAAACGAAGGGGAGAAGTCCAGGGTTCTGCGTCCAGGGTCCCTCGTCCATTCCATACTGCGCAACAATGAAGCTCTTGGGTAACGGTAAATTTCATTTTAAAAGCATTTTCATTTACATTTTGTCCATTTGATTTTGCCATTGAAATTTCGAGAGCGAGCAGCAGCAGCAACAGCAGCAGCAGAAGTTGGAATTTTATTGTTTTACCATTATTACAGGTGTGTGTGCCTGCGCCGGTAGCTGTATGGGAAGCAGTTTTACGACCCAAGCGTTGAGCACTGGGCCCCGACACCGGCTTCGAGTGCAGACCGTGATGGAGCCCAACAGCCGGAATGGAGCTGGCCCCACTAATCCGTTTGGATTTTTAGTGGCGGCCAAATTTTAACGACGCATCTTTGGAATTTGTTTAAGAAATCTATAAGGAAGCAACACATTTCGTTATTGCTGCTGCTCCAGGTCCTGCTTAAGCTCCTGCCCCATGTTGTGGGCTTCCCTGCTCTCCTCCTTTGTGATGTTTCACATTGTCTGTATGTGGGCCCGCTCCTGGGTGCAGGCATTGTTTGTTTTTGCTTGGCTTCCTCTTGTTTGTTGCCTCCTCCATTGGGTTTTTATGCGCGACGCTGGTTGAACGCTTCGCTGCCTTGATTTGCCTTGCTTAGCCCTGGCCCTCTAACTCCACTGACCCCTCTGACCTTTATCTTGGCCCGGACCAACGGTGGAAGTGGCAGTGGCAGTGGCTGTGAAAGAGGCAGCCCACTCGTGCGCACTTCGTGCTACAAAGCAACAAATCGAGTTTGCGAATAAATGAAATTACTTTTCGGTCTAATGACCATCATCTGCTGATTTTATTAGATTTGTTTCCTTTTGCTCTGTGTTTGTTTACTGCTTCTGCTGATGCTGCTGCTGCTGCTGTTCCTCTTCCATCGCCAGCTCCCTTCGCTCCTGTTTTGGTTCTTGTTTCTCGTCATCCTGCTGCTGCTGTTGCTGGTGCTCCTGCATCATTGAGCTGCCTGCAAACCTGACTAACTGGGAAGCAAACTTTAAATGACTTTTGTGCCCAATCGCTGTAAGCAAAATGTTCGATAAGAAGTCGAGTATTCGGGAGTGGTATACCATGTCATATTACAGTGAGAGATCTTTGGGTGAGCAGGTGACTTGGAGGCAACGGTGGTGTCTCGTAAGCGGCTCTCAAATGGTTGAGTTATGGCCATTTGGGTTTGGTTTTATTTATTTACATCTCGATAGGGAAGGTTGAAGCATTCATTTGCACTTACATTGATCTGAACGCATACAGAAAGACCGCTGAAAAATAACAGAAACTGCTACAAACAATTGCTTGGGCAATCGTAACAACAACAAACCTCGGCTCTACGATATCAGGCCGAAGGTACCAGGCGATCAGCAAGTTACTTATATACAAAATAAATATAAATAAAATAAATATACCTTTAAATGTCAGTTCAGTTGCATCCCAATGATAATCTGTTATGTTAATGGTGTCTGCTCTGCTGATCTCTACAGCGCGCTGTTAAACTCATTTCAGCGATGTTCTGTGTGCATTAGACACTGCTGTTAAGTAACATAAATGTTGCCTTTTAACATTTCTGATCGCCGGATACCTCGGGTCGATAAATTGTGTGGGTTTCTCGTACTTCTGCAGCTTGTTGCTTTTGCGATTGGTTGGGTGCTGTTGCAATACTGCTGCGCCACCTACACCTAATTATATTTACTATTTTTAAGGGCAGATTAAAGATTAAATCACCACGGATCGGTGGCTGTTCGCTCAAGAGAGCTTTCACTGTACCAGAAGCCAATATAGAAGGACTCATCATGAAAACATGCCTGCCAAGTTTTCCTTCTGTGTTTGCCATATTTCTCGCTTGCCATTTGAATAAGGATTTTGCCTGCCTCCATTTAGGGGATGTGCGATGCTCCTTCTCCTGGCTGTGTGGGTTCTTCCTGGCACCTGTTGTTATTGTTTGTAGTGTTGTTCCTGTTCCTGAAGCTGAAGCTGTAGCTGTGTTCCTGCTGTGTTGTGTTGTGCTCCCTCGTTTCTTGGGCTTTGCTGCTCGCTCGCCCCTTAAGCTGACATTTCATTTTTATGAAACATCTTATTTTTCTAATTTGCAACAGCAGGTGTCGCCATTTTCTGCAATTTTCTGTTGATATGAGAAAAGACCTTTCTACTTTCCACATCCTTCTCTCTGCTTTGGGCTGCTTCCTCCCCCCCAACATTTTTCGCTTTACCCTGCTGTGTGCGTGTGTTCCTTGGCTGGAGCGGGTGTAAATTCAGTTTACTGTAAAATTTAATAGAAAGTGAATTTTTTACCTAGAATATGGGGGGGATAAGCACGAGGCCACATTGTGTGTGTGTGTGCGCATGTGGATGTGTGCAAATTGGGGTCTTTTGTTTATAGTGTTTCACATGTTTGCATATAAAGTGAAAATTCTTGTAAAGCATGCTGTAAAAATACGTTTAATAAGCTACAAGACGGCTACCCCACCACGCGCAGTACTTTGCCGAATGTGTGTGTATTCGGGTGGTAGATGGTGGGTGGGGTGTATATTCGGGTGGACTGTGTGAGAAGTGAATCCTTACCGTCCTGACGTCTTTATTAATTCATAAAACGACAAAACGCCAGGTGTCGCTGACGATATGTCTGAGCGCACAGCTCTGGGATTTTTATGCGCTTAAAAGTCAAGCAACGAAATTTTGGAAGTTTCTCCCAAATTACCAATAAAAACAATACCAGAGAAAAACAAACAACAGAGCTACTTGCATATGTATGCAGTGTGGAAAGGGCGGGGTTACGGGCGGGGTCTGGCAACCTACCTAGTATAATTCGTTATCTCTGGGGCGTATCAAAATCACGCTTGATTTACTTTTTCGAGCCATTTAACAAATAAGCAATAAAATCCGTGCATTTCCTTAGTCCGTGTCCAAGTTTCTCCCTCCCCTTCCTGCGTCCCAAGCCGCCACATGCTCCACAGCGTATCCTTCGGTTACCCTTAACCTCCCCCACGGACAGCCTTTTCTGTGTTGTCTTGAGCAAATTGCCATTTTGTCTTCAAATGAGACGTTTATGTTTTTTAATTTTTTTCTTGTTCTCGGGTAATGGCCAATGTCAATGGGTTCAGCAAAAGGCAATCAGGGCAACAGAATCCTCAGATGAGGAGAATGGCTGTGGAGTTCAGTCAAGAACGAAGAGACTTGAAATGTTATCAATGAATTGGAAAGGAAAGGAAAGGGTTACTAATTATGGAGAATATCCAAGTGGGTTTATTTCTATTCATCAAGCAAGAACCGATTTAACAGCCATTCATCATGTATTGAATTTAATCCCTAATTATATCCCTCTTGAGTCCGCAAATAGCCGGGATCTTATGCATTTGCTCTACGCAATCAGCACTTCAAATACAAAATCTGGGCATGAATACCAAAGCAGGTGGAAAGCAGGCGAAGGGAAAGCGCACAAATCCCTAAATTGGCATTAGCTAATCAAGGTAGCCAAATGGCAGTCAGGCAGGCAGGCTGGCAGGTTGGTCATGCAACTGGAGGGAAGGCAGGCGGGAAATCTTTAAACAAATATTACTTTGTGTGCATTTGTGCGTAAGTGCAAGGGTCCGAGCGTAGTCAGCCACAGGCTATTTGTACGAGTATAATGTATAATCAAGAAGTATGCCATTTGACATTCGGAGGCAAAATTAAATTTGACTGCACATCGTTGTGGGTACAGGTACAACCATCCGCACGCACAGACCACTACAAAAAGGGAGAGAGAGAGAGAGGGAGAGAGAGAGAGAGAGAGAGAGAGAGCAAACAAGCCACATTTACCAACATTTGCCAACTGCAGTTACGTTGCTTCCAGTCAAATACGATTCATCGTTCACGTAGTAGACCAGGACCAGGACCAGAACCCGGACCAGCAGGCGCACCTGGAGCTGGAGCTGGCAGCGCAACTGTAGCTGCAGCTGAAACCTCGAATCCGAGACCAATTAAATATTGAGAGAAACATTTGCCATTTCGTGCTCCGTTTGTAATTAGGCGTAACGTGCTGCTGCTGCTGCAGGAGCAAAAGTTAAATATTTACATATGTATGTATGTACATAGTTGCAAGATTGTATGTGGATATGTACGAGAATGTATGGTTAAGTCAGCGTCATAATGCTATTTACCAAATGCCATTGATTGGCATCCCACACCAGCTTGACTTCAAAGCAATTTTCTTGTCACTCCCAACCCAAATGTAAATGTTTTATAGTCAACATAATCACATCGAACATCAAAGGACCCAAATCCGCACAGCTGCCAGCACAGGCAGCCGACAATCAATCGAATTGCGGAAAATCAGGCAATATTTATACGAATATATATCGAGGGCCGCATTCAATTGGAAATAAAATTTTGATTTGGCAGGTAAGTTGGCTGAAGCGAGCCAAGTTCCAAATTGTGAGGGCGGGAAACCCCACTGTCTTGTGGCTGGGAAAACAGTTTCAGTTCATCAATCTATGCATAGGTGCAGTGAAATTGTGGCAAACGAATACGAGCCACGAAAGGAAGGGAGATCCATCCAACAAATGTATTTATTGGGAATAAATATTGATATTGAACAACCATTGGTGTTTCAAGTTAAATTACAACAGTGTGTTTGATAAGATTATGGCCAAAATTTCGATTAGAACTGGTAGCAGGCCAGTGAATGAATTAACTGAAAGATTTTGGGGAGCTGGAGCGCGTACGGCAGTGGATTGGGTCGGATCTAACATTGATGTTTCAAGCCAAATTACAACAATGTGTTGTGGAACATGCGATCAAAACGTTTCGACTAAGACTGGGCGCAGGCAAGCTGGTACAGGAACTGGATAACTGTGCGTGTGGGGCGTCCGGTCATCTGGTTCTTCAGCAAGTAGGGCAGCGGGTTGGTTGTGGTCAGCATGCCTGTGCCACGGTTGTCCAGGTGGGCCCAGTCCACGCATGGGACCAGGCTGCGCAGAATGGCGGCGGCCAGGCAGGAGGTGGCCGGTCCACGGCCACAGTTGCTCAGATCGTAGGTGGTGTTCTTGGTGACGATCTGGTGGTAGTACTTGAAGAGCGGGAAGCGCCAGATGCGATCGCCAGTTATGCCGCCAGCCTTGCGGAACTCCTTGTGCACAAAGTCAGACGTAGTCCACAGCCCGGTAGCCGCGCCGCCGAGTCCGTAGTTAACGCCTTGGGCCACCGTCCCGATGTCAACGATCATTTTGGGCTTGTGCGTAGCTTGGCCGTAAAGCAGGGGATCGGCCATCACCACGACGGGCGCCTTGCCCACATCCTTGACGCCCATGGTGATGCCGTTCAGCAGGGTCACCACATCGCCGCACTTGACTGCCATGCCGGAGGGCATGTGCTCGCAGAGTGGGATGATCGCGGAGATGTTCATCGGCAGCGAGAGGGCGGAAGCGGCGCGGAGCACGCCCACACACACGGCAGCTCCAGCCAACGCGCCGCGGTACTGGTCCATGCCCGTCTTCTTCTTCAGGCAGAGGCCGCCACTGTTGAAGGTCAAGCCGAGGCCCAGCAGCAGCACGGACTTCTCCTCCGGAGCAGTGCCGCAGTAAGCGCACTCGAGCATCAGGGGCGGCTCGCAGGAGCCCTTGGCGACCATTAGGAAGGAAGAGATGCCCATGTCCTCGATCCAGTCCATGGAGCGCACCTCCACAGTAACGCCGCAGGGGCACAGGGCATCGACGGCGGCCTGGGCGAACACCGACGGGGTCATCATGTTGGCTGGCATATCGGAGAGGCGACGGGCCAGGTTCTGGGACTCGGCCTTGAACAGGCCACGGGTCCAAGCCTCGCGGTCCCCCTTGCCGTACATGTCCAGCTTGGGTGTCCGTGTGCGGTTCTTCTTCCTCTTGTTCATGTTGAAGCGCCAAACGGCCAAGGAGGCGCCCTCGGCGGCCTGCTCTGGATAGCCCATGCCATCCACATGCACCTCGTGCATTCCCTGCAGCTGCAGGGCGCGTGCGCCAGCACCGGCGGCCACCCGGACATTCTCCATGCCCACATCCATCTCCTCCTCCTCGTCGAAGGCGGCATCGTAGTCACCGACCCCCACGATGGCAATCGCCTGGAATTCGCCCTCGATGCCGCTAAACAGCAGCCCCTTGCCCGGGCTGCCGTCCATGTTACGCTCACGGATCCACTGCATCACCTTACCGCCCACCGAGTCGTCCAGGGTGACGGCATTCTCCGTGGTCTTTGCCGGCTTGTCGCTGTCCCTCTTGTAGACGCCGACGACCACGCCCTTGGGCTTCTTGCACTTGGTCGCATACGTTCGAAGGCAGTGCGAGGCCTCGCGGATGGGTTTCTTGTACGCGAGCAACCGGCTGGCCGAACGCAGCAGAAATAGATCGCGAAATGAAGGCATTTTCGAAACGCGCTTAAAGGAACCAAAATTTAAGAACGGAACTCAAAATAAAACGTACAATTTTGCTGACTAGAAATTTTGTTAGGCGACGCTACAGATTTTACGTGATACGAAAAATTTACAATAAAATTTGTATTTGTATTACGGTATATGTTGTGTTCCGTTCGACAGTCTCTACTGAATAGTTATGCTGGCATCGGCCCCCTATTGAGAAGTCAGAAATCTAAAACAAGAACTGCTTGGATCAGGCATAAAATACATTAATTTTGTTTGTACAGAAGAGGCTTAGGGAAAGTTGCATGAAAGTATAAAGGATAAAATGGTCCCAATTATGCCATGAAGCTTTTGCTTGCAATCTCTAAGACAGTGCAGTAGGGACATAGAAATCCAACTCCCCGCAAGCCGTATCCCAAAGATCCTCCACCTCCAACATGGTCCTGTTCAGGATTTATAATAAATACCCTTGGCGAGCGCGCAACACTAAAGTACTCGTATAATAATGAAGGGGGAAAAAAATGCATATGAATTTCAATGAAGTAGTAAACGGACTGGGGGGACTGGGCCTGGTACCGGACCGCGTCTGGCCTGGCCAACTGCGCAGAGATAATGGCGGCGAATGGAAATAATTAATTTTCCAAACCAGTGGGCCATCGCTAATTAAGCTTAATTTTTGGTGTTGCATAACTAATTAAGGTGGGAACAGCGCAGCCGTAGGAGCAGCGGCAGATACTATGCCAGTATCCACTGCTATTGGAATTATGTAAAATTGCTGCAGTTTAATTTTCCGTTTTGTCTGCGGGCAGACAATCTGTAATTGAAAAGTATGCTCTTGCTTATCTTTCGAGTATTTGAATATGGAATTCAATTTAGTGTCGCACGAGCGCTGGAAAATGCAAAATCTGTCCAGGGCCACCAATCCTCTGCCTCAGACGAATGTTTGCCTTCTGGCTTTGGGCAAGGTGAACGAGAAGGTTGTGTGTCCGTTGGCTGGCCAAAAACTAAATTGGAAATTTGCTTATTTCTCGCCTTTACGCTTGACCTGACCCAAAGGGCAAGCCAAAGCACACACACACGAACAAACTTTGTTCACATTGTCCACCCACCCATGCACTCAGATGAAAGGATAGTGGCGTTAGTACTGTTAGTTTTGTCCTTCGGCCAGCTTCCTGCTGAATGTTGAATGTTGTAAAATATTTGCCCAAGTTGAATAGTGCAAAGTATTTGATTTAGACTTAACATTTGTCTATGCGCATTCGTCTGGAATTATGCAATGTGTTCGTAGATAAGAACAATTGCAATGAAAATGAAATTATTATGCATTTTTAGTTGACTGCTATTTGTCAGGTATTTCTCAGCCTCCCCACTCATACACCATCCATCAATAAATCCATCCATTCAACGTGTGGGTGGGTATTATTTCTAACATCACATTCAATTTTGCGGCAGTCGGAATGCTGATTCAGAAATGTTCTCTCAAAATTCAATTTAAGTTATTTCTATTCCAGTAAGTTAATATAAGCGCCATCAAGTAACAGATTCCAATATAATTTTTGATAATTTTTTATTAAAACGTATTTTCGTTACAACTAAACGCTTAAAAACTAAAGATTTTTGTTCGCAAATTACCTTAAGTACATTAATTATGTCTGAATAAATTTTGTAGGAGACTAAAAATCAAAAAATTCGTATCTTATTTTGTTTCTGGCGGGGGGCAAGATGGAAGGAAGGATGGTAAAATGAAAATGTTCACAGGAGTATACATACACATACACATACAATACACAGGCATATAATTCGATGTAATCTTAAGTTTTGTTCAATGGGATTATTACGTTATGTTGTAAGTATTTAATTTATATGTATAAGCTATGGACTGATTCGATTCGATTTGAGTTTTAAATATTTTGATGCACATTAGGCGAGTATTGCTTGTGATTTCGAGGCTTAAGTAGAGATATATCCTATAACTTTTGAATTGTCATCGTATTCGTATTCGCAATTGCAATCTGTGTGTGTACAACGTTTAAGGTTAAATATTGTTTCCTTTAGATTGTATTTATATTGTGATTATTATGCAATTGGGCAGTTCATAAATTTATCAAAACTTAACATCACATTGCTTCTTCGATTACATTAGAGGTTGGGTTTCCATATGCGTTCGAAAATTCTGTACCTGTACTAAATGGATCGATTATTATGGTTATACGAGTACATATACGAGAGTACGAGTAATGCTTAAAAATGCTCAATGCTCCATGCTCCGTTTGTGCGTATGCGCGGCAATTGTTTGTAGCTAACTATGGGCTGTATTTGTGTATGTATTTATATGCACTATAATTTATATTAAATGTGGTGTGTAGAGTGTGGATTTTGCTGACGAAATGCACTCAATGGAAGTTGGTACGAGTAATACCCTCTATAGTCTAAGGCTAAGTCGAATGCATTGTAAATGCCTCTGTAAATGCATTATGTATATTTATTAGGAAGTGTTTTTCATGTTTGTGTTCATTTCTGAATTGAATATATGTCTATGATGATGTGCTGATGATACGGTGAAAGTCCTTGTGTGTTGCAATTGTATGCGTGTGTGCGTGGCTTTTTATATAATCCTCTCCGGCTGCGGCGGCATTCGATTTACTAAAACTGTTTGGACGATATGCTCGATGGCGGCATATTGAGAATGAAACTTTCCTCATGATATCAGACATTGGGCTTGCGGAAGATCTCATTCGGATGCTGATTGCTGCTAAAGTTCTGTCGCGTCGAGCATTGCTGTTACAGATAGAACAAGGAACAAAGTAACAATTAGATGTGTGGTTTTGTCATGGATATATGTAGGTTTATTGATTTTTGATTGCTTCCAATAGGTGAAAAGATGGGGTGGTCCCTAAGTGATTGCATTTTAATTACATTTCCAATGCATCTCCCACCCCAAGAAGGCAATTATCATGCATTTGGGTCAGACACCACCGACACCACAGGTGGGGTGGTTTGCCGGTTTGCTGGTGTGGTATGCTCGGTGGTGTGTTCGATAATGATAACTTAACTACCTTACACCGTTTTTATTATCCCTTCGCTTTTGTGATTTGACGTCGTTTGGACATGGCCCGAGGGCTATTAAAATAATTGCCACCGAAATCATTTATTATGGCATGTGTCTGCCTCGGACCATAAACCTGTCGCCCCCAGTCCCCACCCATGCGGGGGGTGTCTCATTATCACTTACCGCTTGCTTCTTTTCCCAGGACTTCATGGCCGTCTTGTACTTTTCAAATTCGTGACACCAATCCGAGTAGATTTTCTGATAGTCATTGCTCTTGTTCGGCGGAGTGCATCTGTGCCAAACGGGCAGGGCAGGGGGAAACACACAAAAAAATGAGATTATAATGAGCGCATAATTACGGAAATGCCCTGCTCACCTGTGGGCATCCACTGTGATGTTGTAGCTGCAGAGCAGGGAGCCACCCAAATGGCAGTCGTAGCGTCCGCCATCGGCCTCATTCACCGACACCACAACCAGTCCCCGTTCCGTCGTCTCGATGTACTTTGTGGGCGAGTAATGGATCTCATAGCTGGAAATCGTAGAATTCATTAAGTAGTCCAAACAAAAAATCACAATAAATCGAAAGCCTTACCGTCCCTTGTCCTTGGAGTGATGATACCAGGTCACCTGTTCGTTCTTCAGTACCTCGGGGATTTTGACAAAGCATCCCAGATGCACGCTCTGGCCGTAGGTCACCACAATCTTCTTCTTTAGGACACTCGAGTCGCAAATGTCGCTCGTCTCATTGGCCACATCCTGTGGGGGGATGATGTCAGAGGTCACAATCACATGTCATTTGATTGGAGCCACACGACCACGCGACTCACCTGCAGCAGATCCAGCTCGTAGGGACGGCACGTATTGGCCTCCTTGTCCCAGCCGCAGTACGGATCACGGACACACCGGAAGCAATTGTCGTAACGACGATTGCACATGGCCAAATCGATTTGCTTGATGCGGTGATCGGTGCCGATATAGAGGCTCTTACGTGTCTGACTGATTTCCATCACCTGAATGGCCTCATTGGGGGCCACCTCAAAAATGTCCAGCAGCTTGGAGAGCGACTCCCCGTTCCGGTAATACTGCACGATTTTGTAAATGCGACCCAGATTGGTGCCCACATAGTAAACAATGTATTCCTGGTTGAGTATATCGATTTTAATTCTGCAACAAAGAAATACAAATTTAAAAGGAGTTTTAATCTGGATGATTACTCCCAAGACGCTCCCTTATATATTGCGTGTAAATAATTCACTTTTTAAGCAGCTTATCTACTTATGAGCTTTTCATTTATGAATCCAAGAAGTGACTCCTCTCCTCCAGCAGGATGCATCCTGATGCAGCTAAATTCATTCAATCGTCACTATTAACTGAATTTCTAACATTCTAAAAAGCGCTTTAAACTGGAATCATCCTTGTGGCTTGTGCTGGCAGGAGGTAAACCTACGAAAGTGTTGGCATCTTCCTTTCCTTCACCTAATTGCTAGAACATTTTGCTAATACAATTTAAAAACGAGAAGGAACGTGTGAGTCGCTTCTGGGGACCCGACTCTACTTATACCCGTACTCAGTGTATACATTTGTGAGCATATAAATTTTTAGAATTGAAGAATAAAAAACAAATTTATATTTTACATTTTTTTGCTACATCTGTTATCTACATCTACATATACAATGTATATTTTACATCTAACATGTAGATTATAGATGTACCATTCATATTCTACATCTCCTCAGCTAGGGGTTGCTCGCGCACTGAACGCGGCAGAGTGTGCGAGCGAGAAAGAGATAGAGTAGTGTAGGAGGAGGCGGGGGAACCAACAGAAAATTAATTTCGTCATTCTGGCTATAATTATGATCTGATCTGATTCAGATTCGGCAGTCTGGTAGATATGGGCATTCTCTACAATACTGCGTTTTTAGTTTTATCATATCTTTAAAATTGTGCCTGCCACAGATTTTCGTCCTTTGTGGGGCGGAAGGGGGCGGGGCGAACTTTTTAAATACACTTGTAGCAGTGTGATATCACATGAGTCTGGAAACCAAATTTGGTTGCCCTAGCTCTTATAGTCTCTGAGATCCAGGCGCTCATGAAGACGGACAGACGGACGGACGGACAGACGGACGGACAGACGGACATGGCTATATCGACTCGGCTATTGATGCTGATCAAGAATATATATACTTTATGGGGTCGGAAACGTTTCCTTCTCTGCGTTGCACACATCCACTTTTACCACAAATCTAATATACCCCTTAACTCTTTTTTGAGTACGGGTATAATTAAGACACGTAAAGGAGCTAAATTCTCTCTCAAGCATTTCTTTCAAAGCAATCCAATGTGAATCGTAATTGTGTCAAAAAGTTTATAATCTATAAGATCTGTTAATTGATATTATAATTAATGTTTCAGATTCTAAATTGTTTCATTTCATTTTTATAAATTTGTCTTGAATGGGTGCTCTAATTATTGGAAATTCGTAGTCAATGGGAAATTGAATTCCTAGCAGCTCTCACATTTCTCTGCGACTTATTTTACTCCGAACATCAAACGTTCTGGGGCACATCCCCACTGAAATCTCTGAGGAATATTTCTGGCATTACTCACTTGTCGACGACGAGCTTGGTGAAGACCAAATCCCTTTTATAATAGACAGGATTGTTGTGCTCATGATTTACGGCTTTGTCCATGAGCGGATGGGATCTGATGAAATTCAGTACTGTATCTGGCAGATTTGATGTATCGTTGACGCAAGTACCGGGCCTGGGCTCGGGGACACGTGAATTGAGCACCGGCAGCCATGCGGAATTCGATGAAGATTGCTCCTTGAATTTACCTGTGCGGAAAAAGTGAGCAAACAACAAAAAACAATTGTACAAATACATATAGTGGGATATATACATATATAAATATATATACACACGTATTTTTCGAAAGGAAGGAGGGCCTGGAGGGTAATGCTGCAGTTGGTATTTTGATTTGTACACCAAATGTGCACAAGTCTCCGTAGGGGCGTAATGGTTGCTCAAATATATTTAGGCATTTTCTTTTGATTATGATTCGACGGTGGAGTTGGCAGGCAGATTATCCACAAAGATTGTGTCAGACTGCTAGCTTAAGGCGAATAATACGGAATTTGTGAGACCCGACCGTAAATATTTAAAGATATATAACAATAATAATGGTAATCGAAAGGATTGAATTATAACAAGAAATATTTATCAATAAATTTCATATGTATAAGATCTTTATCTTTTGGTATCATTCTGAAGCTGCATTTTACTCAAATTTCCTCACATCCAATTCATACAAACTTCTCTTAATTTTCAGTCATTATAATATATAACTCTTTGAAAACTTCACATTTTAATTAGCCCTCAAAAATCGCAGTCGCTTCAGCACTTGGTTCAATGTGTTCCATATTGACGTAGGTTATTGGCCAGTGGCAGTACAAGCCCCGTAGTCAGAGAGCAGGCAGAATTGAAAAATTTCAATTAAATACCTGACTTGTGCTCTTTCCATATACTTTACCAAAAATTCAACCCCTTTTCGTTTGCTTTGTTTCCAATTGACAGTTGGTCCTGCAACCTTCCAAAAAGTATTTTTTGTCAATTTTTTCACCTTTGAGGTTTGGTTAACGAATTTTAGCTCCACCGTTTCTCCATTTTAATGAACAATACCTTAAACGGCGACTAATTACTGCGTCTATCTTAAACTAAAAATGCATGCCAAGAAATATTTTTTTTTTCGACTTTTCTTGAGTTTTTAAAGCCAAAATTTTGGGGAAAATACCGCAAAAAAATGAAATTTTAATTTGAAAGCTTAATATCTTCCAGGCGTTAAGCTGCAGATAAAAAGTGTCTGGGTATGATTTATAGTTGCATTGGGCAGCTTTTTAGAACTGCAAAGTTCTATGCAACCAGATGTAAGATACTTAAGTTATTCTAAAAATCTATTTGAGTTGTTTTGGTGAAACGGCTGCAAATTGACCGTTTATCCATAGATTCTAATGAACAATAGCTTAAACGACGCCCACTTAATGCGGCTATCTCAAACCAAAAATGTTGGGCAAGAATTATTTTTTGTTCGACTTTTCCCGAAATTTTAAATCCAAAATTTCGAAAAAAAAAAAAAAAAATTCCCAAAAAATTATGAAATTTGAATTTGAAAGCTTAATATATTTCAGGCGTTAATATGAAGATACAAAAGGTCTGAGTCGGATTTTAAGCTGCATTTGTCAGCTTTTCAGAACTTTACAGTTCTATGCAACCAGATATAAGCTACTTAAGTTACGTCAAAAATAGAAGCACTACCACTGCAAAAAACCAAGAAAAGACATACCAGATTTTTTAAATTCTTTAAAAACAAATGACACCCTAAAAAAAATAATAAAGTAGTAAAAAAAATTTGTAAATCCCGAAATCTATCAGAAAAAGTCATTTTGGTTCACAGCCTAAATTAAAAGTTCAGTTTTGTCGAGTAGTGATATCGATGCGCGAAATCATTGAGCAAGATCGTTGTGTGACATGAGAGATTGCGAAATTGAGGCATGCTTGGGAATTAGTACGACCACCATTTATTTGATTTTTCATGATCACCTCGTGGTAAAAGTGATGTTTTAGCGTTGTGTTTAAGTAGCGGCCTACGTATGCATGTATAATTAAGCAAATAATTTCCTCTGATATTTGTAGATATAAAAAAATTTCGAATGTCAGTTCGTTTTTGCACAGATTACTGAACAGTTCGTTATATAGAAACGATCCTATGCGGGTTAATCCATTCATCTGTTTGCTCGTTGGAGTATGGATAGCATTCAACTTTGGCTTAAATGTAACTATTGAGGAGTCCTTATGTGAAAAGTTATAAGAACTACGTGTGAACATTTCAGGATGCCGTCATCTTCAAGCTTACGAATGTCGTCTGCAAAAGCTACAATAATTCCTGGTTTTTGTTCCATAACTGCCGTTTAAAGGCCGTCAGTCGGAACAAAGTTATCTGCAATGTGAATGGGACGGTGCTACATCCTGCTAACGATGTAACTGTTCGTCTGCGGGCGCTCAAAAGGGCAAGTGGATACAAGCCCTTTTTATACGACGTTCGCATTGATGCCTGTCGGTTTTTTCGAAATCGATCTCCACCTTTGGCCAATTTGGTCTATGGGCTATTTAAAGAATTTACAAACATAAACCACACGTGTCCCTTTGTGGTAAGATACAAGAACATTTTTTTGTTTTTATGTTTAAATACGAGTATTTCTTTAACAGGGACCACAAATTGTCAAGGATTTCTATCTGAAGCCTGAGCTGTTGCGTCTGCCCTTACCGACTGGGGATTACATGATAGCATTTCAGTGGTATTTCGATAAGAAGCTCCAATTCGATACGAATGTGAGTTTTGTGTTCGAAGAGGATCTCATAAATAGAAGTTAAATCAAAAATGGATTGTGCAGAAGATCGAATATGATTATTAATGTAATTTATATACAATCAGTGTTTAACGGAAACCATTAAAGCAATTAAAATCTATCATGTGAAAATGTTCATATATGTTTAGTATAAAATAACACATTGATCTCTTTCGAATGTAATTTTTCCATATTTTTGCAAGACTTTATCAGATTGCAATCAGATCATTATTATAGCCAGAATGAAAAAAGCAAATTGCAGCGTATCTGTCGTTTGACTCACTGAACAGCTTAATTTCGAATAATAATGCAAGAGTAATGATCTTTTGAGTGCATATGCTTATCTTATTTGCAATATGTACATACGTACATTTATGAAAAACGAGAAGGAACGTGTGAGTAGCGTCTGGGGATGCGACTCTACTTATACACGTACTCAGTCAGCATATACATTTTTGAGCATATGATTTTTTAGAATTTTACATTTGAAATATTTTTGCTACATCTGTTAACTACATCTACAATGTATATTTTACATATGACATGTAGATTATAGATGTACCATTTATATTCTACATCTCCTCTGCTAGGGGTTGCCCGCGCACTGAACGCGGCAGAGTGTGCGAGCGAGAAAGAGATAGAGAAGTGTGCCTCATGCAGGAGGGGGCGGGGGAAGCAACTTAAAATGAATTTCGTCATTCTGGCTATAATTATGATACACTTGTAGCAGTGTGATATCACATGAGCCTGGAAACCAAATTTGGTTGTCCTAACTCGTATAGTCTCTGAGATCCAGGCGCTCAACAAGACAGACAGACGGACAGACGGACCGACGGACAGACAGACATGGCTCTATCGACTCGGCTATTGATGCTGATCAAGAATATATATACTTTATGGGGTCGGAAAATTTTCCTTCTCTGCGTTAAACACATCCACTTTTACCACAAATCTAATATACCCCTTAACTCTTTTTTGAGTACGGGTATAATAAGTACTGGGTATTAGAGTGTCGATGTGCCACAACTTCAAACGTTTCAACTGGCTTTTTTTCTTGTTCTCTTAATTTTTTTTGACGCAATTATTGTTCCGTTAGTAGCTTAGGACAACGCCACCTGGTGGTTGCTGTTGGTCATTACAAATTATATACAGTTGTGTTCAATGAAATAGTAGTGCCGCACTTTTTGAGATATTTCTAGTCTTTCAAATTGAACAAGTGATACCTTTATCGAAAGCCTGGAATGTATTCATTTGAAACTCGAAGAAACCCTGTTACATTTGCATTCCATCTTCTTGTTTTTCATGACTTTGACGACTACCCATGAAACCTGCTGTTCAATGAAATAGTAGTGCTTGGTGAAATTAATTTCTAAAAATGAAAAAACACAGCAAATTTGTTTAAAAAAGCCACCATCTGCAAGCTCAATTTAGATATCGAATAATGGAATAAAAAAAAGTTTTGGATATAGCGGTACTTTTGATTTTGGAGCGTTGAAGAAATCATTTCTCGGCCCAGAAGAGGAGACCAAAGAGTTAGACTAAAAACTTAAGGCAGGAGGTATAATGGGATTGAAAACTAAGTTGTATGCACTCTCATTATTGTATTTAACCAAATTAACTATAAGACTATAAGACTATTAGACTGAAAATCTAAAAAATTATGAAAACAATATTATTTCGCTCTGCCATTGATGTGACAGTCTTTAAACGGTTGATTAGTCCCAGAAAGCTCCGCGTTTGGGTCTAAGAGTACATGTGTGCACGACTTCAGTTTCGAAAACACATATGGAACGGCCTGTGTCACAGTGACAAAAATACTTTTGACTGATGATAGTAAAGTTGTATTATATGGTAAGATAGACTCAAAAGAATATGTTTGGCATACAAAGAAATCCGATTACCACTTAAAATCATGAAAAAAAAGTACTTTATAGCCTGGCATTTGAGTATAGTGTGATTTAGAGCGAAAGTGTGTATGTAGGTATACTTTAGAATACATTACATCCAGATAACAGTTGAAAAATTCATGTTAAAAGGATCTTTTAACCGGATAATGACTTGAAACACCCAGAAAAGCTCGCTAGGAATTGATTTTTATCGGAAAAGATCGACATTTTGCCATGGCCAAATGTCCAACTAGATATTAATATCATCAAAATCTTAAGCTGGAATACCAAATACGTTGTTGCAACTGCAAATTCGTCAACCAGAGCAAAGTTTTATCAAGTGGTTCAAAGATTATTGGCTCAAATCCTATTGAGGCTTTGGCAAGAGATTAATGACCCATGTTCGGCCGGTACAAGTTCGCAATGAAAACCAAATTGATTAAAAACTAAAAATGGAGCTCAAGAAACATGAAGAACATGAAATATATGTTTTTATTTGAGTTTTGTTGATTTTTTCAATTTTCTAAAAAAACTACTATTTCATTGAACAGCAGATTTCATGGGTATTTTTCAAAAGTCATGAAAAACAAGAAGATGAAATTCAAATGAAATGGGTTTTTTTCAGGGGTTTATTGATAACACTCTAAGCTTTCCAAAAAGGTTTCATTTGTTCAATTTGGATGACTGGAAGAGTATCAAAAAGGGGTTTGAAAGTCGTGATGTGTGGCACTACTATTTCATTGAACACAACTGTATATATTGGAAGGGGTCCTTGTGAGCGCTGCAATTGAAGATTTAAATCTGCGACGAGCAAAGGTGTCAGCTGTGCCCCGCTTGCCACTAAGCTGTCAGTGGCGGCGCGGTGGGGCCACCTATCTACATGTATGTATATGTGTGGCAATAATCCATTCAAATGGATTTTCTAATGCGATTTATGTTGCGCACACGGCAAAAGGATCCACACGGAGGGGGAACCTGCCACCCGGACTCGAGTCGATTCGACTTCACTGAAATTACAAAACACTCAACGAAGAGGGAAATGGCATCGCAGTCGGAGTTGAGTCAGAGGCAGAGGCAGTGGCAGTGGCAGGGGTGACGGCGGCTACGAGGGACATATGAAACAAATGTGTAGATTGCAAAATAAAATTTGCCAATAAGTTGCATTTGTCGTTTTCCATTTCCATTCTGGAAAGCAATCCCCTTTTGCAGTGGCCGGACAAATGGACAATGGAGAAAATTGCACGTCAATGCAAGGCGAAACGTTGACAGGATCGCCATGGCCAGCTCTCCCCACAGATAAGCAGATTTCCCGCTAACCAAATCCCGATTCCGTTACGAGAGCTTACCATTGAAGGCAGCTTGAATCTCGTTAATGTGAAAACTGCAGACGGCCGATCCAATCAGGCCATTGGTGCTGGTCGTGAAGGTGGCATAGAAGCGGGTCTTGTCCGATGGCAGCTGGTACACCGACTGGATCTCGTTGAAGTAGAATGGGAACTCCCCGGAGATGCTGCAGTTGAGACGGGCCTTCAGATACGTGGCCCAGTTGTGGGCCAGCAGATTCTTGCCACCGACATCCTTCTTGCAGACACGAGCGATGCGCGAGTACACGGCCTTGCCACAGTTGATGTACTCGACGGCCGTTTCCCGGAAGAAGAAATACACGTAGTCGCCAATGTCGAAGGATCCAACAAAATTGGGTTCTATAAAGGTTAGAAAAGAAACGGACAATATGGTAAGAGAAATATTTAGACTTGTGTTTCTTTGCCTGGAAATAACAAATAAGTTCTTAACGAAAAAAAAATGAATGAGCTGTGAGTAAAAACTAGTGATAGAAGATACTTACTGTCCAACCATTTGGAATCGTATTTCAAAGTCCTCTTGAACTTATACTCCAACCGCTTGGCCGATGTATTGTATAGATCTGTGCGGAAGATGACGGTGTCCGCTTTGGTGAACTCCGCGTTGGTGCCCGAGTACTGCAGATAAAGATGGAAGAATGCAACTCTCAATTTGCAGACACGAGTTTTGCGCACTTACCAGCCCCGGCAGACCACCCGGATTACCATTCTCCACATAAATGGCCGTTGAATTGTCCAAGGGATCGTAGGGACACTTGGCAATGCCCAAGCCCACACCAATCACATACTCGGAGCGGGGCAAATGAGTTAAGTTCGACTGAGGGGTTAAATATATAGGTAAATATATATAAATATAAAATAATTGAGATAAAATGTATCTTTTGGCGGCGGCTGTGTGTGGCTGTATCTGTGTTTGCAGTAGATGGCCTTTGGATTAGATGTTTTATCTATGCATGAATAGACGACGCTCCATTCTGTCGGTAGATTGCTCTCAAGGCGCAACTGTTGATTGCCATCTAAAGGCAACTGTCAGAGGCAATACTTTGCCATTCACTCAACGGTTTGGCTTCCACTCTTAGCTCATGAATGGGGAATTGCTGTTGGCTTTTGGCTTCTTCTATCCATCCATCGAGCCATCTACTGCATGTGTGTGTGTGCAACTTACATAGATAACGTAATCCTTGGGATTGTGGGCATTGGTGCCGCACACATAGAGCCTATCGCCCTGCTCCATTGACTGTATGACGCGCACGTGATTTTTGCAATCGAAAACCTGCAAAAAGATATCGATTATAGTACCTCAGAGAAGTATCCGCTATATCTAGCGGACATAGAAGGCAATTTGACAATGTAGTGGGTTTTAGGGTGAGGGAGGGAGGTATTGGGGTGGAGGATTTTCAATTTATTGTGCCGTGGCATCATCTGTTTTGGCACACAATCGCAGCAATGTCAAAATTGTTGCATCCCCCGTGTGCGTGAGTGCAGCGAATTTTGTGGCAAGAACGGAGCGCACAAATTGCAATAGCACGCGTCGCTGCCGAAGCTAAATCAATTGGCAACAATGCAACGCGAATGGGGACACCAGAAGAGGCACCACTGGGAGGCATTAGAGGAGGTGGCACAAGGGGGCCGCCAGCAGCAGCGGCAACAATGGCAAGTGGCATCCCTGCTGAAATTACTGCCACAGGGGCGTATAGAGAGAGGGAGAAAGAGAGAGACCTAGCACAGCAGCTTTATGATGACTTAAGCAGGATCTCAATGTGTGTGTGTGCGTTACTGCTGCTGGCACTGCCACTGCCACGAATAACTCGAAATTGATTTCAAATGAAAGGATTTGCTGTCACATTATAAACGAGTTGCAACAGCAGCAGCAGCCGAAGCAGAGTCCGCCCCCACGCATTGCACAAGTCCATGGAATTTCTCCTTTGGCTTTAAAATAGAAAAATCGAGTTACGGCAAAATATCTTCACACGGGTATGTGATTTCTATAATGCATCTCAATAGTTTTGTTGCTTCAGTGCTTCACAAAAGTGTACAAATTGTCGTTGGGGGATTGGCGACTGCTGTTGGCGATTACTGACCCAATTCGTAGAGGATTGTAGATTGAAATTGATTATTTGTTGAATTGATAACCATATTTAGGGAATGAACTCAATTCGTAATCCGTATTCATAGATATTTTTGCACATTCCACCACATTTATCGTGTACAAATTTCGACACAGTTTTTTTTACGAATCATCAGCGGGGGAGAAGGTCAATCAATCTATTGCTTATGGAACTGTGCTATAAGTTTACTTTATCGCCAGATGAAACTTGAACTATTAAACGCTTCGGTAAGAGACTTTAATGGGGACTCTTAAGTGTCACTAAGCCCATAGCTAAGTAAATGTACATACCTGACTCTTTCCCTTGGATACACAACTGACAACATCATCGCGTGTGGGCTCCAGGTTGATCACATCGCGCTGTAATTAGAGGCATTAAAATACAGATATAATACTCGTTTGTACATGTAAATAATCAAAAAGTTCTAGAGCAACCGAAGTGTAGTTCAATCGGCAGACATTAGCCATTAGTTAAGAGCTCACGTGCAATCAATTCAAAAATTCAATTTCCCCACCAAATGAATGAAAAATAAATGTACATACTCGTATATTGCAAAGTGTGTGGCAGACAGGGGGGCTGGCTGTGCCTTTGCCATACATGTGGCATAAACTACAACTAGCAGCAGTCCGTGGCACCTTCAGAAATGCTTTCAACTAAATTTATTTATAAATCACGTAATGTTACCCCCCACAGCACACACTCACACGAAATATTTTCACGCACAAGCCTCCTAGGGCTAACCGTCAGAGCATCCTGCAAACCAAGCAGCCACCCATTCACCCAAGGAACCACCACCCACCCACCTCAGAGGCAGGCAGTCACAACAGAGCGTTCATATAAAACCAAAATCATGTATTATTTAGTTGAATTTGCATTTGGCGCATAAAGCAGGAGCAGAGCAGAGCAGCGTTGGGGCAGAAGTAGCAGCAGCAGCAACAGCACCAGTGGATGGGCAGGAGGAACAGAATGGCGGCACAGGTGCAGGAGCAGTGGAGGTGGGCCTGTGAAGCCTGAGATGAAGTCTGAAGCAGCAACAGGAGAGCCCTCGCGTATAGGCCAACAAAAAAAAAAGAAAAGAAAACCAAATGATGCCCATGGCGAGGGGTATTCGCACTTAACCGCATAAAATATATTGACGTATCCGCATGGATGGGGAAGATCCTTTGCCTGCCTCCTGTAAGAATATATAACCTCTTAGAGTTTTACGATGCCGAAATGGAGAATCCAGAATGGAGGTGGGGGTGGGGAGCGAGCGGTATACCAGTCAGGTGTGTCTTGTCTCTGGCTCATAAAACAAACTTTTGTAAGTCATAAATTCATGAACAGCCCGCAAAACATACACACAATGTACATATGAACGCAGGGGCGCACATCGCACTTCCTGTAATCGAATTGCCACCGGAAATGTTGTGGCAAGTTTCGTGGCACACACAATTTCTCCCGCTCTCTCGCTCTCTCTCTGATTTTGATCTGATCTCCGGGCAACGCATAAACCTGTGTGGAAACCTGGGAATACACCAGCGACAGAGGGAGCACATAATGCCATGGACAAGAGTGCATATTAAATATGTTTTTTAGTCCCTTTTTTCTGGGCGGCCTTTATGTTGGTTCAACTAAGAGAAACATGGTTGTTGTGTGCTGTGGCGGCTGTCGTCGTCGCTCGGGGAATCGAAGATTTGTGGGGATGTTCTCGTCGTTCCCTCTTTTAGTCGTCGTTTGAAGTGCGCCTAAAAGGCTGCTAAGCCTGTGCATTGTGTTGACAACGTTTAGATGTGACGCTTTATGGCCACAAAAGGCTGCAGCAAGGCAGCTTAGCGGCCATTTGGAAACTATGGAAATACACACAGATACACTCCTCTCAGAGAGGCACACACACACCCACACAGACAGTTACAGGGATTGAGTAGAGTGGCGCATAATGAATTTTTAACAAGAGACGCCGCAGAGGCACAGAGAGCCGCCAAAACCCCAAAGTTGTTGTTGTTGTTTTGCCTAAAAGCTTGCCCCGATTCTGGGGGCTTGCCACCCGCTCCCAACTGTCACAATAGATTTGTGGCTTGACCCCAGCCACCGGCTGGCCACCTTTGGGAGAAACATCAACCCCACCCACTCCCGCATGGTGCTGCTCTAGGATTATCATATTTAATGTATATTTTACTCCGATTATGCATCCGCAAAAGAAAACAAATAATGTTTAGCATTTAGCTTCTGTACTTACATCACAGTAGGATGAGGAGATATTCTGCAAGTTCAAACGGAATACGCGATCCCTGGAAAAGACAAAAGAATTAACCACAACAAAAAACGAGAAAAGTTAAAAGGAAAAATTGTTAGTTGCTAACAATATGTTATAGATTATGTTTCCAGCTCTAACGGGAGTACAGTGCGTTTCAATGATGTACTTGCAAAATTTCTCAATAAGTTGAAAGAACTTTAAGACAAATATTATATAATATAATATAATATAATATAATATAATATAATATAATATAAAATAATATAATATAATATATAATCGATAAATATAGCTTTATCGATATATCGATACGACAGCTTTAAATTCAACCATAAAACGCACTGTAGTAATATTTTTCAGGAATTTTAATTGCTGCTTCTAGTCAAATACTTACATGGCTCCCACATATAGCGAATCCCGATCCTCGTTCATATGGAATGTGCGATAATACAGTCGGCCGCATGTGAACTCCCGCACATGATCTGAAATAGAGCAAAAATCAGAGAGAGTGAGACAGTTAGAACGAAGAAAATTGGAAAACATTTCCGTTAAGTAAATTCAATATTTGCAAAAGAAATTTTGCTTAAGTGAAACGACAACAGACAGCACACAGAGTGGAGAGGCCCTTGGTAGCACGGTCTGGAGATAGTGTCAACAAAGTTTTTCATTCCGGGAAAAATACTCAAGGCAGGACCGGAGAGAGAGGGTCAGCACTGTGTGGACAGGACCACAGACAAAACATGGCCAGAGAGTCGCAGATACTTGGCACTTCCATAGATATCCCATTTCAATCAAATGACATTTTTGGATAACATTTTCTTGTGTTTATTTAGATTCAAGTTTTTCCGCAAAGCAAAGCGGAAAATAAGAAAAGCATGAAGCCAGTACTCGTTCCCCTATCCGAAAAAGAAAAACCCATTAATTATGAGTATTGTACGAGTATTATGTTAATTTCAATGACGTCGCTATGGCTGGACGGGAGGGCAGGGGCAGGATGTGTGTGTGCGTGTGTGTCCAAAATGCTGAACAAACAATTATTTAATTAAACTAATTTATATTTCTCATCCGCCCCGTCCACCCATCGATTGGCTGTCACTCATCGGTGCTCTGAGATAAATCTCTTAAGCAATTAATTTCTGCTCATGAGATGATGAGATGAAATGTCCTTGGGTAAAGTGTCAAATGTCTAAGAAAGGAATATGGATGACCCCCTCGACAAACCATACACCCATCACACATTCCACCCCGCCGGACAATGGCCAAAAGTTTGACAGAGAGATCACAAATGCGCAGGACCTCCTCCGAACCCCGACAACAGTCATCCGATTTATGCACTCATGCTCCCTCCTCTGCTCAACAATGGAATATGTAAATACCGAAAGGAAAGCCACCCAACCAGTCCGCAGGCATGGCAAGTGGGTGGGCAAACCCGGGAAACAGAACTGTAGCTATTTTTGATTTCTGATTTCCCTGTGAATATTTTTGTGTGCGGCATAAACAGAGGAAAAGGGGAAGGAAAGCCATAGGCCAGGGGACAGGACAGGGAACAACTACAATAGAAATACAGTCCACGGAACATGTCCTGTCCCCCCCACCACTCACCCGTGCGTGTATATGCCATGTTTGTGCATGGATTCGTATAGAATGTCCATGTCCTTGCCAAACAGGAAGTCGACTTGTGTACGCTTGAAATGCTTTTGTACATATTTTTATTGTGCTCGTACTGGAAATTCCTGTCGAACTTTTCCCTTTCCTTCTCGCTGGTTTTTCCTTCATTTTTGCCAAAGTTTGCGCAGATTTTCATACCACATGAATATTTAAAGGAAATTTCTTTAGGAATAAAACACACACATACACACACAAACAAAATAGCATCATAAATTATATGGAATATCCCCGTTGGAATATACTTGTGGCGGCGGGCAGCCACCAAATAATTGCAAGCAATACAGAAATTGGTAATCCACAAGTCAATTCGTAATGTTCCATGGGAAATGGTTTCAATCTCTGCCTCTCTGTCCCAGCGAACAGAAAGCCTTTGGTTTATGGAGTCGTAGGGACAGGGCCAAAGGCCACTACCAATTGTCATCGGCAGCCAGTAAAAACATATTGCCACAATTTCATGACTGGATTAAGCCCATAAAAATATGCTAAATATTAACATAAAATTGATGGCCCAGAGGATATGCTTCTCTGGTTATTTTATGTGTCAGACGATTGGCGAAAAGGGATATCGCACATGGAGAGAGGGTTGTTCAGAGTCAAAGATTACTTCCGGTATTCAATTTGCTTAACTCTTAAACGTTCAAAGTATACTTTCACTATAAACATTGGTTGGAGGTCTTTTTTAAATGAAACCAATGAAGGAATGTGCATAGTATCTACCATACTCGTTTCGGTTTACACATCTATTAGACAAATAAATAACACACAATGGATAGCATAGATTCTGCCGGAATCTGGCCTCTCCATCTAGATATTTATATACCAATTAATGGTTTTCCATTGATTCTGACACTGTTTGGAAGTAACGCGATGTTGCGTGGGACAAAGTGCTAGCAAAAATTAAATTTTGGTACCTTGGACCTGTTCGTTGTCCCCAATGAGGGCTTACGGGCTTGCATTGTTCCTACTCCTGCTTAAAGGAACATTTTTCCTTATATTTGCACGTATATATATTTTTTCTCCAATTGTAAATTTCTAAATGTCTACTCAAACCTCCTCACAAAAAAAAGAAAGTGCCTGTTAAAATCCTTTCAAAATTTCCCATTTACTCTTCAAAGTCTTGAACTTTATTTGGTTTTAATCCAGAGTCCAATCAAAATCAAATTGCATTTACGAGCTGCCTTTGAGAATAAAGCCAGCAGAAGAAAAAAAAAAAACAAGAAAAAAAGAAACGCCAAATTTTATATTCGATTTTTTTTTTGTTTGGCAATTTTCTTTATTTTTGTTGTTGTTGGGAGGGGTCGAGTGCTTATGCGTATAAGCATTTATGACTCTCAAACCTCGAGACGATGCTCCGTATCCTCATATGTACATATATGTCAATAATTTTTATGCTCTTCATAAATATGCGTTTTACGAGCAGCCTTCACGCTCCTTGCCTCCCCCCGTCAGCCACCCACGTGGCAGAAGAACCGCGGGGGCAAATGTCGTTAAATCAATTTCTTCAGGAGAGAAAATGACATTTTCTCAAAAAAATCAAATGGAGAGACGGAGAGGCAGCAGCGGGAGCGGCTTACACCGAATTGCAATGAACATATTGTAAATTTAATGTCCTGCCACCCACTCATACCATTGGGTAGACTGTGCCTCGGGGGGCACACACATGCACAGATATGAGCCAGGACACCCTGTCAGTTGCAGGTACAGAACCCTGGCCCTGGTCCTGGCCTGACATTATTCACCTTTGAAATGTCACCAGAAACTTGGACCCCAAATGATGACAGCATCTCAAGGGTTGCCTCCCGTTTACCGCTTCATTTACATACATCCAAACATACATATGTACATATGTGTGGCATCAAATGAGGTAAGTCATGATATAAGGAGAGCTGAAGGTGTGTAAATGTGGCATCAAATGAGGCTAGGCATCAACTGAGTAAGTGGCAATAAACCTTTAAATTTCCTTCTCTTAATTAGCATTTTAACAAAATATGTCTAGAAATTGTAGAAGCATAAGCAGAGTGTCGTAGAAAGCAAATATAAAAGGAAATCATTTAATTCAATATCAGAAAATATCTCCAAGAACTTCTGCAAGTATTAATTTATTGTATTTAATTTTTCCAATGTTGAGCAGATAAATCTCCTGAATTATCTGTAAATGTTGCCAGTGCACTTCTCTGTTAAATATTTGTTTTTGGGAAATAAATCAAGTGTAGGCTCCTGCTGTGGGTTTCCTGTATATTCCAAGAATTTCCCTGCTTTTGCTTTGGAATTTCCCTTCTTGCTAATTATAAGAACTTGTGGTTTTCCGTTCTTTGCCCCTTTCCGCACAGACAGCACACAACGTGCAACACCATCTAAGCACTCCAAAAGCCTGTACGTCTAGACGTCTACACCTGTGCCCCAAGCTTCTCTGTCGCACCATGGAAGAGGCAAAAGCTCACCCAAAAGTGGATGCCATTTCATTTGCACAACACAACAATTCACCCCCACTCGAGGGGTGGTTCGGGGGTAGTCTCCTTCCGATTCTCTGCGTATGTGTGTATTTAATTGAAGCGCATATGCACGGTAAATATACTTATTGTCCTCACTGTACTCTGACTGCCCCCCAGGCTTTGGCTTTGGCTTTAATTTTCACTGCAGTGCCAAGCGGAGGAGCCTCCAGTTGGTGTTGCAAAATATTTTCAACTCAATTTAGTTCACTTTATTGCAGCAGCAGCCGCAGCAGCAGCAGTAGTGGCATGGCTCTGTGGCAGTGGCTGTGGCAAGAGTTCATTTTGTGTTGCAAAATGGTAAAAATGATACAAAAACGAGAAGGAACGTGTGAGTCGCTTCTGGGGACGCGACTCTACTTATACCCGTACTCAGTCGGTATACATTTTTGAGGATATGATTTTTTAGAATTTTAGAATTAAAAAAAAAATTTTACATTTTACATTTTTTTGCTACATCTGTTATCTACATCTACATCTACAATGTATATTCTACATCTAAAATGTAGATTATAGATGTACCATTTATATTCTGCATCTCCTCCGCTAGGGGTTGCTAGCGCACTGAACGCGGCAGAGTGTGCGGCAGAGTGTGCGTTTCTCTTGCAGGAGGAGGCGGGAGAAGCAACTGAAAATTAATTTCTTAATTCTGGCTATAATTATGATCCGATCTGATTCAGATTCGGCAGTCTGGTAGATATGGGCATTCTCTACGATACTGCGTTTTTAGTTTTATCGTATCTTTAAAAATGTGCCTGCCACAGATTTTCGTCCTTTGTGGGGGCGGAAGGGGGCGGGGCGAAATTTTGAAATACACTTGTAGCAGTGTGATATCACATGAGTCTGGAAACCAAATTTGGTTGCCCTAGCTCCTATAGTCTCTGAGATCCAGGCGTCAAACAAGACGGACAGACGGACAGACGGTCAGACGGACAGACGGACAGACAGACATGGCTCTATCGACTCGGCTATTGATGCTGATCAAGAATATATATACTTTATGGGGTCGGAAAATTTTCCTTCTCTGTGTTACACACATCCACTTTTACCACAAATCTAATATACCCCTTAACTCTTTTTTGAGTACGGGTATAAAAAATAACTAAAATAACACGGCACGAGCAGCGCACTGCACTCGTAAAAAAGCATCAAAAGAGCAGTCAAAACAGCACTAGACAGGACATAAGAGGACCAAAACCAGCAGCAAGAGGTGGAGCATGCCCCTGGACAGTGCCCCAAACAAAATGCGGATGCGGTAAATGTTTCACTTTTGAGTGTTTCGAGAGGTGTGTGTGTGTGTGTGCGTTTTGTGTGTGTGCATGGCGGTGCAGAGTGCTGCAGAGTGGGTTTTAGTGCAGCTCCATTTGATGATCCGCTTCATGTATGAGTGTGGTGCAATAGTAGCTCCCATTTTCATACCCCAAAAAAAGTCGTTGCACCAGAGATGATACTTTAATGAAAGATACTTGCACCACATAGTAAACGGGGCTTTATTTATATTTCCCATAGAAGCAGTAAGACGGTGAAATCGATTGAGAAGCAGTGAAAAATGACATCGTCATGCACACGACATGTTTTTACTTTTTGGTTGCTATTCTCGGGTCTTTGCTTGTGCGTCTCGAGTCGAGCATCATGTGGAAGAGATAACAGCGATAGACTTGTGCCCACTTGTGCAGATCTAAAGGGTACACAAAAATATACGTTCCGTTTGGTAGCCATTTTTGTGGCAAGTTAAATATTCTGTGGCCACTGTTACACTGCAACTGCTACAACATTTTGTAGGTGCAAGTATGTGGCTGTGCTATATTGTGTAGTTAAGCGTCGGAAGTTAGCATATGGAGTATGCAAATTATGGTCTTTAGAATTAAGTTAAGACTTAAGTCAATTAAGGACACACACACACACAAACGCAAAGACTGAAGACTGTGGCAGACAGAGGTTGCACGAAAACTTAATTCAATTTCACCTTAAAATGGATGGCATAAATGAAAATTAGCATTAGTTGCGTTTGTTTGTGTCAATTTTGGATGGTGATTAAATTAGACGCAAAATGACAAAATCTGTCGCATAACTGCATTTACAGTTGATTGATTGCATTCTGCCACACCAACAAACACACACGCAGTGGTTGCCTGTTAATTGCTTTTGCAATACTCTCTCTCCCTCCTCACTCTCTCTCTCTCTATCGGTTTCCTCTAGACTCTAGAGCTTCCTCAACACACAGAATCAAGCGATAAGTTGGACTTCCTCTTCGTTAATCAGCAGAAAAACGGAGGAGCAACCCCGGGACTCCGGGTTCTCTTATCGAATCGAATGTTATATAACTTGTATTTGCAAGTGTTCTTGTTGCAACATTCGGAGAGAAGATTGCGGCGGCAAGTAGTGGACAAAGTCGGGCAAAAGTTGCATGCAGCTTTGAGGAGGAAAAGTCCGATGTGGAACGTGATTTTCTTTCCGTTTGATGCTCAACTAAAACTTGGAAGGAGAGTCGACTCTTTAAACATACTTTTAATGATGTTGCCACCTGCCACCTGGCACTGGTTTTCTCTCACTCTCTATCTCTCTGTGCCACTGACACAGCAGCGTTATTAAGCCACACCCCCATCCATGGAGAGGTGTCGACAGGCCATTGCATTGCAACGAAATTCAATTTCGTTTCCATTGTGATAAGAGCTGCGCTAACATGATTTGGGTGGGCCTCCAGGCACAGTTTTCACAGTTTCCAGGGCCTCAAGGGCCGGGATTGAAAGCAGGGTAAATTCCAGGACCAGGACGATGATTCTACATAACAGCAAACGGGTGGGACTTAATGCAGGAGTAAATCTGTGGCACACAAACTGGGAAACAGCTATTGACATGGGCTGCATGATGATGAAAAGTCCGTAATGTAAGTGAGAGGAGAGGAAGTAATTGGCCCCCCAATACGCCATTTCAATTATCGCTTTACTCATTTCGCTTGTGGGTCAGTCGTCCAGTGCGAGACTGCGACAGTTTGACATACCCAGCAAATGACAGCCACGCTGCTGGACTGTGCTTTAAAAAAATAATTTTACTCGTAACTTACTCAACTACTGTACAGTTTGAAAAGTAGTTGTCCATTCTGTGATGCATTTATACATAAAAAGATAATACAATTTACGTTTGTTTTTTAATATAGAAAATTTAAATTTATATGTCGATATAACCACAGAAATCGCTTCAAAGAAGATCACACAGTGTACAGTTTTATAGAGTTAGCACACTTTAGAATTATTTAGTTTTACAAGCATCGAAACTGCATTACTCCTTACTCATAATTTAGCACATTATTTAGTTAATTTAACCTTGAATAGAAGTGAGTTTAGACTCTAAACTTTAGAGTTAATGTAATACCATCTCGGCGTCAGTTCATCTAAAACTGTGTTCCGTTCGTTCCGCTTCTCTTTGACGTTCCTGTAGGAACTACAGTTGGACAAGCATTTGTACATCAACCTTGTTTTGTCTACCTGCCGATCCGGGCGAGTCCATTCTTGGACTGTCCCTCATAATGAAGTCATTCACACATCATTCCAACAGCAGGCGGGCAAAGAAATGAGATGAAGAAACGAGATAACAATCAGAAAGAAGCGGGAATCACATCGGAACAGAAGAACGAGAGAAGAAGCAGATACAGACAATGCCATATAAAAATAGAACAAAGCGAAAGAGTGGGAAGAGGAGTGGCCGCAAAAAAAACATCTGTCAAACCGCTGACTCAACAAATGAAGTGCTGAGAGAGAGAGAGAGCGAGAGCCCAATACCATTCCCTCTCTCTCTCTCCGCTGCACCAAAGAGAGACATAAATTTCGTATTCATTCCCCAAAAGAGGAAATGCAATTAATTTATTTTAAATCAATAAAATAAACGCTTTTTTCATGCACATTTCTTTTTGGTGGATAAACAAAATATAAATTTACCAAATCTACTGGGGAATTTATGGTTGACATTTTAGAGTTTATTCTTGTTGCTGTGTGTGTGTTTTGTGGTTTTGGATGGCATTTAATTTATAGTTGCTTGAGGATCGTCGCTTCAGGGGGATATGGGGAAGTAAGTGCATCTGGTGCAGTCCTTTGCTTTAATTTGCACTATGCTGGTCCCTCTCCAACACATTCCAATCGATCTTTATTCCTCCTATACACACACACGCACATCCTTGCTATGGTATTCTTGAAAAGTATGCGCAAAACAACAGTTTGAACGCTTCTCTAATCGCCTCACGTTTCCTTTGGGGCAAGTGCTTAGCTATTGAGTTTACAGTGCAACATGCGGCCAAGGACCAAAGTTGTTGTCGGCACGTGAAGTTTTATGCTGCACTTATACACTGCCTCCAGAAGGAGCAGCAGCAAAGGAGTGGCAGGGGCAGGAGGGAGTAGCCATTCCTGACCAGCATTCAGAAACGTGAACTATTAGAAAATGTTTACGGGTCTATGGTCCGATGTTCATGCAACACAACACAAGGACTTGCTTGCCACACAAAATGGGATTTAAATATTTTATACAACATTTTATCTCTCTCTATCTTCTGTCCGCCCTTTAAGCCTTTCCCCACAATGTTAGGATTTTTTTTTTGTATGCGCAAGTTTCACTCTTAACGGCAAAATTTCATTAAAATTGTAGTACACGATCTATGGGCGGGTGTCACACTGTTCTATGTTTCTATTTTTCTCTCTCTGTCTCTCTCTCATAGACACTGGACCGACGGTACACACAGCAGCGTTATAAAGCCTCGCGCCTCATCATCGTTAAGCTATGAGAGGTGTCGACTCGCCATTGCAGTGAAAATCAATTTCGCATCAAACTTTTAATTTTGAAAAGTGTCGCTGACATGATTTGGGTGGCACAGTTTCGCAGCTCGCGTGGTCTCGCATGATACGCAGTGCTGCACACTACAGCAAAGAGGTTGGGCTCAATGAAGGAGCAACCAGGGAGGCACAAAGTAAAATGGCCTTTATTTTGTACTGCCTGCATAATGACTGATCCCCTACACCTTTAGCTCTACTACAAAGAAAATCACTCAGCCACTCTATCAATTTTGTTGATTCACAGCTCCAAACAAAGATAAATGTCTATGTCTCGCCATCTTCCTTCCCCTCTTAAAGCCTTTTCCCATATTTCATGATTCTTTTGTTTTATGCGGAATTCATTGAACTCTGGGTAGAACTTTTCAATCAAAACAACGTCAAAATGATGAATTATTTTTGCCAAAAGATAATTAAGCAAAAACAAACATGTTTCACCCTCAGAACATGGCATAAGAAAATACCAAAAACAATAGACAGAAGACAAGAGAACAGCTTCAGATTTCTCATGGCTGAAATTTGAATAAATTTAATGACTTAATGACTCAATAAACTGGTCAAGCACCAATCCAGAGAAGACCAAAGCATGTGGCTAGGCTGGCAAATTTTGACTTTAAAATTATTAATATTCATTTGGCTGAGAGCACTAAGGAGTCTATCATATATCATTCAGGGACTTATCTGTGCGGGATTATGGGGATGCATATGTGCTTAAAATATGATTACATTATTGGTATTTGTTTAAATGCGAAATATGCATATCAATAGCCACCACTCGCAATTTTACAACCATTCGAATAATATTCAACACCGAATGCATTAATATGCAAATTATGAGTAATACGGCTGCAAGCCAACAACAAAAGGGACAAAAAAGCTGTAGTTGCATTCGTATTCGAATCGAATCAAAGAGAACTACAATAAATAACAAAAATACAAAGAACAGGCGAGAGAATATTATGGCAAATAAATTACAAATTGTTTTTGCCTCAGAAATTGAAAAATAATATTTGTCGCTGTTCAGAAAAAAACGCCATATCTGTACATGCATTGAATGCTTTATTTTTTGATGGTTTCGGTATCTTCTTTTTTTTATAGCCCCTCCGACAATACCCACAGAACTCTCTGTACTTTAGGCTTTGGCATGATGTTTGTAACTCCCAGAGGGAGTTCTACCTCATTTATTATTAAAGATAATCTGAAAAAACTTTAGTTTTACTTTATGCTCTTCTATTGAGCATCAGGTGATGGGTATCTGTACTTCGGTGCGAAATACGAAATGGTATTGAAATGGGGATCGGATTTTTACCTCTGTTGTGCTTCCCATGGCCGTTCGGCTGATCATTGCCGGCGCAGCAGGGACGCTCGTAGTAGAAATTCCAGGTGTTCTCGTAGTCGGCGGCCGTCTCGCTCACACTGCTGGTCAGTAGTGCCGCCAGCAGTGGGGTCAGAAGAAGGAGTGGCAGCATGGCTTGGCTCCCTCCACAGAAAACCTCAATTGGGGATTATTGGGTGGTGAGGACGGGACAGCAAGGGCCTGGACACTGCTTGTTGATTTTACCGTTAGTGCACAGAAGAGCAGCCGAAAAAAGCGACTCTCGTTTTTATGCGAATAACTGTTAACGCACTTAGGTTGTATTATTTTTACACACTTTTGCGGCAATTTCGATTAAATTGGTTTCACTGCCGTTGCGGGCAGCAATAGCGCGGGGATCGCAAATGGATTTTAAAACGAATTTCTGGTTGCCATGCTTCCCGGGGGCTGTGGGCGGATGATAGGGTACGAATTTCGTTTGGATTAATTATGTATACATTGCACTCTCACACATGCAAGTAATGCATTTTTACAGTTTGTCGCGCAGCGTGTGTGTGTATTCAATTTTCAATTCGATTCGACAATTGATCGAATATGTTCGATGAGGCTCAATCGAAACAGCAACAGAAACAGGTTTATGCCCACGCAGGGGAAAAGGAGAAAGAAAACTCCCAACAGAAAAACGAGAGAGAATTCTTTAACTCGCGCTTCTTTTACGATATGTGGGAGCGGGAGAGCGATACAAGAAACACCAGAGTGAAACGGTAAACAAGAGCCACGACGAGACAATAGTTTAATAATAAAATTGCAATAAAAGCATTGTTCCACTTTGTTCTGCACAAACTTTGTTCAATTAATGATTAATCTGCCAATATTACTCCACGCATTGTTTTGCGAGAGAGGAGAGACTCAGTGCAGGTCAGATTTGCATTCACTTGCACTCGCACTCGCACGCACACAAACACAGAGAAGTACCATCGCCTATTTATTCATGTGTAACGCAATGTTAAATAGCACCAAAAACGCCAGAGATACACACTTGAGTTTCGTTTGCAGCTATTTGAATTGAATATTGAACACACAAATGCACACCACCTAAGCCATTGAGAACACTTGAATTTTTATTAACAAACTAAGTACCGTGCACGAGAATTCGATTTCAATGTAACAAAAAAACAGCGGAAATAAAACAAAAGAAGACGACGCGGTAAACCAGCACTTTAACAGTGGTTTGTTGCTTCGTTTGTAGCAAATCGCAGCGAACCAACGCAGTCATGTTAAGCGAGATCAGTGTTATCCAAAACGCAGCCGTGAGAAATGCGATAGGGCGAAATATAAAACACTAACGCGTTCTAGAGTCGATCGAATGAATTTATCGGTCGTTTGTGAGTGCAAAACCCGTTAGTTATCTGGTGGCGTCGTTGTTTTCAATTTTACCGCAAACTCGTGCAGAAAATGTGATTCTGATTAATTTTGCCCAGCCGACGGCTTTTGTTGTTGACAATTTTGGAAATAGTCAAACATTTGCTTAGCTAAGCAAGGCTCACATCACAGGTAAGTGCACAGACAGACGAGAAATTCGTTCCCCAGGGCGGCAATTAAACCCAGTTTGACTGTCCTGGGTGCACTTGGGACTTGGGTGTTGTTTGTTGCAGACACTGACAACGTCGTCTGCTTCCGTGTCTTGTCTGCGCTTGTGGCAGAATATAATACCAAAATATTTAATTAAAAAGCAAGTCGGTTATGTTTCCATTCGAAATGTGCCTCTCTTCTTTCGTGCCTTTCAACCTCTCTGCCCCGCTCTCACACACAGTCGGGATATTTGCAATTGTCAATGGCTGTTGGAGAAGGGGGTGGGGCGGAAAGGCAGGTCGGGATCTTGTGTGCGAAACCTGTGTTTCGTCTCTTCTTGCCATTTTCTGTTGTCTGTCTCTAGCCTCCTCTCTCTCTCTCACTCTTTCTCCCTTTCTCTTACTGTGTTTGTCTGCTAATGAGTTTTCACAGTAGCCCCCCCCCTCGACAACGGCACTCTACAGAATCCAAGCACTTGCAGCGTGTTTGTTTCTCGTTCCATGATACTGTTGCAAATTTTGACACATGTTGAGCACACACACACTCGCTTCGACTCTGCCGAATTTTCGCCTTCCAAGGTATATCAAATGGAAGGTAACCCATAAAGGGTTTTGCCACACTCTATTCCTTGATCTGTTTGTGTCATAGGCAATATTTTTTATTGTTGTTGTGGGTGCTTTGAAACCTTGCTGCGTATCAGTCGGACTGCCTTACCTTCCAAAAAAATAAACCTTGGCGCACACACTCACTCGCCCACATGATCTCGTTGTTATTGTTGTTTTTGCTTTTGTAGATGCTTTGATGTTTTCGTTTCCTTTTCTTTTTTTTTTGGGTGGTATAGCCTTTCAAGTGCAGAATCAGCAGCAGCAGCAACAGCAACGTTGTCATTGTCGTTTGTTTTCGAAAACGTTTCTTTCACACAATGTCAACTTTCAACAAAGGACTTTAATTAAGTCCTTAATGACAGCTTAATTTAGCGCACTTTGCCCAACGCGTATGCTTTGACACGTACACAAACAATGGCACAACACACACACACGCACACAGACACAACCACGAATATAAAAAAGCACCCCCCTCTAACGACAGACATTGTGTTGTTAGTTGTGTTTAGTTTTTCATGCTCTTCGACTTACGCCCTTCCACACCGCTACATTACGGAGCATACTTTGAGCTTTCTGAGAGAGAGGGAACAAAAAATGGTATGTTAAATATCAGGCAGGGAAGTCCAGGAGCGCGTTATAGACATTGGTGAGTGCAGCACAAACTGTCAAACCTTTTATTTTAGATACCTTGTTGAGAAAGGGAGAGAGAGAGAGAGTGTCGTAAAGCGTGGGAAAATCCAGAAAAGAGTCCTTAAATAGCATTTTCATTATGCCAAATAAAACATGAAAACTTGTTTAACCGCAAACATTGTTGTTATTGTCCTTTTGGCCCTGTCAGCAGCCAGCAGTCGGCCAACAGCCAAACAACCCAACAACTCTCCATGCATTATATAGAAAAAGTTGGACAAATAACCAGCACAAACAACAACTACAACTACAGCTATGGCACAGGAGGCAGGGGCGGGAAAAAGGCAAAAAGCGATAAAAACCATTTGTTGTCCTGTTCTTTGGCCTGTTAGCCTGTTGTTGTGTTCGTTCGCTTTTGTTATGTGCAAGTTGGCTTGCTCAAGTTACTTCCACAAAGATTTCAATGCACTTTTCTCCTGCCACCGCCCAACCAACTAGTTCGTAGGGACAGGAAAGCCCAACGAAAGGCAAGAACCAGTGCCACTGACCAACAACAAGAGGGATTTGACTTCTGGAAACTGTCAGTGCAAGCAAATGGCACTAAATATTAAGTTTGCCGTTGAAACTTGACCAACAAAAAAACGAACAAATATAAGTAAACTGTCGCCCAGGCAACATAGCACCGAACTGGATGGATAGCCTAGTCTCAGGAGTCGAAGGATTTGATACCCTTGGAGACACATATGTATATAGAGTCCGGATAAATCTCCTTCTCTACGTTCCGAAAATCTGCTTAAGTGTATAATATACTCTGGTAGGGTAGGGCATACAATCTAGGACCGAAAACTTGGCCGGCCAGAACTAATGAAACCTTTTTTACAAGTGCAACAAATATGGTGTGTGTGTGTGTGTATTGTGGCAAAAAGTTTTTGCCCTCTTGGCTCTCGACCACAGAATTTCTCATGAGTTTGGGGCCTGTGGCAGCGGCGGCGACTCCACTTGTTTCAAGTTCAATTAATTTTAAGTGCGGCACCAATTGTGTGTTGCACATTGCTGCTCCTGTGTTCCTGTGTTCCTGGGCTCCTTGCTCCATTGTTTTGTTTGCATTTTTGTTCTAAATACAACTTTTGCCTGACATGCAACGTTAGCGCCTGTGTTTATGCCATAAATAATGCAACATATTTTGCATAATGACAAGCTCTGGCAAAAACCACAAAAGCAGTGTAATAATTGCATGTATTTACATTGCATACTAGATGCGTGAGTCAGTGTGGGGTTAAGTATTGAATAGGAAACGAAACTGTAGTTAAAGCATAGGCCTTGAAGATCCTCAAAGTCAAAGTGCGACTACACGGCATGCAGTGAATCTGGAAGATCGGCCTCATGCATGAATGACAGAGATTTTTGGTGTGCTGTGGCGTCGGGACACGACGCCTGTCACAGCAACCAGCTTAAGAAACAATGCGATAACAACAAAAGTCTCAAGAAAAACGCCAACACACACAACTGTATGCCGTAGATAAGCAAATCTTGTCTAGCCAGAAAAATAAAGGGGGGGTCAGAAAGAGAGAGAGAGAGAGACCTGAGGACAGACATCCGACTAGTCAGGAAGTCGTCGTCCTCGTCCTCGTCGTTGTTGTCGGGTTGGGGTTGGCAGAGCATCAAACGTCTAACTCGTCTGCAAACAAAACTTGAGTACAGTTGACTCTTTTCCTCCACTTTCCCCTGCTCTTCCCCACCCCACTCTCTGTCTAGCTTCCATCTGTGTGCGGAGCATAATTAAAAAAGCATTTTCGAGGGGAATACCAACTACTTTCGGATTTATATTGTGTCACTCAATGGGACCGACCGGCGACTGCCACTGCCACGGCGACTGCGACTCTGAAAATGCAAATGCAAATGCGAATGCAGCAGACGGTGTAAAATTCGTTGCATTTGCAATTTAGAAGAAACAAAGCGGAACACGAACGCGAAATCGTTCACAGCAGAAACCTTTTGAATGCATGCAACAGACTAGAAGCAGAAGTGCAGCGGCCGCCCAAAAATTTAAATGCTTTAAAGTGTTAAACACACCCACTGAATCCTTTGCCACACACAGCAATGTCACTAGCAGTTCGGGCAGTGCGAAAATGTATCCACAATAAGAATGCTCAATTGCCTCGACTCTGTGAGTACCTTTCAAAACTAAAAAAATATTAATTCAAAATTAGAGGCAAAACAGATGGAAATTTAATTTGAATATTGGTAGAAAAATAAGTGAATAAAGTCTATTTATCTGTGGATAATTTTCAATAATTTGTGGGTCTGGATAGACCTCCCCTTATACACAATATACCCTGTTAATTATTAGAGTGCCAGTATACGTAGAGCTGAACAGAACAAAAAAATACGATTAATTTTATCATTTAGCTACGGCGGGGACCGGGACCACAGCAAAGCTCTCGGTTCTGATGGGTCCAGCAACCGCAGAGAAAGCCGCATGTCATCAGAGGAAAAACCTGGACTAAAAACTTTTGCCCGTGCAACATTTTCTCTTGCTGCTCCCAACATTCAACATTCTCTCCCTCTGGCCCCACTCCTCGACGCCTTCTCTTTGTTAACATCAGAAACAGAACCGAAACCCACAACGAATAACAGACACATACGTTTTTCAGAGAGGAGAGGAATTCGCTTTTGGGGTGTCCTACTGGTGCTGCTGTTGGTCCTTGTTCTACGCACCGAAGGCATAAATCAGGGAAACGAAGAAGAATTTTTAATTCCAACTGTCAAAGTCTCGACATCAGAAAAGCTGAGGCCTGTCGATGAGGCCCACAGTTGCACGTAGAACGTTGCACGTTGAACGGTTGCAACATGCTGAGGCACACAGTTATGTTATGTGTGGCAGAGATGTACAATCTATAGATGGATGGGTTTATTCCGTTGATTGCCTCTTGTTTGTCACGGATTTGAGGAATTCTCTGGAGCAGCAACCGAAACAGGAGCCCTGGCCTCCTTGTCAACAGTTGGGATAATTGAATTTTGCAAAAGCTTCAACTGCAGCATGCAGCATACAGGGTACTGCATACAGCGTGCAGCATGCAACATCAAGGGAAACAGCAAAGGCAACGGCAACTACTGGAAAATGTCAGATTTAATAATTTATCAGTGTCGCAAGTTTATTGAAATAGATTTCCGCTCTTGCGAGACATTTGCATTTCCTGTTTCCGTTATGTCATTGTGGCATGGTTCCTGCTGCTATGCTGTCGTTGAGCTGCTGCTGCTGCTGATGTTGCATGTTGTATGGTTGCATTTATGCAAATATATATTGCAGCATGCATACTCAAGTTTATTACATTTTCCAAATCATACTATGGGGGCATGCATGGCCACTGGCCACTGTGCCCCTAATTGATTGTGCAGTATTCTGTCTTCCAGTTCTGTCTCTCTCTCTCTCTCTATCTCTCACTCTTCATTTATGTAATTCCCGTTTCATTATGTCAGATTTCAGCAAAAGTTAAACATTTCTCGAGAGTTGAATTTAGTTTTGAGATATTTGCATATTTGAGATGCTCTTGAAAGGATAACCATTGACCATTGTCTGTGCTGCCAATGCCCATGCCCCCTTCCGCCAGTTTGCATTTCCATTCCCATGCCCCCTTCCGCCAATTTCCCATTCCATTCCCATGCCCATGCCCCATTCCTCTCATTAGCAGAAGAGGCGAAAGTCTGAACATTATGAAATGACTTTGTTTTCGGTGGAGAAGAGGCTATGTTCCTTTCAGACTTTCAGGGTATTATTAATTGCACAAACACAAATACGAAGTGCAAACACAGATTCCTCCGTCTTGAATCGAAAGTCGCAGACGCAGGAGCAGACGCAGCAGCAGCAGCGACTGTTATTGTTACTTCGGTCTGATTGTTCCTTTGTACAAACAATGGATTGCTCCCTTTGTTGCCCATCATTAAGTAAGTAGGCTTACTAAGTTGCAACAGAGAGTTGTAGGGAGACCAGGTTTCTGAATCTTTGTTCCAAATTAAGCGCATTAAAATTTGTTCGATATGGCTGGAGAGCAGACTAATGATGAAAAAAACAACAAGCAGTTTATTGCAGTTCAACAGCAGATATAAAGTAGAATTAACATGAAACAAAAATATTGATTAGCTTACTGCACTTGCAGCTGCCTGTTGCAATACACAACATACGAGTATGGACTGATTGACAACAGCAGAAATAAGAAAAGCATTAATGAAAATATTATTTTCCAGCATTTTCAACTGTTTGCTTCATCCGACTTTACTGCTTGACAACAGGAGAATCGAGTGTAAAACGGGGAAAGGAACTGCTTGCTCTCGATAGTCAAGTGCAAATAAGCAGTAGATGGGGTTGGGTTGCATGTTAAGTATTATCAATTGACAGTCACCTGAATTACAATCACATAGATTGCTGGGACAACAAAAAGTGCAGAAAACCTGCTGTTGAAAACGTAACGAAGCAGTGGAGGGCACGGAGAGATGAAGAAGGGCACTCTGCGCTGGACTATTGGCCACTTGACGTTTACGTTAACCAGAAGCTCTTCTTTGCCATGCCCCAATGCATCCTACGGAAGTACATTTGTATGTACATCCATGCATCCTTCATATAATTTGAACGATTTCAGCTTCAGTTTTCAAGTTTTTCAGTTGAAGTTGGAGCTGAAATTGGAATTGCCACTTGGGAGTGTATATCCACATGCCACATGCCACATGCAATTGACGTGCTAAGTAACTGTGTGTATCTCCTCTGGGCAACCCCTGCTTCGCTTTCCCGTGTACGTGTCTCTGGCTCATTTGCCTTTTGCCCAGCTCTCTTTTCGCTTTTTGCGCTACTCTAATTCTGCAATGCTCTGCATCCGCACATCTTTCTCTGCCTCTAGGAGTATCTTCTAATGCTTCTGCCACCCCATGTGGTATGTGTCTCCGTCTCCTCTAACGTTGCTGTGTCTCAGCCGAATAGACATACAGATGTATCTCCTAGTATGTGTGTGTGTGTGTGTGTGTGCGAGTGTTGTTTGCTCTGGTGTTGATTCCCAAAAGTATTTTGTATGTTCTGTTCTATTGTTGTTGCCTGAGCTTCTTGCCCAACAATTTCCATCAAACTGTCTGGATGGGTCTCCTCACTTACTCCTCTTGAACTGTATGCCTGCTCTTTATTTCTGTTTATTTGCTGTATTTGCTGCCAGGACATGACTGAAAAGTTTTCCCCCAGAGCTACCGAGAGAGGGAGAGAGAGAGTGCAGTCTTGTTTTGGAGCTTAGCACAGGATACAGTTGGATCTTAGGTCCCCTTTAAGACCCACTTTATCCCACTATGGATAATTATAAGTCAAAATCCATAATAATTATCATACCATGTGCTAAAGCCCGCAAGGCATTTTCCCTAAAGTTCAAATTGAAATCCATTCCAGGGCAAAAGGGGAATTGGAGGGGTTCCTTTGAAGTGCCACAGGAACAGGAACAGGAACTGTGAAATACTTGTCCAAAAGTTGGTGTTTCTTGTTTCTACGGGAAATTTTCATCTGCCTCGAGGCATTACACAAATGACTCATTAAATCTTTTTTTATTTTTTTATGTTTGACGAATTTTTGCAGAAAAACACTTTGGCTCTATGCAAACGCGCGCGACGCTATCAATTTATTTCCCTACACGGGACAGATGTCACGGACAATTTGCAGGACTGTGGCTATGGTCTGAGTAGGTGGGGGCAGGCGCAGAAGCATGAGCAGGAGCAGCAGTCGTGGTTATGGTCCAGGGGACTCCTCTCCGTGCCATAATAAAACGCTCACTAACACAATTAAACGGTCTTCGCTGGGGGTAAAAAGTGAATGTTAAGCAAACATGACAAGGCTTTTAAGCCACAGCTCCTGCAACAGTTCCTGCTTCTGTGTTCCCTGCTCCTCCTCCCTGGGTGGTCCATGGGGTTGACTAACATTCTGTTCTCTGTGGCGGGAAAGCGGAGGGTAAAACTGGTGCACTTACTGTCACTTTTCGTATGCAAAGCGCTCTACGTCTGGCCTTAATTTAATAACATGTAACATTTTGCCAGGATCACAGCCCCATTGGGCTACAAAGTGCCCAATTAGAGGAGTCTGCAATGAAATGGGTAACCTCTCTATATATGTATGCGTCTTTCACTCTTTCATGGGGATTTTTTTACAGTCACTGCATTTTGCAATAAATATCCCAAAATTGCAATTGCCAAACACAAACACATACATGCGCATGCACATACATGGTTTCAAACCGATTTGGCAAGCATTTTTTGGCTTTTGCGGAAGTTTGGCGAAAAATCGTTGACAAGCGACAAAACACTTGACAGCGTCAGCAGAGTACCCCCCAAAAAAGGAGTAACAGAGAGAGAGCGAGAGAGAGAGAGAGAGAAAAAGAGAGAAAAAGGGTGTAAGAGCAGGAAGAGAAAACGATTGAACAGGGAGAAAAGCATTAGAAAATAGCAGAAACAAAACAAAAAATTCTACAAAATAAAATCACAGCTTGGATCAACAGCAGAAAACAAAAACCAAAGAAACTTTGGGCTGATCGAACAGCACATACCCTAGAAAGCACAAACCCTACAATTTCAAAAGATACAACTTTTAGTAGAACAAATTCAACTAAATTTTGGAAACTAAAAAGAATCTATAATGTCTTCAACAAAGTTTTTTAGATTTAAACTTTATTTATTTATTTTATTTATATTTACATTTTACGCATCTGTATAAATCGATATTTGGACTTACTCGTCAACTTATTTGTAGACTAACAATTAATATCTTTAATTGAATATAATTATTTTGCTTTATCTGCAAGATAAGACTTATTTAAACATTGAGTAAGAAGCCCTTTCTCTTTCACAAATCCTCAAAACAAATGTACTCCATTCGCCAGGGTATGGAACACGTTTGAAATTTTGTGTGCCGCAAGCAAACCTGAGTGCAAAAAAAAGGGAAAGAAAAATAGAAGGTGGACGCCAAAAGAAAACAAACCAAAAATGTGTAAATGTGCAATCAAATGAAAGAAAACCAATAATCGAAAAATGCCAATGCAGCGTACAGCACACACACACACACACTGAGAGATGGTGTAGCGAGGGGGTAAATTGTTGTAGAAGGAGGAGAGATAAAAGGTGGAAGCTGGGGAATTATTGGCTCCGTTGCAGAAGCAGTGCCGTGTGCTTTGGAGGGTGTGGATTGTGGGAAGGCAAGTAAAATGCACTAAATAAAACATGAAATTGCAAGAGAAAAAAAAAAAAAAGAAAGAATGAAAATTCGAATATGTGAGAGGCACATGGATGTCAGGTGTCTCATGCCCAACCCCCTCCCTCGCTCCGTACATATCGCTTCAGCTCTAAAGAATTTAAGGCTATAAATTGTTGTCGCACTGAAAGTATAGGAATAGACAGAGCAACAAAAAAAGGCAATAGTCGAGTGCCTCGACAGTGGGATACCCAGTATACCCACTTTACTATATTCGATTGCTGTTCCTAATAACAGACTCCGAGATTTACATGATATATCCTCGCCCACTACGAGTGCAGGGTACAAGGAGAGAGTATTCGCAGACTCTAAAGACGACATGGTTGCGGCTGCGGCTGCGTCTGCGTCTGCCTCCTCGGGGAATAATTGTGCACAAACAATAAATCAACTTGAGGAGCGGAAAATGGCAAACAAAAGGATTTTTTCAATTTGCGAACCAAAACACACACAAAATAAATGATAATGGCTCTAAGCGAGAACTATTGTTGTGCGGGGCGGTGGTAAAGAGGTGGGCGGATGGGATGGTGCGGGACGGGATATAACCGCAAGCCGGAAGTCGGTAGTCGGAAGCTGGAAGCCAAAATGTCAAAATGCAAAATATTAATCATCATTATTTCAATCAACATTTATTAACATGGACTTTGCATTAGCACATAATGTATTTCTGACCTTTTGTCAACCCCCAAAAACAGCAGTGAAGTGCTGTGGAGAGGCTGTCGCATCCTTTGGTCCTTTTACAAGAGAATACATATAAAGGGAAACCACATTGTCAATACTGCTGCTGCTGCTGCTGCTCCTGCTGCCTGCCTGCCTGCCACAAGGGTCAAAGCCAAGGCTGTGTCGAGAGTCCCAGTGTCAGGAGAGGCCATGACCAATGCCGTTTGTCTTTTCACAGAGTCTGTTTCTGAGGAAGGGAATGCGATGGATATGTCCCCTGCCACTGTGTGTGTCTGTGTCTCTCCTTTGTCATTTGAGCAGAGCTCCAACCCCTAAAAAGAGCCCCAACCCAAACGTTTGGCCCTCCTTTTGGAGTCATTTCAAACTCGATTTCAGTCATTTGTCTTTTGTCATATTAATAATTCCCTTTTATTATTGCCAACATGATAATAAGCTGCCTGCTACGGGCACTCATTTTCCCCATCTCTCTCTCTCTCTCTATCTCTCTCTGAAAATCGTAATCATCGCAAACATTTTCCATTATCCCCTCGTCACATTCCCCATTGCCCATTCTCTTTTTCACAGGACCACGCAAAAGGTGCGCTCACCTTTTTTGCGTTCTCCTCATTAATAATAATATAAGGGAACATGGTGCAAAGGCGGCGGGTGGGGACGGGACGGACCACATTGGTTGTCTCATTCTCTCAGGCGTTGCGTCGCGGTACCCTTCATCGTTCAAGTGCCGTTGCATTGTCCATCCATCCACTAAAACAAAGCTCTCTCTTACTCTCTCTCTCACTGTTCCCTTTTCAGATTGCTCTCTTTTAGTCATTAATTTTCATTTGTTTTGGTTTTATTTTCAAGAGTATTTTTTTTACGAAAATCATCTTGAGTCCTCCTCGGCGTCAAATTGACCCCCCTTTTGTAATAGATCATTAATAAACAACGAATAAAAAAATACCACAAAATGCCGAGAGCGGGAGCGGGGGCAAGTAATATTAATGCAGTCAAGTGAGTTATTCACTAATTTGATAGATAACCGCAAGAGTTGTCGGCCCAAAAGAAGACGAGGAGTGCTTACACTCTTATAACATGTTGCATAAAGAAAGCGCTCCACAAAGAAAGTTTTGATGAAAACTTTTCGTTGGAGCGAAGAGTGTGGAGTGCAGTGGAGTGTGTGGCAGGCAGCACTTGAGAGGATGTCATCCTCAGAAAGTTTGCGAGTGTGTGTGGGCTTTGATTCGATTAGCTCTCGAGTGCTCTCTACACTTACACTACACTACACCACACCACACGGACAATGTTGTTTTCATTCAAATCAAAGCCACGAACCAAGAAACCACAAAATATTATCAAGTGCCTGTGGGAGACGAGGGCAAAGAATGGTTTCTCTAACTTGATTTGCAATTATTATTGTTTAACAAGAAGCATAAGCCGACACTTATCCCCACCCACACACACTCACACACACACACACACACTTGATCCTGCGGCTGCTGCTGCTGTTCTTTATACAAAACGAAGCCCTACCGCTCGAACAATTCTGAATCAAAGATACACAGATACAGATATGCAGATACACACTCGCATTGCCATGCGTGTGTAAGCTTTAGAAGCAAAGAAATTTTCAAATATTTGAGACAATCCCAGACAATTGTTGCTTTTACTGGAAGGGGGACCCAGCGCAAGAAGGGAGGGGCCCATAAATCCAATGACAGAGCCTGCATCCAGCATCATGGCTGCTGGAGCCCAGGACCAATGTCATCTTATTTTAGGCAAATGATAAATTGACAAATTTATTTGGGTCACAGCCAGGGCACATTCATCATCATTTGCAGGAGATTTTCCATCCATCGGGCCACAGGGAAAATTGAAAATTTTACTTTTTATATCCAGCAGTTTTTAGGGGTATCCTCGATTGCCAAGGATATTTGTAACAGGCAGATGGAAGGAACATAAGAGAACACCCAAAATATGCTCTGAGTGCTGACTCTTTTTCGCTTCCGTTGTGGCCCTGCAGTGGGACAGTAATGTCTTCTGTTTTACCATCATTATGTGTGTGTTTTTGTAATTCCAGGTACTTCGAAAGTCGCAAGATATGGTAATACTAATGCTACTGCTGATGCTGCTGCTGCTGTTGTTGTCTACTTATAATGGAGTGGCTTTCTGGCCAACTGACGGACAGTTTTGGCCAAAATGCTAATGCAGTTATAATGAGCTTTAAGCCAATTGGATTGGATGTCCATGATTTGGGTTGAATTCGGAGGCAGATCCTAAAATGTGGCTTGAAGTCTCATTCGGACATTTGCATAATTAAAATTGATGTTCCTTACTGGCAGGTAGTCAGGATGTCTCTGCCTTCGAGGACCATCCTGGCCATTGTTTATTTACAATCCGTGCAACTAGTTCGCTGATTGAGTTGCCATCCCAGCATTGAGGAGCGCATAAATTTGCATTATTGATTGCGACATACTCTCTGTGTTCTGTGTGTTCTGTTTATTCTGTATGTGTGTGTGTGTGTGTGTATGCAACGTTCTTCGTGTTGCGATTTCTTTCTGCATAATGCAGCAGAAAAACAAATCTTTAATCAGGTGTGCAGAACGGGGACTAGAAATATACCCTTTAGAAACTTACCTGGCGATAGCTCCTCGGTCATGGCACATATCTGTCGAGTGGGGAGTGCCAGCAGGAGGCAGGCACCCAGCAGCAGGCATTCGGCAAACATTTCGATCGAGAATTGTATGAACACTTTTGGCAGTGAGTGTGGAGAGGAGACGGCAGTGAATTGGCAGTGATTGGCCCTCAGTTCTGAAATGAAACATAAAATGAAATTAATAATGTACTTTTTATTAAGCTCCAAGTCTCTAGTGCAAAACTCTAGCCTCTGGCTGCCGCATTGGGGATATATTGTGCGCAATTTGCCAGCGGAATCATTAAGATTTGCCAGCCATCGACGGGCCTCGGCTCTGACGCACATTATTCACTGGGCGGCAGCGCCGCAAAGTATGCAACGTCATGCGGTATGGTGAAGGATCTCCGCGAGGGCGAGTGCTCCGCCACCGATGGCCTGACGGCCTCTGATGGGTGCTCTGTCGAATGCGGCGGGGGTCGGGAAGAGGTGGCACATTGAGCCACACGTCAAACACATTCATCACGAGTGCCAGAGTGACAGATGGTAAATGCGCGCCAGCCTACAGCCTCGTTTGTTCATGGCCTCTGGCCTACAGCCCAGCCGCCTGTCCTGTCCTGCTCCCTGGTCCAGTTTTTACGCCGGTTTTGCCCCACCCTGTTTTCCTCTCCTGTCATATGGCGCAAAGGACAAAAAGGACAAATGGAAATTTTTCCAATTATTGCAGACAGCAACAGCAGCGGCAGCAACATCATCGTCCTGCAGTCCTGCAGAAGCGCAAAAAGGAACATTCAACGCTTTAAAGTGTGACAATTCTCATATTTCATTCATGCTCTCAGGTCTCAATGCCTCCAATGCCCCATGCCGCATGCCGCATGCCTCAGATTCTGATTTATCAATAACTAATTGCAGAATTTTGAGTGACGCGTCGCTCGAGCGACCTCGTCGCCAGTTGATCAAAAACCCATTCTGTCAGCATCACATGGCCACGAATCCAATATAACTGTGAAAATACATGTGCATACATATGTATGCCACATACATACACACACGATACACTTAGAGTATATTCGGAAAGTAGTGCAGTATGTGGGATAGGTAGGATGGAGGGTCAGAGGTGGTCACATCTGTGGATGACATGATTTTGGCATTAAAATGAAAGTCATATTTCGGGCTGGGCGGCTCCTCTTTTCTTTTCTTTTTGATTATTTTTGATACATTTTATTTTTGTTTTGGACTGACAGCAGCTGTTGAATAATTACATACACATGCGATGCAGGGTGTACGGTGCCTGGCATAGCCATAAGACTCGTTTTGGGGAATCATAGGAGATGAATATTTATCCAGAAATTATCCAGGATATATCCTCTTCAAACATTCTTGAAAATATTTATGAATTTATGTTATTGAATATTGATTCTGTTAATGGATTATCATTATTTTGATCAAATAATGAATAATAAAGGATATTAAAAAAGATATTCAGACTTTGCTAGTGTTAAGGCCATTTACATACATATATGCACGAAACGCACTGTATAATGGTCGCCATATGGCAGCATATGAACCAAGAAACGGGGCTCGCTGCTGCTGGCTCCCATCAACACTTTCAATTTCAAAAGGAAACTTTTGGGATCCACGCCACAAGCACTGAAGGGTGCAGGAGTTGCTTGTGCGTGTGTGTGTGTACTGTGAAGGAAGGATTGTGAGCGTGAATGGGCTGAGGGTCCTTGCTTTACGAGGTCCTGTTAACCGCGCGGGTATTTACACTAAGTCTAATGAAATGTTTAACAAGCACTTTGCTCTGCGCAAATCCCAATGACCCATAATATTAGCATAAAATCACTTGGCAAAGCCAAAAAGGGAGAAGAACCTACCGCGCTGCCACCCCCAGTGCTGCCCGGTGCCACCCTATGCCGCCCCATACCCTTCCCCATGCCACCTCTCCCATTCGCTTCATAAATAAGTAGTTTTAGGTGTGTGTGTGTGTGAGTGTGGTGGGGCATGGTGCTACTTGCTAGTCCGCTTGCGTGGCAAGACACGGCCCAATGCGGCGTTGGGGCCTCGGAACGGGAAAATTTTCATTTAAATTGCACACTTTAAAAGTTGCTCCTCCAAAAGGGGTTGCTGCTGCTGCTGCTTCTGCTGCTGCTGCAGAGTGGGGGCCAAAAGGCTTAACAAAGCGGCCAATCCAAGTCCCTGGCCTATGGCCTATGGCTATGCGATGGGTATGTATGTACATACATATCTACGTACATACGTATATATTCGATGGCATTACGCTGCATATAAATTTTTATGTTGGTCCAATGTTTTATTTGTTTCTGGGCGCCACACCGCGCCGCGCCGCGCCGCTCCTTTTACTGTTCCGCCTCTGCGCGCAACCAAAAATAAATTACATTAAAATTCTAAGCCATCAACCAGCAACAGCAGCTTTGGAAATTTATTTTTCCACATTATCCGCAACAACCTCTATTTATTTGCAAGGGATGCGAGTGGTTACCCATCTGGTTTCTATCCGGCAGCGAAGTTATACAACCAACATTCGAGTCAATTAGTAGATTTGCACAATTTAGTTTTGTGGTCTGAGGGAATTTTGATGAGTTTCACGACGCTATACCCCAACAGTGAGGCTTAGCGCCGGTAATACGTGTAGTTGCTGTGGCAGCTGCTCGAATGTTGATCTCTAATTTGTTTGAACATTGTTGGGGTTTATTTTCGATGCCAAATTTGTAGAGTTTGCTCCTAGATTTATGGAATTTGATTTACGTAGTATTATTTTAATGAGATTTTGAACCATTTTAAATTAGGTTTTAATTTTTAATAACATTTAATGGCCACTCATACATTTTTTGGTATAATTGATTCTTATATAGGCAATGTTTATTTTCGCTTTGCCAAAATAAATATACGAGTATTTTATGCATCTTAAGATAGTTTTACATATTTTATATGTTCTGTAAATTTTCCATCTACATCTTTATTTTTCTCTAAACTGCTATGCAAGTTTAATTCAAGTCCGAGGGCTTGCCACATGACACATCTTGCACAGGTATTCCTTTGACTTTTCCAATGCCTTAGGATTTCATACACAGAGTCACATGTTTGTATACAGCCATGCAAACACACGCACACACACACACAGCGCAGTCACACACAGCCTCATATCCTGCATTAAACGCTACAGAAATCCTCCACAAATGCAACCATTATCCCATTTTGGTGTAACTTACCTAAAATTGAATCAGTTTTGGCTTACGGATGAAGAATGTTCAGTTAACGATTAAATTATTGTTAAGTTTTTAGTTTGCATGAAGCGAAAAAAATGTAAACACAGATACAAACACACGCGCACTCCACTCACGGGGGACACCACACACACAAACACACTTCGCAGGACTCTGCTGCGGAATTGCTATTGCGCCTCCTCCATAGCCCGAAGCCCACTCACAAACAGTGTCCACACATGTTCCTTTTTATGCCTAATTGTTGAAATTGCACTTAAATTTATAACGAATTTATGTTGCAAAAAAACAAAAATACACGAAAAATGTACAGATGCACAAAAAATTACTGACAGACAGACGAAGGCGCGCTCTGCTCTCTCTCTTACTCTAGCGCTCTCTCTCGCCCAGTGTTCCATTTCATTCATTTACGCTCTCTCCCTGCGTTCCATTGCCGTGTGTGTCCTTTGAAATCAACATCTGGCAGCACAAATGTGGAGGAGAGCAACGCAAGAGGGTCGACGGGAGCTGTCAAAGTGACAGCTGTAGCGTTGCCACTGCGCAGAAGCAGGACTGTGTTTTGCCTCATTTCGTTTCCATTTCGTTTCGTTGTGCCAGCAGCCTGGAACCTGGGACTTTTGGCAAGGGTTGCTTTCAAGGCTCTCTCCTCTTACGCTCATTCCCATCCCCTCCCCTATTTCTGCTCTTTGCCACTCATTGTTGCGCGTGAGAGAGGGGGGAGAGCAACAGCGACAATTACCTGGAGAATTGGCATTAGCCCATTTTCGTTGCGTTATAAATTGCGTTTGTCACTTTGCGAACATTTACTGGCTTCTCTCCTGACTCCTTGCTCTTGACTGTGGATGATGCTCCCGCACCCCTTACGCCTGCTGCTGCGTGTGATTTTACATTTCCCTTCGATTCGTACCTCCGTATTCCAAGGATCCCCATTCTAGCAATTACATTTAACTTTCGTGCGTCTGCTGGCATGGAATTGATTTTCGATTTTATTGTCAGTTAGATGATGATGCTGCCTTGAAGCTCTGATTTAATTGAAACTGCATGAATATGCAATTTGGCAGGCTATAAGTTGAAGGATGCTTTGCTTCGTGCCTGTCACCTTTTCCCCCCCAACTCACTCACATAGTTGGCTCCCTCTATTCGAGCTACATTTTCCCCCTATCACTCCCCTTTTGATCATTCAAAAAGTATCACACATCAGATATATAAAAATATATATATATATACAAATATCCTCCACAAATTATATTTTATATTAAGAATAAACCAAATAGAGATGGTAATTTGGAAGCAGTTTGTAAACTGCATTAAGAAGGGCACCGGCCAGAAAAAAGGCGGAGGAGGCAAGAATAAGGTCCCGACACCGAAACTGATGAATATGTCGGATATACTGCAGCGAGTGCCGCCCAATCAGCTGCCACAGTTCCAGATGTTCAAGAAAAGAAATGAAGAGTACCGAGCGTAAGATATATATATACCCAGAGATCCATAGATGCCATATAGTATACGTAATGCTGAATCCCACAGGCGCGTGGGCAAGTATCCCGACTCCATGCCGAAAATCGACTGGGAGTACTATCGCAAGAATGTGCGGCCAGAGTTCGTCAGTTGGGTGACACAATTCGAGCAGAAATACGATAAGCTTGATACCCTGTTCGTGAATCGGCACGTGATGATGAGCAGTCGGCGATACTTCGAGGAGGTCAACAAGGAGGCGGAGGATATGCAGCGGGAGATCTGTGAGTACAAGGAGGAGTCGGACAAGCGCATCAAGGTGCTCAACGAACAGCTGGACATCCTGAAGGCCATGATGCCCTACGAGCAGATGACCATGGAGGAGTTCTGCCATCATCGGCCACATTTGGCCCCCGATTTCATAAACAAGCCCACATTCTGGCCGCACACACCCGAGGAGCAGATGCCAGGACCCTCTGACCCAACGGCCATGCATCCGGAAGAGCCAGCAGAGCCGCCAAAGCCACCGTCCAAGCCACCTGCTGCACCGCCCACTGCTGCGGCAGCCACAGATGCCAAACCGAAGGAGGCCAAGAAAGCCGCAGAATCAAGTGCACCCCCAAAGAAGGAAGAACCTTCAAAGGCGGTTGAGGAAATGACAGAGAAAGGCGCGGAGATGGCCAAAGAGTTGGCAATCAAGGCGCAACAGTTTCTCACTTTCGCCATGGCGAAGATCTCACAGATGGTGAAACAGGTGCAGGGAGCGGCAGCGTCCGCCAGAGCTGCCAAAGCGGCAGCGAAGGCCAAACCGATACCAACAGAAGTCACAGCGAAGCCATCAGAAGGATCAGCATTGGCCAAATCCAAAGCAAAATCCAAATCAGAGGACGAAGACGATGATCACTACCATCGTCGGGAGCACTCGCCGAATATTTGCACACAGACCATTATCCGGGGCGATGCATCGCATATGAATCCCGATGTGAAGGCAAAGCATACGCATCTCAGCATCGATGGGGATGACGATGAGGATGATTTGCCAGAGCAAAAGCGGAAGAGGGGCACGGAAATGGAATGCAAACGCAAGAACAAGGAAAAACAGGCTGAGAACGACGACGATGACGACGACAATGATATCCCATGCAAGTACCAGAAAAAACGAGAGATTTCCGAATGTGAAGCTTACTGTCAGGCGCGGGACAAAGAGGAATCCCCGGAAAAGGACTGCGCGGAGCAGCAGAAATGTGCGGCTGAGGAATCGGACAACGAGTGTGAAATGGAATCATCGAAAAAGAAGGAAAAAAAGTTACAATTTGAAGATGCAAGCAATGCTGATTTTTCCGTTTCAATTTCCACCTGTGAGCCGGTTCAGAAAAGCGCAGAAATCGACAAAAAAGGGACAAGGGATCCATGCAAACCCCAGGAAAAGGCCTACCTAAGCCAGATGCCGGAAGGCGGAAACTCAAGCCAAGGCATGTGGATGGGCCAGAAAGGCATTGAGATAATGAGCTCCGATCAGCATCCAAAGGAGCCCAAGGAACCACCGAATATTGGGGCTACGGATGCTTCCGTCAAACAGAAGAGTAATTGGTACAAAGATACAAAGGAATTGGAGACAGAAGAGCCTAAAGACATAGGAGCGGAAGCTAAAGCCGGAGATGCAGTTGCGCCTGTCGATCCAAAAGAAGCGCAGGAATCTCCAATCACTGTCTATCCGCGAATGGAGATTGCAGCAAAAGCAAAGAAATCCAAGCCAGAACCACCGCCAGTGGCGGTCGAAAAGGAAACCACACATGACATGGCCCAACGGGTCTTCGACATGGCCACAGATGCCGCCTCAATGCTCAGCGAAGCCACCATCTCCGTAGAGGAGGCCAAGAAGTTGAAGAGTCATCGCGTCGAGACCCTGGAGGCCGCCTATCGATCCGCCCACAAGCAGGCCACTCGGGCCCTGGCCGAGGCCTTCAAGGCCGTGGAAGCGGCCAAAAAGTTGGCCAAGAGATCTCGCAGCTCAAGCGAATCGCAGTTCCGGGATCACGATGCCCAGGCGATGGCCGAGAAGCATACACTGCTGGCCAAGATGTTGGTCAATCGTGCGGTGGCCCTAAAGAAGGAAATCGCCAAGGTTCTCGAGAAACTGAAGCCCCAAGAGTGATCCCAGTCTCCCTCCAATCAAGAGTTTATTCCACAGTTTAAGCAATGTTTTGTTTTTTCTTTCGATGTTTAGTTTCAATTAAATTTTCTGCAGCATTTCCCTTTCGTTTCGTTTGTGGCTCAAATGCTAATTTTCATCACCATTTTGCTGACCAAAAGCTTCAGATACGAAACGCTTTTTCTGGCGGCTGTTGAAAACTTTTCTATTTCGAATTAGCCAACAAAATGTGCTCCTGTGTGCGTGTGTGCCGTTTTCCTGTGTGTGTGTGTGTGTGTAGCATTCGTAGATTGCATAATTATGCAAATTTGTGTTGTTCTTGCACCCTCCACATGTTGCAGAGCAACAGGGTATATTGGGATGTTGGTATTAAATATTTTAAATTTTATTTTCGTTCTCTTCACTAGAATAATAAATGAAGATTGAACAGCAATGACAAAAACTGCGAAGTGGCGGCCAAGTCTTCACAAGGTACCGTGTAATAACATAAATAAGATGAAAAGATTTCCCTTTATCTCTCTCTATAATATTGAACAAGAGTCGATGTTAATTTTGCCCACAAAAAAGCAAGGGGTAAGCCGGCAGTCGAGACGCTTAAAAACATAAAGCATTTCGTTTCGTTTCTCTTTTTGGTCTTTGGATTTCAAAGTAGCGATGCGAAAAGTGCTGCCTACTTTTTCCGTCGCAGTTTTCGCAATCAACTCACATTTGCATAATTAGTGTATGCGTGTGCTTCGTGTGTGTTGGTGTGTAGGTGCGTGCTTAATACCCGTTTGATAGTTTGTTATAAGCTTTAAGCCTTGTAATCATTCCTTTTGTTCACCGAAAATTGAAAATCCCCGCTAATGTGCAGACATTGTAAATATTTTCGACTAAAATCCGGCTTGGCTTTTATTTATGTGTATTCATTTATATATTTGTAAACTTTAGCAGCCATATAAATTCAATTTGAAAGCCCCTCTCAGGCTTTGCGGGCTGTGGTGGGTTCGGGGGTGCCGCAGCGTCCTTTTGTCTGCTGCTGGCGCTGGCCGTGGCCCTGGCCGTGGCCCTTTGTGGAGCTTTTCATTGTGCAAGTGTATACAAACACCTTATCGCTTAATCGATTACGTAGGTGACAAAAGCATTTTGTTCAAACGCAAGGAGGCTACAGCCTGCCAAGGGTCTAATGTACCCTTTGGGGACACCTTTTCACAGCGTAATTTGCATATTTATTTGGAATTTGAAACTGATTTCAGGCCCTCGAACGCGGCGGCAGTCGATTAAGCTTGAAAGGATTATTCATGAGCTACAAAGTGCGCGGCGAAACACACAAAATTTGCTTTAAGCCCAAAAAGCCGAACATTCCGCTCAATGGAATTGGCCATTTGGCAACAGTATGCTTTTCCGCCTCAACATTCCTTTGATAGTTTTGCCCAGTGCCCTGCCGTTCTGGTTGACAGTTTCCCGCTGGCTTCTTCTTGCGGAAATATAAAATATTGCGCTTATGTTTATTGTTTTTCCCCTCCCCATGTCGGTGGCAATTCCCAGATGGAAATAGATTCTTTTTGGCAAGTGCTTTCCTCTGCACTGCCTGTTGGCATTGACCCAAACATAATTAAAATTTATAAACCCCATCCCCCCCACCCCAACCCCACTGAAAACTCAAAGCAAATACGATTTTCCCTTAGTTTTATGGCCATGTGTGTGTGGTGGGTTTTTATGGGTTTTAGCTTGGCTTTTAATAGCGCCCAATGGCCAGAAGCAGCCCTAATTAGCGGCATTTAACTAAGCCTCATGTTTTGGGGCCGACGTGATCCTGATTACAAGTGGAGTCGTACTCCTAGAGGGAGCTGCAGGACACACCTGGCTGCCTGCGGAGTGAGGACAGGACTGCCGCGGACAGCGGGTGAAACATTGAAAATGTAAATTTTCACAGCATGGAAACAGCAAGAGCGAGGAACCCAAGAGCTTGATTACTCAAGTCCTGGGAGCTCCTACATTTCGCTGGTCCTGTTACTGTTTCTGTCCTGTGATCCTGGCGCGTGTCCCCACAAACACACACACACACACACACACACACACACTTAACGACGTAGTTAGCGTTAGTTAACGTATGTACGTGATATCGTTAAGTTTGGGTATAACGTTACCCGTAGACCACGCGGCGCCCTGCGGCATAATAAGTGTCTTATTAGTTATGCCAATGGAGGAACCGGCCCCGCCACTACCCCCTGGACACACACACACATTCGGTGGAGACACTTTTACCATTTCGCTGGGCCCTGCGACAAGCCAAAACCCAAGGTTCGTTCTCCTAGGACCCGGATTCGAATTCAGATTCGGGCGCAGCGTTGCCTCATCCACTGGCCGAAAAATTCTGTTTGCTTAGGAGCGCTCTCCGTCTGTTCCAACTGTTGCCTTGAATTTCAATTTTCTTTTGTTTTTGTCCAACGTACGTCTGTGGCTCTATGCCTCTATGCCTCATCTTATATCTCCGTTTATTGTGGCACATTCGCTTCAATTAGCAGATATCTCTACTGCTGCTGTTGCTGCTGCGTTCTACTGCCAATTACTGCCCATCGATGGGTTGTAATTAATTCAAAGCAAACACTTGAGGGCCATCTTCTAGCTACACGTCGAATTTGCTGCCGCAATGAAAAGTCTTGAGCGGCTGAAACCACCGCTGTAAAACGTGCCTTAAGTTCTTCTTTCCAACGTTTCCGCAAGAAGTTCGATCTCTTTCTTCAACCTTCGGTGGAATAAGCAAAGTGTAAGAGCTGCCAAAGGAGGATTTTCCTCGAAAGCAGGTCCTAAAATAATAAAAAAAAGAAAAAACGGAAAATCTATTGCCACAGTTGGAAAGAAGATAAAATTAACGGCCGTCTGTCGGAAGAGCGAAATGAAAATTAAATTCCAAACAGCCGTTGGGCCTTTGGGTGGTTTCAGAGGGCCGGTGGGCCGGGGCGGTTTGTTTCGCTGGACAAACTTTGGGGGTTGCTTGGGATGGGCTGTGCCTGTCCAGGTAATCGGCAACGTGTAGTATTTACTTTTAGCGCAGCTTGTTTATTTTTTAATTTCCTTCCAATTAAGCAACAAACAAGAGCGACCGAAAGCGAAACTGAGACTCGAGGCCGATTCCCGAACTCTGAGGCAGGCAGGCAGGACTCTGCTCTGTGCCTCCCGCGAACTCTTGCAGCGAAGCTCTTGAGGCTGTGGGGCACACGAAGCAGCGAAGGCCAGAAACGGCAGAAAGGAAAGAAAACGAAACGCACATAAAACAGAAAAGAAAATTAAATCAATTCGCTCAAACCTAAGAAAACATGCTGGAAAATTCATTATAAATCGTTAACTTTTGCTTAGTATTTCTTGGATTTTTACTGCGGCTCTGAACATTTTTTGTTCGATATTCTGCAGCAATGACGGAAGTTTGTTGAAAGTGACATTCGGATGGATACAAATTAATTTTTAAAATTAAGATAGTTTTTGTGTGCTGTGACTTGGGAACTTTATGGCAGCCCCCATTAAGAATAATAAAGAAAATCGTATAGGGAGAAATCCCCTGTCACGCGCACATCACTAGCTCTTTTAAGTGCTCGCCTGTGGCCTTGGGCAGGAAGCAGGAGGCAGGAGGCCATTACCTATGCAAAACATGTGCGCATAAATAAAGAATGTGACTCAACATTTGTAGGCATCACAGCGACATCCACAGCCACATCCACAGCCGCATATACATATCCACGTGCTGGGGCACGTATACTCGGTGGCATTATTTGCTTGCAGCAATTAGCAACTCTACCGAAATTCCCTTTTCGAGGCATTAATTAGGCTGCGGGACCAGGACGAGCTTCCTGCGAGCACTTAGAGAGAACGATAAACACGGCTTGAAAAGCTCTAAACTATATTCTTGAGGCAAAACAAAGTACGAGTATTTACAGAGAATTTCAAGGGATGGGTGTCGGTTGAGGTAAAACAAAGGATCCTCCATCAGTCCGAAGGACATTTGCAGGCCAATTGGTAGAGGAACTGGACGAGGGTGCGTGTGGGGCGGCCGCTCATGCGGTTCCTGAGCAGATACGGCGGCACCCCGTCCTTGGCCAGCATCCCCGTGCCGTGGGTATCGAGATGCACCCAATCGCTGCACGGCACCATCTCGTGGAGGACGGCGGCGGCCAGACAGGACGACGCTGGTCCCCGTCCCTTGTTGCACATGTCGAAGCTGCCGAATTTCGTGACCAAATGCTTGAAGTACTTCCACAGGGGCAGGCGCCACAGGCGGTCGCCTGAGTAGCCGCCGGCCTTCTGGAACTGCTTCCACAGAAAGGAGTTGTTCGTCCACAATCCAGTGGCCGAGCCGCCCAGTCCTTTGGTGACGCCCGTCGCCAGCGATCCCACATCGATCACAAGCCGCGGCTTGAACGTCGCCTGGCCGTAAAGCAGGGGATCGGCCAGCATCACTGTGCCGGCAATATTGGGATCCATGACGCGCATCGTCCGGCCGTTGAGCAGTGTGACAACATCGCCCGGTTTCACGGCCATTCCCGAGGGTAGGTTTTCGCAGAGGGGCAGCACCGCCGACAGATTGATGGGCAGCGAGAGGGCGGAGGCCGCACGGATGGTGGCCACCACCAGGGCGGCTCCGGAGACGGTGCCGCGGTACTCGTCCATGCCCTTCTTGGGCTTCAGGCAAAGGCCACCGCTGTGGAAGGTCAGCCCCTGGCCGAGCAGCAGGACGGGCTTGTCCTCCGGGGAGGTGCCGCAGTAGCTGATCTCCAGCAGGACAGGGGGCTCGCAGGAGCCCTTGGCGATCGCCAGGAAGGAAGCGATGCCCTTATCCTCGATCCAGTCCAAGGAGCGCACCTCCACGGTAACGCCGCAGGGGCACAGGGCATCGACGGCGGCCTGGGCGAAGATCAGTGGAGTCATCTGGTTGGCCGGCGTGTCACTAAGACGCCGCGCAAGGTTCTGCGACTCGGCCTTGAACAATCCGCGCGACCAGCCAGCCACGTCCGAGGATTGGTACAGCTCCAGCTTCGGGATGTGGGTGCGATCGCGCTTGCGACGGTTCATGTTGTAGCGCCAAACGGCCAGGGCCGATCCCTCGGCTGCTTGCTCCGCATAGTCCATGGCATCCACGTGGACCTCACTGCAGCCCTGGAGCTGCAGGGCGCGGGCGCCAGCGGCGGCGCACACGCGCACATTCTCCATGCCCTCGTCGATGACCTCCTCGTGGTTGTAGCCGGCCCCCTCTCTGCCCAGCCCCACCACCGCCAGGCAGTTGTAGTCCGTGCCGATGTTGTGGAACAGTCGTCCCATGCCCAGCTCCCCCGTCAGACCCGTCTCGCGGATCAGCTCGGCCAATTTTCCGCTGGCTTGACGATCGAACTCATCGCCGCCCGCCGAAAGCTTCGGCGGATGATCGCCCTCCTTCTCGTACAGACCCACGGCAACTCCTCGCATCTCTCCGCATTTGGTGCGCACCTGCAGGTAGCGCAGGCTCTGTGGCCAGGTCCGAGCCACTGCCCCATGGAATCGGAGGAGTCCCAGCGCCGTGCGACGTACACCACCGAAGAACTGTAGCCGCGACATTCTGCGAATTTTGAAAACGATTCCAAACAAGAATCACAAACTTATTGTGGCAATCAAATTATATGTGTGTGCGTGCTGTGTAGCGAAGGAATGAGAATACTGAGATAAATACAACACAGGCAACACATTTGACCCAGTGCACTACGATTAAGATGAAACCAACAGAATTTTGTGTGTTGCTACGATTATTCACACGGGAAAGTGCTCATGGGGCGTCTCTTTCCGAGGCTCGAGGCTTTCCGCTCGATTCTCGAGCTGATTTCCGGAACTAAAAGCTTTTGGAAAGGCATTTGCTGGAGTCCGCGCATTCTAGAGTCCTCCAATGCATTCCACTGGAATCATCGATGACACTTTGAGGGGGGTGCCATAATGTCAACCGATAACCGATGGACAAACCGGAGAAACTTTCGTTGAAAATTGTTTGACAATTAAGGAATTTATTTACCATAGAATGACACACATACAAATGCACTTGACTATGTGTGCATATGTGCGACGTGGCAGCACTTAAAACTTTGCACCGTGATTAAATTTGCAATTATAAACGGCAACGGCAACTGCAACGGCAACTGCAGGCGGCCGCAACAACAAGTGCACTTGCCACCATGTCACATAATGAAAAAAAGTGAATTGTAGATCGAATCGCGTTGCTGGTGGGCAAGGGGAAAAAGCGGCAAAAGTATATAAACATTGCAACGAAGCCGCAGACGAAACACGTAAAAGCAATAAAGCAATAAATTGCCCAATTTGAAGCACTATTGTAGCCAATAATTTGCACAGCCACTTGCCCACATGCCCAACGCCAATGGGGCATGGTTCGGTGGCATATATGTATATATATAGAAGGCAATGCATTGCCATCTTCCATTCGACATCCCGCCATCCGCCACGCACCACACATATAATTTTCAACAAAAATATTCACATTTGTCAATGTCGCGTGATTGATGTGGTCGAACGCATTTCCGCCGTGCAGACAGGAGTCCCGCAGAGAGAGAGGAGAAAGAGAAGCGTAAAAAACAGCCAACATACAGATGCAAATACAACATACAGACAGACATACGTACGTGCAATAAGTAGGCGGCAAAGAAGGATGCGGATGCTCTGGCAATGGATCTGTCTGTGAAGTTCTCGTTGGTACTGGCAACTGTGTGTGTTGGAGACATTACGCGATTTTACGCATGATTTCAAATTAATGACAGCGGCGCCTGGAATTACCCCCACCCACTCATCCAATCCATCCCCCTCCATCCACGCACCTTTAAGAGAAACCTTTAAAAATGCGACCGCTCTTGCAGGATGTTTAATTTCCGAAATGCATAAATCTCTACTAATACGCCACCACAAACAACGCACCAACACACCAGCGCAACAAAAGCAGCAGCAAATCTAATTCTAAAACGCGAACCAGCAGTTGTTGTTGCTACCCTGGACAGGAGAGTGCAACCCACTGTTGACCAGAAGTTTGTCTTGTTCCGTTAAATCGTGTTTGCTTCAAGCTACAGAAAGCATCGCAGCGATCCACATCATCAGTTGGCATTAACCACAGCCACTGTCGCTCCTCGAGGGTATGTATCACTTCGGTTCGACTTGTTCCTACTGCTTTGCTATGGCTAGTGCCGTTGTTGGTGTGCGTGCAACATCCGAAACTCATAAACAAACTTCAAACGACATTTCCCGCACGGGGCGGGACAATGGCCCAAAAAGGTAGGCAAAAAATGGTTTTTGCAGCTTATTACGCACGACTACCAATGGTCCTGGAAATGGTCCTGTGAATGTCCTGGGCAACCGCAGCAATTCAGCATCATATGTGGCCGGGCGGCCGTGTGTGTGGCATTGTGTGGCGACTCCTGGATCCAGTGGGTGTGTGTGTGGCATGCGGAAGATGACAACGGCCTAGCTTTGCACACACGAAAAGCTTTCGTTTCGATTTCCGTTTTGTTGGTCCTCGAAGTCCCGTTTCGCAGGGAAGAAGTGAAAGATCTTGCCACAGAATATGGCCGATTATATGGGCAAATTTATTGCTTCCTTTTTGACTTTTGCCAGAGGATTTGTAAACATGGAGATTTAAAGAAATGCAACACGAAAATGCAATAGAAATGGATACGAATAGGGAAATGTTTTATTCAAAGGGTGTTCATTTGGTTGATTATAATCAATATGGGTGAAATGGGTGAATTTTGTTTGCCTAGATTCTCTTGCTGAATGATGTACTGTATCCATGGCGTGAAGGGCAAGACATTTGTAAAGACACTCGCCCCATTGCAGGGTGTTTGGCCATAGCTCACAATCCCAAATTGTGCGTAAAAGGTCGTCCCATTATACATCACGGTGGAGCCCAATGGTCCGCCAGAATCTCCGTTGCAGGCATAGGTTCCGGTATTTCCGGCACAGATATGCAACATATTCACCCGGTAGCCGTACTTGTGGAGGCAGGCGGTTCGATCGATTTGGGTCAGATTGGCTGTCTGCAGCACGGAGGCCATCTGACCGTTTTCCATTCTGCCCCATCCGGTTAGAGTGAGCTGCCGAATGTTATCTATCTGCTGCTGTAGACTCCAGTTCAGCAGTATGCAGATCGGTCGGATCAAATCTACAGCAAGAGAAGAATTGTTTCTACATAGAGTTCCATACAGAGAAATGTGATGCCCTTTCCACACCTGTGTAAGCGACGTAACCTTGCAGTTTGACCAGAGCAATATCGTAGTTATAAAACGTCCTATAATATGGATAAATGTGGACAGTTTCAATGGCGTAATCCTGATGCGGTGCTGCATGCTCTCCCCCGTAATCCACCGCCGTCCTTGTGTCGTACTCTCCCAGCCGGACAGTCCTGCAAACGAGAGAAATGTAAAAAAAGATGTACCTTAGATATCTCTCTTGGGAAGCACATACAAGTATACATTGGGTGGAAAGCAATGCGCGGCGGTAAGAACAAATTGATGATTGATGAGCGATCCGCCGCAAACGAATTGTCCCCTTCCGTAAAGATGCGCCATCCATGGGTTGGATGCTGGTGCTGCGTCCTGGCCCCCGAATATCATTGGTCGGACTGATCTCGTGGTGCCGCAATCCTGTTCCAGAAGCTGTCCATTTCCGCCAAGGAAAAGGCAAGCGGCCACCAACATCAGAGCCAATCATCAGAGCGTTCTTTATTTGCGGAGCAAAAAAATGTGACTGATGGCTGGAGGTGGCTCTGTTCTCCTCGATGTTCTCCTTATCGCAGAGTCTTCAAGTGTTTATAGATTTAATCAGCGCAGAGGTTTGCGTATATTTTCTATGGAAATTGGCCTTAAATTTGGATTTTAATCAAATGTTAGTCGCATGTTTTGTGAGCTCTCACGCACTCTCATTCTCTCTAGCTCTCTCTCTCTCTGGTGACTCGTAAATCAGACTTCAGACTGCATAAATCACGCAATTGAATTCTAATTTTTGGGGCAGACAGCAGAACATCAAGTGCGTGGGCAGTGTGTGGGTGTGTGTGTGGAGGAGGGTACTCTCTGGGAGATGGAATCAATCATTGTTTTTAATGCACAAATGGGGAGCAATTAAAGTGAGCTTCTGGGGCCCAGACAAAAGAATTTATCACTTGATTTATATTCGGAGTGCGCAGCATACTCCTCCGATTTATTGCGCACTTTATGGAATACTGGGAACGGCAGACTCATCCGGCAGACTGCCAAACTGTTCCCAATACGCAATGGTGAAAGCAAAAGTAATAGTTTTCGATGATTCGGCAATCAATTAGCACCTTCCCCCACCCTCCCTGCCGCATTCAAAGGCAAATACTGTCCCATCTGTGGGCCAAACGACACTCGTATATAAAAGTGTCAACTAGCAAGCAGAGACGTCTTCAAACTCGATCTTCAAGCCCTCAACAATGGCTTTCTTTGGCCACGTTCCGATTGCTATCTTTTTGCTTGGTGTAATCTTCAGTTGCGCCCCAACTTTTGCCGATTTACGTGCAGATCTGCGGGATTTTGTGGCTATTGCGCCGCGTCGACGCATCGGTTATATAGCCGCAAGATACTATATCTTCGATCCGAGATTCCGCCAGGCCGTGGGATTTGTGCGCAGCGATGAATTCTTACAGACTTGGCAGGAGGTGCGTGCTGCTCCCGATGTGGCAGCTCTCATCGATTACCTCAACGAATACGGATCGGGCTATGATGTGACCAGCCTTGTGGACAATCTCCCCCAGCGACTGCGCAACTTTCAGCTGTCGCGCACTGTGCCCGTGGAGCTGATGCTGCACCGTGATCTAACCACATTCCTACGCGAAGCGGTTCAAACTCTGCCACGGGCCAAGGTCTACGCTCTGATGTCGCAAAAGGTGCGTCAGGGCGCAGATTTCGCCAAATTCTACAGGGCCCTCAGGGACAAGCAGTTCAAGATTCTGGTGGACAGAGCAAAGGTATGTTCTGACACGGGATTTGGATTTCTACAAAGGGCAATTAATGACTGAACCGTATTTATTTCAGAGTTCAAGTGAGCTGCAGGCTCCACTCAAAAGACTGAACGAAAAGAACATCAATGTCGATGAGATTATTCAAATATTGTTTGAAATAATCAATTGGGGTCCGCAGAGTCCATAATGTCATCGAAATTCATCTTAATTATAGTTCTTCTCACTAATTTTGGTTGTTTTGCACTGTAGAATGAGTCCATGGCTCAAGACGGGCATGCACTCCGCCTGAAACGCGTGTACTGGAAACACTTGGGCAAGAACTGTCAATTTGTGTCGAATCGAATTTTTTGGGCATTGCTTATCTGTTGGTTAGGTTTTGTTGTTGCCAATACCCCCGCTCAGGTTTAAAGATTATCGTTTTCAATAATGAATATTCCATTTCTGGAACCTTCAATTTATTTCCTGGAATTGTGCGGACCTCTGATCATTGCTCCAGTAAATGTTAAGCCAGGGAGAATGTGCGCTGTGTCCCTATCTATCTCTATATATGCCCCTGTATGTAAGAGCATTAATTTTCCTCATGTTTTACCTATCGTGCGGCACACTGCACAGAACTGCTGTCACTACAATGTGGAAAATCAGCAAGAAGGCAAATTTCTCTGTGGAAAATGCTGGCACACACACGCACGCACAATATGCACTCATTAGTGCAACATGGAATGGTGCAGTGTGATTGCCGATGGTAGGAGGGAATGGTGAATGTAGAAAATCCTCATTGATTTGGAGTCCACACTGTCCCACGGAGGAGCAGAGCTCTCTCCTCTCTCTCTCTATCGCTTTCTCTGGCGCCTCTGTCTCCGTGTTAAATGTCAGCCATGGAGGCGGCAACATGCAACATGAATGACTTTATTCAGTGCTCGGCGTAGCTCTGAAGCTTCGTAGCATAATTTGCCGACATCGACATAGTTTTTATGGCTGGCAGTTTGCGCTTGCCGCCAGTTTATTTGCCACAAAATGCGGCCATATAAGCGTTGCCAAGTTTATTTTGGAAAGAAGCAAATTGCTGTCACTGTTGCTGAATATGCAACAAAAGTTGTTGCACTTGCAACGCCCACATACATACTCGTACTACATTCAAGCTAAGCTAGACCAAGCCAAGCCAAGTCAAGCCAGGCCAAGCCAAGCCAAGCCGATCCGTGGCCCACCCACATCATTTTGGTGCAATTTTTTGGCTGGCGCTGACGCTGATGCTGCTGATGCAGAGGCGGCGAATGGGAACGAATGAATGGGTGGCCGTTGCCGTTGCCTCAGCTGGTGGCATGCGACTGTTTGTTGCTGCTGCTGTTTCTCCATTTTGCTTGACATTAATTTTATGCCATGTTTTCGTCGTTGTTGTTGCTGTTGCTTGTGCGCGCTTAAATTGTCGCATTTGTCTTGCCGCTGACTGCTGCTGCTTCCACTGTTTCTGCTGCTGCCGTTTCTGCTGCAGCGTGTGGCATAAAGTTTTGTGTAATCCTTTCAATTTGTTGCATACTTTTAGGCGGAAATTAAAATAACAAGCGCAACGTGGTAGCGCAACTCCTGTCCCGCTTTCTGGCTTCCTTTCGGTGCTTTCTGCTTTCTGCTTCGCCCGGTTTTAGTTTTTGGGGTCTACGAAAGTTGTGTCCTACACGTGTTCTACATCCATGCCACACACACACACACACATAGCCACATTGTGTCAGTGGCAGCGCAACAGAGTTCATCAATTAGTAACTTAGACAATGTTGCTTAGGTTTCGTATTTCGGGCATTCCTTTAGATTTCATATTTCAGATTTCTCCTTCTCAAAGTCTCTCCTTCTCGCATCCTCCCTTATGGATAGTTGCTGGATACCATACTGCTGGCAATTTACGCTACGAATGAATTCTGTAATGAATTTTGCAAAATAGTTAAATTGAATTCTATGCTCCTGGCTGCTGGCTCCTGGCTGCTGGCTGACTGGATCCATGCACAACAGATGCTCTTGTTATTCCAACTCCATGCTTTTCCAGCTTTTCAGCCAACTGCTGCCTGCTGCCTGCTGCTGCTGCTCGTTTTCCATCTGCTGCTGCTGCTGCTGTTGCTGTTGTTGTCATTTGGCATCAAGTAAAAGTAAATAATTGCTGCTTAAAATGCTTGTCAGGAGACGATACCATTCTCTGGTACTCCCTACCTATTTTCAACGTATTTTGTTTTAATGCTTGGGCCAGCACAGAGCCCTTTGGCCCTTTTTTTTTGTGTGTGTGTGTGTGTGTGTGTGGGAGGGGGTGGCCAGAATTTTTGAGTGGCAGCAGCAGTGGCCCATTTATTCTTTTTGATACCTCGCTGTTTATGCCGGTATTGAGCTAGAGAAAATAAAATTGGTTGAAATACTTTGGCACTTACTGGGTATATTCTAGTTGGAATGTTCATTCGATGTTCCATCGTTCGTCCCTTTATTTTGGTTCTATTCGGTTGCAGACTCGTTACCGCCTTAACTGCAATATCAGTTACAGAACCCAGAACCCAGAACTCTACTTCAAAGTTGATGCCTGCCACTGGCTCGGATGATGCTGCTGCCTTTGGCTGTTTGCTTCAGTCGTTCCCCCATTCTGGTATCTGTAGCCTGCTCCTATCCTTCTGCTGGTTATATTTCGACCAGATTGTCTGTATTTGCGGTTTGTGCGTACGTGACATGGATGCATCTATAGATGGATGCATGGATCGGCTCGCCAGAGTTTTGTTGTTCGGCAGGCAGCTTGAGATGACTGCTTGCTTAACAATTAGTTTTAAAATGCCAGTGGGGCTTGCAGTGAGTGCTGCTGCTGCAGGCCATATCCTCGTATCATTCAGAGATGCCTTGTAATCCGTACTTGTGTCTCATACTCATTAGTGCGCTGCTACTCCTCTGGCAGAAAGCAACGCCCCGGTGGAGCGATGCCACCCACATCATTGGGGATCGTATCCTATTACTGACAGGAAAAAATCAAAAGGGAGTCAGAGAGAGTGAGAGAGAGAGAGGGGTATGGGGAATTACAACAGTAAAAGAAGGAGGGGAAAATCAACAACAGGAACAACAAGAACAACAATCAATGTTGTCCCGTAATCAATTAACGATTTAACGTTCCGTTCGTTGTGTTTGTGTGTGTGTCTGGTCAACGATTGTCTCTCTCTCTCTTTGTGTACCCCGTCAGCATTTGGCGCCAGCTCCACCATCACAAGTTCTGTTGTGTGTGTGTGGGGAAAGAGTGCTGCATGAACACGTCATTGTGGCAGAGTTTTTTTTTGGTGGCATGTTGCTGTCATTCCACAAGCAGGCGAAGAAGGTCTTCAGCTCTTTAATTGCGCCATCATCTTATTAATCATCTTCAGTGATGGCAACCCTGTTTTGGGTGCCTAGTATTTGCGTTTTCCACTGATCAATGCCAATGCCTTAGCTCTTTCCAGTGGTTCTGCATTGATAGCAGCAAAAGCTAAGTGAAATGCCATAATCTGCAAATCGGTTTGATTTTTAATCGAATCCTGGCAACCCTGTTCGGTGTGTAAGAGTATTTTATTGGGGGGGAGGGTCTAATGTGATTACTCCTGTCATTATTTCGTCGCTACAGCGCCGCATCCAATGCCCTTCCGTGGCCATTAAATTGACCGCCGGACTGGTCGTCGTCGTCGTCGCTCTCTCCACCTCTTATATCCCTCATGCATGTACGAGCACTCGCATAATGTTTGTGCGTGTGTGCTTGTCGGTGTGCGTGTCTGTGTGCATTTAACTGCACGTTTTCAAACTTTGACCCGCGCTTTATTCTGTTGGCCAGCCAAGGGTCGCGTATCCTGCGCGGCTGTGGGGTTTCCACTGCGGGCATGCGAGCGTGTGTGTGTGTATTGGGTACGGGTCGCGTCGGGTCGGGTCGGGGGTTTGTTGATTGGTTATTGACTTTTAACAGAAAAATTGATGTAATGCAATTAGTTTTACAGCTAAACCGTTTGATGATTGTACCAAACGGCGAAAGCGGAACGTAGCGCTTGTGCTAAACGAGCACTTTGTCGGCGTCCAACAAGAGAGAGATGAGTAGAGAGCTGCTTAATGCATGTGTGGTGGTGTTGTGGCATTGTGGTGGTGGGGTGTTGGGGCTGGTGACCCCCTCAGATGGATTCAATAGATATATACATGGATAAACGTGCAAATGTCTGCATGGGTTTATCCTGGATTGATCTTTGTTCATTTCATGCTATAATCAGTAATAAATGTATCTGATTATTTGAAAATGAATACCATTTTACCATGTATATCCAATGGAAATGCTTCTCTTTTACAGAAAACTCTGTGTATTCCTGTCAATTATGCTTAGCCTTTTGCCAGTCGCCCATCGAATTCCACTTGACTCGAAAATCCTATACATGGAAAATCTAAGCTGCGGTCAAAGGATGGAGCAACCTTGCTACTCAAATCCTGCAACCGCGAAAATTATCAATTAGCCTGGAGGCAGGCCCGGCTATCAATTACACGCGTGTGCAACGAAATTGAACCATAACGCGGAGGAATATGCAACGAGTGGCAGCAGAATGCCAGAAATCGAAATACCTCCCTCCCCGCCAATATGCGCGCAAATGAAGTGAAACAGGAAGGAAAGGGGATGGTGGTGGGGGTGGGGGTGTTGGTCTGGCAGCACGAGCCACCGATGGGGTGTGGGGCAGGCAGAACTAAGGGTAGTTGAAATTTATTACAGTTGTGCGAAACAAAGCGTACAATTTTTGCAGCTTAATTGAAAAATATAAATTGTTGCCACATGTACGAGTATGTATGAGTATGTACGAGTATGTGTATCTGCATCTGTGCGTGTGTGTGGATCGGAAGTAAAGTCAAAAGCAGAACAAGAACATTAATAACGCTGCCAAACGGAAATAATAAAAGCCATTTTAACGATGACGCCAAATATAAAATCAAGAGAAATTGTAGTCGTACATAAAAATGGCTCAATATTGTGGCACCATTTGCGACTGCCAGTCACGACTGTGACTGTTAAATGTGACTGTCAAGGCGGCTGTTAAGCGCAGAGATGGCATCCAGGCACAATCGGTGCTATCAAAGAATAGCAGCCAATCAGGCAATTACTGGTCCCAGCCACCCTTCCTCCCTCCACTCCATTGGGCTCTCGAGAAAGTGAAATATTTTGGGGAACGCCACTCTCTGATCCTGTTATCATCGGGTTATCCCCACAGTAATTTACAAGCGGAAAAACGACAATCAATGCGGGTCAATATTTGTCAACTGTAAACAGCAGCAGAACAGCATGCGGAAGGTGGAAAGAAGGCAGAGAAACCCACTCACACACTCACTCATACACACACAGACAAACACAGTCACTGCCAAAAGGCAATGGAAGACACAAGCATTCACACAGAAAAAAACGTCAAGTGCAAATAGCAAAAGGGAAAAAAGGACAACACAAGAACAAAAAAATGCGACATGCAGGTGGCATATATGGGGAAAAAAACGACACAAATACCACACCCACACACAAGCACAGACAGATAGTGCGATAGAGGGGAAGGGGGAGGGCGCACCTATACATGCACAATTATCACGGGGTCCTTTGATGATGAGCTTCCTGCACATCAAAAGCCAAAAATAGAGCAACTAAAAGGCAGGCAAAAGGCCAAGAGCCAGGAGATGGAGGAGGCGGAGGAGGGAAAGGATGCATGGACGAACAGGTGGAAGGTTGGCCATTGGATCGCTGGATGTTCGTTGGACAAGGCCAAAAAGGATTCAAAATGGGTAAAAACGTAACGAACAAACAACGTGCTCCGATGTCAGCCACACAAATTTCATTGCTCCCCTACCTTCCCACCTGCACCGCCTCTTCACCGGCGTTTGATTGAAGCTGCGCCACTGATAGACAGCAGCAGAAAGCACTTCGGGCACCCGCAAAAGCCCTTGAAACCCCAAAAACATACACAGATACACACACACACACATGCGGAGGAGTATTTGTACATGTGCTGAAACATTTCGTGGGAGGGGCTTCGTTTGGCACAAGCAAACACACCTTGACTTTTGGTCAGAGATATTCTGATTTGTTTGTGTTTCTACTTTTCGAGCTTAACAAATTAAGCGCTCAATCTGTAGGCCACCGACCACACAACAACAACAACAAAAAAATAAAAGAGCTTCGAAAGGAAAGGACAGAGGAAGCCAGAGACCAGAGAAAGAGCAAAAATTATCATCAGCAAAAAACACGAAAAAAATAAACTACAATGAAAGTTGCTGTGAAAGACAGAACAGAGGAACAATAAATACAGGAAAAATATGGGAGAACGAAGAATAAAATACACGTGAATTTAAAGCGTTTCATTATGATTAACCTCTGGAAAATAAGTCTTGGATTATCATTTAATTCCATTACCCATAGTGCAGTCCACACGGGAAAAACTTCTGCCAAAATCCATAACGAAACGCAATCAAAAGAGATATTTTCGCTACCCCAAAGAAAAAAGAAGAAAAACTAAAAAAAAAAAGCAGCATTTTAGATGACGAGAGAAGTCAACTCTTCGTTAGTTCTGTTTGTTGTGGTGGTTCCGCACCCGCACCCGCACCCACACCCACACCGCCATCACCACCAGCCCCCTGCGTGTGTTGTCGTCGTTTCCCATTTGTTTACATTTTCCAGGTGCTGCGGGCGCGGGTGCGGGTGTGGCCGGAGGGCTTTCGAGTATGTGTTGGCTCCTCGTTAGAGCTGTCGGCCCTTACTCCGCGCTTCATTGTCGAGCGTTTCGTTTTGCTAGTTTTGATGAATTTATTGGCTAAACATGTTTATTATTTACTCGCAAATCACACAGCAAATTTGACAGTTTTAAGCGCTGACATGTGGTATGAAAAGCGAAGTGAAGTGAGAAAAGAGAAGAGACGAGAGAAGTTGAGATGGTGTATTTACACTTTCACATGGTATTGTGGTTATTAGCAGATATTTGTTGCTCTTCTACCTGAATCCACAAGCTAGTGATTCTGGTTCTGCTGCGCTCAATATTATTCTTAGTCCCTTACGGGTCACAGGAAACTCAGAACAGCGGAAACCGTCAATAAAATATTAATTAACGTTTGGTACAAATCATTACCTGAAAAAGTAGCTTGTTTCTAGAGATAAAACGTTCCGATATTCCAGTTTAGTGTATATAATGGAGATTCAAAGTGTGTCTAATGTTTCGGTTCTCGAAATAAATATTTTCTTATTTTTGTTGGAGTTTGCTTGACTAATGGTTATCCTCCCCCCCAAAAAAGTCCACGAAACGAAACTCATTTGCTTTGGCATTTGCCTTGCGCCGTCTACCAAATCAATCTGCTCCAAAAATGTTTCACCCCCATCCCAGTAGCAAGTGTTCTCCCACTTTCGCCCTGCTGTTGCCTGGCGTTGGAAGGAGGGAGAGCTGTGAGCGTTGTTAATATTTTAAGCTGCGTAATTAATTTAAAACCTTGTAATTAATAAATAACACCAGCGTGTAGTGGGCGTTGCGGCCGTGTGGCAACAGAAACAGAAGCGACGCATCGCGTCGCGTCTCGTTGGTGGCAGCAACAGCAACAGAAACAGATAAGCGGTAATCATTAACACTGCGGCCAGTGGGGAGGAGGCGGCAGTTAAATGAATTTTACTGGATTTGCCTGCGGGCAGAGTGTTTTGTTGTTTCTTCCCGGACGGATGTCCTCCCGGGCAAGGGCAGGACGGCGAGGGTGTTGCAACGATTGTGCGTGATTATACGAGTATCCGCTTTTAGCTGTCACTAATTAAATTCGATCCGTATTTAGGGCAAACCCATCATAGAGCATTTCCATGTACTGCCATGGGTGCCATTTTGGTATCGCTTCATGGCCACAGCATTTCAGTGTGCGAATTTGAAGTCAATTAATTTTCAGTCCTCTGGCTAAATATTATTAATTCATTAGAAAATTATAAGGGACATTTTAAAGGCCATTTGTAGTTTAATAATCGTATTTATTTTGTGGTTGCTTCTGTTTGATTTTAGCTGCTTAGATCTCAGATTAAGTCGTACAATAATTGATAGCAGTTTCAAATACAAAGACTCGTTAGATTATACAAAATTCGTGCATTTTCTATGCACGCATTGATTTCGTATAAAGAGATGCTATCTATAGCATGTGTATCTTCGAACAAGTGCCGCCATTGACTGGACATTCGCGTGGCAACATCATTGATATGGCAATTGTTCTATTTGCTGGCCCAAAGCACACACACTGTATCCGGGACGCAGACACACACACACAAATACACACACACACACACTCGCACGCACTCATTCGCTTATTCACTCACTCCATATCCCGATCATCATCAATCACGGCGGCACGCCAGCCGTATACACAGTCCCAAGAGCAGGTCGGAGGCCCCAATCCCATTTCCATTCCCCGGCTGACAGTGCACTTTTTTTTTTTCTGTATCGAGGGCTGAGGGATAGAATAGACGGACGGACGGGCGCTGCTTGGTGCCACTATAATTGGCAATTCATGCAGGAAACAGGCCATTATGCCGCTGTTAACTTATTAGCTAGCCATGAAAATGCCTGCCCCTTCGATCGGTGTCTGGTGGTGGTGCTGCTGTTGCTGCTCCTTCAGCTGCTGCTGCGTCACTCCGGTGACGGAGCTGTCACCTTTACGAGTGGTGGCTCTCCACAGGAGGCCGGAAGTGTGAGCATTTTGTGTTTTATCGAATATAATTACCTTTTGAACAGCTTTCCCCTTCAACTGTTCTCCGTTTCCATTCCCCCCAAATTATCCAATCCAATATTTGGTGCTAAGTCTTTTGGTTTGCCTGCGGCCTGCTTTTAGGAGTATGCTTGTGTTTCTGTGTTTGTGTCTCTGTGAGCATCTGTGGGTGTGCATCTGCAAGCTTATAATAAGCAGCATAATTGCAAATGCAGGTGCAACAGGAACGGCACTCGCTGTTGCAACAAGGGAGCCTCAGGCCACGGCATAAGTACATGTATTTGGGTACCCATTAGAGCGCATCGTGTCAGAGTGGAGCCTAGCTTCCCCCACCATCTTGGAGTCGCCTTATTCTAAAGATACAAATACTGTTATGTATCCGCCCGAGGCATCTTCGTGTTTATGACACCATTAAGCCGCATCGAGCAAACGCAGAGTTTGCAAATGTGCGTACAAAATCTTAAGGATCCACCCGACTACCTCCCTCATCAGAGCCAGCAAAATGCCAGGGCATGTGCTTTAAATTTAGTGGCAGGATGGTGTAGCTTTAGTGGGGTGGGGAGGGGTAGGGGTAGGGGTAGCAGTTCAAACACTATAAAAATTATGCGTGTCATAAATCCAGCGGATGAGATTTGCATTTGTATCTCCCTGCCACTCCACCAAAAGTCGTTATCCCATCAAAACTTGAGCGGGGTGGGAGAAGGGGCGTGACATAGAGGGTGCCATAATAATTTTCGCCTAATAATGATGCGCGTTATGGCTTGACGACAACAGAAGAACCTGCCACACGCGGCTGCTTCTCTGCGTGCGTGCCTTCTCCTCCTTCTCCTGCTCTTCTATCGTTTCGAAGCCATAATTTTGCATGTCGCTGGCAAGAGATTGCAGGGGGAAACAAATGACGCCACTCTACACACACACACACACACTCGCTCTCTCTCTCTGTCTGATGCGTGTGTGTGTGTGTGCAACAAACTCAATCATAATCTGAGGCCATGGCATGACCCTTGCTAGGGCGCAAAGCTGTGTGTGTTGGTTGTCCTTGTCGCTATCATTGTCATGACAACTTTCATCGGAGGCAACGAGAACGCATTGCAATAACTTTTCGTTTTCTTGGATGCCACTTCTGGCTGCTGCTGCTCCCTGTTCAGAGCTCGGTTTAGCTCTTCAGATGAGTCTGAATCTTCATCTGGCTGCACAGTTGATAATCAGTGGCATTGGCATCATAAACATCTCTAGCAGGAAGTAGATAAGACACTCTGCCATGCACGCCCTGAGTTCTCTCAGTGACTTAACATGGCCTCTTAATGTCCTAGATGGTAGAGTGTCTGTGCATAAAAAGTGGGAATATCTTACAATGTTTAGCCCGACACACACAGAAGTCTCTGCACACACACACAGAAACACAGCACAGACTCGCTGAGGCATCATCTTGTTTTGGTCTAACGCATGGCAAATTAGCCATCTGATTGGGCCCAAAATGCAGCCATGAATAATTTATGTCATGGCCTATGCCTTTGACCATTTATCCACCCACAAAAAGTGGGCACGGAGACAGAGAGTGAGAGAGAGAGAGAGAGACAGGGGCATAATTGCCTATAAATGTCTGACAATTTCAAGAAGCTGAAACATTCAAGTCTTTGTTTTAGCCACACACACACACACGCGCACATACATCCGCAAGGACATCCATCTATATACGAGTAAGCGATATGAAGGAGGGAGGGAAGGAGCACTTTGTGCATTTCCCATCCAGAGCATGTTGACAAGAAATTGCATAATTATGGCTTGCCCGGACAGGCGGTTAGATCAACTCAACCGCAAGTGCTGCACTCTGAGGGCGGGCGGAACCTAAACGGGGGTAGGCAAGAGGGAAGGCATAGCTACCAAAAGAAGGTGGCTGTGGCCTCTAGCATTGGATAGCCAGTGGCGAGATGCAGTCCAGAAATTTGGCCACAGGGCAGCTGCAGAATACTGAGAGCATCAGTAGCTAAACCACAGAGTCATGGCAGAGCCATGGAAGCATCAGCATCTCTGTAGCAGCCAGCAGGTGCAAAAAAGGCAGCAGGAGCCATCAGGAAAACGGACCAGGTCCGGTGTGTGCATATGCATAAGCGGGAAAGGACACTGCGGTGAGAGCAACATCAGCATCAGGAGCAGGAACAGAAGCAGAAGCCGCAGCAGCGGATGGCAAAGGAAAGCTTAACAACCGGACGGGGACACGGACACGGACAGGGCCAGAGACACGGGCCAAAGTTGCACAATTGAATTGCATAACATGAATAGAAATGAATTGGCAGGCTCTCTAGCCGGAATCAGGAGCTGATCCTTGTGGCTCTCCAATGGAACTTGTTGCCTCCCTTCTCCTAGTCCCCAGCCGCCAGCCCTTAGCCTCGTGTGGTGTGCGGATGCGGTGGTGCTCTGTGGCAACCTTTTTTGATGATGCACTTTTGTCACAATTTTCTGTGGCATTCAGATATTTGCATGTGCCGACTCCACCCCGAAAAACGCAAGCTTTAAAGCTAGCCTTTAAAAGAGAAAGCACGAATGAAATTCCTGGGGCAGCCCAGAGCAATTTTCACACTCGATTAGCTGCATTTGTGCACGTGCCACACCACACACACACCAGACTCAAATAATGCACACCAACAGCAGCAGCAGCAGCAGCCAAAGAAGGAAAAACAGAGGGAAAATTACAATAAACGTTTGGATTTTCATTAAAAGCCACACAAGCACAGGCGCACAGGCATACAGAGGGGAATCCTGTGTCGAAGAAAACGTTGCCTACTTTGCAGCACTCGCAACAAAATGGAAAGTTAAGCACTTGAGACAGCGACAAAGCGCAGAGGTTCACTCGCACTGCGGCGGCGGTTGGGCACCCCTTTTGGCAAAATCACACAATAAGGGTAACACCACACCCCCCCCTATGTAGCTATGCTCCCTTTGTTGTGCTCAATGTTTTCTTTTATTTCTGCACACAATAATGAAAATGTTGTTGTTTGTTAAATTCCAACAGCCGTTGCTAGAACACGCTTGGGCGCTCTCGCACACACACACACAGGCACACACACTTAAGCACACACGCATACATATGCACAGATACATTGCATTACTTCCGCCTGAATGGTAATAATTTTAAAATCAATACAATTCAATAAAGTTTTATTACTGACGCTAACAGCAAACAGGGGATGCTGCCATGGATCCATGGATCCCATGGATCCACGAATCAAGTGGATGTTAATGCCTTTGGGGAATTGTTAACGATTGAAGTCCGCTTAACCCGCTATTGCCCAAGAGGCTAAGGGTTAACGCTTGAGTTCCAGCTGTGGGCAGGGGGCAGTGGCAGGGACAGGGCATTTCCATCTGCCGCAGTTCCACCTGCAGATGCTCCATTTCGGTGGCAATTAGAATACGTTTTAAAAGCAAATTGCCAGTGAACTTGCGCGTCAAAGACCAACGCCCATTTGTATGCAAATTCTTGGGGAGGTATTCATCCTGGTCAGGGGCGCGGAGGCGACTGTCATCTGTCTGTCGTCCCTGCTCTTCCCGCGGATGAATCAAAGTCATAACGTGGCTGAGGCATGCCTCTCATCCTCATCCCGAACGACACGCATCGTTATGCACAGCGGCAGCGGATGACTGTTATTAAAATCAGTTGTGCCCCATCGCCGTCGCGGGTCCAGGCGCAGACAGACAGGATGCCCTGTCGTGGCACAGCTGTGTCTGTGGCGCGTCTTCAGCTTCATTATGAATAGTGGGGTGGTGGGTGGGGTTCAACGCATTCGCTTAATGTCTTAATTTCGCACTCATCCAAGTGAAAAATTAAAATGGTTTCGCTCCTTTGTTCGGCGCGTTCTTGGCTGCAGCTCATCCGCATGCTCTCGGGCAACATCCGCGACAGCAGGTGAAATAGAGGCCAGGTCCTGGGCCCCCTGTACCATGGACTCTGGTCATAAGTCCAATGTCTGCCTTGTTTAAATATTAATAAAGCTCCAGAGTGGGAGAGTGGCCTTAGCCGCTGCCACAAATTGTTAAATTGAAGCTAATAAAATTTGGCTATTACGCTCGCTCGCTGGCTCGCTGGCCAGTGTCCATTTTATGGCCGACAAATTTCATGGCGATTAAGTGTGATGGCAGGGCATGCATCAGCTACTCTCCTGCCATCGCCGTTGCCACGCTTTTGCCCCCACCCCCTTCATCCACAAAAACCAGTTTGGCTTCATTGCGTAATTGTGGCGGCCGAAGGACAATGGAAGCTCGCAGATATTTAAAATGAACCAAAAAGAAAAAATTAAATGAACAACAGAACTGGGAATAAAAAATAAAGTAAAAATTAAAGCCCGCAAAATGCAAATGTGCGGTGGCTTCTATGGGAGGATTCTGTCCGGGGGCTTGGGGCCTGGTCTGAGATGGGGAATTGGCTCAGCGAAGCGTTTGTGCAAATTATGGTTTAACACCTCATTGAACCCGGTCCGTCGGGCAGGGGGGCGAAAAGCGTGAAGAGCCCCGCAGGAAGAGCGATGCTATGCGATGCTACGCGATACGAAGCCAAGCTGCGAAAATTTGAATTTGAATATAAAATTCATATTCAAATGAGTTTTCAAAGACTTTGTGTGTGTGTGTGTGTGTGAGGCGCCAAACGGGGAATAGAGTTAATTATATATAAATTATGGCTTATTGTTTTCATTTCGGCCTTAACCAAAATATGCAAATTGTCCGGCAAAAAGCGCAATTTAATTGAAGAAGGAAAGAGAAAGGCAGAGAGAGAGCCACACACTTTAACGAGCGCGTGTCAGCCATAGAATAAGATCAAAGCAGTAGAAAGCAGTGGAAAGCAGTATATAGAACCCGCTATGGAGAAATTCGATTGTAATGTGGCAAAAGCAGTGCATAATTGGGTAAAGCATGATGATAGCCGTGAAAGCGATTAAAGAAATAAACAAAAAAAGGCAGTGCTGCATGTATAATCAAGTGTAACTATACGATGCTCACAGATTTTTTCTCTTGGTGTACAATGCCAAGCAGTGTGTTGTAGCCTCGAGGGATTTAGAGCAGCCGACAATACCGTGAGCCTCATTACTCGCATTCACAACAATTGGCTGCGGCTGCTGTGCATATGTAAAACCTAATTACAACTAATTGGTATTTGCACAAGTGACAACCTTTGACCCAATGCAAACAAATATGCGACAGAAGCATCAGCAGTAGCAGCAACAACAAGCTGGGTGTGAGGTGTGTGCAGCGGTCAGCAGTCAACAAGCCAAACAAAACACGGCCGAAACGGAAGTAGTGGGCAGCCATGCCCAAATGCAAATAAACAAAACGCTTTGATTAGAAAATTTCATTACACCAAATCGAACATTTGCGAACATTGCCACACAGATACACACAAACACACCCATTGGTATGCGCACTCTTATACTCATATATATATGTACTACATTCGTAGGCTCACTCCCACACACGCATACACACACACACACACACAAATGCAAATACAATCAGTGCCAATGCAAACAAATAAATGCACAAAGGGGCAGCAGCAGCAGCAGCTGCAAAATGCACCAGTTCATTAAAATGCCAGTGCTCCATGCAGCACCTCTCTCTGTCTCTGTCTCTCGTGGGTGACTCCTCTTTTGTGCTGCTCACTCTCCTCTGTTCCCCTCTCCGAAAAACGCAATTTAATAACGACAAATGAGCAACGCATATGCAACGCTCCATCATTGGGTTCGACTTTGGCCCAATGTGGGTATGTGTATTCTAGGCCTTTCTGTCGACACACCAACCTCCTGCTGTGTTTGTGTCAAATTTTATGGCCCAAAGGGGCATATGCAATGAAATCTACAGGCAACGCACTGCGTCGTAGTGTGGTATTTGCTTAGGCCTCAGTCGAAAAGTTGATCCAATTTCTGATGCATTACAGTGTGCGCTCGATAAATGAAAACGAAAGCTGCTCATCCAGATCGCGTGGATCGCCATCACCAGTCCGGGAAAATCGGATTTTTAATCCATTTGTGGTCAGTCTATGGATAAGAGAATTTATCTACAATTTCATAGATTTTTTAGAATTCGGTGTTCACTTTAGCGGGTTAACGGGGCCCGTACAAGTCAATTTATTAATGCACCCACAAGCGCAGGCACAGGAACACGCACACACAAACATCACAGAGGAACTGCATGGGCAGAGCCAAATGCGTAGGAAGATGCAGGCTGAGGATAGCACTACAGGGAATCCCAATGCAAACGCAAGGGAATTAGGGAATTCAGGACATTAAAGAGAGCAGAACTATGGCAACAGGGAACGGATAGTTGATGCCTGATGGCAGCAGAGCAGAACCGAATGTCCATTGGGAGATTACTTCAGATTGGAAACCGATTGAACGAGGATTTTGATGAATGTGTTTCGACTTGAATTAAATATTTCATGGCGCAGAAAAGTGACCGCAAATATTTCAACACTCGATTAAAATTGTATCACAAATAATTGCACATCAATTAAAGGCTCTCTCCACCCCCCTCTCTCACTCTCTCTCTCTTTGATATTCGCATTTAATGCGTTTTTGTGGTAATGACAGCAAATTAAGAGAAAATTACATGTCCAGAGATATCGATACTCGCCCCACCTCGAATGCGGCGCTGCTGTTCGCACTTAAAATTGCATCGATTCATATATGTACATATGTATGTATTATGTATAATTATTGCTGTAATTTCATTAAGAAATGTACGCAACTTGCACATTAAATGCTATAAATATTAATAAACGAATGCGAGCTGCGTTTATGGCTATCAGATTCCGAAAAAAAGCAGCCCCTAGGAATAAATGAGCGGTGGAGAATCATAATCATAATCCATAATTTCAATAGTGGAACTTAATGAATCAATGATTTTTGTCTTCAGTTAAAGTAGTGTTTCTGATGTTCTCTTCATTGAGTTCACTATCTGAGCTTCGATTAAAATCAGCAATTATATTGATTGCTTTTGCAGTATACCATTGATATTTGAAGTGATATTTTAATTGTATACTTGCTCAAAATAGCACAATAAACCCAATGAATATATTAATTTCCACAAGTATTCGTTCAAGCTGCTGGCCCTTTCACAACAGTTCAATAATTGTAGAATTAATTGAACAGAATTCAATGTAGATATCTCCAATACGTATATTGCTCGTGTGGCACTTGCACTTGTGTGTTCTCTTTTGGGTGAAACTCAAGTTGCATGCAACTAATGAAAGGTAATCCCCAAGTGACCTCAACTACAAACCGTTCGAGCTTTAAATGCTTGTTAGAATCGTTTTACGCACTCTCTCCGACATAAATATGTATATGTGGTAGATATACATACATACATATAGAGTATTTTGCATAGCAAAGCACATTGGTGTTTTTACAACTATTTGGAATTCTGGCCAGCAGCAGCAACAACAACCACAACAAGAGGCAGAGGGCCAGTGGAGAGTGTAGGGACCGAGGAGCAGTAGATAACGCCCCCTCCTTTTTTCAACACTTTGCAAAAAGTTTAAATATAAATTAAAAAGTTTTCCCATTTTTTGTTGTTGCAGCGTTGCTGTTGTTGCTGCTTTTATTTGGTATGTATTTTATGTTCATGCAAAGTGAAAAGTTTTTGCCGGACGACATCGAACCCCGGAGAACACCGAGCCAAAGACTTGTTGGCAGGGGCGCGAGGGCTCTCTCTCTCTTTGGGTGATGCTGCTGCTGCGCTTAATGCCGCGCAACTGTTTAGGCCATTTAATCCCTTACCAATTTCCGCTTTCAAATCTCTTTTTTATGAGCCCTCCACACCCTGCCCCAACCAATGAAATTTGTGTGCGGGTGGCGCTTCACTTATTAGGATGACCAACAATTTATGCAATTCTTCGGAATGCCGCCCGTCCATTCGTCTTTTTGTACATTTCTGGTATTTGCAATAGATTATTGCTGTCAGATGAAGTTGTCCTTTGGCAAAATTAATTGCATCCCTTTTTGGGCAAAATAGAGAGGGAGAGACGGCAGAAAGTTGTGGTGCTATGACCACAAGCAGTCTCTTGGCCCAAACGGATAGCAGCGGGAGGATGAGGACGATGCCATTGTTGTAATATTTTTGTTTGTAAAATGTGGTCAAACTTTGGGCTGCCATAAAGGCGCAAACATCTTTCCTTGTGTGGGTTTCGCTTGTGTTTACTTGTGTGTGTGTGTGTGTGAGTGTATTTGCAGCTGAGGCTAGCCGCAAACATCTGACTGTAATGCGTTTGCATTTGCTGCGTGCAATGCTCAAAGCCCAAGCTTCTGCTTTGCCCCCCAAAACTGTAGACCACTCTGCATATGCGACTGCCAGCTGCACCTCTGCTTCCCCTCCCTAGCACAAGTACATGCATATGTCCACCCACGTTTCGTTTCGGGCTGCAAGCTGTGATCGGCCTGCTGGCACCATGTTGCAACATGAAAGGCAATGCTTTCGGACTGCCTTGCGGCTTGCTTGCGGCACTCAACGTGTTTTCTGTGCCGCTCGCTTCTCGATTTGCAGGCGAAAATCAGAGCGAAATACTTTCCAGTTCGTTGGGAGCACGATTGTGGTCAAAATGATAGTGCGCGTTTAGGCCAAATTTACATACATATCTGCATACATACCTAATACATATTTATGTAGAACTTGCATATTTATTTACATACGTGAATATTAAATATTTGAATATAGGTATTGCTGCTAAAGACAGAAGGGTAGAGAAATAAAAAAAAACCTTTTCTCGATTAATATTTATTTCTGCGTGTGCCAGCTAGCACAAACATGAACAGACCTGCCTACAGCACCAAAATAAATTGCAATAACAATTTTACATATTCTATTTTATGCGTTTCTTTCGGATAATAAGTCAACGCCCCAAAAAATTGAATAAATGTGTATATGTGTGTATGTATGTACCGATATTCGTATGAGAATTAGTCACTCAGTAATTAATTTACTTTCTACCTAGTTTTGTTGTTGCTTATTATTCTAAATTTATAGTTTATGTAAATATACTTTTCTCCTTCATTACAGTGTATCAGCCACCTGCTCTTGTATGAAAACGTAAGTAAAACGATGCTGTCCTATTTTCTTACCCTTTGCTGTAGCTGCCATTTGTGTTCGTATTTTGTGTGTTGAATGTGCACTAAATGTAATCTTTGACTGCGGCCCTACATACATACATATATCCCTCTACTCTCAGTCCTCTGCTTTGCAACGGCTTACTTTTAGGGCCCTCACCCTGAGCGTGTCCTGAGCTGAAAAATGTGGTTTTGAGCAAAAGGAAATTAAGTTCAATAAAAAGGAGCATTCGTAATTTATTGGGGTTTCACTTGGACCCAAACTTTCTACAGCCCAGATTAAAGCCCCCCACATTGGGGCTTGCATACAGATAAAGTTATCATTTTGACAACTTTCGTGCAGGAGTAATATGCAATTTGAATAAGCTGCAACCAAAGTTAAGCTGCTGCTGCTGGTGCTGCTGGGAATCGTGTCAAGTAGAGTGAATCCCTATTCATTCAGTCATTCATTTGCTGCTCATTCATTTTGCATTCGCATAATTGTATTTCTTGGACAATTAATTCCCTTTTCTATTGCCCATTTCGTTGTAATTTAATTGCAAATTACTTCCCCTCTTGTGCAAAGAGAGAGGGAGAGAGAGAGAGAAAGCAAAAGAAACGTATTTGTAGACGTAATTGTAGCTTCATTTGTGCCGTTTGCCTGGACACGCGAGGCATGCCGCTTCTTCAAGTTTTTGCAACCAAATTACAAAAGTTTCACGCAGCAGTAAATTCTGGAAAATTGCATGTGAGCCTGTAACTCCAATTGCAACTTCAATGGCAAATGCAACTGCAACTTTCGGTGGCAACTGCAACTTTCGGTGGCCACACGCAAAATTTATTATTAAAATTCACTTCACTCCCCCATTTTCTTCCCTCCATAGCAGGCCGAAGACGATGGAAAGCCACTTGAGCATAACATTGAATCTCATTTGACAATTCTCTCGCTTTATTTGCTCTGTGATTCTTTCATTTCTATTGTACCCTGGATACCCTTGAAGGAGCTAATTTCTCTTTTCATCGAATGTTGTACATATATACGTACGTTTGTATGTGTTCATATACTATTTATCTATATATTTTCACTAGTTAAATCGCTTCACAAATCGTTCCCTTGGAGAACCTTTCTTGTGCTATCAATGGCTCTGTAAGGGTATCAAAAGTTGCTCTTTCTTTCTGGTTCGGCTTGTGTTTTACATAATTCCAAAGCAAAGTAACTCCAACGAAGCGGAACGCTGTGGCAGCGGCAGGAACTGGCTAGGGGCAGGTCCAGTGTCGTCGTCCGTCGCTGGTCAGCTGTGTGACACGAATCAAACAAAAGCGTAAACTTTGCACAGAGCAAATGAAAAGCGGAAAAGACAGAGAGTGTTTCCACGCGGGGTAGCGAAGTAGGGGGTGGTGCGGTGCTTACATTGCCAACAAAGTAGAAAATCCCTAAGAATAACACAAAATTCTCTGCTCTTTCTCTCGTTCTGTCGTCCTGTGCTTCGATTATCCTGCTATGTCTTTCGGTGATTGTGGCACCTGCAAAAATGTACATAGTAGAGAGACAAAGACAGAGAGAGAGAGACAGAGAGAGAGAGAAAGGACGACAGAGTGACAGAGAGGGCATGTGGCACAGACAAAGTAAACGCCCGAAGCTGCAGTTTCAACATCCTCCACACCGGATCCTCGTGCTGGTACTGGTGGTGGTGCTGCTGCTGCTGCTTCATCAGTGGCAATTGTTTAGCTTCGCTTCTTTTTTTTTTTTGGCCATTCCATTGGATTCATTTGAAATTTATGCAAATTAAGTGTGGAGCGAAAAACGGGGCCATGCTGCAGTCGCAGTTGCAGTTGCATAATCCCCCCCCCAAACTCCGAGGCGAAAAAGGATTTACACTTTTGCTTTTCCCAGATAATTATCTTAATTGCAATTTTGGTAGCTGCCTCCCCATGGCATGGGCATGGCATTCGCTGTGGCCCAAAATTTACAATTTAATTAAAGCTGCACAAACCAATTAGTCTTCTTCCGGCTCGAGTGTACGAGTGCCGATTACTATGTGCACCCACTGTTCGTACCATAGTTAGCATAACAAATTAAATGGCAATTAATTTGGCAAACGTTTTCCAAACATTAATAAATGCCGGGCCCCACCATTCATTATTTCATTCGAGTACCTGCAAAGTTTCCCCTTCCTACACTTTCCTGCTGCAGGGTTACTGCTGATGCTGCTGCTGCTGCATCATTTTTCAAGCGGAGGCAAATGAAAGCACTTAATCTTGCTCCCTGAACTTTGCCACAAAACTCAACTCGAAACTAAACTCGAACCTCGAACTGGAACTTCCAGCGAGGCCAAAGCAAACTCTCTCTCTCTCTCTCTCTGGCTCGCTGGCTCTAGATCTGCACTCTTGTAATTTTAATCAATTCATCTTAATTTCGTTTGAAGTGCACATTAACCTAATGGACAGACAGACAGACGGAGGGACAGACCTCCGAGCAGGAGGAGATGGACCCTGCACACCTCCATTGGTCGCTGTCCGGCGGGTTGAGGCCCTATTAAAATGTTATCTTCCACTTTCCCCCAGCAGCAGTTGGACGGAAGCTGGTGGATGAAATATAAATACCGAATACATATATCTCTCTGGTGGAGCCTTGGCCTTGTCTGCGGTCTATTCGGGGGAGGTGCTTGGGGATAGAAGTAAGCGCCTAAGTGGGGTCGAAGGTGATGTTTCATTTTCACATTTCCCATTTATCTTGTTTAGTCGAGTAGACGCCTCAAGGCGTCTCGTTGGGCAGTGCCTTTCAAGATGTACAACGTACATCTAGAGTGCAACTATCTCTTTTTCTTTGTGATTTTGCATCAGTTTCTCTCTCTCTCTACCTCCCTCTCTCTGTTATGGCAGATACTTATGTAGCTGCAGTATGTATTATGCGAATGCATAATAAATTTTCCCCATCAATTAATGAATTGATATGTCAATTGGTTAGAATTATGTGGAGGCATCCTCTTAGATTTCTTCCATCTGTGGCTCCTTTTGCCCATGTGAATCCTTACTAATGAGGACCTTAGTCCGTATACTTCACAATCTCATTGATATATATCCTTAATTCAGGTTCCGTTCCGGTATTGGGAATATGGAAATTGCGGATGCATTTGTAAGCAATAACAAATCATTTTTTGATTAACTCATGCGTGTCAATTTGACGTAAATCAAATATTATTCCAGCATACACACATTCGTACAGTGAGTGCTACACACACACACGCACACACTCAGACAGACAGACAGACAGATGCAGAGGAAATGCTAAAAGAAAAGTAAGGAAAACCCCATTGCATGCCAGGGAAATTGCAGTCAACAACTAAAGAAGCATTTCTCAGCCTTCTCCTTTTTTTTTGCCAAGTATTTGCCTTTCGTCTGAGTCTCAGAATCTCGAATCTGGAATCGAAGCAACTCCTCAAAGATGTATGCAAACGCAAATGCAAATGCAGCATAAACAGAATTCAGCATACTTACGGCGTATTCGTAGAGGGAAAAAGTATTTTTCCGCTTCATTGGAATAAAAAATATACATATTTTTGTGCTGAGTAGAGAGGATGCTGCAGCATTGACAGCGATTTCTTCCACAGCAGCTGCAGATGAAGAGGTGGTTCATCTATCCATCCGCTCAGTGTGATCCACTAGGAAACGATTAAGATGGAGGGACGACCCTTTGAGGCCACGAATCACTGAATTTCCGCCTGAGGTTGTGTTCCGTTTTTACGTTTTTCGGAGATCAAATTAAATATGCCCACTGATTAGATTGTGAAGACAACAGAAAGTGGCAGAAAGTTGCGCCAAGAGCAAGCGAGCAGCAGTCAGAGCAGCCAGAACAACGTCAAATCTAAATGAGGTTATAATTAAAAAAGTTTTCTTATTTGCTGTGTAGCTGTAGATGGAGCAGCTACTTCTCTTCTGCTTCTCATGCCACTGCTGCTGCTGCAAATGAAGAAACAAGTAATTCGCCTAATAACGAGCTTATATAATTAGCTCATAAACAACAACACAGCAGCAAGTCCGTCCGGCACCAGCAATTGCAGCCAAAAAAAAAAAAAAAAAAAAAAATAAAAATCAAGGCAAAGCAAAAGAAAAGAAAACCCAACGAAAATTAAGGGAAAAAACAACAAGAACAGCAGCAGATAGAAAATTGTACAAGTCAAAACGTAATGAAAAAGTTCTGGCAGCGAAAAAAGTTTGAGGAAATTTTGAAGGTAAGCTGGAAAAACGGCAGAGAAGCCTGTCGCCTGTCCTTTGGACAAAAGTTCCGCTATGCCCACACACACATAGCTAGCCATTTCTTTAGATATATGTATATATACACATGTGCATAAATGTATGGCATATATAGAACAGATGTGGATGTGGTGTGTGTGTGTGTGATTTGATAATTCCTACATCGTTGGGTTAGGAAACCAACGGCCAACGAAATTATCAAATTGAAATTGCATGAAAAATGCAGTAGAATTCGGAAAAAAACGTTGTATAAAGGGAAACAGATGAAAGCCAATTAGAAAAGGAAGTTGCAAAGCAATGCGAAAGGATATGAAAGCACCTAAATGTTCCAGAAATAATTGGAGCCGATTCCTTGCGAAATAACTGGAAAACGACATAAAATTCATACCCAAAAGTAGTCACTGAAAATCGATTCTCGCTTAGGTTGTTCGACGGCTAGCTGACATGTGGTCATGTCCAACCGCAGGTACAGCTTTTGGAACATAATTAACCACTGCAGAGGGGGTCCGTTATGCTCGTTACAGTCTTCTATATTTACTCGTACTGTGCCACATGGCCTGCAATGATTTGAAATGACTCGCAGCGACGCAGCGACGACCGTCTGATGTGTCCGCTGCTGATGTGGAGTCCGCTCCTGGAACCGCAGGCTGTGCTGTGGGCTGCGGCCGGCAACACTTCCGCTGACATTTCAATTACCTTCACCACTTAATAACAGAGTCGGGGACAGAGGACAGTGTCCAAGCAGAAAGAGAGGAAACGAACAATGGCATTTGGCATGTGTGACAGACTGCGACCCGGAAGGAGGGTCGGCGGAGGGTTTGAGCATAGCCTCATGGAGAGTAGCAATTTTTTGATTAATGTGTCTGCTACAAATTGCAAAAAACGACCAAAATCTACGGAGTAGAATGGGGCCTCGGGCCAGACAATACGAGTACGTGTGCTACCAAATGCAAAACTCATCCGCATTCGCTATCGCATCCGCCTCCTGCTGTGTGCGCGACGAAATGAATTAAACTTGGCTACTAATGTGGCAACACCCTGAAAACTACACAGATCTGTGGCCATCTGACTGGCCCGACTGCCACTTTGTTCCATTTGAATACGGACCATTTTGTTGCATATCATGAGTAAGTACACTGAGAGAATTCAGTCTATAAAATACTGCAATTTCAGAAGATTTTTGATTTTCTTCTCTAGCGTTCCTCTTGGCTAAAAGGGTATTATTTTCTAGGTATAAAAGGTTTCCTCTTGATTTCGAGATAATTTTTTTGATTCAAGAAAAGTTTTATAACGTTTTCCAGTCTGCAATCTTCAGATTTCCCTTAATACAGAATTTGTACCTCTCACATTTTTGGTAGAGCGGCAGTCAAAATCATTTTCTAATTAAATTCACAACCCAAAAGAAACTTTTTGGGGGAAAAACAACAATATTTCGTCTATGGCTTTGGCGAAAAACTTTAAAATTCAATTAAGAATTATGCGGGTGCCAAGTCGGAGACTGATTTTGGGCGTCTCAGTGGGTGGGGGCGGCAGGCCATGTGGTTTAAGCCGACGGACTGGTCGCAAGCAAAGGAGAAGAGAACATTAAAAAGACTCTGACTCTTCCTCCAGCTCCTCGCTCTGTGGCTCTGTGTGTGGCTCTTCCCATTACTGTCTCTTTCCAGTAATTCTGTGCGAAATTTTACTAAAAAATTACTGCCAAAGAAAATTTGCACATAATTTGATTAAAAAGTTACACGCATTTGTTGCTGTGGCGTCAACGTCAACGCCAACGTCAGCGTCTGCGTCAGCAGCAACTTTGTAGCAGGAAAAATTAAAAGTGCTGCGGCTGGTGCGGCACTTGCGGCATATGCAGCCTTGCATTATGGTACAGTGAATACTTCGCTGAAAGTTATCTCCCGCTGCTTTGAGCTTTCAGTTTATGAAAATTCGACCCTGGGCTGTGGGAAAATTATTCGAATTAATGAATACACCCAAGAGCTTTCACTGTACCAGTCTACCTTTCCCCTAACTCAGCAGACTCAGAAGAGAGCGGAGAGTGAGTGCTGCGGCTTTAATGCTTGAAAACTTTCGTAAAGAATACTTTAAGAAATGATTTTCGTGAAGAGATCTGTGAATGGCACAGCTTACAACAGGGGAGGGGCTCTGCTCTTATTAATTTCCTTCAGCATGGTGTGTGGCAACTCTTCAAGTCAGCTTAAGAACACACAAATAACTTTTGAACTGGGATATCCCAGTGTAAGCATGCATTGTGGGTATCCAAACGGAGCTTCTTCATCAACTCTGTCTGCTGACAAAAAGTGGCAACTCTGACGAGAAGGATCTGTCAGGAAAACGGGGAACTGTGCTATCTCCCTCAAAAAAAATAAAAAATAAGAGCTGCTAACTTTTTTCTAGCTAATCAAATATTTGCAGCCGTCGAGAGTGAGATGGAGAGAGTGAGAGAGAGAGGGGTGTAGCGAAGTAGCGATGACAGAAGGCATTCGTGCGAAGTACAGTCGAGGACTCTGAATCCTTTTAGGCACGTGTGTGTCTGCCTGTGTGTGTGTGTGCAGAGTACCGTTAATATGACAGAAACACCATGCCCATGCCCAGGCGTGCGTGTGTTTTCGAGTGTGTGTGTGCGACATGCAAAATCTTGTTTGTCAAGTGCCACGTCACAGGCGCCGGCGACGGCAACGGCAGCGGCAGCGACCCCCAAAAAATGAGTAACAAAAGTGAATGTGGATGTGGATGCTGCCACTGTCACACTGCCTGCCAAACACTGGCAGCTGGCTGGCCGTGTGTCTGCGTAGGGTTGAAGTGCGTTTTTTAATTGAAAATTATTACGGAAAAGTTGTAAATCCGTGGCATTAAGCGGGGGAAAGAGAGACACAGAGATACGAGTCCGCACACACTCCACACCCTGTGATTATTAGAGGGGCCAAAGGTGGTCGTCCGCATATTCATGCAACGGATTGATGTTGTTTAATTAAATTAAACCACGACGGCGCCATGGCTCTGTCTGCCCCAAGAACCCCTCTGTTCGAGCCCCTGACCCATCGCTGGCTCTGCTCTGCTTTGTTGTGGCATAAAGGCGTTATTAATATGCTTATGTGCTGCAGAATGGGTCATGTGGGGGTCAAAGAGATAGAGTCAGAGACAGAAAGACAGAGAGAGAGGAAGAAAGGGGTTGCATTCTCCCGTCAGGTGCTCAACATAATGCCACACATTAAATTTTAAGTGTCAATGGCGCCGCTTCTTTGTTGTGTCCTTCATTATGGTAATGCTGCAAACCATAAAAGTGCTCAACTTTTTGGTATTTCTCGGCCCATAAAAGCATGCAAAGGGATTGAATCTTATCTTTATACTGCGAGAAAGCCCCACAGCAAACGCAACTATTAAGTATGTTTTTCGTACCTTTTCCAGAGTTATTCTGGCAGAATGTATAGTGCACATATTGTAGGATGCCCCTTTCATGCAGAATCGTGCGAGAAACATATGGATATACATATATACCGTACATTAGTAGATTTAGGCCCTGGTTCTTGTTGTCTTTTGAGGCAACAATCGCTATGTTAACTTTGGCCTTCTTGAGGCTTTCCTTTCATTTGTAGTTCCAAGTGTGTGTTTAATTCAGGAAGAACTTAACTACCGAATCGAATTTTTGATATAATTACATTTTACGTTTCTGTGTACGAATCGTATTTCATGGCGGATGCATGATCCTAGCAACAGTTCTCCACAGCTAAGAGGCAACCAAATAGTTGCATGGAAACGAACGTAGAACTGGAATCAGAGCATACCAGGGTGGAGCTTTCACTGTTCTCCCCTTTATTCGATTCATTGTTGCTTCCCTCTTGAACGTTGCGTCTATTTGTTTATTTATTTATTTGCTTCTCCCTTTGTTTGTTTGTTTGTTTGTCTATTTTGATTCATTTTATTTGTAGTTTATTCAGTGCCACTCCTCTTCCTCCGTCGTCGTTTGGCTTGTCGAGGGTTAGATATTGCTTTGTCGAGAAGCAGAACCCAGAACCCAAAACCCACATTGAAACCCATAGATCCCATAGAGCCCAGAAGCGAGTCTCAGAGAAGTACATACGCATGTGCGACATTTAGTTGGTTTACTGGCATGGCTTACAGCTATTTTTATTTAATTTTTGTCTCTGGCTGAGATACTCCCCCTCATCCACCACCCCCACGTCTCTCTTCCGTGAGCTTTGTATTTGTTCATGAAAATTGCAGTTCCTATGATATTTTCTCGCATTCCCCTCTGTCTCTGCGACAAAGGTATTTAACAATAATTTTCAATTTCTATTCCAAGCTTATTTGTTTTTTCTGTTGTAGCTCGAGTATTTCATGTCACCAGGCAGCCACGACTACTTGAACGACTCTCCAGAAAGCTTCTTATAAGTTTTAAATACCGCTCCCCTCTCCCCGTTCATAGACACAGATTTTACTTTTGGTCAAAACTTTTTAATTAGCTCTCGATCTTGAACAAAACAAAATAAAAAACAGAGCCAACATTTTTAATTATAGGATGAAAACTTTGCACCCAAGCAAAAACTTGTTTCAAAGGAAAGCTTCTACCGTGCAAAATTAAATGTCAAACAGATCGGAGAAGCCTTCTCATGTATGTATGTGTAAGGGGATTGTTTTTGCCGTGCACCATAGCTCTAGAGCTATGTATACCTTTATGTGTATAAAATGCAATTGCGAGCATTCTCACGTTCACAAATGGCGCTCATTAAATTGCAAATTTAAATTTAATTAGTTATTTATGCAATTTTGATATTTCCACAGGCCGGCTTTCTATGTATTTCTGGTTCTGTTGTTGCACTCTGCGAATGTATTGCCATGTAAATTTCATCACGATTCGTTATGCAATTGAGTGGCTGCTGCTCTTGTTGTTTTTTTTTTTTTTTTTTATAGGTTTGATTATTATTTCATTTTCCATTAATATTCAGAGGCTATTAAATGCAGTTATGAATATTACAAATTTGTGCTGCATTTGTGATTTTGTTTTTTTGTGTACACGATTATGTAGTTTTTGTCTGTTTCAAATAAATATTTGATTGCACATTTGTCACACATTGACCCGACCTGCACGACTGGAATAGTTTCTGCACATAAATATTAATGAGTCTCGCTTTACTTTATACAAACTTAGCGCTCATTTAAATGTTATTAGCACAGGGTGCGGGTTATGCGGTGCTTCAGTTACACAGCGGATCAATTCCATAATGTTCGCTTGTTGTTGTCCTTCGAGGATTGTATGTATTGAGTGGAATGGGAAATTTCCGATTTAGATTACCAGACCCTACTTGCCTTTTCTTCTGGATAGTTGGATGCTCGCCTGAGGCTTGCGTTGATGTGACATGCAGTTTATAGAGCTGAAGAGCCGTAAGAGCTTATATTGGTGTTATATTCAATGGAATTCGCACTATCCATTCATTAAATGGGAATTAAGTTCCATTAGCGGTCAATAAATCCTTCAGCATTCAATGGCATACCGACACTAGTTGCCTCTCCCCGCAGCTAATTGATTATCACCCTGGGCCTCCATTAATTTGAATTTCCCGGAAATTCCTCAAGTTAATCATAGAATTTTGAATCAAATCCTATTAAAGCAACCGTACCGTCTGCCCCACACACCCCCACATACTCTGCCTACTTATGCCGCTTCCACGCTTGTCATGTGAAAATTTGTTTGCGAATTTGTAAATAATTCCAAATTCATTCACTCGATTTGTTGTTGTCGTTGCTGTGCTTCGCTTCCAAGCTTTTTCTATAGGCTACGCATCAAGTTGATTTATTTTCGTGGAAACTTTCTTCATTCTACGGGCCTGACGGTCGTAAAATGATTTACATAAGGATAATAGATGAAAAATAAATTGATTTTAAATCAGACGACACAGACGGCGAGAGAAAGAGGGAGAGCGGGTGAGTGGGTGAGAGTAAGAGCAAACGACACTGTCAGGGTGGACGAGAGTTTCCTCTCGCATTTGTATGCAAATACGCGTGAAAAAAATAAAAATAAATACACAGACAAAAAATAACAAAAGGCAAGTTAACGAGTATTCAAAAACGAGATTAAAATAGGAGTGCTGCTCTGTGGAGAGTGCCGTGCCGCCTGCTGTGATTTATACCCATCCGCACCATCCGCATCCTCATCGCCACAATGCGTGCCCCATCCTCAGCTACATCGCCATGTCACAGCGGTTGCAGTTGAGTAGAGAAAGTACAAAATTCGTCAGGGACGGCGAAGCTCTCAAGATATTATTAACATGTTGTTGCACTCTGGCCGAAAAATTGATTTGTACAGGGGGGGCAGGGTGGCCGGACCTTGGCTGGGGAGGCTCACCCACGGTTACATTCTGTTAATCTTTGGCCAAAAGCTCTTTGCACCGAACCCCGATTCACTCGCTCCGTTCGAAAAATATGGAAATTGCTCATGTCTCAGCCTAGTCCCTGTCCTGTTGCAGCCTCTGCTGTTGCAGGCCAGGCCTCTTTTGGTGCCGCCACAGCCAGCCACAGCCACCCAGCACCAATCCACCTGCTGTTGCGGTTTTTGTGACATACCGCATCAATCTATCGCCATTTTCTGTCCCTCGATGTTCGCTTCAGTTCGGTTCGCTTTTCGTTTGTGGTCCCCCTTCGATCTTGTCCCATGCTGATGCTGCCAGTGGCCGCAAATTGAATAGATTGCTAGGTGGAGTAGTCCCCAGAACCAGGACCAGGACTAGGACCAGAGTACCGAAGCCAAAAGAGTGCCGGGTACTCGGAACTGGAGTAGAACTGCAGAATTTTGGCCTCGAATTTTGCATACATAAATATTTATGAATTTATTAAAAGTGAACCACACACACACACATACACAGGCAGACGGGCATCCCTGGCATCCTGGCGGCTGACTGGATGGATGAATGCATAAGTCAGGCGTTGCATGTGGAGAGGGGAAATTGGGCTGGAAAATGGTTGGGGGCCAAGCGAAAGCCTTCTTGCAGTTGGTCCAAAAAGGCAGCATGGCGGGACCACCGTGCCATCAGCAGCAACGCCTGCACACATGCCACAGGCACGGGGCACAGGCACAGGCACAGATACAGGACACCGCACCGGCAGCAGCAGCAGCAGGAGCCAGCAGTCAGCAGCCGCCTCTCCATGTACAACGAAATGTTGGGTACATTTTTGTGAAAATTTGCACCACATAGCGGCATCAACGGCCGCCATTCCCCTGGGCAAACCTTTACAGGGCCAAAAAGGAAAAAAAAATGCACAAACTGCCGCTTTTCGTTTGGCTCTTGCAGTGGGTATGTCAGGGTAGGGTAGGGAAGTGTAGGGTAGGGTATGTGGGGTCCATTCATTTGCACCAGTACAAGGCAATCGCATATTTGTGGCAGGAAACATGGCCGAGGCAGGCACTGAGGGATGAGCAGTGAACGAGATTGTCAAGTTTTTGAATGCCTCACTGGCTCAGCGGCTGTCGCTGTCGTTCAAACTGTGGCCATGGTTGCGGGCCCAGACCACGGGCCTCTGCCCACTGCCCTTTGGCCCCGATGTACACGCATAATGCATGAAGTTGTCATTATCAGGGCCAATTCAATTGAGAATTTTCGTGTCTAATTCAGCAGAGGGCCGAGGAGGCCCAAAAATTTTGCATAATTGAAAATTTTGCAGTGGCAAAAATGGGGCTACACGTGGAGGCCACTCCCACGAACGGTTGATTGCCAAACAATTTTGTTGACCATTGACACACGGGTGGTAGATGGGGCAGGCGCTGCCACTTGATTATACGAGTACGAGCATTTTGTACCTTGCTGCCTGCCACATCACATGCCTCACGCTTTGCCTGCGAGTATGTGCGTGGGTGTGGCAAAGTAATTTAAACTTCATGTCAAATTCAGCCAAGTCATTCAATTTCAATGCCGATGCATAATTTTGGGCGAACATTGTGGTTGCTGCCACTTGAAGGCCTGCCGCCTGCCACGTAATTACCTGAGGCCCAGTAATTGCCAAAAAGGAGCATGGCAGCACCAGGAACAAGGGTCCTCCTCTAGGCCCAGCAACAGCAGCACAATGATGTGTAGTTTTTGTTCCTTCTTATCCATCAGAAGCATTCATACCCCCTGCCATGCCCGTCCATTCCTCTCCTGACCCTCTCTACATTCGCATTTGACTTGAACGCAATTTATGCAAATTTGTTGGGGGGAACAGAAGACAACGTCAACGAAAACGGCAACGGCAACGATAGGCGCACATGGCAATCAGTAAAATGTGTGTGTTGACAGCAGGGACTTCCCCATTGCCATCCATAGCCTGTTATCCGCTTTAGACGGATTCCAATTCTCCCGACACGTCCAGCCCTGGCATCACTTTAACAAGGCACAAGCCGCATTCAGCAAATCCGCTTGATTAGCATAAACGCATTAAAAATATGCCCACACGAGTTCGAGTTTTTGTGTGGCGGCGTGGGCGGGGACGGGGACACTACCAAGTGGAGCAGAAGGAGGAGGCGCCATTTATGGATTATAATTTTTGTTCTGACATCCAGCGATGGGCGCGTCGCAGGGAGCATAGAGCAGCATACAACAGCGGGGAAAATGAATTTTCAATTGCCCCAAAAGCCATGTGGCATACTCGTACTGCTGAGCTAAGCTGATCTTTTGTCAATGGCATTATACACTGGCAGAAATACCCAACAGAAGCAGGAGGGTACTCAGTCTCGTCGGAGAGTGTTTGAGAATACATCGACAGTTTTATGCATTTAAATATTTGATCAATGAACCGATAGATGGATAGATATTATTTTAAAGTTCATGCCCCACCAAGAACGTGGCAAGGCTTTGCAGGAATGTTCATAGTCTACGACGCGCATTTAATATGCAAATTTTTCTATTGATTTATATTTAATCGCTTCTAAGTGCAACGACAGCAGACCCCAGACCCAGTACCAGTCCCAGTGCCAGTCCCTACCGCCCAGACACCAGCTGCGACCAGATGATGCCATCAGAAAGGAAGTGCTGATGGGTAGAGGGATGCTGCATGCAATCATAAATAAACAGCACGCATCCAGAATAAATATGTAAATAACGGGAGGAGCCCGCAAGGAAAAAAAGTCACAAAAGGGGCCACCCCTTACCATCTGCCTCCCTACCTCCCCCCTCCCTCTCAGTGTGTGTGTGTCCCTGCCAGGGCTGTCATCGTTATTTAACATTTTTCCCTTGAAGCTGCATCGTCTGTTGCATCCATCACTCACTCACTTAGCGGCGCCTTCGACTCGCACAGCCAAACCCACTACAAGCACCCATTCTCCTGCACTTTTGCTGCCACAAATTACGTTGCAAGCGCTGATGAGCTCGGCGCATTGCATACTGTGCGCCCCCCTTTGGCCCCCTGGTCCACGTATCTGTACTTGTCTTTTGGTGCACCATCAGTTATTTGTCTCGCGTGTGGCATTGTTTATCTTGCCTCAGTTTGAAGTGGCACAAAGCTCAGTGTCGCTCAGTGCCTCCGCGTCTCGTGTTGCTCTTTGCCGCTGTCTTAATGTGCGGGTAAATGCGACCAAATTAAGTTAACTGACAACATTAACGCGCACTTGCAGCGCGGCTGGAAAACTTTTCCACGCTAACTAGATTTTCGAAGCGGGGAAACAAACTCTATTCCGTCTCCGGCATTGAATTATGCTGCCATCAAAAGGATTTTAAATCAATTTAAGCCATGGGGCACAGTGCGTATGCGCAATCAGGGGGAATTAACGAAGAGGAAATGCGCCTTTTGAGACGCCTCAAAGTAGGTGCAGGTGGTTGTGCCCAATCGCCCTATGCTGGAGTAGGGAGTGAATGGCGGTGCCTACTCCACAGCAGAGTTGGAATCGCATGAAAAGAGGTGTGAAACTGTGTGCCACAGGGGGGTAAGTAGCTGATATGATTAGAAGGTACAGGATGTACAGCAGTGGAAATGATTACCATGACCACCACTTACCTCTGCGCGCGTGTGTGTGTGTGTGTGGCACTATCTACCACGTGGCCACTTGAGCGCATCAAAGGGCCACTTTGATCTGTTCGTAAACAGTAATACTACGAGACTGTTTGTGGTGTGTGTGTGTGCTGTGTGTGTGAGCCGCATCTTGTGGTCAGCTAAGCAATGGGTATGGGGACGGACACCTGGCAGGTACACCAATCTGAGGGTGCACAACATCTGACGTTTGCATTCGGCCATTACGGCGGGATGCACTGCTAATGCACTGATTATTTGGCTGCACACAGCCAAGGCAGATTGAAGATGTGCAGGCAGATGTAGCGGTGCCTTGGCAACCAATTTCCACCTACGGCTACGAGTATATCCAATAATTAAACAATCCCCCCGGAGCAACGGTTGCACCACCCCACTGGAATTTAATTGAATTGAATTGAATGGTGAACCAGACATTGAGGATTTGGTAGGGGAGCACAAGCAGGAGCAGGAGCAGGAGCAGGTGCTTCAAGCTTCATGTGTGTGGCATGCTGCACTTTAAATGGAATCGCAGGCAGCTTCTATCAACTCTTCTTTTTTGTTGCTGCCTCTGGTTTGCCTCTGGAAACAAATCAATTTATGCCTGACAAACGTTTGAACAATTTCTGATTCGAATTCTGTTACGGTTTCTGTTTCTGTTTCTCTTGCTGTTGCTGTTTCGCTTTGTGCAATTGACGGGTCAATAATTAAGGCCCTGTCTTGCCACTGCCACTGCCACAGCCACCAGCTGCTCCCCTGGCCACATGGAAAAAAACGATTGCTCTTTCTGTAGCTCCGAATGTGTTTGGGTTGGGATTTGGGCTGGGGTTGGCGATATGGGATAGGGGATATGGGCGGTTCTGGACGTTCTTATGACGTTATCGTTGCAAAGTCAATTTCCTTGTTGATTTAAGTTTCAAAGCCACTGACAAAGATGCCACGCAGATGGCTGCCTACCCCATCGCATGAGGCATGCGGCATGAGGTGTTGGTTGCCGTTGTTCCCCGCAAACTGGATTAAATTTCGTTTAAAATGTAAATGGAAAAGAGCCTGACGGACAGACAGCGTCGTTTGGGGCTTGTCTTTTGGGTTGTGTGAATCATATCCAAATTGCGTTTCGCTTGCTGCGGAACTTTCAAAAAAATGTAAGGGAAGGGCACCAAAATCTAAGACGAAAGTGAAAACGAAGGAAAACTAAACAAACACCTCATCAAAGAACATCAAAGGACGCCTAAAACTCCAAGCCAAGGACCAGAGGGGAGGAAATCTGAAAAATTCGAAAAAGAAAATACAAAAAAACGATTCGTTTTTAGGAGAGTCGAAACATTGGATACCCTATACCTAAATATGGCTATATTATTGTTGACTAGCTAATTGGCAGAGAGACGAATCATATCCTATGGTAACCATTTGATATGGCCATCTGGTAATGGAAGTTTCGAATTATCTGCTGTCTTCTGATAAAGGAATGGTATTGAAGTCCGAATTATTTCACAGCAAAGACACTTACACTTTGTGGGCAGCCTCTTCTGAGTGTCAAATAAGTGTGGAAAATCGTAATGCCTCCTGAATGAAGAGTATACAAAAAAAAAAAACGCAAAATAAAAGAAAGAAAAGAACAAGAATTGAGATAGAAAGAAAAAACATTTTATTTTCGGTGCGCACAGCGCAGAAAATAAAATCAAGAATTTCACACCTTATCAATTTTTCTAGATTAACAAAACGAACAATGAACTGGAGTCGGGGAGTGCAAATGGTGGGTATTCCTTTTGAGCTGCCCCCCCCACGTATGGCGCATGCCGGCAAGGGAAGGCTGTGAAATTGCAACAACAACAGTGGGACAAGGCAATACAGAAGGGAGTGGAGTCTGAGTCTGAGTCTAAATCCCCCCCGCATTGTGATCGACATCATCATCATCAACATCATCAGCAGGAGGAGGAAAAGGAGGAGGATAAGGAGAAGGAGAAGCAGCAACAGCAACATCAGCAGGAAGCGGAGAAGCAGCAGCACTGTGCCCTGTGCACCGTCACCACAGTTTGTCATTAAGGAAGTCAAAAACTTCGACCCCCAAGCAAAGGTTGGAATAAAGTGTGTAGAGTGGATAGAGAGTATAGAGTATAGAGGGTGTCTTAAGCAGAGTGAAGCAGAGGGAGCGAGAGTGGGAGATGGGTTTGGCTTGGCAGTGTTGACATTAATTTTGATTTCAGTTTGGAGTGCAGCTCGTAAGTGGGTGAACCTTTACCATTTACCATTCGCTCTCTGACTTCTGTTTACCCACCCAATACGCGTGAACAATAGTAGAGAGACGAGGCTCCCCATGCTAATGTGCATGCCGGCTGAAGTCTGCGGCCCAAAAACACTTTTCCGTTGAACCAGGGGAGGGTGGCTCTTCTAACATTGAATATGATGACTTAACAGACTTTAGCCATAGCCTGGCCATGAAAAATGGGCAGAGCTTTTCCCTCTTTTTGCATTTTCAATCGAAAAATTGGACCAGCTAGCGAGTATCTCCCGTTGCTGCTTCCAGAGTTAGTCGTTTTCTATGGCGTTGTGTCTTCATTGTTGCTGGCACCAAATTGAATTTGATGTGTGATTTTATTGATGACTGCTGGGATCGGGAAACTTGAGTGTAAATCTCTATCGCCTGTTCCAAGCATTATACGTAGCTGGCATTTCCCTTCAACTCCCTGGAATTTTCAACCGGAGCTCAGTGACCCATCCGTCCACTTTCAGTGCACACACATTTGAGTATTTCAATGTGTGAAGGGATGGCTTTTGAGTAGTAGTAGTGTTTATTGGATATAATAAGTTTAACAATATGTAGACTGAATTAATTGAAACAAAAGGTTTTCTTGAACGTGTGCTATCTTGTTCGCTTCGACTTCTTAAGTGAGTATCGCCTCTGTTGTTATCGATGGCTATGGGTATCTCGTGCGTATAACAGCCCCCATAGAGTTGACCGTTTCTGTTGACTAACAGCTCTTCACGCGTGCGTATAACAGCCCCCATAGAGTTGACCGTTTCTATTGACTAACAGCTTTTCACAGTCGGCCTTTCCTGAAAAATCGCAGCGTCCTCGCGAGATTCGTAGGGTGAATCGCCTTCCATGTCGTCATCTTCATCTGGTTCATCGGGTGGAAGTTCGCACCAGCGTTTCATTCTGTCAGAAGAATACACCGACTTATAGTGCCTTTGCTTTCGTTGGGCATGAGGGATATCTTCTACTAGATATCGGTCGTTTGGCAGAACCTTGCTGATAATAAATGGACCTTTATAGCGAGGCTCCAATTTGCGTGATGTTCCTGTGCTAAACGGCTCATTCTCGACTAACACAAGATCACCAAGGGTATATACTGTTGGCTTGGAATGTCTAGCATCGTAACGTTTCTTCGCAGCAGCCCTATGATCGTTGACTGTAGTTGCAGCATCTGCTCGTAGCTTTTCCAATTCGTCATCAGTAATCATCTTCAGATCTGGGCCTTGGATCGCATTCGTCACAGTGTTCTTGAGGATATCTCGTGGCTCATAACCATACAATAGCTGAAATGGGGAACATTTAGTCGTACTATTTACCATGGTGTTGATGCTCCATTGAATTGAGCGTAGCTGGTCGTCCCATCGTTTTTCATTTTCATTTGAAGGCAATAGCATTGACAAAATAATCCGGTTGGTTCGCTCTGCATGTCCGTTCGCTCTCGGTGTCTTTACAGCATTGAGTATGTGCTTTACATTATTCGACTTACAATACACATCAAAATCCTTTGACGTAAAAGCTGTACCGCGATCGGTAATGATTCGAGCTGGCATTCCTAAGTAGCTGGTTACCTCCTGTAGGATATCAATAACGTGTTTCGTGGCTGTACTTTTTACAGCTCGCACTATGGTAAATTTAGTGAATGCGTCGACAATTACAAGAATGTGCTCATTCCGTTTTGAACTCTTTGGGAAGGGTCCCAGGTGATCCATATGTACGGTCGAAAAAGGGATCGGATTGATGTCATCATAATGGTATTGTCCTTCCCGACGTCCACCTGGTATCTTATACAGCGCACAGCCCACACATGACTTTATGTAGCTTTTAACGTAGTTGCGCATTCGGGGAAACCAAAACAAATTTAGAATCCGATTAATGGTTTTCTCTGTGCTCATGTGTCCAGCCTTGTCGTGACATTCATGTAAAATATGGAATCTTAGCTGCTTCGGCACAACCCATAGCAGCTTGCCGTCATATTTGCGAAACAGGCGATCTTGCTCGATCACATACTCGTCGTTCTCAGATTTCTTATCAATTTTCATGTCAGCAACAATCTTCTGGATTTTCCCATCTTGTAATTGTATGGCAAACAACCAATCAGCCTCGTCGATAATGGTCTTCGAAATTTGCAGGGATGCTGTGTCCATCTCATGTGCATCCTCAACTGGAGCTCGACTTAGTGCGTCAACATGATTCATCTGTGTTCCAGCTCGATGAACAATGTCTATGTCAAATTCTTGTATACGCAGCCACCATCTTGCAATTCGGGGTATAAGCTCTCGTTTCTCCATTGATGTTTTCAGCGCATTACAATCGGTAACGACTTTAATACGCTTACCATAGATGTAATATTTAAATCGCTCCAACGACTCGACGACGGCTAGTGCTTCTAGTTCATAACTGTGGTAGTTCTTCTCTGGCTTGGACGTTGCTCGGCTATAGTAAGCAATTGGCTTCATCTGATCTTCATCCTTCTGCAGCAATACTCCGGCTAAACCAATGGCACTGGCATCCGTATGTAGTTCATGCTCAGCATCGAGTCGGTAACTGGTGACAACGGGCTTCGATATTAGGCGTCTCTTTAACTCGTCAAATGCATCCTGTTGTGGCTGTTCCCACTTGAACGTCTGGTCTTTGCGCAATAGGGCACGCAAGGGATCCGAAATAATGGCATATCCGGCAACAAATTTCCGGAAATAACCGCTGAGACCCAAAAACTGCCGTACTTCAGTCACATTGCTCGGCGTCGAGAACAATGCAATAGCGTTCGTCTTTACCTCTCCAGGACTAATGCCGTCTGCGTGTATCTGATGACCCAGGAATGTAATTGTTTGTTTAAACAATTCACATTTATCCAGATTTAGCGTTAGTCCGCACTCTTGCAATACTTGGAGGATTCGCTCAAGCTTCTCATACATCTCGTCAAACGTCTGACTACCAATTAAGATGTCGTCCATGTAATGTATCATGTCGCCTTTCTGCACTCGCTTTTGTAATTCTGCCATGAGTCGATTGAAAACAGCAGGTGCAGTCTTTAGTCCAAAAGGAAGTCGCTTGAACTCATACAGTCCATCCGTAGTGATGAATGCAGTAAACCTTCTACTTTCCGGTGCTACTTCTATCTGATAATAACCGCTGTTGAGGTCCAGAGAAGAAAAGTATTTAAATCGCTTCGCCTCCTGCAGACGCTCCTCGATGTTCGGTACAGGAAAATTTTCCTTCTTGATCAATTTATTGAGACGGCGGTAATCAACACATAGTCGATCACTACCGTTTGGCTTCTTGATGAGCACCACTGGGCTGGCGTACTCTGACGTGGATGGTATGATAATATCCTGCTCCAACAGCTCTTCGACCATTCTGCTTACAATTTCCTTCTTTGGCTCGGATACTCGGTATGGCGCTTGCGAAACCACTTGGCCACTCTCAACGCTAATGTTGGCTTGAACAATGTTGGTTTTGCCTATGCCTTGCAGTCCTGTGGAGAAAACATGCTTGAACTTCTCCAGCAAACCGCCCATTTGACTTCTCTCCTGATGGTTCTGTAGATTGACAAGAAGTTTTTTAGTTAGGTTGTCGCTTACAAAGGCTACCGGTTGATGAATAGCACGTTTCACTTCAGTGTCGCCTGGCTCAAACTTCAGCGATAGATGACCGCTAATGATGACGTCTTGTCCTAACAGAAAGTCCTCTTGCAGCAGGTCGTCGTCTGCTATGTATACTTTGGCCGTAATCAATTTTCCATCGATGTCCATATCCACAACCATTGCTTCGGTCAAGATACAGGAGCCCCCACAAATGCCTCGAATCTTCATAGAGCACTTGTGGCGATCAGCGTTGATTTGTTTGGCAACTGATTGGCGCATGATACTAGCCTGACTTCCAGTATCAATGAATGCGCTATAGATGTACGACTGTATGTAGATTTTCCTGGTGAATAGCTTGTCGAGATTCGCGGCACCCAAACGCATCATATTTGCCGGTTGGCATTTCACATTGAGTGAATGAAACTTATTACAGTTGTTGCAACGCGACTTCTTTTTTTCTTGTTGGCATGAACTAGCGAAGTGCCCCAATTCTCCACAGTTGTAGCACTTTTGAGTCTCCTTTGGCTTTGTTGCCTTTACGTCGTAGTCCTGCTTTGTCTCAAAGTTGCTGCCCTTTGGTACGAACTCCTTTTTGTTTGCGATTGGTCGACCTCTATTTACAAAATACGATTCGGCTGCATCACGAAACTGCTTCATTGACGAAAACTGAATTGCGGCAAGACTATTTTGCAATTCTCGATGCTGTATACCTGATCTAACATATCTTATAACAGCTGCTTCACTAAGCTTGTACCGCACGCCCAGAGCGGACATCCGGAAACAGTACTCCTTTACTGTCTCCTTTGATCGTCTGGTTGCATTCGCCATATTGAAGTGAACTTCTGCTTCGTCTGGGTTAGATCCAAACTCGTCTCTTATAGCTGCAGCGAAGTCACTCCATGTGGTGTGTAGAACCGGCGACGAGTCGAGCCACATCTTAGCGGGACCCTTAAGCCGCGTATAAATAGCGAGCAAAAGAAACTTCTCGTCCCATTGGTAAGCCTCAACTACCTTGTTGACACGATCGATGAACTGGTCTACGGAGATGGCATTATCGTCGCTGGGGTCATAGTCCGGCAAGGTATTTGCTATTTCCTTGACCGACGCTTGCCTTACGTAATTGGTAGCCTGTCTACCCTCTGTATTTTCTTCTCTGATCGGCTGCTGGTTTGTTGTTGCTGCTGCCGCTTGTGCTGTTGCACCTGATGCTTTTGCTTCCACGTTTTGTCGTTGCATGATGACCAACTGAACCATCATATTCTTCAGCTCCGTCATTTCATTTTGCATGTGTGAAATTGCCGCCGCATGTGACGTCAGCGTCTCCTCCTCATGTTGACTTATGTTTCCAGCCGCTTGTGGCATCTCTACGTCTTCGGTTTTCTCAAACTCAATTAGTCGTTGTACTAATTCGGCTCTGGAGCCCGAAACTGCCAAGTTCCGCTCTCTTAACAAGAACCGTAACTGGTCCACCTTAAGATCCGCAATTTTGACCATTTTCGCTGATATGGTCGTCCCTCTGTTTGTCTGCTTTTAACTTGCACGCACAATCAATTTCGTTATGATGTGTGCAAGCGAGACAACTGATATGACTGTATTTCACAATGTTGGGCTTCAACTTGTGAATTTCACAACGACGCTACATATACACACAAGCCTTTTGTATGTATTAGTATATATAGAGAGGCTCACACAGATTCCTGACGCAATTTCTTGAGACTCTTTCTGTCCAGGTTCACTAAGATTCCTGATCGCTGAACGTTGAATCCGTCTGCCACGTAGAAAAGGAACACATCCGTAATTTGCAATTTTCTTTGTCACACAGACCTTAGGGAACACATCCCATTGCAAACTTCCCACGCCGACGATTCTTGTCGCTTTTTTTTGAGTTTCTCTTACAACTTTTTCGCTCTACACATAAAAACTCTACTAATCCCACTTCTGAACTGTGAAGGGATGGCTTTTGAGTAGTAGTAGTGTTTATTGGATATAATAAGTTTAACAATATGTAGACTGAATTAATTGAAACAAAAGGTTTTCTTGAACGTGTGCTATCTTGTTCGCTTCGACTTCTTAAGTGAGTATCGCCTCTGTTGTTATCGATGGCTATGGGTATCTCGTGCGTATAACAGCCCCCATAGAGTTGACCGTTTCTGTTGACTAACAGCTCTTCACGCGTGCGTATAACAGCCCCCATAGAGTTGACCGTTTCTATTGACTAACAGCTTTTCACAAATGTACCTTAAATTTGTTGTTTGAATTCCAACTGAAGCCATGACGGACAAGTGAGTGTGCGATGGGAGCTGCATCCAATGGCGTTGATTCCCCTAATTACTCCGCAGCAAGGACTTCAATCCCTATGACAATCGTGTTGTGGAAGTCCCGATCACGTAAGACCTTCAGTTCGTGGATGAACTGCTCTCATATTCTGTACCCAATTAAAAACCAGGAACACGGGGGCCTTTGTGTCGCTGCTTAAGTGCGTCATAGGCACTGGAATCCTGGCCCTGCCCCTGGCCTTCGCCTACACGGGCTGGATGTGCGGCTCCATTCTGCTGATCCTTACAACGATAATGCTGATCCATGGCATCACGCTGCTTGTGGGTGCACAGCTATTCCGACGCTCCCCCTTTGACTCCTCGATTATTTGTATCTGTAGATAATGTGCATGGTGGAGTCGGCGCGACGGCAGCAGCAGGGCTACTGCAACTTCTCCGACACAATGGTGTTCGCCTTCAACGAGGGACCCAAGTGGTGCAAGTACATCGCCAAGGCGGCTGGCTTTCTGGTGGACGGTGTGCTCAGCCTCTCCCACTATGGCGTCTGCGTCGTCTATCTCGTGTTTGTGGCCGTCAACGTGAAGCAACTGGTGGACAACTATACCAAGGCCATAGACTTGCGCATTTACATAGCAATCGTGGGCCTGTGCTTGATCCCCCTCTTTCTGATTCGGCACCTGAAGTATTTGGTGCCCTTCAATATGGTGGCCAATATCGTAATTTATCTGGGCTTCATGTTAATCTTCTACTACCTGTTCCAGAACTTGCCGCCCATTTCCGAACGCAAGATGTTCAACGAGCCCTCCAGGTATCCCCTCTTCTTCGGCATAGTTCTCTTCTCCGTGAGCTCTGTGGGTGTGGTAAGTCGTCGCCTGACTGTGCTCTATCGCTCCATCCCTATCCTAATCCCTATCAGATGCTGGCAATCGAGTCGAAGATGGCTCATCCGGAGCAGTACATTGGCTGGTTCGGCGTCCTCAATCTGTCCGCCGTTGTGGTTGTAATCTCCTACCTGTTCTTTTCCATCTTTGGCTACTGGAAGTATGGCCAGCTCGTATTCGGCAGTATAACTCTCAATCTACCCACCGACGAAGTGTGAGTCTAGCTGCGAATTTAGCTGGCAATTGGCGCCCACATCGATCACGGTTATCACCCCCCCATAGAATATCGCAGCTCTCAAAGGCGTTCATCAGCCTGGCCCTGTTCCTGTCGTATCCCCTGTCCGGCTATGTGACCATCGACATCGTCGTCAACCACTACCTGAATCGCGGAGATCGCCTGAAGAATCCGCACTTTGTCGAGTACATTGTGCGGGTGTTCTTCGTCCTACTGAGCACCATCAATGCGGTGGCCTTCCCCAATCTGGGCCCCCTGCTGGCCTTCGTCGGCGCCCTCACCATATCGCTGCTCAATCTGGTATTTCCCGCCTGCATTGAGCTGTGCCTCAACTACCATGCCCCGTACACCTACGGCAAGCTGAGGTGGAAGCTCGTCAAGAATATCCTGCTGATCATCATTGGCCTGGTGATACTCGGCTATTGCTGCACCCTGTCCGTTCAGGACATGATCAAGGAGTACGGTGGCTGCAGCGATAAGGAGTCCTGCTCGCAAAAGATGCCGGTTGGAGTCTTGACGGAGAATTAAAGCAGATGATCTGAGTAGCATTCTTTCTGTGGGAATTGTAGTGGGGATTGCACAGAGGGTGTCCAAGGGGATTTGTTTACAGTGTTAGAGAGAGTGAGAGAGAGAGAGAGAGAGGTAATTGCAACAGCAAAGACAAATACGTGTGTGGGGCAAGCGGAAAACTTGGCATGTAAATTCAATGAATTATGGCTTGCAAAAATGCCTCGCACAAGCAACGCCTCAAAATGCCAGCCATGTGGTGACCAACGAGTAGTCCAGAACAAGTCCACGAGCAGCAGAGCAGCAGAAGGAGTCCAGCAGCAGCAACAGCAGCTTCGAATTCCATGCATAACTTGTAGCGGCAACGAGACGAGAGAGCATATGTAAAAAAACGAAGCCAAGGACAGACTCACAACATTCAAAAAGCTACAAATAGTGCATCGACCCAAAGATACCCTCTAGCCACTAGTCCCATCAAAATCAGAAGTGTGGAGATGGTTCGCTTTTAGTGAGTAAACTTCAAGAGAGTGCAAGAGATCGAATGAGATACCCTTGCTGGATATCCATCAGTATGTCCAACACACCCTCAGCTACAGGGGCTGCAAAAGAATGGAAAATCTAGACCAGCCAAGTCTCTAAATTGTGTGGCCCTAAAAGTGTCCGGCGGCACATAATGCTCTCAGAACGCACACACAAACACGCAAAAAACACACACACACTCAGAGAAAAATCTGTCTGTGTCCTTGGCACATGCAACGTCTGGCACTGCCACTGCTACTGCTGCCCAATGGCCGCAAGGAATTTCACACAATTGCTAGAAAAATTGCAGAAAATTGAAAATGTGCGAGAGCGTATAAATTTTTACTGCGTCACTTGTGAATGCTAAATTGTTGTTATTTATGGGAGTCCCAAAGCCACACCCCCTCTGCCCATGAAAAGGGAGAGAGAGAGAGAGAGAGAGAGAGATGAAAGATCATCATACAAAACGCGGGCTCCGGAAACTGCTTGAGGAATGAAGGAAACAACCGCGAGTCGAAATGGTAGTTGTGGCCCGCAGTTGCAGCTGCAAATATATTGCAGAGAGCTTCGAATTCGTGCGAGATCCTCCGAAGCTGCCCAGGTGCACAGATTATATTCCCGCTCCTCCCACTGGTGGCTCATGGGCTCTCGTTGAGGCCCCCCCTCCCTTACACCCCATTTCGAATATTTAATGCGAGTATCTGAGTATCTGATTTAGATTTCGATTTTGATTCTTGCCAAGTGATTTTCCATGTGAAACTGAAAGTGTGGGGCTATAATCAATCTGGAATACTGCTAGCAATCCAATGATGTCTGTCGCAAAGGTAAGCCTGTTGTCGGATTGGTTGCAGGAGATTGAATTTCACTGAGATTGCGGCATGGCAACAGTTGCCTCGTGGGGTGGTGGGCGTTGCTTGGCTCTCTTGTCCGTAATTGATTAATGGAGCCTGATTTTGGCCCCTGCCTGATGCCTGCTGTCGGCTGTCTGATGCCTGACGTTCAACTTATGCCACCGCTCACTGCCCGGGGGATGACTTAACCCAGGTCCAAGGATGTGGGCGGCAGAACCCGGAAAGAACAGCCCCCATGGAATGGTCAAAGTTGCATCATTCCTAGGCAGTTAATTGGATACTTTTTCAATACTTTTATCTTGCTTTATCAACCCCTGCCCCTGCACGACTCTTTCTCTTTTCCATTCACTTGCCACCTGCACACACACAAACACACACACACACACAGCCTGCAAAACAGCCTGCAACACCCCCTGTGGCATGCGTAATTTATTGATATACTCGCGCTAAATTATGAGTCTCCTGGGGGGCGCGCGAATAAAATAATTTTTTTTTGTTTTTCCCTCTCTTGTTTCGGCTTCCAGGAATGGGAGTGGAAATGGTCCTGCTTCAGCTTCGGGGGCACGGTTGCAGGTGTGCTGCTGCGCGTGGGTCTGTGTGGAAATCAGTTAACCGAAAAAGTTGGCAACTTTTTTGCCGCTGCCGCTTCTGGTGCTCGCTGCCTGTGAAATCAAAGTTTGAGTTTATTCAAATAAACGCCGACATTAAGAGAGTTGCAACTGTTGCGTTGACTCTGCCTCCTGCCTCCTGTCTCGGTCTGTGCCCCAGTCTATGCCTTCCATGGCGGGCATAAATCAGAGCCAACAGCCGCAGCAAATGGAAGAGGCAACTTTTTTCGTAGATAAACTTTTGACGTCATTTAACCCTCTTTTTTTCGTTGAGGGTGTGGCGTGAGGTGTGTGGTGTCTGCTCGGGGGGTGTTATTAATATGCTCAAGTTTCCCTTTTTTGTAGAGATGAGATGTCAATCGTCTCGTGGGGCGTGCGGCTGCACCTGCTAAATAATTCGTGGCACCACCAATCGATTCTTCCCGCCCCCCCAAACCAGAAGAAAATCATGAGAGTATCTTTAAATTAGGATGGGGTTGTGGGGCTATTTTTGGGTTTCGTTTGGTTTCGTTTATTTGCACGGTAAAGCTAGAAGCTGGCAAGGAAAAAGTACGATTTGAGCGACTCAACAATCCGTTCCACATAGATGCCGTTGGAGTGCATTACAAAGATTAGATTACGCAGCGGCACAGAGTTCTGGAGGATACATTAGAGTAAAGTAGAGTTAGTTAAGGGATATTCGATAGACATATGATATAGATAGTCTCTCCTTCTGTCAAATACGAGAGTATAAATTTATTAAATGTTCAATGGATCTCATACGCAGCTTCAAATATCATGCAATGGATAGATATAGTGAAAAACAATAGCTATATTTTATTAAAAGTAATATTTTATGGGAAATATCATCGTGTGTATGGGCAGGAATTCATCCACAGCATCTGGATTGATGCATCTGATGCCTTCAGAATCAGTGTAGCGAAATCAATTATCAGAAACACGCTCTCTCCATTGAATTGCCTGATATATATATATGGATGCTCGGGAAATGCTCTCACACGCAGAAAAATAAATATAAATTGCCGCTGTGGCTGTCGATTTGATTTCATAAATATGTGCAGCACGTACCGCAGCTCAATTGCCAATTAGAAGAGAGCCAAACCGAAAAGAAAATAACACAAGACCACGGAGGCCAGAATGGGGAACGCCTTGGCACTTGAAAATTTCGTGGCCAGAAAGTAAGGCCGCCCAGCATGCGGCATGCGGCATGTGGCATCCGCGTCAACGGAAGTTGATTTGTATACCGAATCGCATACAAAAGTTGCCCACTTTTAACCTGCACCTTTTTTTCCAGCTTTCCTTTCGGAAAACCCAATAAAGTCAATTTTAAATTTCTCTCACGTCGCGTTGGGAAATTATTAAGGAGCCAGCCACACGGTCGACCTTCGTTTCAAATGGAATTCCTTAAACAATTTTCCACACACACACAAAAAAAACGATGGCGTAGCGGCAGCTCAAAGCAAACAAAGCGTGTCCCCAAAAACCGAAATACAATTACCTGACGGTGGGGTCTGGTGCTGGAGTGGTGTGGGGAGGGGAGGTCAGAGGTTACCGGGCAATCGATGCTCACCTGAAGATTGGTAAGGATTTTGGCAAACGTCGATGTACCGATGCTGTCAACGAGGGCCGCGAACTGCTTGTCGCTTTCGGTCTTGTCGAAGAAGGTGGCCAGCAGTTGGTCCTGCGGCAGGACGTCCAGGATGCTGTCCACCAGCCCGTGCAGGCCATTGAGTGGCTCTCTAGTCGTGGCGCCGGCTAAAGTGGCTGGGGAAAATCTTTGAGTAATACAAAAAAAAAACGCCCCAGAATATATTACGCATACGCACCATTGGCGGCCGCTGAAGTGCTGGCCAAATCGAGAGACGAGGGCTTGCTGGCCTTTGCCAGGGAATCCATTATCTTGAGCACATCCAGGCCGCTGGCATTCAGGTATCGTGTGAAGGCCAGCACCTCGGGCAGCTGCAGCATCTGGTGCTTAATGGCGACGAAGCTGGTGGAGAGGAAGGCGTAGGCCCGTTGCACCTCCGCATCGTGGTGGTAGTAGTGGCTGGCAATCGACTGCACTTCTCGGGCCGGAATCAGAGCCACAAAGGCACTCAAATCGATCGGCTGGCAGGCGGGGCTCTCCTCTGGTGGCTGCTCCTCCTCAGACTGCTCTTCGGAGACGGATATATCCTCTGAGAGCTGGCTCTGGCTTTTGTTTTTGTTGGAGACAAATATCAGATCATCCGAGACATTTGGTTGGCCATTTACGTCCTTGTCCTCGGCCTCATCGCTGGAGGACTCGCTCAGGGTGATCAGGGCAATGTTGCTGCTGTTGTCCTCTGGCTGCTCCGTGTCCTGCACCTTGATGATGTCCTCCACCATCACAATCTCGTCGCTGTGGCCGATCGACAGGCCGATGCTCGAAGCACAGAGCAGTGCCATCAGCAGTAGATGGAGCAGGGGTGTCCGTTGCACTCTCATGTTGATGTGTGATCCAATGAACGAACTGGGCGACTCTGGATGCTGGTGGTCTCTTCCGTGTGCACCCTCGGTGTGTGGCGGCTGCTGTGGAGACTTTGGAGACTCTCGGAGCAATTGCTGAGCGCTTTGTCACAGCTTGCCCGATCGTTTATTTAATTGAATCAACAAACCACAGAGGAGTCTCTTCTGGTGCGCTAATGGGGGTCACCCAATAAAGATTCGAGTATATCAAATACTGATTTATATGGCTTATCTGTTTGCTTTGGCCAGTGCCAGTGCCAATGCCAATGCCATTTATTTAGGCCATAAAACATAGCCTCAGGCTCCGAGCATCGTAAATTATTTGAATGAGTGTTTCCCGTTAGGGGGGGGTGAAGGAAATCTCTTGCTGTGGTCTGCATTTCCTCATACGAGTATGTAAATCAAGGAAAACCTTACACCCCTTTTCCCCTACTTTGATGTCGCTCTGATATTCACACTTTGACAGCTGTTTGAATGTCATTCGGTTACTCACTGTACGCGTGCGAGTACGAGTGCGAGTGCGAGTGCGAGTATGTGTCACTCATTCAGTCTGCTGCTCATTCAGGTCTCTCGCCATTCCATCTCATGTACCCGCGCATATACAGAGCATAGGATGTGGGCTGGCTGTGATATATTCATTTGCTCATTCAGCAAGTTAAGTAGGAATAAAATTGTCAATTTTCATGTCATTATTCCATGTCGTCGTCGTCGTCGTCGTTGTCGTTGTCGTTTGCCGCGCGCATTCACTTTCGCATGTGTCAACTGTGACACTCTCTGCCGTATGCCCCATGCCCCTTTACGAATATATATATATACATATATATATATAGTATTTGTTAGCGTGCTCAGATATGATTTATTCACTTGGTTTGATTTATTACAGCCCCACGGCACACACACACACATACACACTCTCTGGGCTATGGGAATGGGAATGTAAATTGCCTCTGCCTACAAAACCAATAATTGTATCGTTGTCAACGTCAGAAGGGGTCTGTCTATTCGTCTCCCTGTCTGTCTCTCTGCCTGTCCCTGGTGAACTTTATTTGGTGGTTGTGTGGCAATTTTTTACATAAATTATTTAACTAAGCCATAAATTGATTAAAACTTTGGCCAGAAAACTGAACGCTGAACGCTGAACGCCAGTGGTGGCCACCTATCATAACGTATGACGCTTGATAAATTCTTGGAGCCGCACCGCCGCCCCTGCCGAATGGACGAACTTTTGAGCCGCAAAGTTCTTACGTTGGCAGTAAACAAAAGCTGCCAAATGGCAGCTGTAGAGTGTAGGGCGGAGGTCAGGCGGCAAGTAATCCTCCGGCCCTCGCGGACCGAAACTTATAAATTAATTTCTTGCCACACCACACCATACACACACACATACACAAAATACTTTGGCTGGCACTTGGGGCATACCAGCGCAGCAGCTGCCATAAAGGTGGCGCAGCAAGTGCGTTGCGCTGCGCTGCGGTTGCCACCGAGTTGCCAGCCTGCCTGCCACTTAATTAACTGCAGTCCGGCTGCCGGTCGTGTGCCGGGATTCAAAGTATGGCCAAAGTATAGCAAAAGTAGGAAGCAGCGGTACGCACCTGTGACATGGCTCAGACCAACCCCATTCCATGCACTTCCATGGACCCTGCGTGGCGGTTAATTTCATGCTGCCTGAGCGCGTCCCTGTCCCTGACCCCCTGCCTGCTTGCCTCTCCCTCCCGCCAGACCGAGTGTGTGTGTGTGTGGCACGTTGTTTTAAAGTGATTTGCCTGTGCCTGAGCCTTTTGTTTATGTTGCGGCATAAGAGCCTCCGCTTTACCGCAAGTGTCAACATTTATTTCCAACTTAACACTTTTGGCGTAACATTGCGCTTAATCCGTGGCACCGTAGAACCGTTGCGCCAAGAGCCAAGAACTTGACTAATTTTGTGCAAAGTTCAGCATTAACATTACCGCAAATTAGCAAAAGTTTTTCGCACAAACAGTCGCTGCGGCAGAAAAACAAAAGAAAAAAAAACGAAACGAAAGAAAGTAAAATTGCGCTGAGTATTACGCCTAGAAGATACTCTGGAATTGATAGTTCGCTAAAAAGAACAATAAACTTGACTGCTTATTGCCTAGTGTTTCTGTGATTTTCCCTTTCAGCAATTATAATCCAATATACCCATTGTCTCTACCGTGTACCGTGTACCGTGCATAAACAGACAAACATACCGAAAGCGAGAAGAAAATCGGATTCCAGGCCAGGGACAGGGAACAGTTTGAGTTGTGGCATCAGCAGACGTTGCCTGCCCCACTATCTGGTGGATGGTTCAGTGACTGCCATAAATTAACTTGTCTGAGGCCCAGTTGCCGCAACTTCTTTGCCAGATTTTGCTAGGAGAATCAGAGGATTCCATACCCCCGGCACTTGGACTTGTAATCTGTTTCGCACTTAATGTTCCCTGCCCTGCCCTGTCACTCCTTTCCCACTCTCAGTCACAGTTCTCTGTTGCCTATTTTTACCTTATTTTGTGGGGCTTGCTTGAAGATCAATCGATAAATGGGTCTATCCCACATTGACTTGTCCCCGTCAGCCGTCAATCAGGTTCGGTTCTACAACCCTACAAAAGATGTCACTAAACCATAACCGAAACAACCAGAAAACAACCAGAAGTCATGCTCGACCCGAGAACCGAATCATTACATACACTAGCAGATACTCCTACATTGTGCCAAGAATTTGTTTTAACAAAACAAACGTGGCTCATTGCAATGGCATCTTCAATAATGCTCCTGATCACTTTATCTGATCTGAAGAGCTTCCTTCGTTGCATGGATAACATCCATCAAAAATCATTGTACCACTTGTAAGGGTTTAACAAAATTATGTTCCTGCGCAGCCTTCAATCAATTGTGGAGCATGATGGTGGGGTGTGAGACTAAAGTGGAGGCTGTGGGAGGCTGTGGGAGGCTGCCAGGGCGGCTATAAAGGTAGGTGGGTAGAGCAGGAGCTATGGGGCTATGTTCCAACGCTTTTGACACGTTTGGCAAATATTTGAGCACGTCTAAAAGCGCGCTACGGACTACGCTGGCGTTCAATATTTTCGAAGCGGGAGCACAGCCTCAGATGGACCCTGGTGCCCTGGTACCAAGAACCTCTCACACCCCTCAATGGCGTGCCAGTGCGTGCTTTGGCCTTGGCTTGTGGCTTAATTAATTTTCGCTTCCGTTAACAATTTTTATGTGGACTTTACTTGGACTCTTGGGTGCTAGCAGAAGTGTGCGGATGGGACAGAGGGGGGTGGAGGAGCTTCTTGCATGCGCTGATTCCGTGTTTATGGCCGCTTTAATTTGCCACTAATACGGGTCCGGGGTACGTTTGTGGCGGAATTATTTGCCGGATACATGCGATTAGTTTTGCCCAGATTGCAAATAGTTTTTTTTTTTCTTTTGCTTTTTTTTCTAGTATTTTTGTTTTGGCCAACTGCGAAAGCGTGCAACAAGTTAATTACATAATTCAGCGCCCGCCCGCCCACGCATTCATTTTGTGGCATACTCACGGGGAGTATGTGATAAGTTATACACCCCCCACCGCACACTCCTTAGGGGCTCCAATGGGGGATTTCCGCATTAAACTAAATAAATACAACATTTTCTTTTGCCAATTCGAAATTCTGGTTAAATAGGCAACGACAACGACAACGCCAACAGGGAAAACTTGGCCAAAAGAAAAATAAAATGAAATGAAATAAAACAGAAATAGCAGCAGCAGCAGAAGCAACAGCAGAGAAAAGCGTCTTAAAAAATAAGCTAAAAGTCTTTTGAAGTTTGCCAAAGTAAAAGCGAACCAAAGAGAAGGGGTCACGGGGCCACGGGGTGGAGGGAACACATGAGAAGGATGAGAGGACCAACAGCGCGCGATATAAAGTTGGAGCTTTTTGGCTTTGACGCACGTAGCTCCCGATTTGAAAGTTTGTCGTGTGTGCTCCCTCACTCGCTCCTTTTCACTCTCTCTCTCTCTCTCTCTCTCTCTGTGTGCAGAGTGAACAACATGGAATCGACAGAGTCGTGCAACAGAATAACCTGCCGCACCAACCCTCCACCACACTCCACTCCTCATTTCGTGTGCTGCATCGCTTTTATTAAGCTTATAAATTTTTTATTTAAGACTTTTCACTTTGAGCTGTTTGTGCAAGCCTCGGGCCAGCAGCAGCAGCAGCAACAGCAGCAGCAACGGCAGCGAAAACAAGTACTGAACGACAGTCATATGACATTTATTTGAGACGCGCCGCAAAACATTTCAATTTCCCATATTATTCCCCAACGCCAAGCTACACCTCCACCCGCATTCAGTCCATAAATTATCCGAATAGTTAATGCCGAAAAAAAATCGTGTGATATATAGTGTGACAATTTCATTAAATGCCCAAGAGCCAAGAGCAGCCACCAGCCCCCGAGCTGCACAGGCACATGCATTTTTTATATCGAATATCAATAATACAAAAAAAGGCCACCAACAATAAATAAAAAGAGAAATATATGCCCACACATGCATACGAACATATACGTATGTATATTGCATATTTGATAAACTGCAACAATGTCCCCATGTCCCGTGTGGCTTGACCGCTCTTTTGAGGCCTCGCCGTATTAGGTTTTCGAATATTTTAGCTCGCAAATGCAACGAAATCCATGTGGAGCAGGGAGTTTATTTGATTTGATTTGTGGCACACTCTAAGCCAGAGAGTTTGGCAAACTAAAAACTGCATATTTTCACTGGACACAACAACGATGGAACTATAGAGATACCCACTACATGGAAATCCTTTTTGAATAGAGAATGAACTGGAGGCTTCAGTTCGGCCCAATTTTATGTTGTGTAGATAACATTTATAACTATAATAGATAATAAAATGGTATGAGTTTCGCGTATGGGTTTTGAACCATTTCTTCCAGAATAAACGCTTCTGCTTCATGTGCCATCCGGATTAAGCCATTCCCAAATTCTGAACAAATGGCCCGCTGCCTAGTTCCCTCCTAGCACTTGGGTCCCCTCCCTCAGCTCACATTTTTTCACTCCATCGTCCGCTCTGATAACAAGTTGGTGGCACCACGTAGCGTATGCGTAATATGACTGGTTGTAAGTAGTAAGAGCCAGAGCCTCACGTGCTGCATATAAATTGCTCGTTTGAACATTTTTCAAAATGAAAAAGAAGGGAAAGGAAAAACCCAGCGTAAAAAGAGGAAAACTCAAACTTTTGTTTGTCCCCAAAGTGAGGTGCAAATGACTTTTGTTCTTTTTGCTCGTTTGCCTTGCCCCGCCTGACAACTGTCGAAATAGTCGAGCATCGAGCATCGAACATCAAAATGACCAAAGCTTTTGGTATTGCCTAAACGTGCGTGTGAATGACCCAAAACTGGACACGGACACACAACTATTTATGGTAGATGGTATATTTTGGGTGGGAATGGGAATAGAGTGGGATAGAGGGACTATGTACATGTGTGCATGTCGATGTGGCCAAAAGGAAATCAATTTCCATATGCAAAACTTTTTTAGTGCACGTGCTGGACCTGGAGCTGGAGCTGGGGCAGGGGCGGAGAGAAATCGAATTTTGTCGATAAAATATTCAAATTGTTCTGTATAAACGACGCATAAACATTCTTTGTGCATGTCCCACCCCATTGACCAGGTGGTGATTGGGGGGTGTGGACGGACACACACCTGCATGCAGTGCCTGTGCCTGGCCCACACCCCACCCGCACACCATTCCATTTTGATCAGTTTCAGGAGGAGGCTCCTGCTGCCTCTGCAACCTCCATGAATGGCATAAATTTTTATGTTCAAATGCCAAAAGCCGTAGGCTGGGACTCCGAGTGGGAGTTGAAATTGTTTCTGAGGCTGGGGCTCGATCGCTTAATGTGCCCCGCGGCAGAAATTCAATTTGTAGCACATCCGTGGCCAGCAGAGGCACAAAAAGAGTGGAGAGAAAACTGCAAATGTGAAAAAAGTGCAAATGTCCGACTGTCAGGAGCAAGCCAAGGAGAGAAACCAAAGCGAAACGAAACTGAAGCTGAAACAGAAACAGGAACTGAAACAAAACAACTGAAAAGTCTCCCCTGGGCGATGCACCCAACTCCGACACCACAAAAGATACGAGAGGACATAGTCCAGAGTCCAGAGGACAGAGGCTGTGTTGCAGTGGCAGGACCTCTGTGGGGGCTGCTTCTACTTTGCTATGCGAGCGAGCGATTGATTGAAAATTGATTTCATTATGAACCTGTGATGCATTCAGGCATCCGTACCCTCTTGACACCACACACACACACACACGCACACGAGTATCACTCAACACTGTGACAACCCCTAACCATAGATACCATCAGCCATCCCATCCATTCCCACGGTATCTTCAGTTGATAATTGGATTTCGAAAGGTTCCCTCCTTCCCAATCCCTTGCTGTCTCTGGAAGTGTTTTGTGCATTTCCTTTTCAAATTAGTTATGGAATTCTCGCTGTATTTAAATTTGTGTATCCCCCTTATCGAAATTTTCAAGACCTAAGGGAATGGTGGGAGTGGTGGAGAGCTGATGGCAACATCTGAGGCAACACCCACCGCCCTCCACCCAGATCCACGAAATTAAGCCGCTTACGGCCAGAGCCCTTTGCGTCCCTTTTGTTTTTTTTTTAATGCTCAGACCATGCTTCCATGGTCTTGTGCCTGTCCCTCGTTCTGGGCCATATTCCGTTTCCGTTTTGGCGGCGCTCCAGCCGGCCACCAAAATATTACTCAGTTGCCATTTCACTTAAGATTCCGGCTGGCCAAGTGCACTTGTGGCGGTTGCCTGTCTGTCGTGTATTTAGCATAAAAGGTAGCGCCATGTCTTTCGCATTGTCTTTGGTTGCTTTTGATGTCTGCCATTGTTGATATTTTGCATCAGAATTCGGACAAGGAAGTGGGGAGGATGCGGCGGATGCGGCGGATCCCAAGCGGAAGTGTCGACATTTTTGGATGTCACTCGGCATTTTGAGGTCGCCGCAAAGTGCGCAGCAGAATTTGCATAATGCCAGCAGTAGAAGGGGGGCTGCGGTCAGGGATTGGGGACGGAATGGGATGGCTGTCCCTCTCGGGTTGCTATGCAAATGTGAACAAGACGCGTGTGCCATTTGGCGGGGCTGGGGCCAAGGGTACGCGTGAGATGATCCCTGTAAATATGAGTTGAGTTGCGCGGGTTAAAGTGTCTTGATATCCCAGTGGGCGACGCCTGGCGACACCTAATATCAAAACACACACACAAAATTCGAGACTCTGAGCGATGACTACACCGAGGAGCAGGAAGGGCCCCACACAGAAGGAAAAGGACGAGCTGGATTGCGTGTCTGGCGATGCCAGGGACCAGCAAATATCGCGGATACCCCGCGAGCTGGACAACTTCTGGCGCATGGATCCGCGCCTGCCGAGGGGCCTGCTCAATGGCCACAGCTACCTCAGATCGCCCATGCTGAACAAATCGCTGGCCTTCAGCGACTACGAGCGGCGAGTGCTCTCCATCCACGGCATGATGCCGGTGGCTGTGCGCACCATGGACGAGCAGGTGGCCGCCTTCAAGATGATATTCGATCAGATGACCACCCGGACACAGCAGTACATATATCTGCGCGATCTGGGAGGCACCAATCGGCGGCTTTTCTACCGCCTGCTGCAGACCGATTGGGACACCTACATGCCTGTGCTGGATAGCTCGGAGTCGGACTTTCTGATCAAGTGGCACGGCCTGTTCTTCCTGCAATCGCAGGGCATGTACATAACGATCAAGGATCTGGGCCACGTGGGTCAGTTGCTCAGGAATTGGCCACGTCGCACCGTTCGCTGTGTGCTGGTCACCAACGGCGCCTCCGTGCTCAGCATCGGTGACTATGGCATCAACTCTATGGCCGTTCTAATATCCACTTTGCATCAGAACGTCGTCTTGGGGGGCATACATCCGGACTTCTGCCTGCCCCTGGTGCTGGACGTGGGCACCAACAACGAGGACCTGCTCCAGGATCCCCTCTACATGGGTCTGCGAGAGCATCGCACGTCCCGCTCCAACTACCACGAGCTCTTCGACGAATTCGCCCTGGCCGTGCTGCAACAGTTCGGCTCACGGACCACCATCCTGTGCAAGAACTTCGACGCCCAAAATGCCATCTACCAGCTGGAGAAGTACAGAAAGCTTCAGTGCTTCGTGGACATTGACTTCCAGTGCCAGGGGGCCTGCGGCGTGTCCGGCGTGATTGCGGCCAACCGCATGAAGAGAATGGAATTCAAGAGCAACACGTTCCTCTTCTACGGCACCCATGCCATGAACATTGGCATGGCACGCCTCTGCCTCGTGTTCTTCATGCAGGAGGGCCTGATCGAGGGCGCAGCCCGGCAGCGGATCTGGTTCTTCGATGACAAGGGCCTGGTGGTGGGCAATCGCAAGGGTCCGCATATACCAGAGGTGCTGCACCAGTATATCAACTACGGTGAGCCGACCGAGGATCTGACGGCGGCCATTGACCAGATTCGGCCCAATGTGCTGGTCGGTGCCGGCTCCCAGCCAAATGTCTTTACCAAGGAGGTGCTGCGCGCCATGGAGCGGAGCGCCGAGCAGCCCATCATCTTCGCCATGTCGCGGCCCATCGAAAATGCCGAGTGCTCCGCCGAGGATGCCTTTACCTACACCAAGGGTCGTTGCATCTTCATCTCGGGCTCGTCGCTGCCGCGTTTGAAGTATGCCAACAAATGGTACCAGCCGGGACGCAGCAACAGCATCTACCTGCAGGCCGGCATTTCGCAGGGCATCCTGCTCTCGGGGATGACCACCGTGCCGGATGAGACCTTCCTTGTGGCCGCCGAACGACTGGCTTGCCTCGTCTGGCCCGACGACCTGGCCCAGCGCAATGTCTATCCGCCGATCCGGAAGATCCAGTGCATCAATCAGCGGATCACCGAGGCCGTCTTCGCCTATGCCTACCGCAAGGGTCTGGCCACGCTCTGGCCGGAGCCTGAGAATCCCACCGAGTATATCAGGAGCCACATGTACGACTCCAGCTACCGGACGGTGGCCAGCCCAGTGTACTGCATGGAGGACAGTGCGATTGCCACCACAGAGTCCCACAAATACTACAAGCAGAACATATAGATCGAACATATTGATTCCCCTATGTTATTAAAAAGAGAGAGAGAGACACAGTCCTTAAGTTGAAGCCAAATTGCATGGCATATCATATCTAATAACAGTTGTTTGCCCAGGCTTGGGCGGGGATCGGGATCTGGTCTATGGTTCTGCATATTGATTTCGATTCGCACCGCACAAGTGCCCAGAGTTCTGGGGCACTGGCAATGGCAGTGGCAGTGGCAGCCAGCGGGCAATTAATTGCATGCAATTTTCATGTGTCAACTCATGCTGTGTGTGTGTGAAAGTGTGTGGTGCAAGGGGGTGGCTGGAAAAGTCTCCAGTGGGGCACTATATGACGCTGACACTATCCGTAACACACACGCACACAGGTGGAATGAATGTACGAATTTGATACACAATGTGTATGAACCCCATGAAATACCCTGTATGTACTTTAAAACTATCTAAACAGCACATCAGATTAGATCAGATCTTGATTATTATTTTAAATATGAATAAAATAATTTCTGCTAACTATTACGGAGCAGGTAACGCTTTCGCTTCTGCCTGTTATACCCTTTGTACCGCCGCCTGCTTGTGCCGGGTAAAATAATTGAAACAACCACCATGAAATGCTATGAAACAAAGCCACAACAAAAATTCAGACAAATTAAATTGCATGAGTATTTGATTGTGTTCAAATGTGTGAGTGCGTGTGTGTGTGTGTGTGCCGGTCTGGCAGTGACAGGTGCAGTGTGTGTGTGTGCAGGAGAACATGATATTTCATTTCATTTATCAAATATTGTGTCGAGTTTTTGTCTGTCAAATTGAATTATTTGCTTAGTTTCTGCTGCTGCTGCGTGCTGCTGGCTGCCATTTAAACCATTGATCGTTTATCGGCACTGGAGGCTACAAATGAATGGAGAGTTTCCAGAAAAACACAACACGAATTTTCATTAGTGTCACATCGGAAGAGTAGCCTCCACCATCAGCGCTTCCTTTCTCTCTTCACTCATTTCACATACATCCTATGCATGTTCCTCTGACAATAGGTACACCTGGCTATTGTTCGAAAACATATTGCCTCTGCTTTTATTGGCTATCTCAGCGGTGGCAGGACAGAAGAAACCGCATCACCCGCACTAGACTGGCCCCCAGGAGATAACTTCATAACCAATTGTTTTCAGGCTCTGCGCATCAATATCATGGCCGGAGAGCTCCCGGATCACACTCGCCACGTTCTTTGAGCTCTGGAATAGAGATATGAATGTATATGGAAGTACATTTGGAATTGCACCACCTTACCATGGCTGCCTCCACCATTTTTTTGAACTGTGAACTCCGCAGGGCCTCATAGAACTTGGCGAATATGGGACTGCGCTGACGCTTCTCACTGATGAGCGCCACAAAGCGGTCACGGGGCAGATGCGTCAGTAAATCGTGGACAAAGCTGATAAAGGAACCCACTGACTCGCTCACAGATTTCAATTTAAATGATGCCTCCGGCTGCATGAGCACCAGAACCACCTCCTCGCTGATGTCCCATCGAGAGCCCTGCACACTGTACACACTACGACGCTGGATACGATTTCTGTAGCGTTGGGAGTGGCTGGGCCAATAGCGGCTTTCGGACCGGACGGCAGTATCATTGAGGTGCACAAAGTTGACTATCTCCACGACCTCTGGCAGGGCCTCAGTGCGCTGTTGTAATCGCTTGAAGTCGGAACTGCGTAGAAATTTCACAGCCTTGCGGAAACCCGAGTCGGTGATCAAGTGCTCTGCCACCAGTTCATCGATGGTGGCACTTGGTATTAGCTTTGTAAAGTCCCGCAGTTCATTTATCAGCTCCGGTGAATATCTGACTTGTCTGTGATTCCGATGAGCATGGGGACACTTGGCCGAAACCAGCACTAGCCCGAGCAGCAGTAGATGGAGGAGCATTTTAATTGATCAACGCAATTATTACACTAATGTCTTCGATCTGCTCTTCGCTCAACTGTTTCACACTTACTCCGCGTGGTTTTGTTTGGGCGGCGACACTTTCGCTCTCAAATGCAGCGAAGATTTCTGTTTGTGACACATTTACTGCTACATAAGTTACTCTTGCACTGGGAGTATATACAGCAGTGGCAAAATCTGTCAGGCAGAGTAGTAAACGGCTACGTCAATGATTACTGTCCATCTTTCTTTCGGGCAGAAATAATATATGAATGAGTAGTCTCTCTTGCACCTAACCCCCGCCTTCGCTGATTGAAATCGTAGCTGATGTTTTGACAATTTGATTTCAAGGGTAACAACGCGTCGAACCGCTGAAGCACTTTTCCTTATCTCGCAATTGCTTTCGCTCTTGCGCTCTCTTACTCTCTGTTTTGTGCACACTAACGTCGGCACTCGCAAACAAAGTAGCAAATGATAAGGTAAGGGAAGTCTTACTCTCCGTGTAGCTTGCTATCTCCCGCTCTTCTTGTGTCACACCAATGCATATATATTTAAATATTTAAATCGACACACCAGCGATTGCTGCCTAATAAATGTCCCACCCTCTCTATATTATATACCTTGGCAGAAACAGCAGCAGCAGCAGCTTTAAATTCGACTTCGACGCGTACAGTCGCGTCCCCCACAATTCGACACACCAATAAAATAGACAAACTCAAACTTTCGTTTTTTGCTTATTAAAGAATCTTATCACATTTATTTACTGCATTTTCTTTATATGTGTTTACAGCTAATTTGTTTTGTTTTGTTTTATTTCATTGAATTATTCTGTTTTCCGTTTGGTTTCTTTTTTTTGTTTTTGTTGGAATATTTTATAGCTCTTGGATCATCAATTTGCATTTTTTTTTCCAAATAGTTCGAATTGAACCACATTTGAATTTTTGTAATTTAAGCGCAAATTCTCGTTTATTGTATGAATACTTTGTAAAAGTGTTTTAACTATGTATGTATGTATTTATTGCTGTTTGTGTTTGTGGGTGTGTGTTTTTGTTTGTGTATGTGTGTATATAAATTGCGAATATTTTATTATTAGTTATTACTATTTTTACAATAAATTGTGTATTAATTAATATTAATTTCCATCTTTAATTGCCATCATGGCAATTGAATTCTGTTTTCTGTCAGTTTTTTCTCATGTTTTCAATATCTTTTTACTCAACATCATGTGATTGTCATACAAAACATTTCACATAATCTTCAAATTATTTACAATAAAATCCTCGAACACAAAAACTACCAAAGGCAACAACAAAAATCATTTCATTCATTAAAGTTAGAAGCTCAGAGCATTAGTAGCTTTTAAATATTATCCATAGTTTTTTGTTTTTGTTTTTCTTTGTATTATTTATTATTTAAGTATGCAACGATAAAATGTTGGTTATATTTTTCCTATTTTTCGGTTGGGAAACATTTAAAATTTTGCTGAGAAAATCTTTAGAAAAATATTGTTTGTGTGAGTGTGCTGTGTGTTTTTGTGTGTGGATAATGGTTTAGTTAGTGTCCCGTTCATTTTGTTTTCCTCTATTTCTGCAAACACTCGTACCTTTTCGGTTATACTGTTCTGTAAAGCGTTTAGTTTTTCCATGGCTTATGCTCTTTTTATGGCTCTTCCAAAGTATTTCCTTCGTATTAGGGATATGCTTATCCCTCTGCCTACTGTTGCCTCTTAGCCATAAAATGCATATGTCTTACTAAATGCATTTGTATCGTGTGTCTGAGTTACTTTCGTTTCGTTAGTTCGTTTTTCTATAAAAACGTACATATTTGCCACACCAACTAACCTACAGCTAGGGGTTAAGTAATCTCATGAGCATGTTGGATGCTGGTCTCAATGCAGTAACTTTATGTACGATAACTATGTATTTATGGTTAGCACTAGACGTTATCTAGACGTTAATATGTGTATGTATAACTATATTTATTGCTTATCATAAACATTGCAGGCCAACGCACAATCTATACAAGAGCGAGTTGATGCCAAATAGCGAATCGTTCAAAATCAAAATCGAATCGTAGAAACGTATAAATCAATGTCTGGTTAAATATCTTATCGACTAAAGCAGTTCTACTATATACAACATCCACCATTATCCTCGATCCATAATCCTCTTTACCTATCTGCTGTGCGTGATGGATTCTGTTTCTGTTTCTCTTTCTGTATCTCTTTCTGTTCTGTTCCGTTCTGTTTTGGCTATAGTATAAGTTGGTTCCGTACTTGTCTATGACCTAAACATTGGGCAGATATTCATATACATATGTACATATGTATGTATGCACGTACGAGTATATGTATGTAAATATTGTAATGTATACGTATAGCTTAGACTATGTTTAGTTAAACAAATATTGCTAAGTAATATACAAATTCGTTTAAGATCTTCCCAACCCCAAAAACCCAAAATGGCCAAGCGACGAGTTCTCGAAAACATAACTAAATGGAAATTAATGTTAAAAGTGATCATCATTATCATCATCATCATCATCATGTGAGCTATGTATGTATATAATTGTTAGATTCTCACTTTAGGTGGTTTTTAATCCTTAACCGTAGCTCGAAATAGATATAGAGATTCTCTGTGTCGGAGAGTGTATTCTGTGTGTGTGTGTGTGTGTGTGTGTGTAAAACCGTAATTTCCATTTAATTCATGGCAGGATCCTTTTGCTAGTAACTTTTATCGTTTACTCCATCTTTGTATATCAGTTAGTTAATATCGAAATCAATCAATGTTTGACGCTGACAACATCTCAAAACGAACGGAAACGGAAGGGCAAACGTAACGAAAGTGTGATCAAAAAACTCATTGAAATTATCCGAAATATTGTCGATGCTAAAAGCTTAAAAATTTCAGTCTTTGTAGTTGGTTTCTGCTCGGCTCTTGTCACATGATTTTCCCCATCCTGGCATCTTCATCTCCATCTTCTTCCTTCTGCTTACTGTGTTTGGTTGTGCTTCATTTCCTCCACACCTGAAATAACACATACACCAATAGAACCAGAAATTAAATAGGGCATATATACCAAATGTATATGGGGTGGGGTCAGGGCATTGGGGAAGGGGTGAGGGGTGGTAAGTCATTTCCTCTTGGTGGGTTTCAATTGCGGGTTGTCTTACATCTGCACTCAACTTACATTTACATTTGAACTAGAAACTTTAGAAACGAGCAAATATGGCAAGCACGAACACGAAAATGTACAGTTTGTGGTGGGCGGGCGGCACGCCTCCCTCCAACGCTGACGACGACAAGAACTCAGAGCTATATAAGTACTCTGTGGAGCAGCAGGGACATCGGCAGCAGTCCAGGGGGTAATGGGCAATGGACATTTTTGGTTAGAATTTTGGTTTGGGTTTACACTCGAAAGAAAATAGTTGGAAAAATAAAACCGTTTTGCAGCAGGAAACATTTTTGTACTATTCTGATATGTTTTAAAATTGTCAGCGAATGTTTTTCTTTTGCTTGTTTGTGTGTAATTCTATATTCTGATGGCATGGTAGAATTTTGATGCAAGTAAAATCCACATTGGAATGCTCGCAATTCTTTGCATTGCAGGATATTTTTTCAATTAAAAAATAAAAACATTTTATAACTATTTTTAATTTGTTTTTCGACTGTTGTTCTACTGTGAATGATTATATGAAAATGGTTTAACCAATGTGGTGGAGGTGGTTTTTGTGGTTTTGGTGTTAGTTTGGGTTCTGGTTCTATTTCTGGGGTACTTACTTCTGGGTCAGACCAGGGCATCATTGCTGAACACATCGTTGACATGTTTGCCATTGCTGCTGACAGATCCTGCCTTGTCCTTGAGGCCGCATTGCTATAACGGGAGAGTGAGAGAATGGGAAACAAAGGAATTATGAAGGTTTTCTATGCACAGAATATTTGGCAGCAAATTAGAAAATAATTAAAGCTCAAAGAGACGCCCCCAGGCCGTCCCGCACCTGGCGCTGAAAAATTAATTAAAACAATTAACGGCAGATGGTGCGGGCCCCTGCCCCAAGGCAATTACCGAAATTCTCGTATAATTTTGGACTTCTCAAGAAATTAAATAAAGTGCCACCCACCTCCTGTTTAGCCTGCCATTGTTTCATGGCCGATTTGTATTTCTCGAATTCGTTGCACCAATGCGAGTAGATCTTCTGGTAGTCCTGCTTCTGCGATGGAGGCGAGCATCTGTGGCAACAAATAGGGACAGTGAGGGAGAGAGAGAGAGAGAGAGCATGGAAAATACGCTATTGACAGTTGCGGCCGCGGCCTCAGGAAAAGTTGGCCAAACTGCTAATTGCGATGCCACGCCCGGAGCTTGCGACTCACCTGTGCGCGTCCACGGTTACCCCATAGCTGCAGAGCAGGGTGCCATCCAAGTAGCTATCATAGCGGCCGCCGTCGCCCTCATTAACCGCCAGCAGGACCAAGCCGCCCTCGTTCGTTTCAATGTATTTGGTGGGCGTGTAGCGTACCTCATAGCTGCCAGACAGAGAGATCAAGATAGAGATATAAATAGGGAGGCAGAGACTGTTAGAGAGCGAACGATTTTCCATTTTGAAACCTCGGGAACGCATTGAAAACGCACAATAAAAATCAATATATACACTGTGTGTGTGTGCCAGACAGCGACTTTTGTCGCTGTGGCAGAAGTGAGTTGAAAGTTTTTCCATTACTTGAAGCCCCAGAAGCAGCAGCAGAAGTAGAAGCAAGAGTGGGAGCATGGGGGTTGGCTGCAGGACGCGCAGACGGAGCAGCATCCCCAGTCAAATAAGCGTAAACGCCAAAAAGCAGACTTGAGGAGCATCTTAAAGTGTCAATTTACCGCAGCATTGGCAGCAGCCAGGGCTAAGTGAGATGAAGCGAAGTTTCGCTTACACTTTTACCCACCCATTTTTATTATTTGCTTTCAATTTTTCAAGAGATTCAAAGAGATAGATCGGGTAGATGGATATGGACTGCCGACGAGGACAACGACGACGACGACACTTACCGTCCCTTCTCCGTGGAGTGGTGATACCATCGCGTCTGCTTCTTCCTCAGCACCTCTGGCATCTTGACGAAGCACGAGAGATGCAGTGTCTGGCCGTAAGAGGAGGTGACACGCTTGCGGAGCACACTCGTATCGCAGATGCCCGACGTCTCGTTGGCCACATCCTGGAGGAGTCCGAGCTGGTAGGGACGGCAGGCATTCACCTCCTGGTCCCAGCCGCAGTAGGGATCGGCCACACAACGGAAGCAGCTGTCGTAGCGGCGGGCACACATGGCAATGTCGATCTGCTTCACCTGGTGATCGGTGGCCAGGTAGAGGGAGCCCGTCTTCTGGCTGAGGATCAGCTCGCGGATGGGTTCGTTGTGCGGCGACGCCTCGAAGATGTCAATCAGATTGGAGTGGCGCTGGCCGTAGTGCATGAACTGGACAATCTTGTAGATTTGCCCCGAGCTGGTGGCCACAAAGTACACCAGAAACTCCTGGTTCAGCTTGTCGATGCGTATCCTAGGGCGGAGATACAACACAAAGCGAAAACCATGAAAGGAGAGACGTTAGAACTGGGAAAAAAAACCTGGGGGAGCCACATTGGTGGCAGGAGCTTAACTAAAAACACATCCTGCGGCACATTGTTCACAAGTTCCGGCCAAGTCAAAACATTTCTCGCTGCCAGAACTACGGTCTCTGTGTCCATGTCTCTGTCTCTGTGTCTGTCTCCAGGCCAGGGCCTCAGAGAGTGAGACAAATGTCAACAGGGGATATTCTCGGCAGTGTGGCTGTGGCTGTGGCAGTGGCTGTGGCTGTGGCAGTGGCTGTGGCTGCCTGCCAAGGAGACTTGCAACCGGCAACTGGCAGCGCTAATGAATATAATTTTCACTTACTTGTCCACCACCAGCTTGGTGAGTATTATGTCCCGCTTGAAGAAGACCGGATTGCCAAATTCATGATCGACCGCCTTGTCCATTAGCGGATGTTTACGTATGAAATTCAACACGGAGTCCGGCAGTGTGGCGGTGTCGTTGTGGCATGTGCCCGGACGTGGCTCCGGCACTTTCTGGTTGAGTACGGGCAGCCAGGCGCTGTTTGAGCTGGCCTGCTCCTTGAATTTTCCTGAGTGGATGGCAAAAAAAGCGAAAGAGAGAGCGAGGACTGCATCAGTAAGGAGCATGGAGTATGGAGCCGAGGAGAATGCTACACTTAATTTATGTGTGTCAGTGCGAGTGTTTTTGTGGCAAGAGCTGATTTGTGGCAACCGAGCAGCAACAACAAGAAAAAATATAAAATACATTTAACCATCATATCCTGGCCTTCAATGTGGCTTCAAGTGTGGCTGGCTGTTGCATAATCGTTTCTTCCCATAATTAATTGCTGTGGCATTTCCCCACATTTTTTTTCCTCTGCACTTTCCTCTCAACGTGCTGTCTGTCTGTCTGTCTAGATCTGTATGTGTATGTGTGTGTGTGTTTGTATGTTTGTATGTGTGTGGTATCTGTGTCTGTGCAACATGCCCGCAAACTTTCCGTAATGAATTTTAAGTGTATGCCAGATTTTTTACTCCACTTGCCCTGTGGCATTCTGTGTCTGCCGCTGTCTGCCCGATTGTCTGCCTGTCAGTCTTGGCAGAGCTCCATCACACACACACACACACACACACACACATTCTGTGGCACACAACTTTATGGTGTTAATGAACTTTTTAAAACCATACAGCAGACGTCGATATATCGACTATAAGATACCCGCTACTCAGATATTAGTGGAATTAAGTGGAAGCCAACAATCTGAATGAAAAATTAATCTTGTATTAATTCATTAATCCAGAATAAAAGGGTAATTCTGCACCTCTGCAGGGTATGCAAAGTGTCTACTCTACCCTACACATATGAAAATTGTATTCAACCGATACCCGGGAGGAAACCTTAATCCGTGGAATGAAATTCAAGATGGATCTGCTGACCTGAGAACGAAAATGTTTGCGTGGCACAGATGATGGGAGGGGAATTCTGGACGAAAATTACGAGCAGTGCTCCCATGAATTCAGTGCGCGCCATTTAACGCTTAAATTCCAGGCGCAAAGGACCAGGAACGAGGAGCCAGAACTCCACCTGTGCGCGTGATTCAAACCGCAGTTGTTCCAAGAAAAAAGCTCCACATAAGAATTATGGCCAATGCAATAAATCAGAAAAGCACACACACATGTGGGGGTGGGTGGAGAATCCCTGGGACGACTCACCTTCAAAGGCCGCATTGATGTCCCTGATGTCATAGCTGCAGACAGCGGAACCAATCAGACCGTTCGTATTCGTTGTAAAGGTGGCATAGAACTTGCTGTCGTCGCTGGGCATCTTGTAGACGGACTGGATCTCGTTGAAGTAGAAGGGGAACTCGCTGGAGATGCTGCAGTTCATGCGTGCCTTCAGATACGTGGCCCAGTTCTGGCTGATCATGTATTTGCCGCCGCGATCATTCTTGCAGACGCGTGCCACACGGGAGTAGACCTCCTTGCCGCAGTTTATATACTCCACGGCATGTTCCCGGAAAAAGAAGTACACGAATTCCCCAATCTCAAACGAGCCCACAAAGTTCGGTTCTGCAAGGGGAGTGAGAAGAGTTTTTTTGGTTTTGTTCGTGAGTACATACACATTTTAAGCATATTTCTGTTCAACTTACTGTCCAATAGCTTGGAGTCGTATTTCACTGTTCGCTTGAAGTTTGCCTCCTTGCGGCCGTTGGTCAGATTGTAGAGATCCGAGCGGAATATAACCGAATCGGCCTTGGTGAATTCTGCATTGGTGCCGGCGTACTGAATGTCGATAGGGTGATACGGAGATGTGTGTATAAGGATAGGGCTGATAATGTCTTGCTTAAGGCCTCAACATCACGCATACGCCCAGTAAGCCTTGTCAGGGCACGCACGCACACAATTACGCATAAAGTGTACGCACGTGCCTCCCTCTTCTATTGCTCGCTCTAATTTAATTTCAGCTGCTTTATTGCTGCCGTTGCTGCTGCTGCTGCTACTGTTGCTGCCTCTCTGTCTTTAAAATTTGTCCTTCCTCTGCCTGAAACCCACACACAACTTTTCCATCGACTTCCTTCGCTGGTCCCTGGTCCCTGGGCTGTGCCTCCCTCGTATACCCCTACTACACTTTACTTTACTTTTGTAATTTTATTACAATTGACATTTTTCTTTTTATTTCTCCCTTCCTTCTTCCTTCTGCTGCCTTTTCGGTTACTTTTTTTCTTTTCCTTTTCTTCGTTTCACTTCCGTTTTTGGGGGGCCCTGAACTTACCAGCGCGGGCAAACCAAAGGGATTTCCGTTCTCCACATAGACGGCGGTTGAGTTGTCAGCAGGATCGTAGGGACACTTGCCAATGCCCAGGCCAACGCCGGGCACGTACTGGGATCTGGGTAAATGTGTTAAGTTTGCCTAAGGGTTGCGATTCGGGATTCGGGTTCGTGTTTGGATTGGGGTTCGCATCGCGTAAAGGCCGGCGGAGAAAGAGAGCGAGAGCGGGAGCGGGAGCGAGAAGAAAAGAGGCGCATTAGTTGACTTTAATTTTCGGCAAAAACTCGACTGACATTCACAATTAGTCAGTCAGTCGCCCAATCCTTTGCCTGCAGCATCTCCCAGTTTTTTTTTTCTATACTTACATTTATAACGTAATCCTTGGGATTGTGGGCATTCGTGCCGCACACGTAGAGTCGATGTCCATGGAAGTTCATTGGCTGGATGACGCGTATGTGGTTGCGGCATTCCACCTTCTTGTCGGTTGCCATTTAATAGATTTTCGTTTAGTGTAATTGTTGTAGTTGTAGCACGTATAAATGTTGGAAAACCAAAAATTCGTAAGCCAAATCAAAATATTAAAGATGCAAATGGAAATGGGAAATGGCAAAGGCCGTGGCATGAGTAAAGGTCACAATTTCAGTTCATACAAAATTTTGCACATGCTTTGGTCAGAGGTTTATGCTATACAAATACAAATACATATACATATATTCGTATGCATGTATGTATGTAATGCCTTATGAATGGTATGGTATTCAGACTCACCTCCCGCTTCCCCTTGGACACACAGTTGAGGATGTCAGAGCCGGTGGGTTCCAGGATGAGGACATCGCGCTGTAAAACAAATTGACGCAGGGTGAAATTTCTCTGTTTCCAACGTTTATTGAAAGCGTGCTGGAATGTCATGTTGCACCCCAGTCTCTCTTTTTTTTGTTGTTTGGTGGGACAAACATTTTTCTTGTCTCTGCACGGGGGGAAAACTTGATTTAAATGGCATACTCGTAATTGAAATATTGAACATATAAATAAGTCTGCAGCAATTATTCTCCGCGCTTTATTCCGCAGATCTATTTTAATTTCATATGAATGCAGATTGTTGCTCTGAATGTAAGCTTCCATTTCTCTCAGTGTACTACTTGTGTCTGTAGCTCTGTTTGTCTAGCTTTGTACGTATCTCACGTTGAGCATTTGTTTATTTAATTCGATTTTTGTTGTTGTTGTTGCGACAGCCCATCTGAATCTAGAATGAAAATCCTACTGACATCCCTTTCCACTGAGTGATTCAATAAATTCTGAAACCATTTCAGCAGAATTCTTTGGCAAAGTGAAAGCCACAAATCAATGGAAGAAAGAAATAGATAGAGAGAGAGACGGAGAGGGAAAAAGCCATCCCCTGACAATTTTTATGCTTGACATATAGACACAATATCCGGTGCCTGCTGGATGGATGCACTTTTGCACTTTCCACTTGCACTTCCACTTGCCGTGGCCATCGCCAGAGAGACAGAGAAAGAGAGAGTGTCAGTGATGCTGATGCTGATGTGGGGGTGGGCAGTCGTGTGGCTAAGTGCTGGAGGGGCCTCGACTTGAAATGGAATGGAATTCCTTCGGCGACCCGCTCAGAAGTCAGCACAAATAATTGCTGTTAAAAGCATTTGCGCCTGGCTCCTGGTCAGCAGATGTCTCCGGAGAAGAAGGAGTCCTGGCCCTAGATTGCAGCCAAAGCAAACGAGCAAACAAAAAAAAGAACTCAACTCAACTGAACGTAAAACGCTTGAACGGACAGCGGCGGATATTGACAGTTGAAGATGGAATCATTAAAGTGCAATTGCGTGCTGTCACAGATGAAACTCTGAAAGTGGTTTCCACGGGACACTTCGAGAGAGACGGGGAGGGACTCTTACCTCGCAAATCGATTGGCTTATGTTGCGCAGATTCAGCCGAAAGATGCGATCCCTGCAAGAGACAACAGAAAAAAGTTACAAATGATTAGTCAGGTAAATGATTAAAGAGGCAAGCTTTGTCGCAGCACACCCGACCCACTCGACCCACTCGACACACGACCTAATCCCCGACTCGTGGCAGCAACCAGACGATAGGTTAATGCCGCACCAGTTGCCACCTGTCTGCCGTTGGGGCAGAGGTTGCGGATGTCAATGTCTTTTTATTTTGAAAAATTGTCGAGCCCCCGTAGCTGGCAGATGCACCTGCTGTGCGGCCTGTCAAGCCCTGCCAGCGTACTTATTGCAGTCACTGTGCCTTGATTGATTGATATGTCGAATGTCGCAATATTGCGTGTCCATATTCCACGAGAGAGGCTCAACGTTGAGCGGCAGAGCTGTAGGCAGAGGCAGCGCCATCGGCAGCGGTATTGTGGAAATGGAAATGGCTGCGGCATCGCCACTTTCCGGCCACTAGAAACTTTTGCGGCGCCCAGGGAAAAACAAAAGGAACACGGAACACGGAACACACGGAAAAGGGGTGCGGAGTGTGCACTGTGCTTTATGTAGTTGCTGGAGCAGAGTTTTTGGGCAGCGCTTTCCCCCGACAACTCAAAAGCCATTAATCTTCATTTCCATGGCCAGCCATGGGGACGCGCGGCATGGGGAATGGAATGGGTTGTGCGTCCTAGGAGTCCGGGTAACAATCGCTGATGATGCCACCGACGACGAGTGCTGCCAGCTGTGGTCTGCTCCAGCTCCAGCCCCCAGTCCTGGGGTAAACGCCATTCGAGTCAAGTGGTAATTTTGGTTACTTTGTTTGCCAGCTCTAGAGGTTCCAGAGGTTCCCGGCCCGTCCCCTTTTTCCGTACCCCTTAGCAACCGCAACCGTTAAAATGCGGCACTGCTCAACTAACCACAGACAAATGAGCAGACGAGGCGGCACAGCCACGCTGTCAGCCTGCCCCAGACCCGCACCCGTTTTGGGGCATTAATTCATAATTATGTATGCCGACAGTGTGGCCGGTTGGGGTCCCTGTTCCCTGGCAAAATATGAATGAAATATGCACCCCCGAATGCGTTCAGGCTACCAAGTAGGCAGCCATCTCGACCCTATCATCACATCCTCCGTGCGGAAGTCCACACAGGAACTTTCTAATTATTCCAGGGCGGGGTGCATATTTTATTGGATAAAATTTGTCTACTTACATGGCGCCCACATAGAGGGCATTGTTGCGCTCATCCATGTAGAAGGTTCTGTAGTGCAGTGGGCCGCAGCTAAAGTCCTTGACGTGATCTGCGAGTAAAGAGTAAAAGAGAGAGGAGGGACATTAAGTATACGCACAGCATTCGGTTTATTGATTTAAAGGAAATGCCAGTGAGAGAGGAACAGAGAGAGTGAGAGCGAGCAGTTAATTAAAGCTTAATGAAACTGTCAGCAGCAGTTTAGCAGCAACTAATTAAACTATTATAATTTAGCACACACACAAAGTTAATTTATGGAAGGACCGAGAGAGCGAGAGAGAGTGCGAGTCAATGCCAAAAAGTAAGCACACAACAAAGCCTTGTCCCAGGGTCCTCTGTTCCTCTGTTTCTCTGTTGCCTGTCCCTGCCCTTGCACATTTGACACTGACAGTGTCACGTAGCCGTTGCCTCTGCCCCGATATGTCACGTGCTGAGGCCCAGGATCCAACAAAAGAAAAAACACAGCCCAGAGGCAGCCCCAAGCTCCCCCAGTTCCAGTTCGTGAGACGCAAAAAGTTGCACCGCTGTCAATGTCATTAACAAAAGATTGAGGCATTTAGCTGAAATTTTTACGACATTAAGTTGTCAACTAATTTGGCACAATTAGTAAGACAACACACACAAATACTCACTCGTTACTGGCCCCGTGCACAAAGGGAAAGGACGAACGAACAGGACAGGACAAGAGAGGACAACTTTTTTTATTTGAAGCAAAGCCCAAGCAAATCCTTTGATGGCATCGCTAAGAGTCATTTGTGTTGACTTCTCTTCACTTTCACTTTCCCTTTCCGTCACCGTCTCCGTCTCCGTGCCCGGTCATTGGTCATTGACGACTCCACGACCCCACGACCCTTAATGGCCCAGGCACAACAATAGCAGTAACAAAAGTGATTTCGATAAGAATACCTAATGAATGAAATATACATGGGAAATGTCGCCGTTAACCTTATGCAAATAAACCGGCGTTTGGGAGTGAGTAAAATGTCCCAAAATAAAGTTGGCCAAGAGTTTTGGGTTTATTTGCCTGGACTCACATTTCGATATCGTTAGCAATGTCCTTCTCTAAATTCTACTTTGCCGTAAAGCAGCGGCTACATCCCACACAGAACCAGAATGCGGCCACTAACAGTAGACGCCATCACGACATCGTCAGACCGCCCGTTCGCACTGTGCTGGCGCCCAAAAATAATAAGGTACGGCCATATTCTTTTGTTCGCATTGAGCTCTAGTCTATTTTTGGACAGGGTTTGAATTTCACCATTGAGGAGCGGCAGCGTCTGCAGGTGCACGGCCTGTTCCCGGCCGCGTTCCGCACCATGCAGGAGCAGGTGTTCGCCGTGGCGGCCAACTTTCATGCGCGGGCCACGAACATCGGGCGGTACCGCTACCTGAGGGCCCTGCGACAGCGGCACGAGCGCCTGTACTTTCGCTTCCTGTCCGAGCACCTCGAGGACGTGCTGCCCGTGATCTACACACCCACCGTGGGCGTGGCCTGCACCATATTCGGAATGATATTCCGGGGCCCCATGGGCATATATGTGACCAAGAATGATCGCGGCCACGTGGCCCAGGTGCTGAGGAATTGGACAGAGCCCAACATCAAGGCTGTGTGCGTGACGGACGGCGAGCGCATCCTGGGCCTGGGCGACCTCGGGGCCAACGGCATGGGCATCACCGTCGGCAAGCTGGAGCTCTACACGGCCCTTAGCTGCGTGCCGCCGCACCAGCTGCTGCCCGTCTGCCTGGACGTGGGCACCAACAACGAGGAGCTGCTGGCCGATCCCATGTACATTGGGACGCGGGACAAGCGGATCAGGGGCAAGGAGTACGACGAGTTCGTGGACGAGTTCATGCAGGCTGTCGTCGAGATCTGGGGCCGCAGAACCCTCATCCACTTCGAGGACTTTGCCACGCCCAACGCCTTCAAGCTGCTGGAGCGGTACCAGCACAAGTACTGCTGCTTCAACGACGACATCCAGGGGACGGCCGCTGTGGGACTGGCCGGCCTCCTGGCCGTCGAGCGGGTCACCAAGAAGAAGCTGGACGACCACGTAATCGTCTTCGCCGGCGCTGGCAGTGCCGCAATGGGCGTGGCGGGGCTCCTGACCAAGGAAATGAAGACCCGCAAGCTGGACATGGCGCGCATCACAAAGAACCTTTACGTATTCGATCAGGATGGTCTGATTGTGAAGAGCAGAACGGATGTGGCGCCGCCCATTCAGCCGTATGTGAAGGACATGCCCCACATAAAAGCACTCGACGAGGTTGTGGAGAAGGTGAAGCCATCCATCCTGCTGGGCGCCACCAGCATGGCCGGACTATTTTCGGAGAAGATCCTGCGCTTCATGGGCGCCAACAACGAGCGTCCCGCCATCTTTGCCTTCTCCAATCCCACCAGCAAGGCGGAGTGCACGGCCGAGCAGGCCTACAACTTCACAGAGGTGAATTCTCCAGTGGCTTTTCAGTCTAAAGGGGCTATTGAATTGGGAATGTTCTCTTTTTTGGCTGTAGGGTCGCGCTCTGTTCTCTTCGGGCTCACCATTTCCGCCCGTGGAGATCAATGGCAAACGCTTGACGCCCGGGCAGGCCAACAACTGCTTTGCCTTTCCGGGCATTGGACTGGGGGTGATGACCGCTCACGCCAAGACCATACCCGACGAGATCTTTTTGGTAGCCGCTCACACCTTGGCGCAGTATCCCGAGCAGGAGGCGATGGATAGCGGCAGACTCTACCCGAAGGCGACACAGGCCAAGGATGTGGCACTCACCATTGCCGTGGCCGTGGCCCAGTACTTGTTCGATAATGGTAGGATCCGTTCGTTCGTTCGTTCGTTCTGTGCAATCAGCATCGCTTCCCTTCTCATGTATCATCATCCCTCAGATTTGGCCCAGGTCTATCCAGTGCCGGAGAATGTCTGCAAGTTTATTGTCGACAATCTGTACGAGCTCTGCAACGGCGACTCGTTGGTGGAGCCCTGGGGGTACCCGGATCTGCCCACAGTGCCGTTCACCAAAGACTACAAAATACCCCCGGAAGATGTCAAGATTTCCTTCTAATCGAATCGTCTACAAGCAGGCCTTTTCCCTTTGTAGTTTCTTTGGCCTCAGAAAGGGGATTCTCTTTTCTTTTCAATAATCAAAATTCACTGTTGAAATTCAGGGACACGCATTTTTCGACTGTTATCCAATGAAGTTCTCCAAGCTGCGTCCTTTGCCTCGACTAGTCGCACGGCTCAGTCCGCTCGGTAGAATGTTCCAGTTGCAGCTGCAGTTGCACAACGATGCTAGCAGTCACATTGTGCGACCCGATTGGCACGCCGTCACAGACGGACGCTGGAACAAGGTGAGTGAGAGTGGAAGGAAAGCCCACGGACAGCCTGATCTGATGCCCATCGCTCAGGGCCTGAGTTTCACCATTGAGGAGCGTCAGCGATTGGGCGTCCATGGGCTGTGGCCATGCTCGCATCGGGACTTGGAGGAGCAGCTGAAGGCCGTGGGAATCAACTTCCAGGCGCGCAAGGGCAACATCAGCAAGTTCACGTACATCAACTCGCTGTCGCACCGGCACCAGCGGCTGTACTACCGCTTCCTCAGGGACTACACCGAAACTGTGCTGCCCATCATCTATACGCCGACGGTGGGGGAGGTCGTCGCCTCCTTCGGGCTGCACTTCCGCTATCCCGAGGGCCTGTACATCACCATCTTCGATCGGGGCCACATCAGGGACGTACTCGAGAACTGGAAGGAGAAGTATGTCCGGGCCATATGCGTCACGGACGGAGGTCGCGTCCTGGGGCTTGGCGACATGGGGGCCAACGGCATGGGCATTTCCATTGGCAAGATTGCCCTGTACACGGCCTTGGCGGGGGTGCCGCCGCAGCAGCTGCTGCCCGTCTGCCTGGATGTGGGCACCGACAACGAGGAGCTGCTCGGCGATCCGCTGTATGTGGGAGCGCGGATCAGGCGCGTACGCGGCGCCGAGTACGAGGACTTTGTGCAGGAGTTCATGGAGGCTGTGGTGGACTCCTATGGCACGGACATCTTCATCCACCACGAGGACTTCGCCACGCCCAACGCGATAAAGTTCCTGAAGAAGTATCAGTTCTCCTACTGCTGCTTCAACGACGACGTTCAGGGCACGGGCGCCACCGGTCTGGCCGGCATGCTCAACGTGGAACGTGTGACCCAGCGGAAGCTGCAGGACATGGTCTTTCTGTTTGCCGGCGCAGGGAGTGCCGCCCTTGGCATTGCCAATATGCTGCTCACGGCCCTGCTAGCACGAGGACTCTCCCCCGAGGAGGCGGCCAGCAAAATCTACCTGTTCGATCACAACGGCCTCGTGACGTGCGCGTCGGCGAAGATTGAACAGCAGGCCAGGAAGTATGCCAAGCCCATGGACCCGATCAAAGACCTCGCCGACGTGGTGGACCATCTGAAGCCCTCGATTCTGGTGGGCGCCACGGGCGTTGGGGGACTCTTCACCGAGCAGGTGCTCCGAGCAATGGCCAAACATCAGGAGCGACCGGCCGTGTTTGCCCTCTCGAATCCCACCAACAGGAGCGAGTGTACGGCCGAGCAGGCCTACACATTCACAGAGGTGACAATGGCTGCCCAGCCAAAGAGCTTTCCTCTCTGCTCTACATTTGATTCTGCTCCCTAGGGTCGCGTCTTGTTCTGCTCGGGATCGCCGTTTCCGCCCGTGGTGATGAATGGCCAACGCTTCAGCCCCGCACAGGCCAACAACTGCCTGGTGTATCCGGGGATCGCTTTGGGAGCCATTTGTGCGCGGGGCCGCTTTCTGCCGGACGAAATTTACTCCGAGGTGGCCGCCACGCTGGCCAATAGCACATCCGAGCGGCGGCTGGCCGCCGGCAGCCTGTATCCCGCCATCAGGGAGGCCAACACTTTGGCCTTGGATGTGGGCGTGGCCGTGGCCCAGTATCTCTTTGAGCACGGTAGGATCTGGCTTTCATTTAGATCGTTTTCCGTGACTGATTTATTTTTCGGGACTCGCAGATCTGGCCAACATCTATCCCGTGCCCAAGGATGTGTGCCAATTCATTCAGAAGACCCAGTACAAGCTGGAGTACGAGAGCGCTCTGCCGCCCACCTGGTCGTATCCCCACTTCCCAGCCTGTGGAGGCAACGATTGCAAGGCGAAGACTATTCGTAATTAGAGACAACTCTCACAGATACACCACACACCGATAAATGTATCTGGTGTCGCACGGGATGGAGGAGGATGGCGGTAAATGCTCGACATTTTAACGTTATTATTGTCCTGTCAGCGAGGGACATTGACATGCCGCTCTCGCTGCTCCCCACTCCCTGCTGCCTGCTGCCTGCTCCCTCCTGTATGTGTGTATGCGCGTGCGTATCTGTGTGTGTATCCTGCTGATTTGCATATAAAATAGGACGAAATGTCGGCTGCTCACCAAAAATGTCAATCAATTTCTTTCTTTTGCCCCTCTTCTCTGCTTACGCTCTGCTTTTGCCATACCCTGCACTTTTGGTGTGTGTGTGTGGGGGTATGTTGTTCTCGGTAAAATGTATGTAACAGGCATGCGAAGAAACCTCTGTGGTTGCCATATTGGTGGGGCTATACACCAGCTCCCATTTGGCACATAATTTTGTTTATAAACAGATCGAACGACTCGCAGTTCATTGCCAGAGAGTTCGTCAGATATTTTCCAAGTCTAGGGTATATTTTGGTAGTAGTATCGACTATCTATATATATCTTGCTTCTTGTTTAAACGCTCCACAAACACACACACACACACACACACGCACACACACAAGAGGGAGGGAATGGACGTGCATGCATTAAAAAGCAATTGGTGTTAAAAGAGCAGTCAGGCGGCAGTCGCACGTTGTCTGCCCCTGCCCCTGCCCCTGACTCTGCGTCTGCCCCCGTCGCTGGTCTGACTGCCTGCTTGACTGCCTGTCTATCAGTTTGGCATTGGCATGTGGCTGCTCCGCAGCTCCTCTTCTCCCTACATCCGGACATGCCCGGCCCGACACCGAAGCGCCACACACACAGAAACTTGCCACGATGTTGATGTTGTCGGTGCGGAGACATCTCCAACGCAAAGATGGGGCATGAGGCGGAGCATAAAAAAGGCAAGGCAAAAATGTGAAATCATTTTCTTCAACTGACAGCTGTCAAAATATTTGCTCTCTGTCAATGTGCGTCCCTGCCGGCGTGTGTGTCATTGTGTGTCCTCCTCGTGGCCTTGCAGCGTCTGGAAATTCCATTTTAATATTCATTACTTCACACTTTAATACAAGAGGCGACGCAGACCTCCATCCCAGCCCCCACTGCACAGCATTGACCACATTCGGCTGCTGCCCCACCAATCAATACTCCGTTTGGCCCAGTCGCAAGTGGAAAATCTTTAAGTGGCAGTGGGGCAGTGGCAGCCAAAACAGATCTGGGAGCGCTCTCTTTCGTTACGGTTAGCTTGGCTTATAGAATTTAATTGGCCATAAAAATGTATGCGGCTTGTTGAACGTGTCTAAATCGTAAATTTTCCCGGCTGAAGGGTGGCGGCAGCTTTTTCCCGCCAGCACACCAGCATCGATTTACGCCCCACAATGGGGCTCTAAATTTAAATGCCAGCGGCAAAGGTTAAGGGTTTTTTTTTTGTTTTCACTAGATTATATGATGCGTCAGCGTATAAATTATAGCCCAGATAAACCAAATAAAAGAGGAGCTAAACAGGCTCCGCCCTCCACCCCAAAGTTCTTTTTGGGCTTTTGGGTGCCTTTCAGGCTTTTATTTGGGGTTTGCCTGCTCCTTGGGTAATTGTTGATCTTGGTTTCATATTTGCATGGCTTTCCATGCACTGTTCTGCTTTCCTTCTCTTCTCTCCTCTCGGCTCAGCTATCAATCTGGCCAAGCATAAGCCTTAAATAGGCCAAATTAAAGCCAGCGGCCGAAGGAGAGGTTGCGGCCAAAGGCCAAAGCTCACTTGACTGTATACAGTCGATAAGTAGCCTCAATAAACCCAAAAGTCTACTCAGGCTTGCTTCTGTAACGGCTTCTGTTGCTTCTGTTGCTTCTCTTGCTGCTTGCCACCAAGAAAAAGCCGATGCTGCCGACCGCTACTTCATCTTTTTGAAGATTCTCATTTATCTGCTGAGAGAGATAAAACAGGCCACAGAGCGGAAGGCCTGAGCCAGGTCCAGAGAAAAAACTGAAGGCCAAAAAGCAAGTAGCACTTAGATCCATTTAGGCGAATTTTTCAAGCATTAAATTTGCGTTTACGTTACGTATACTTAACTTCCAATGGCAACGGCAGAGACGCCAGTGGGGGTGGGCCGGGCTGAGCAATGTGGCAGCTGTATCCTCGGCAGGTAAATGAAAAATATTCCCTCTTTTTCGTGGAGCCAAATGGATTTTACATCATTTGTCTTAGCCAGGCCAAGAGCGAGCTGCCTCTGTTTTCCACCTCCAAGCACACGCACACACTCTGTTTCTGGCTCTGCCTGGCTCTCCATATGGTCACAGGTTTTGGACCAACTTCTCTTTCGCACTGCCCTCTCCATATGGAGAATCCCCCCTACTATCTATACGGTTCGCACAGTCAACAGTTTTGTTTTGCAGCGTCCTCCATTGTGTTGTGTTGTGTGTGTGTGTGTGTGTGTATTTTGCGGCCATGTAAATGCCTCCCCATACCCATCCAGAGTCCCTTCCGCCGCCACACTCTGCTTTTGTTTGTGGAGAAATTTTTCTTATCTCCACTTTGCATGCCGCACAGTGTTTTCCTCTGGGCCCTGGCTCCCTAACGTTACGTTTCGTTACGTTCGTTGCTTCTTTTTGCCAGACGAACTGAGTCAGCACTTAATTTTTATTTGATTCTCGTCTCAGTTGTGGTTCAGCTGCTTGACTTGCCACTCCGCTGCTGTGGAATGAGTGACGGGTGCCGGGGGAGTCGAGAGACAAGCGTGCGAGAGAGAGTGCGTAATTTTTTATGGCGTTAATTTAACAATGATTGGCTTTCCAGCAGCCACAGCAAAGGAAACTGCGCTACTGTACACTGAACTGTCAGGGCACTGGAATTTTATTAAGACAAATGCCCGGAAACTGCTCCAACGAAGGATCACTTGCCAGCACTCTTCCTGTTGCAGATACCTATGGAATGTTAGGGCACCCTTTTGCAAAGCTCTGGCTTTCGGTTCCAGTTTACTCACACTAGAACATTAAAGATAAAGAAAGGCTTTTGCAATTCCTTTCGGCATTCGTCGATTCTTCTCCTAAATTTACCCTAAATATATCTAGTCCTTCCCCTCCCCACCCCGGATGCATTTGGATTTGCATTAGCTTTAGGGAAGAGTTAGCTGTAGGCAAGGCGGGTCGCAGGCCCAGCAGCCATGCATCAAGCTTATCTCCGCTCCTGCAGCAGTCGCACTGTCGCACAAATCTCCAGCCATTTACCAATGTCCTGGCACCGCCAACGGCCCCTGGTACCTTGTACCTGCATATAAATATGTGTTCGATATTTAACAGCTTCCAGTTGAATGCGCCTGCCTGCCCAGCAGATGGAGATGGGATGCTGATGCTGATGCAGGAGCCGGCTGTAGAGATGGAGATGTCGATGTCTCCATCTCCATCTCCGTCTCCTTCGACATATGCAAAGCGTGCTGGAGCACTGGCGGAGGGGGGCTTGAATTTGACTTTGGCTTTGGGGCAAGTTTGCTCAGTGCGCGGCGTATTGGTGGTGTGTTCTGTTGCTTCGCTTCGTGTTCGTGGGGCAGTACAAATAGCTGCCACTGTCGCTGCTGCTTCACAGTAAAAATCCAATAAGGTAAACGGTAAACAAGATGCCACGTCTGTGCCAGCGGGTCTGTGTGTGTGTAAGCACCTGGCATTTGTGTTGAGCACGTTCGTACCTTATGTGGGATTTAGTTTTAGACTTCATTTTACTGGGCTGCGCTTTTGGTTTCATTTTGTCTCTGCCACTGTCTTTCTCTCACTCTCTCTCTCTCTCTTTCTATGTTATTTTTTATGCCATTTTATGATGGCGCAGTTCCATAAAATGTAGGGGAGAACGAGACAAAGAGAGGCGGGCACCGCAGATTTGCATACCCTTGCAGGTCTCTCCTTTGCAAGATGGCTCTACGGATTGTAGATTGAATTACCTGCACTGCCTTGCCTGCAGAGCAAACATATTGTCAAAATCATATCACCCTCTCTGCAAGGGTATCAACAGGGAGGAACAGAGGCTAGGAGAAAGCGGCGACGACGACACAGAAATGTATAGTAAAAATAAAGCCATAGACATGACTGCCACTGCCACTTGAGTCCCATGTAGGTTCACTCAGGCACACAAACAGATGCGGAGACACAGCGACACAGATACAAAGGGACACAGAGAAAGGTACAGAGTGAGATAGAGAGAGCGAGCGGGAGAGTAAAAGAGATAGACACAGATACTCCGACAGGAAAGCTAGACAATGCCGTAATCTAAAAACACAAACGTGCAATTCTCTGCTTACTGTAAATGTGGTCACACACACACACAGAGCTATGGGAAAACTCTGCTGTGTCTGTGAGTGAGTGTATATTCGTCCTCTGTGTGCAGTGCACACTACCGACTACCGACTCCCGACACGAAATGGCGTGGGAATATATTACAAGTTGGTTTACAAGAGAAGTATGTCAGTGGCTGTCCAGGAGAGCGGGCGGAAGCCCTGGACTAGCTTTAAGCACTTTAAGCACAAGCAACAATTTTTAAAGAGCGCTCTCAGGGCTCCCAGGGAGATCTCCCACTTGGATCTGGCTGGGACTAGCCCTAATCCCAGACCTGGTCCAAGGCGGAGGAGAGGAAGCTGCCCGCTCGATTGGGGCCAACGTGAACATAATTCAGCGGGCGGAAATTTTACGAGTTCATCGAGAAGAGCCAGTGTAAAAGGATGCAATGCTTGTTGCAACTGCAGCAAGAGGAAACATTAGCAAGTCTAGACACCTACGTCATGCGTCAGCAGCAGCACCAGCAGCAGCACTGCTGGAGCAGCAACAGCAGAAATAGCCGAAAAAAACGTGCCGGAGCTGCAGATGCCGGCGAGGGACGATCCCAGTGAAAAGCCAAGAAGAAACGGAGAAAAAATGAGACGTCAAGCAGACGATGAAGTCGACGTGGTCTGACAGCCAGACAGCCATCGCAAGGAGCTCTCACTCTCTCTCTGTCTCTCTTTCTCTCTCTGAAAAGGAGCACAGGTCCCAGGAGCATGTCTAACAGGAGCATTTGAACCTCTTGGCTTGTTTAATATGCTGAAAAATACGCCCGAATTCGTCGTTTCGTGAAAGGAAAGCGCTTGGAATGCATTTTCAAGTATTACATTTCCATTTGAATGTTACGACACATGTATGGGCGGCCAAACCCTTGAAGGAAAGTATAAAACGACAGACAGAAAGAGAGCAGGAGCGAGGAATCGATGTTTTATTCCGGAAATTTGCATAAAATTCATCTGGCGATCTGTGCTGTGAAGCATTTTTAATTACATTGCATAATTGGAATTCAATATTGGCAATGCGTCGGCGTCACCACACGATGCACCTGAAATTATATTAGATCTTTCCCCACGGGCCAGCGGCCACACTTGCTCTATGCATCTGTGTGGGTTCCAGCCACATGATAACAATTTTCCAATTACCAATTTTACATATTTCGAAGCGCAAGCATAAATATTTATGGCGAGAATTTATGAAAGCTAAACGTGAGCCGTGGGTGGATTCTCCCATGCGCTCGTATCGGTGCGAATGTGCCCGGGTTAGTGGTGGGAAAATCTTTTGCATATTTTTTAGATTATTTGAATTTTAAGAGCGCACTACATTTTACGTTCCGGCTTATCCCTCGGGCTATGTGTCACGGAGCCATGGCCATGGGGGTAAGGGTAGGAGCCACTATCTCTTGCTCTGGCTCTGGCTCTGCCTCTGGCCGTGGCTGTGCTTTCAGCTTCAAATGCAGCTCTACGTACGAGTATATCCCTTGGAGCACTTTCGCTGCTTTCCCTGCTGTCCGTGTTTTCCCTTGGGGTCACCACTGACATTGGAGCTGGGGCCACGTATGCATAGCATACATTTGAACAGTGCCTAAACCGGACGTATGATGGAGAGGGGTGGAATGGTGGGCAAGCAAAGTTGCGGCACTTTACCTTGATTTCCCCAATGCCACTCTCAGCCACTCTCAGCCACTCCACTCCCCCCTGCCACATTTTGCCACCTTTGCCTTGCCCACCCATTTTCCGTTTTACCTCTGCTGACTGCGCAATTGGCCGCAATTTGTTTTCAGCTCCTAAACAAGTCGAGTTTACCCCAGCGCCTCGGGTGCGTTGCAACTGCTAATTAATCTTCTGCCCAGGTAGTGTGCCAGCAAAGTGATATGAAGTGAGTGCTCTGACTTGACTGCAGACCCCGCCCCCCTAAGGACCTGCTGCCGGTGCTACCTACCCCTTTGCCTATTCGGTGCGTGCCTGTGTCATTAATTAAATTACGCAAAAATACAAAAAAGCCGGAGAAAGTTCAAAAACACATAAATCAGTCTGAATCATTGGGGTTGTCTCTTTGTTCCTGCAGCACGACGAGAGTACGATGGCCAGGGGCCGTGGCCTTAGCCAGATGGCTTTTTAGTGCCCTTGCGGGACATAACATAAATATTAGTACTCTCTGCCCTCCACCCCCCAGCCACAGCCCTCCCGCGATCCACACTCATAGATAAACTCATTTAAATGTTAATGCAGCGTCAAAAGTTGTTCGAGTCTAGGAAATTGCATGCATTTTATTGGCCATTATGTGTCCATATTGAGACGGGACGGGAGTCCACTCCTTTGCTGCCACCCCCACCCCGCACCCTTGAGAATGCTGCCCTGAATACGTCACCCATCAGGGTGGTTGTAGCTGGTAGAGTGAACTATTTCCCATCTTAGTTTAATAACTGCAACATTGTTTGCCTAACCCCTGGATGGAGCGAGGGTGCAGGGTGTTGCTGTGGGCCAAAGGTGGTTACGGGTAAGGGCTGCGTCTACCCCTCGGATACGTGCCCGTGCCCTTATGTGTCTGTGTGCGTGTGCCTGTCTGCATGTTAATTATGTGGAAAAACTGAATGAAAATATATTCTTTCCTTTCTTTTTGTTTCTGATATAGACGTGCAGTGCGTTACGTGTGCATGGAAACGGATAGAATTTGGTACTTTGGGAGAATGTAAAGGGAGTAGCACTGCATTACCCTATCCCAAATATTCGGCTTCGCACAGTACGTACCAAATACCCGCGTCGCTTATAATACACATGAAAGTTTTTAATTAGTTGAACGACTGAAACTGCAATGAAACTTTACCCCTGCAGCTGCATCGTACTGCATGCACCTGTGCCCTGTGCCTGGCAGTAGACCACTTCATGTTATTGTTTATAACACATTTGCTCATCATAATAAGCAACATTTTCATGAAAACATGCCAAGACAGTGGCGCCATTAACCCTGTTAATGCTGCAATTATGCGGCAAGAATTATGTTCTACAGGACCACAGGCTGTGGTTGGGGGCAGGTGAAGCAGGGCAGGGAACTGTAGCAGTGGGTAACTGCCATAAATCCAGGGCACCTTGCGCCGAAAGTTTGCGTGAAACCCGTTTGGCATAATGATGGCAAGGATACTCTCCTTGTCGTTTCAAAAGGAGTGAAGACGGTGGCAGAGTGCCCCTTGAAGAGGGTCTTCCACAAAAGGCTGACAACACAAATACAAATACCGAGTGGGGGGCACAATGGCACCACTAAGTTGTAAGTTTAATTACCCACATAACCAGAGAGAACAAGGGGGGACAGGCGGCCAGGCAGCCAGGCAGCCAGTAAACCAAAGTGTAGCTAGAAGAACTCTCAACTAATTAGGAAGACAGAGAGTCGCTGCTCTGTACTCTGCCCGTCTGCAGCTGACAGTCGCCACAGTTGACTTGCTTTAATATATAGAGGTTGATTCCTCTTTATGATCATTTTATTGTGTGTCGGTGTCCGTGCGTGCACTATAATTGCATTCGCTGTGCCACAGAGCCGCAGCGGCACAGTCGCACAGTGGCACAGAGCTTCCTCCTTCGTGTCTGCTGACTGCCGTCATATAAATCGTAAAAATGTTGAAAAATAATCATCATAAAAGACAAACAAGAGGCCATGAGGCACGCAAGGTGTTCTGGCTCTTAGCCCTCTCTTATCCCTGATATTATTTAAGTTTTTATGTCCTTTCTTTTGCGTTTGGGTGTCGTGTCCTTAGCTCTGGATATATAAACATAAATCATTCGACTTGTTTGCCCAGCCCAGCCCTGCTCTGCTCTGGAAGGTGTCCTCTTCCGTTTGCTTCTTCATTTACTCATTAGATCTGGGGCATTCTCTGCCTGGCCATGACTCTCTCTCTCTCTCTGGCACTCTGTGGTTTTTGTCGCTTTCATAACACAAAGCACATAATAATATGCTTATTTAAAGGATACACCTTTTGTGTCAACATTGCCTGCTCCCCCAACAACTTCCATTCTATCACACTCTCTCTCTCTCTCTCATTCGCTCTCCATCTCTCGTTCTTTCTTTGCCCTGTCAGCAGCATTCTGTGGCCAGAACAGCAACTGGCCTCGACGTTGATTGGCAGCGGCCTGTGCTTTGGGTTCGGGTTCGTGTGTCTCCAGCCTGACATTTTCTTAATTTTCAACACGTTTGCCTTCTCTTTGAGGAAAACACGCCCTGAGGCCAACTAAAGTAGTGGTGGTAGTGGAAGTATCGTATCTATTTCGTGACAAAAGGCAACTTTAACTTTTCTTTATAACCAAAGCGAACGAAACCGAACCGAACCGAACCAAACGGAGGACCAAGGCTGAGCAGGAGCTGCAGATGGAGCTGGAGTTGGTTGCCTACACCTGAAAAAGTATGCTAACGCTTTGCGACACGCACATGTTGGCCAGGCAGGGGCTTTGGTCCTTTTGGCGTTCCATATGCGCATAACTTGGCACCTCGGCCAGACACCACACCACGTCGGCGATGCCTCCCAAGTGCGTGCGACACACATGCTCAGGAGCTGGGCATAAAATGGCTTTAAGGCAGGCTTTAAGTCACACAGCTTCCACCATCTGTGGGCTGGCTCCCTTTCGTCATCTTGGGAGCCGCCTCCCTTGCCTTTGGCGGGGTGGGCGGGGTTTTAGCGCGTGTAGCTTTGACGACGCGTGGCCTAAATTGTTTCAAATTGCAGGACAGAGCACCTTGCTACCTTAATCCGCAACTATGCTTTGGATCTATGTCGCTCTCTCTTTCTCTATTTTTGTATGTGTGTGTGTGTGTGTAGCTCAGGCATTTCCGGTAGCTCATTTCCGTTTCACCTCAATTGGGGAAAGCCAGAAAAAATAAAAGCTTCCCAGCGCACAGCAGAAATAAAACTCATGCAGCACTAAACCAAAAAAAAAAGAAAGGAAATGTATGAAGAAATGTATAAATAAAGGGAACTCCGGGGACCACATGCAACGCAGCAGGTTTCTGCCGGGCTCTGCGATAAGGGTGCATAAATTAGAGACTCTCTGGCCAGAGGAGGGATGAGCGAGAGACCTGGCGGCTTAGCGTGGTGTGGTACGGTACGGTGCCGGGCAGTGAGGCAGCGTGGCAAGGTTGCAGTTTGACCGTAGACAGATGGCGACGGCCCGAGACACAGAAGACAATCGAGCTGAGGCATACACCGCTCTCGCTCCCCCTGGGGGTTTTCTGCCACACCTCAGCACTTATTCATGGGTAGAACAATTTAAAATTCCTCCCCTCCCCCGACCATTCGAAAGTGTGGCAAATTGCACCCACACACCCGCACCGCACCGCGCACCGAGGCGAAAGAAAATTTGGCCCAAAAATTGCACGGTAATTGTAGCGGCTAAATTTCACTTTTAGCTCGGCCAAAGGTGCGCGCCATGTGCTCGAAAGGGCGGCACAGAAATTGAGCGGTTACAAGAACAACCACGGGCGGAAAGTAGAATTATGCGCCAGACTGGCATGCCTCCACCCCAGACACCCTCTTTCTGCACACAGTCCCCACCCTACAGGCACATCACATGACAGCCTGGCCGGCAGTTTTCATTTTTAAATTGGCGGTTTTATGTGCAATTCGAAATGGAAATGCGAATGAGAGAGGGAGAGTGTATGTGTGTGTGTGTGTGTGGGTTCTGGCATGACTAATATTTGCAAGCCAACACAAATACACTCCCGCAAGCACACACACACACATCCACACGGAGCGAAGCCACAGACAGTCTGGTTGTTGTGCGCATTAGCAAAATTTTATTGCATACTTTTGTGCGCTATTGCAATTTAATGTGCCTCGCTCCCGCTACCTCTCACTCTCTCTCTCTCTCTCTGCCCCTCTGCCCAACACACTCTCTCCATGTATCACCCGGCAAAACCATCTGCGATCCGTGTGCGGTTTTATGCTTTACGCATAATTTTTGCGTAACAATTGAAATACACACAAAATGCGAAATGTTTCGGCTTCGAGTTGAGATTTATATTTCGCCATTAAGCCACATTTGGTGCGTCGAGGCACCGCAGCACACCTCACCATGAAGGGAAAGTTCATTTTTCATGGAAATGACTTGATACGATTATATACGATATCACGAGTGTGTGTGTGTGGGTGTGTTTGTGTGTGTGTACAGTGCGTGGCAAAACGTGAAAATGCAAATTGAACTGACGCGAAAATCGATGGATTCTAATTGGAGCAATGACATTTGAAGCTGTCGAAACAGCAACTCTAACAGTCAATTAAGTTTTTAATTAAATCGCTTAGCGAATGAGGTCGGAAGAAAGTAATCGATTAATTCGAATTATAAAATGTCATCGATTTTGTCTTTTAATTAAATGTACGAGCAAGCACGATTTCAATGCTACAGAATCTGCACACACTCGTACATATACTTATAGTAAATGTGATTGGGATATATTAATCGAATCTATTATTTCTGGTAATAGGAAAATATCGGGATACCTTTGACTACCGTTGCTCTGCAGTTTTGAAATGCACTTTACATGAGTATGTACACACATACCAGCTGCTGTCATTTACACCGGCAGCAGAGACCAAAAGAAAAGTGAAAGGAATTTCTTTACCATAAATACACTCATTTTATATTCTCCCCCATTCTTGTTCACCCTACACCTCCTGCCTTTGTCGTTCTCGCACACATATAAATGAAGTGAATATTTTCTCGCATTGATTTCGATTTGCGTGACTGTGGCTCGGCACACGCGGCGTATGTGTAATAAATATCGAATATCCAAATGAAGAAGTTGTTTTGGCCATAACTTTCTTTGTCTCTCCGCCTTTGTCTCATTGTGTGTGGTGTGTGTGTGTGTTTGCGAGCCTTTTGTTTCATGTTTATTATTTATTATAAATGACTGCACACCAACACACGGCCAGAGGACAATCCCTCTTAAATATACTGCTACTGAGCAAGCTGACTACGAATACAATTCCGTCGCCGACATGGGAGTATCTGACGGTATCGGACAGGAAATGGGACAATCGATTCTCCTTTTTATGCCTCTCTCTTTCTTTCCCTATCTTGGGTAGTCGCTTCCATGTGGGGCACACAGACAGCCCCCTGCAACGTCCGAGCATTAATTAGAAATGGGTTTTCCACTCTTTTTTCCCCGTCTGATTGCTTTGTTATCGCTCTCCATTGTGCGTCGATTAAATGATGTGTTAATTCTCCACACCCGCCGTCTCCCGCGTCCCAAGAAATAATGCAAAAGAGCCCTTGCCCTTAACTCGGTCACCATCATCTGGCCTCTGATTGGGCCATTCCCATGCAGAAAGAGTACGATCCTTGGGACGGGGCAGAGTACTGGCCGAGACGATGACGTGACCCGGACTGCACTTAATGCAATTATTTCGCATGCCACAAAGTTTTCTGTGTCATAAAAATGGACAATAAACCAATTTAACTTTTGCAATATGCTGTGGAACCAACCACCCCCCTTGGAAGCAGCACCCACCCCCGCCTGTCCAACCCACCACTTTTTGGACAACTTTCTCTGCCTTATGCTAACGGTCAAAATAGTTTGGTGTCCACTCTAAAAATCGGTCTCGTATGAATGTGGCCTTCCTGTCCTTACGGGGGCTTTGCACATCTACCCTTGGGTAAGCCACCCCTTCATACATACATCTGTATGTATGTACGCATCCAGAGTAAGAGCGAGGGTTTCAGCTATAACTTTAATATATTTCACTTGGAATATTTGTTTCGGACACCCACCCTTCGTGCCACCAACCAACCCAACTAATGAATGAACATATTTCCGTTGTTCGAGCATTGTTTCTGTGGTTGGTGTGTCTAAATATGAACAGATAATTGAAATCGAGTGTAAATAAGTGCACTGAGAGGTGTCTGTGTGCAGACATTCGATTATTCACTGAGCCATACATACGCATGTACCTCATGGAGAGGCGTTCGGACGTTCGTCTGCCTTCCGTGCGTGTACTTATGTAGTTTGAATTTATGTGATTGCAAATGCCAGAGCCCAAAGTTTGCAATTTATGTCTACTCTAAATGATTATTCATTTTGATGATTTGCTGGAGTTTTAGTTAGCTCTTCAGGTTTGTGCAGTGCACGGAAATGTCCTTGATGGCCATAGCTAATTAAAGATAAATCTATTGCTGTGTGTTCTGTGGTTCTGTTCTGGCATGTTGAACGACATTGGCTCCGACTGTTCTGATCTAGTTCTGATTGTGATTGTGATTTTGACTTGTCACTTTGGTTTCCGGGTTTCTTTTCTTTCTTTTCCATTACTCAACAATTTTATTTTCTCCTGCTCTGAGACTTTTCTGCCATATTGTTATTTATTTTCCATTAAATGTTTAAACAACGGCATAATCGTGTAAAGTGTTTAATTAAAAGCCGACGCTTGACAACAATAACCACCGTGTGTGTTGTCAGTGTATGGTGTTATTGCGCCTCTGGTCTGTTGAAGCTGGCCCCAAGCCGATGGCAATCATGTGTCAGCGGCAGCTGCAGCTGCAGCAGCAACATGCGTGCCGCAACAGCAGCATCCTGCCAACAGAAGCCGCAGCGGTCGTGTAAAGTTAATTAAATCAAGCGACACGTGTTTTAAATAAATTGAATAAACTCGACATTAACATAAAATTGAATTAATTTTAATGGGCTTGCGCCGTAAGTTGTTAAGCCGAAACTATAAACAAGTTTTCATTCCCATTCCCATTCTCAATCCCAATCCCAATTCCATTTCCATTCTTATTTTCATCACAAGAAAAGTTGAAAGACCAAAGTTTTAATGCCTGTTATTTCATGAGGCGGCGGGCTAATGTTTTTCGGGTGTATAAGAAAATGTATATTTAGCATCATTATGTCGGCAAATTTATGTCACAAGCCGCACACACACACACACACACACACACACACACGCACAGATCCAGACGGAGCGAAGCTGGAGATGAAAATTGGAATGAAAAACGTAAAGTTTTATAATCAAATTTAGTGGTGCAGACATTTCTGGTTTAATTAATTTGTCCTCATTAACTTGAGCCCCACAAATGTGATGGCATCGCCCGAAGAAGCTAGGGCTCCTCTTGCGGTTTCCTCTTGTGTCCTTGATGAGGAAGCTCTTTGCCTAAAGGTCTCCTATGCCCAGCACACACTCACACGCGCACACGCACACAAACCCTCGCTCAGACTCCCCGCCAACAGCTCGTGTGTTTCTGTATCTTTGTATCTCTCACTGTATCTCTTTTAGAGGCTGCGGTGCACCAGCATTTGTGCCACACATCTACATCTGCCTTTGTCTCTGCATTAAGATATATTACACACACTCTCCGCCTCTCCCTCTCCCTGTAGTACTTACGAAATATGTTGAATTATGGCACTTGCAGTTGGCTAATGAATCCGTTGGATAAGGCCAGACGCCAGAAGCCACTTGCAACAGCAGCCAGCAAATCAGGTCAATGCGAATTTGTAAATTACGAGCTCAGCCCGATTTTGTTTGGGATTAGGTTAGAGGAGAGGATGGGATGCTTTTGAGCATAAGCCCAAATATTCCAGAGAAACAGGTGAGGCAGTCCGGCTATTCTTAGCAGGTGGTAAATGGGTGGGAGATATGGATTTTTCTTAAATTTCCTGAATTTCCCAACATCACGTATACGGCTTGGCAGGTACGTATCGATTGTGTGAGCCTCTGAGGCTTGTTTCCGAGCATCCACAGGGGCCCTTCGACGGAATGTTAAAGTGCTGATGGACGTATGAAGAGCCCCTGTTGTCCTGACCGGGTTGTGTTCTTCCTTTTAGCCGCTTACTGCCGAAAATTGCTGCTTAATTGCGGAGCTGAGCCAGGGCTAATTTAGCTCACATACCTGGCCGGAAAACACCCGAACCTGGCCAAAAGTTTTCTCGTTTTGTAGCCCAAAAAGAAACAGTGGAAAAACAACAGCTTTTGCTGGCTGCCAGCAGAGCTAAATGCCCGAAATTCTTTAAGTTTACGAGAGGAATGAACAGTTTTCATTTTCCTTTCCCTGCTTTTCCTTTTTCCACCGCCTTCTCTGGGAGATTGGTTGGGTGGGGGGCTTTGCGTGCGTGGGGGAAATAAGGAGTGAACCAAAGTGTAGCCAAGTTTTTTGTGTATTTTTGCACCCCTTTTCCGAGGGTTTTTTTTTGTAGCTTTTTCTATTTACGCAACGGCCGCAGCTTTTGGCCAGGTTCACGCTACGGCCAAGGTGTGGGTCCGCTGCAGACAGCCCTCCGCTAATATTCGCCATTAAACTTTTGCTTGTTTTTCTTTAATTAACAACGCAAACATCTGATATGCTTTCTTTCTTTTCCTCTCTCTGGTTTTCCCCTTCCTCGGGGCTGGGGGGCATGGCTATTTTTTGTTGCTTATTTTCCCGTCTCGCAACCTTTATGAAGTTGAAAATATCTTTGCCGCTTTCTTTCCACGCGTTTTCCCACCCATTTTGCGTCCCGGCGAAGTTTTGGCGCTTGAAATTTTCTGTTTCGTTTCTGTTTGCATTTCTGTGGCCGGCAGGTCTCCCTTGCCCTCCCCCCGACAGATTTCGGTAATTGTAAAAAGGGAAATCTTTAACGCAACCAAAATTGTTTATGTAAATAAAAATGCTTAACAAAGGATAATTTTCACACATAATGGTGTGGGTGGCGGAGGGGATGGGTGTCGGTGTGGGTGTGGGTCTGGTCTGTCATAATACCTCGTGAATATTAAAAACTTTTTCATTATAACTTCATTTTGCAGCAACGATCCTAAGAGAGAGCCAAGCGGATTACTTTGTGTGCGGTAGATTATATTACAGTGCACGTTTATCCGATATGCGAAATGGGTTTTAATTATATATAGAGTAGAGCAGCAGCAGAACCACCACCAGTAACAGAGAGAATAAGGAAAAGCGGAAAAGCTGCTGGTCAACTGTTGTGTGGACAGCAAATCTCAGCCGGGACTAAGCCCGGCTTTGGGTCCATAAAAACTCCACTTGAAAACTAATTAAACACTAATAGTTGAAAAAAACGAAGAGAGCAGAGGGAGAAAATAAAACACATCTTAAGTGGCGGAAGTGACGGTCAAGATGGGGCTCTGTGCGGAAGGTTTTGTGTGGCAGGGTAGAGAGGTTCTGCAATTGAACAAACAACAAAACAACCGACTGCACTGAAAGGCAAAAGTTTTTAATTTCACTCCGAACCGAACCGAACTGAACAGAGAAGAACCAAACAGAACAGAACAGAACAGAAGCGTTGAGAAACGGACCGTGGAGCACTCCCGGAAAAGTAAAGTGGAAGGAAGTGCAGGCTGCTGCGCGCGAATGAGTCTATAAGTTCCCTCCATCCACACACACACACGGAAGAGAAATGTCTTGCCGATGAAATAAAACAATGGCAAAACAATGGCAGTGGGCGAACAGTACGAGTGCCGGTTGCCAAATGGCCAGGAGACCCCGAGACACGATGAAAAGGATAACAGACGTCGCCGACGGAAGTGGACCGAAATGGCAAATCAAGGAAAAGCAGCAGCAGCTGAATCAGAATCAGCACCCGAATCAGCAGCACACCATCGCACCATGAGACCATCGCACCATCAGACGTGGGCGGCAACAGCAAATCCGCTTAAAGTGAAAATTATTCCTTTTGGGCAAAGAACAAAAAAAAAGGGAGAGAAAAGGAGGGACACACACACACACATAGAAGAAACTTCTTGGCATTCGCGGCTGTGTAAGCTGTTGACTTATTTCCCAAAGTTCGATTCGAATGGAACCCTGCCCGAAACCAGCTCCAAGCCCAACCCCTCACCAACCCCAACCCAACCCAACCCAACCCCATCCCAAACCAAACCCAAGCCTATTGTTGTGAATAGTTTTGTATGCCGGGGCTTAGCTGGCCAAGAATGTGAATGCCCGAACAAAGTGCAGAAAGAGAAACGTTTAAGCCATTTTATTTGTATAACAAGCCAAGCTCCACACAGAGCCCCAGACGGCGGCTGCACTGGCAAAAATTCGGTCCTTCAATTCTTAAATTCGGTTGCAAATTTTATATTTCTACACCAACTCTACGGGGTTCCGTCAAGAGTTTCTTCCGAGTGTAGACCCAAGGAAAATAATCATGTTGGGTCTGGGACTGAATTCTATTCTTCCACTGTGTGCCGCATCTAAGATGCGTAACTAAATTTTGTGGACTGATTATGCCAGACCTAAGCTTTGCCGCAAATTAGCCGAGTTCCTCACTCACTTACCTCAACTTAAATTACGACATGAAATATGCAAGGGACTCCGTTCTGCGGAGCGGAGCAGCAGAAGCTTCCTTTCCGACTTACCTTTGTGGTGCCGCAGATGATGGCCGGCAGCTGTTCCCGAGCAGCAGGGCGGCTCGTAATATAAATTCCAAGTGTTCTCATAATCCGCCCGAGCATATTCCACATAAATTATTTGCGCGCCCAGCACGAGGAGCAGAGCACTCAGGCGGCTAAGACGATTGAGGGGGCTGTGGGAGCTGTGTGAGCGGCGGCGATTTCGGCCAGTGTCTGCGCCTTGGGGGCGCAGGTTCCCCACGGAGCACATTGTATTGTCTTCCTTGGTTCTTGATGCACAATAGAGTTCTCGTTCGGGCACTCGCGACTGCTGCGGATAACTGGCTGATTGGTGCACTATTGGTCCACTACGTGTGTGTGATGCGTGAGTGCGGAGCTTGAGCTTGAGCAAGGCTAACGTTGAGCGACATTTGGTTACGGGTCCACCGATCTTGAGCGACTCTTCACATTTCACACGCGACACCTGACGACTATCTACGTTTACTGTCTCGCTGCTTGCACCGAATTCACGCGCGTTGGCTCGGAGGTCTGAGGACTTCGGACTTCGGTTACGAACTGAACGGGCGGCGCACGAGGAACTGTGTTAAATAAACACCCACACGGAGGATGGCGACAACGACAACGACGATGGCATATGGCATTCGGCTCATGCACATCCACGAGCTGGCTTCGGGCTTCGCTTCTGCTTCCTTTCGGCTGTTGCTTCAGACACCTGTGAGCGGGAGAGAGCGTGCAAAATGAGAGCATTATTAGTCGGAGTTTGCGCATTGGGGAGAGGCAAATATCCCATGGCCAGAGTGGATTTCCCAGTAATGTTTATGTTTATGCCAAGTGTATTGAACTCATTTGCAATGTGCAGCGTGCAACGGGCAGCGTGCAGCGTGCAACGTGCAACGGAGTCTGCAGCAAAACAATGGCTACATTTTCAAGGGTAAATGCAGACACATTCAAAGCTGAAGTGCATACAAAGCACTCGCTCCGCTCCCCCCCGGTCACTGTTACAGGATAAACTAAGGCGAGAGGCAGACGGCTAGACGACTGAAGAGTCTGAGTATGGGTAGGGATGGGGCAGGGGCAGGGAAGAAGAGAGAAAAACAGACGATAAAATAGGAAGAAAAAAAAGCAGAATTGGAGGAGAGCAAAGCGGAGCGGAACAGAGCTTAGGGCCTAGCAGACGCTTGCACTTAAAGCTATTCCTCGTGCAATATTATTTATGCATATGCTAACAGTAGTAGCTGCTGCTTATACCCTGTAGATCATTCGTGGTGTGCTCTGCTGGTGGTCATGTCTGTTAACAGAAGAGCAGCACCGACCTTTGACAAATGTACAAATATATGTGTTCTTAAGGTATCTGACAGTCGGTAAATGTCTTTTATGCAAAATTCATGCTGTGTTTGGTTTTCTATATATTTCCCGCATAGCGTAGCATCGCTGGCCGTCGCGTGTTTCAATTTGCAATGCAACATTGTATGCTGCAAAAAGTTCGCTAACGCCAGACATAAGTCACTCAGACAGGGCCTACGGGGGCTGACCCAAAGAGGAGTAGGAGCGGGAGGCGACGGCCAGACACCGACAATTAGGCTTTGTCTCAGTGAGTATCTGTGTGTCTGCGGTGTATGTTGGTGTGCGCTAACCTTCAGACAGTCGAGTGGAGTGGCAAGTCATTCAGTTTACTTTGCCTGCTTATGCAGCTCGACTTGACCTGAACATTCCATTCCATTCCGACCACGACCAAGACGAAGCGGTGGATGGGCGGACGTCCACTTTTGACCACAAGAATGGGAAAGTTTTGTTCGGGAATTTTCGTTCGTTTTTGTTTTGACAGCCTGCTGCTAGGTGTAGAGGCCAAGACAATTTGTGGCCCTAATGCCAGATGGCTTCAATGTCCAATACAGTCGTCAAAGGATCATGACCACACCCCAGGAGAACCAGCAGGAACAGCAGGAGCAGGACCTTCCCACACACACACACACCTGTCGTGCAGGGCGAAACGAGCTCCACAATTGCCTTATAAATGCCCTCAAACTTTGGGTAAGCCAACGAAAAACTTTGATTAATGTGCGCTTAAAGAGGAACCAAATACGTGGAAAAAGCACCCAACACGGCGCCAGCCACAGAAACGAGCCAAAGAAAAGCAACGAAAATCCAAGGCAGAAGGCAAAACAACGACAAAACTTTTCATAACTTAAAGTCAGACCAATGGGATGGGTGGGATGGGTGCGATGGGCGGAGGCAGGGGTTTTTGGGAACTAAACGGCGTGCAGCCAGCGGCTTCTTAGCCAAAGCGCAACACAAAAAACTTATGCAATCATGACGGGATAGAGAGGCAGAGAAAGACGCTAGCGACAGGGCGCAGGCAGTGGCAAGGACCAAGGCTGACTGTAAAAGGTTCAAGGCGCCGCATAACAATGTCAGACCCCGGAACCGTAGCCGTAGCCATAGTCATGGCCATGGCAGCCACTGGAGCTGGAGCTGAGCTGAAGCTGACGCAGAAGCCCGCTGGCAGGACGTTGGAATCACAGCGCGAAAGCGTTAAAAAAGTGAATTGTAAAACAAGCAGCAAACAAACGAGCAACATTTGCTAAGGGCTGCATGCCCCACAATACAATAGACTGTGCAGCACACCCGCACAACAAGGCGCACACAAAGTAGCCACACGATCCCGTTGCGTGGCGGCCCCCCCCTCTCGGCGGGGTGTCCCTGGTTACGGGTACCCATCCAAGCTCCCCCGCTCTGGTTAATAGAAAATGTAATTCGATGCATTTAATGTTGGCAGGAACTGTTGAACGGTGTACGGGTGCAGCAGGGGGGGGCAAGCGAACAGTCAGAGCAATCGACACCCACCCTCCAGACCCCCCGCCAACGGGCAGCGATAACAGGTTCGGGTTCAGATTGGAGGCCTTGTCTTTATCTATTTTTATGAGTTGCCATTGCATCCAGGATGGCAATGGGACATGGCCATGGAGCCTGGTACTGGCACTGCTGATGGGTCCTGTTCCTGTTCCTCTTGCTCGTCGTTGTCTGTTTGAGTTGCTTACCTAATCCTTGCAAACAAGTTAAAAACGTTGTAAAACAAACAGCAGAGCAAAGTGGGTGGGTTCATTGGTTGCTTAAATGGCTAGATGGGTCGATGGGTGGATGGGCAAATGGGAGGGGGGGGGGCGGCGGTTGGTGTTTCAGTTTGATGTTGCATACTTTTTCGGGGGTAGCCCACAGCCAGAGAGCGGGAAGGGGTGGGAAGCAGTGGCAGAGAACGACAAATGGCAGAGAGGGCAGAGCGAAGCGATTTTGACTGACATCGAGTGCCATGAGAAATACAAACAATCAAGGCAGCCAGACAGCTGCAGAGTCCCTGAACCTTCCACCCACTGGCACTGGCACTGCCTCCCCCCACTCAGGGGTAACCTCAGCAACCTGTGCCGCGTGCCGCAGCAATGAAAACGAGGAGAGAGCAGCAAAAGCAACGACAACGGCAACAGCGCGCAATGCTAATAGAAATTAAGCGAAAGTCCTAAAGGGGGATGCGAGGTGGGATGTGCGCCAGAGATGCAGAGTTCTGTCAAACCCCCCATCCAATCCCATCCCAAGCCAACGTTGCACCCATTTGAAGGTCGCCGCGCGACGCTTGCTTTCATTTCGTTTTTACTATTTACATTTGGCTTTTATTAATCATAAAAAAAGAGGAACAGAGCAACGGAGCAACGGAGAAACGGAGGAGTGCCAAATGGAAATGCAGCAGCAGGCGGAAAAACTCGAGCAATATTTTTGCCGAAATTGCCAAAACGTTGACGCGGCTCGTGGCTCCGCACCTTCTGGCAGGCTGTCTCCTGCCTCCTGCCTCATCGTGCAGCCTTCTGCTCCCTTCTGCCCCCTGCCCCATCTTTCCTTAGGTTTTGGGGTATCCCTGGCCTGTGCTGCTGCACGAAAGTGCAATTTGATTTTAATGGCGGCAAAATGTTGAATTCTAGTCGCATAGCCAGACAGACAGACAGACAGAGAGACGGCCGCTTGCCTCTTGCCTCATCTGCCCTGCCCCAGTGCAGCTCCCCCTTGCGACCTCTTTCAGCCGCTTCCTGGCTGCAATCAGGAACCATTTGTGTTTGTTGTTGATCCTCCTGGCGGTGGTGGTGCATGCCACGCACATCCACAGACACTCCCAACTGGGAGTGCGCTCTCTTTGCTCTGCCTGGTTGCGTTTTGCATTTTGATTGTTTTTTTTATGAGTCTGTGAGTGTGTGTGTGTGTGTGTGTGTGTGCGCACTCAGGCGGTGTGCGAGTGTGTCGCCTGGAGTACGTGCGTGCAGTGGATTTGTTTGTTTGTGTCGAATGTTTGGTCGAGAACTGAGGCAAACAACCGCTCGTCACTGTCATTAACGTCATTGTGGCTATCCTAAACCGCCCAGCTGGGGGGCCACCCCTTGTCGGTCTGTCCCCTTTTTGAGGGTGGCATATGCCACCATGGAGCCATTGCTCCATTGGGCTGCATGGTCAGTGTCAAAGTCTGGCCATCGAACGCGTCTAGCAATTTAAATTATTCAAATGACATTCCGACACAGGTTTTTGGGGGGGCTTGCTCTTTCCATAATCCTTTCTCTCTCTCTCTCTCTCTCTCTCCCTTTGTTTGCCTCACTAATTACAATGGGTTTTTGAGTTCAAGGCAGAGCTGGCTGAGCGGAGACTTCTGGTAGCCTTTCAAAACTATCAATTATTCATTTATTTCTATTTAATTGACTGGAGTTTTGTGTTTGGGAGGAAACGTACACAAAGATACATAAATATATACAAGCACACACCCACACGCACACGCACAAAAGCCATTTGCATTTTGTCGTCACTTCTTTTCAGAGGTGGACACGCCCCCTCTCAGACCTTGCTCCCCTGACCCTCTTCCTTCGTGGCAATTTATGGCCAAACATTGACCTCTGCTTTGGAGCAGGGAGCACAGTGGGCACATGTACATTTCCCACAGATGGCAGATCTTTGCACCACTCACTGAGCTCACTGTGCACCGTGGAAAATGTTGCATCAGAGATGCGTAAGGGGTGTGAGTCCCTGGATTTTATTTGCTGATGTTTGCAGAAAGTCAAGTCTGTCTGTCGCAGGGGGGGAGGTGGAACGCTGGACCTGCCGCCCGTCGTTGATAAGGGTTCCAAGCGGCACGCACATGCACGGCCCGTGCCCCGTGCCCCGAGCCCCGTGGCTCTGCCACGTCTCTAGTTTATTTGTTAATGGTTTATTTATTAATTCCTGCGGATTATCACATCAGGACAGGACACGGCCCCTGCACACAGCCGCGAGATAAGGCACGGCCGTAGGCAGAGTCGGAAAAGCGGCGAACGGCGAACGGACAACGGAAATCCATATGCCAGCTACTCTAGGTGGTGGGTAGTGGGGGGGAAAATGGCAATGGGAAATGCTTATCGTGTCAGCCTGGCAATTGCAGCTAATTCACGCCTCTTCCGCCACTCCCAGCAAATGCTTGAGCAAATTGCAAATTTGTGTTCCACACTTTTGGAAATCATGTATTAATAATGGATAGGCGACAATCCCACACATGCATCCGCATGGAAAGTGCCAGAAACATGCGTAGACAATTTCCTCACGAGTGTGAGGCAGCAGCGAGAGCGAGAGAGCCGGAAATTTGAAAATTTTCAAGCAACTTCGAAAAGGGAAAACTACTGGAGCAGCGGCTGAAGGAGTGCGTTTGACAGGACGCACGGCGGCTCTGAGTGTTCAGGCGTGTGTGAACTTCCGCACATGCACACACACTAGCACTCCCACTCCCACTCACACTCACACAAATACACAACCAAAATCGAAGGGAAGCACAGAGCCAACCAGGCGGCAAATTCCCAGACTCATTGAGGGAGATGAAAATATTCCCAAAAATTGTAGCAAATCTTAAGCAATTAGTGCACAAAATGTCGAAACTTAAATTTTGTATAGCAACCCCAAAAGTACACAGTGATTCCATAGAACAGGAGAGGAGAAGAAGAGAGCGAGCGAGTGAGAGGGGCAGAAGGGGAGCAGGGAGAAAGGAAGAATACAAGTCAGACAAAGTGGAGTTGGGGGAGGAGTGTCGACTCAAAACAGCCGAAAAACCTTTTAAAGTATTCAATAACACGAAAATGCCAACCCCCCGCCGACTCATCAGCAAAAACCTTCTTCATAGTACCCCCTCTAACAGTTCGACCCCGTCCCCTGCCCAACCCCATTTTCCGCCAAACTGATGGACGTGACAACAAATTGAATTTCTCACGCCTTCCAAGAGTTCTCCAGTTCAGCGCAGAGGAGGGCCAGGAGTTCATCCATCGAGTTAGTTCGGTGGATACAAAATACAAAATTTCTTTGGCATTTCTAAGCTCGATATAAACCCGGCTACCCCCATCCCCCATCCACTCTCCTCTAGAGACGAGATAAATGTCAGGAAGTTCAGTTTCTTACGCAAAAGGTTATCATAGGAATGCCATAAAAAAAAGGGAATATCCTTAGAGTCGATTTCGGGTATGAGGCGCATCAAATTTCCATCAGGCGAGCGGTGCTTCATCTGAAGAGAATTTTGATTATTTAAACTCTGTCCTCAGCCATAAGCATTGTGAAAATAAAGCCACTTAACCACTGTTTCGCCTCTCCCTGGAAGCACTTTGTGTTGTTGCAAGGCAACAATATTGAATGCCAAATTCACATTCACATTCAGAACTGGAACTCAAATTCAAATGCAGAGCGTGGCAGGGGTTTGACATTGAAATTTGCATATGACGGGGACTGGGTTTTGTTTGCTTTTTGTTTTTGTTGCTGTTGTTGTTTGGTTCAACCAGGTTCAACGGGGGTTCCAACAGGGTCGGAAATACCATGGCCCCGCGGGGTCTGGTGCGTGTGGCGGGCGGGGCGGCCTTTGAAGTGTGCCAGCATGGCGCTTAGCTGCTGATAATCCTTTTTAAATAAATTTGTTGGCACAAATCGTTATGCCACGGCCCCCCGCCCCGAGTTCTGGTTCAGTCAGAGGGGGGTCTAAACGCACCTTTCCGCCCCCCATATCCTTAAAAAAAAGGGGGTTAAGGACTGCGTTTTGGGGATTCGTCTGTGCCTGTGCCTACACACTCTGCTATGCGGCATGTGTTTCTGCTAAGCATGTTAATACACAGGAAATTAAACACTTATGCGGAAGTCATTGAAAAGGCAACGCTCACATGCAGATACTGCCACACACACACAGATACTTCACACCACTGCGAGTATGTGAGTGTGCGAGTAGGAAAGTGGAATTTGAAAAGTGGTTGAGCATTCAATTATGCACAGGGACACAGCCGCACAATGGGGCCAAGGTAAGAGCCGGCGTATGATGGCAAGTTCAACAAAAACAACTCGGATGACGATGATGATGATGAAGAGAATAATGATGATGGTGCCGCTGCTCCTTATGGCCATGTACATGTAGCACCCTTAATAGACACCCTCCCACACCCGCAAAACACATTAAGAGACACACACAGGCAGACGCAAGGCAAAGCTGCGTCCATAAAGTGATTCGAGCACAGAACCCAAACGAAAAACATGAAACCCACAGAACAAAACCATGAAGAAAATTTCATTTAGTTTTCACTAACACGCTGTCAACAGAGCAGTGGCCGGGGAGGGGGCGGGCTGTATGGGTGGAAGAAGAGCTGCGAAACGGAGGAGTTCCCTCAGTGGGAACTTAAGCGATTTTGCATTTCATTTACGGGTTTCCTTCTCTTTTTTCGGCGAGACTCTTCCTCGCAGCAGACACCAAAACTTGAAGATAAACACAAATACATAATCCCAGAGAGCACACAAAAGGCTTAACCCCACCACTAACACTACGGCCCAGTGGATGCTCTGCTCTGTTGTGCTCTGCTCCGCTCCGCTCCCAATGCTCGCCTTTCAGCTAAATCTGTTTTGTTGGTAACGGCTTGAGTTACTTAAATACTTTGTGAGGGGCATTCGAGCGCAAAATGAGGCACGGATTCGGATTGACCCGCAAACAGGATTGTGTTATGAGATAATTGCTTAAAGCGATAAAGGGTGAAGGCAGTCAGGTCAGGGAGGGGTGAGGCGTGAGCGTGGTAGAAGAATACAAAATCTCTTCAGGAATTAAGTGGAAATCAAGCTCCCCAATGAAGCTGGACAGCCATAGATACCAGTATGTGGGGGATTTCCGATGGCTGGCGGATCTAAAGTTTCATTAAAGTGCCGTAATACAACGATTTACATTAGACGCTCTTTAAAATAAGCTTTACCAGAGGGGCGGGAGGGCCCATGGGGAGCTTGTAGAGCCAGACATCGATTAAATTGCGCAACAGAATGAAGCAATAAACATTTAGAGGGCTCAGGACCCCAGGACACCGAGCCAGAAGGCCAGAGAGCCAGAGAGCACACACGGACACGACAAAGCAGAAAAATTATCAGACAAGTGTACATACATAGCATGGTTGCTTGCATGTGTGTGTTTGCAGATCCTAGTGGGTTAAACGTGTGGCACATCCATGCCACAGCCTCGCCCGTGTCCGCATCCGCATCCACATGCACATCAAAATGGCCAAGCGACGTTTAGCAGTCGATAAAGTCATTGAATGCAGCACGTGGATGCCTCGTGTGTATGTGTGTGGCAGTACTCCTCTGTCCCCACTCTTTGTGACTCATTCTACGCTTTTGTGATAAAGTAATCAGCTGATGTTGTCGCACAAAAGGCGAAAGATAGCCATCGCAATGGGACAGACAGCACCCGTATGACATGGATGTCAGGACACACACGCACACACACACACACTAAACACACGGACACACGGACACACGGAGCACGGCACTGACCAGCCGCAACCGCAAAATATATATTGATTTTGTAGCAAATTTATTCATATGAATTGCATTTTATTTGCGGCCAAATATTTACAAATGTTATGCAAACTTTTTAATTCTATTTATTCAAACAATAAATACAAAAAGAGCGGACAAAATTGCAATATAAATATGAATCGTACGGCCGGAACCGGCCAACCAATTGGCCCAAAATAAAATAGACAAAATCAAAGAGAGTGATGTTATAGGAATACTCTGTGTATTTATCTAAATATCGGGATTTACTAGCAGAACGATTAGGATTTGATGGCGGTGTTCCGTGGACCGTGCCCACTAAACCGAAAAGCCAACGAGCCGGCGGCCCGGCGTAGAGCGTCTAGACAGGTTCGTAGTTTTTGGCCATGGCCAATAAAGCAAAAGCGCGAAAATGCTATACGAGAACTCCTGTCTAGCACTAAAAATTAACAACAGCGACGACACGTTCTGGCCAGAAGGAAATTGGCCAAAAAGAGAGCCGAAGGCAGGCCACAGTGGATGAGTGAGAGAGAGAGAGCGAGAGAGAGAGATATAGCAAGACAGACAGAGATGGGACCACAAACAGACTGACAGACAGCGAAATGGAATAAGAAATGGCCATGAAAATAATATAAAAAAAACCTGAATAAATGAACTGACGGGAGAGCAGAGTGCAAAAGAGCAGGAAGGAATGCAGAGCAGAGACAGGGAATGACTGTGGATATGAATGGAAATCGGAAAATTCGAAGCAAACAACACCAGGCACAGCAAACATGCCGCAAAAAAATGTAAAGCTAAAAACCAGAAAACCAGAAACATAACTCGCACGAGGAGCTGAGCTGAGGGACATGGACTGCAGCCCAGCCGGCTGGCAGTGGATTGGATGTGTGTGTGTGAACAGGTTGTGTAGATGTCACCGTAAGTGTTAATATTTGTGTGTATGTGTGTCGATGGGAAAGTGTGCGAGTGTGGCTCCAACTGTTTCAGTGTGTGCCGTCCCTCTAGCTGTTTCGGTGGTGTGCGTCTGTTCCTGTGTTTGTGCAGTGAAATAAAAACGCAACAATGCGCAATCATCATTATCGTTAAAAGAGGCGCTTACAGAACTAGACAAATTGCCACTTTAGAGAGCCACAGCCCGAGCCACAGCCAGAGCCAGAGCCGCAGCCAGGGACCAGAGATCCAGAGGCCGTTCGTGGCACGGCGAGGATAAAAGCCAAAAGGCTCAAAGTAGCTACACCAGAAGCAACAAGAGGACGCAGCAGCAACCTCACATCCAACCAGCAGCAAGGGGCAACATCAGCAGCAGAAACATGAGCAACGGAAGTTGGCGGCCGCAACGTGCCAAGAGGGCCAAGCGTCTATAATGACCTCTGGGCAAATGGGGCAGCACACTTACACGCACACACACACACACACACACAGCATCTAAACCAAAATGGCGCACATTAGGGACCGTCGGACGTTGGAAAGTATGCTATGCTGGCTAAGCCAAAAAAAAAAGAAAAAAAAGCTGCGAAAGCAGTAAAGCAACAAGCCAGCAAAAAGTAACACTCATAATCAACTGCCGCCGACGGAACAATGAATGGAAAGAATCAAACAAAACCCAGGGCAGGGACATGGCCAGACATGAGCAGTAGGAATAGCCACACCAGATGAGCAGCAGCAGCAGTATCAGAGGGCGGGACCTGTACCAGCATCAAGTTCAAGGTTTCGACACTCATTTCTGGCTTTTGTTTCATCAAAAAGGCATAGCGTAGCACTTTTTTTTGGGCTTAATTATAGACACGCACAGGAGGAATACACCCACAAAACACACACACACACACACACACACTCGTAGATGGAAAATTATGTGGAAATCAAGCGGAGCAGAGGCAGAGCACCATACATCACCAGTTCAAGAGCACCAGCAACAGCCCCATCCCCCGCCCAGTGGCAGTGGCTCCATGAACATCCTGTTCGCTTGTCCCTTTGCTGCTTGGTAATTTGCAGGCATCTAAAAGCTGGGCAAAAGCACTCATTAATGGCTGGATAGGGTTGGTGTTGGGAGTATGAGAGTTAGGTTCGGGGAACCCTCTCCCTTAGATCCTTCTTAACAGCTTTGATTGCTGCTGCTGCTGCTCCTGCTCCTGCTGTTCCTGCGGCCGTTGCTCATGCAATGGCGACAGCAATTATTGTTACAATTAAAAAACCATTAGCCGTAATTTGGTTACATTTTGCTGTTCCTTTTGGCCAGTTATACGACAGTGCGAGTATATGTTTGCGTTGCTGCGGGGGAAACCATTCAGCGGATTGGGCCACACGACACTTCCGCTGGATAGCAGGCAGCAGGAAAACGCAATGAAAACATTAATTTGCCGCCCAAGAATCAATAATAGGAATAGAAGCGTAGTACTCGACCTCTATCCTCTGCTCTCCGACTGTATTTACACGATTTCAAATATTCATGGTAATAGCGCAGAAATTGCTTAATTCCATTTAATAAGCTGAAAATGTCCCTGCCGTTGCGTACAATTGATTGTTTACCCAATAATTGGCTGGCCTACGAGTATCGGCAGCTCCTCCAGAGGGAATTCTACCAACTTTGAACTTAACTATTTATGGAAAGAAACTTTTCCCCCCTATTAGCGCATAATTTCCATGGGCCACATTCCAAAGTAGCAATGGAGATAGGGAACGCAGAAGGGAACAACAATTTCTGGAAACGTTTTTGTGATTTTTCTTTACTTTTTTTTTGTCTGTGGCTGTGTGTGTGAGTGTAACTCGTAGCACACATGCAACATGCCCCGGAGGAGTGGAAATGGCCACAAAGTGATGGCTGGCCTAGGCTGTGCCATTGATTGGCAGCTGTCTCACGTGGCACCACTCTCTGAATCCCCTGCAATCCCCATTCTCATCCGCTTGCCCAACTGAGTGTCAAAGGCGCTTAAACGCTTTGAGCAAGCCGCCCCCTTTACTTCTCACTCTTTTCCTTCTTCATTTTTAGTTTCCCTTTCCCTCTTTTTTCCTTTTCTACTTTTTGTGTTTTTTTCTTGTTTGGTTCTGGCCAATCTTCCCAAGTTCTTTGTGCCGAGCGAACGACGCTGAACTGCTTTTTGTGCCCTTCGCATATTAATACTCTAACAGGGGGGAAACTGCACTTGCAATTTCCCAGGCAGCGGCTATGGGAGGCTACTTTGAAAATTATACAAATTATGAATGGCATTCGGGGAAGGGCAGGCTGCAATTACAATGGCCATTGAAACCCTAAGCGGGTGCAGGCCATCGCATTGTTACAGCGGCAATGTGCATAAGAAATATGAAAGTTTTTGGACTAAAGTTCTATTTTAACATTTACACAATTGATTCGAATTTTATGAGGAAAGTTTAAGGTTGGAAACTTGGATTTCCAATTACACATCTCAGCACGGGAACCTTCTCAGGATTTAGAATTCGAAAGGAAGCAAAATTATACTCTCGTATTCATTCTGATTGTTGCCAAACTATACTCATGGAATGTGGAAAGGTGTGTGGATCATTCGGTAAATCTTCGACTTGCATTTTCTCTGCAAATTCTCCGCTGGTGAGCACTGTTTTCCTGGTAAGGGCATACCCCCAATCGACTTTCTGCGTTGCCCGTTGCTGCGGCACTTTCTGGTTCTGGTCTTCTCATAATCACCGAAAAACAGAAAAAAAAAAAACAGACGGAGGCGGTGCAGGGGTGCTGGCCAGAATGCTTTTGAAGTTCTTTGTTGCTTGCTGCAGCTTTTTTGTGGCTGCTTCTGTTAGTACGGCACGGGGCACGGGCCAAGGGGCTAGGGCATACGGAATAACCTCGACATGCGATGCAATCGCGAGCTCTTTGGCCATAACGTTTTTTTGTTGTCTTGCTTGCACTTTTTTTAGCATTGAAGTCGCGACCAGGTGGTGGCTACTGTTACGGCCATGGCTACTGCAGTTAGCCCAAGAAATTGCACACTTTGCTTACCAAAGAAACGGCCAGAGGTGCAGCCAAGCAGAGAGAGAGAGACAGAGTCAGAGGAGTAGCGTTTGGAGCGCTTCTAAGTGGCAATAACAATTTGGCCGTTTGCATTCGCAATTTATGTTTTGTCGCTTTCGAGTTGAATGAATGGGCAAACTGCCTTGCGGCTCTCGGGCCTGGTCTCCCGCTCCCCACACAAATGCAAATGGCAACAGCAACGGCAACTGATGACCAAAAATAACTTCAATCTGTGGATAGAGGTGGAAGTTGGAAGTGGCTAGGTGGCAAGGTGGCAGGGTGGCAGGGGCCAAGAGGCATGAGAACGAGTTGCAAACAAGTTGGAATCAACTGGTCAGCGAATATAATGCAAAGCGACTGCGGCTGCGGCTGCAGCTCGCATCCCATGAAACGAACTTGGCAAACTGGAAGCAGGTAAAACTCTGGGATCTGAGGCCGCTCTGAGGTAACTCTCTGCAGTAACTCTGATGTTGCAGCAAGCTGGCAGAACGTTGCAAGTTTTCGGCGTTTTCAGTCGGAGGCGACACACACAGGCACACGTTCACATGTTCATTTGGAAACTGGCATTTGTATATTCACCTCACAAAATGTGTGCAGATTTTGGGCTGAAGTTTAATTCTTCCTCTGAATATTTCACAGATTTATTTTGCTGTTGTTTATTTTTCTCAGTAATGTTTGGCACTGTTCACAAAATTATTCACGATTCTCGTAGCTCTCTTTCTCTGTTTTGTTCACCTAACTGACGTTGCACCATCCGGATTGGAGTACCGTTCGCGACGCTGGCTCATTTTTGAGTGTCGCAAACTCGTCGCTGCGCTGCTTTCAGTCTGCCGCTGCTGCTGCTTCTCGCTCGTCTCGGCTGCCACTTCGTATGCTCATGCTCGTGCATGCTCAATCCTGTTCATTCGTGTCGCGGCTTCGTGCGGGCATGTGGCCGAAACCAGTTTGTGGCTTTTTGTGGCTGCTGGCAATGCTGTTGGCCCTAAACTGGGTACACTTTCGACTTGCCGGCATTTTTAACAGTTTGTTTACGTTGGGCAGGCGCTGGCTTTGGCATGTACAAATGTTAAAGATAACAGGAATGCTAAAACTATGTACGCAGTACATGTGCTGGGGATTCGCTGAGAAGGAAAGAAGAGTCTCCCAATAAACTCAACAAATTGCATTAATTTCCGCTTTAAATCAAAGTTTTATTCACAGCCGCAATGTATGGGAAACATTATATGTATATATTATTATACAACAAGTTGTGACTAGTTAATGAGTAATTTAAATTTAAAAAAGTAAATTAAATTTAAATTTAAATTAATTCACCTAATCAATTGATAGCAGCTCTTTTTCTACTGCGATTATCCTTCGTGTAAATTTTAAAATAAATAAGCTGTAATTATTTGAGCGTATTGTGATTCGTCCCAGAACTGTGCAAAGGACCTTCTTGGCACTAACAAAACTTTCCATTAATTGCCATAAATTAGAAGTGCGGCTACGTGCTGCATTTAAATATCTTATTTATTCTGCAGCAGGACCACACTGCCACATTCTGTGGAGAGGCAAGCCAATCAAGTGATTGGCCACGAATGAGAGGAGGCCCAGAGAGGAGAGCTGGTGGTTGGGGGTGAATGCCTGTAAGCATTCAAATCATTCGAAATTAGGACATGTGGAATAATTTAGACCCGTATTAATAATGGCACGTAGCCAATCATTTGAATGCGATTTAATTAATTTCCTCTTTGGTTTACCTTGGAAATTGCCCCGAAAGCTCAGGCCGCAATGACAGGACCGCAGGATTAAGCCACTGCTCACTCGATGGCCGAGATAGATGTGCACTACTTACACATACTTACGCATTCACACATACATGTGCCTGTAGAGACGAATACATATATCAATAAAATCAAATAAATGTATCGTTGGAGGGCCAGCCCATCCACCTGAGATCCACACGCATATAAATAACCAATGATGCGGCATTTATCTGACTCTTACCCCGGACCCGGCCCCTGCTCTGGCGCCAGCTTCAGCTCCAGGTCCAAGTGCTGCCCCATTCCGCAGCAGAACTCCGGACTGCCATCAGTCTCAGCTTACGTTCCATTTAAAATGGTTTTGGGCCGTCCTGGGTCCCATTGAAACTAAAGACGAAGAAATTGTTCTTCGTTTTTTTTTGTTTTTGTCCGTCTTCTCGTTGCTGCTCAGGCATTGTTTGGGGGAGTCCTCGTACTCCCGCATCGGTTCACCGTGCGGGCTAAAAGGGATAAACGTTTTTAGCATGGCCTGCACGATTTTTATGTAAGGAACGTGTTGTTGTTGCCCGTTGCCCCCGCACCCTCTGTCCCTCCCAATATGCCACCGTCGGCCGTGTCCGTGCGACTGTTTCGCGTCATTTGCTCTCCGCTGGATCGTAATATAATGGCTGGCAGCAGCTCCGGCTCTGGTCTCCGATTGCAGCGCAGAGCACTCCTCAACGGCAAACGGAAGTAAGTTGAAGCCAAAAATTCTCTGCCGTTTTTATTTGACGAAACGCTTTGTGCCTTTGTGACTACGATTCCGATCCCAGGGCATTCCTCCAGAAGTTGTCAAAACAAAGCGAACTAAACTTGCAATAAGTGGAGAGCAGGAGACGGGCTAGGGCTGGGGCTGGGACTGGGTCTGGTGCTGGGGCACCTGCCTCACCTGGCATCCGACCAAGTGCAAGTCCCATTCTTTCGCTCTGCCTGGCTCTGTGGGGCAAGCAACAGAGAATATCGCTTACCAACTCGTTTGGCAATTTTTCTCAATTTTCACATTGAAAACTAAACGCCTTTCCCTGCGCCCGGCGCCCTCCCTCTGGGCTGTTTGGGCATCCAATTTGGGAGCAGGTGCAGACGGTGGCAGGGAGGCACTAAGGCAGTGAGGCAGGTGTCAGCGGCACAAAGCTGACTGGATTGCCGCAGGCCAGCAGCTCTGGTTGCTTTTGCCTTCGCTTCATCTTTGGGGCTGGCGGCACCTACTGTTGCTGTTGCTGTTGCACGATTGCTCTTTGGCGATTCGGACTCCCCTCACTCACACATACACAAACACACACACACACACATTGAGTCACACTGAGCGAAACAAAGCACAAATTGTTGTTTGTAATTGTGCGTTGGCTTTCCCTCTACTGCCACACACACACACCGAAAGCACACCTGCCGCTGCGTGCCCCGAATTCCATTGCATACTTTCCGACGCCTGCTTCAGCATTCCTCCCCTTGCAGCGCGTACGCGCACCATCACGCCACCGACCCCAGCACCACCAGCCTTGGCTGTGCAAATAAAAAGTGATATACGCGCGACACTGAATGAATATTAATCGCTTTCTTTTTGCCCCTGCCCCTGCCACATGCCCCATGGCCCCTTGCTTGGCCTGGATCGGACTGGGCTCCCAGCCAGTTGGCCATTCCATGTGGCTGCCATGTAGAATGCGGCACCTTTCAGCCAACTTTCTTTTGTTTGGACCAGCTGCCCGACTGATTTGGCAGCTTAAATGATTTCCGCTTCAACTCGACGATGCGTATGCTAGGAATACGGGTGAATTTATTAGTTAAGTCGCTCTGATTGTTCCTGCTGCTGCTGCTGCTGCTGCTGCTGCTCTTCCCTTTGCTCTCTTTGATTTCTCTTTTCGCATTTCATTTTAGAAATTAACACTCTTTTTCTTTGGACAGAGGGTGTGGAGCGTGTGGAGCGTGGTTGTGGTCCCTGTTTGACCAAAGCACTTAGTCAAAACGCAAAAAAAAACTCAAAAAGAAAGAAAATGCTTTGGTGACGATGTTGTAGATACCCTTCCAGATGCAACGCTTCTTTGGCAACGATTCAAATCATTATACCCTGCCCAAGAGTAATGCGTGGGATTTACTTATTATGCTCGGAAAAAACCCTTTCAGCATTAAGTTGCCATAAGGGTGAGCACCTCCACCAGTATCTCTCTCCCCGGCACTTGACACCTTTGCAGGGCTTCACTGTAAGCCCCCCCCACCGAAAAAAAGAAAGAAAAATGCTCTGTATTTTGGGCAGTTGCATTTTTGGTGCGAGCCCTCGTCGAGTGTGGTGGTGCTGCTTGATTATTTATGTTATTTTTTAATGAATTTCTCGCATTAAATTTCGCAACAATGAATCGCTTTGTGCTGTGGGGGGTGTTCGATGGCATCGAGGTGTTTGCCTCGGTTGACACCTCATCACGGCAGCCTTCCCCGTCCCCCTTCGGTGTCGTATCCGCCTCAGAGTCTGGCATTGGGTCTGCTGGGCATTTCCGCAAACATGTTGGCATGTTTTGCCACATAGAATTTATAGTTAATTTGCAATTTTGTTGAACAAGCAGCGCAGACACCGACACTCGCATAGATTTGAATGAATGGATTCCATTTTGCAGCCATCCCAGGTGGACACTGACGGGTCGGGGTATGGCTGTGGATGGGAGCACCCCTCACCCCGTAGCCACCCCATGTCAAAGGCAAACTTTGCAGACAACAAAAGCTCGTCGCAGACTGTACACCGCAGGGGTGGTGGATGGGTGGTGGGTGCGGGTGGTTTCAGGGGGCAGGCATGAGATGCAGCAAAGTTTTTGCTCTCCATTCTAATTGCCAGTCAAGCCGCCGTCGCCGCACACCCCTTTTGTAGGTGTCAGGGCTACGCCCATGTGGCTTTTGATTCTCTGTGGTTGGAAGACTCAAAAAGAAAAACGAAAGCAAGACAACTAAATACAAAAAACCAAAAAAAATATAGCGAACAAACTGGCAACGAAACTAATCTGCAAGTGAACCCGAACATGACACGCACACAGATACACACACACACGGATAGTCCTGCTGCACACACACATGTGCATACATGGAAAAGCAATTTGTTTGCGGCTCTCACTATTGTTGCATGATTATTGTTTGTTTGGATGCGTCTATGCGCTACGCTACGCGACTCCCAGTCCCCAGTCCCCAGCTCCTGACCCCCCACCCGCCCCATTTTTGTCACACTTTTTTCCAACAGCCTCTCTTGCGCTGCCTTTCCCCCTTTCGCTATCTCGGTTGCCGTATGCATGTGTGTGTGTGTGTATTTGGTTGCTGTGTAGTTAACCTGTCTGCTTGTTGGATTACGAGAAGCAACCCACAGACAGGCGGATAAAGGGCCAACCGGCTGGGTGGGGAGACAAACAAAACAGGCAACAAAACATGTATCTATTCATATGCCACTTTGTGTCGTCTCTCCTGTGCGGATGATGGGTGGAAGGGTGGAGGGTGGAGGTCTGGTAATGCAATACGCATGCAGCGATGCCGCACAGAGCTCAAGCCCAGCCATAAACCCCACCATTTGGGGTTCCACTGCGTTAGACAGACATTTTAACGCTTATTTTACTTTTGGCTACCCACACACACCACTCACATGAACACTCACAGAAACACTCACACACTCGCACCGCAATTTTCACACTTATTTGCCTTTGCGCTCAGCTCAATTGCATTTCACGTGAGAGAAAAGAGTGCACTTTAATGCCCTGAATGTGAATGTGCGAGTACAAAGGCAACAAAATCATATTGGGGCGTGTCTGAGGATCTGCGCAGAGGATTTGCGATGCAGGTCGAGAAAGTCCTTGAAGACATCGCACAGAAAGTAGAGCCAGAAACCTGAAATGATAAGAGGACAGGCTGTTGGGATGTTGGCATTTCTGGCTTGGAGCAGCTCTCACGCACCCGCAATGAAGTAAAACAGGGGGATTACCAGAAACAGAAGTTTGCCGTGCAGATAGCAATAGTAGCTCAAGGTCTTGTACAGCAGAGTGTAGATAAACAGAACAGCCGCGACCAGCCAGGGCAGGAACATCCAGTGGTTAGCCTTTAAGCAATAAAACGTTCAGCTCCCATCTGTGAGGATGATCCAGCTTTCAGCGCTCACCTTCAGGGAGCCCACAATGAGAAGGACTCCGCCGATCGTCTGTAGCAGACACATGTTGTACCACACAGAGATCTCGGGGGACTCGTGTGTCTCCACCCAGCCGGGGATCAGCAATAGGATGACTATGGGGACGACCAACGATAGCACCGCGATGGCCACGCGAACGAGAATTCCTTGCGCTTCATAAGGCCGCATTTTGCCCATCTAAACAGCCCGAACGATCCGCAACAACTGAACCAAAGTAGACTTGGATTCTTATCGCCGCAGCGGAGGGATCCCCTTCACTTCATTCGCCCTCCCAGAACTGTACAAATTACGAGCATTACGTGGCGGACTCTTGATAAATAAATTTGCTTGGAATTCGCAATCTGAAGTATCTGTATGTATGTATATCCCATACTGGTGAGGTCATAGCTGCGTAAATAGGGGGAGCTCCCAATGAGCCTGCCCTCTGTGATCGATTACACTACTCGACAAAATCGAACTTTTTTTTTCCTCAAGGATCCAAAACGACTTTTTCTGATAGATATGGGGATTTAAAATTTTTTAAAGAATTATGGTTTTTTTTCTATGGCAGAACTTTTTTTTGAAGAATTTTTGAAGTCTGGTATTTTTTTTTGAAGCTTTTTTCAGAGGTAGCGCTTGTTTTTTTCACATAACTCTAGTATCTTTCATCTGGTTGTTAAGAACTTTAATATTTTGAAAAGATAATTAAAACAGCTAGAAGATAAGCCCAAACACTTTGTGATTTCAGCTTACCGTCTGGGAAATATAAAGCATTGAAATGCAAAAATTATGATTTTTGTGCGGTATTATTTACGAAATTTTGACTTTAAAAACTCAGGAAAAGTCGAAAAAAATTATATCCTGTGTTTTCTATTTTTTTGTGTAGAGGTGCATTAATTTGGCGTCGTTTAAGGTATCGCTCATTAAAATCTATGGAGAGACTTTGGAGCTAAAATTCGTTAACCAAACCTAAAAAATGGAAAAAATGGACAAAAATACATTTTTGAAGGCTGCGGGCCCAACTGCCAATTGGGAACAAAGCAAACGAAAAAGGGTTGTACATTTGGTACCTGATCGCGATCGCAATTCCCGATGGGCAGTTGGGCCCGCAGCCTTCAAAAATGTATTTTTTGTCCATTTTTTCCATTTTTTAGGTTTGGTTAACGAATTTTAGCTCCAAAGTCTCTCCATAGATTTTAATGAGCGATACCTTAAACGACGCCAAATTAATGCACCTCTACACAAAAAAATAGAAAACACAGGATATAATTTTTTTTCGACTTTTCCTGAGTTTTTAAAGTCAAAATTTCGTAAATAATACCGCACAAAAATCATAATTTTTGCATTTCAATGCTTTATATTTCCCAGACGGTAAGCTGAAATCACAAAGTGTTTGGGCTTATCTTCTAGCTGTTTTAATTATCTTTTCAAAATATTAAAGTTCTTAACAACCAGATGAAAGATACTAGAGTTATGTGAAAAAACAAGCGCTACCTCTGAAAAAAGCTTCAAAAAAAATACCAGTTTTCAAAAATTCTTCAAAAAAAGTTCTGCCATAGAAAAAAAAAAATATCATCTAACCATTTCTAAGCCCCAAATCTTTAATAAAAAGTTGGTTTTGTTCCTTGAGGAAAAATCGTGTTGACTAGTGTTATACTCTTTCCTTGCTCTCTGAATGTGGGCACACACGTTATCTCTTCCAGTGACTCGTCTCTGCTGCTGCCTTTCTCTCGCTCTGCCGCCCTCTGTCTGTGCTTATCGCTTACCCAGTTACACCTTTCATCAGCAATTGCTCAATCGCACTCGCCAGTGGCCAGCGGCCAGCGGCCAGCGGCTCTTGCTGGCCCTTTTTGCGAATCGAATCATTTGATGTGCGAAAACTTTAACTTTGAGGATATGGTGAGCGCTGAGCGGTGGGTGGCTCCAAGGGCTCCAATCCTCGTCTTAAGTAGCTAAAGCATTTCGCGTAAATTAGCCAAGTGTAGACTTCATTAAGTTGGGCCAGTAAATTAAGTGCTAATGTCGAAAGTTTTGACCGACAAAGTGCGCAATGAAATGTTGCTGCTGTTGCTGTTGGTGTTGGTGTTGCTGTTGTTCCAGCGCCACTCTAGCTCCGGAAACAGCCAGGGGCAAGTACAGCCACGGCAAAAGCAGCAGCAGCAACCGCAACAACAACAGGACGAACAGCAGGATGGGAACGAGAAGAGCAAAAGTGGAAGGGACGCTAAATTGATGATGTAGAGCGAAAGCGAACGAAAATTGCACTCACTTTCCTTGGGTCCGCGAGCCTGAGCCCGAGCACCAGTACTAGGGCCGGTACCAGTCCCAGTCCCAGCCCTAACCCCTCCCTGAGGGCATCTGCCACCGCCTATTTACCCTCTCGCTCACGCTCTTCATCTCCATCTCCCTGCCACACAGTCTGCAAAATTTTTAATGCTTTAATCTTGATGCTAATAAATCTTGAAGTTCTCTGGCACTTTTACATTACATTCGGGGGAAAAAGGGGTTTAGGGGTTTTCCCCTTTTCCGAGCATGGTGTGGGGAGTCAAGGGGCAAATACAATTAGACAGCTGCACACTTAACGTTCTTAGTTTAAGCCAATTTGAATGCACTTTGCCCAGGCAGCAGCCACCAGCCACCAGGCACCAGGCACCCGAAACTAGCTACAGAAACTCTCAACAAATGCCCCAAAAAGCCAAGCCCTGGCCCTCACTCCCATTCCATCGAGGTAATTGCTGCTGACACTTGAAGCCAGTGCCGGTGCCAGTGCTCGTGCTCCAGTGTCAGTTCTTGGTGGCGACATCTTCCCTAATCGAATTTCGAGCGTTTCGGTGCGTGTTCCCTGGCCATTGATTAGCCCAGCCATGGCCTCGTCCTGGCCTCGTCCTGGCCTGGAGTCCCTGTGTATCAATCAGCCCGTGGCTGGGAAAAGGGGCAACATAATTTCCCCATCCCAAAGTTGGCTCTCAACTTGGCCACAATGTCATCAGCAGTTGACACTTGCGGTGGCTGTGGTCGGTGGCGTGGAGGCGTGGAGGCGTGGAGGCGTCTCTGGGTCTCTCTGACACACAACTGTCAGAATGGCGTGTGACAAATTTTTGTTATTAGAAGACGGCAAAGCCAGGCAGGCGCCTCCACCCTCTGTGGGTTTTATTAACTTGAAATTTATGGCCAGCCATTAGGCAAGACAAATTAATCAAATGTTAGAGAGGGCGAGAGTGGAGAGCGGTGTGCATTTTACTTTTTATTTCCCTGTACATAAATTTGTATTTAAAAATGAGTTAGAAGCGGAGGTTACAAAGGCGTTACAAAAGCGCCTGGAGACGCGGTCCGGGCTCAATTTCACGCCATCTCATCTCGCATCTCCCATCTTCCACCTGCCAAATGCCAAATGGATCCCATTTCTCTCTTCGCGTCTGAGACTCCTCTTATTATGTAAGAATTTGTCATTTCCTCAAGCACGACCTGCGTCTGAAAATGCAATTTAACTGTTCTGTTTCAGTGGGGTGGGGGGGGGAAGGAATTTTAATGTTCTCGTTTTTAATGGGGGAGAACATTAAAGCGGCAGAAAGTAAAACAAACTGGATGGTTCCGCTCCCATCCGTCTGCCTTCTGCTCATAGATGGGCATCTGGAAAACCTCCTCGATCTTCCGTCTCTCCAACCGAGCTGTTGTCCAGTTAGAAAAGCAGCAGCATATGTTGTCCAGGGGGGGTTTTCTTTTGCCCTCCGAGACTTTGAGCCAGAGCTTTATGCTCACCAAAGGCAGTGGCAGTGGCAGTGGTAAAAGCAACAAAAAAAACGTGCAAAAATATGTTGCACATAAATTTGTATTAAGTTTGGCCCGCTGTCACTTTTTCTTCTTCGGCCGCCTCTAAGCAATGCGGGCAGACAGCATAACGACATAATCATAAATTTAAATATGCAGCCCGGAGTTCGCTCAGAGTGTTTTCCCCATCCGAACTTTACATCTTTGCCAAAAATACAAAAAAGAAACACACACACACAAAAAAATAAGCGGAAAATGGCAGAGAGAGAGGGAAAACCTTGGCAGTGACAGTTTCACTTTGCCTGGCATAAGGAATTTCGCTGCCCATCGCCGGTGCCGTTGCCATCGCCGTCGCCTGTTTGCCAGCCACACATGTTGGCCCAGCTTTATGCGTCTTAAATGAAGTTGTTTTCTGGCTGTCGAGATGGCAACTGGCAGTGGAATGGGTGCTAGAATGGCAGCTGGGAGTGGGGAGTGGGGAGTTGGAGGCGAAGTTGTTGCTATGCTGGATCTTTATTAGCCAAGGCTGGATGTAAATCCGGATAACTGAAACCCAGAGGCGAGCATACGAAAGAATCCTAAGAGGCTTTGTCTCAGCTAAAGACTGCTCGTAATGACTTGAGCTGATAGTGAAGATTTAGGCAAATAATACAATAAATAATAATAAACTAAATGGAGCAAATGGAAAATAGAACCTAATAGAAGGCGAATCTAACGAAATTCTAACGGATTAAATAGAAGTTAAAACTAAACGGAAAATAAGTTAAAGCTTGATTTACGCTAAACTTGGAACTATGGCGTGCTCTGACTGATGTGAACTCTATGTAGGCATACAAATGATTTCCATCAGCATCCAAATGGAGACTCCTAGAACCGGAATCCCATAAGTTAAGGTACCATTGGCCTCCATTTGTGTATATTCCCAGTTCAATCAAGTAATTTCAGACGATTTACAATGCCACAAAAAAGAGTGCAAGAAAAATGGTCCCAAAAGTTGGGGGGGCGAAACCCAACACCTGGTCGCATCCATACCCCTAAAACACTCTTGGCAAACCCCCCACACAAAAATTTGACACAAACATTTGCGAGTAATCCAAGAGAGAAAGAGGTTTGGAGTGAAAGATAACGAGAGAGAAAGAGAGAGAGAGAGAAGAGAGCTGTCTAGAGACAGAAAATGACAAATAAAATGTTTCGCAAAACAAACTATGGGGCAACAACGGATTTGGGGACAGCTAAGAAGAAGGAAAGGCAGCAGGAGATGCAGGCCGAGCCTGAGACTGAGACTGAGCCTGGACTGGAGGACAAGAGGAAGAGGTAACCCCAAAGGAGAGGCATTAGTTTATTAGAGGGTGTCCTTCCTGGTGTGTGTGTTAGATGCTTTAATGCCCGAAACCAACAAAAAGTTTTAGGCAGAAGAGAAGCAGAATCACTCGTCGCACTATGGGATAAAGACCCAAAAAAATATTATTAACCGAATTGAGATAGAACCAAACGCCACATAAAATCGGGCGACTGTGTATGAGGGAATGGCCCGAACCGAAATACATTTCACAAGATCATTAAGAACACATTCACAATCTGCAATGAATATCTCAATTTTTTTCAATAAATTGTATACTTTTTAGCCACTGTAAAGCGAAGGAGTGGAGGTGGGGTGACAAGGGAAATTCATGTTATTTTGTGTGTGCTTAAAAATACGAGAGAAATCTATTTAAATGGTGAAAAGTTTCGGACCCCTTGTAGGACATGGAAGGTGCTTCCGGAATCCGGATCAAGGATATACGCAAATAATGTCTGTAAACAATTTTTATTGGTTTCTGGTTGAGGGGCTGTGCCTGTGGCTGTCCCCTGTTCCAGTCCCTGTCTCTGGCCAGCCGTTTTGCTTACAAAAGTAAAAGTTGTTGATAGAAATCACAAAACATAAACAGACAGACAGAGAGAGATACAACGAGGGATAGATACGTATCTGTGAGCACACAATAACATAAATTGCAGAATGTGACAAAGGGTTGTGCCCCAGTCTCAGCGTATCGCACAGTCCCCCCCCTTCGACCCACTCTCTTGAGTGGGTCAGCAGCCCTAGGAATACGAGTATAAATAACAAAAGGAAGAACGGAGACAACTCCTTCAAGACAGAAGCAAACCCCACGAACTTCTGTCGATGACATCAGCAAACAGTCGAAGAAATTGAAAAAAACCAATCCAGAGCAGGCCACATACATGGTTTCCCACTCCCAGTGCCAGTCGCAGTCCCTGCCACAAAAGGGAGCCAAAAGACAGCCAACCAAACGCAGCCAAGTGATTCACATTAAAAGTTAAGACTTTAAACTTTAAGCTGCCAAATTGGCAGAAACCCAGAGCCAAGCCAGAGAAAACCTGGTTGCTGCGGAGGATGTGGAGGTGGCTGTGGATGTGGATGCGGGTACACACAACGTCCCGTCGCACCGTCCTACAGTCCTAGGCTAGAGGAGGAAATTGCTTGCTTTTCATAACTAAAACTTGGGGAAATTATGAAATTCATACAGGAAGACAATTTTCTTCAACATCTAATTCGGTTGCAGCTCCAGCCAGGAGTCCGTGCAACATTGCAGCCAGCAGCCAGCAGCAGCATGAAATTTGTTTGCGGTCTTAGCCATAAGTTTGTCCGTCGACAGGCAACTTGTGGCGGCTCCTGGCTCCTGGCTTCTGCCTGCTGCCTGCCTGCTGCCTGGCTGCTCTTTGCTAGCTTTTGACTTCTGACAGCAGTAGCTAACCTCCCAGAACCTCCTGCCATTTCACAGATTTCCCTCGCTTAAGCCCTTCGCGAACTGCTCCTTTTTAAATCCTTGGGAGCCCGTGCACCGCACACACTTCGGGGAAGCACTTGCAGTACTCAAGAGACAAGAGTCATGCTATGCACCTTTTCTCATTCAATCCATACTCTAGGAAGTTGGCTCTCCAGTAGAGTAAACAAATGTTGAGTTGAAGGAAGGGCAACCATAGTTCGTTGCGAGTTGCGCTGCTTGTTTTGTGGCAGTTTTGACGGAAATCCTTTACCACTGTCCCCCGCCTGTATCCCTGCTCCCTGCTCCCTGCTCCCTTCCCAGCCCTCCTTGCTGGCAATCCTGACCCATTCGGTTGGCTTTATTTAAGTTGCAATTTGCCAACAACTGATAGGTAGCCAACCGCCAGTTGGCCAAGCCCTGACATCTTGACTTTCATTAAGATTCTGCATATTTGGCAAGGTCTCAGCTTCAGGCTTCAGGCTTCAGGCTTCAGTTTCGGACTCGGACTCGAAGTCGGTTCTCTCTGTGTGTATTTGCAGATTGCTTCTGACAGGAAGGGAAAACGGACAGTCGGTCCGACAGTCAGGCAACAGGTTTAATTCATTCTTTTTCTTCCCGTTCCGACACAACTTGCCACTTCCACCAATGCGAGGAAGCAGCAAAGGAGCAGGAAATCTAAAAATTACATAAGGGATCAGGGGATTTTTCGATAGCACGGCCTCTCTGCGAGAGATTGTCGCACGCCAACAGCCGCAGTACTCGTAGCAGCAACAGCAGCAACAGCAGCAACAACAATGCTGCTCCATCGCTAGATTCATTTGTTATGGTAGTCAGCTCAAGGATGCTTCTCCTGCTCCAGGACCGTCCTCCTTCTTCTGCTCCTGGCCACGTTTGTGTTTAGCTGCCGTCCGATTCCCAATGCAATAACTTAAAAAACACGAAGACAGCCTGACAGCTCAGTTCCACCAGTGATGCCCCCCAACTCCTCAGTGCTCCAGCCTCCGATTCAGCTCTGGCTCTAGATTTGGCCTCAACTGCGGCTCCAACAATTGGCCAGGCCAGGCCAACGCCTTTGGGCTCTGAAGTGCCGCCATGACGAGCATAATTTAACAAGGCCGACAGAATCGCCATTGCCACAGAAGACCAACAAAAGACGACCAGCAGTGCCCAATGGCCAATGGCTGTAGGTACACGACACAAGGGCACAGGGGCACAGGCACTCGGCACACGGCACAGGTGCCCCTGGAAGAGGGAGCAATCATATTTTCCATTCCTATTGACAGCGTAATCAGTGCCACGGCACACAGAGAGAATTGTAATAAAAATCCAAATGCAATTTATTGTTCAGCAGAAACTGGTTATTCATTACTTTATCGCTGCGCGGAGTTTACTATGGAACGGCAGCTGCGACCACGAGGTCCTTGCACTGGACTCGCACTCAAGCTGGCAATTTATGGTCTTTCCGTTGTGTGTGGGAGATTATTTAGCAGCGAATCCTGGCGGCCATCGATGCCAGACGCCGCTGGCCACATGCAAATGAGAATACTCTGATATTTCACTTGGACTCTTGTCTCAGACAAAGGCAAACAATCAAGAAGCCGACGTTGCGCACAGTGTCAACAATTGTATTTGGACAAGATAAATAATAAATAAACACCCACAAAGCAAATGACACGAGTAATAATCGAATTTCTCTGCTCCCCGCTTGGTACAAAAATAATTCAGAAATATTATAGGAGTATCCAAGCCCGACACATCCAAAGTTTTTTCACTTCGCGAGGCACACAAAATTATGGCAGCGAGACAGCGGACGTAAGCAGTGTGGCCACACCAAAATAAATAAGCATTTATTGCTGCCATGTTGCCAACATTGTAATGGAGATTAAAGGCTGATAGTACGGTGATTATAATCGTTAAGGAATTTGTGGCAAAATCAATTAAAAACTCACATATTCGTGTAATTTAATACAATTTGCATTAAAAATATCCGCCTTTATTTCAATTAAACTTTTCAACCAATTCGGGGGATCTAAAATTGTGAACAAGGCCAAACAATAACAAAATGCAATTCGAAAAGCAAATCAAGTTACAGCACCACTGGTCACAGCTGCTGGAACAAGCCTAAAACAAAAAATTATACTTGCGGAATATTTTAGAAATATAATGCTGCCCGGCGGCAAATTGAAAATTAAACGAAAAACTTTAAAATAACTATACGAAAAAAATGAAAAAGAAAGAAAGAAAGAGGAGAGGAGTGGCGAGGAGCAGGGTAGGTGGAGAGAGCTAGGGAGCTGTGCCTAACAAAAGTTACACAAAATGTTGGAAGGCTGTCCCTGGACTGGCTTCAGAGCTGACCCCAATATGATAGGCACAGGCGGCACTGGCGCAAGTGTTGCCAACTTAATAAAATGAAGCTCAAACATGAAAAGTTGACCAGGGCAGGAGTGCCAGTGGCAGGAGGAGCTCCAAGAGGAGCAGCACCAGCAGCAGCACCAACAAACACCAACAAAATGCGGCAAATGCATGTAAAAAGTTTTGCCAAAAAATACATTTACTTCTTTGTTTTTTTTCGCTGTCACCAGGTTCTCTCTTTACTTCCTATACACACACATATACACATATATATACATATATATAAAGTGCAGATATGTATAGGCCAACACATATTTTACAGTTGCTGCCTCCATTTTCTATCGGTGTGTGTGTGTGTGTGTGTGTGTGTGTGTGCGGGTTAGTGCCACAAGTCTCTGTGGAGTGCCTAAATTGAATATCATCAAGGCTCAAATTAATGTCTTCAACAGCCAAAAACTTTGCCACTTGGACCATGAACACAGCGACCACAAGGAATCGGCGGCGACGGCGGCGTTGGGTCTCTCACCAGAGAAGTTTCCACATTTTTTTGCGCTTTTCTTTTGCGTTTTTCTGCTTTCTCTGCTCCTATTGCTGCTGCCGCTGCTGCTGCTGCTGCTGTCCGCACATTTTTTGTTATTCCCAAGTTTTTGGGTTGAGCTCTGACGCTGATGCTGACGCTCCAAAGCTGCTGGATGTTGGCTGCCTCTACTGATGCTGCTGCTGCTGCTACTGCTGCTGCTTCCCGGAAAGTTTTATGCGCCTCAAATTGAAATATTTCCATGGGGCTTTGAATACTCTCACAAGAAGCGGGTCAACCGAAAAGTTGGGCTACTTCGAAGAAAGAAAAGGTTTTTCTTGGGGAATCAGTGAAAAATCAAACGGAGTTTGTAATAAAAAGTTGATCCCTTTTGATTGGATATCGAAGCTGTCATGAACGCCTAGATGGCCTGTCATGGATGGCTAGACGAGCTACGAGGGAATGTAGGGAACTGTTCTAAGCAGAAGAAGGAATCCTGTCCCAGCAGCCTAACTATTGGATAAGCTTGCTTAAGATACGTTATAGTTACATCAGCTAAGAATCTCCTCCCTCTGGGGAGCCCACCTTAGCTGGGCTTCCCTCTCCCTTGTTGTACTTTTATTAGGGTATGCCGCACTCATCCTCCATTAGCCAGATTCCCCGCCACCATTCCTTCCTAATTGCACGCATTGCCACAGCCATCAACTTGGTCAGTGATTCCCAGCTCCCAACGCCCAGCTCCCAACTCACAGCTTGGATCCCCTTTGGGCTTGATGGGGCACGCGTCGATGCGTAAACCGCGCAATGTGTTATGCATCCCTTGGGCGGACCGAGGAAACCAAAACTAAAACCAATACCTGTGGTGTTCATCCAATGCCATCCCTCCTCCAGCATGGAGAGAGACCTCTGGCCGGGGTGGGTGCGTGTGTGTTATTAATCCCAGGCAATCTATTAAAAATGTAAAATGCATGAGGCAACGAGACAATTGCAGTGGAGACTCCGTTCGATGTCTATGCACTGGGGAAATGTCTGACTGTCTGGCAGAGCGCACGTAACCACCAAACGGGGCGGAGTAGTGCCCGCAACAGTCCCTGTCTACGGGCATGTCTTTCCCTGATGCGTGCCGGCTTTGTGGCAAGTCAAACTGTGCAACGTCTCCTGCTGCTGCATTATTTACGCGACGGTTCTTGTTTATTGATGTCTGTCTGTCTTCGTCTTCGTCTCCGCTTCTCCGTTTCTGTCCCTGTTCCGTTCTGGATAGTCTCGTGCTATCTCAGGGCCCGTCTCTGCCTCGTCTCCGCTGCAGCTCGGTTTTGCTTCGCTGGGCAAAGCTCACCCCCTGGCTCACCTGCCTCATGGCGCGCTTTGTGGCTTTCACTGGGTTCTTCCCGTCACACACCAAAATGCTTACATATTCATGAGGGTTGCGGCAACAAAGTAGCCCCAAAAAAAGACCGGCGAACGAGCGAAAGAAAGAAGGAATATAACGTAAAGGTAAAGCTAAAGGTAAAGACTGAGGGAAACGAAGGAAAAGAAAAGCCAAAAGGGAAATGTCTTCGTATGTATTGCCAAATAAAAATTGCGGTTCAAGTTCGTTGAATCCACCTCCTGCGGTGAATCCATCCCACCACCCGTCACCCTTGTTATCCTCCACTGATGCAGCCACTCTGGGGAATTGTTCTCCTTCCTGATGGGGGTTCTGTGCTGCTTTGTTGCCGGCGTCGATCCGTGTACATATTTGCCAATTGCGATGCAGCAATCTGCTGCTTAAATATGCCGATTTAATTGAGTTTAATTGTGTGGATGATAACTTGGGGAAAATATTTGAAAAATACCCCCGCAACTGGGCCCTTTGGGGCCCATGAAAATCGATGGCAAATAACAGGCTTTACCTTCACCAAATTCTAGTCTTTGTCGGCACACAAAAGAAACCGAAAAGAGCTTATTAAAATTTATATATTTAAATAGCATTTACCGCTAACCCACCCACACCAGTTCCACTGCCCCATCCCCCTAGCAGTACAGTCATCCAATCCTCGGATCCTTTGCAATTTGTTGTGCCCCAAGGCGGCATAGATGAAAGTTTTCCGCACTGCTCGCCCGCACTTTGGCACACACTTTGGCCGCAGCTCAGGGGCTGGAATTGACAAAAGGGGTAGTTGACAACACACACACACACACAGAAGACACACAGGGGAGAATGGGATACACACACTCACACTTTCCGCTAGACAGAAAAAACAATTTCACGGTTATTCCTAGCAAATATGAAAAGTAAAATGTAATAGCCCCAACCACTTGCAAACATGACAACAACTTCAACTCCAACTTCAACTACGACGGGGGACAGGGGACAGGGCACAGGGGCAGGAACAGCGACAGAGACAGAGTCGGTGGCAAAGACAAGCCGAAGCAACCCCCCTGGCAGCATCGTCGTTGCCTGTCAAGCGGAAACGGAAGTCAGACACTTACATATGCGCGCGTAACTTTACGCCCATCGTCGTCGATGAGTTGTTGCCGCTGATTTGCTATTTCTCTTCTCTCTCTTTTACAGATGATACCCTGCCAAAGAAGAGTACGTATGATCAACATAATACTGCGCCCCATGGCTGGTCTGGATCCAATCCGATCATATGGTGCTTAATAGTTTTTAGATTCAACTACATTCCAAGCAGCATTCCTTTTTTCTCTTTCCGAAATCCGATGAGATGGGAGTAACTCTTGGAACATAATGAAAACTTTAAAAAAGTTCGCTTTAATTCGATTGAGATTCTTTTTCCTAACTTTCCTCGCATAGTTCCCAGAAACTCCAGCTAGGAAAGGGTATTCCCGGCTAGAACTTTCCCAAAACTTATTTTCGCATTGAAATTTTTTCGATTTCGTTGTGGGTGCGGAGCGGGCGGATGGACTAGCCGGGGGCATATTTCAACAGTTGCCAGTTATGTTGTTGCTGTCATAATATTGGCATGCATATATCATTCTGACGGTCTATAAAAATTTCCACACCCAACCGGAGCGGGGCCCACCAGCCGCCCAGGCTTGCCGGGGGTTGATTCCTTTCCTGTTGTCGTCGCACTGTTGCACTTGTCATAGATATGCCAAATCGAGAGGGTTGGGCTTTTGGCTAGGGTTTGGCAAGCACAGGGGGTAAGTGGGGGCTGGGCTGTTCCATTCTTGCTTTTTGCAATGTAATAAGCCTCGATGGACTATCGCTTATTTTGATCCTAAGTGGTTGATAATAAATTGTTGCTGCAAAATGTGAACATTTTGGTGACAACCTTTCGCGGGCGGGGGGAACAAGACTGTACATACAGATGGTGTTGTTGGCGGGGGCTGCGCGCCGCTATAAGCAGTGGAATTCATCCCTTTTATCTCTCGCAGTGGGATTAGAGAGAGCCCACAAGCTGGCCGAATCTCGATCGGAGTCACAGTAACTGAATCGCGCTTTTTATTGAGCACGTTCCACACACTGCGCACCCGGAGACACCTCGGAAGCTGGCTCAGTCGCGCATTTACCTGCAACTCCCAGTGGCAGCATTTTTATTAATATTTAATGCGAGTTTCGCAAACTTGCCGCCCCTGCCCTGCCCCTGGTGTGTATTGTGCCCCCCTCTTGAGTTACATCAACCCCCATAAAGCGCAACTTTTCGCACAACTGACAACTCAATTCGGCATTATTCGGAAGCTCAGGGAACCCCAACGCCCCCACTCCTTCCACCACGTTGCACGTGCCAAATATTTTGGCCAATCTCTCAAACCCTCCCCCCATCCCTCTCCGCCGGCAATGCAAAGTTGCGGACTCCATTAGATGTCACTCCTCTTTGGCGTTGCTCTTGCCTTTCCCTCTGACTCAGACTCTGATTCAGCTTCAGCTTGTTCTCTTCTTCTGGCGCGCCTTCAAAGCTGTGTAATGAAAAATTTTCCAGCATTCGCTATGGCCCCGCCCTCGTCACACGCCCCACCAAACTCCACCCCTGTCCTGCTGGGCCAGACCAGACCTGCCCAGATTTCGGGTGGGTGTCTGCTGGCTCAGAATATGCAGTCCGGTTTTGGGCTGTGGGTCTGCGAATTACTAAACATAAATCATAAATATTTTAAAGTTTCAAATTACCAGTGGCAAAAACAATCAATGCATGTAAGCCACCCTCTTTCCCCGCAGATCCCACCCCACCACCCGCTTTCGAGTCCTGCGGCCTTTTTGAGGCGTTCCCCAAGCGCTGTCACACAGCTGTCAACATTCGCCAGAGGTCCAGGGGACGGCGCGCAATCAGCGCTAATCTAATGAGTGTCAGTGTATTGCATGCGGCATGTGGCATGTGGCATGGGGAGCTATAGCCGTACTATTCAGCCAGGTGTTGGAGCCTCCGAGTTTCCCCAAATGAAATGACAAAGTGCCGCCTGCCGCCCTCTGCTTTTATCCTTTCCTCCTCGTCGCCATGCAAGTTATGAATATTGCAGAATGCCGAAACGACATCTTGTAACTTCTCAAGTATGTAACGGGACTTTTATGTGCAGTTACCGTTAGCAGTTTTCCCGTTACCGTTGGCAACGACAGGCAGGCAGGCAGTCAGCCAGGAGTCTGTCCCAGTCAGCCGTCATATAAAAATAATTATTTGCCGGCGCATTCATTACCCATGACAGTTCCACGCAGATCCCCGAGTTCCACAGAGTCCGCGATCCATGCCGCCTCTGCAGCCAGCTACGGGGAATATTAAAAATGCAATTTCTACCTCCAAAAAAAAAAAAAAAAAAACAAAGGAAAGGAAAGGAAAGAGCGAAAGGAATGAACCGAGCGGAGAGTGGGGTAGGGTAGAAAGTGCGTGCTGCCATTCCCATTCACGGACACCGCAATACGCATTTGCAAATTGCATTGCCAACTGAGCAGCAAGTGAGGACTCTGCCAAGTCCTACCCCGTTCCCATTCCCAATCCAGAGCCCACTCTTGAGTTGCAATTTCATTTTACGTCTCATCATGGTGGGACTTGGACATGAGCATCAAATTAAATGCTCGCAATGCAATAAACATTAATAAAAATAAGAATCAAGGTAGGTGCTTACGCGGCCCACTCCTCCACATTCTACTCCTGATGCTGCTGCTGCTCTGGCGGGAATGGAAATTGCTCATAAACAAGTCCATCAAATAAAGTGCACAATACTCTCGCCCAAACGGACCGACAAACGACAAACGGCAGAACGAAACGGAACGAAAAGAAGTCGAGTTTTTTCCGCTCATCCATTGGTGACTTTTGGCGTAAAAACCGCAGCACAATATTAACAATGACGCATGGAGGACGCCACCCAGAGGCACACACAGATACTCCCCCACAGATTCGGCCACACAGATGCATACATATGTACATACATACATACATACAGAGCAGACTATCAAATTTTAATACGCTCCGCCCGGCTGTGCCTTTATTTCATAAATTTTTAATGAAATTAAGCGGCAAAGCTTTTTGGGTTTTTGGGTTTTTGTTGCCGGCTGCTTCTGTTGTCTGGCCGAATGTGGCCAGAGCATTCGAAATAAATCATAAAGAGTAAAATACATAAGTAAGCCAGACGGGCCGGACAGATAGACAGCCGGACGGACGGAGGGAGGGACGGACGGACGGACGGACGGACGGACGAACATTGTTTGCATACCTTTTTAAATGGTTTTAAAACTTTTTCTCTTTTCGTTAACCACAACTAAAAGTGCGGCCTGTTAAATTATGAATTAAGCGGTTTTATTCGACTCTATATATGCAGCCAAGCACTCGTATTTACAGTGGATATAGTCTTTTGTTTTTAATGAGTGCGATTGCAGTGGCTTTGAATATTTGAAGAGGTCAACTAGAACACAATGAGCAGTTCCTGCAGTCCGCTACCAATAGAGATGGTAGCCTAGCGAAAAGAGCACAGAACAAGTCACGAAAGGCAAACTAAGTTACGCCGAGTTTTTGATAATGTTTTCTGGGGCAAGTAATTGTGTAAAGAGGACTACTAAAATGCTCCATCAAGCACCAATAGTTCAAGATATTCACGAGGAATACGCTCCCACTCACGACTCATGCACTCCGCTCTAGATGGAACCCCAAAAGCACCCCAAAAGAGGAAGGAAAAAAGCACAGCCCGAATGAGGCAGGCACAACCCCCGGGAGCAGGACAGGACGGGACGCGACAGCAGAGAGGACTGCAGGACGAACAGGCGGACCATATGCGAAATCAAAAGTTGTTTATGACTCAATTTGTAGTTTTTGAACATGAATTATTGCAGCTGTGAGCGGGGGGGACCAAACAGAAAAATATTAAAATGAAGTTTGGAAAAGCAAAGGAAAAAAAAGCCAACACGAATGTGCAGCACACAGTATTTCGGATGAGGGAAAACTAATTTCGGAAAAAGGAAATTAAATATGGCAAAGTTTGACATGTGACAGATTTCTTGTTGTTGCTGTGGCCTCTTGTTTCGATTCCCATATTCATTTGTGGAGGCAAATAATTGAAACATTTGCCGCTGCTGCTGCTGCCGCTGCTGCTGTTGGCAAACATGCAAATTCCAATTTCAATTTTCAGCCAAACAAAGCCTCACACTCAGAGGCAGGATACAGGACAGGTTAGAAGTATTTTGAAATTATTTTGAACTGCTCTCCTGTACCTGTTACTGAGCTGAATCCAGAGTCATTCATTTCATTTGATTTTATTTGATTTAAATTCCATTCCGTAGGGCTGTGTCTGTGCCTTCTGTGGTTCGCTTCGCCTGCTGGCCAATTTTGCATATTTTTACAACTTGTGCTCGACACTTAATTTAGTCAATAACATGCAAATGATTCCGCCAGAGTCTAATTGGAAAAGCAACTCGAAAGAGTCGGTGACGCAGTCGGAAAACTGCAACTTTTCCTTAGTTCTTTTGGACTTCACCTCCGACTCTGACTCCGACTCTGACACTGGCTGGGGCTCTGACTCTCGCTGAATTCAGCAGCATTAAAAGCTGCGGTGCGTCAAACTTATAATCAAAAGGGGATTTCCTCTGACATGACAGGGGGTGGCGGGACTCGAAGACTGATGGGCTACAGCGTTTCTGCATTTCATCGCAGTTTCTTGGCTTGGCAGAAGGAAATGGAACGATAGATGAGGCAGTAGAGTGCCAGACAATGCGTTTGCACTGAGAACCAGAGAACTTATCCAAAATGTATCAGAGAATTGCAATGCATTGCAGTGCACTGTGGAAAAATGTATATCTCGGACTGTTTTAGGGTACGTAATGCAGGAAAAGTTCTCTCAGTGCACAGATGCCATCTGCAGCCGCCACAGCCGCCGCCAAGGATGTGCACATTCCTCATCATCAAGTGCTGCTCAGTTGCACGTCTGTGATGTGATATGATTCGGTTGTGGTAGCCTTGCTCTCTGGCTCTCTGGCTCTCGGTCTCTCTGTCTCTCTGTTTGTCTGCCAGCTGTCTGTCTCCGAGGCTGTTTGTCAGACTTGGGTTTTCCTTGCGGTTTCGGGTTTCTGGTTTTCAGTTTTATTTCGAAGCCCACTCTCACACGCATTTGCTCTCCGCTTCCGTGTGCTGTACTGTGCTGTGCTGTGCGCCAACGTTGACACATTCGACTGACAAATGGCCATAAGTGCATAATTGGATAAGAACTTGGGCACACGGAGCCAGGGTATTTCTTTTCCCTCTATCAGTGTTTCATTCGTTCTAGCCAAACTCTTTTTGTGCACCCATTTTCCGACTAGTTTTCCAGCTCAATCAAATTAGCAGCGAGTGGCCTCATGGGTGCGGGGCCCAAGCGATGGCTGGAGTGGAGCACTGCACGGCTGACTACTTATCGCTTAATCACATCAGCAGGGACCATATCTGGCATCTGCATGTAACATTTAGCAACATCAAATCGCTACTCTCCCATCCATTCGCACATCAAAGCCAATCAAAATGGCATTTCAATAATATCAGAGTCATACAATCGTATCAGCAGGGGGTGGCAGCGCCGGAAAGGGAACTCCGTTGTAATGGAGCGCGCGTATTTGTACCCTCTGCCAGTGGAATTGAGGGGTATTGTATCTGTGCAACTTGCCTTTAACTTGTGGGGAATATTCACAATCCTAAGTGTTCAATGGGAAACTCCTCTTTGGCTTGATACAAAATATATCAAAACTGGTATAGATCGTTGATAGTTGCAGACTCGATATCGAGTCGATATTGTGTGTGTTGTTGTGGCCAGCAGTTGGTCGGATGAGACCAGGCCAGAGGGTATCTTTTAGCCCGTATGCCAACTATATTTGTCATACTCTGAATTGTTTCGTTTGATTCGGTCTGTGTGAGTGTGTGTGGGAGAGAGCTTATGAGTCAGTGAACAGATGAGCGTATGTTTGTCTGGCTCTGTGTGAACACATCAATGATTCGTTCACAAATATTACAAGCATGAGCACACACACACACACAAACAGCCACACAGCCAGATAGACCGGGAGAATGAAAGTTGGCTGGGGAGGGAGAGCTGGGTGGCACGGGTTGGCTGGGTTGGCTGGGGCCTTGCGGAAATTGTGTCAAACCAGACTTTCGCTTTCCCTCAAAATGTGTCCTTGCCCAAATGTATACATGTACATATATTTATCGCAGTGTCTGTGTATCTGTGCGCCTGTGTGGGTGCTGCGTGTCATAAAGATATTGACAGGCCCATAAAGATAACCGTAGTGGATTGTGAATGGCATGTCAAGGAAGAAATTAGGCGAAACTCTCGCCTCCCGCCTGGCCTTCATTGAATACCCTGCCTGAATTCTGAATGTAAATTCTTTGAGATTGTGGAATGGCCAGCCACGTAAATGGCTTGAAACTAAACCAATTCCAGACGGAGTGACTAGGTACTAGTGGTTCTAGTTTCTAGTTCTAGTTGGATGGGCCTGTCAACGTTGTGCCCACCAGAACGCATTCATTTCTCGGCTGTGTGTTTGTCTATTAGGTGATCGAAAATTTGAACTTTACAGTTTTTGATAGTCAGACTTTTACTTGGGGGGAGGGTAGATGGGGCAGCCGCAGCACATCTTTTCGACTGGTTTCCCCTGCTCGCCCTCCATCGATGGAGGACACTCTGTGCCCTTTTGATCGGCCAGTGGGAACTGCTTGGTGGCCGGTAGCTTGGTGCTGCTGGTGGGCGGCGTACATCCGCAGTCGGAATCCGTTGCCACCACTGGCGCCATTGCGCCACCACTGGCCACTGGCACACTGCTGGCAGGCGACGAGCATCCACAATCAGAATCCGTTTGATCCACTGGCCTCACTGGCACCGCTGACACCACTGGCACCACTGGCACCGATGGCACTACTGCCAGCGATGGCTGGTTTGTTGCCTTGCAATCCACGGTCGGTGCTTGCTGTATGCCGCCACAGTGCGGACAGATGGAGCAGCCATCCGGAAGGTCTGCCGGATCGGCACCATCGTATCCCGACTGGCTCCTGATTATTCGGGGCGCTAGGGTGTTCGCTGGGTCTGGTATGTACTGCCTGGACTCCGAATTATGTGCTGAGTTGACTGCGTAGCACCCACAAGGGGATATTATGTTGGACAGTGGAACAGCACTAGGAGCATACCGGTGAGAGGACGTGAACCTGGTCTCTCGTTGCTCGGGTATCATGGCTAGCTCCTGCCTGGGATCAGCAGCGGTCTGTTCTTGATTGTATGGCTCAGTAGCTGACTGTTCCCCATTGTAGGGAACGGTAGAGGAGGGCTCTACGGGGGCATTGTACGGAACAGCAGCAGCAGTGAACGGGACAGCGGCCATGATCCTGTATTGTGGTTGAGTATTCCTCGTCGGTAGTCCTAGACATTGTTGGCATCGTTGATACTGAGGGTCAGCAGTAGCTTGTTCTTGATTGTAAGGATCAACAGCGGACTGTTCCCGACTGTAAGGATCAACAGCGGACTGTTCCCGACTGTAAGGATCCACAGCCGACTGTTCTCGACTGTACGGATCTGCAGCGGACTGTTCTCGACTGTAAGGATCAACTGCGGACTGTTCTCGACCGTAAGGATCAACTGCGGACTGTTCTCGACTGTAAGGATCAACTGCGGACTGTTCTCGACCGTAAGGATCAACTGCGGACCGTTCTCGACCGTAAGGATCAACTGCGGACTGTTCTCGACTGTAAGGATCAACTGCGGACTGTTCTCGACCGTAAGGATCAACTGCGGACCGTTCTCGACCGTAAGGATCAACTGCGGACCGTTCTCGATTGTAAGGATCTGCAGCGGACTTTTCCCGACTGTATGGATCAGCAGCAGATTTTGATTGATTGTAAGGATCAACAGCAGTCTTTACTCGATTGTAAGGATCAGCAGGACATTTCCGGTTGTGAGCATCAGCTGAAGATTTTTCTCTGCTGTAAGGATCAACAGCGGCCTGTTCCCGATTGTACGGATCAACAGCAGACTGTTCTCGGCTGTAAGGATCTGCAGCGGACCGATCTTGATTGTAAGGATCAACAGCTGACTGTTCTCGGCTGTAAGGATCTGCAGCGGACCGATCTTGATTGTAAGGATCAACAGCGGACTGTTCTCGGTTGTACGGATCTGCAGCGAATTGTTCTCGACCGTAGGGATCAGCAGCGGACCGATCTTGATTGTAAGTATCAATAGCGGACTGTCCGCGACTGTAAGGATCGCCAGCAGATTGTTCTTGACTGTACGGATCGTTAGAAGCAGTATACTCCACAATGCTGGATTCGTGTTCACTATGGACCGGAGAGCGTCCCGTGCTGGGAAGAGCCGAAACTTGCTCTCGACCAACTGGAGAAGGAGCTGACGGGCTCCTTGATTGCCGTTGATTGAGAATCACATTATTGTTGTTATTGTTCTCCACCGTAAGGATCAGCAGCGGATTGTTATGGTTATCCACTGTGAGCGTCGGGGATCGTATTGGACTGGGTTGATCTCGATTGTGAGCAGCAACAGCTGATTGTTCTCGACCATAAGGACCAGCAGCAGATTGTTCTCGAGCGTAAGGATCGGCAGCAGTTTGTTCTCGACTGTAACGCTCAGGAGAACTAGTGTACTCGACAGGGTTGGGGATGCCAGAGTCTCGCTGATTATGGATCATGGATCGCCCCGGGCTGGTAATAGCAGTGGACTGTTCTCGATTGTACGGATCAGCTCTGTTCTCCACAAAGGTCGGGAGCCTGGATTCTGGCTGTGAAGGGACCGGAGATCGTCCGGGACTGGCAGTCGGGCTTCTGGCTTGTTCTCGATTGAACGGAATGGCCGAGGCTTGGTCTCGTGGAGCAGCAGAAGCAGCGTACTCGCCAGCGGAAGTGTCCCTTAGCTGTGGAAAGCTGGTGATCGTGGAGTGTCCTGCCTTGGGATTCGTGGATCGTCCCAATGCGCGGCTCGTGGCTCGCTTCGGACTGGCGACCACAGGATGTCCGACTATATTCGTCACGAGGGACTGCTTCATCATATTGGATGCCTCGCCGACGGCATTCTGCATACAGGTGCTCGGACAGTAGTCTGGGCTGTGAGCCGGACTGTGAGGCGGACTGTGACCCGAACTGTATAGCGGGCTATTGAGGGCTTCCATATTGTTCTCGCTGGTCACGATGTAGTTCTTTTTGGTTACTATTTTGGATTCACTGGTCACGGGACAGTCACCGAGGTTGCCGTTCGCTTTGCCCGCCCTGCAGCTGCAATGGGCGTCACTGCTGTCGTCGAGCGACAGATCCGGGCCATACCTGGAGAGGTATTCGAGAATGATGCCGTTGGTCCAGCCGAAACCCGTTTGATTCTGGTACTCCCCGCCACCGCCACCAGAGCCGAATTTCTCGCAGTTGTACTGAAGGAGAAAGCAAGGGTTGGGGTTGCACCATTGGACTGCTAGAAGCCCCATCAGGAATGGGGAATGGGGAATGGGGAATGAACTCACCTTCTCGAACATGAAGCCCGTTTTGGTGTAGGCCTCGTAGTTGTTCTTCACCCAGCGATGGGCCCAGCGCTCGGACATGGCCCGGGCCTCGGGCGTTGCCAGGTTGTTCAGCCCGTCGATGATCATGAACATCATGGGGGGCCAGACGTTGGGGTAGTCCCACTGCTGGCCGGTGTCCTTGTTCATTGTGTTGGGCACTCCGCCGGGGAAGTCGTCCAGATTGTTGCTCTTGATGTAGTTCATCACGCCCCTGGAGATCTTCTCGGTGTCGACCAGGGGGTAGGCGCGCGCCCACAGCGGCGAGAAGTTGGAGGCCGAGAAGTAGGGGCGCGGCCTGTTGTTCAGCATGTCGTAGTCCAGCCAGATGCCAGCCTCGTCGTTCCACAGGACGTCGCGCACCGCCTTCACGAGGCCGCAGGCAATGTCCGAGTACTCCTCCACCTTGCTGGCGTTGCCCGCCTTGCGATTGAACTCGGCCAGGATCTTGGCGCTGCGAAAGAGGATCACGTTCAGATCGACCGGCACTATCGACGTCGTCTGGATGTCCTTCAGTGTGCCCCGATTCGACCCGTCCCTGGCAATGAACCAGCGCGAGCTGAAGTCCATGCCCGACTCGCAGGCGGACTTGAGCTGCGTGTAGTGACGCTCCTTCTCCGGCTCGCTCAAGAACTCCGCCGCACTGGCCACGTCCTCGCGATACGACTCCGGCCGCGGCCCCGTCGAGTAGTCCTGGTAGTGGTACATGGTGCGCCCCTTCACCTGCACCTGGTGCTTCTCCAAAAAGTTGTTGAACTCGGACTCGAGCTGCGGCAGCGACTGGATGGCGTACTTCTCGTCCAGTGTGACGTCCACGTAGGCCTTCATCATGTGTATCAGCATCGGGGGCTGCGAGCGTCCGTAGTAGTAGACGCGTCCGCCGTTCGGAACGAACCCGTACTGTCGCACTATCGAGAGGAAGTTGTCGATCATGCCCCGGGCCGTCTCGTGCATGCCGCAGTGCAGCAGGCCGCGGATGATCCACAGCGAGTCCCAGTAGTAGAACTCGATGAAGCGGCCGCCCGGCACAATCACCGGATTTGGCACGTACACGATGGAGTATTTCTCTGGACTCTCCTTCACCTCGTCCTTCATGCGGCGGCCCAGCACCTTCCACAGGGCGTTGAGCTCCATCCCGAATTTCCTGAGCTCCGGATCGGCGATCCTGTTGGCGAACGGCGGCTCACTCTTCCAGTCGGGCGGTGTCCACTCCTCCAGCTCTGTGCCCTTCTCCATAAAGTGTTTCTGCAAGCAACCAAAAATAAACGATGGAAATATAGATCCAGTGTGCCGAGGCAGAACTGTGTCGAACCTCGACGAACATCTGCAGGAACTGGAATGAACCATCGTTCTTGCGGCAATTTCGGAACAGCTCATAGTCGCCCAGCATCCTCTCCGGCGGATACTTGCTCTTCATGTCCACGAACGTCTTGCAGTCCGGGAACATTTTCGACCTCTGTACAGCGTCGAGCAGCGGCCCAGAGCAGTAAACAGCCCTGGTGACACAAAAACATTTTGTTCGAAATGGAACGGCACCGGAATTCGATCGGATACGATCAATACTCACCGATTAGCCGCGCCGAGCACCTGTGGCCCACACCGGCACAGATTTTGCGGCATTTTGGACAATGAATTTTGTGTGTTGTGTAGGTTTTGTGGTGCACTGCCAGATCCGAATAAACATACACATAGACAGACATTGACCGACTGCTCAGAGGCGACCCTGTCCTGTCCTGTTCTGTCCGGTGCCGAGGCATAAATCAAAACAGCAGAGCAACATCTATTATATTGACCATTAAAGCAAATTTGTCGACATTTGCCATTAAGAGTCAACAATGTTCGGCCATAAATCAGCGTAAATAGACAGGAAGCGCCTTCTTCTTGGAATCTTCCTGCTAAGCGAACGAATGCTGCCCCTGATTCCGTGCCACACATTTATTTTAAATTACCATAAATGTTCTGTGCCCTGCCCCCGAAGCCACCCAAGCCGAGAGCCCCGAATACAGAACCCAACACCCAAAACCCGAGATGAACAAGAGCAACTTTGCCTAAAAGCTATTGGCCTCTGTGTCCATTTGTAATTTCCAGACAATTTATCAAACCAGCGAAGGGGCGAGCTGCCACCGAGGGCAGCCAACATTTCGTAATTCGTACATTTTGGCCAAAGGGGAAGGCCGAAGACCGAAGAGAGAAGACAGGGGCCAGAAGTCGGAATTGAAATGGCGCAGAAAATGCGCTTCAAGTGGCCATGGCGGCCATGGCCATGGCCCTGGACATTCGACATCGGATGGATGAAAGAAAACTCAAGTAAAATAAAATTCTTCGATTCCTGGACAATCAATTGATGGTGGGGGGAGGGTGGCAGATGACTGAGAAGACTGAGAAGAAAAGCAAGTGAAATCAGCCGCGGGCGCGGCACTTCATAAATTCCACTCCATCCTTCAGCTGAATGCAACTTTTTGGCATCGGCATCTTTATGAAAACTTTGCCAAAGAATACGAGAGCAAGCACGGAAATTAGTCATGTCGCATTCGCATTCTCAGTCGTCTGCAAAGTTTCAATTGAATTTCGGCTGAAACAAATAAATGCGCTCCAGCTTAAACTTTTAGTCAACGTTGTTTGAGGGGAGAGATCCGGCAGCAGTAATTAATTTTACATATGTGAGCATCAGTGGCAGACTCCACTCCATGTGCTGACACTTGACCGCCCCCAGCCCCCAGCCACCAGCGGCAGGAATAAACTTAATGAAAGCTCAGGAGCAGCCATCAGCCGTGGCGTCATCCTCAACTGCAGGCAGCCTTATCCTCATCCGCCGCTGCCAGAGCTAATTGAGTATTCTTCCTTTAAGTGGACAGCCGCCGGCGCACTTCAGCCTCATTTGCAAGTGCGAGAACAGCGGCAGGCATAAATCAATAAGTTGCATTCGCCTTTAAATTAATTAAAATGAAATTCCCATAAAAAGTCCAAGAGGCAGTGTGGTGGCGACATGTAAAAACATTGCAGTTCGAGTTGCTGTTGCTGCTGCTGTTGCTCTGGCTGTTGCAGTCTGTAGTTTGCTGGGGGCCCGAAAAGAGGAGTTCGGATCGCTGGCAGAGTCTGAGTGCGTGACTGAGGGCAAGTCCTCCTCTGTTGACAGCAATCAATCACAAATTGTAGCTGCCTTAGCAGCAGCTCTATAGCGAGCAAAACACTGGGCGAAAAAAGGGATTACATACGGTAATACATCTGCAATAACACTCAATAAAATGGGCAAAAAATGAATGAATCTAATTATATATTTTAAATATGTGCAAAAACATCTCCCCCTGGATCGAATGGATCATATTTTTTGCATGTGCTGTGTATGTCACGTCGGCATAGACACACCCCCGCACAAATAGTGGTGGCATTGCCATTGTGTGGGTGGAGTGGGGCGGTGGTGGTGGGGAGGCGGAGCATGATAAATTGTCAACACTCTGACGTTTGTCTGCAGCGATTTAAAAACTACTTAAAATGTAAATGTTGTTTCGCTGTTGCTATTGTTGTTGGCCCGCTATTGTTGCCACTGTGTTTGGGTTTTATGTACACGTCGCGCAGCGTACGAGTACGGGTACGAGTAGACTGCGAAAATCATGTTGTTGACTTTGAAAAAATATGTGCGAAAATGCGCCATTGTAAATAACAGAACATAAACGCGAGTGCTCTGGATAGAGGAGTGAGCTCCTGGCTGAAGCAGCGCGCAACTGTCCCTGGCTGAGGGATAGTCTCTGTCTAAGGGGGTGACTCCCCGGTTGACTCCAATGCCAGAGGGAGACTGATGACATGGCAATGTCACCAGCAGCAGCAGCATCATCAGGAACAGCAACAGCTACAGCTTCAACCTGGCTCCTAGTTCATGCACTGTATGAGCGATGGCAGCGCCTCTGTGATTGCATTTTTACACTTGTCAGTGGGGGCTTGCTCTGCTGTTCTGCTCTTCTCCCGACTAGTGTAGGAGAGTGTCTCTGTGCAGTAAGCAACCGCAGACACATCCTGCTCAGTGCTCAGTGTCTGGCTGTCTGCGCTGTGCTGTGCGAATCCAAATGAGTTATAAACTCTCTTGTCAAAATACTTGACAATTGATTAATTGAAATTGACTTTGAAAGTAAGTTGATAAGCAGTTCCCATGCGCACAACACCCACCCACCCGCACGCATGCACGCACACTCGGGAAGGGTGTGAGGGAGCTGAGGGAAACGGAAGAGGCTGTCAATCAGTCTGCCACACAACCCCTCCCCGGAGCAGTAGCTTCAGCAGCAGCAGCAGCAACCATGCATCATTTGTTGATGAGCTAAACTTTGACCAAGAAAAGTCGAATCGGACATAGGGGGCCAAAGGACAGGGTCAGGTCAGGCCACAGACAGACGCTCGAATTAAGCAAAAGTCTGGTTAAACAGAAAAGTTTTGGCCCTCGATAAACATCTGCTGGGCGGCCAGTGGCTGGACGTCCTCCGGCTCTGCCCAGCAACACAACAGGATGACAACTTAAATTGTTAGTTGGCTGATAAGCCACCAGTCGTAGCAGCCAGCACCCTTGAGCCATCACATCACCCCCCTGCTGCTGCAGCAGCAGCCTGTGAGTGGGCGTATGTAACATTTTTATTTATTTCACTATTTTTTATATGCCTGTCAGGGGGAGGATGGGAACAGAACACGCGCCACATGCCGAAACGACAAACAAATAAATAAAATTCCACTTTTGGGTCAGCGGGGAGTGTGTGTGTGTGTGTGTGCGGGGTGTGTTGAGTGTAGTGGTGCTGCTGTTCTACAAGTCTATTAACTTGTGGCGCTTATCTTATGCTGACAGCAAGTTTTTCACTTGGCCAAAGTTTGGCCAAGGAAACGCCACTTCCTGAGGGAAGGAGCAGCAGCTCCGATGTCAATCATTTGTTGATCATTTTTCTCCCGCCGCAAAGTGAATGTGAATCCAGGCCTATGCATAATGTATCGCAGCCATTTGCAGATGACCGACCACCCCGCCCGAAATGGGATTGGGAGCGGGAGCAAAGCAGAGTAAGGACAGGACTCTCCAACGATAAATTGCATTCCCCGGCAGCAGCAACTTCAAAGTGAAGGGAAAAGTAAGTGCCAGCCAAAGGAGCAGAGAGTTGGCAAAACTTTTGGATTTGCTGCTGGACGATAAGCGAGGGAATTGGTCAAGCTTGGAGCCCCCTCCCGTTCCCTAATCCGCCATTCATTAAATGCGACGCCAGAAAGTTGCAGCTGCTGGGAGATATTTATGAACTGTCCGAGTGCCGGACATCCCGAGGATGACACCTCCCACACGGCCAGGTGACCAGGTGGCCAGGTGGCCAGATGGCAGCTACCTTTTTCAATAAACGTTAAGCATTACGGTTATTAGTTTCAGGTCGGGGACATAAAAAACTTCTGCTCGAGTTGAGCAAAGTTGTCTCCGACACTGTTGCATCCACAGCAACAGCAGCAACAACAACAATGTGTCGACCAGTGGGGCACAGAGCTTGGCTGATGCTATCTCGATGATGTTTTAGTTGTTGCCACACTGTCACAGCAGCAACAGCAGCAGCAGCAGCATCAGCGGCAGGAGCAACATGTTGTTGAAGCTGATAATTCTGTCGCTGACTGGCTGACTTTGTTGCAATTGTTAGGACAGGCCCCACCCCCGGTACGCAAGTCCCGTGCCAAAGCGAACCTATGGAAATTACGAATGCCGTAATGCTCCCCTGGAATGCTGTGCAAGTCCATTACATGCACAGAATGTGCTGCATTTTTGCAAGCCCCTGCAATGGTGACAGCAACAGAAAGGACCAGCAACAGCAACAGCACAGCAACTTATTAACGCGCAATCTGAGCTTTGCAATTGACCGCAACAGCAGGATGTGCTGCAGCAGTAGAAGGAGGAGCAGAGCAGAAGCAGCCGTAGAAGTGGCATCAAGTGCAGCAGAAGCGTTGACGGTGACGACGACAGACGACAGAAGGAAACGGAAACGGCAAATAAACGCACGAGCGCTGACGTGCGGGCACCAGCGTGTCAGCGCTCTTGTCTCTGTGTTGGTGTGTGTGTGGGTAAGCGTGCACTTGTTTGCATGCAACGTGGCAACATGGCAGCGACAATAGCAGCAGTAACAGTAACTGCAATGGCAACGGGCATTTATCTGGCTCCCCAGACCAGGCCAGGCCAGGCCAGGCCAGACTTGCCACGCCCCATCGTAATACATTGCGGCTGGGATGTTGCATGTTTGTGGGCGCTCGCCTGCGTTTGGACTTTTTTTTTTTTTGCCTTTGCATACCCATTGGCCGCCATTGGCAGCCTCTGGCTTGGGTAGGCTGGGCATGCAATGGACAGCTGCAAATTATGAAAAAATACAGACAAGTTCCAGGCTTGAGTTCTCTTCGAAAAGTGTTTCGACTGTAAGACTAAACTAAAACGAAATGCTACCTCTCTAGAGGATATTTATTATTCCACACCCACACATTGATTCCTTTTTTGTTTCGTTTGCAGCGGCGCCATCGTTCGCATGCACGGCAAGGATTTCTCTGCTTAATTTGTGGTTTTCAACCAAACAGAACAACGAGAAGCGATGGACGCGGACACCGAACGATGGATATGGCAGGGGGGGATGGCAGATGGCGGGGAGTGGCTGGGGTCGAACCAGCGCCAGGGAGAGAGAACCAGGCTAACCAACTGGTCAGCCAGCGGCAATGGCAATTGCAATTGCAATTGAGGTTGCAGTCGCACGAATACGAGTATTCCGGGAAAGCTTAAATATGATTATGCCGCTCACAGCCTACAGCCAGAGGCGTGGACGGTAAGGGGGAATTTTTGCCATTTTTGCCCCTGCCACTATGTCACTGTCGTGCGGAGACTAGAGAGAACTGTGCGCAGGGTACACATATTTTGGCTATGGGCCCATGCATCTTCGCGGGAATCTCTCTGGCTGTGGCACACAAATTTCCACGAACTTGATTTAATTGTCACACATTACGGGACCACAATTACATAGAAGAATGCGGCAAAGCAGCCGGCGGAAACGGCAACAGTAATAGCAAATAATAGCAAAAACAACAACAACAGAGGGACTGCGCTGTGCTGTTCTGGTGGGCTCCACCTCTCTCGCCCTTTCCGCTTTGTGTATATAAAATGCGCCATTTGCAATTGTAGTTTATTTTAATACCGCAATTAGTGTGTACATGCTGGTCGGGGGCCACCGGACAGAGTGGGGCGGGGGCTATTGTGGGCTGTGTGGTGGCATGCACGCAAACGGAACAACGGGGCATAAGGAGGAAGGGAGGAGAGGAGGTGAACTGGTCGCCGCTGACATGTTGCCACACAATTTGAGGTGCACCGATGCTGCCGCCGCATAGGTGATGCCATTATCGTTAGCCATGGCATAAATATGCCACGAAAACACACACATACATAACTATTTGAGAGATTCGCTGATTATCGGCAGGCGGACATCTCCATTGGCCGCTTGAAGGGCTCTCCATCCGTCTGGATGGGTTGGCTGCTGGATTGCTGGATGCAATCAATTGCCGCGTGATGTTAATTGATTTTTAAGTGGTGTACTACGGCTAACTGCAATCAGAATACGCGCCAGGTGACAGGCACATGCATTATTATAGTGCAGCATCGAACAAAAACCGCCGCATTAAGGTAATCAATAATAAACGCGTACAGGGAGGGCAGCTCGACTGGGCTCTACCCTGTTCCTAAACGGAAGCTAATCGATTTAGCTTGCTGGTCGTTTCTCTGGCTCGTTGTCTATTCTGGCAGGTTAATTGATTTGGCCGAACTTTGTGTGGGTTCGAAATGGGTCGAAACTAATCCCCGATTGATTTCGATTGTTAAACACGCTTCACCGAACCTCACAGAGTTTCCGCTTCCCCTCCATCCGGTATAATCACATTTAATGTTGAATGCACTTCATTTTTTGCCCCAACTAAATGCCAATTAAAATTCGTAATTATTTTTTAATGGAATTTTGTGGTCAATATCCGATGAATGATTGGACAGTTGAAAGTGCGCAGGGGCGGTGGGAGTCGTGGTGGTGGTCCGTTTTGGGTTGGTAAGGCAATGTTGACGGGATGCCGTCATGACGCTTCACATTTATGACGAGCAAATGGCCAATATCAATATCAATTGCATGACTTGTCAAACTGGCGCCCTGGTCTAAAAGTGCCCTTACATGTCCAAGGCAAGGCAAGGCGTCATCGTCATCGTCGTCATCATCATCGTGTAAGAAGAAACCCCCAATGGAATGGGGGTAAAAATTACAAGCAATTGCAGCACAAGGCCAACAAACACTAAAAGTACAAGGAATTGCAATAAGAACCTTTGTCGAGTGCCGGAGCCAGTGGCCCTGCAGCAATTGACCTGCTCAATGAAATTCAAGCAATCATCACCATCAACATTTCGTTTCGTTTCGTTTCGTTCCGATTCGATTGGACACGCTACAACACGCCACCGCACATGCCGCAAGTGACAATCATTTATATTTAATAAACAACTAACGCATGCATGGGAGGAGGTTAGTTTCTATTGTTGGCCAGCGCAGCGGTAGCGGCAGCGGGCGAGCGGCCATTGATTGCTGGCAGTCGTGGGATGGTTACAGGTAGCATACAAACCGCCCATGAGAGGGGAGTAACCCAAACGAGTACGACAAATACTATATAAATATGTACAGGAACAACATGGACGGATGACTGACTAGTCTCAGGAACAGACGCAGTTGACACTCTTGCTACGAACATGGCATATAGTGACATATAGCCATAGTGCAACTCCTTCTCTGCGTTACATAGAGCTTCCCCACACAACAATACCGTATATTGAAGGGTATGCCAGACCAGATACAACAACCACCGGATAACAAGTGAGCGAGCGGCCATTGTCTCTGGCCCGTTAGAAATTGTTTATCATGCATTTTGTTCGATTCAGAGTCTGAATAATGCAGCAGGTGTATGGGAGTGGGAGAAAGCAAGAGAACGAGACACAGGCAAATAAATAAGCGAGCATGAAAGCGTCGAAGGAGGAGGGGGAGGAGTAGCAGAAGAAGAAGAATGGGGAAAAAAGGCACAAACAACAGAGCCAGACACAAAACCATTCTGTATCGCTTTGGGCGGCATTCAAATTGAATATTGAAAGCATCGAGCACAAAACTGCCAAACGCTTGAATTATGCATTAATGATGTCGATGTCTCTGTCTCGCTGCCATAGTGGACAGCGCCAGAAGCTAAGGGGCAGAGCAGGACAGGGCATGGCATGGCGTGGCAGGGGCCGCAAAAGAAGGGTTTTGTCCGTCGTCAAAGCGTGGCAGCAGCAGGAGCAGAAAATAGACAAGAACACCGCGTCCATCGCCACTGTTGTCCACTGTCCCTATCGCCGCCTCTGGCTGCTTATTAATTTTTTATGCGTCTGCTATTTTTATGCGCTAGCCGCAAGCATTTTATTTTCCCTAACCGCATCTTTCAATAGTTTTCCTTTCGTGTGTACACACTCCTATGCAGTGCTGCATTGCAGTCCAATGATCCCTATCGATAATCACATGTCGATCAGCAGCTTTAACAGACCAGTGTTGTTAAACAACGCAGAACGATATTCACAACGGCAGCACAACAAAAAGTTAATTACCAGCATTTTGCGGAGCAAAGCAAGAGCACATGCTGTAGAAGATTATCAGGGCCAAAAATAAGGTACGGGCTGGACAATCAAAGTGGTGTGGTAGTAGGTGCAAGCCATGTAAAACTCATTACATACCGCAGAAACCACCATCACCCACGCGGGTGTACGCCGACCGCAACATGTTGTAATGCGTGTGGTCCCTCCACCACAAACGTCGCAATCGCTTTATCAACATTTGCATTTGACAGCAGCACCAGGACCGGACCGAACCGGACCGGACCAGAGCCTCGCCCCTATACACAATGATAGCCAAGGATTTGGGCGGCGCACGACCAGGCCAATACTTTAAGCCCATATGGCGGAGTGCTGCACGGCCAAGGGAGAAACTTAATGTCAGCACGCTAATCTGTCACTCACTGGGAATGGAATGGGACTGGCGCAGAGATAGGACTGGGATCTGCGCCATGCTCTGGCTACTTAAGGAGGAGCACTATGGTTGCGCTTCGCTCCGCCTCGCTGCACAGGAGAGCGTGGGTGAGTATCTTGAGTATCTTGGGGATGATGAGGATGACGATGGTGCAACAATAACGCCACAAAAGCAACGTCGCATCCTTTGAAATGACAAAAATTTGTTGCTTTCAGTGGAGCTTGACGCGCTGCTTGACTTGCCATCAGACACTTGCGGGACCACAAGCCATCACCAGGCATCCAGATCAGAGCACGCCCTCTCCAGGGCAAGGGGAGGACAAGCAAGCCCAACGCGCCTTATCAACTATGCACGGCTTTGTCTCTAAACGATTGTCTGCCTGTGCCTGTGCCTGTGCCCGTGCTCTCCTCGGTGGAAACCCAACCTGTTTTCTGTGCACCAGCACCAGTGCCCCAGCTTCAGCGTCTATTGTTGCGCTTAATGAATTTTACGTAAATTTTACGAGCGCTGATTTCTGCCAGAGAGAACACTCCCCTACCACACCACTACGGGGCGGAAAACCACCCACCCAGGCTATTAATCTACACTTTAGCGCAAGAACCAGCCCCAGGACCGCCCTGACAAGGGGGCAAGACGACTCCTGCTGCCGCTGCTGCCTTCATACTGCGTGTATGCCAGTGTTTGTGTGTGTGTGAGTATAATGACAAGTTCAACAACAACTTAGCATTGTTCTTCTTCTGACAACGACGACGACGACGACGACGTGCTCCGACATTTGTTTGCCCAAGTTATGCAAATATTTTTATAGTCAAGACGTTTTTGTTTAATTGCATATTTTGACTCGAATTACGCGTGCCATAAAGCAAGGATCTGGAAAATTACCACAACCATGGGTGAGAAGAGCAGGAAGGCCCCCAACGCACCGGAACCGAGTGAGTTCTTTTTGTCTAGCCCTGGAATGCAGTTTGACAGAAAGTACTTTCGAGTACTCTCTCTCTCTCACTCTCTCACTCTCTCTTGTCACACACACACACACGCACACACAGTGACGGCACACTTTCTAATTTCTTCGTCGAGCATCGCAAAGGGTTTGGAAAATGGACGTAATGCTATCCAACGAGGAGAAAAATGGAGTTGTTACCACCATTCACATCTCGCCATATGTCCCGATCCAGATACTCGAGCAGCCAAAGGTCAGCCCAGATCCGAAGTTCCACTGCCGCCACTGTGGCAATAAGTTTCAACACAACGGACCCTACATCGTTCATGTGCGTGCCTGTAAGCGTCGCAGCGAGTTGTTTGCAAACCGGACGTCACTGGAGAACAAACCCCAGCCTGAAATCAGCAATAAGCGCGTCAGCTCTGCTGATGAATCAGCAATTGATGGGCCCAAGAAGAGGTGCATCACTGTAGAGCCGACTGAAAGCTGCGACCTGGAAATGGAAGCAGTGCCCGTGCCCACCATGAAAAAAGTGTTTACGTGTATTTTCTGCAAGCAGTCTTTCTCCGTCGAGTCGGAAATCGGGAAAATACGTCGACGCTATGCGTGCAATGAATGTACCACGAAGATCCGGGCCGAAGAGCAGATACGCACATCAGTCAAATCGAAGATTCGGTTTTTGTGTGAGGAGTGTGGCATGTTGTACAAGCTGGAGGCTAATTTGATGAGACACATGACTATATGCAAGGTGTTGGTCGAAAATCGCACAAAAAATAATTAAATGTATTAGTTAGCTCCTTTTTTTTTGCATATCAATAATATAAATTGTTCACAATCTATGGACAACATCCAAATTTTTAGCATAATCGTTCGTTACTACGTGTGTATCGTACAATTTATAATATACCTCTATAATGAATATTAATACTAAGAGTTTTTTATTAACTTTCGAGTGCAATATATGCAAAAGGAAATTTGTGTACTATCAGCTTTTAAAACTGGCGCCTAACATTTCATTTCTTACCTATTTTTTAAGATTTGGCCACACTAGTAAATATATTGGGTTTTTAATCGGTATATTTTGAAAATGAGAAGGTATATTTCCGAGGATCAGGCGGTATATTTTATACATAAATCCGCGGTCACACTGATCGTGTCGCACGTGTATAATTTGCAAACATTTTTATTTTCAAATATTTACTCTGCTTAAGCTGCCAAGATGAGTTCAGATGAGTCCAGCGACGGGCTGGAAGAGCTCAAAGAGCTGATGGCCGTCTATGCCAAGAATGGAAACCATAAACCTGCCGCCAGAGAGAACCGAAAGAAGGCAGCGGCCCCTGAGTCGTCATATGTGGAAGTGCCGATGGAAAAAGTAATTTTCGGCGACAAGCAAAAGTTTTTGTCAAACCTAGCCAAGTCTGTGGGCAAGAAGTGGAACCCCAGCGATGACGAAGACGCTGCTGAGAGTAAAAACGATGCGGAGCAGTCAAACGCAGGCAAACGGAAGGCGGCCTGGACAGACTCCGACGACGAGGATGTACAGCTGGGCGATGTGAAGCGTCCCACGAGGCACACTGGACCTCTGACACACTTGCGCAAGGATAAGTCATACAAGGAGTATCTGACCGCGCGTTTCCAGCGCAATTTGAACCAGCCCAAGTGGGCGGAGAAGCAGCAGAAGGACGACTCGGGCTCATCGTCGGACGAGGAGCTACTGAAAACTGTGGGCTTCATAGATCACAAGGCCAAGAGACGCGAGCTGCGTCCCAAGACACTGAACTTTAAGCGTGTCAAAGATCTGAACCGAGCCACCTACTGCGAGGGGTTCGTCACCAGCGTGCAGTTCCATCCCAGCAGCACAGCGGCTCTGGTGGCGGGCGAGAACAGCTTGGCCACCATCTACACGGTCGACGGACAGAAGAACGAGAAGCTGCACAGCATGCGCTTCAAGAACTATCCCCTGCTCTGCTCCCGCATCGCGCCATGCGGCACCAAGGCCTTCTTCGGATCTGTCCGATCGCACTTCTACGCCTACGATCTGCTCGAGGCCAAGGAGACCAAGCTCTTCCTGCCAGGCGACATACGCTCAATGCATCGATTTGAGGTCTCGCCCTGCGGCAAGTACATCGCGGTGGCTGGCAAGTTTGGGGCCGTCCACCTGTTGACTGCCAACACCAATGAGCTGCTGCACAGCTTCAAGCAGGAGGGCGCCGTGCGGGGACTGGCCTGGACGGCCGACTCGAAGCGTGTGCTGTGCTGCGGATCCAGCTGCAATGTCAACATTCTGTCGCTGCGACAGAACATCATCGAGCACTACTTCATCGACGACGGCTGCATCAACGGACAGTGCGTACAGCTGGCGCCCAATCAACGCCTCCTGGCCACAGGCAGCAACGAGGGTGTTGTCAACGTCTACGACTACGAGAGCGTCTTCGCTTCCAAGACACCGATGCCCGAGAAGCGCTTCATGAATCTGCGCACGGCCATCACGGACCTTCAATTCAATCACTCCTCGGAGCTGCTGGCCCTGAGCTCCAATCTGGCACCGAATGCCGTGAAGCTGGCCCACTTCCCCAGCGCCACCGTCTACTCGAACTTCCCGGACCAGAACGATAACGTGGCCATCGTGAACACGATGGCTTTCTCACCGCACAGCAGCTTCCTGGCCTTTGCCACCAAGGGCAAGCGAGTGCCGCTCTTTAGACTTAAGTACTACAAGGGTTATTAGCCATAAACAATGTTCTGTTCCCCCCATATCGTTCTGCAAGTAAATCCATTTGTATATAGTTACAACGATCATTTATTTCAATTAAAATGCAGACTTCACTTCAATGGAGGGCGAAAGACGTCGCGCTTTTGGGTGTTGTGGATCTTTCCAATGTCGTCGAGCGTCTTGCAAATGTTGTTCGATTGCGACTCGATCCACTGCAGCGAGCTCATGTGGGCATTGAGGATCTTGCCGATTTGTATGATCGGGTCTGTGTGGTCCTGGCCCTTGCTGGCCTCGTTGAGGTTGTCGATGATCTCCTTGAGGTCCTCGGACATCTGCTTCAGCTGGGTATCCAGATTCTCCACCATGAGGAAGGTCTGGTTACGCTCCACGTCGACCCTTGGCAGGCCGCCGAACTCCTTCTCCAGGGGCACTAGACTCTCCTCTAGCTCCTTGTGCTGGGTGGCAATGAACTCGAGCTCCTGGTCCAGCACCTGCTGATCGTTCTTCACCTTCTTCACGGCATCGTTGAGTTCGATAATTTTGTGGTTGTTGCTGATGAGTAGCTTGTCCCAGGCGTTAATCTGCGTTGCCTGCTCGGTGAATACTTTTTCCTGCTCCTCAAACTCCAGGGTCCACTTGTTGATGTGCTCCTCCAGTTGGTTGTACGACAATTGTGAAGCATTCGAAACGGCCGTCGAGTCCGTCGTCTTGGTCTCGGTTGTTAAATTGGCAAATGCCCCGCCGGTGCCGACAGCAGGCGCCACCACTCCAGTGAGAGGGGCCACAACAGCAGCTACTGGTGCCGCTGTGCTCTTTGGCGTTGTCGTCAAACCGAGTGAGGGACCACCGATCAGTCCAGTTGTGGGTGCGGCGGCTGCCTGGGTTGGAGCTACCGTAGGCTGTGCCATGAAGCCACTTCCAAAGGCTGACGCTGCAGCTGGGGCGGCAACTGGCGCCACAGTTGACGTTACGCCTGTGTTGGATCCGCCCAAGGGCGTCGATAGCGAAAGTGCTGGCGCCGTGGTTGCTCCAGGTAAACCAAATCCGCTAAAGGGTGGCGGAGCCTGTGCCTTTGCGCTGTCTGCATCTCCGCCACCCATGTTGGCACCGGCTGGACCGCCAAATGAAAATGCTGGCTTTGCGGCGGGAGCAGCGGCTGCGCCTGCTGCTGGCGCTGAAGTATTCATGCCGAACGAGAACGAACCTGCAGCTGCAGGGGCACTTGTGGTTGTAGGCAGCTGGAATGCCATTTTAGTTTAAGCGCAATATCAAAATTTAATTCTCAAACGAAACACGCCAGATTTAGGGCTAGAAGTGGTCTTACAGTGTTGGAAAACGCTACTTGATCTGTGGTATTTTTTAGCCGCAAATCTTTAGCCTCAATGCGAAATAATTAATCCGCGTACATTCAAAAATCCGAGCCGCCACAGCATTAACGGTGCATTGAAATTGATTCCAAGTCAAAAAGAAAACAAACATCATTAACGAGAATGCATTAGTTTGTTAACTTCGGGTATCTGAAAGTGGAGAAGCTCCGATAAGGTAACATTTAGGTCAAGAATTTAATTACAATGGCTGCCGACAGTGCAGTGGGAATGCACTTCACTCGACTGTAGGGTACAAATAACTGTGCATGCTCTGGAGACATCTTCCCGTGTTTTGTCGCACAGTTTAGGTGGCAAACGGCGCACAATTAAACAACAAAGCGCATAAGAAGCTGCTGTTCGGGCTCTTTGTGATAAGCTGGATCGCGCTGTGAACTGCAAGTCAATCGTTCTCGTACTCTATGTTGATAAGAGCCTCGCTGCTGCCGCCTGCCTGCTGAGATTCGACCGTTCCACTCTGGTAGGAGGTAGGTAGCAATCAGTTGAGTGGAGCACTCCGACAGCAATTCGCCACTTGCCGTGTGTATCCAACCTTCTGTTCCCGCTTGCGCAAGTAGGTCTCTGGGCAAACAATGTTATCTGGAGTGCCCCAACACCCACTGCACGACCAAATCTATAAATTCGTGAATTCGTACCACAGGCCAGGACTCAGTCATCGCCCATAACTCGGAATGTACAGAGCGTCGAGCATAGTTTTGGGGACTTTTCTCCTGCTGCAGCTGCTGCACGGCGGACTTGGACTCGACAATGGACTGGCACTCACGTAAGCCAAGCCATCGCGTGTTGCTGCCCATTATTTTCATTATAAAGTGTTTATTTGCAGGCCACCCATGGGCTGGATGTCCTGGGAGCGGTAAGTGAATGATATTGCCATTATCTTGGATTTATTATTAAGATTTGTACACTTTCAGTTTCCGCTGCCTAACCGATTGTCAACTGTATCCGAACGAGTGCATAAGGTAGTACACCCCAACGCACCGTAGATTATCTTTTCGATTGCATTTTATGAAATCCCACCTTGGTCTTTGTGTTCAGCGAGGAGCTGTTCCGACGGCATGCAGATTTGCTGGTGAAAGAGGGCTATGCCGAGGCTGGCTACGAGTACATCATCATCGATGACTGCTGGCTGGAGAAGGACCGCGACAACAAGACCCAGAAACTGGTTGCAGACAAGAAGCGATTCCCCAACGGACTGAATCCTCTTGCAGATCATGTAAGAACGCTATCCTAGTGTTCCCTGACACCGTCGTTACTTGTGTGCACCCCTCACAGATACACAACATTGGACTGAAGTTCGGTTTGTACCAGGACTATGGCACGAAGACCTGTGCTGGCTTTCCTGGAGTCATAAATAATATGCAGCTGGATGCTCAGACCTTTGCCGACTGGGACGTGGACTACGTCAAGCTGGATGGCTGCTATGCCAACATCAGCGATATGGCCGTGGGATATCCGGAATTCGGACGTCTGCTCAACGCCACTGGCCGCCCCATGGTCTATTCCTGCAGCTGGCCCGCCTACCAGGAGGATGCTGGCGAAATGCCCGACTATACGTCGCTGAAGCAGCACTGCAACCTGTGGCGCAACTGGGACGACATCGACGATTCGCTCGAGTCCGTGGCCCAGATCATGGACTACTTTGGCAAGAACCAGGATAGAATCCAACCCCATGCCGGACCCGGCCACTGGAACGATCCCGATATGCTGCTGCTGGGCAACTACGGACTCAGCTACGACCAAAGTAAGCTGCAAATGGCCATTTGGTCCATTATGGCAGCGCCACTGATCATGTCCAACGACTTGGCAGCAGTGCGTCCGGAAATCAAGGATATTCTGCAGAATCGGTTTGTTTAGCCTTCGATGATGTGTTGAAGATGTAACCTTGTATTCGTATTCGCCTTTCAGTAAAGTGATTGCTGTGGATCAAGATGAGCTGGGCATACAGGGCCGTCGTATACTGTCCAAAAATCAGATCGAAGTCTGGAGCAGACCCATCACGCCCGTGGTCAGCAACAACCAGCACTCCTATGCCGTGGCGTTTGTCAGTCGTCGCACTGATGGTGCTCCCTATAGAATCGTATTCACCCTCAAGGAGCTGGGACTGCACAATGCCGCTGGCTATGATGTAGAGGACCTCTACGATGACAAGGCCAAGTTCACCATCTTCCGCCCAGCCAACCAGTTCATCACGCGCGTCATTCCGAGTGGCAAGTCCAAGTCTCCATTGTAAGCTTCCATCTGCACACGCTTCTAATCGCTTGGTCTTCTTGTCTCTGCCCTTCCCACAGGTGTAACTTTCTACAAGTTTACAGCGCTCTGAACGGGTTTGCCCTTAGCCTCTGTCCCGTTTGCTGATATGCAAATCATCCAATTGCTGAGCCGCATTTGCCATCCAACCATTTCGAATATGCTCTTTTACCAATGTTTAATGTAAACCAATGTTTTTCTTTGCGATGGCAGAAGGGGAGCAAGTGATTTTTGATAATAAATAATCAGGTCTGAAACCATGTACCGGTGACGGTGAATTAATGGTTGGATTGCACATTACAGAGTACCATTGAAAATAAAGGCTACTACGTCATAATAAGGAGTGTCTGAAATACGCATGATTCCCTCGGATATCCTCCCGCAAATATACCCTTAAAGTTTCCAGGCAGGCGAACACAAAACAACTTAGGTAGTGCAAATAGGCTGCAAACAGATATAAACTATTTTACCAGTGCAATTTAGATTTTCGGTTTTAAGTACAAAGATAACTAACATTTTACTGGTCGTCCATGTGCAAGTTGTATATATAAACTTCGTTGCTCCGAAGTTCGATTTCCTGCATTTATTATTGTTTTCAAACAATTTCTGGTGTGTGTATGCGGGGTGCAGCACACGTGGATTAGTTTAGTATTGTACATTTATAGGCATAGATTTTTATTACCGACACTAGTTAAGAAGAAGAATTCGCTGGCGTGTTCCACTTGGGTGTGTGGCATAAATAAGGCCCGACTTAATGAAATGTTAATTTTCAGGCGTTGTATAAATAATATATAGATAGGTATATATGTATGTACGATCTGTGATTGGGCAAAGACTACAAGTTCATTTAGAATCCAAATGTTAAAACGTTCCTAACAGGGAAAGGAAGAGACCCCTAGCGCGCTCTGATACGAGCGTAAATAGTTACCAACTACAGATACAGATACAGATACGGGGGAGGCTTAGTCGAAAGTTATTGTCAAGTTGGACAGCTCCAGAGGCGGAGTAGTAACCAAACCAGAGAGGGCCAGAGGTTGCGGGTTAGTGCACTCCATTGCTAATGGTTGGGGTGCGCTCGTAGGTTCGCCGATGCAGCGAGTCCACATCCTTCAGGTAGTAGGTGCCAGGGAATAGAGTTCCCACGCTGCCCGTTGGCGTGTAGGGAGCCGCATGGTTGTTCTTCTCGCGCACCTCCATCAGGGCTGAAAACTGCTCGGGTGCCACCTTCTCGCGCGAGTTGAGCAGCGGCAGGACGTAGTCCAGTTTCGCCACGAACTTCTCGAATGCCGCGGCATCCTGAGTCACACTGATGGAGTACATGGATGCGGCCAGCCCGGAGCCGTAGGAGAAGACACCGATGCGCTTGCCAACAAGATCTGCCGCCGGCACGCCGATCAGCAGCGATACGAGGCCCGAGTAGACGGAGGGCGTGTACATGTTGCCCACCTGATTGGCCAGCAGCAGAGTCTTCTTGGTCTTGGCCTCGAACACGTCGGCCGATTGCGTGAGGAACGCCTTCTCCACGTCGCGGTCGAAGTAGGTGCCCTCGAGGGTGGCATTGTTGAAGCGCTCCAGTCCGGCGAACTGCTCGGCCCGTTTCCCCTCGCTGGTCAGCAGGAAGTCGTTGAAACTCAGGCGGCCCACCGACTTCTGCACCAGCTTGCAGAACGGCGTGTGGAACAGAATGGCATCGAAGTTGTCGAGGCCCACTTTACCGTCTTGCGTCTTAGCCTGCTGCTTCTCGAACTTCTGGCGGTACAGGCGATAGCAGGTGTCCAGGGACGACAGGTAGCACTGGATTGAGAGCTTGCCGTCCACCGTGGGGTACTCGGAGCTGAGGTCTGGCTTGTAGAAGTCATAGGCATGCTCCATGTGCGTGGCCCGCAGGCCTCGCTCGAAGACCAGCGGTGCATTTGGTCCCACCAGCATGGCGACGGCGCCAGCGCCGCCAGTGGGGCGCGCTGCACCCTTGGCATATACAGCAATGTCCGCACACACGGCCAGGGCATAGCGTCCGTCCCAGCTGGACGATTCGATCCAGTTGATGGCATTGAAGAGCGCCGCCGTGCCGCCGTAGCACGCGTTTGTGGTGTCGATGCCCTCGATGTCGGTGTTGCCGCTGTCCACGAACAGCTGCATCAGCACCGACTTCACCGACTTGGACTTGTCCACGATCGTCTCAGTGCCGACCTCCAGCCGGCCAATCTCCGTGTGCTTGATATGATGCCGTTCCAGCAGCCGACTCACAACCGTCAAACACAAGGAGTTGACATCCTCGCGGTCCGAGCAGAAGCCCATCTTCGCCTGGCCCAGGCCGATTGTGTACTTGCCCGCGGAGGCGCCATCGAACTGCTCCAGTTCAGTTTGGTCCACATACTGTGAGGGGAAGAGCACCTCTATGGCGCGTATTCCAACGTTTTCGGGCCAGTTTGTTGCCATTTTGGTTTATTTGTTGGTTTTTCTGTGTCTTCTTGTTTTTTTTGGGGTTCCTGAGCGCTGCAAGGAATAGGAAAGTGGGTGGGGAAAAGGTTAGTGACTGAAATCGAATGGGGATCTCCTATCCACAGGTCCAATTTCCAATGCCACTGTGTTGGAAAACTTTCACCTCTCGGAAATTCTGCGCAATGCGGTGTAAACGGTTTCGAATTAAATTAAATGCGCTGCGACTTACAAATTGGACGAGGGCAAAGCCAACTTGTTGCACGCTCGAGCTGCGACAGACGTGTGTGTGCCGACCGCTCGGAGCAGTGGCTGAAGAAGTCATCAAAGTCGGAGACGGAGACCAGCAGCAGCGACGGCGACTGCGCAACAGTGGGGCCAAAGCTGATGATTTCCCTGGCTTGAATGTGAATGAAAGACAGACAGACAGAGAGTGTGAGAGAGGGAGAGAGAGACACAGTAGTAATCAGGTGGAGAAAGTTTCCCCTCGCACAACCAAACTTTGTACGAGAGAACACTAAACCAAACCAAAGGCAGCAAGCAGCAAAACCAAAGGCAAAGTAAGCCACAGCCGAAATGCACGCATCACAGAAATGTAAGTCGGGGCTAAGACAAGCCCAAGTTATTTCCACCAAAGGGACAGCCAAACAGACAGACAGAGGAGGCGCGGATGATGCTGTATGACAGGTTAGAGGAGCGTCGTCGCAACGCCTTCTTCTATGTAGGTCATATCCACAAATGGCTCTCCCTCTCGCACACACTCTCCGCTCTTCGCTCTCTATTGTATAACTGATAAGAGAATGATGGCCAACCGAACCACGAAAGAAATTGATTGACATGTTTACCGTTATTGTTAGCACCTGCTGGCCACACAGAAATCGAACTTTTCTAAGTTTTCACTTTTTCGTGTGTGTGCCTTTGTCGGGGTTATTTTGGATATTCTCTGTGTTTTTTCTGTTTGCTGAAGCGCCAAATGCGAAGCTCACTCGAACGAATCTCTCTGCGGACTGACGGCGATCAAGGCGCTCCACTTCCATATGAGGGGCCAGCGCCATCCATTGAGTGCTTGTGGGGGGGCACTCGGCGTCGCGTTGTAAGTCAATGCCAAGTGCTGCTGAAAGCTCTTTGGGCGAACAAGTAGCCGATCGTGCATAATTACGGAAATATTTATCATTTATCGCTAAGAGATATGTATAGGGTTGAGTGGAGAAGCGGGTTCCGTCGTCGTCTTTTGTACTGTTGCGATGGGGGGATAAGATCAAAGCGACCCCTGATAAGCCACTGCAGACCGAACAAAGCCATTTCCCCAATGAGTAGTCGGGTTTATTGTATTCCACAATAACTAAGGATCACCCGGAGCGGTTAAGGTCCAACAACGTACGGCAATGCTATGGAAATGGATGCACTGTTTATGCAATGGGGAGGAAGGGACCAGGAGGCAGGCAGTTGGGGCTCTGTGGGTTTATTTTTAGCCCTCAAACTTTGGAAACTTTGGAACTGTAGTATAAACAAAGACAATTACTCAGCGAGAAATGTGTGAAATAAATCGGAATTCCTGCCCCCTTTGCATACACACTTAGCTAATGGCTCTTCCCACTTGAGTCATCGCTACATTTGGCAGATCAGGCCACCGCCACATCAGAGACAAGTCAAAGGTTACACTGCCAGCGCACGTGTGGCTATAAACTGGGCGATAAGCTAAATTTTTGGGGGCACGTTATGAAATAGTATCAGATCAAAATGAAATTCTCAGACAGATGACGCGAACATTAAAAGCTGAAGAACCCAGTTAATGGGGCTAAGGGCAGGCGAAACACATGTCAGTGGGTCGCACTCCTTCCTCTTCTTCTTCTTTACTGAACTGGACTCCTGCAACCAGGCATTTGCTTCATTGCTCCATCCTCCATTTCAAAAGCCGACTTCTGGTTACATCAGCGGGCGACGTGTTGCTCGCATCGCCTGTTGCCCCGAACACGCACTTCCTGCACTTATGGGCTACCTGCTCACTCACTTGTGGATATGCTGGTCCGAAGCGTGTGTATAATTTAACTAAACTAATCTTTTCTAATTAGGCACTGGCTAAGTGCAAATACTTTGCTTTGCGCCGCCCGGCAGTGCTGCAGAGCGCGCGCATGTCAGCTGTTCGCCAACAGCTGCTAGCCGGCGAGCATTTGGCAGCACTGGAACCCATCACGTGAATCTAATGTGGTATTTGTGTGTGAATTGTCACTTTTTTCGCGGCCAGTTTTCACCACAGACTCTTCTCTTGCTCCGTTTGCACGTACGTATTTGTGGGTGGCGGCGGTTAATTTGCGCTTGATTTAAGCACATCCAAATTTTAAAACGCACAAAAACCCCTTCAGTGTCTCTCCATCTACCAGTTCGAGTGTAATAGCCACTAAAAAGTAAGTGAATGTGAACGGCAGCCGCTTTTCCACGTCCGCGGGTGTCTGAAAAACTTGTGCAACGAAACACTCGTGAAAAATTCTGTTATTTCATCGGCGCAGACCTGCTGACCATTGGCTGAAACGTAAATTGCGATATTGGCATTTGTGCAAGTGAGAGTAAATCTTTTCCGATGCGTGCTGCTGCACTACTACATATTTGTCGTGAAAATCAAGTGACCCTGAAAATTAGGCCTCCACAAGTTGTTCATTCCATTTGCGTCGTTGTTCGGTGGCTCTGCTGAGGCCAAACATTTCCTGATTGATTGGGATATATCTGGAAATATCCATGTGGCATCCGCGTGGGCGGAACAACAAGAAATATGTGGAAAATGTTTTGGTTTTTGTAATGAAAACCCGTGAGCAGAAAATTATCGATCGAAAAACTGTCATGTGACTGTCATACCAAACAGCTGACGACAAAATTTTACTCACCACTGCTGAGTGTCGCTGTGGTGACAAGAGCGAAAGAGAGAGAGAGAGAGACTAGATTGCTCTATCTCTCTTGCTCTGGGTAAACAAAATTTAAAGAAAGAAAAACTGGCGCCTAGCTAGAATTTGAATTATTTTGGGGGAAACTGAAATAAAGCACGTACCATTTGATTAATTGAATGAATTTCCGCTAGGAAAACTGCATGGCATGTCCGTGCCACATGTACATATATACAAACTCTTTATGTGAGGCATATCAAATGGACTAATATCCATATGCGTTTGTGTATTCTGTGTGTTCCTTGGAACCACAATAAATAGTTAAATTGCGTGCCGCAAGGACCTTGACTGCTCTGACCAGATATATGTAAACTTGAAACTGAAAGTCAAACTTGCTAGTATTTGCGCCCCGGGACAATAAAAGAGAAAAATAAACGCATGCGATGAGAGATTGGGTAGGCGAACGACCAAGAACAGCTGCTAGATTCCAGCGTGTGTTTATCTGTGGCCTTATCCTCGTCACCATGCCACACTTCCCGCTGCCCATTCCACGCTCAGCAAGGGAGCCAGGCACATTATTATTAATTAATTTGGGCGGCGGTCACCGTCACCCCCCCACCGGGTTAGGATATTTGCACCATCATCAAAAGTTATCGCCGTTGCCTTCGTCATCGAGTCGCTATCATTGCAATTTCCTCCCGTAGTGTCTGTGCGGACTACCCCAATGGTTGGAAGAGTCCTCTCTGGTGGCCCCTGGCCTCACCCTACATTAGCGCCAGCCGTTGGCCAGTCAGACTGTCTCCAGCGCGATGGCGACGTGCTGACTTGCCCCCACCTTGGGGGCTGTCAACATCATTTAGGTTCTGGGCCCCACGTCACCAGTACAGCATGGAAGCATAACTCTCACTCCACAAACTCTCCCCACCATCGCTAAAAATAGACCTGCATATGTGTTGTTGCGATATCCGTTTCCCGTTTCCGCGGTTGTCTGTTGCCAGGCTCGTGGTTGTTCCTCCTCCTTCTCCTCTCTGGGCTGAGGACAATGCACTGCCTTGACTTGATAGGTATTTATGTTTACGTGTCAGGAGCAGGAGTAGAAGCAGTAGGCGGAGCTGTGGCTTTGGCCGGAGGAGGAGGAGGCGCTGTTGTCATTTCTTGTTCTCGTGTTTGTTTCGTGTCTCCCTTTTGAAGGCCATCGGCGTAGTTATGTAATGATAGTGGGCCACTAGGCCGGAATTGGACAAAAGTTAGATTTCTATCTATCTCGTGGCGTTTGCTGTGTGATTACTCATAAGCCCTGCCGCCCAGGAGGAGGTGCAGGGCGACTCCAGAGCAAGGAGTCGGCGACACTTACCCAAATTGAACACCCGCTTTGGTTTTGACTCTGGCATGGGGCATAGGGTCCCCATGCTTCGTCATCGATTCATTCGGCTTATCGCTCGGCTAGAGTCGGCTCCCAGCTTAAAGTCCACTGTGCTTGTGCCGGCCAGGCAGCGTTCACTTTGCAGCGGTCCCTCGACGAGTGCGCACGGCCATGAAGTCGCTGGGAAAAAGCGAAATACTTGTGAAGCGGAAGGAAAATGCCTAAAATTCTTTACCGCCTTCAAGTGGAAAAGTTCCTGACGATTCTGTTGAGACGCAAAGAGTGCTGGGATCACAGCAAGTGTTCTTTTGTATGTGTGAGCAATCGAAGGACTCGGACAGACCGATAGACAGCCTGGCAGCCACTGACTGGCGCTGGCCTGTCTGGCGCCTGTGTTGGGTATCTTTGTCTGTGAATACGGGGAGTATGCGGAAGTTTCGTACACTTGTGGGGATTCGGGAAAGTGCATTTAAACGGTCGATCGCATCGCAATTATTCCAATCGCCGCAACAGAGGCCCCTGGCGGTCTGAAGGCCAGAAATAAATAAATTGTGTATTGCCTTGGACTTTCGAGGACATGCAATCGATACGGTCAAGTTACATAAAATATTTGACCATCCTTTGGGGGGAGCGGGAGAGGCTACCGTTTCCTAATCGATTTACTAACTTCGCTCGTTTTTTACTCTATTCAAACAGCCATCAAAATGATGTCCGAATACTGGATTATCTCGGCGCCGGGCGAGAAAACCTGCGCCCAGACATTCGACACGATGAACAACCTGACCAGCAAGCAGCACAACCTCTGCAATAACTACAAGTTCCATATACCCGACCTGAAGGTGAGTGCCAACGCTAACCCTCCTCTGGAGAGGAGCTATCCGAACACCCAACTGATGATTGATTGAGTAGGTGGGAACGTTGGACCAGCTGGTCGGTCTGTCCGATGATCTGGGAAAGCTGGACTCGTATGTGGAGCAGATCACCCGCAAGGTGGCCGTCTATTTGGGCGAGGTGCTAGAGGATCAGCGGGACAAGCTGCACGAGAATCTGCAGGCCAACAACAGTAAGTCGTTTGTCACACAATTAACTATTTACATACATATATTGAAAGTGCTATAAATACATAGATATTTAGCTCACTCAGTATAGATTAGTCTAGTAACTAGCCTAGTGCCGTTTAGCGTTTAGTTTAGCATTTAGTTTAGTTAACGTGGTTAGGCGATGCCTGTTCCGAGTCACGAATATTGTTTTGGTTCTTTAGTTATTTCTAAGCAGAAGTAGAACCGGAATGGAATGCTCTCTCTCTCTGATACTCTATAATCGTACCATATATTATAATATATTTAGTTTATCTACGATATTCTACTTTTTCTACTAACAAATGAGATTTACAATTTTCCAATTACAATTTGCGGCAACATTCCGATATTTCAATTAAAAAACTCCTCCCCCCCCTAACTATGGAATGTTTTTTAATCTGTCTATCTCGTATGTCCCTGTTTTAAGAATTCCAATTTGACTAACACGAAAATCTATTGTATTTCATATGTGTATCCATATATCTTACCATATATATATACTCGTATGTATGTATGTATCTACCTATAATATTTACGTTTTCTGTAGTTAAACGTTAAAGTGAGAAGAAACCCAAAACGAAAAGAGACAGACAGAAAACAGAAAAAGATTTAAAAACTAATCGAATTTCAGCTAAAACCTTTTGAGGTTCTACTATATCTAATTTGTTAGAGTTCGTTCTATATGCTATTTTGTTTTTGGTTTTTCAACATTTTTATCATTTTCATTTTACCTCTGGATTTTACTTGATTTTTAGTTGATCAGTTATCGTTGAGTTTCTTATGATTTTTGGTTTAATTTTTGTTTAACTCATGAGCACAACCATTCACCACAAAAAAAAATCAAATAAGTAACGATAATCGATATATGTAGTAGGCCACTATAATGATATAGGGCCCCGCCAACCCGCCTCAAACAACAATGGAATTAAAGTCTACATTTGCGGAGAGAACGATTAAAGGCCATCCAACGCGTATTAAACATGTAATGGAATGAGATCCTTCGTTGTTTATTTTATGTTGCATTTGTTGTACATTTTAATATCAATCTATATATCACACACACACACACACACACACAGACAAGAGGGAGACACACACAGATACAGAAAAACAACAGTAAAACAAAACAAACAAACTGTTTTCGGTCAGGTCCCTGCGATGCTCGGCCAAGGACACCTCCCTATCCACACCATAACACACTCCTTGCCACAGAAGAGAACAAAATGAGTACAGTGAACACTTGTATATTTTACACACTACATACATACATATGTACATACATATATTGAATTGTTGTAAATTCTTTTATGATTTCTGAAATACTTTTGAGTTGGACAACAATTATTTGTGGAAAGCCTATTAGTTTTTAAATCATTCACCCGAAAGTTAAGTTAAACAAGAGGCAAATCACAGGAAATGTATGTAATGTTTAAAGATATACATAGACCCATATTCTGCATATACTATATACATATATTCGACTATAACATTTTTTTATTGGTTAATTTTGGACAAAATGCGCGAGTGTTGTTCCCACTCACTTGCTCAGTTTATTTTTTGTTGTTTTTATCTATCGTATCGTGCGTTATCTATAGAAAGAAATATATAAACATACATACATAATGTACCAATGTAAGTGCGTGCGTGTAAGAATTGTGTAAGGTCATCCATTGTGTACTGTACATAAATGTAATCCCCTATACATATCTGTAGACTGTTGTAACCGTATCGTCCAATCGTCTTGTATGTATGTCGGAGTGTGACCGGTTTGTGTCGTGTATGCTGTATCCTGTGTGTCGTCTCCTCATCCGCATCGATGCGCCCGGACATGAAAGAGGCGTTCATTTCATTTCCGATCCTGTGTCTATGTGGGTGGAGAGTGTGCCTGTGAGTGCCTGTGAGTGTGTGTCTGTGTTCATGCGCTTTTTCCCCACACTTACTGCAAACGCTATTCGGCCAGGAGCAGTCACAGCTGGACATCGGGAGACACTCGAAACATACGCTTTTACACTGTAACAAATCAAAATCAAATCAAATTATATCACAAAATTAGATGCACCCTTTTCTTTGCCTTGTTTTGATCTCACATAGCTATTTTGAATACATTTTGTTCCACTGTTGTTCATGAGATGAATATTTTAATATTGAATTTTGATTGGTTTCGCACCCCCCACACACACACCCCCGAAAACACTCGCACACCCAACCACATGAGTTGAAGTTTTCTTCTTTTTTTTTTTTTTTCATTTTTCATGTATAATTTTTGTGTTTATTATTTTTGAAAAATATTTACAAAGAAAAAAAAAGAGTTCTATTGTTTTCGCTTTTGGTTGAGGAAGGAATCTGGAGTAGAGTTTACGATTAGAGATCGTCGAGTGTTGAAGAAAGTACTCGTGCGTGCGCAAGCAGCTCATGAGGATAGCTCCTAAATGTATGCTATAGTTTAACTTTTAATTTTATTTGGATGCCCGAAAACCCGAACCCAAAATCGATCCCCAACAACCCACCGGTATGCCATATGCCATATACTCGTATATCCCCGAATGCAAGGAGCAAGCCCCTTTAGCTAAGACTAAATCTCAAAAACCAAATCTAAATGCATTGTGTTATCCTATTGTCTGTACCACCTTGAAATCGGTTAACTATCAAACGAATCGGCAAATGCAAATATATATCAAAACAAAAAAATTACCTGCATAAAAACCTGCATCTCGAATTGAATCGAATTGAATTGAATTGAAACTGAAAACCTGATGGATACAGGCCCCGGTCCGCCCGACGACAGCATGCCGTGTCGACACCACCAGCGAATCAAGAATCTCAGCCTGCGACACCAGCGAAAACACCAGCACACGCACCACCAAAACAAATCCCAACACTACCATCTCCAACACCACCACCAGCTGCCCCAGGATATCAAGGGTAAATCAACCTCAACCACAACCACAACCAATCAACTCTGTCCAAGTCGCGACCCAAGCCAAGCTCCTTCCACTCCTACTCTTCCCGCTGCTGCTGCTGCCATTGTTCCTTGCGCCTGTACCACTACCACACCAGTCCCTGGATCCGGATCTGGCGGCAGCTTGAATAACCTCTCCACAACACACGACGAGTCCGAGCGGGACTTTGACTTTGTGATACCGCCACAGCCGGGCGGATGCCTGTGCGATGAGTGTGGCGTGTTCGCCCCGCCCAGCACCAGTGTCACGGCCAGCACGCTGGTGGCCGACGAGTGCTACTCCCACACAGCCTCCTCCATGCTGAGTGCCACACGCAGTGCCCTCTCCACAATGGCGGCCATCGCCACGGGCAACAGCCTGGCTGGTGGTGGCTCTGTCGGAGGAGCCAGCACAAGTGCGGCCGCTGCCGCTGCGCATGCGCATGGGCATGGGCACCCTCCCGCTGCAGCTGCTGCCTCCGCACCCGCCAAGAACAGCTCCGCCTCGACCCTCTGCTCCTCGGCCTACTTCTCCACGTCGGCGCCCACCACGAGCAGCTCGGTGCACAGCATGTCGCGCTCTAACAGCAAGAAGCTGAATAACAACACTTGCAGCATAAACCATAACAAGCCCAGCTTCCGCAGCGGCAGCCACGTGAGTCAATTGAACCAGCCCCAGCATCAGCATCAGAATCAACATCAGAATCAACAGAGTCAGCAGAGGCAAAATCTTTCATCCTCATCGCCGCTGCAGTCGCCGACCCAGAAATCGTGTGACTCGTCCGATGTCGATGCGGAAGGGGACGGTGACACCACGGATGGTGACCCCAAGAGTCCGAACAGCGCCAGATCCTCCGATCTGTCTGAAACTTTCGACTGGTGGTTCAATAAGCCCAAGCGTAACTCTAAAAAGAGCAGGTATCTAATCACCGCCTTAACTATTGTAGACCGTTGCCATTGAAAGCAAATCGCAAGCACTCAAAAGACAATCAGTAAATGCCAGTCATCCCGCTACGCCACTCCACGTCATGACCCTCTAGTCGCTCCCCTTACACCTTTTGCCTGAACACTGAACACCTGTCCTCGCTGTCCACCCACACACATACACACACCACGCACAAAAGACACGCTGTAGAAACACAAGTTACACAACACTGATCCACAAGTACAGTCACGTCCCGAACAGTGCATCCGCTTTGCCTGCTTCCCATATATACTACTATATACAGCTCGTACACGAAACAGAAAACCGAACAGAAAATCCCATAAATGTTTGATTTGATTAAGTGGAAGAATAAAATCCAATGCAATAATAATGTATTTCTTTTTTAAATCACTTCTCATCATCGGTCATCCCATTGCCACGACCACGAATCATAAATCACAAATCACGAATCACGATCCCGAACACAAAACCACCAATACGATGCACAACACTGAAATCACCCAACACTTGAATGACAGTGCACACCAATGCGAACACCACAAACAACAACAACAACAACAGCAACACCAACACCCACAACAACTACAGCAATCCAAAGCAATGACATTTTGGCATCAAGCATCGACCACACCGCGCTCTAGTTATCGCTCTTTCTTCAATTCTCTTGCCGATCAAATTTATAGCAAACGTTCTACATCGAGTCAATTAAATATAAACAATGGATTTAATTTAACACCAACACATAGATCGTCTCCAGTGAGTAGTTGTTGTGGCAGTAGTAGCCAGGGGCGATCCAGTCCGGACACGGATAATCCAGAGCCGCCAGTGTTTCCGCTGAGTCCAGGTTAGCATGCCGCCTTGGGTGTTTCGACCATGTTCGTACACCTTTTGCCTTGACATGGAAATGTTAATGTGGATGTGTTGCTCTTCCCTTTGATTTCTCTTCTTGTTTTTTTTTCTTATCTTCTTCTTTTCGATTATCGTTTATTGAGCAACTTGATGTAACCTCCACCACCCAACCACCATCGCTTCTCTCAATTTACTTGACGTCTTCTTATCCGAACAAAAAATAAATAAATATATGTATTATGTATATTTAACCAACTTAAACAAGACGAATTTCTGTTCTATCTTTTAGTTGAATCGTTGCATCTGTTTCTACGGTACACCTGACGCCTACAGTGCGGTCTCTTTTGTTCAATTTTCTTTTATCTTTCTCTCCTCACGCTCTCTCTTTCTCTCTCTCTCTGTCTCTGTGGTAATCGTATTTGTTGAGTTTGCGATTGCGCTTTCCCTTTTGATTTCCTTCGAATATACATAAATATATATCTATATATCATCACCGATCTTTGATTATTTGTACCAGTGTAAAAGCGAATATGTACTATGTTGTTCTTTCAGTGTATGCTCTCCCCAAACAGTGTTGTTGTCGCTGATCCACATCATAGCCACGACTAATGCTCCGACTCCCATTAAGCTAATGCCATCACAATCACCCAGACTCTTGAAGTCGCTTTTGCGCAAAGCCAAATGTTGAGAAATCTTATTTTAAAATATTGTCACGCTTTCGTTCTGCATTATTATTTGCCCGTTGAGTGTCTACTTCTGATATCTTTAATTTGTTATTACTTATCACAAACCAATTCTAACATTCAGCTAACTTTGTTGTGCAGTGTTGAGAGTGTAATCCGAAAGGTACTTCTTCCAAATGTGACTAATATGCGTATTCCCAGTCCACGTAGAATCTGTAAATCTTTAAATCTGTATTGCATCCAAATTGTTTTTAATTTCGTTGTGTGCCTCTGTTTATAAAACCCTAATGTGTGTGTGTATGTAGTATGGTATGTCTGTTTGTGCGGTTTTGTCTGAATAATTATATAATTCTAACAAGAAATTTTTGATTTATTTTAATTTAACTTACGTTTAAATCTTTAATTTAAAATAGCTTTCGAGCGTATATTTATAAACTTTTAGTATGATTACGATATCTATACATTTTTTCCCTTCCGTTTTGTACTTGAACATTGATTGATGACCTACATATATGGTTCTGATATTCCTCTATGGGAACCCAGAATCCATCCAACAAAATACTGATCCCGAACCCACCTAACTCTCCGCCATCTTTCCCCTAATACAGCCGAGCTGCCGCAGTATTTGACCCGCTTCCAATGGGACATGGCCAAGTACCCGATCAAGCAGTCGCTGCGCAACATTGCCGATATCATTTCCAAGCAGATCGGCCAAATCGATGGCGACCTGAAGACCAAGTCCCAGGCCTACAACAACCTTAAGGGAAATCTGCAAAACCTGGAAAAGAAGAAGACGTGAGTGCCGTCGAATGTGTAGTCAATCTGTGGACAGCCTTAACCTCGATTCTATCTTATCTCTTCCACAGTGGCAGCTTGCTGACCAGGAACTTGGCAGATTTGGTCAAGAAGGAGCACTTCATTCTGGATTCGGAATACCTGACCACTCTGCTGGTCATTGTGCCCAAGTGAGTTGGCTGAGAGATATTCCCGACTTCATTTAACACAATTCCACCATCAACCTTCCGAAAAAACAGAATCCTGACCAATGACTGGCATGCCAATTACGAGAAGATCACGGATATGATCGTGCCACGCTCAACGCAGCTCATCCAGGAAGACAGCGACTACTGCCTCTTCAATGTGACGCTCTTCAAGAAGGTCACCGAGGAGTTCAAGCTGCATGCCCGCGAGCGCAAGTTCATTGTGCGTGACTTTGTCTACAACGAGGAGGAGCTTGCCGCCGGCAAGAACGAGATGACCAAGCTGATGACGGACAAGAAGAAGCAGTTTGTATGTAATCCCTGGACGTATCCGCCCGTTGCAATGTACTAATCTTGCTACAATTTACTTACGATACCAGGGACCCCTTGTGCGTTGGTTGAAGGTGAACTTCAGCGAGGCATTCTGTGCCCTCATTCACGTGAAGGCGCTGCGCGTCTTTGTGGAGTCTGTGCTGAGGTACGGCAGTAATTTGTCTTCACTAACAATTGCTGGACACTCTAATCATTGTATAACTCCGACAGATACGGGCTGCCTGTCAACTTCCAGGCCATACTGATCGAGCCCAACAAGAAGAGCGTGAAGCGTTTGCGTGATGTGCTCAACCAGCTGTACGGACATCTAGATGGTGCCTCGGCTGGCGGCCAAGCCAGCAGTGCTGATGTGGGTTTCCAATTATCACCACTGGAACTCGTTTAAACATATTTAATTTCTTTGCTCTTTTCTTACAGAATGTGGATATACCCGGCCTGGGCTTTGGCCAATCCGAATACTATCCATATGTGTTCTACAAGGTCAATATCGATATGGTGGAGCAAAGCAAGGCTTAGGATGTGCCGCCTGCTGCACCCATCCCATTCAGCCAGCCCACAAAATACATAAAACACACACAACCAAGCAAATATACCACTATAGAAATCCATCGGCTGAACCAAGAAGCATTCGCAGTTGCTTTGGCAAAATTATACAGAACTACAAGCAGAATTGAAATGAAATGAAATGAAAAGAAAGAAAATAGTTAAATTTAAATAATTTTAGTCATTGTTATATAATTATTGTTGTTATTTATGTTTGCGCGTTGTCAGAATTCTGTTTCAAATTCACTTCCGGCTAGAGAATCACAAGACGCGTCAGCAATCAAACAAAACTAAGCAAAACGAACGTTTCCAGTCATCCCAGATCTTGTAGGAGCTTCTTTTTGTATTACCGTGTCCCTCCTGTACATCTTCAGTTTGAAAGAAAACCAGTATTTTATGTTGTTCTAATGCCTTACCATATTGATGAATGAATTGAATGTTTAACACGTAGCTAAGGCCCAGGAGTTCCCGTCTCCCTTTTTTGTGTTTGGCAGCAACCCAATAAACATTTGAGTTACATTTTGTTTTAAAACGCCTTTTGTCTCGTTTCGTGCTTCTGCTCCACTCGGTATATGTATCTGTATCTGTGTCTGTTACTAACAAAAAGCAATCCAACAGCAGCCAACAAACATTAGCATGACCCACAATTAGTGTAAGCAGAAAATAAGGGGTTCCGTGGGAGCCAGTTCTTACAAAATGTTGACCCAAAGCAAACAATTAACTAACGAAAGTATTGTATTTATATAAATGTTGCGTAGTTATCAAAGTTTATTAACTGTGCGCGCATGTTTCAACACTAATCGCAATGAGGATCGCCCACAGTCAGACTATTTATGTGGCGCCGCTTATTGTTTCTCTACTACTACTACCACAATTCTATTATGCAAACACTAACCATGAGTGTGGAGTGTATTAACAAGCCCCTAACCACCGCCAGTTGCAGCAATGAGGGCCAGAATAAGGATCAGATCGGGGATTGCATCGGGCGAAATGAACAATAATATTTGTACGAGTAATGTAAAGTTGTTTTTTTTCCAGTTTTATCCATTGTTGGGCCGCAAGTTGTGTGTACCAATTTAAGCAAATCGTGAGAGAGATACAGTATCTATATATAAATATTTTAAAACTATGCCTAATATGTGTATACAAAACAGAAAACAGAAACTATGTAATTGTCATTGCGTTATATAAGGTGCAATTAAGCCATCCTTGTAAATAATTATAAAGAAAGAAAGACATTCCCAACTTTGTTTCGTTATCAATTGATTGCATCGGTCTACAGAGTCCATAGTTTGCTCTGTTTATTATTCTTTACGCTCCTTTTAGCTTAGGTTAGGTTTTAGCTTAGACGACTGGCTGTCGGGTTGGGTTCCATTCAGTTCCGTTCCTCAAGAACCCGGCACACTCTTTGACCGGTTACGGTTCGGCTTTGATACCGGTGTGTGGCATCCTCACATCTTCCCCTGTCCTGGGCTTCAGCAGTGCTCCCCCATCCAGCTGCTCAAAGAAAGTGTCCTTTAAATTTATACATAATTTTCCCTTCAAATCTCCTGTTTGGGCTTGCTCTGCGAGGAGGCATTCCGCGATATTTTGAGAATATTCGGTGGCTTCGGCTGGTTTTTGTCCGCCTCGTACTGGGCGCGGTGCAGCCGCTGGCGATGCTTGTACATGTTGGCGCTGCAGAAGAACGTCATTGGGCAGTTTGGACAGGTGTAGAGTACTTCGCCAGTGTGCGTGGACGTGTGCTCCTGCAAGCCAGATGAAAGAGAGATATTGAAATCGCTGAAGTGGACGGGGTCGTCACTTCAACACTCACCTTCAGCTCTTGCGGACGCTTAAATGCCTTCTCGCACATCGTGCACTTGAATTTGCGTTCGCACTCGTGGTTGTGATAGATGTGACGACGAAGCGCTCGAGCATTGGGCGAGACCTTGGAACAGATGTGGCACCGGTGCTCGCCGGCGCTCTCCACATGAATGCTCTTCATGTGCTGCTTCAGGCCAGTCATACCCTTGAGCCAGGCCCCGCAGATCTGGCATTGCTTCAGCTCCGGCTCTGGCCGCGGCTTGTCCGAGTGCATGAGCTCCTGGTGCTTCTTGAGAATGATTTTTGTGCGCATCTGCTTGCCACACTTGTCGCAGATGATGGTGCTCTCTGGATCGTGCATAGAGTTCATATGGTTCTTGAGTTTTCGCTCCGTAAGGAATCTATAGGGATGCAACCATGGTTTATTTAAGATCCTACGGATAACCTCAAGTTTACTCACTTCTTGTTACAATCGCTACACGTAAATTTGAACTCGGACTTGGGGACATGCTTGTTGAGCTTGTGATAGTCGATGGCTGTCTTGCTGAGGAAGACCTTCGAGCAGAGGTCGCACTGAAAGGTCAGCTTGATGGCTGGATCCAGGTGGACCTGTTGATGCGACTCCAGGTGCCGTGAGTTCTGGAATGACTTATCGCAGATGCTGCACTTGAAGTGCTCTGGGTTCCAGTGGACCTGCACATGTTCCGCAAGCACTTTACGTTGGCTAAATTTGCGGCCGCAGCACATTACGTAGCCGGGATCAACCTGGTGGGTGAGACGGTGATGTCGCTGCATGTCCGTAAAGTTGTGCACAGACAGATTGCAGATCGGGCACGCCAGCACGCTGTTGAAGAACTTGCCAATGATGACGTCGTACTCCTCCTGCTGCTTCTTGCGCTGTTCCAAAAGCTCGCGCGACATGCGCACCTTCGGCTCAGTCGGCTTCGTTCTCTTTTTGTACTTCTTGGGCCGCACGACAGTTCTCTTGGGTACAACGGCAAACTCCAGCTTATCTTTATTGTCCAGCTCAAAGTCCGAGTCGGTGTCTTCATCACTCCCTCCCGAGTTGTCCTCGAAACTGTGGTCGCTGGTCGCAAGACCTTCGTCGATGTTGCAGGAGAAGTCTGGATCTTCGTCGATAAACTCGGATTCCTCCTCTTCTGATTTAAGATTCAGTGATACATCCTCCTCCGGCTTGGCAGTGGACTCAATGGGGTTATCCACTTTGCGTGGACGACCACGTCGTTTTTTCGGCTCAGCTGGCGCCGGCTCTGCCGCTCCATCTTCGTTATCTATAAATGCTTCATCCTCTGCTTTTACGCGCTTTCTCAAGCGCCTCGTTGCCGTGGTCGTGGACTCCTCTTGGGCAGGCTGTGTGTTCGCTGTGGCTTCAAGGATCTCAATCCTAGGTAAGTGGTCCAGCTCATGCTCTTCTATTTTAACCTCGGGATAGAAGAAATTTCTCCCGCAGCCGAGTTCAGGCTGGTCCTGTGGTCTGACTTCATCTTCGGCACCTAATTTTGTGGTCTCGATGAAGTTGCACTGCGTGAGCGGATCATCCTCCATCAACAGCGCCTTTGTTTCCTGCAACGAGCTCTGTGCTTGGCTAACAAACTCATGTAGTGCGTGAAACTCCGAAACTGTTTTCCAGCAGCGTCCGCACACCCGGTCCAGACTGTTTTCCGTCACTTGCAGTGGAAAGTGTTTACTTATTATCCTGGCTACCTCCAGTTCGCTGCCTCTCGCGGTGTGTACACCAATAAGCTCCCCAAACGTCGATGGATACTCACACATGCACAGTAAACACATCGTTGATTCGGCTAGAAAGGAAAGGACAATTGAATAGATACATAGATAAATTGTGGCGTCCTCGGCTTGGTCTGGCCGTGGGCGGCTGGAGCTCCTGGCTTTTGCTGCTCAAAGCCAATGAGAAGGCACTCTTACCCATTGTGAGTTTAGGTCTTTTTTACATAAAATTGATTCCCATTTAATGTATTGCTTGTAAATACGATTATTTATTTACTAAATGAAATTGTTAAAAAACCGCAGTTGCAAACAAAATTACAGCTGTTCCTAGAGATGCTGCTTCGTATCGTTTTACTTTCAGGGCGATAGTTCCAGTATATTCATTTGACGCAACCTCGTCGTCCTAACACACCTTGGTAATTTATGTATAGAAAGTCAATGTTCTGGATCTACAAGGAATTTATATGTATATATGTATGTATGTATATGTATATAATTTTTAATCATTTAATTTAATCAGAATCCACATAACCTGGAGAAGGGTGGCAATCTATCGTAAGTTAAACAAATTCAATCGATATGTATCGATAGTACCATCGATGGTCTTGCAGCACAAGCTGGATAAATGTTCAATTGTTTTGTTAAAAGTGAATTTTAACAAAGATTTACTGTCTGTCTATGTCTTGCTTCCTGTTATTACAATTCTTAACTAACTAAGGACATCAAGGACATCAGTAAGTTGGTAATATACTACGTGGAACCGGACAATGGTCATTTGTTTACTTGTTTAGTTTCACTTTGTTAAATCTTCAAGCCATGTGTGACGCCAATAAAAATATGAAAACAGGAGCCAAGTGCAGCAGTCCGCAGAGTGGAGAAAGCAGCAAAAAAGGAGCCCCCATCCAGAGGTTAAGAAAGACTGTTTGGTATACCATTGACAAAGTTCTGGAGGAGACCGTTTGTCCCAGCTGTGGCAGAACGATGGCCGCGTTCAAAAATCCCATTGCCCACGTGAAAAAGTGTTTTAGCATTAGGAGACTCGGAACCGTGTACAGACTCCATGGCTACACCGAGTGCAAATGCGGGCTTCTCATATCCGACAAGCCAAAAGCCAAGAAGCTCCATGTTTGTGTGGTAAGTCCGCTCCATAGTGCCTTTTCCAAATGGTGTTCCGTACAATTTGCGAATTTTTCAGGGTGCAGTTCCAGATTTTGACCCAGCCCTCTCATATGAACCAGAGGAGCCTTTGCCTGCAACGCCTAAGCCTGCATCGTCTAAGCTTGCTCCTTCGCCTGCAAAGCACCAGCCCTTGAAGATTTTGGAGCACAAAGTGCTACAGCCAAAAGCTGAAGTATGGATACGCAACTTTGTGACTCCCATTAAAGTTGACTACAGCGAGATGCCGGAAGTGGAAAAGCAGACACTCAAACACAATCCCAATCTCAAGCCAAAGCCGCGGGTGCGCAACTTTGATAGGCGAACGATTTGCCAACAGCCCGACGATGTATGCGTCTATTCCATAATTCGCAAGAATGGAGCTATCTCGATAGCGGTGCATTCTCCCGAATCAAAGCGAGCGGTCAATGAGAACAATGAGATGGGGATCGGAAAAGTTGCTCCACGCCTGCCAACGGTTTCAAGGAAACGCGACTTATGAGTTTTATCGCTTAATAATAGCATATAATTATTATAATAGGACTCGACGAACGCTACTGCTAGCCATTAGTTTAACAAATACATACACATTATATTATATTTGTCCTGAAAGTTTTCTCTTTAAGCGGCTGTATTAATTAATACTCTACATTCTACATTGCATTACACATTCTACTACTAAATCACTACCAATTTACAAAAAGAATATGAAGCTATAGATACTTCTGATGGAACATACGATACCAACTTGGTGCGTGTACAATTATCGATATATTTTCCTGCCATCACTAATTAACAATTTCAACTGCAAGCGTATTGTATTCCACGTACCGTACTGAATTTTTCCGGCGAATTATTTATCAAATATCCGCATGTCAGCTGCCAAGGCCCAGGAATATGACTGCACTGCCAAGTGTACATGTCGGCAGCATGGAAACTGCATCACAGCCGCGCTTACGAAGCGCTCAATCGACAATCAAAATCTGGGAGCGTTTATCTTCAAGACTTGCGGAAATTTCGCCAACATCATAGATGACCTGGTAAGGGGAGCGTTAAGTAGTCCCCAATACGTGCACTAAAACTAATTTCCCCAGGGCCGTTCTGCGGTGCACATGTCAGCTTCAGTGGCGCGGTATGAGATTCTGGAGTGGCTATTGAACCACGGAGCTTACATTAACGGACTCGACTACGAGTCTGGCAGTAGTCCCTTGCACAGGGCCCTGTACTACGGCTCCATAGACTGTGCTGTGCTTCTGCTGCGCTACGGGGCAAGCCTGGAACTGCTAGACGAAGACACACGATGTCCGCTGCAAGCCATTTGCCGCAAGTGCGACGAAGACTTCACCACAGAGTCCCAGTGAGTCCATCCAGAGCTACAGGCAGTCCTGACCTAACCCATTCTGTCGCCGTGCAGGAACGATGTCCTCGTCTGGGGCTCCAATAAGAACTATAACCTCGGCATTGGCAACGAGCAGAACACCAATGCCCCTCAGGCGGTGGATTTCTTTCGGAAGTCCAACATCTGGATAGAGCAAGTGGCATTGGGGGCCTATCACAGTCTCTTTTGCGACAAGAAGGGTCATCTCTATGCCGTCGGCCATGGCAAGGGCGGACGGCTGGGCATTGGTGTCGAGAACAGTTTGCCGGCCCCGAAGCGTGTGAAGGTCTCATCGAAGCTGAACGACGATTCCATAATGTGCATCAGTGTGTCCCGACAGCACTCTCTGCTGCTCACGCAACGTTCGTTGGTGTTTGCCTGCGGCATCAACACCGACCATCAGCTGGGAGTGCGTGATGCGCCCGAGAATCTGACGCAGTTCAGGGAGGTGGTCGCATTGCGTGACAAGGGGGCCAGCGACCTGCTGCGAGTGCTCGCCTGCGACCAGCACTCCATTGCCTACAGCAGAAAATGTGTGTACGTCTGGGGGTCCAATCAGGGGCAGTTTGGCATCAGTGCCAACACCGACACCATTATGGTGCCCACATTGGTGAGTATTTCTATATTTAGATGAATATACAACTAAATTAAGCCGCTAATGCAATCCCTTGGTAATTATTCAGATAAAACTACCTGCGCGCACTTCAATCCGCTTTGTGGAGGCCAACAATGCAGCCACGGTAATTTACACAGAGGAGAAGATGATTACTTTATTTTATGGTGACAAGACTAGATACATTAAGACTCCAAAGTATGTTTAACCCATCCCTATTCCCCATATTATTATTAATTATCATTTGTGTACTTTGTTTGTCCAGCTACGAAGATCTCAAGAGCATTGCGGTGATGGGCGGCCATTTAAAGAACTCCACGAAGGGATCTGCTGCAGCCCTCAAGCTACTGATGCTCACGGAGACGAATGTGGTCTTCCTGTGGTACGAGAATACACAGCAATTCTACAGGTGCGTCTGTCCAGCTCCCAAAATAACCTTTTACCTTTGAACAATTATTCTTGCAGATGCAATTTTTCGCCAATACGCCTGCCTGAGATTAAAAAGGTACTGTACAAGTGCAATCAAGTCCTGATTCTGTCCCAGGATGGCTGCGTGTATCGCGGCAAGTGCAATCAAATAGCCCTGCCAGCCAGCATGGTGGAAGATAAGTTCAAGCCCAACCTGGATATATGGCACAACAACGATCAGAATCGCACTGAGATTTCGAGGGAGCATGTGATACGCATCGAGATGCAGCGTGTGCCCAACATTGATCGTGCCACCGATATATTTTGCGACGAGAGCTTTTCCTCGTTCGCCGTGCTGCAGGAGTCGCATATGAAGTACTTCCGCAAGCCGCCACTGCCCCGCAGGGAGCACAATTTCAAGAAGCTCTACCATGACACCTGTGAATCGGATGCCGTGCACGATATCGTCTTCCATGTGGATGGGGAGCGTTTTGCGGCGCACAGGTTCATCATCTATAGTCGGGCCCCAGGCCTCAGGGAGCTCACTCGCATCTACTTGGACAAGAATGTCTATCTGAACTTTGAAAATCTCACCGGCAAGATGTTTGAGCTGATCCTTAAGTATATCTACACCAAATACTGGCCAACCGAGGATGGTGAGTGAAAATTCAACATGCCAGGGAATTACTGATAACATTTTTGGGTTCCTTCCTTCAGATATAGACTGCATCCAGGAGAGTCTGGGGCCCTCCAACCCTCGGCAGCGAAGTCGAGCCTGCGAAATGTTAATACCGCATCTGGAAACCTTTCAATTGGTCGAACTAGCCAGATACGTGCAGAGCTACGTACGAGATCATCGATTTCCATTGCCTAGTGCCCGGCAGCGCTTCAATCGGCTGCAACGCTCAGACTATCCAGAGCTCTACGATGTGCGAATCGTGTGCGAGGACTCGAAAGTTCTGGAGGCCCACAAATGTATGCTGGTGTCACGCTTGGAGTACTTTGAAATGATGTTCATGCACTCGTGGGCCGAGCGCACCACAGTTAACCTGGAGGGAGTCCCCGTTGAGTACATGGAGCCAGTCCTGGACTATCTCTACAGCCTGGATACGGAGGCATTCTGCAAGCAGAACTACACGGAAACCTTTCTCTACAACATGATCACGTTCTGCGATCAGTACTTCATTGAATCGCTGCAGAATGTATGCGAATCGCTCATTCTGGACAAGATCAGCATACGCAAGTGCGGGGAGATGTTGGACTTCGCCGCGATGTACAACTGTAAGCTGCTACACAGGGGATGCATGGACTTCATCTGCCACAACCTGGCCAGAGTGCTCTGCTACCGCAGCATAGAACAGTGCGATGAGGCTACCCTCAAATGCCTCAACGACCATTACCGTAAGATGTTCTCCAATGTCTTCGACTACCGCCAGATCACGCCCTTCTCGGAGGCCATAGAAGATGAGCTGCTGCTTAGTTTTGTCAATGATTGCGAGGTTGACTTGGACTATCGAATGGATCCGGTTTGTCTGCAGTTTGCCTGCCTGTTGATTCCCCCTGAATATCTTTTTGCTTTTTCAGGAAACAAAACTAAAGGCGGCAGCGAAGCATAAGCAGAAGGACTTGAGGAAGCAGGACGCCCGCCACTACTACGAACAGCAGGCCATATCCAGCATGATGCGATCCTTGAGCGTTAGCGAGTCTGCCCCTGGCCCCGAGGCAATTACCGGACCACAGGAAAACTCTCGAAACGAGGGCAAGAACTGGTCTCGGGTGGTGGACAAAAAGGAACAGAAGCGGAAGCTAGCCGACACTGCCCTGAAAGTGAACACCACACTCAAGCTGGAAGAGCCGCCGAGGCCGGAGCTAGAGGTCGTTGAAAGGACGCCCAGCAAGGAGCAAACGCCTCCGCCAACCTCCCCCGCAGCAGAGACCAGCACGCCGCTGAGTAAAAGCTACAATCTCGATCTAAGCTCCCTGACGCCCCAGTCGCAGAAACTATCGCAGAAACAACGGAAACGTCTCTCCTCTGAATCGAAGAGCTGGCGTTCGCCTCTGGTGGAACCAGAACCCAGCACTCCTGTGGCCGTACCGAATGCCTGGGGCTTAGCACCCGCCACTCCGTCGAGTTCGTTCAACGATTCGCCAGCCACCGGCAGCGTGCTGGATCCCACCTCCTTTGCCAATATGATGCGAGGCCAAGCGGCAGCGGCAGCTGCAGCAACATCCACGGAGAAGGGACAAAGCTTCTCCCGGATCCTCGCCGAAGAGCGTCGCCAGCGGGAGTCGTTCGAGAGGATGCGAAACAAGTCACTCGCGCACACACAGATCGAGGAGACAGCCATTGCCGAGCTGCGTGAATTTTACAACGTGGACAATATCGATGACGAGACAATCACCATTGAACGAAAGTCCAGGCCCACAGACATTAACTTCAGCACTTGGTTAAAGCACTGAGAAGGGTGGTGTCTTACATATGCAGCCCCTGAGGCTTCCCTATAGAGAGATCGCTACAGTGGGGTTTCTGGTACAAAGGGGAGGTGCAGCATTTTAATTTATTTTGTTTATTTTTGTGTCCGTACTAGAATTGTAGCCGTAGATGTAACTGCACTTGGAGATGCGCGCCTGCCATCAAATGTAGAACTCGGAGCCACCTGCAAAGGTGTGCATTATGTACTGGGCTGAGCCTTGGATGCAATCAGAGGACGGCACATCGAGTAACAAACTTTATTGCATGAGTATATAGATAGATATACATATATTGTATGTGGCTACAGATATTTACAAGCTGGTGGGTGGGGCTGGGACACTGTTGAATAACGGATGAGACAACAACGACAACATATGACGAATAAATAGCCATCTAAGCTTAGCTAACCGAACCGTACCCGAAGTAATAAACCCGTTGCTTATGCAAATGAGAATAGCAATGGGTGGATGGATAGATGGGCAATGGATGGACACATGGACGGACAGAGCAAGAGATTGATGGATTGGGTGGCTTGTTCAGAAGCACTCCTTACGAAAAGAGAACCCGTACTGATCGCACTTGTAGCGCAGCGTCTTGGCCAGCTGCGGGGGACCGCAATAGAACACGGTCACCTTGCCCTTCTGCTGTGCCTGCAGCTGCTTGAACACCTTGTCCCAGTTGGGCCGTCCTGCATTTGTGCGCGTCTTCAAGCCCGTGATAAGATCCCGCTTGCCCTGAGACACAAAATGGAAGAGATTCACGGAATTGGAATGGAAATGTAATTGATTTATGTACCTTCTCGTGGAGCAAATCCAGGGCCAGCTGCAGACCCACCGCCTTCATGTCGGTCCTCTGCAGGGCACTCGTGATGTACATGTGCATGTCCAGGAAGCTATCAAAGGAAAACCCCGTCAGCGAAGCTCTAGGAATGGGAATTGGAAGTAATTATGCGCCTACCGTTCCATGGCGCCGCCCAGCTCCGCCTGCTCAATCTCCAGCTGGGAGAGAAGGTTCACAAACCACTCGAAGGATCGCTGATCGCGATTGATCCAAAAGAAGTCCACCTTGCGCAGATTCATCACAGACTTGGGGATCTCGCTGGCCCACTCGAACTGGCAGCGCGGACAGCTGTGCCGCGCCTTCCAGTAGCGGTGCATGATCGACTGCAGAATGGAGGCGAAGGGCGTCACACCGATCCCTGTGCCGATGAGCACCGCATGCTGGGCCCCAAAGATGTGGCTAGAGGGCGCACCGTACGGGCCGTCGATGAATATCTAAGAGCGTGCAGCCCAGGGGAGAAACAGAGAAGTTAGCAAATGAGCTCGGGTTAGTGCCCGGGCTGAGGGGCCGAGTGTGTGCGTGTGTGTGTTGGTGTGACCCAAACCTCCATGACGCCCGCATCGAGTGTGACCTTGCTACCGCTGTTAGTTGTAGAGCTGCTGCCACCACCTCCGCCGCCACGGTTCGTTAGGTTGGTGGACAGGGTGCGTAGGAATGTGGGACGCCGCAGAATGGACTTTCTGCTGCTCGTCCACGATTGGGCGTTGTCCTTTTTGTTGGAGTGGATTGGATGGTTGTTAGTTTAGGGGCGATCTTAGTTAGTGCTACGGCTTTGCGCTACGGCAAACATACCTCGAGCGGCTTGGACACGGCCTCCGCCGTCAGGCTGAGCCTGGTCATCTGCAGCCTGTCGCTGGACTCTGCCTTGGCCAGCTGTCCCTGCTCCGCCCTGCTGGCCGGACTCCGCTGGCCGCTGTTCTCCGGCGCAATCGCCAGCTGGGACTGCGACTCGTGCTCCTCCACGCTGGGCGTCTTGAAGGCAATGATGGTGGGCTTGTTGCGCATGTAGCGGAAGCTCTGGGCCAGCGACTTGTTCTGCGGACTGAGGTAGGCCAGGCCCACGCTGTTGTTCCGGGCCCGGCGCACCCGCTTGTCATCAAAAGTGCGCTCCGACTCCGAACGGCCCAGTGCGCGAAGACTTTGAATGCAAAGAGGATGGATTACCGATGGCTTCACCTGGGTTGGGTGCGTTTCGATGTACTTACGCCTTGAGCCGGCTGCGCTTCTTGATCTTCACGGTGATGTCCGGCAGCGAGATGCTCTTCTCCAGCGGCCGCTGCTTGAATCCGCCCGGATCCTCGCGCTCCCCGTCGCCGACGAAGGCGCCGTTGACCATGCCCGTCGCACTGAGCTTGCTCTTCGGCTCGGCGGGCTCTTTGCGGGAGAAGGTTCGCTGCAGGGTTTTCTTGATGCTCCGGATGCGATTAACGCCCATCGCTGGTGGGGCAGGATCCGGCGCATGGGGACTGCCGGCCACGAGCTTGCGCTGCTGACGAGGAGGTCGCACCGGCGGTCCCGCCTGTCCGACCATGTTGCGGGCCAGGAAATCCGTTTGCGGAGTGGACGTGGCAGTGGTGGCCATGCCGCCGGCCAGCGCCGGATTGCGTGTCTCGTTGAGGAGCATGAAGCTGGGCGTGGGAATGGCGTGCATGTGCTGGCCCGCCTCGCCCTTGTGCAGCTTCTGCTGCTCGCGCTCGAAGTAGCGGTAGAGGCGGTTGGTCCACTCGCCGACGGTGCGGATGTGCAGCCACATGTAGTCCTCCTGCTCGGGCGCGGAGCTGATGGTGAACGGATGCCACTCGTAGTTGGCGATGGCGGGAATGTTGACGAACACATAGTCGCCGGGGCGGAAGTTGAAGTTGAACGGCCGCTTGATGACCAGATGGATCACCTTGGAGGGCAGCAGCAGGCCGGAGCTGATGTAGGTCTTGCCGTGCTCGCCCCGCATCCACACGTAGCGCAGCACCCGCTCCACGATGTAGACGAGGCCCGGCAACAGGAACCACTTCCAGAAGTTGGGGCCGTGGAAGAGGGTGAGTATCCAAAAGGGGACGTACAGCAGGTGCGTCCAGTAGAAGACCTCGAAGCTGCCCTTGCGCCGCACGAACGGCTGCGAGCAGACGAACATCACCACGAGGATGGCCAGCAGGGCGACGCCCGTGGGATTGGCACAGCCCGGTATCAGGCCAAACAGACCCGGACGATCCGTCAGCAGCCACTCGCCGATCGTGTAGTGCCCGGCATTGATGTTCGGGTCGTTGATCACGATAATGGAGAAGTTGAACAGATGCATGATCGTGTGGACCAGGCTGAGCACCGATATGGTGATGCCCGTCAGCTTGTGCAGGTAGACATGATGGTCCAGCGGCAGATACGAGGACAATCCCCGACCCCTGAGATACGTGAGCGAGTGCCGCAGCATCAGCACCAGCACCCAGGCGCAGTTGAAGTTCAGGCATTGTCCTGCAGGATTTGAAACTTAAATCCAAAGATCGGAACGTATCGGAGATCCACAACTGGAACTTATACTCACCACAGGCCCTGGCTATGATGACAAAGCCATTGCTGGCCCGGTACTGGATGGCACGGGAGATGAACAGGCACAGATTGACGGCTATGTAGAAGAAGAGGTACGTGACAAAGACCTGGTTGTTCTTCATGTAGGCCAGCGTCAGCTGGTGAGGTATCGTGTTCCACAGCCTGCCAGCGACCGCGGGACGATCCTCGGTAACGGGCACCAGCCAGCGATCGATCCTAAAATATTGCAAACAGACCATTTAATCCCCTCGCTCTCCATCAGACGCAGAGCTTACGTTATGCTGAGGTTCTCCAGGAGACCGCCGTGCTTGTGCAGCTGATTTTTGAGCGCCTCGTAGGTGATCTCGCCGCTGTTGTGCGGATCCGCATCCTCGAACATGGCACTGGTGAGGTCCTCGATCTGATCCTCGGAGAACTCCATGCCATTCTCCTTGATGCAGTGCAGTATCACATCGTGCAGCTCCTTGTGCTGTATGAGGCCATCGCCTGCAAAGGATGGATGCGGTTAACAGTGGATCCGATCCTCCATGGCTCACTCACTCACCATCTATGTCGTAGACCTTGAACAGGAAGCGTATCTTGTCGTCGGCCGACTGGCCCGAGAACTGGTGTATGGCATCGATGAACTCCTGCAGCGAAATGGACCCGGAGTTGTCCTTGTCAAAGATCTGAAAGACGCGCTCCGTGAAGAAGGGCTGTCCCCCACACGAGAAGGAAAGTTCGTTAGCCTCGCAAGGTACATGCACATAAAGGGATGGTGAACCCACATTCTTGGAGGTGACAATCTTCTGGAATTCCTCGCGACGAATCTCCTGCTCGTTGCCGACGGTGTTGCGGAACAGCTGCTCCAGGCGGGCCAGCGAGCTCTTGTCGAAGCCGGTGCGCGGCCGGGAGTTGGTCAGATGCGATATGAACTCCATTACCTGATTGGTGGAAATGAGATTGGTCCCGTCCATGTCTATCAGGCGGTACAGCTTGTCCAGTATCTGGGATTAGGCATGGATTAGTGGATGTCGAATGCACCTGCAGCTGCTTGGTGGGCTACCACTTACTCCGCGCGTATGCCAGATGTCGCGAAAGTTCTTGAAGCTCACTCTGCTGTTCTCCCCGCAGATCACATAGGCCACCGATTCGATCTGCTCGGCAAAGTCCATCTGACGGTCGTCGCTGTAACCGGAGCCCAAAGAGATCGATCTCAGTATTACCATTAACGATACCCAATACTATGCCCCATAAACCCCCCATCGCCTGCCTGCTCCCCAGCTCTAACACGCTCCCGCTGTTGGAGCTGCTCGCGCTATATTTGTATTTGAATGACTTCATTACGACAGGCAGCCGAATGACAGTTTCTGGCGCAGTCTCAGTCTCAGTCTTGGTCTTGGTCTTGGTCTTAGTCTCAGCTTCATTCCCAGTGCCAGTGCCAGTCCCAGCTTTAGTCAGAGTGCCAGCTTCAGCTTCGGCTGTTGCTGTCGAGGCATGCGGACTATGTTAGCTGTTGTATATGTTAACATACAACACAGATAGCATCGCCATTGGCGATGCCATCTCACGGCAGACTATGTCTTGGGCCTGGCCTGCTCTGCTCTGCTCTGCACTGGACTGGGGCTGCTCTGGATAAATGTAGCGCTGGCATTTCAATTCGTGGCAAGAGGCATTTGCGGTGGCTTCTGGTTGGCGCAGCTGGAATGCCTGGAGCACGCCAGAAAGGTGCGTGTGTGTGGAGTGGACAGCCTGGCATAGTCCATACCATTTTTTTCTGCTCCTCGCCTTTTTGCTGGCAAGCGAGCTAATTGTTTTGGCACCGTCACAGCACCGATCCCCAGAAGGAGGAGGCGCAGACAGAGGACAGGGCACAGGGCACAGTGAGATCTAACTACGAGTGTCTTTAATCTAAAACCAAAACAAAACAAAACCAAAAAGAACTTACGTTAAACGTCCCTTGATGTGCTCGATCCAGCGGTCTTGCAGGAGATGGCCGTTCCGTTCGAGATCGAAGAGCTGGAAGAGCTTCTGCTGGAATTCCTGTAAGCACATCCGAGAAACAAGTTGTAAAACAATAAATTTATGTGTCCAGTTGGCAGCGGATGATGCCTCCCCACCCATTCCCATGCTCCATTCTCTGGATGTTCGGTTCGCGCCAAGTGTTAATTAATTTATGAGCGTATTGTTTAAAGAAGCATTTGTTTATGGCCCGCACTTGAAGATTTATACTCGTTCCAGTGTTTACACTGAGACCAGATTTAAGATCGAGAGAGAAAGATACTGGAGAATGGCATCGTAATGAGCATAATTAAAACTATTCCCAGTCGATACGATCCCACGGCCACTCGAACTATGCGGCAGCAGCTGTGGTGGCAGATGAATGTTTTGCATTAATTATCCGCTTATTAATATTTTAATGGCATTCGATGGCACGATCATGAGCGCCCAGCATTGTCTGCACATCGAGGATGGGCTCGCATCGAGCCGCATTGCCTCTGGTTTGGCCGTTCGGCCCCTCCAAGTGGACTCCCAAACGCCCAAAGATGATGATGAAAAATGTGCATATTTAACGGATGAGCTCTGGGGCAGCGCATCGCGGCGATGACTGGTTGGACAGCTTTCGGGGAGCCCATAAAACGAAATACAGACGAAGCAAAACACAAAGCACGAAAGTAAACACAACACAGCGCAACAACAAAAATGTAAGCCCATCGAGAGAGAGACACAAATCAAAAAAAAAAACGAGTTTTCAATTCTGGCATCAGGTAAAGGACCACAACACGACGCGATGACCACAAATATGTGGCACAAGGTCAAGCCCAGCAGAGAGCTGCCACGGCACAAGAGTCCCGTCCCAGAGTCCACAACCAATTCCCCAGTGCTCCGCTCCCCATTTGCATGGCATCTGCCCGGTTGACGTAATTAAACCCGTTGATATACAACAATTAAGGCTGCTACATGTTGCAGCGCATGGGTGGGGGGAGACCAGATAGAGACAACGATGACGATGACTTACCTCGTCCAGGAAGAGCTTGCGGAACGCCTCACGGGTGTGCCTTCCCTCGCCCTCGTCAAAGAGCGCACTGCACTCCGATATCAAGAGCCAGCGCTGCTTCTCCCGACGTGCCTCCAGCTCCATGGAGCTACAGTTTTTATCTAAATTGAGGTTGTATCGTTCCATGTACAAATTTGATTGCAACTGAGTCGTCTGCTGAGGCTGATTCTCATTCTGACTCTGACGCTGACTCCAACTCCGATGCTGATGCTGATGTTCAATCTGATTTGAGTTCGAGTTCGTATTTGTATTCGCCAGCGGCGCTTCCTGTTTGCCATCGCTGGCTATCAGAATGCTGGGCGAGGTGGCCAGAACTAAGCCAACAGTGGACGTTGCCGTTGCCGTCGCCGGCGGCGGCACAGCCCCATCCGTCGAGTCCAGGTCGAGTACGGCGGCGCTTGTGCTGCTATCGCCATCTGAATCCGCATTAGCGTGAACTTCCTCTACAGGATGATCGCGCGAACCGCCGTGTAATCTCTCCAGGTACTGGGCCGCCTGGTGCAGCACGTGACTGACGCCATTCGCCTGCGGCTGGACGGACTGATGGGCCGGGGACTGCGACTCGAACTTGGGCTCCGCTTCCGCGGCTGTGGTGGGCAGCTCGTCCGAGAAGGAGACCTTCTTGGGGGAACGCGATGGAGTGACGGGTATTTCCAGGGACCTGTTCGAGGACACCGAGCCCCGATGGTTCTCCGCCTGACTCTTCGCGTCGTTGTCGTTATCCATTCTAAAGGTTTATCACTCAATCAATCACTAGGCACACCACTGTTCACCTTTACCGCATTCTAGATCCTGTCGATCACTCACAAACTATCGTCAATCGTCTATCGTTAATCTCGATTATCCTCGGGCTTCGGATCGTAGTGTAACGGTTCGATTCGGCTCGATACGATTCGGTTCGGTTCAGGCACGACGGAGATGCCAATATGCACTTTAATAATAAGTCCAATCGGACGCAGCGGCGAGCAGCAACTGAAAGCGAAAGCCCCAAACGGCGCACGAATGAGGTGAGACGAGGGCCTCGGATCGGTGGCAGTGTCGGGGCTGAGAATCGGATTGACTCGGCTTCTGCGGGGCTGCCTGCCTGCGGGGCTGCCTGGCTCGACGCTCGATCTAGACGCTGTATGATCGCTTTTGAAAACGCGTTTCGGCTTACAACGTGCCGAACATCGGTTTAATATTTCAATATTTCAGCCCCAGCGAGAGAACCAGAATCGAGCGAGTTTTTGGTGTTAGTTTTAGAATGGATTGAATGGATATGCCCCCGCTCGTACGCCATACAATGTATGGGCTAGGAGTCTGTGTATCTGCAACTGTATCTGTATCTGTATGTGGAATCTGAATATCGAGGCGTAAAATGGCTGCCTATCGCGGAGCGTAGCCTGCCTGCCTGCTGCTGCTTCAATTGCCTTGTCCGTATCTGTGCGTCACTTGGTTGATATTCTAATTTGGTTTTTGCGCGACTCATTCGCTCCGCTTGTGTACTTATTCGATAAGGGACGGGATGCGATGCGATGGGATGCCGCTGCCATTGCCACTGCCATTTCCAGGCAGGTGCAAATAATTCTGTTGTAGTCAGAGCCGCTTCTTCCAGCGAATCGACGTCTTCACTTTTTTTCATTATTAATTTCAATGCCCGTGTTGTGTAATAATCAAACTTGTTGCCACCCCCCACACCACCACAGCCAAGTATGTGCCCGGAGCGCTGGAACGTGTCTATTTCCGAATTCCCGCCCTGGATGCACACAGCACAAACATCAAATCACAAAGTACGAGCCGAACGCTACCTGTGGGCTGTGGGCTGTGGGCTCTTTGTTACGGATTGCAATTGTGATGGAGGGGGGAAACGGCATAATTATGGGTCAATGGCAATGGGCCAAGCCAAGCCAGGCCAGGCTAGGAAGTGGATACGCGAGCCACTCAACGTAGCACACTTCGGGCCAATCAATCGAATCGAATCCAATCCACATTCGAAGCCGCAGCCAAATCCACGGCTAAGCGCTAAACAGCTCTAAGCGGTCAAATCTCATCAAGGTTAGGCCAACACTTCCACCGACAGACACGTTCAACAAAAATGTATTGTTATCGAGTCATTGAACTCCACTCCACTCCACACCCCGTCCCTCCACCCAGTACCCCATCCCAGCTCGATTGCAGCGCCTTGAACGATTGATTGCTAAACGAGAGGAGTGTTGGGAGTTGGGGGAGAATACTCGTGGTGTGGTGTAGTGCGGGTGCGGTGAAGGGAGCTCTGGCAAAGGGCAAGTCTTTTTGGAGCAGAATTTCGACTCGTGTCTTGTCTCTCTCTCTCTCTCTTTCGCTCTCCTTAACGCTTGCCATGCAATCTGATCTGCTGATTAATGTTCGACCACGGCCTTTGGCTTTGTTAGCACAGGTTACTGCCCGCGATTGATTTCATTTCGTTTCGTTTCCGCCTCCGCCTCCACTTCCTCCACATCTTCTCTAATCCCTCAGTGCACCGTCTGTATGCCGCTCGCATCCGCCTGCGTGAGCAATTTTTATGGCCATTGTTAATTGCTGAAATTGGCATTCCCTGGCACAGCGGGGCGACACTCTCCGCCAGCAGCAAGTCACATTGCCATGGCTCCCCCGGGGTCTAGGAATTGGTGTTTCATTGTGATGGCGCTGCAATTGACACCGCTGCGGCCAATTAAGCGTCCAAGTTGGTATCAGAGTTGGAAGCGAAGTTGGACTCGGACTCGGAGTCGGCGTCGGGAGTCGCCGTTCGCCGGGTGGTCTGCAATCGCAACATATCCCCCATACCCCCATGCACCGGCTGCGACGGCTGGCATGCAGATTGATTTGCTCGGCAAACGTTCGCCGCTTGTTGGCAATTTTCCAAATGGCCGGCGACGAGAGGCAGTGTCATCAATTTAAATTAAGTTCCAGCTTTTTATCGCCACTCGGCGAGACCACTCCGGGCAGCCTCCGCCTCCTGATTGCTCCGCCGCCTGGCCCCTATCTACTCGTAGTCTCCTGCCCCGTCATCATTATCCAAAACATGTCATTAGGCGGCCGCGAGCAGCAGCCAGCGACTAGCCGACTAGCGACCAGGCAAGAGGAGTACAGAATCCTGTTCTTGCAACTGCAACGATCTCTCTCTTTCGCTCTCGCAGTCTGTCGCTGTCTCTGTCTGTGCTATCAACTGGAATTCCAGCGGCAGCGACTGAGCGTTGCGTTGCGTGCAGCGGAAATTGGCCAAAGAGACGGGGACGACCAATGCGACATCTACGCCGACGTCCACATCGATGTCGGCTTTGGAGTCAGACTCTGCGCAGACGCAGACGCGTATACACCACCGTCCGTCGCCTAATAAAGCGGCCGCGATCGCAACGCTAATTAAAATAATTGAAATTTCTCACGGGAAACGCGCAATCGCGACACTTGCAGGGCATCCTTTAGCTCAAAGCCCATCATCCATTTCATTCTGAATCCGATTCTGAGTCTGATTCTCATTCTCATCCTCCTCCAACGACATCGACAGCGACTCCAGTCCAGTCCAATGCTGGAGCCATATCCGTTGCAAGTGCGGCTAATTGCAAATTGCAACATGGACATGTGGACATGTCCAACAATCGAATTGACAGCTGCTTTACCCTTGGCACATTTGATGGACATTAACATGGATCATCGTTCGATGTTCGTTCTGTCCGCCGATGCTGGAGCTGAGAATTCCCTCTGCCTCTGGCTCTGGGTCTGGCTCTGCCCCTGCCCGTGCCACTGCCCCTGTCGATTCCCATTCTCAGTCTCATTCCCCATCTCCGCATAAATGCATAAATTTCATTAGCCAAAGACAGTTGTTGGTAGTTCTTCTCTCTAGTGTTTGGCACTTAAATTAAATGTCAGCTTAGTTGGCTGACTTTGTGCAGCTCTTGCAGCCTCCTCTCGCTTGTTGCCGTACTTTAGAGAGTGCCACAGGAAATGGTAACCAAAAATAAAAATAAAAATAAACATACCAACAAAAAAAAGAACTGCACGATAAATAAACTGAAAATATTGTTGCATGAGATCGTGGATCGTTGCATGCGCACTCTGATCGAGATCTCAGCGACAGATAGCGGACCCAAGTTACGATCATACATATGCATATAGACTCCAACTCCGAGTCTAGATCCCACCGCCCCCCGCACTGCCCCGCCCCACTCCACTGGCCACTGGCCACGGGCTCCGCCTGGACCGTGGACCGTAAAGTTGTCGAAAATGATTTGCAGATCAAGATTTGTGCGCACAATTTATGTGATAACCCACTAAGAGCAGCCAAAATGGTAACACTCGCACCACAAACCCTGCCACAAAAAAACACACTCTTCAAAGAAATGCAATTGCTATGCGAGATCAGCCTCTGCTCCAGCCATTCCTCTATTCCCCTTAGTCCACGGTTCCGGCCGGGTCCAATTAGTGCCTGGGACTCCGGCAGAGCATTGGAAATTCATGGACAATTGTTAGTGCCTCCATGTAGCGCTAATAATGACGCCTTTAAATGTGCAATAACAATTTTTGAGACGCGCAAAAAGTGCGCTCTTTCTACACGATTTATATACGTATGTATATATATATAGATACGCGCATATCTATAGATATAGCTATAGCTCTAGCCTATATCTGTCTGCCTGATGTGCGTGCGTGTGTGAGTGTCTCTGTGCGAATGAGTAAGTGCGTTTAAGTACCGCCCATAGGCTGGCAAACCAGCTACTGCCTGCCTGCTAGCTGCTAGCTGCTGTCTGCTGCCTGCTCCACCTCCTCCTGCTTCTTCATCTCGCACTCCTGCTGATCTACAAAAAGCTGCTCATGAGCTACGTGAGTTTTTTACTGATCGCCAACCGCCAGGCCACAAGGCAGAAGATTGACTTTGATCTGCGGAGCAGGCGCTGTGCGCAGATATCACTTAACCAGACTGAAAAGGCATCCTCCCAAAGTGGAAGATTAAATGTTTAATCTACACCCGCGAAATGGAATGCAGAAGGTCGCACAAAAGGCAGCAGAACCATCAAAAGAAATCCAATTAATGCAGGCAAAAGGGAGTGCTGAGATGTTGTGGGATCTCTGCTTCCAGAAGTGCTTCTTAGTTCAGCCCAAGTTCCAGTCAGCTTATCCTTGAGTTTAACCAAAGACAAGTCCAAATCTCTTGGTCTCAATCATTCATCAATATAATGCACTCGGCGTGGCTGATTAAAATTGGGCGCATGTCGCTCTACTCAGGCCAAATTAAGCCCTTGGGAGTGGCCACAGCCCCAGCCCCAGCCTCCGAATTGAAATGCAAGATCATGTTTGGGGACTGGGACTGGGGCTGAGGCCCCCAGACCGCCTGGGCGACAGCTGAACAAAGTGTGTGTCAGTTGCAGTCAAGTGGAGCCATAAAGCTCCAAGAGATCGACGGTGGCGATGGCGATGCCTGTGTCAGCTACTGCGATCAGTCACGGGGCAACAGCAATTGGATTTGGTTTTGGATGTGGATATGGACGGGTGGGCGGATTTATGGCCTGCCCAGCGTCAGTTTAATGAGTTGCCTGCATCCATAATGCCGGCCCAAAAGGAGTCAAGGGGCAGCCACAGCAACCACAACCAGGGCAGGCAGCAAGCAAATAAAAAAGTCCCCATATATTCGTGAAATGAGAAAAAAAAAAGTCAATGGATTAGATTAGACGGCGCAGCTGTCGTGACAGGTTGAGCTGCGTTTGGGAAACGGGCACGAAATCGAAGCGGGCGAATGAGAATTTATGGCCAATGCCAAGCGAGCTGGAGCGAAGCTCAATCTCAGCCAGAGTCAGAGCCTGGGCCTCGGACTGTGACTATGACTCTGGTGGTTGGGGCTGTCGCTGAGGCTGGGATCTGGAGCTTGGTCAATTGGTGCGTGCATGGGACGCAATATTTTATAATGACTTCATTACAACAACTGCAACAGGAGAGCCACAGTCGGAGGCAGCTCTGGAGCCTGGGGGCCACAAAAATTGTAATAAAAACTTGGCTTTATTTTGACTTTTTTCCGGCCAAATTTGGCCACTTTGATTCGTCGCATAATTGGCAATTATCGTCGGAGTGGAGTGGAGCCCAAAGCCATGTCCAGGTCCCCAGAGTGGAGTCGTGGGCGATCCCGCTCTCACTCTCTTGTTATCTCTCTCTCCCAGTGGGATGAAGCACGCTAACCCTGCGGGTTGTCTTTGTCGGGCGAAGGATTTATGCGGCTAATGTGCGTCCGTTTCATTGTTTATTGAGCTCTGTGGGCCGGGTCTTGGGGCATGGTCAGGTGCAGTCAGTCAATGAGCTGGGAGAGCTGTGGAGCCATTTATTAATTGCATTTCCATTCACTTTGCCTCCAGTCTCCAGTCGCGACTCGCGATCTTAGCCTTAGGCCCCACAAGTGAATGTGGCACACACTCACACACGCACACCGTTGCAATCGAGCAAAACTCCTGCACGCACATTTGCATTTTATGGCTGAAATTAGCGTCTAATTGGAGTTTACACGCTGCATATTTTATTCGCAAATAAATTGTGCTGGTGTGGTGGTTTCGGTGGTTTTGGTGGTGGGGCTGCACTTTTCGATTTTGGGGGTTTGGCTGCTGCTGCTGCCGCTGCCGCTGCGCTTTTTGCCGTTTTTCATTTGCCATTTGCTGAATTTGTCAGCGTTTCGCGCTCTCTCAATTCAAATAAAACCAAAAATCGAATACCGAATACCGAGACTCGAACAAAAAGCCAACAAGTGCTCCAATCCATTCACCACACACGCACACGCACACACACGCACGGTGGGCAGCTATCTCGCTCACTCGCTTTTTGCCTATGCGTGGCTCTATAATTGCAAATTACAAACACATTCAAATGGCGATCAAGTGCGACACACACACACAGGGACACACGCACAGGTGGCTGCTCGGACTGCAGGTAGGCGTGTTTATTAGTCGGCCTTAAAACGCACACATTTCCAAAATGGCGACCATATCGCTGGCATTGCAACAACACCAGCAGCAGCAACAACTACTGTAATATCCAATTCGATAAGCCGAAAACAACAAATAAAAAACTAAAACTATAACTATAACTTAAAGGTGACACAAATTATTGGCTTTGCTTTGCAGGTGCCATCGACTGTGGTTGTGGTTGAGAGCAGAGCACAATCGATATTGCAACTGTGGGAATGCATGGGAATTGGAGAGAATATCCCTGTGAGAGGGATATCCCTCCGAAAGGGAAATTGATACTTCAGGAATGCCATTTAGAATTACAGTTGCACTTTCTGCGTTGCGATTTCTGCATTTGGCCTGGCCTGCTTAGGCTTTTCCTAGACATCGGATATGGCGGCGCATGTCGTCAGGCTGGGAGTGGGACTGGGGGCACTACTCCTGTTACCGCTGCCAGCTCCTGCCGCTTGTTGAACATGTGCTTGGAAGCTGCTGCAGCCTGCAGCTGCTATCGGGCTGGCCGTGGTTTAGTCTTACTCCCAAGTGACAGGCGCTGGCTACCATCGGGCTGCGTGAAATTCGATATGCCATTTGGATCTGGATGCACTGCGAGACAGCGCAGGCGCTGCTCCACGATTCGCTTCACTTCCCACTTTTTGGCTGGCATTTTCCAATTAACTTCGCATTAGCCACCGCCCAAAGTTCTGTGGTGGGGACTTTCATATTTCGCCTCTGCCGCCTGTCACTTGCGGCCATGTAACGTCATCCTCAACATGACAGACGCGGGCTAATCCACACCTACCCGCTGCCCAAGTGGCCCGCCGTCTCGTCTCCCGTTTGCTTGCAAAAATTATTAACGCCATTAACGGCAATAGAAATATTTGTGTTGGCCAGCCCAATCCCCCATCCCCCTACCCGCCGCTGCACTCGGCCAAACGGGTTGCAGTCGCAGTCCCCGTCCCCGGCCGCAGGGGAAAAGGAAAAAGATTACAAGTCATGGCTACAAGCGCCTGCGACTGTGGCCCACAAATGTGACTAATGGCATTTTTGAATGCAGATGCAAACGCAAATGGGATGCTGAGAGAGTGAGAGAGAAAGAGGGAGAGAGAGTATGGATGGCGGATGGAGCTGCAGCTTGGGCCGCGACTCCTCTGCAGTTCTTTAAGTTTATAGGCAACAATTTTTAACGCCTTGCCAGGCTGGCTGGCTGGCTGGCAGGCAGTCAGATCAGCCGATCGCGGATTCCATCCGCATGCCCATGTGCGTGTGCTTTTCTGCAGCGTCATTAATTTTGCCATGAATTGACAAAAACATCATAAACTACTTGTTGAACAGAAAATCCACTTCGGGCGACAGCATCCCAGCCCACGCGCCAATCCGGGGCTGTGCCTGGTGCCGGGACCGAGATGGGAGATGCCGTTGCCGCCCGGCAGGCTCATGTTCAGCTTATGCTGCGCCTGTGCGTCTATGGGGAGCGGCTGGCAGCCTCATAAATATGGCAGACTTCCCCATCCCTCCATCCTAACCCAGCCAATGACCTGCAACTGGAGGGCTTGAAGCCAAATTAATGGGCCCAAAGAATGCAATTTCAGATCGGAGATCAGTGGGAAAAGTGGAAGAGCATCCTCCTGCTGCCTCATCTGGGATGTGCCATGGTTGAAAATCCTCCAAATCACACGATTGACTGCTCTCCCTGTTGACCCACGCGGCGTATGCGCAATGTTAGTCCCCCTAATGAGCGCAAAGATCGCAGAGTGAAAAAACAAACAAACATTTTGCAATTTCAGGCAACAAACATTTACAAACAGGCGACAGCAATTGGATGTTTAATGAATTGCAAACCCGAATCGGCAGATCCCTTGCCGCCGTCCCTCCGCCTCTCCTCTCTGCCGCACTCGCTCTCCCGGAAAACAAGTAGCCGATGAGGCCGATGCAAAAAGGTAAATCGAAGCCGAGATTAATAGCGATAAGGCTATTGATTAGCATTTTAGCCACCGCCATTAGACGGAGGAGCGAGGCAACAAAATTGTAAAATTGTAGAAGATCCACTCTAGATGTTATCAAGGTGATTGGAAGGAGTGGAGCAGGGGCGCAGCGGGAGCAGGGTTCGGTAGGTGTTGCAAGCATGCAATGCAAAGATAATTCAAACGGATGATGCCACAGACCAGACCAGACCAAAAACCAAACCAGACCCGAGCTGAGCTGAGTCTATAGCTGATCGAAAATTAAGCGCACGCCGGCAATTTGCATAAAAGCAGTTTAATGTTTAAATGTTTTATTGAATCGAGGCTCGATTACAAGCAGATCGAGAAGCGATGCGGATAAGGGGGGCTGGGCTGGAGGAGATGCAAAATGCCGATGCAGATGCAGATGGAGCGGAAGAAAGGAGAGAGAAATGAAGTCGCGCCTAATTTGCAATGCAAATCCCGTCGTTGGGATGCGGCTGACTAAACTATTTGAACCAAGTCATTCCTCCATCCCAAGCTGGAGCTGGTGCTGGTGCTGGAGCCGGAACCGAAGTCTATTTGTAAGGAGCCAAAGTAAACTGGTTTTTTAATTATGAAAAAAATCGATAACTTATCAGCCGAAGATGCAGCAGCAGCAACAGCATAAGTATCAGCAGGAGGAGGAGGACAGGCAGGCACGGCAGGCAGGGCAGGAACGTGCGTGTCCAAAAGTGGGAAACGTTGCAGCTGCATTGCCGATGATGATCCCGACCGAATGCTGTTGATGCTGGCTGATCAGTTGTCAATCAAAGGCGACGCTGATGCTTCACACTCGACAATCGACAAGGTCCAATGGAGGATGTCCACATGTGGATCGGGGATTTGGCTGGCTGTATAGAGAGAGAGAGTGAGTGAGAGAGAGAGATGGGGAAACGAAAGACACTGGACTATCATCATTAGTCGCTGCCAGAGACATACAGACACGTTTGATAGCAGCCGACGTGCCAGACAAAAACGCATCGACGACTGCTGGCCAGGCTCTAATTGCAGAATGGCAGCTGCGATCTGGAAATGGCAGCCCGGCTACTTTATCCAACTCCAAAGCGACTGCAACTGTCAGCAGCACTCAATGGCCAGATCCAATGTAAAGTGACGCCTGATCTTGAACTGGTTCTGTTCTCGACGCGGTGGTCCACGGCCATCACAGCTCTAGACATTCGCATATGCAAGTGACTCCCGTTCACGTTCCCGTTCCTGTCCCAATCCCAATCCCTGTCTGGCCTTTCCAATTCAATTCTGCGGTCGGTCCAGTCGGTTGTGCGGGCCCTGCTGTGCCCAAATTGCGTATCGATTGATCGTGAATGATATGATATTTTTGGGGTCCAAAGGGGTCTACCACATGCCGTGTCATTACTCGTTCGGTGTCTCTGTCCAATTGGCGCAGGAAATCATAAATTAAATTCGATTGTTTGACAAGGCTCGTGAAATGTTTCCATTTTGAGCGGCCAGCAGACAGCAGCAAGCAGCTAGCAGCGTTCCACCACTGTCCGTTCACCTAGGATCGGATAACATGAGCTCTACAATTAGTACTACATGCAACTGCATCTCCATCTCCTACACAGAGAGCAGACCAGAGTTCTTCGCGATGCCCCCAAAACGGGCAGAGACACCATCCACATTCGTGTAATGTTGGTCAATGCTTCCCCCCAAAATTGGCGTGCAGCGGAAAAATGAGACAACGTGTTCTGCCACAGAAACAGGGGCTCCAGCTACAGCTCCAGCTCCAGCTCCATGTAACACGCACATAATTCATAAAACTTGCCAGAGCCATTCCTGCAGCTGGCGGGGATCTGCAGCATCTGTACCGAGTATCGCGGTGTCTATATCGCTGGGAGATTCATATGCACGCACCTTGGCGGCTTCGCCTGCATTGCCAGCTTCTCCTGTTCTCAGTTCTCTGCATATGCCATCAACACCAGTCGCCAAATGGCGTTCGTGTGTGGCAAGTGACACACGAGGCGATGCAGCACAGCTGGAAGCGTCGTCGTCGTCGTCCACTCCACTTCAGTTCCAGCGTCAGCTTCAGCTCTGGCAGTGGATGCAGTGCTGTGTGGTGTGCCAACAATGCCTACAAATGGTGGCTATCTATCAGTGTGCAGCACACAGTGGAGATGGCAGCGTGTCACGTGAAGGAGACCCAAGATCTGGAAATATACTCTTCAAATCGAACATCTCTGACTGTTACTTCATTCAGAGATATGCAGGAGGCAGCACAGCAGACTCTTGATGACGTTGTTAGGTTTATTGCTTGTCGTTTAGATTACTTTAGTTCGGTTTCTGTTTCCGTTTCGTTTTCGTATTAGTATTAATATAATGTAGCTATGCACTAGACGTCCTCCGCTTCGATTCACACTGACTTTAAAACTTACTTTAATCACTAATAGCAGAATGGGGTTCTTAGCGCTAAGTAGATTATTAGATCCACACGGGCCGCTGCTATGAGCGGATGCTACCCAGCAGCGGTGTGCTCTCGGCAGCCTTTGAGGTAATCACGTTATGGCGGGAGCTCGATGCAGCCGGCGGAGGGGGAGGAGCACCACCTGGCCCTGGTGGCCGTGGCCAATGGCTTGGCCCTGGCTGCTCGTCCTCCATCTCAACGATGCACGACTGGCGCGCCTTGCGCTTCTGCTGGCTCAGCTCGTGCAGGTAGAGGGCGCTAAGGCACATGTCCGCCACGCCCACACTCATGGGATTCTTGGAGAGCCGCGGCTCCACCCCGTACAGGCTGTAGAGGAGCGTGTCTGCGGGTCCCTCGAGGCGGCCTTCAGCCTTGCTCAGCCGCAGGCGTCGCATGCTGTCCAGGGGTCCCACGCTGGCGGTCAGATTCTGCTGCAGCATTTGGCGGAAATCGCTGCCAGCGACGGGGAAGCCGGCCCCGGGGCGAAGGGACTGGGAGAGCTCCATCTGGGCGGGACTCAGCTGGGCGGCCAAAACCGAATTGGCTATGGAGCAGTACTCCTCGCCAATGGTGCCGAATGAGATGAGGCTGTGGGTGAGCGGATTCTCATGCATGGCCGAGGTCTTGGCCTGGACCAGCTCCTCGATGGCGTGCTCCCGAATGCCCTTGATAAACAGCGAAGCCTCCTTGGGCATCTGCCACTCGGGATTGTTGAGCGTGAAGCGGACCAGCGACATCTCCGTCTTACCGCCGACCAGACTTGTCTGCTGCGGCTTGGCGAACTCCTCCAGGTCGCTGTTTAGTTGCCAGTCGGGATTGCCGTGCTTGCGCACATCCATCTGGGCGAACGAGCAGACGTTGCCCACTCCGCGCACCGAGACCGTAAAGGTTCGGAAGAACTTGACAATCTCCATGGCCTTGGGCCGGAACACGAAGATCAGGACGAAGGGAGTCACGAACGGACTGAAGATCTCGCTGAGCAGGTAGCCCGCCTTGAACTGGAAGAAGTTGCTGAACTCATTGCGGACCAGTGCCGTGTGGGCATGCTGCTTCCACTCCGTGGGCAGGTAATGGACGTGGGCGAGGATGGCAGTCATCAGCTGTTCGGGACACCAGATCATGTTCTCGTCGGGAATCAGCGTGCGGCAGACGACGCCCACCACAGTGAGAACGGCTATGATGCTGAGGACATGCTCCACCTGGAAGACGTGCTCCTCGTAGATGCCAAAGGCCAGTATCAGCAGCAGAATGCCTCCGCTCACGAACAGCAGATTGCGGGCTATCACAGCGGCCAGCGGGGAGGAGAAGGAACTGAGGTAGCGGTCGGCATACTCGTAGGCGCGGTTCAGTCTCGCATCGAGCTCGTGATCCAGCTCGTTGAAGTGGCGCAGATAGAGGCGTCCGTAGTTGGACCAGGTCCGCAGACCCAAAGCACTCGGGTCCTTCCGCAGGATGTTTGCGTAGGAGAAACTAAAGTAGATGAGCTGCCAGATGAAGATCACAGGGGCCAGCAGGAGATTGACCAGGGCCACGCCTAGTATCAGCTTGGACAGGCGCTGGGCCAGCTCCGTTTGGTTACTTCTCACCGCGAACTCGTCCCTCAGCTGCCAGTTGTTCTGGAAGGGCGATCCGGGCCCACGGAACAGAATGAAGTCGATGTTGAAGAGCATCCCCCGGCTGAGGGAGCATATCTCGCCCAGAAACGGCAGGTGGAAGCGCACGGGCAGCAGCTGCTTGTTCATCAGGGCCACCAGATAGTTCTTGAACCGCAGCACACGATGGTAGATGTCCAGCTCCGTGAGGGACTCCTTGTCAATGCACATATGCTGCTCTGCCTGCACTCTGCGAATGCGCTGCTGCACCTCGTGCCAGGTGGTGTTGTCCAGGTCAGTGTCCTCGATGCCCAGGGCCGTGTTGTAGAACTTCTTGATGTCCGCGTATTGCGTGATGTGATAGATCATCTTGAGCACCCGAAAGCCCAAGTAGATGGCAGCTATGAATATGACAAGGTAGGCGAACCAACTGAATTTGATCACACACTCCCCGGTGGGTATGATCACATCGCTGAGTGTAGTTTTGGAGTGGTTCCCCGGGGGGAGGGCGTCCCCGAAGAGCACGTCGTGCCTGATGCAGTACGTTACGAAGGTGAGCAGCCAGACAACAAAGCCAAACTCCAGCACCTGGAACACCTCGTCCAGGACAATCACCTGAAAGCCGTGCTTCTGCTGGTAGTTGTACATGCGGGAGAAGAACGAGTCAAGGTCCTCGATGTGATTCCATCGTGCCCTGCCCGTCTCTGGCACCATGTGTATCATGATGCCACTGTTGCGTGGAGTGTCTTCGTTCTCTGGCTCATGGTCGTTGAGGGGGTCTAAATGCGCAGCAGCTGTAAATGATTTTGCGTCGTCCGCTTTTGTTGTTGCTTCGTCATGTTGCTCGGTCTCTCGAAACGGATTTGCCTCGGCCAAGGAGCTGTAGTTAATATTTGGGCTTGACATCATGCACCAAGCCCAAGGTCAATTGGCTAACTTATTTATATCACTTTGGTGTCTATATAGTATAGGTAAAATGGAAAATTCGCTCGTCTTTCTTTGTTTGATTTTACTGAACCTTCCTAAACTAGGGCTGGCAAACCACGTATTGTTTCCATTTGGTGGCATCAGCTGTTCGAATCGATGACAACAACCAATCGATATCGACTCAATTGGCAACAGTTGGCAGCTCAGCTCAGCGGCATTCCAAAGTAAACAATTTCGTGTAATTTTTTTGTTTAAATAAAAATAGCAACAAATCAGCAACAATGGGCAAACGACAGCACCAAAAGGATAAAATGCAAGTCAAGTCAATTATTACCATAGAATTAATCTAACAACCACCCAATTGCACAGGTATTTGACGTACACAGAGTGGAGCGAACTGTACGGTGGCAAGAAAACGGAATCCGCGGAAAACGACCATGTTAAGTTCAAGCGGTTGCCGTACGAACACTGCTCCATCACGATGGCTCCCTACGAGATGCCTTACTGCGACATCAATGGCAATGTCTTCGAGTATGAAGCGATATTAAAGTTTTTAAAAACGTTTAAGATCAATCCCATAACAGGCCAGAAAATGGATTCAAAGTCGCTGGTGAAGCTGAACTTTTACAAGAACGCCACCGATGATTACCACTGCCCCGCCCTGTTCAAGCCCTTCACCAAGAACTCGCACATCGTGGCCGTGGCGACGACGGGAAATGTCTACTGCTGGGAGGCCATCGATCAGCTGAATATCAAGACCAAAAACTGGAAGGACTTGGTGGATGACACACCGTTCCAGCGCAAGGATATCATTACCATACAAGATCCGCAGAAGCTTGAGAAGTTCGATATATCCACGTTCCACCACATACGCAAGAACTTGCGCGTGCTGTCGGAGGAGGAGCTGCTGGAGCGCAAAGATCCGGCCAGCGGGCGCATTAAGACCATGAATCTGGAAACAAAGGAGACCTTGGCACAGCTGCAAAAGGACTACCAGCCTGCCGAAGAGGCACCTTCCACCTCCAAGCGCACAGCAGACAAATTCAATGCGGCTCATTATTCCACTGGCGCTGTTTCCGCCAGCTTCACATCCACAGCCATGATGCCTGTCTCTCAGATTGAGGCGGCCATCATTGACGACGATTTGGTGAAGTACGAGCGGGTGAAGCAGAAGGGCTATGTGCGACTAAACACCAACTTTGGACCCTTGAACATTGAGCTCTACTGCGATCAGATACCTCGCGCCTGTGACAACTTCATCAAACACTGCGCCGATGGCTACTTTAACAATGTATTGTTCCACCGATCCATTCGGAACTTTATCGTAGGTTCTCGCCAGGGGAATATCAAATCAAAGAATAACCAAATGTCGTTTACAGGTTCAAGGTGGCGACCCCACAGGCACCGGCTCGGGAGGTGAATCTATCTGGGGCAAGAAGTTCGAAGATGAATTCAAGCCGAATCTGACGCATACGGGACGGGGAGTTCTTTCCATGGCGAATTCGGGACCGAACACAAATGGCTCTCAGTTGTGAGTTGAACAATAAATTGTATGCGAGTCCTTGCTCATGTTTCTTCCCTTTGTTTCCAGCTTCATCACCTATCGATCCTGCAAACATCTCGATGGCAAACACACCATTTTTGGCAAGGTCGTTGGCGGCCTTGACACGCTCCAAAAAATAGAAAACATCGAAGTGGACAACAAAGATCGACCAATCGAGGATATTGTTATTGAAAATGCCCAGGTCTTTGTTAATCCCTTTGCTGATGCCGTCGAACAGCTGGCCAAAGAGCGGGAGAATGAAGCGGCCAGCGTACAGGAGACGGCTGAAAAGGCGGAACAGCAGAAACGTCTCAATGAGCCACTCAAGGTCTACAGGGAGGGCGTCGGCAAGTACCTAAAACTGAATACTGCGCCCAAGAAACCAGAGTCCCCGCTCCTAGCAGCTCAAGCAGCCAAGAGGAAGAAGCTTGCAGGCGGTTTTGGTGATTTCTCCAGCTGGTAGTTTCCCACGAATATGTCAACCAAGAATATTGTGTTTTAGTATACAAATTTAGTTTGGATTTTTATTTGTCGTTGGGTCCTTCGCCTCCATCTGTTCGCTCCCTCTCTTGCCAACTCTTCTTCATCTCCTGCATTTTGCCCTGCCGTCGTCGCCGCTCCGTAGACTTTCTTTGCTCCAGTACTTTGATCTGTGCCGCAATCGAGTTTTCTCCATTAAAATGGGCATCGAGTTTGTCTAGGAGCAGTCTTCGCGCCTCTACGCGGTTTTTGGATGCCAGTCGATGTGTGTGACACTTGATGGTGATGTTGGTGGGCAGGTGGCGCAGGAATACGCAGTTGGATGTCTTGTTCACCGCCTGACCCCCGGGTCCACTGCCGCGCATGAAGGTCTCTTCGATTTCCGACTCTTGCAGCGTTGGGAAGCGCGTGTAATCCAAGTTAGCAGTGGACTTGCAACGCACAGCCAGTGGAGGAAGAGCCAACCGGGAAACCAACGATCGAATCATTCCTACAGTATGCGTCCCTTTTTCAGCAGGGTCTCTCCACGCTGCGGAAAGGTACAAGTTAGTTATGAAATATCTAGCGAGGCACCTGCACGTACCTTGAAGTTGAACTCGATTTCCGTGGGACTTGTTAACTGGCGACTGTCCCGGAACTCGTGCCGGACGCGACCCAGAAAGTAGTTTTTGTCCGTCAGCTTCAGATGATTGCCGTATCGGATGAGGTGTTTATAAAGCCGGAGAATCTGCTGCCGAGATGGTTGAAACATTTTATTTTACTGTAGCCGCTTCTGTCCCATGCGTCTGAAAATGTAACGCCAAAATAACACAAGTTGGCAGCACCACAGCAATCAGCTGGTCGGATGGTGAGCGAAACTGAGAGCAAAGAGAAATTGGAGAAAAACAAAAATCGTACGCAATTAAGAAAAAACAAGATAATTTGAAATGGAGTAGGTTGAATTAATTTATTGGATAAAACTTTAAGAACTAATTGACATTGGGCATCGCCTCGTCGATGGGAACATTGTACGTTCGACTCAACTCAAACATCTCCTTCAGTTGATGCGCGATTTCCCGGTCCACTACTTCGCCGCCAGATGTCATAGTGTTCTCAATGATATCCTCGTCGGAAACCGGAAGGTTGATCATTTCCTCCGACGACAAACCTGACGGTTCGACGAGTGAGAAGAGGAAGTACGCCGTGATGGCGACACTGTGCGGCAGGAAGCGGATGTACTCTTTCAGAAGTTCCGTCCGGCTGGGAAAAAAACCATCAAGAAAAATTAATAAATGCAGTTAGATGCCTCGCGTATACCCACTTCATAAACTCTGGCACCTCGTCCTCCGCGTGCTTCCTGTAGCTGTCGTAGAGTGCCGAGCAGTAGTCGTCGAAAATGCTATCGAAATGGGTGTAGCGCACATCCGCATAGACGGAGATGGCCAGGAAGACGGACAGATCGATCATGGGCGAGGACACCCGCAGTGTCTGGTAGTCGAACATCATGATATCCTGTGGCTCCTCCTTGCCATTGTACTTGTAGGCCACATTATTCCGCACATAGTCACCGTGGCAGAGAGTGGCCAGCGGCTCCCTGGGCGCCACACGTTGGCGTCCAAACTTTGTGTAATCGGCTATGAGGAGACCGAACTTTTTCACAAAATCCTGTCCCACTTGGGGTTGGTAAGTGGCCACAGCCTGGGCAGCGCGCTTCACACTAGTCTTCAGCTTTAACAGGAAGTCGTGGTGCAAACTTTCATTGGAAAATCGAGATTCCCTGAGGTTTTTGGTCATGTGCTGAAACTGCTCGATATTCTTGTGCTTGATGGCGTAGGCAAAGCCATGGAACTTGCCCAAGTACTTGACTGCAACGCGAGCATGCTCTAGGCTGAGGCCCACCCGGTCCTTGGCAACGCTCCAGCCCTCCTCAGCAAAGTCACTTAATACGACCATCGCCGATAACGGATTCAGCTCGCTGTAGTAATACTTGGGGGCGGCGAACTTTCCACCGGCCACCTTTTGTATTTGCGGCAGCATTTTCGTATAGAATTCGATCTCATTGCCGAAGAGATATGTGAACTGAATTGACTTGTACATCTCTGGTGGAATCCTGGGAGTTTTCTATAAAAACAAAACATGCATTGCCCCTCCGCATGAGTCGGTTTATCTTTGTTTTTGTTGGATTAACATAATTATAAATGACTATATATACCCATATAATACATTTAATCTTTTGCGCAGACAGCTGCCCGTTATCGTAATGTATAAACACAGAGATACGGGCTACAGCTACATTACCTTTCATTTATTTCGTGCCTACGATATGACGAAATTATAATTACGATATTACCTTAACGACCATTTTCCGCTCAAACTGCTCGCCGTCGTATTCAAAGCGGATGGTTGTCCGATAGCAGAGTGTCAGCATGAAGGCCTCCTTGGGACCAATCACATCCACATCTATGTCTCCCACCCGGAAGGTGTCCGCCTTTGACGCACTGTAGTTATCCAGCAGTCTGCCGCTCTCCAGAATCTTTGGCAGAATGGTAGTGCGCAGCCATTCGGACTCCGTCTCGATCAGCGACATGTTGGTATATATTACACAGAATGGCACCGATCGGCGTCGCGTTCAGCGAATAACTGAACGATCGTATGCCGTGCCATTGCTTTTGTACTCTTTTAGATATGATCGTGTTCGTGATGAAATGAGAGATTAAATGAAGCTGTTTTCGAGAGAGTTCGGCAAAGGAGTAAATATATATGAATAGAGAGAAGCAAACGAGTAATTCGAGTATAGATAATAACGATTGTTTGTGTTTAATTCAGTTAATTAGCCCTTGGGCAACGCATCCACATCGATGCCATCCTCGATTGGGACATTGTACTTTCGACTCAACTCAAACATTTCCTTCAGCTGATGCGCGATTTCCCTATCAACTATCTCTCCGCCTGCTTTCATAGTGCGCTCAATGACTTCCTCGTCCGAAACCGGAATGGTAAACATTTCCTCCGGAGACAAGTCTGATGGTTCGACGAGTGTGGAGAGGAAGCTGGCCGTGATGGACACACTGTAGGGCAGGAAACGGATGTACTCCTTCACAAGTTCCTTCCGGCTGGAAAAAAAAACCATCAAGAAACAATTATAAATGCCAGTTAGATGCCTCGTGTATACCCACTTCAAAAACTCTGGCACCTCGTCCTCCGCGTGCTTCCTGTAGCTGTCGTAGAGAGCCGAGCAGTAGTCGTCGAAAATGCTATCGAAATGGGTGTAGCGCACATCCGCATAGACGGAGATGGCCAGGAAGACGGACAGATCGATCATGGGCGAGGACACCCGCAGTGTCTGGTAGTCGAACATCATGATATCCTGTGGCTCCTCCTTGCCATCGTACTTGTAGGCCACATTATTCCGCACATAGTCACCGTGGCAGAGAGTGGCCAGCGGCTCCCTGGGCGCCACACGCTGGCGTCCGTACAGTATATAATCGGATATTAAGAAGCCGAACTTCTTCACAAAATCCTCGTCCACTTGGGGCTGATAAGTGGCGACGGCCTGAAAAGCGCGTCTAACACTCGCCTGCAGCGTCAAAAGGTATTGGGGATGCGTGGTGTCATTGGCATATCGCGACTCTTTCAGGTCTTTGGTCAGCTCGTCGAACTTTTCCAGATTCTTGTGCTTGATGGCATATGTAAAGCCGTGGAACTTGCCCAAATACTTGACTGCAACGCGAGCATGCTCCAGGCTGAGGCCCACCCTGTCCTTGGTCACCCTCCAGCCATTCTCAGCAAAGTCACTGAGAATGACAATCGCCGAAAAGGGATTGAGTTCGCTGTAGTAATACTTGGGTGCCGCAAACTTTCCATCCGCCACTTTTTGTATCTGGGGCAGAATTTTCGTATAGAAATCGATCTCATTGCCGAACAGGCCTCCAAACTGTATTGACACGTACACTTCTGGTGGTACCATGGGTGTTTTCTGCAACAAAAACGTCAAAGTTCATATCAGCATTATACAGGGGAGCCAAAAACGAAACAGTCATGATTGCTGGTAGTTTGTTAATCATTGGTAGCTATTATTTTCGATTAACCGAACGCTTAAACGTAGATCTATTGATCCATAAACCATTGATATGATATGTTTGTTGACACTTTCGCGGCATTGGAGATTGGGAACTAGCATTTGAATAGAACACCTTAATCTTATCTTATCTATTCGAGTTTTTGGCTACCGTCTCGCAGAGAGATGAATTCCCGTACTTGAACCGGTTATGTGATGTGAATAGAGAAATACGGTCTACACTGCTCACTCAATTGGCATCTATTTCGTGTGTACGAATGACGACATTATAGTTACCTTAACGACCATTTTCCGCTCGAACTGCTCGCCGTCGTATTCAAAGCGGATGGTTGTCCGATAGCACAGGGTCAGCATGAAGGCCTCCTTGGGACCAATCACATCCACATCGATGTCTCCCACCCGGAAGGTGTGCGCCTTCGACGCACTGTAGTTATCCAGCAGTCTGCCGCTCTCCAGAATCTTTGGCAGAATGGTAGTGCGCAGCCATTCGGACTCCGTCTCAATCAGCGACATTTTGATATATATTACACAGAATGGCACCGATCGGCGTCGCGTTCAGCGAATAACTGAACGACCGAATGCCGTAAAACAGCATTTGGACGCTTCGGCTCGGGCAACATCGGGTTCTCATCGGCCTCTCTGAGATTAGACGCAACTGATTGAACGAAAATAAATCGGGGCCGCTCAGAAACAGGCTAGAGTTAACTATTTAATGATAGCTGATGATAACTGTTGTGAATCGAACTCAGAACACAATTGTATTATCTTCAAAATTCAAAATTGTATAATGGGAATTTCAGAAAAAATGCAAAGCAAATGGTACATGCTCTCCCTGACCGGGTCGCTGGGTAAGGTCAACACCTTTGTGAGAAAGTATACAGACCATTCGGAGCGCGGCGGTGTGCTCATTGGCAAGAAGATCGAATGGGAAAGAAGAAATTTTAGCCAGCTGAAGGAGACCCGGCCAAATGACTCCATATTCTCGAACACCAGTCGAAATAGCAGCGGCGACAGCAGTCGACGGACGACGAAGAGGAGCATCAACTCCAAAACTCTCGATGTTAGAACCGAATGCAAGAGCGGAAAGTGCGACGAGAAGGCGTTTGTAGAGGACTCTCCTCGCATGCGGGAGTTCTTCAAGGAAGTGAGACAGCGGGAACTCAAGGAGTACTACCTCCGGATGAGGGCCGCCCAAAGGATGTCAAGGGACATCGAAAGGCGAACGGAGCGCGACATAATGCACAATGTATACTGCAGGGGACCCAAAAGATTGTGTTAACGACTGTGGAGGGGTGGGGAGGGGAGCTGGGCTGACGATGGAGAGAGCTCTTCCGGCGCATATTCAATCACGGCTGGAATGTGTCGGAAGTAGCTCCCTTTAAGTCCCCTATCCAGCTCTCTGTGCCCTTGCTGTCAGTGTCCGTTGGAGTGTGTCCGTTCATTCGGTCTCAGTCAGACTCAGTGAGACACACAATCCAAATCCCCTGTGCTATAAGCCCTGTTTTCCGATTTCTTTTGCCCGGATTCCACAACCGGCACTGGCCTTAAGATGTACTCGCATCCGAAACAAGCGACCCATGGGACTCAGACCCTGCCGCAGCCGAGCCCCAAGCCCGTGTGCGTACCGCTGCTGATGGTCGACGAGGACGGAAAGAAACGCTACTGCTACCATGGCGGCAAGTGCCGGTGCGAGACCTGTCAGAAGATGCGCGAGCAGCAGGCGGATGAGCTGGACGAGCAGCTATTGGCCGCCCTTCCACACAGTCGCTTGCAGCTGGTGCCGGCGTTGCGTCAGGTGAGGCCGAAGCAATACCGCTTGGACGCCACTTACGCCACACCCGAACTGGCCAAGTATCTGAGCGAGGAGCACGAGCAGCTGCGCAAGAAGTATAAGACCTACTATCTGCCCGATAAGTACTTCCAGGTGAACGCCTGGAAGGTGCCCGGGCCGCAGCACAAGCAGACCCAGACGGATATCCGCATCGGAAACTACGGCATCGACGGTTGTCCGTGCGTCGACAAGTCTCTCTGCTGGGACATCTAGCCCTTGGGCTCAGTGAATTGTGGGAGAGTAGGGGGAATGGATCTGTAGCCAATCGGACAATAAACAGCGCAGGGTGAGGAGCGGAATACTTCGTTTTTTCTTAGCTCTTCTCATCGAGTAACTTTTGAGCTGGGTCTCCGCCAGGCAGCCCTGGAACAGACATCAGTATTTGTATCAGAAAAATTAATACAGTTTTCCAATAGAATCCAAATTTATAGAATGCTGCGTCGCCTTAGAAACACCCGGATCCAGTCCATTGCACAGCTCGATCGCTGCTGCCGATACCTGGCTGACGCTCCTGCAAAGTCCTCGGATCCATATGTCATCACCACGGGTCTCACTGCCAACGTGGCAAAGGGGCAAATGCGCTCCATGCCGGTGAGCGCGCTGCCCCGCTCCAAGTATGGGGGCATCACCCATATGTCTCTGCTCACGGGCAGCACGATCATTGGCCAGCAGGGAGCCAAGTTTGTGACAGCTCTGCTCCATAGCACGCGGGTGCCAGTGGAGCTGCAGCGCATTGCCTCCGACCAGGAGGAGGAGTACTTCAATTCGGTGCTGCGTAATCATGCGGCCGTCCATGTGGACATCCTGTGCGATAGCGAGTCGAAGAAGAAATCCCTCAAGATCTGCAACGACCTGGATCTGTACGTGTTCATGACGCGCCTGCGCAGCTTTCCCGGCTTCAAGTGCCGCTTCCCTGACGTGGACATTCAGTTTATAGCCCAGAACAACATCGGCAACTACTCGGAGCTCGAGTACTCCCCCGTCAAGGGTGTGGTGGAGGCCCTGCGCGTGGTCACCCATGAGAGCATGACAAAGTATCTGCGGCACGCCTTTAAGGCTGCGATCCGCGCCGGCCGCTGTCGCGTCACGCTCATCCACAAGGCCAACGAGTGGCCAGTGACCGATGGAGCGATGGTGGAAATTGCACAGAAGATGCACGCGAAGCACTACAGCTCCATCAAATTGGAGCTGATGGAGCTGGACGAGTGCGTGCACCGGGTAATCACCGATCCCGCCTATTTCGACACCATCTTCACCAACGATCGCTACGCCACCTTCCTGGCCACCATTTGCAGTAGTGTTGCCGGAGGCGCCAATCTCTTCAGTGCCATCGAATTGGGCGACAGTCATGCCGTGTTCAAGCCCCTCCAGACCAAGCTGTCGCTGACCAACTACTCGCTGCTCAGTCCCTACGGCATCGTGTCCACCTGTGTGGATCTACTGAACCATGTGGGCCACGAGGGCTGCGCCAAATCCCTGTGGCAAGGGATGCTCCGCACCATGGACGAGGGTGTCAAGAGTGTCGAGTTCGACGGACCCGACACCGGGGAATATGTGATCTGCAATATCATGAACAAGTTGCGGTGCAGTGCCTTAGGGGAGAGTCCCGAGAAAAAGTGAATGCTTTGTTAATTACATTCACTAAAATTTAATTACACAACAGACTTTCAGCGAGTTATATGAGGTGGGGCTCTAGTGCTAGTCGTAGAAAAGGAACTAGTTATACGATGACAGGCGACACATCGGCCTAGCAAATAATACCTACTCCTCTTTTGGTACGTGATCGGTTAGATATTGCGGCGCTTTATTGGGTTCTTGGCCTAGAGAAACAATGAGAATTAAATTTCGAGTATTTTGAGGATGGATATTAATATATTACCTGCTCCTCTTTGGTGCGTAGAGCACTCTCTTTTATGTTGTCCTTGCCGTTGTTCGAGAACGTCACTATTTCAACGAAGTTCCTGAAGTGGACCCTACGCTTGGTACTCCAGCTTTTATCCACAAACTTGTTCTTCTTTTTGGGATATTTCATATAATCGTAGATAATCGGTTCATCATTATCGGCCGGCCCTGGAATTTCTGGTGATTCTGCCATTGCGTTGTGCACTCGTAATTGAGTTTCGCCTGGGTCTACATCCGTTTCCTCCATACTTGTAAGAAATTGTGTGTGTGACATTATGGTTTGCCTAGTACTAGAAAATCAATGCTACAACGATGAATACAGCATAAAAATACAAATTCCATGTGTTCTCATTTTCATTATTTTAAGGAGAGTAATAAAATAAGTACAATTTTAATAAATACATGTATTCTCCAACCAAAAGCTGTAAACAACCTCATAAAAAACAGGATAAAAGGGGAAGGATGAGGCAGCAGAGCAACAAACATTTTTTGAATGTGGGTGCCAGTTCCAGAAGCTACCCACAAAAATACATGGGAGTAACAAGCCCCCCACACAAATCAAACCCCTCGCAAGAGGGTGTTGGGTGTCCCTCTCTTAAATTATTGCCAAATTCCCATAAAAAGAAAACAAATCGTAATTATAATAATTTATTGGGTATCTCTCGGCAAGTCTTCACAGATAAACATTTACACATTTATGCTTTACATTTACGATTTTCCTATGGAAAAGTTTTCACCTAAGAAAACTTAAACATTTATACTTATCTTATAAAGAACATTTTCACATAAGAACATTTACACATACATAGTACATTTATGCTTCTTCCTAGGGATATTGCATCGCTAATTAAACGTTTAGACACACACGAGGGAGAATAAGGTCATTCACACTATCGAATTTGCGGGGGGCTCCACATTTATGCAGTCATGCTGCCATCCGTTGGGTCAGGGCTCCGCCATCTCGATGGCCTTGGTATTATTCCACTTGGACCTGATCGCGTTGCAAATCATCATGCAGGTGAACAGGGACAGCTCCAGGACGCGGCACAGGACGAAGTAAGTTATCTCCATCAGATCGTCAGTGGCTCCCAAATAGACACACATTTTGCGATTACTTTTCTGTTGCACTTTGTTTGCCAACGATTTTGTGAGGCTTGCAGTTCCACTGGGCTCGCCTGTTGTAGGAGATGTCTATGGAAGCTGAATGATTTCGGGAATGGCAACGCTCTGAAGCTTGGGGTCCCGTTATATCCTGCCCTGTTGCTGTATCAGCCAGCACACGAAGGACTTTGTCGGCTCGGAGTGTGCGAGAGCGAACGCAAAGTGTGTTGATATAGGGTGAGACCGCTCACCCGTTACTCTTCAAGCAGGAGAAGTATGTACTAGTATTTGTTGGTATCAACTACTTGCGGCTATGACTGACTATTAATTATGCTTCAATCAAATATCAATGCCTATCAGTTAATACATTCAAACGTAGATGGTAGACATGCAGAGCGAGCGAGAGGCCTCACCTTATACACCTTAAGCAAACCTAACAAAGAGAGAGTGGCAGCAAGAGCGTGGGTGTGAGGGAGAGTGGAATATGACGGTGCATGCGCAAACATGTTCCCGGCACATGCAGTTCTTGCAGGAAAAGAGCTCCCCAGCTTCTGCAGCTATCTGTCTCTATTGCACTTATCACAGAAGTACTGCAAATGCATTCCAAAGGTAAAATGGGAAATATCAGGTATAAATACATGCATTCACACGTATGTACATATGTACATATGGAGGGATAATTATTTGATAGATATTTAATGGGATGATTTTGAATCCAAGAACTGGCGAGACAACAAATGTCGTGTCTGAAATGGATTCATTGTACTCTCCAAGGACTGCTACTGGCAGTCGTATTGGCCCTACAGTCAACACTTTGAGCCTTGACCATATGGCTGTGGCTGTGGCCTGGAGTTGGGCCTCTGGGCTCAGTGCAACATATGGTCACTAGACACGAGCCAGAATGCAGTTCAAGCAGCGAGTTAATTGATGGCCCAGGCCCAGGCCAGCCAGTAGCTCATCCTCGTCGAAGTTCTCTCCCCTCTCCAAAACTCCCTGGCTGGTGTGTGCTGTTGAGCGTGAAAGTCACAAATTACAAAAAGAGAAAAGAGAGGAAGATCACATACCATGATAGCGCCAATTTGGCAAGCTATGACGCGTGCCAGAGCAGTGCAGCGCAAAGAAGAGTGAATGAAAGGTCGAAGAGGAACATAGTGTAGGCGTGCGCAAGGGAGCGAAAGAGCGAGCGTATTTTCTAACCCCTAACGGGCAGCGACTGCGGCAGAGACGTCGACAGAGAGTAGCCGCCCCTGCTGACGATCCTTCGGATATGGTAATGGCTTTGAGGATCCTGTCAGAGGGGCAAGGGGTCATTTGCGGGCCATTTACACAAACTTGGTCAGCGCAGCGGTAAAAATATTTGTAAAGCCATCCCGTCCCATCCCATACCATGCGATCCATCCCTTTCGAGGGTTTCCCGATCTGAGCGCCCGTGCTGTTCCCTGCAGCAGCAGCAGAAGTCGCTCGGCAGTTGCGGTGGAACTTTCGAGCCGAACAGAAGCCCGAGCCATGAGCTACTACTATTCATCCGAGGAGGACAACAACAGCTCCCAGTACTTGGGCAGCCCCAACTACAATCTGACGCCGATGGTAGGCCCCACGCAGGAATACAGCCATGCCGCCTACCTCTCTCCCGACTGGCAGTTCCTGGATGTAGCAGACGGAGCTAGTCTTGAGCTGGCCCCGGCCACCCACTCCATTGACCATGAGATGCGCATAGAGGCGGGCGTGGACCAGGCCAAGAGGCGCAAGTGCGACGGCTCGAGCAGATCGGAAGGCGAGTGCCAGGCAGTCGGCCAAGAGACGGTTGTTCTCAGTCCCACCGTGCAGAAGAGACGACGCCAGGCGGCCAATGCTCGTGAAAGAAAACGCATGAACGGCCTCAACGAGGCCTTCGACCGCTTGCGGGAGGTGGTGCCAGCCCCGTCCATCGACCAGAAGCTGTCCAAGTTCGAGACTCTGCAGATGGCTCAGTCCTACATTCTGGCCCTGTGCGACCTCCTCAACAACGGCGACGTGGATGTCGATGCGGCCGCCTACACCCTGTTTGGGAGCGGAAATGGAAGCGGAAGCGAGTGCAGCTTCCACTTGAGCCACGGCTAAGCTATACGCGATGTTAGATTTAAGCTTTTGTGATTCTCCCACCTAACTCTAAATTTAGTTTAAATAAATAAAAACGAAACGAAACGAAAGCAGTGAGATGCCTGTGGAATCAATTGGCCAGCAGATCGTTGGTTACGCCTCAATGGATCCGAAAATGCTCATAAATTAATTACTGAAAAGTTCATTGATAGGAAAACAATGAGTGCCAGTCCCCGTCCCCGTCCCAGCACCAGCCCCGACCCACTTCGGAGTCCGCTGCCACCGCGCTTTGCAGTGGAGCGTAACACCCTCGCGACTCTTGACGCCCGGCCAGGGATCTCATTGAATAAAAGGCAGCTGAGTCCTGCGGCTTCGGTTGGTTGCTGTTCTTTACTACGATACCCTGGTACATTGGCTGGGTCAGAGAACTATGTGTGAAGTAATAACAGCTATGGCTGGCGGATTATGCTGCAGGCAATTCAACCGCTTGGAATCAGTTTAAATTTGGCCTATTCATCGGCTTCTGACTAATATGCGGCTCGCTGTGCTGAACTTTGACGTACTGCATCTGCACATCATCCAGGCCGAGAGAGTTCTTGGAGGGCCGAAAGCCCAGGACGGGTGGGTGCAGGACGATCACCTCTTGATTGGACTTTGGGCTCGGATTGTTGGTGAGCAGTACGGTGCGGTTCTCCGCCAAGATTGAATTTGTCTCATGGATTGGCCTCTGGATGGACGTTTGGGTTTGGACCATTGATGTCATCGGCTTGGTTTTTGGCTTACGTGGCATCTTAGGAGGAGACTTGTCGTTTTTCTTGCTGCTGCTGTTTTTGGGGCTCTTCTGGGTGAGTTCTTTTGGCGACTTGCGCTCCACTATCGACTTGTTAATGTGCTGCTTGATAATGGTCATGGTGGTCTCTGCGGCGACTGGTGGCACTAGGTAGGAGCCAAGGACGGAGATACCCTCCGTTTTTCTCGGATACGATTGGTGTGCGGGCCTGGAACTGGCCCAAGACAAAGTCTCGAAGCCGGAGCTCTGCCGCGGGGAGCAGGGACCCCTCTTCGCAGGCTCTTGTCTTGGGCAGTCTCTGTGGGCACTTATCCTACGAAACTTAGCCTCGGGCACAATAATCAGGTACTGATTCGCTTCATCATCATCCTGTAATTGGCAAATGTAGTATGAAGCCAAGCGTAAATCAAAGGGCTTACTGGGTCCACCATAAGAGTCGGCGTGTTTCATGGATCTCTTACCGCTAAATTGGCAATTGGGTCTGCCGCACGGACCGCTGCTACTTCTTGCCGGAATGGCCTTCTTTGCCGTTTCTTCCGGGTTGGAGCAAGACCTGAGCCTTGACTTCGGGACCGCATTGGACCGAGCTGCAATGGCCTGACACCGCGGACACTTTACCCCCGCCGGCAATGTCGATGCCTTGCCAACATACTGAGCGCGTGGCTTCCTCTGGGCGGGCAGTACCCCTTGCGCAGTATTATTCCGGCCACGTTGAGCCTTAGGTTGAGTGTCTTCGGCTGACTCCATGGAAGAATCCTTATCTACCGGCTTGGGGCTTTTAGGCTCAGTCTCATCTGTTGACTCCTTCTCTATCAGCTCCTCCACTTGTTTCTCGTCTGTTGGCTCCTCCGCCTGCTTCTCGTCTCTTTGGTTCTCCTCTTTATGCTCGCAAAAACACACGCAATCACAAGAACTGGAAGAGTCATCCACATCATCCTTACTTTTTATCTGGTTCTTCTTTTCAGAGACGCTTTCAGGCCCTTTGTTATCCCCTCGTATAGTATTGTTGGTATTTTTACTGTTCCCAGGTTCGTTTCGAATTTTTTTCCCACTTGGAGGCTCCACCCCACAGTCAAAATCACAGTACTCACTGTCACTGCCAACATTCTCTTGATCTTTCCTTCCCGTCCCCCTTTGGGAGGAGGCTCTTTCAGGTGCTTCATTTTTCACAGAATTCCGCCCATTAGCCATCTTCGAACATTCATTGGGACTCCGTTCACAATTCACAGCATCCTCGTAGTCGGATTCACTGCTCTCTTCGTCCACATAATTCTTAGCCGCACTGTTCCCGTTGCGTGTGTTTTTCTCTGGCTCTTCAATATCGTTTCCAATTCCCTTCATATTTTCCATCTTAAAGTCTGCATTGGTATCCCCTTCATCCTTTATATTGTTTTTAACGCGGTTTCTCTTTGATGCGGCAATCTCAGGCTCATCGTCGCAAAGGCATTCATCAATATCGATTGCCTGACGGCCGTTTTGACTACTTCTTTTCGATGAGGCAATCTCTGGAGCAATTCCCTCTTGCTGGCGATCGTTTTGCCTGCTTCTCTTAGCTGAGGTACTCTCTGGAACCATGGGCTCATCCTCGCAGGGACATTCATCAGCTTCATCAGCAATGGGCTTATTCCCACGGCTGTTTCTCTTTGGTGAGGCAATCTCTGGACCAGTTGGCTCTTCCTGGCGATCTTCTGGTCTCCTGGGCTCATCCCGACGACTGTTCCGGCTGGTTCTTTTCGATGAGGCAATCTGTGGTACACTGGACTCATCCTGACGACTGATTCTCTTTTCTGACCCGATTTCTGGAACCATGCGGCCATCTGGACGCTCGTTTTGCCAACTCCTCTGCGCTGAAATTTCTGGGACCATGAACTCAACCTCGCAGGGACATTCATCAGCTTCATCAGCAATGGGCTTATTCCCACGGCTGTTTCTCTTTGGTGAGGCAATCTCTGGACCAGTTGGCTCTTCCTGGCGATCTTCTGGTCTCCTGGGCTCATCCCGACGACTGTTCCGGCTGGTTCTTTTCGATGAGGCAATCTGTGGTACACTGGACTCATCCTGACGACTGATTCTCTTTTCTGACCCGATTTCTGGAACCATGCGGCCATCTGGACGCTCGTTTTGCCAACTCCTCTGCGCTGAAATTTCTGGGATCATGAACTCAACCTCGCAGGGACATTCATCAGCTTCATCAACAACAGGCTTATTCCCACGGCTGTTCAGGCTGTTTCTCTTTGGTGAGGCAATCTCAGGAGCAGTTCCCTCTTGCTGGCCATCGTTTTGCCTAATTCTCCTAGCTGAGACACTCTCTGAAACCATGGGCTCATCCTCGCAGAGGCATTCATCAACTTCGACTAGGTGCATTGGCTTTTCTTGGCTGCGATACATTTTGTTTGAAGTCGGTGTTGATTTGGGCTGGCGGTCTTCTTGACTATTTATCATCGATGAGGCAGTCTCTGGAACATTTCGGTTTTGAAATGCGCACGATTCATTATTGCAAGAGATTTCCTCAAATCCGCTGGATTGTGGTGGATTCTGCGCAGGCTCCTCCCGTTGATACGATCTCCGCTGGAAAGTCTGCCTTGGGCTTTGCTCTTGTTGCCGGTCATCTCGGCTATTTTTTTTTGAAGACGGAATGCCTGGGCTATTTTTCCATCGTGGAGCAATCTCTGGAGCAGCTGGCTTTTCCTGGCGATCTCCTGGGCTGCTTGGCACATCCCGAGGACTGTTTCGGCTGGTTCTCTTTGGTGATGCTATCTCTGGAGCAGTTCTTTCTTCTGGCTGGCGGTCGTTTTGCCTACTTCTCCTAGCTGAAGTTCTATCTGGAACCATCGGCTCATCCTCGCAGAGGCATTCATCGACTTCGTATGGACCCATTGGCTTTTCTTGGCTACGATACATTGGATTTGAATTCTGTGTTGATATTGGCTGACGGGTGTTCGGGCTGTTTGGCAGGGATCTATTGGCCATGTATGTCTCCTCGGTGTCTTCCATATTACGTCTTTTTCTGCCAGCAGGATGCGTATATCCTGCATTTTCTTGCCTACGATTCGGACACTCGATATAATCGACATCACTGTTGATGGGGCCTCGTAGTTGCTGTTGGCGTGCTGATGGAGGCCGGCGCTCGTTACGATTACTCTGTAAATCGTTGATGTTGTCAGATCGCCTGCGCTGCTGCTGTGGGGTTAGGGGCTGACTATACTGGCCTCTATCGGAGGTTCTCCTCGGAGCTTGTCTTGGCGGCACATCCATTGCATTTCGATTTAGAGATGGGCACGATTCATCGCAAGCGGTTTCCTCAGATCTTTGATAAGGCGGTGGGGCGCGTCTGCTTTGGGCTTCCTCTCGTGGATACGATCTCCGCTGGGGAATCTGTTTTGGCCTCTGCTCGGCATCCGTATCGTAATCTTCGTAGGGCGTTGATGGTGGTGACGCTGGACTCGGTTTTCGGTCAAATTTCTCCTGGCCACCCTCTTGATTGTTGTAATCGCTGAGCGCCGACAGACATGGTGGTGGGAACTGATCGCCTGATCTACGATCCTTAGTCCCGGAGATTCCTGGGCAGTCTGTAACACATTCTTGGCCATCGTACTCGTCCTGGCCTGGTTGTCTGTCCTGTCCGTATTGATTGGGCGTTCTCCTTCCCTGGTTGTCGTAATTCGATTTTAGACTGGCCAAGAACTTTTGCTGAGGATCTCTTGAATTCGGCACCTTCGTGGGAGTACTCCCCATCCCGCTTTGCCTTTTAGCTGAAGCCTCGCGATCCACTTCATTTCTGCTGCGTTGTTGTCGCCTCCGGGCTGGACACTCTACAGGAACCATGTCTGCGGTCTGGTAATGTTTTTGGGGTCGCCTGGCCACTGGCTCGTCGCAGAAATCACTGTCGTCATCCGGGTACGTTGGCTGCACGCATTTGCGGAGACGGTAATCCTTCATAATTTGTGCAGCCACTGCAGCGCACTGCTGGGCCACATAGGAATCTGGTCCAGAGCTACGGGATCCCCAACTTCGCACATTCGGAGCGGATGCGGTGATATCTTTGGAGCTGGACGCTCTAAGCTCTTCTCTCGTTCGTGCAGTAGCTGGTCGGGCATACTGACGGTATCTATATGCATCCGGACCGGTGTTGTGGTATTCAGAAAACGGTGGCGAAGGACGTCGCCTCGTCGGCCCTTGGTTGGCCACCGGCGCGTCTTCCTGACGATACAGCTGATCCAGCGGACAGTAGCATTCGATATATTCGTATGGGTCCGCTCCTTCCGGATAACAAAAGCTTTCATTCGGCTCGTTTTGCTGTGGGTTCTGCTGCCCGTACACCTGCGTGTATTGAGCACTTCGGTCATAGCTGCAGCAGCAGTCCGCGTCCGCTGGCAGCGCTTCGTTCTCGTTGCTGCCGTAATACTTTGAGTCCTCGTACACTGGAGTTCCGGCTGATTGAAGTTCCTGTTCGCTGTTGTTATTGTCGCGGTAGTCTCGACTGTCCTCCCCGCTCTCGCTTTGGTTGGCAGGACGATTAACACAGATGGTTTTGTTGTTTGTGAGAGGCCGCGTGGAATTCCGTGGATTAAACTTGAGCAACAGGACATTGCACGCCTTCTTGTCGGTAGATGGTCGGCAGATTGTGTTTTTGGAGCCTTGAGAGTCACAGTTGCTGGCCTCCATACCAGATCTGGGTCTGGGTGGTTGCGCTTGCTGATGCTGCCTCGGTGTGCTACGAGTGTTGGATGCGAGTGCTCCCTTTTGTCCAGTCGCACCATACTGTCTTGGACTCGACATGTCTTGCACCCTGCACGGGGACTCTTCATCAACCACAGACACATCAGTGGTGCGGTTGCTCCTATGCCCGTAATAGCAGCTGTGACTGTAGTTTTCCGCAGGTCTCGAATATCTTTGGGATCCTCCTTCCCGAGCGCCTCTCCCGTCATACTGTTGCCTGAATTGGTGGTGGTACGAGGAGTCGCTGGACTCCTCTTCTTCTTGTCGATGATACTGACGATCGGCGCCAGAAGTGGCACGTGGTAGTGCAGCTGGCAGCGTCTCGAGGTCAGATTCATACAGGGACGAGCTATCATATTCTTCTTCCTCGAAGCTATTATTCGAAGAAGCTACAATGCAAGAGAGATGAGCAATGGGAGCGGATTGGAGGACGGGTCTGGAAGACTTACAGATAATAGAATCGGATCTTTTCTCGCCGATGGGTATATGGTAGTCAACTTGTAAACTGCGCCTGCATTCCGCGCAGTCCTTGTTCATGACGGGCATGACATCATCAATAATGCACTGCACTTGGTCGTCGCGAAAGCTGGGTCTGGCCTTGGACTGCGGTTCATTAGGGAATGATTGCTGTTGGGATCAACTCATGTGGACATGTGTGCTTACCTCCTCTGCCTCGCCCAGTTCCTGGTCGGCTAGGAATTGGAGGTCATTGAAAATCGAGCGACAGGGCACATAGTGGAATCCCTCCCGCTGGCTACGCTTGATCGCCTCACGCTCCATGTCGTAGTAGTTTCGCAGGGAGAGCACCTGCCCCTTGACCTGATCCGTTGTGAGACCGTTGTTGAGAATCCGCGTGATGCGATTCCAGGCGCTCTGCTTTAGGGGCATGCAGTGGTAGCCCGGTGAGTAGGGATTCCAGAGACACTGGTTGGCGCGGAACAAGCGAATCAGCCGCTGCGTATTGACCTCGTCTTCGGTTTGGCGCTCATTTCTCTTCTCCTTTAGGCTGTCCTTCGAGGCCATTTTCCCTTTGAAACTTTCCGTACCCCTCCACGCTTAGAACAAATGGACCATGGTGTGAAAAATTCTACGTAAAGAACAAACAACACGACTTCGAATTTGGATAAATTGTCAAGCGTTGAGAGGTTTTTCAAGGAACCTCGTTCTCCGATGCTTTATAAAATACAATAAACTGTTAATAGAGTATACAAATGTCTATACTACTGGTTTACCTGCAACAAGGGGTCAAATGTCGTTACATTTCATTCGTTGTATTTAATTCCCGCTTACGTCTTATATTTTTTATTGATCCTTTCTATTTAAACTTTTCTAAAAAGTCCAATAAAAGAGAGACCGATTTACCCATTGTTGACTAGTGACCAGGTATTAAAGAACTTTATCGCAGTTTAGGTGAAAGCTATCGTGGTCTCTTTAATAAATATTAAGGATGAATAGGATCGAATAATTTACAAAGAACAATCCTTTCAGCGGTTTAAACTCAAGTTGTTCACCTGTTTTGATAGAGGGGGGTGAAGTGGGCTAGTCGTTTTTTCACTCGGTATATTTAGGTATATATTGAAAATGAGATGCCATTTACTGATTTTTCGGAATTAAGATTCACTGTTGCGTCATTCCGTACGCGTTCCCGTATGATACATTTGATTTGTATGGGAAAAATTTCAGCAACATGGGGAAATGAAGTAGCAACAATTTAAGGATATAAGGTATACAAAGGTCCATACGCATAGAAGAAACTTGGTGGACCAGCAACAATGACGTCACATTTAGTCAACATTTACGTTTTATGCTTCAGCCGCTTTTTTTGAACCTTAATATGTCAACAATCAAATAAAAAATAGTTCTGAAAACTAGCCAATCCTAAACAAAATTCATTGAGGAATTGGATAAAATTATTTTTTTAGGTCTGAGAGGGCCATCTATCTAGTAATATTAAACTGAATATCAAAATTGACGAATTTCATATCACAAAATATCACGGTATGGCAGCCCGCAGCAACTTCGAATTGCACAAGTCTGGCAACGCCACAAAACGACGACACATTCGTTTTATGTTGTTTTTGTTTGAACCTTAATATGTAAATAATCCAATAAAAAGGACTTCTAAAAACTGGCCAATACTGTAGAAAATTGATGTATCTGTCGGATAAAATTATTTTTTTTAGGGCTGAGAGTCCCAGCTAGCTAGTAATATTAAACGGAATATCAAAATCGAGGAATATCAACGTTCAATGTTTTGAAAAATCAATCGATACTATCGTGATAGCTCTAATAATTATTAAAAAACCATTGAAACCTTTTAGGAACTTGTCCATTGTAAAAATTAGATGCCAACTGACACCTGTGTATTTTATAGCAGCCAATCCAAACATATTAAAAGCGCAACGACTGTAGCTCGATACTATCATGAAAGTCTCAAAACCATCGATAGTAGAGGCTAGCAGCAAAATATCGATACTATCGATAGTGCCCTCGATGTTTTGACACCTCTAATAGAGCGAAAATAGGAAAAGAAAATAAAATTGATACTGCAACAAACTCCAATACACTCAACGCATGCGAGTGCATTTACCAGCTGCACCTCATCATTCCGGGCTAGTGCAAACGACCAAAGCCGTAAAATCAATCGAGCTTAATGAAAACACCGCCGTGTAATTCCGCGAACTGTGCGTATAACCACAAAAATTTTCTCTGCATTTGAGCCCAATTTTCGCGAGCCCGACTATATAGAACACACCAATCAGATACCAGATTGCCCGTGTGGGGTTTGTCACTACCTTTGCTGTTAGTCCAATTTTATTGATGCTAGATTCGAACGAGACCCCAACACCGAAACATAAAACGACAAAAGGATTACCACGTAAACAGCTGCATGCGCAAAGATAAAGTCTGATCGAACACTAACTAGAGCCGCAGTTCCGCCAGACGGTACCAGATCAGAGAGCGAGAGAGAGAGAAGATGTCCGCGGAGCGCGAAATTCCCGCTGAGGACAGCATTAAAGTTGTCTGCCGCTTCCGACCGCTCAACGACAGTGAGGAGAGGGCCGGCTCCAAGTTTGTCGTCAAATTCCCCAACAATGTCGAGGAGAACTGCATATCTATTGCGGTAAGTGTTGCACCGCACCTAACAACTAAAGTGATCCAGTCCACCGTCGGTGTGGCCTCCTCCACGCACACACATTTCCCTTTACTTTGTGTGTTATGCATTAATCTCTGCGTGCTGTCACGGCCCATGACGTCATGCCTAACATTAGACCGTGCGCTCCGTCCATTACCCTTCCCCAGCAGTAGTGCCGTCGACCAATTGGAGCAGTTTTGGCTAATTAGTGCAAAACTTGTGTATTCCCACATCCAGTGAGCGTGTCTCGAGCGAATGCCCACAGGCGGAAAACCATAAGAAATCCGAAATTACTTCAGATCAATAGTATATTTTGCAACAAATTGATTTTCCGCCCAGAGGCACAAAAAAAAGAGAGAGTGTGAGGAAGAGGGAGAGTGAAACGGGGTGTGTTTGTGTGTGTCTGCTGTTAGGGAACGTCAAAGAAGAAAAGCCGAAAGCAAGGCAGTTCCCACCCACAAGTTCAGTTCCACTTGTGTCCAATCCACAGAAATTTGCATTGCTAACCTTCTCTGCAGCAGCGGCTCGACGTCTGGAGTTCCATCCAGTCCGCCTTCTATGCTTACCTCACTTACATTGTACCTGCCCCCTGTGTCTTTAGTATGGATGTGTGTGTGTGTGTACCCTCCATTGCCACCAGCTGCCACCACACTCCACTCCACCAGCACCAGCAACAGTGACTCATGCACACGCAAACCACACAGAGAGGGGAACATAGGGCAATGGAATTTGCTGGTTTTTGGCGCTCATAAACAATATACATATGTATTATGTATCTATACGTGCACATGTATGTCTTGTGAAAACATTGAATTTTCACCATAACTCCACCTGTAAACGAACATTTTCCCAGAAATCGGTTTAGCAACAACAATAGTGTCCATTACCAGTTATGTTGCCACCAGCGAACTAGTTCTGTTGAAAAGATGGATTGCTGCTCATTAACCGCTATATGAACTACTGTTCTACAAAACAATGAACTTGCCGTAACGTAATCGAACCTTATCGCAAAAAGGACGTCTTGCAATAAACCAATAGGTCCACCACATATATATCCTCCCATGAGCGATCCAGTTCTTTTGTCGAACCATCGAAGTCAGCTCTATTACATACAAATACATACATGGCAGTACATGTGTATGCATGAATTTATCATTACTAACGCTTCTCGTTCGCTCTTTCTTCTGCCGCTCGTTATTCATTACTGCTTTCCTCCCATCCCATCCCACCTCAGCTACTCTCTTTCTTTTTCTAATGCTCATAATTACAATCCGTTTCGCGGCCATGCGTTCAAAAATGATTTGAAAGCTGCTTGTGGTGCGGCAGCACGGGGGTAGGGTAAAAGCTGAAGATCGGCGAGAAATTTTTGGAGGGGAAATAACAACCTTAATACATCTCTCTCACACACACACACACACAACTGTGTACATACCTTTTTCAGGGCAAAGTCTACCTATTCGACAAAGTCTTCAAGCCGAATGCCTCCCAGGAGAAGGTTTACAACGAGGCGGCCAAGTCCATTGTCTCGGACGTCCTGGCCGGCTATAATGGAACGATATTCGCCTATGGCCAGACCTCGTCCGGCAAGACGCACACGATGGAGGGCGTCATTGGTGACTCGGCGAAGCAGGGCATTATTCCACGCATCGTCAATGATATCTTCAATCACATCTACGCCATGGAGGTGAATCTGGAGTTCCACATAAAGGTATCATACTATGAGATCTATATGGACAAGATTCGGGATCTGCTGGACGTGTCCAAGGTGAACCTGAGCGTGCACGAGGACAAGAATCGAGTGCCCTATGTGAAGGGTGCCACGGAGCGGTTCGTCTCCTCGCCAGAGGAAGTATTTGAGGTGATCGAAGAGGGCAAATCGAATCGTCATATTGCCGTAACAAGTGAGTGGCGAAATAGGCTTGTGCTCGGGGCTACTAGTGGAGATACAAATTCTAAAACAATTCAACCTTTTCAGACATGAACGAGCACTCCTCTCGATCCCACTCAGTATTTTTGATCAATGTGAAGCAGGAGAATCTGGAGAATCAGAAGAAACTGTCGGGTAAACTATATCTGGTAGATTTGGCCGGTTCCGAGAAGGTTTCCAAGACTGGAGCGGAGGGAACCGTGCTCGACGAGGCGAAGAACATCAACAAGTCGCTGTCGGCGTTGGGCAACGTGATCTCTGCGCTGGCTGATGGCAACAAAACGCACATACCCTATCGCGACTCGAAACTGACGCGCATCCTGCAGGAGTCGCTGGGAGGCAACGCACGCACAACCATTGTCATCTGCTGCTCTCCGGCCAGCTTCAACGAGTCCGAGACGAAGTCTACGCTGGACTTTGGCCGGCGCGCCAAGACTGTGAAGAATGTGGTCTGCGTGAACGAGGAGCTCACCGCCGAAGAGTGGAAGCGGCGCTACGAAAAGGAGAAGGAGAAGAACGGGCGCCTCAAGGGCAAGGTGGAGAAGCTGGAGATAGAGCTGGCCCGTTGGCGGGCGGGAGAGACGGTCAAGGCCGAGGAGCAAATCAACATGGAAGATCTCATGGAGGCCAGCACGCCCAATCTGGAGGTGGAGGCAGCGCAGCAGAAGGCCGCCGAAGCGGCCAGCGCCGCTCAGAGGACGGCAGCCCTAGCCAATATGTCCGCGTCGGTGGCCGCCGATGAACGGGCTCGCCTGGCCACGGAGTGCGAACGTCTTTACCAGCAGCTGGACGACAAGGATGAGGAGATTAACCAGCAGAGCCAGTATGCCGAGCAGATGAAGGAGCAGGTCATGGAGCAGGAGGAGCTGATAGCCAATGCTCGGCGGGAGTATGAGGCTCTGCAGTCGGAGATGGCGCGTATCCAGCAGGAGAACGAGTCTGCCAAGGAAGAGGTTAAGGAGGTGCTGCAGGCCCTCGAGGAGCTGGCTGTCAACTATGATCAGAAGTCGCAGGAGATCGACAACAAGAACAAGGACATCGATGCCCTCAACGAAGAGCTGCAGCAAAAGCAGAGTGTGTTCAGTACCACCTCCACGGAGCTGCAGCAGCTCAAGGACATGTCTTCGCACCAGAAGAAGCGCATCACTGAGATGCTGACCAACCTGCTGCGCGATCTCGGTGAGGTGGGCCAGGCCATTGCCCCCGGCGACTCCGCCATCGACCTTAAGATGAGCACCCTAGCCGGCACAGATGCCACCAAAGTGGAGGAGGACTTCACCATGGCCCGCCTGTACATCAGCAAGATGAAGACTGAGGCGAAAAACATTGCTCAGCGCTGCGCCAACATGGAGGCACAGCAGTCGGATTCCAACAAGAAGATATTCGAGTACGAGAAGGATCTGGGCGAGTACCGTCTGCTCATCTCGCAGCACGAGGCGCGCATGAAGTCGCTGCAGGAGTCGATGCGGGAGGCGGAGAACAAGAAGAGGACACTCGAGGAACAGATCGATTCGCTGCGCGAGGAGTGCGCCAAGCTGAAGGCGGCCGAGCACGTGTCCGCCGTCAATGCCGAGGAAAAGCAGCGCGCCGAGGAGCTCCGCTCCATGTTCGACTCGCAAATGGACGAGCTGCGCGAGGCCCACACCAAGCAGGTTTCCGAGCTGCGGGACGAGATCTCCGCCAAGCAGCACGAAATGAACGAGATGAAGGATGTGCACCAGAAGCTGCTGCTGGCCCACCAACAGATGACCGCCGACTACGAGAAGGTCAAGCAGGACGAGGCCCAGAAATCCAACGAACTTCAGAATATGATTCTCACCAGCGAGCGACGGGAGCAGGCGCGCAAGGACCTCAAGGGCCTCGAGGACACCGTGGCCAAGGAACTGCAGACGCTGCACAATCTCCGCAAGCTCTTCGTTCAAGATTTACAGGTAAGCCCCATTACATCCTTGGTGTTTTTTTTCTTTCAATTGGAAAACTGACCTTTCAAACAATATTTTATTGTAGCAACGAATCCGAAAGAATGTGGTCAACGAGGAGAGCGAGGAGGATGGCGGATCGTTGGCACAGAAGCAGAAGATCTCCTTCCTGGAGAACAACCTCGATCAGTTGACCAAGGTGCACAAACAGCTGGTGCGCGATAACGCCGACCTGCGCTGTGAGCTGCCCAAGCTGGAGAAGCGTTTGCGCACGACAATGGAACGCGTAAAGGCCCTGGAGACGGCGCTAAAGGAGGCAAAGGAAGGTGCTATGAGGGATCGCAAGCGCTACCAGTACGAGGTGGATCGGATCAAGGAGGCGGTGCGTCAGAAGCACCTGGGGCGGCGGGGACCGCAGGCACAAATCGCCAAGCCCATCAGAGCGGGCCAGGGCGCCATTGCCATACGAGGCGGTGGCGCTGTCGGTGGTGCAGCATCGCAGCTATCCAACAACTCGTAAATTCACACGCTCCACCCATGCACCACCACCAGCAACACGCACCCCGTCGCCGCCCAGTCCATCTCCGCTTTAAACTACAAAAACTAAATGGATTGATTACGTTATACATACTTAAAATAATTGATATTGCCTTCGCTTAAAGAGATGTCGTTTCGCGATCATGTGCAGCGCTTTAAATATATATATATATATACATTAATAAAATATAAACATACATATAATATAATTAATTGAAAGAGTGGAAAACGGAAAACAATTAACTAAATTTTACAAAAGCAAAAAAAAAACCCACAGATATTTAAGGACATCTATTGTACGTTTAAGAATATTTATAAACTTTTCAAAACATAAAACTAAATAAAAGTCGCAGACAAATTAATTGCAGAGTTCAAATTTATTCTCTTTCTAGCTAAATTATTTCAGGTGCTATAAGTATTGCATAGTTGGTCAAGTTGTGTAAACCTAAATGTATCTATAGTCGCATGTGGTAGCCAGTTCCACCCGCATTGTGATGCTCCCAGGCCTCTCGTGTGCTGACCTGCCACTCGTACCACACTTTGTCCGCGTCAACGCAGCGCCAGAACTTCACTGAGATTGTCTGCCCCTTCTTCAGAGTCCTCGGATGCTGAAAAGAGCACACAATTATAATGATTAACCATTCTGACCAGGCGGCAAACCCCATCACTTACTGTGGGAAAGAACATGGGGAACCATGAGAACATGCCGGGCGTGTGCGTCAGCGGATTGATGCTCAGGCGGATATCCTTATAAAGAATTGTGTCGAAGTAGCCGCCAATGCCATGCAGCACACAGTCTTTTTGGGCAGTGAATGAGATCTCCTTGCAACGTGTATTGTCAATGGGCTCCACGCGATTCGGATGCAAGAATTCGAACAGCGTCTGGGGATTGTCAATGTGATAGATGTTCTTCAGCAGTGACACATAGCCATAGTCGAAGGCTGGAACGGTGCTGACCAGCTGGCTGACATTCTGATGCAGCACTGCAGACATTATCGGATTGATATACGACGTTGACTTGCAGGGTATGCTTAAGCCATCTGCCTTGAGTAGCTTCAAGGCGCCATCGAGACACTCTGGCGACAATTCGTTGTCCCCAAACGAACCAAGCAGCTCAGAGACGAGGATGTCGGCCAGCTCAGGGGGTGAAAAGTCGCGCATGTCCTTGGAGAATATGTGCACATCTAAATTAGAATTATAATTATGTTTGCTCATATCCGTTCTTTACTCTCTGTTGCTCACCTTTGTCCTCCCAAAGCGTCTTTACCATATGGGAAAGGGTGCGAATGGCACTGGTATTCTTTTCGATGATGTAGAGCCTCACCTTTCGCTTTGTCAGTTCCGAGGCATTGAAAATGGCCCTCGCAATAGGACCGCGTCCTCCACCCAGCAACATCACAACGGTCTGCAGATTGAATATCATGTGTTGATGGGAATTTTGAGCACAATTAAAGTGAACTTATCTTACCAGCTTGTTCGGGGCATCTTTTTCGCTTACTCGATCGATGAGGGCCGCTTGAACCGCGTTCTGGTAGAGTTTGTACTTCACTGGATCCGACTCAAACACCTCGTACGTATAGCTATCCAGATTATCGCAGAGCGGTTGCAGTGGTATCTCCAGAACGTTTTCATAGCTAATGGGCGAAAGGCTTTAGGGTGCGTATGATGCGATTCTACTCCACCTACCTGTTTAGAATGTGGCTGTCGCTGTTGTCATTGGCGAGCTTTCTTAAATAATCGGCGTACTGGGAAATGAACATGTCATTGGGATTGGCGGAGACTATTATGTTGGCCCTTGCCGAGAGAAAAAGGCCAATGATTATCTGCCACTGCTTTTGCAGGACATGGTAGTTGGATTTGTTTCGGATGAACAGAGTAGACGGAACGATAATTGCTTCGATGGGCTCGCCTAGCCATCGACGAACCGTCTCCTTACTGGGAAGATCCAAGTCCTTCAGCTCAATTACAACTTTCACTTTACTGCTGTGCTTGACGGCAAAGCGCAGGCTATTCCACCAAGTCCATGGATCATTCGCATCCGCCGCGGCTATGTCCGCATCTGTGGCATCTTTGCGATGCTCGAAGCTACCCATCTCTGGGTTGCTGATGGGTACCTGTATAAACCAGTTTCCTGAATGGAAATCGAACGGATATATTTAAAATTTTATTCAGTTTTCAGAGGCTTTCGTTCCTCACCTTTCGTTTTGGCCTTTACGATCTCGGCTAGATTGTCGATATTTGGTCCCCGCAATCGCTTCATCATGCTGCCAACATTCTGCAAATGCTCCGCCCATGCTATATCTCGGAGGAGGACCTGTTTGGAATGCTCGCGTAGCTTGGGGCTCGGGGAATCGACGTCCACATCGGAAAGCATGAAAATCATCTTCGAGTTCCAGTCGACAGCGTTCAGTAACGTGCCCGGGTATGTGGGGTCCGTCTCATATGGGTCCAGGGGCACCATATTGGCGTTGATCGGTGTGGCCACCACATTGTAGTTGTTAGCATTGGCATATTGGATTTGTTTTGGTATGCTATTAGTGCACTCGTGGAGAAGACAAACGTAGAAATTCATTTTCAAATTCAAGTCGTCAAAAAAAACGCGGTGACAGCCGGCTGATTTGTGTTAGTGTGACCACGGATTTTTTGATCAAATATACCGCTGAACCCTCAGAAACATTCCAAAATATACCTACTTATTTTCAAAATATACCGTAAATATAGCAAGAATATAAACGAACTTAACCCACTTAACCCTGCTCTTTTTAAACAAGCGAAAACCGCGGAAAATAATATTGTTTCTAAATTCGTCTTATAGATCCATCCCAATCGTTCCTCTTTACTTACAAAACAAAAATGATCACGATATCTTTCGATCATAGGATCATGCTCCGGGAAGAAAGAAAACTTTTTTTTTAGAAAACTATACCTCAGGGTGTATATATTTCAGTAGTAGCTTTCCCGATTCGGAACATAACCAAAGACTAATAACTAACATTGAAATTCGTTTAGGCATTAATAATTTCAGTGATCTGAGTTCATGCTAATCGCGTTTAGTCGCTGACGCGGGCATAGACAACAACCGTACGTGATGGGCTGTAGACCTCAATGAAGTTGGAACGACCTGCGTATCCCTCCGGGTCGGAGCGATGCTTGACATTTCCATCGATGCGGTTGTGGCCGCCAAAGATAGGATCGTCCGAGGAGAGCACCGCCTGGTAGGTGCCAGCCCAGTTGGTGCCCACGCGATAGCCAGTAAAGCTCTGATGTATATGGAAGTTAAACACGAAAACCAGGCCGGCACGCTCAAAGGCGATGATCTTGTCGCCCTCATGCTTCCAGCTGACGTAGGCGGGTCCGGAATGCAGCCACCCATAGCGTTGCTCCGCCTCGTTCATGGCCCGATCGAACTCATTGAGGTATTTGTACTTCAACATGTTGTCGTCCACGAGGTTCCATTGGCGACGGGCATAGTGATACGAATCGTTGTTGCCCACGCGGGGGAAGTCCAGCCACTCGGGATGTCCAAACTCATTGCCCATGAAGTTCAGATAAGCCTCTCCACCGAGGGCGTGTGTGATCAGGCGTATCATCTTGTGCAGCGCCAGACCACGATCAATAATCAAAGAGGAGTCCGACTGTGTGGACATGTGCGTGTACATCTCTTTGTCCATCAGCCAGAAGGCAATGGTCTTGTCCCCGACCAGGGCCTGATCGTGCGACTCTGCGTACGCCACCGTGTTCTCCATCCAGCGGCGATTGGTTAGGGTGTGTACCACGTCCCCCATGCTCCACTGGTCGTCGCTCTGCTCCTTGAGCAGCTCTATCCACTTGTCCGGTATGGCCATGCCCAGGCGATAGTCGAAGCCAATGCCTCCCTCCGAGACGGGACGGCACAGCGTTGGCATTCCCGAGACATCCTATAAAGGATGGAAATTTGAAAGGAAATTTGCCAGCAGCACCGCTAGAGACTGACTTACCTCCGCAATGGTGATGACCTCTGCGTCCAACGTGTGCAGCATATGATTGGCCAGGCCCAGATAGTTGAGGGCATCCGTGTCGACATTCAGGCCAAAGTACTCATTGTAGTCGCCACTGAAGCCCTCGCCAATGCCTCGCGAATGGTACAGCATTGAGGTGACGCCATCGAAGCGATAGCCATCAAAGTTGTACTCGTCGTGCCACCAGCGCAGGTTGGACAGCAGGAAACGCAGCACTTCGTACTCCACATAGTTGAACAGACGACTGTCCCACAGGGAGTGCTCGCCACGGGCTCCGTCGTGGAAGAAGCAGCTGTTGGTGCCGTCAAACTGGTTCAATCCATCCTGTACATTCTTCGAAGCATGCGAGTGGACCACATCCAACAGGACGTAGAGGCCGTGGGAATGGGCCACATCAATCATTCGCTTCAGCTGCTCCGGATTGCCGCATCGGCTGGACGCGGCATAGAAGCTGGTTATCTGGTAGCCAAAGCTGGCGTAGTAGGCGTGCTCCATGATGGCCATCACCTGGATGCAGTTGTACCCCTGCCGCTTGATGCGGGGCACAATGCGATCGGCAAACTCATCGTAGGTGCCCACGCGTGGCTCCTGCGACGCAATGCCCACATGGCACTCGTAAATCCTCAAGGACTTGGGCCTAGCTGGACGGGAATGCTGACGCTGGTAGCGCTCCGATTCTGGTGGCTGCCACACGTACTGCTTGTAATTAACTCCCTGGTTGGCCTCCTTGGGCGGCTGCACCACATACTTGGCCCAGGGCGACAGGCGATCCAGCAAATGGTCAGAATGGTTCCGTATGATGATCTTAATCTCGCTCAGATGCTTGATCTGTGGACTGCCGTCTGCATTGGGGGGCAAATGCAGTTCCCACTTGCCAAAGTCAAGTTTCCTGAAGGGATGCGACTCCCAGTGCCAGTTGTCTGTGGGGACGGGGGGCAATCATTAGTTCTGTTGGCCACACCAGGGACAAGTGTCCTCCTACTTACTGAAGTCGCCTGCCAGATAGACATTCTTGGCTCCCGGTGCCCACTCACGAGCAATCACCGAGTTGTCCGGCTGAAAGTGCAGGCCGTAGTATTTGTATCCCTGCGTGAACTGGTCCATGCCGCCATCGCCTTGGTTGATCTTGTCTAGCCACTCCTGGAGTACGCCGTGTCTGCAATGGAAGTGGGTTCTCAATACGCGCAAACGCCAAACAGTTCAGATCTGCATAGCATTCTAAAGATACGCAGCAGCCGTGACACAATTTCGGGAGCCAACCCGGAAAGGCGGCGGCCAAGAACAAGATCATCCATGCTCCAAACACGCCGGCAACACGCAGTGGATCCAACAGATACATCGCATAAAATACGTTTAACAAACACACCCACCGCACACACGCACATTCACACGCACGGTGGCAACAAACACCGGTGGTGACCTTCTAATGACATTGCGAACACAGTTTTTCCAACTGCACGTCACACACATGCATGGCGATGATATGCAACTGATATGATTATGCATCTGCGACCTGCACTGGACAACAGCATTGCTGTGTGTACAGGCATGTAAGGTGCGGCTTATCAGTCGCGCACATAAAGCCGGCGCCAACCTTGGATTATATGACCTGCGGGCGGGCGGACTAACTTACCGTCGTCGAATCTCACGTTCGAAAGGCCTCAAGTAGCCATCCGTTGAGAATAGCTTCTCGATGTCCTTAACCTTCACATTCATGGCGTCGACCATGTCGGAAGGCGCAATCAGAAGACGAAAACAGAAGAACACAGAGCAGAAACTATGTATATATAGCTCCCACGAACGACGACGACAAACTGTGATGCTTTATCAGCCTGCGCCACACACAAAAGCTTACTAATTCGGGGAGCTTTTTTAGGAGCAAACCAGCTGTTATTCCAAGTTTTCTTTTTATTTTCATTCGCGCATATAAACAACAAAACAATGCTTCACGGACGGTTTGCATTGCATGTTTTTCCGCCTGATAACAGAGTACATATATTTTTAGTATATATAGACCTAATTGGCCTCGATCTGATTGATGATTTGATTGCATTTGCGGTTGACATATTTGAACCGGCATCGAATCGAAGCGTCATATGCAAATATGATGAGATAATGCTGTATGGTCGTCAAGCGCCATTACATGTTCCATATAAATAAGCTTAGTATGTTTGAAAGTCAAAAGGTTTTAAGCACTCGATTCGACTTTAATAAGGAAAAACGGGTCTATTCTATGCCCCACCAACAAATCTCTGCTTCCAGAGCCATATAAACGTTGAAGTCATTCTTAAATGTAGACGGAATCCATTAAAATGTAGTGCAATGCTGGTCGAAGTTGACAAATGAAGCAAGTGGGATGGTTCATCATAGTTGTACTAAAATATTCCATACTGATCAGGACTTTTTAAATTAACACTAATACACACAAACACACACATAGAAATATGCAACAAGTCCTCTATGTACGATCTAAAGGACGGCGCTGCTAACATTCTCGATGATCTCAAAGGCGGCTGAAATCTCCGACTCTTCCAGCAGACGGTTCACGGCAATTCGTATACTGGGACGCACCGGCTTGCGTTCCCTATTATGCAGGTAGGCTGCCTCCACGATAGCCACACCTCGCGCAATACACTGCGGATGTAAAATTGTTAGACTACATTTTAAAGAGACTGCAAGAAAAGCAACCGTACCTTATCGGCCACCTCTGTGAGGAGTTTCTGCTCCGCCTCGATATTTTCTTCAGGAAGAGCCAAATACAAGTGCTTGACGGGGGACAATTCGTCCCCGCACAGGAGCAGCTTGGAGAAACGCGAAAAGATTTGATGCAACAACCTGGCCTTGGTCTGCAATTGCTCAAAAATTTGCGGCTCCCGCTCGAAACGATCCAGGGCAGAAATTGCAGCTTGGGTCAGCATTGGCGGCAGCGAGGCTGAAAATATGTAGCCCAGGCCAGAGAGACGCTGATGCTCGGCTATGAAATGTGAGCCCACACAGAAACCACCAATGGTGGCCATGGATCCCTCCATTCCAGCGGATATCAGATCGATTTCATTTCGCTAATTGAAACCAGGAGATAAGTTTGCTTTCTTTATGAAAAGTCCTTTACTTACGTCGATATTGAAGTGCTCGGTGACACCTCGTCCTCCTTTGCCCAGTGTGCCAAAGGAAATGCTCTCATCGATGAAAATACGCAGTTTGTATTGCTTGCGCAGAGCCACGAGCTCGGGAAGCGGACAAATCGCGCCCGTATTCATGTAGATGCCCTCTGCAACAAGGAAGCGACGCGTCTTCAGAGCCTTCTTGGGGTTCTTCTGATCACGCTTCTCTTGCTCGACCAGCAGCCGTTCAAGATCTTTCACATCGTTGTGTTTAAAGAATATGATCGTGCTGCGAGACGCATCCAGTCCCTTTTGGATGGAAAAGTTGACAGCATCATCTCTGGAAAGATAGTGCTGTTAAAATACCTACTTGTAGCCAGTTTTTAGAAATTACTTACACAAATATAATGTCCCCACGCTTGGCATATGCGGGAATGGCGCTGGCCACCGTCGAAAAGCCATAGGAATACACAATAGCTTCCTCAAGGTCCATGAACTTGGCAATACGCTCCTCCAGCTCCAAGTGCACATCCATAGTGCCATAGAAACCGCGAGGACCACACGATCCGACGCCGTATTTGCGCAAAGACTTGCAGGCCTCCTCCAGAATATCCTGGTCTTCGAGGAAACCCAAGTAATTGTGCGAGCCCAGATTGAGGCAGTCGTTTCCATCGACGTTGATGCGCTTGCCCACTTTAGACGCCACCAAACGGGTGCGTAGCAAAGGATGATTTGGATCGGTCTCCCCCACCAAGGGTTCTGGCTCATAGTTCTCAATTATAAAGTCCTCCTCCTCTTTGGTAAAGCGACGACGCCGCCCACCGCCACGTTTATGGAGGAGCAGCCAGATGACGGTAATGAGCAGGAATATTTCTAGAACAATTGCAAACGTGGGTGTCTGTCCCAAGACGAAGTGTTTACCGCATGACGAAGGTATACAAATTATAGGGGTTGGCGTACTCACATTGCGAAAGATGGATCCGATCTCGTTGAACAATTGAATCACCGCCATTTTGTGAGGTTCAGTTCTTTCTTCGTTCTGTGGAAAATCAATTGAAACCACCTTAATTTCGGACTGCTGTGGTATGTGTCATCCAGCGACGCTTCTTATCGCAATTGTAGTACATCCATGTATGAATGTACATATCGGGAATGTCTATGTACATGAATGTACTTACAAGCTGGATGTATGTATGTATAATTCTAGCAAATCTATAATCATTACCTGATGATCGTTTTGTTTCGCTAGTGGATGGCCTGCTATTTCTTTGCCTTATTTTCTAGATAAAAGCGTGCACAGAATTGTGCCGCTCAACGCAATCAGCTGAACAAAAATAGCAATGGTATTCCAGTCGCGGGTTTTAGTTTGATTTTGATTTAATTTCAATCAATTAAAATGGTCGTAATTTAGATCTATAATGCAAGAAAGAATGAAAGGAAATGAAAAAAGATACCAGTCGAAGAGGTTTGACACCATTCCTGCCAAAATCGATGTTAGCCAGCCCTTTAAAGTATAAATAAATCACTGAGCGCTGCTGACAGTTCATCTAAAAAGTCAATCATAGCATATTTCTATCGCTCACGCTGTCCGTTCTGTTTCTTTGTTGGTTAAAAGAAATCAAGTTTAAAGAATCAAAAATACTCGACGATGGCAGTTAAAAATATTGAACTTGAATCGATGAAGATATAAACAAAAATTTGTTTCTTTCGCCATAGCCAACATAAACATATCCCAACGGCTGTTTATACTGTCACGAGAAACATTCCGCAAGTGTCGTGATGTCCAGAGTTTCCAAATCTAAACATATTATGTACATGTACATATGTAGGTACCTGACCTTTGAGCGAACCGATGTAAACCCTTCCATCAATAATTATGACAAAAAAAAAACACATATTTGGTTAAGTCGTTTTCAATGCATAGATTTATTTGTTAAACTTTCCTGTTTGTGGTTGTTTCATCAATTTAAAACAATAATCGCAATAAAACGCTAGAACAAATTGTACTGTCTAGATGGGTACTGTACTGCCAAAAAATGTTCAATAATATTTCTGTGTATTGCTCTTCGGGAGCAAAAGAGAAATGCCCGTTGGAAAATGGAAACCAAATATAATTCTCAAGATGTGGATGTCGTAGACTACATTTAACCAATATGAAATGAAATAGTATCTGGGGTTTGTTTCATGGTACACAGTTTAGTATTATGTTCGCAAGATTGGTTTTGGTTGCCTTTTGTGGTTGTTTGGACTAGCCCAAACGGCCAGACGCTTAAAACTGGCCAAACTAATGTTAATTTTTGTTTTAATCGTTTTGTTAATGTTTAAAAACTATCATATAATGTTTAGTTTAGTTCATTTTTTGTTTGCTTCTGTCCAAACGTATATTTTCCTGTTGGTAGGTGGACAGGGGTGCGGGAGTGCCGGATGACGCCTTCTGCTACTTCTTATCGGCGCCTGAATTGGACTGTGTGGAATATGAATATTGAGACCAATAATGATTGGTGGCACCGCCATCATTATTGCCAGCGACGCCTCCTACACTGCCGCTCGCGCCTCCACTGGCATTACCGGCCGCTGCTCCGCCGGAGCCCTGTGCCTGTTGCTGAAGATACAAGTCGAAGTAAATTTAGTCTTTTGTGGAGGGCCGAATCGAATGTCTTTGCTTACCTGCCACCAGGACATCCACTGTTGTTGTTGCTGTGGATCGGCCCCCTGCCAGGCTTGCTGGTTTCCATAACCAGCTAAAATAAAAACGCCAACATTTTAGTTGTTTCATTCAACTGGACTTGTGTCTATTCCGTACGCACCCTGCATTTGATTATATCCCCAATATGGTTGCTGGCCGGCGGTCTGTTGCTGCTGCTGCTGTGGATACTGTTGTGACGGCTGCTGCTGCTGCTGCCAGACGCCTGTCTGATGCGGCTGCTGTTGCTGCTGGCTATAGGTGCTCCACTTGCCGCTAAGAGTGGACTGAAAAGAAGAAATCGCGCATCAGTAGGCAGTCGTAGCGACTTTTCACTTTACTAACCTTGCCGCCGCCGGCTACTCCACTCGTTTGCTGCTTGTACTGATCGTAAACACCGCCGCCACCTCCTACGCCACTTCCGGCCGAATTGTTGCCATACTTAGGCACAGATTGGGCAGCTGACCGCTCATAGCCACCGCGACTATCTTCTTTGGTGTCGCGGTGGCCAGGCCGAAAATCCCGTTGTTGATGAGTTCCTCCTCCGGAGCGGTAGCTACTCTGGCTGCTTCCCCGATTCCGGTCCGTACTGCCTATTCGGCTGCGATCGTTGCCGCGATCTCGATCGCGATAGTCTCGCGAGCTACCGTAGCCGCGATCATCGTATCCGCTTCGGCGGTTGTTCTGCATCCAGTTTTGCTGGCCACCACCGCCGCCTCCTCCACCGCCGCCGCCGCCACCACCACCTCCGCTGCCACCGGTGTACCCACGATTACGGTTGTCATAGGCACGACTACCACCGCCGCCGCCGCCACCTCCTCCATACCCACGATCGTCGTAGCCACTCCTGCGATTGTTCTGCATCCAGTTCTGTTGGCCACCACCACCACCGCCGCCGCTGCCGCCGCCACCTCCTCCGCCTCCATAGCTGGTGCGGCGATTGTCATAGCCACGGCTGCCGCCGCCGCCACCACCGCCACTATTGCTGGAGTAGCCTCCGCCTCCGCCGCCACCGCCGCCGCCGCCACCACGCCTCGAGTCATTCCATCGGCTTTCATGTCGCTGCCCACCATAGTCCCGGCGACGATCATCGTTGTAGCGATTGCGGTTGCGATCGTCACGTCGGTAATTGTCACGGCCTCCCCGAGATCTCTTGTCCCTGGATCTGTCAGCATCGATGGCCTTCTTTCCCTTCTCGTTGTACTTCTTGACCTCGCTCTTGGCCTCGTCGCCGCTGAGCTCCGTGTAGATTATGTCATCGAACCAGCCAAACTCCAGCGAGGGCAGAGTGAAGTTGGCTGCAAAAAGAGTGATTTGGCATTACAATTATGACTGCAGCTTATTCTGTGTGAGATTTACGTGTTATCAATATACACATTACACATTATATAAAGTAAGAGGCCAAGGACGGGGGGACAGGAATATAGGAAGTGGCTCAAATCGGAGGCGTGTGAAGGCGAATAGTTTTTGATTTACTTGACAGTGAGAGAGATTCTAGAACTAAAAGGAGCAGCTGATGGGCTGGAGTTCCAAGCGGTTGATAACGATTATTTCAATATAATTTAATGATATTTGGAATATAATCCGTGAGGAAATGAAAAGTTGAAACAAAGTTTTTTTGAGGAAGAGGCGCCCGCACACGTTCCAATTGCTCCGGGAGGTGGGGTTGTTGGGATTGCATGGGGACATTATAGATAGATATTTATGAATAATGGAAATCATAATAAAAATCGAAATCATAAGCGAATGCGAATACGATATCTGTAGAGTCTTACAGTTACAATTACGTACAGATACATAAAATGCAGCTGCTTACAAACTAAATACTTTACATAACAAATTGTATTGCATAGATTTTTCTATTCTTTTTTCTTATTTTGTTCTTTCTTTTTTTGTACATAAATGCCTCCTTAAAGTAGGGTAGTAGTAGTATGTATGTATGCATAGAATACAATCGTACATTATCTGGATATTTTCAATTGTTCAATTCGTTGCCATGTGTGGTGGACAATATTTACCTCGTAAGTTATTAATTGTTGATTCTTTAACTGTAAAAGCATTTCCCTTTTCCTCTTTTTCGGCGATCCGACGTTTCAACTCATCTTCGCCGGGTATGCAAACGACAGCAATGCGCTTGAAGTCGTTGAAACCCTTCATTTTACGTCGCTGGGCCGAGGCATAGGCATTCGTCTACAAGTATATAGTTGATCGGTTGGTTGGTTGGGGGTTTGAATAGTTTGTAGCTGCCAGTTGTTGTAGCTGGTTGGTTGGTTGTTGTTGGTTTTTGGGGATGGTTGGTTGTAGTTTTGGATAGTCGGTGAGAAAACACGTTGATGATTCGGTTGCAGGACGACGACTTGTCGCAGACCCCGGGAATCGCAGACGTAGTCCGTGTTGTCGGTGACACCAACTCCGGATTCAGTTTGGGCGCTTACAAGCTAACACATACCTGTCACAAGGTCACACCCAGCCACACTCCACTGCACTCCGCCAGGGAGTAGGGAGGAGAGTACCGGGCGGATTAGGGTTGGGGGTTGTACTCATATAATACCTAGGAGGGGCCTCGGGGGTCCCTATCAACAACAACTAACAACAGTTGACTAATGATTGCATATATATATGGGGGGGGTTGGAGGGGGATAATAATAAGTTTAGGTACAAGTGTTGTGGTGTTGCTCTGTTGGTTGTTATCGGCTGTAGCATCGCATAGCTCTCTCTGTAGATACACATACATATATATATATGAGATAGTTGGCATTTAGAGAGAGACAGAGAGAGAGTAGAGAGATAGTAGTAGGTACTAATACGTATAGGTATACATATGTGATTAGATTGTAGACGAACAAATGCGACCGAGACGATCGCTGATCGGATTTGGATTTTGTGTATGTTTTGTTTACTTACAGTGGCTTCCATGCCGCACGCTCCATCTTCAATCATCCTTCTTCTCCTTCTCCTTATTGCCCTTTCTTCTATGCCATCTCAACATTCCATCTCCCTTCTCTTACACTTCCCTCTCCTTAAACTGCCCCGTCAACTGTTGCACCTATGTAAGACTTAATAATACAGATCTGGTACACACTCTGGCACTCTGATACTTACTGGCATTGTTTATACTTAGAGACACTAATTATCGGATCGACTTACACGTCTAGGACGTACCTGACTGCCGGCTAGGCAGTTGGCGGCACCCCCCCTCCGCAGCGGGGGAGGGCACTTGGGATTACCTTTCGTGTGAGCAATGAGCAATTAAATGCGTATTCAAATGTACAGAACAAACGAAAAAGTAATAGTAACAGAGTCGCGTATTCGTTTGTAAGGTTCGGTGGGGCCTCATCCCCGAAGGGACCAGACCCCACATTCGCCCCTTGGCCACTTGCATGGGTGGGCGGTTGCCAATTCATCATCAACGTATAATTCTCGCTTGTTTAGTTGTGTTTTGTGTTCTTTTGTTTGTTTTTGTATCGTTCGTTGTTCTCTGTGTAATCTTGTGCGTGTGTTTTGTGTTTAGGTGTGGTGTGAGTGTGTGTGTGGGGGTTGTGTCTGTGGGGTGTCTGTATGTTTTACCTGATCGAGGATGAAATTGCGTCGTCGCTTCATGGCGATATCTTCAAGGGCTCCCAGGCTGTTCAAGCATATCTCCAGCACCTTATCCCAACGGCCCTTGTGCACCGTCTTGCGAGAGGCACCATCGATCTAAGCAGACAACGGAATGGATGAGCATTTGCCACCATTTGAACAGATAATCTTAGTTGGTATACCAACTACTTGTAAGACTTACCGTCATCTTGGCTATGATGGAATCGGGTCCGATGACCTCGTAACGCTTGTCAGCATTGTCTGCCACCTGCTTGTGTGTCCAGTGGGTCTTTCCGGCACCGGGCAAGCCCACTAGAAGAATGACCTCGCACTCCTTGCGTGAACCGGCGCGTTGTGGTCCGGCAATCAGTTGCTCCACAGCAACCAGGCCAATCAACACATAGTCCGGCAGCAGAGCGACTGTATCTCTGGGCTCGGGAACCACTTCTTCGTACTCATCATCACGCGTCTGTGACTTCTCCTTTTCCTTCTCAGTCTCCGTCTTTTCAGAGTCTTCATCGGTCTTGATGCGCTTGTTGGGCGAGGGTCCGTCCTCATCCTCTTCATCATTTGCGGTCGAGGGCTTCTGATCCTCTGCTGGTGCTTCCTCGCCGGCCTTCTCAGCGTTGGCATCGCCATTCGAAACTGCTTCTGGCTCCGCAGAGGCTTCAGTGGATGGCTCAGCTGCAAGCAAAATGTGTTTAAAATATTTGGTTTTATCTCAGTTATATCCAGGGGAAGAATGCCACCAACCTGTCTCCAAAGTTTCAGTAGTTTCTGGCTTCTTTTCAGCATCTTCAGTTGAGACCTCTGCCTCTACCTTATCCTCTTCCTTTGGTGCCGGCTCTTTCTCTTCGGATTTCTCTGGTTTATCGGAGTCCTCCTCATCGGCCTTTTCCGAAGATGTCTTGGTATCATCATCCTTCTTATCGACCTCATCGTCGTCAGCGGTGGCCTCGTCCAGAACCTTCCACTTTTCGCCATCGTTGTCATCTTTGTCGTCGTCCTTGTCCTCTTCCTTGCGATGCTTGCGGCGCTTGCGCGTTGGCCTCTCGGCGTTCACCAGAAGCTGCTCGCCATCTGAGAAGTTCACCGAGTACTCGTAGCCCTTGGTCACTATGTGCGGAAAGAGAGCCTCCCCCTCGCCCAGGATACTCTTCTCGAACTCAAATGCCACCCCCAGGTCCTCTCCATTGAGTGTATACTTGATTGTGCACGGCTCGCTCTCCAGATCCAGATAGCATCCAATGACGTCGTCCAACTGGTAGGGCTTGCCATAGTCTACGAACTCGCTCTCATTGGCCTTGCGCCCGGTCTCGCAGTAGCCAAAGGAATGTTCGGCTTCGCCTAAGAGCAGAGAAGTCGTTGGCTTCGAGAAGCCAACCCGAAAGCCGCGGACATGCGGCTCATCCCGGAAATGATGCGAATTTTCCGGCTGCGATTCCTCAGCGAGGCGCACCTCAAAGCAGACCTTACCCTCGCGCACTCCGTAGCTGGCACGAGCTCCAGACCAGATCAGGGAATAAATCTCCGATGTCAGTGGCTTGGCCGAAGCAAATGTGGTCGGATCGATGCGAAGATGCAAGTCCGAGTCCACTAAAATGGAGATGTGATGACTGTACTATACCCGGCATACTTCTCATATTTGACAACAAAATACTTACGCCAGCTTAGTGCCACTTTGTTCTCCTCGATAGTGGGCTCATCCTCCGGCACCGTGCGCTCCTCGGCAGCAGGCTTGGGCTCGCGCTTCTCTCCGCCACTGTTGCGATGCTTGGGAGAGCGGGAGCCACTGCGGGAGCGCGAGCGACTGTGCGAACGTTTGCGACGCTCATTAGGCTGATCCTCAGACTTTTCCTGTTCTTCGTCCGCCTTGGGGGCAGCTGAGGTCTCCTCCTCATCGACGTCCATTTTCTGGCTGTCGCCATTTGCCTGGGGCTCAGCTTTTTCAGCTGGGACCTCTGCGGTCTCCTCTGGGATAGCCTGTTCTGCCTGGATCGGCTGCTCCTCCTCGTTGCCATTGTTGGCATCGTCTTCGGCCTGTTCCATCGGCTCGTCAGCTTCTTGGCCTATTTCGGTAGTCGCTTCATCGGCTTCCTCTGTTTCTGCCTCGTCTTTGGCATCAGCTTCGTCGGATTGTGGCTTCTCCTCATCATTGGTAGCTTCGGACTCGACTGTGTCCTCTGCTTCCGGCTCTGCTGAATCGCCCTCGGCCTCGACGTCCGACTCCGATTGCGGCTTCTCGGCGTCTGCGGCTGCATCTCCTGCCTGGTCTTCCTCTTCCAGGGTCTCGAGCTCTGGCTCTGTAGCGACGGGTGCAGCTGCAACGGGAGAGGGAGAGCGGGACATTGAGCGCGTGCGACGCTGACGTCGGCTTGGTGTGACTGGTGCGCCATCTGGTGGCGGTGGCGGAAATGTGGCAGCGATGCAAAAGTGACAATTCAAAATGGAAATGGAAATGAAAATGCAATGTAAGATTCGTGCATTATATAAGAAAAACTTACAACAACACAAATTCACGCTGAGCCACAGGCACTCACACTAACAGAAACAGGAATATAACGCGGCAAGCCACTCACTCACACTGGCGCACAGCCAGAGGCACAGACACACAATGCATACACACAAACTTACCTCCGTCGCCGGCTCCACCACCTTCTACATGTGCCCGGAGACGCTCGATGAGCACGGCTTTAATTCCTTTGGTGTCCAGACCGCGCGCTTGTAGCTCGTTGCGCAAGTCCACCACTTTCATTTTATCCAGCTTAGCCACATCCATTTTTACGCTTCCGATTTGGATTGGCGGCAGAAACACACACACACTCGCGTGCACCAACACACCGACGGGGGCTGATGATGCGAAAAATAAGGAAAAAACGCTAAAGAAAATGAAATGCGCTGTCGTTCAATGGGCGCACGCGTTTAAGATGTCTCCAGATTGAAGTATTGCTATTCCTTGCACTCGTGCACACTAAATTAACTCCACAATTCAGATTTACATTCGCATTAATTGCGAATAAATAAATGGCCTAAAAAACCGAACGCGTTGAAGTGAACTTGGCTGCGACATGTAGGGTGGATGTTAAATATATATTGGTCAGTATATATCGATATATATCGCATAAGGTGATATTTTTGTAGACTGTCGAATATATATTGGATATTGAACACTTGTGTTGCTTATATAATCAAACTAACAGAATTAGGAGTAATGGGACTATATTTTAAAACAGTATTACGTCTAATTATCAGAAGCGGGTAGCGACCAAATTTGTACCCTTCTCATCGATGTGCACGGTTAGTTGAAATAAATATCGGTAGTTTTGTGCGATAAGCAGAACGAATTCGTCGGTTGCATGCACATCTTTGTTTTGAAAATAACAGCCGACATCCAATTTCAGGATTCCCAAAGTATTATTTTAGGAGCCAAGTGTCCCACAGATCAGCGCCGTCTTCGATGAAAACGCAAGAGCCGAAACGGCATTTTTCACCAATAGCGACAGCATCACCAGCTAAATATCTGACCACAGACTTATTGTGTTTGAATCGCAAACAGCAGGCAGCATTGAAGAAAAACTGGGACCTCGACCGCTTATCGCCTTGCAAACTATCATCATGTTTGTGTTCTGTGTCGCGTATTCGTCGTATCTGATCAGTTTTTGGAATGTTGTCAGCGAAAATGCTGCTTCTCCTGCGGGCAATCCTGTTGCTTTGGTCAGTCCAAACAGTCCCAAGTGTTTGGGCCGAATTGTGCGATAATGGTACCGGCGAGTGCAGAGATTTGACTGCGACTGACTGTCCGTCAGTCTTCTATAACCTGAACGCCATTGGGTCCGCCCTTAAGTACTGCGATGAGTTCAACGACATCATTTGCTGTCCCCTGCCCCTGGATAAGCAAATCCAGAACCAGAATCTGAATCCGGTCGAAAGCAGCAGGAGGTTCGAAAAGGGTGAGAATGGATGGATGGCCACTCTTTTTCTATAAACATATTACCATTCAATATATCTGGCAACAGAATGTCGTCGCTTCAATGAGATGAGGGCTTCATGCCGCACCACTCCATTAATTGTGGGCGGCACGAAGGCCGCTGGCCGAGAGTTTCCCTTCATGGCCCTGCTCGGGCAACGTCAGAGGGGAAGTGCAACTATCGACTGGGACTGCGGGGGGTCTTTGATCCATCCAAAGTTCATTCTCACCGCCGCCCATTGCCTGGAGACAAGCGAGTGAGTGTCATCAGAGATTTGTTCTGCTGATCTCTCATTCCACTGATTTGCAGAAAGAAGGAGGAGCGTCTGGATCCCAATTTCGATTCACCGAAATATGTTGTGCGGCTGGGAGAACTTGACTACAAGAACGAGACGGACGATGCCCAGCCTCAGGACTTCCGGGTGGTCAATTATGTAGTGCATCCTTCCTACGATGAGGAGGATAACGGCAGCCGCAAGAACGACATTGCCCTCGTAGAGCTGGACAGGGCGGCAGTCTTTAACGAATATGTGGCGCCTGCCTGCCTGCCAACCGCCAGCGGCAACGAGCATCTCCAGCTAACGGCCGCAGGCTGGGGAGCCATCAATGAGGGCGGACGATCCTCCTCGCACCTGCTCAAGGTGAGCCTGGAGCGCTTCAGCGTGGAGCAGTGCAGCCAGCGACTGGAGCACCAAATTGACATACGCACCCAGCTGTGTGCCGGCTCTCGGTCGAGCAATGCCGACACCTGCTACGGCGACTCTGGCGGGCCCGTCTTTGTGCAGCACTCGTCCTTCGCGTGCCTCAAGCAGGTCATTGGCATCACCTCGTATGGCCTGGTGTGCGGCGAGAAGGGCCTGCCCAGTGTCTACACCAAGGTGCACCTCTACACGGACTGGATCGAGAGCATTGTGTGGGGCGAGTAAGACAGACGACAAACGCAGTTCGTTTCAAAATAAGTTTTGTTAGCTTTAATCAAAAAACATTGCAGTAACAAAAATGTATAACAAATGTATCGGGACTTATTCTACGTGGATGTGTGGGTGTGGTGGGTGGTGAAGGCGGTGCGAATGGTGTTTACTATATGTATATATGGATGATTGCTCTTCCGCTCATCGTGCTTTGTGCTTGGTGCTGTGTGCTGGGCTATGTTTAACGCTAAGGACACAATAAAGGCTTAGTGCTAGAGGACCCTGTAGTAGACCAATGGACATGGCATGTCCTTGGTTGGTTGCCTGCTGGCTTGCCTAATGGTTTGCCTACTACAGACGGACGGTACGGCGTAAATTGGCGTCAATGCGTCGCTCTGCGTTCCTGTCCTTGATCTCCTGTTTCCGGATCTCCGACTGCTTGTAGACGAACAGCGGCCGGAAAACGATTGCGCGACGTTGGCGCTCCTGCCTGTGGCTCTGGCTGGGCACATCGCGACGCGGACGTCCCGAATACGGGCGGAAGAGATTCGACTTGGCCGTGTCGTGGGCATACAGTGTGCTCAGGAAGTCGAAATACGGCTTGGACCTAAGGCTGTCCGGCTGCTGGAGCGGCGATGGACTGTAGCTAAACTGATTGGGTGCTTCGATGTCCAGAAGCGCATGTGGCACCTCCTGCAGCTGCGGCCGGGCGGCAGTCAGAGCCATCGCCAAGAGTAGGATCACAGCTGAAGCCTGCGGAAGAGGAAAGATAGAGGAAAAGTTAGTTTAGTGTCTTATGGGGAGGTGTGAATAGCAGTTGGAGGCCAGGCAGAACAAAGCGGTGCCAGCGGTGCCAAGTAGAACCTGTCTACCCCGGACAGCCTAGACAGGGCTCTGATCTGCGAGCTTATGCTGTGAATTAGCATACAATAATTAATTTAAATTAACCCAACAGCTGGAGATAGAGACAGGGAGGGAGGGGGACGCGGACAAACCCACCGTATCAATGATATAACCGCAATAAAATTTAATTTATGGTCGCACCTAAGATATTCATGAGCACGTCTCGAATTTGGTAGGCGTCATCGAGCATGCTCCGATGGGAATACTCGATGGGACCACAATTAAATATCATGCGAATCCAGGCGCCAGTAGTCCCATAACCGGATCCTACTCAAAACGATTCGATTAATTTCATAATGATATTCAAAGTTTGCACTACTCAAGTGATGGATCGCTTTGCTTGCCAGGAATCTTCTATGATTCATGAATGGTAATTTTGTTTGGTTGCAGATCGAAGGAGATTGGATTATGTAAAACTGAAGACTTTATCCGTGGAACACAGACCACAGACCACAGAGCCAAAACAAATTAATTTTAATCAAGCAAAAGGCAAAGGAGAAGACTGACATTTCTGTGCTGTAACCGGTTGAGTTTTTTGTGGTTTTTGTGGTTCAGGGTTAACAATTTCGTAAAACCGAATCAAGGCAATCGTCCAACAGGATTGCCAACACTGCACGGACAAGTGCAGTACCAGACAAAAGCCAACAAAAAAAAAATGAAAAAAACGAGCCCATAAAGTGCTCTTTTATGGCCACTTCCTCATGAAGATCACCACCAGATCGAAAGCCCCCCAAAGACAGCATAAGGAATAGAATAACTTGATTTAATAATGCTTTTGGCCTTGTCCAGCGGCAAAATAATCAGAGTACGTTAGCTCTCCGTTAGCTCTGAGAGCTTATCTTATAGATTTCTATGTATATATATTTATATATATATATATATATATATATATATATAGTATATACTCGTATTTGGCAGCTTTAATTTGTTGATTGAATTTGTTGAAAATGTTAATCGCTTAAACACGTTTCTTTGTTGGAATTTCTGTTTCTTTTGTTTCATAAATTTCCGATCTTTATACCGATCCCCGATCTAATCCGCTGTGATACTCACTTGCCAAGTGTATGCAAACATCTTTGATGCGGCTTTGGGGTTTCCGTTTAATGGTTTTCAGCTGTAATATTGATTATGGCTTTTGGTTACAGGTTCTGCTTCACATTCGCACTTTGTTTGATTTCAATTCGGGCTTCACTCGCGAGGTGTCAAATCCCAGAGTACACAAATTCCTTAGCAGTTGCACGAATGCTGTTACTGTTGCTGTTGCCGATCTAGATTCCGCTGATGATAATGATGTCTATATTGCTTTTTGTTATCAGTAGCCGCTTAGCACCTTGTGTTATTTGTTTGCGTGTGTATTTTACTCGTATTCTCGATGTGATGCGATGCGATCTGAACGCTGCTGAGCGTGCGATTGAACTGTTCTGAATTTTTGTCACAAATTCACTTTTATACGGACGGCCCCTGGTCTCCTCTGACTCTGACTCTGCTGGCTTCGTGACGTTTTTGTATGCTGAACGGGTTTTTGGTTTTGTTTTTGGTTTCGCCTCCTTCACTCCTCACCACTCCACTCCACTTCATGTCACTTGGCGCTTTCGATGTTAAGTGTTACCGATATCGCGGTGTATCCCACTCGGTGCGGGGTGCCGGAGACGTCTTTAAGCCAAATTGCCAAATTGTTGGCACTGGCCTGCACTTGGCTTGATTGGCTTCGCCTACAGCAGCTGCTGGTCACGTAATTAGCGTCAAAATGCTGCTCCTTCACCCAAATAGACAAAGCCCTGAACAGGAATCGGAACTGGGAACTGGGAATATGCGTCACATAAAATATCTGCCGTTTTGCATTTAGCACTACGATTTTGATGTTGATATTTATTTTGATTTTAATTTAACTTTTTCCATGACGCACTTATTAATCAAAGGCACTAATCCCCAGAGATTTGAGCTAAATCGCTTGCGCACAGGATTGTGGCTTTTTGGAGGGGAACCGGAGATTTCGATGAAAATGTAGTGATGGAGCGAGGCAACACGGAAGCCGGCAGACTGGCAGACTGACAGACAGTCGTAAAGCTGAACGGTTAATTGTGGTCGTCGCATAGCGCTGAGTGAGATATTTGTATCTCTCAAACCGAATCGGAACCAATTCGAAGATAATTATGTGTGCGAGCTGCTTAAGTTATGCAAATCTCTGGTTGGTGAGGCGTTAAACTCCAGCTTCGGCTTCAGCTTCGGTTACGGGCTTGGAAAATTGTCAACACACTAGACGGGGCTCGAACCGAGTTGGAGGCACTTGAAAAATTGACTTTCATGCTTGAGGGGACTGAAGGTCGAGTGGGTCTTGAAATGGTAATGAGCGCCGCTTCACTGAACTGGCCAGGCCATGCCAGGCCAGGCCTGGGTGGGAGCCGATGCTGCTGCTGTTGCCGGAGACAAAGGAATGCTGAAGAGAGCTCATTATGGGAGGTGGTTGGTTTTATACCGCCTTCACCCCACACGTGATTAGAACCCGATCAAGATTCAAGAATCCATATACGTTTACGCTTTGAGACTCGATGCTGAGATGCTGAACACGATTGGCAAGGCAAGTCTTCGCGGGGCCCCGTGTCAATGGCCAACCGGTTGGGTGCCGCCGCAAGCCAAAATAAAGCAAATGGCATCTGATTTATATGTACAATTGTATAGCATTTAGCGATATCCATCATCCATCCATCCACCCAGAGAATCAATCCACACCGGATCCAATCATAGTCTCCGCCTTTCTTTTTCTTCTCCATTTGTTTGTCGCTCCTTTGTTTTTTTTTTGGATATTTTTAGACGGGGAGCACACAGATCTCTGCCTGGCACAACGAATTTCATTTCAATTCATTTAATTTAATTAGTTTTTTGGCTGAAAGCCGGTTTGGAACGCAATAAGACAAATGGCTGGCGATAAGCGGACCCAGAGGCCGACGCCGAAGTCAACAAATGTCAGAGAGTGAAAAACAAAATAAAATTGTACTCGTCTTATCAATAGACATTTGCGTGCTTTCGGTATGTTTTGGATCCAGCCTGATCCGGCACATTCCAGAGAGTCTCTCATAAGTCACCTCCCATCACCAAGTGAATCATTAGAATCCCTTGAATTACTCGGAAATGCACTCGTTCTAATTGAGACAGTAATGTGGGGTCACCATCGCCGGCTTCCGTGGAGGAGTGGGAATCTGAGTGAGAGTCGTCAATGTGCTAATCAGCTTTGACTGGGCATTGATTCATGATTGATTCATGCTTGAGGCAGGCACGAGCTGGCTCTGGGGAGCTGGTGAGAAAGGGGCACGTTTCCATTTCACCGGACCTCAGCAGAGGGGAGGGAGCACTTCTCACTTTGCACTAGGAACGTCATCTGGGGATATAGTCGGGCTAATTATCACTTGGTACGTCACACGCCTCATGTCAGTTTGTGTTTTTCTCGATTAATGCTTAATTTGATATAATTCGGCCAAAGACCATCATGGAAATTTTAACATATCTAATTGGCAAACAGATGTTATTGTGTGTGTTAAATATGATGTGATGGGTCTCATGGGATCGATTAAAAATTTCATTCACGTTTCGTTCTGGTCGCTTCCATACACAGTTTTGTCAGTTATTTCAAAGTCAGTTCAAATTTCGCGCCAAACGCTACTTTGCAGATTGTTTGTGGCGCCCCCTATGTAACTTTCATTATTTTTATCGATAGTGGAACAACATATCGGCTTCCATGTTAAAAATTGGGTACAAATTATAGTTCGTTTGATTTTGATTCCTCTCTTGGAGATGCACCTTTTGCATTGTTTTGTAAAGTAGATCCGTTGATTTATCCCACAGAAATATCCAAAAAATATATATCGATATTTTGATACTGTCATCTCTGTTGTCATCAGCTGTACTTGGCGTGTAATAATTTTTGTCAGGAACTTTAAATTCGATTTGGAAGTCTCGCAAAAATGAAGGTCATCTACAATACCTTGTTCAAGCGTACGTCCACCTACGCCGTGGCCATCATCGCGTCGACATTCTTTTTCGAGCGCGCCATCGATGTCTCCTCGACTGCCCTGTACGAGTCCATCAACAAAGGCGTAAGTTGCACACCTCTACTCTACTCTTATGTAAGACCAGCAAGAAATAAACGAATTGCTCTGTTTTTCTGTTGCAGAAACTCTGGAAAGACATCAAGAGCAAATACGAATAGGCGCAGTCGTCAATAAAACAATGATTTGTTTTAATTAGCATAACAAAATGAACGTTTAATCTAAACGATACAAAAACTAAACCCAAATGCTTTTCAGTTTTGTTTTGATTTGGTTTCGTCGGTTTTCAAGGGGGTCGCAGGAATGGATTGCTCTGAAACCTCCCAGGGCTTTTCATGTCGGTACGCATCCCAGGGCTGGCTGTTCACCAATCGTGTGGGCTCCTTGAATGACACCCCATTGTCCTGAATGGTTTGGAGCATTTTGTTAAGTTTGCTGCCGGGCACTGCATCCACATTGCACGTCATCTCGGTGATGCCCGATTGGAGGCAGCGCAGTGCCAGGACACGACCCAGATTCACAAATGCCGAGGTGTCGTTGGTTTTGTACAGCTGCTGTTTGATGGCCCATTCGGCGGTGCTGGCGCTCAGAATGGTGCCGTTCTCGTAGTGCTTCACGTCGGCGCTGACATAACGACCGCTGGTGTTGATCTCGAGCGTGTGCCAGTAGGAACGACCGGGCTTCTCCAAGTGGTAGCCGCTGGGCTTGTACGCAATGCGCAGCCTTTCCAGATTCCTGGGATTCCGGTTGACCACAAATCCTTCATTGCCTTGCGGGGTGGTCAGCGCCTTAATCTTGTGGAACACGCGTGCTGAGGTAAGTGGGCGGGCGCTGCGAGACATCCTTGCTCTAAAATAGTCGATTTAAAACCGTTTTTATTCAGATTTCCACACGATTATGGAACTTTACCAAGAGTTTCGTTTCCAAATGCACAAAATTGCGTCAGTGTTGAACACCGGTTGCGCCCGCTAGTGCTGTACAATGTTTCGAATGGCAAAAATCGAACAGCTGTTACCATGAAATTCGGCCTTGTTTTTATTTAATTTTCAATTTATCTAGGTTTCTTTCGGCCTTGGCAGCTTTTCCGGCCCTTTTGGCAATACAAATTCTCACGAACATGCGCACATGTAATGTTCTGTTACCCACCCAGTACGCACAGGGGGTTCGGGTGTGAATGCCCGTTGGCCAGGGTGAAGACGCGGAGCTGAGCTGGCGAAGCAGAAGAGTCGAGTCCAAAATTTGCAAGTGTATCATTCGGATAAATAAACGGTTATGTAAAGTGCGCGCCGGTGCAAGAATTAAAAATCTGCTCAACATATCACATTCGTAATAAGTAGTATTCATCATGTTGATGGCGGTGTGTACGAATCTGTGCCGCTTCAGGCACGTGAGAAGTGCTGCGGCATGTGCCACGCGGAGGCTTTATTGGGGTCGCATGCAAGTACCACTGGGGTCTGCAAATGGCCTTCATCAGAGCATCTTTGTTCTGTCGGCGAGGGTAAGTGGGGGCAAGGGAGCATTTTGAATTATTGCATTTACAGGGTATTGATTGGTTTCGTGCCGAATCTCACCTCCACCACACCACACTACAGCACAGAAATGTCAACAAGTGGCGCGCTATTCAAAAGCCAAACCTCATGCCCGACTTGTGTAGCTTTCGTGTCTTATCTCAATGTGCTCAATGTGAACCTCTTATGTGGAAGCGTGCTGAGTTTAACACTTTTGCCACTAACTGATAATGCCGGAGCACAATCGGCCTCTTGACTGCAGCTCTGCTGTGCTCTGTTCTTTCTCTCTCTCTCTATGTCTATCAGTGTCACAGGTGTATGGGTCTCTCTCGCCCTTGTTGTATAGCCCGTACCAGTGCTTTTTTCCGTATTTGAACTTTAGATATTTCGTAGAGACGAAAATCAGTTAAACTTGAAAGTTCCCGCCGCCTGGTCTGGTTGCTGCTCGTGCAGTTGTGCAAATACAGAATTCTTACAGACGTGCGCGAACGATATTGAGACGACGCACAAAATGTCTTGCATCCACTGAAGGCCGCAATATACACTTAATTGCAAGCCGAATGAACCTTGAGCGTTTCGTTCCACAATGTGAGTGTTGTGTTCCGCCTTGCTTATCGCGCTCTTTGTGACGCCACGAGATGAGATGCAGCCGTACCACTGCGCTCTTTCAATCTCCTCCTCCCCAGCCTCTTCTTCTGCTGGTGCCCAGTGCGCATGCTGGGGACCTGTGGCACAACACAGGCCAGGTCCATACAAAGTTCAGTACGGGGTCGACTCTGTTCTCGGTTGACACATTATCAAATAGAAAATACAAAATATTATTCAAAATGCGTAGCTGTGTGAGGCGAGTTAAACGAAAACAAAAGCATTCCAGTATTTTCAACTCCGTAAGCCCGATAAGATTAATAAATAGGTTTCCATGGTTAGCACAAGGCTTTGCTTGTTACACCATTCCACATAGCCAAAGCCATAGCCATAGCCATTACATTGCTCAAGCATTCTGTTCTTCCTATTTTGCAGCAATACGTGCAAGCCCCAGAGACACGCCCAGTGCCAGATGAGAGATCGACGGCCGGACTGCAGAAGCAGGAACAGACAACGGAGCAACGTCCGGCCGCCTCCCGTAACCCTAGTCAGCACGTATTGAGCAGTCAGCCCATCCGGTCACAGCCGCCACCGCAGCCGCCCACAATGTCTGACAGGGACCAGCGGATGAACATGCCCACGGCCGTGGAGATACCCTACAACATTGATTGGATATTTCCCAGGCTGCGGTGCCCGTCGAGAGTTTGGTGGCTGGCCAGCCAATTTGTAATCACTGCCGTCGGAATCTTTAGCAAGATTTTACTGAGTACGTATGCCCGTGCCGGAACTAAGCAGACGACTCTGACCCCGACCTCGTACAACATACGGAGGAAGAGCAATCACTGCTGCTCTTCGTTATATGGCGGGCCCCTTTCTCTCGCTGTGTTCGCATCCAATTAAGGCCAAGCGTGTGCCATATTAATTGTTTGTCTTTACATAACCGTGCAGATGGTGATCTCTGCTGATTCTCTTCACTGTCATTGTTGCCTTTCCACAGTGCTCATGAACAAAACCCGCGTATACAACAAGGAACAGCTGGTCGACCTGATATCGAAGCGCCCTCAAGGTGTGCCGCTGTTGACCGTTTCAAATCACTACTCCTGCTTCGATGACCCCGGCCTTTGGGGCATGCTGCCACTGCGTCAGGCATGCAACACCAATCGCATTCGTTGGTCGATGGCTGCCCACGACATCTGCTTCACCAACAAGTACCACTCCATGTTCTTCATGTTCGGTAAGCTGGCGAACCGATCCCTTCACAGTTGATTCATAGAACTAATCCCGATGGATTCCTCCTTCTGTGCAGGCAAGTGTATTCCTGTTGTGCGCGGCTATGGTGTCTATCAGGAGGCCATCAATCTGTGCATCGAGAAGTGCGCGGCGGGCCAGTGGGTTCACGTGTTTCCCGAGGGCAAGGTGAACATGGAGAAGGAGGACTTACGACTGAAGTGGGGCGTGGGACGCATCATCTACGAGTCCCCCAAGATGCCCATTATTCTGCCAATGTGGCACGAGGGCATGGACGATGTACTGCCAAATGTTGAACCCTATGTGCTGCAAAGGCGCAAAAAGGTAACCATAAATATCGGCCAGCCCCTGGATCTGAATGACTTCGTCCACGACCTTAAAAAGAAACAAGTGCCTGAGCCAACGGCACGGAAGCTCATCACAGACAAAATCCAGGACGCATTTCGAGTAAGCTGAAGCTATTTCTTTCATTCTCCACAGATCCAATGTTAATCGAGAAACTCTTACAGATCTTGCGGACTGAGACGGAGCAATTGCACAGAGAGCGTCAGTAGAGTAGAGATTTGAGAATGCAGTTCCAGCTGCATTCATATTTTATGTTATTTATTGGTATTGTATTAAGCCGAAAATGAAGGAGCCAAGCCTCGAAAATCATTGGCATACGCGTTCATCGATTACGATTCACATTTAACTTATACATTGTACGATTTTCGCTATTAGGCTTGGCTGATGAGACCTCTTTAAGTGAAACAGTGTGCATTATTAAATAAATAGTTTAAAATTATCAAAATTTAAAAAAAATTACATTTATTTTATGGCGCCAATATGCGCGATGTATATCGCGAAAGTTCGATGTTTAATTTTTTTCTGACAGTCTGGCAGCGCTCCAGCGAAAAGCACCGTTATACTGTGAAAATGTAAGCAATGTGAAAATAAATTAAAATCGACTAAAATCTCTCATTATTAAGCAAATGCAGGTCATTTTCAGTAGCTAGTCGAGAAAATGAGCTTGTGCTTACCACGCCGAAGCGCAATGAACTGCTCAAGGATGGTCCCCCCGTCCGTGCCAGGTGTCAGGTGCTGGGCCGCGGTGCATATGGCACTGTGTTCAAAGCAATTTACCACGGTATGTTTTACACTATAAATCGGATATATCTTAGTGATTTGGCTGTGAATTGTGAACAGATCACTCCGTTGCGGTGAAGATCATCAGGGGACAGGCTGTGTCCACGCTGCACAATGAGTCGCATTTGCTGAATTTGGATCACAAGAACATTGTGCGTCTCATAAAAACAGAGTCAGCCGTTGCCTTTGGAATGGTCATCATGGAGTGTCCGAAGGGGCAATGCCTCCAGCAGATACTGGAGACGCTGGCGTTGCCGCTATTCCACAGAGTGTTGTATGTGATTCTGCATCGCCCGCTACAAACTTACATTTTCAATATTTTCCCGCACAGAATCACGTTGGACATTGTGGCTGCTCTGCGCTACTGCCATTGGCACAAAGTACTGCACCTGGACGTCAAGCCAACCAATATTTTGGTAGCTCTGGGACCACGACCCACCAGCATGGGGCAATATTCCAGCTATCAGCGCAGCTACATTTGCAAGCTTTGCGACTTTGGATCATCCATTAAAATTGGTGAGTTTTGTGCCCGCCAGAGCCAGAACAATGGCAGGGGCACCCTGAGGTACATGTCGCCCGAAGCCCTACGTTCGGACCCACTATCAGACGCCGCGGACATCTACTCCCTGGCCATCACCATGTGGCAAATGCAGTCGCGTCGATTGCCCTATCACACGCTTAGCTGCAACGAGTCAATCGCTTACCAAGTGGTCAAGCACGAGCTGCGGCCAGATAACTATGAAAAGCTGAAAGCCCTGTCCGTCGACCACCCCAAGAGAGCACCTCTCGTCGGGTGTAACTGGGTGTACGTGAATGAAAGCAGTTCTCAGGCGATGTCGGGCGGCGACCTTTATAGAAGGGCGAATATGTTTGCGTGCCGCAATCTAAATTTCGAAACATCGTGCAGCAGTGGCCGTGTGCTAAAGAAGAAGCGCAGGCAGAACCGATTAGCGTTGTATTTTGATAGTCCGGCGCCACAAGCGACAACCAGCACGTGCCTGGAGAGCTATTACACGGATCTGTACAGATGCTGCTGGGTCAGCGTGCCGGAATTCCGTATGAGCTCTATTCTGCTGAGGAATAAACTGGAGCTCATCTTGAGCAGAAGCTCACCCGCCGGTCTGCCTTTAGGTTTAAGTGATCGTGTTCGTTTGTAATTTGTTTGAATTTTATGCTATTGATTAATTGTATGCTTAGATCGCTACTTTTAGTAAGATTTTACCCCACCAATCATTCGATTGATTGATTGATTGATCATTGTGTTAGATTAAGGGCGGGCAAACACATGTTTGGGTCAATAATTTATATTTTGTAACTTCTTTTTTGTTTATTTTTGTACTTGCTACGCTAAGAAAATACATTTATAATGTTTATACGAGCTTAATGTGATACAATACCTTCTCTGATCTGCCGAGCATAGTAGTTCATAGAGTTCTCTATATAGGTATGTGTATATCTATATATACGTATTTATATTTAGGATGCGGGCTGCTGCGATTATTATTATTATTTAGTCGATGGCAGCAGCCTGAGGAGCAGAGCAGAGCTAACGCTAACTACTATACGTATAGAAGAGGGGTTTGAATCGACTTTTGGGGTCTGTTATATACAGGTTTATTGTTACTGCTGTCGTTTTATGTTCGCCTAGAAACCATACGCGTTTATATAGTATATATCGTAATTAAATGCATTTTATACTGCAATTTCACACATTTCACATATTTCACCCTTAAATGCAAATTTCCAACTGTTGGTGTTGTGTGATAACCAGATTCTACAAATGCCTACTGCGAATACACTCGATTTGTGCGGAAGACTACGGTTTTAGTTCATCTAATAGTTGTTTGATAGTAGTTTGAATGGCCCTTTGCCAGCGGCAAAGATCCTGTACTCCTCTTTCTGTATGCCATATACATACATACATATGTATGTACGTATGCTGTGTGATGTATATTAGTTAGTACAACTTATAGCCCGATTCTGGGGCTGCAACCGCGATGCTCTACAAAATACATAGACATAGAGCAGGGCGAGCCCTGGGCATCTCCTAGTGTGGGTGTGGGCCTCTAATTGGGTAGTAAGGGAACAGTTGGCAGTGCTGCCGCTTACAAAGTAAAACATTTTCCAAAAATCTACAATATACAATACATAAATACTCGTATTCTTACATACAAAACTCGCTGGCTGCTGGCTGCTCCACACACTTTCACACTTCGACTCTTCCTCTGTGTTTTGTTTTGTTTTTGTTTGTTTGTTTGAATATATCACAATTTAGTCTTTTTAATCTTTGAATATTTGTTTGCCTGACGATTATTCATTTGAGATTTTACTGCGGCACCGCCACTTAGCTCGCATAGGATCGCCGCACAGGAACTGGCGGTGGAATTTTCGACTTGCGCTGCTGCTGTCCTGAGGATCTTGGCTGCTGCTGCTGCTGTTGTTGGGGCGACTGTGGCGATGGAGACGAAGGCGAGGGCGAGGATGAGGACACTGACGAGGTGGATGACGTCGATGAATTGATGCTCGTTGGAATTCTGGTGGGCACCGCCTTGGGCAGGCAGCTCTTTGGCAGCTCCGTTGACTTGGCTTGCTTCTGCAAATACGTCGCAGATTAGGATACGGATAGGCATTTTGGTATGTGAAGATGTACTCACCTTCTTTGGGGATGCAGCCGTTGGTATTTGCACCGGGGATGTCACCCGCTTCCAGCCGTTGCTCCTGCGCCAGGGGCTCGAAGTTGCCGGCGCGGAGAATTGTCGGTTGAGCATTCGCTCCTTCAGCTTGGACACAATCGCCGGTGACGGAGGCGTTGCGTCTTTGGCCATTTTAGCCATCAGGGCACAGCTGATGCTGTCGCTGCGCACCACGGTGGACTCCAGCTCGCGGCGCTGATTGTGGCGCAGAATGCAGCTTGGCTCCTGCTCCTCCAGCACCGACTTGGACTTGACCAGCACGTGGGGCGGTCGCCGCAGCTCGCTCTTGATGATCTGCGCTATGCATTGCTGCTCATTGAGGGGCTGCAAGGGCGTGGCGCTCATGATCAGCGGTACGTCCTCGATCTCGATGTCGCTGACGCGCCGCCGGCACTCGTCAATGACCGCGTAATCAGGCTCTTCCTCCTTCTCCTCATGCGACTCCGTCGGCAGCGGCGGCGGTGGGTGGCTGATCGAATTTTCGTCCGTTTCGCTGGAGGAGCAGCTGGTCAGCTGGGCGCGTCCTGCCTCGCTGGGCGTGGGACTGGCGGCGGCCCGGGCCGTGTGTGCCGCTTGGCTCTCGGACATGCTCGAGTCTGCCTCATCGTCATCATCCTCATCCTCGTCGTCCGTCACCCCCTCGAGGTAGGAGTAGAGGCTGCGCGACGAGTTGGAACGGATGTTGACCAGCTTGTAGAAGTCGTTGGTGAAATCCGTGCAGGCCACCTCCTCATCCTCCGAGTAGACAATCTGAAACAGAGAAATCCTTCATAGAATCCAGGAAACAAAGGAAAGAACGCGTACTCCGCTCACCTTCTGCTGCAGCAGCTGAGCAATGCCATCGCCAACGGAATCCGTCTCGACGGTAGTCGAGTTGATGAAGTCACTCGAGGGCCAGAGCCAGTCGTGGTCGCGCTTCCTCCGCTGATGCTGCTGGTGGTGCTCCCGCTCGTCGTCGAATGTCATCACAGCCAGCTCTTCCTGCGACATGCTCCAGTCCTCCATTTCCGTCGAACAGGGCTCTGCCGGCAGCAGCCACTGCTCGGGCTCCTCGGGCAGGTCCTCCAGGTGGCCGTTCGACGGCTGCGGCTGGCCACTGCTCATCGTGCAGTAGCCCTCGTCCCGTCCCTTCACCGGACTGGCGGACAGCGCTGCGTTCTGGGCCTCCAGATCCCGCACCCGGCTCTTCAGCACGCTCACCTCCTCGCGCAGATTGTCCTCGGCCACAATGGCGTCCACCACCTTGCGCATCACGTCGTCCAGACAGTGCTCGTACTGCCGAATGCGGGTGAGCAGCGATCGGTTCTCCTGCTGCATGGAGTGCAGCAGACTCTCCTGGCGGGCGAAGCGCGTCTGCAAGTGAAGGAGGGGGGAAACAATGGATCAAGTGTGTGACTGCCACAGTGGAGACCTTCAGCCATGTGCCACCCAATGACAGCTGCATGGGCGCCCCACACTCTTGACGAGGGTCACAGACGACGACGCCGACGACCGCTCGTTCATCAAGTTTTCAGAGTGGAGTGTCAGATCCAAAGTGCTAAGTGAGCAGTAGTTACAAGACGAACCCCCCATTGCCATTCCCCCACACAACCACTGAATGCCCCAATCTCTATTGATCGAAGCCAACTTGTTAACTGCCCCCCGAAGGTCACTGCAGCCATTGAATGCCCCAAACTGTGTACGTACCGCGTGGATGAATGAATGAGGGGGGAGGGGAAACCTTGGATTCATTAGATGGCTTTACAAAATTGGGTTAGGCTTGGATCGGATTGTTTCGGAGCGAGACGCAAATGAGATTGCCAGAAGTTAACGACGTGAAGGGAAAGGAATCTCCGTCACCCCATCTGGCCCACTACCTCGACCACCTCTCCTGCCCCTGGGCTCAATGAAGCGTTCCTAATGCCAGAGCGCGTTCAATCAATTCCGGCCAGAAAGTGCGCCCAGGCCAGGCCGGGCCGGGCCGGGCCAGAAGCAATTTCCAGCTCCCATCTCCCTGCTCCACGGATAAGAGACAATTTGTATGCGCCGGAATGGGAGCAAGGGGAGAGATTTTGTTCTTAAAAATGAATTTATGCGTTTATTTATGACTCGGGAACTCCTCTTGGCGCTGCAGAGGGAGACTCGGCTCTCGCTGTGCAAATTGATTTTCCACATGCTGTGTAGACGGCTGTCCCCCGCTCTTCCCTGCTGCCAACTAGGGACCCCTACACCATACACCATACACCATACATACCTGCAGTGCCTTGTGATCCCGACATGTCTGCATTTGTTTGCGCTCTTTGGATTTCATAATGCGATTCATGCTGCAGGTGTGAGCGAGAGAGCAGGCGAGTGTGGTGTGGTTTGGTGTGGAAATGCAAGTGAAAAGAAAACGAAAACGAAAAAGAATAAGACAAAGACAAATACAAATATAGAAATAATGAAAGCGAATTGCTAAAAATCAACGGAATCTGTGTACTCGTAGGTGTGTGTGGGTGTGTGTCTGAAGCGATGTTTTAAATTAACAGTTAATGTTGTTTACAAAGTAGTGACGAAGAGAGGGAGAGCGCCTAGCCTAGAACCAGAACTATGTATGCTCAAATCTGAAAAGCGGTAATTACACTTGGGCCACGGGTGCCGAGGGTTCGCTGCTCTGATTGATGGGTTCGCCGCCAGTAAGTGTTTCCTGCTGCCTTGCTGTTTCTTCTGCTTCTTCTTCGTGTTCTCCTTGCACTGCTTGGCGCTGCTCTGGCAATTTGGAAAATTGCATTTTGGGTGCCGTTAGCTCTCTCTAGTCGGCCGTCCGCGGCCCGTCGTTCGCTGTGCGTAATGGCGCTCTCCTGCCCAGGAGGCGGAGGCGTGGCTGGTCACGAGTATGAATTATTTACGTAGTTTTTGCCAAAAGCAGCGCAAAAACTATTCCAAAATTGCATAATGGCCGCGAAAGGGTGTCTGGCGGGCAAATTAAATAAATATTTTGCTAGTAATTTATTGCATAATGGAATGCATAAGAAAGCATTCCATAATTGAGTTGAAGTAACGGAACTATTCTCGCTCTCTATCTCTCTCTCTCCTGCTAATTCTGGTTCTCACACTCACACACACACAGTCACGGTCCTTATCGTGATTAACAATTTAACTTGTATGACACTTACTTCTCAATTTGCTCGCGCAATTCCTTCTCAAACGTTGGCGACCCGCATTGGCTCTGTAAAAAGTACATTTGGTGTGGCGTGGAGTGATGGCAGGGGCAGGGGCAAAATGAAAAGAAAAATGTGGAAAAAACATTAAATGAAAAGCAAAAGAAATTAAACACAATAAATTAGTGCACTTTGTGACGATTAAGAGCGACAATTTAATTGTCCATATCACAGTGTCAATCAGCCCCCGTTTACAAGCTAAATTGGAAAGCGACAAAGGCGACGGATCAAAGGAACAGAGGAGGCCCTGGCGACTGGCCATGGACAGGCATTAGAAACACATTCTGCACCATAAATCACCAGAGTCAACAACCGGCTCTGTCTGCCTCCCCATCTCCAGCCCCAGCTCCATCTCTGACTTCGTTTGGGGGCACAATTGGCGTGAACTGTAATCGATAAAAACTTACATCACGACGATTTCATCTGTGTGACGTGACACAGACACTCGTAGAAGGGGAGCGGGCGGTGGTGTGGGGTGGGGGACACTTGTTATAAATCGCTTGGCTTAGTGTAAACATAATGAATGACAGCAAGAACAACTACAGTTTCAAGTGTAAACAAAACGGAATACTTATTATTGAAGTGTCATTGCAAGCGCAACACGGAGATTGGCGCACGAGATAGACACCGCAGATGAGCGCGTGACGGGTGTGTCAGGCACGAAGCACCCACCATGTATCATATCATACTCAATTTAACTATATTTCTGGCTGCCAAGCTCGAACGAAGTGGTCCATCTGCAATCGTCTTTAGCTATGGGATAGCGATTGTTCAATTTCGATGTTTGCTTAGCCGAGAGTGTATTTGACTCAACGACTTTCCTGTGTTCGTCACAAAAAGGTGGGTCGGTGGCTGGCTTGCAGGGCTGGGCTATTAATGAATTTTATTATTCATCAGATATTCCCAGATTCCTGCAATTCCCAAGAAGCACACAGAACCCAAATCCCACATTCCTTGGACATGCTGCAGTTCTTTTGTTGTTCACCCTAATATCTATGGAAATATTTCTAAAATGCTTTCATCTGCAGCTTTGGCTATGGGTGGTGGGGTTGTAATAAAACACTCCAGGCAGCAGGGGCACGGGATGGGGATCGGCGATAAAACGCAGCAGCACGCGCCACGCCATTCAAGAAGTTGCTCAGCAACGTCTCAGCCTATACTCCCGACTTCTGCTGCCCAGAATTACAAATATATGCAATAATTTTTATTAATTCGCTTTCATGCATGTGCCGACGAGTCCCAATAAGAAAATATGCCCCCCCTTAGACATTATTTGGAGCAACAGCAGGCGGCAGGCGGCTCCAAGCTCCCAGCTCCCAGCCAGACTGATTGCCGTCCTCGGGCGCCACTTGTCCCAGCAAAAGCCAAATGGCAGTGGAATGGAGGGGAATGATGAACGTGTTAATAAAATTAGAGGGCCAAAACGGTTGGGCCACTCTCTAAGCCTCTCAGTCTCCCTCACTCACTCTCTCACTCTCTGTTCTCCCCACCCAAGACGTTATTTTGGGCAACTGGTGCGCCTGTCGGCAGCTGTCGGCTACTGCACCCATCGCCCACCACGTCCCCAGCCCAGCCCAGTCCAGAACACCCCATCCCATCCCATACCATCGCATTTCCCATTCAAGAGGCGACGCGCATAAATATTCATTGTGAATTTTGCTCATAAAAGTGATGGAAGAAGGAGGAGGAGTAGGCTCTGGTGGAGCCCTGAGTGCGGGGGACAGCGGACAAACGGTGCCGACAGCGGTGCTTATTGATGAAGTTATAAAATCAAGCATGAATTTTTTATTAATTAAGGGAAAACGTAGAAACCATGGATACTTGGAGTTTCAAACGAAACTCTGCATAAATTTCAATTAGCATACAGAAGGCCCACAACGAGGGTGGCCCAAAAGTGATTCAGGGGGTGAACGTGAACCCCAGCGTAATCCCCGGACCCAAAACAGAAATTAACCAAACAAATCCCGGCAACATGTTGCACCCGTGTCGTGGGATAAAAAGCGAGCAAGCGGACTGCACAGGGTGGCACATCATACGGCCATTTGCACCCGCAAACGCACTTCCGTAAGACGTAACGCTGGTCCCATCCATCCATCCATCCAACCACCCTGGACAACATCCTTTGTGCTGACTTGTGGAGGGGAGTTTATCAAAGTGAAATTCCTCGCTTGACTATGTTCTCAGATGGATGGGAGACAGATGGGGGAGAGAAATATGAACACGCTTATTATTAATTAACATGCAGATTGAGCAGCGGGTGGACGAAAAGCATCCTTACATCCCAGAATGGCATCCGAAAGCATTATAATCCCCCCAATCGATTCTTACCATTCCTCGTCCCTTGTCGTGTCCGCTTCTGTTAGTGTTTGTTATACGAGTACCATTCCAAATGGGATTATTCCGATGATTGTTGTTCTTGTTGCTGGTTTAATTTAAGCACAAACTTTCGAGACCACAAAAGCGTAAAAATAACAGCAGCACAGCAGAGTGGAATGTTACATTACGTTCGACCAGACACAAGCACTGGCACGGACAGCGTCTGCCCGGCAGTGGGTGTGGATATGGAGCTCAGTCCTGTCCTCTGTCCCCACGGCACGGCATAAATTTTCGGTTAAAAAAACGAAAATAACGACAAAGCGTAACTCAAATTAGAAGAAAGGATATAATTTCCAGGAAGACCAGCGACACAGCAAAAAAAACTTTCAAGAAAAAAACCGTACGTCGCGGCGGATGGCAACCATTTGCTACGAACAACGGGATAACGGCATAATAACGGCATAGGAAAACCACCCTCTGGCGCCGGCTACGGCGAAGAGGATGTGCAGCAGCGCGCAAGAGAGTACGAATTCGCCGCAGTGGGACCCAGCTGTTTTTAGCTGCTCTCTTCTACTCTGATCTGCTGCAACAGCCGGCACAAACAGGAACAACAAACAATGCCCTCTCTCTCTCACTCTGGCTAACTTCTATCCTACTCTCCCTAGCAGCCACTCTTTCACCGTACCGCTCTCCTCTCCCACATAAAGCACACAAAAGCGAAGCATTTTTGATGTATTACTCCGAATTCGACTACGAATTGGCCGTTTTTAATTTAATGAACCGCGACGGAAGAGGGGATAGCGATGAGGATGAGATGGACAGACAGGCAGGCAGTCGTCCGCTTCCATGGGTAAACAAGAAAACAAACATTCTGCAGATGTGAGAGGGGCAGAGACGAGACCAACCCCGGGACTCTGGACGCGGCTCTGTTCCTTGGGGTGATCCATTCAAATTGTGAATTTTTTCGACTGCTGCGTCGAATGCAAACACTAAAACGTCACTTGAGCAGAGCGGGGGAATGAGAGGAGAGCACTGCCTTAACAAAAGAGTGTGAGTAAAGCTTCCCCTTTCCAGAAAAACTTTCGCGAAAAATTAATTGCATTGCACTTTTTTGTCAAGGGGTTTCTGTACACAACAGAGCGTGACGGGAGAGGGACGGGAGAAGGGGGGGGACCCTTGCTCGAGTATATAGAGCTCTATATAGTGGTGGTAGTTTCCACACATTCATATTTCGTATTATTCGGCTGGTTTGAGGGGGCGTAGTACATATGAATCATCATCATCCGAGTGGGGTTTAAAAAACACATCGAGGGTCCCGCAGGTCAAACCCATTTTTGGGGGTAGTATGCGAAAGGGTGGATTTTTAGAGAATTAATGGGCACTAATAAGTATATGCAACAATATAACACAACACTAGGGCTGACCTACCCTAAACATTGGAATATACTATATACAGGGCTGGGTATATGGCAGTACCCTCCACCTACTCCACTCACTCCACCACCTCCACCGCCACCTCATCCTGGGCTCTTTGCCAGGAGATGTGTAGCGGCTCCACGGGTGGTTGGATGGAGTTTGAGGTGGTGCAGCCGACATTGGTGCCTTCATTTCCGTCTGAGTAAACCATCAAACGTTTGCGACAGAATTATTAGCAATTCAAGTTGGTCGACAAACGCAAATGATGGGGGTTGGGGGCCGCACGCTGATGTTGATGTTGATAATAAAAAGTGCTCATGCTGGGGACACTTGCCACGCCTTCGGCACCACCTCCGCCTCCACCTCTATCTAAGTCGAACTCGAACTCCTCTTCGTATTCCTCCTGGTACTTGCAAAAAGCTCTTGTAAACGACCAAGTGCCACTCAAGACAGCGTCCGAGTCCACGCCCCCTTGTTGCCCCCGTCAGTTGACAGTTTTTCTGCCTGCTCGTTCTCTTTATTCTATTCAATGTTTCGTGCTCTCTACTCTTTCTTGTTCTTCTGAAGATGAATGCAATGGGGCTTATTAAAGCGCAGATTTCTCAAAGGGCAGGGTGACAGGGACAGCAAACGAGCGAGCAAGCGAGATGGATGAAGGCTGGCTGGCGTTGGAATTAAAAATTGAGCACGTGCTTTCAAAGTGAAAGAAGCGAAGCTCTTCATTGTTGACCTGACAATGCATAACGCCCCATACCCTCCCTTTGTAGAGCTGCCTGCCGAAAAGGGGGCAGGCAGGGCATGCCCGGGCATACCCACTTTCAGGGACTTCAGTGAGACGACCCCAGCTCCATTAATCAGTCTTTCATTAGCAGAAGCCAGATTCGGATGGAACGTTTGCCCATCGCCATTGATTAAAGACAAACAACAGAGAACAGAGAGCAGAGAGCAGAGACAAACAAAAATTCCACTCGTTTACATTTTGTCATCTGTTTTGGCAACATTTCATACGAAATTCCAAATATAAATATTTGAGGGCTCGCTGCAGTGCGGCAGGACAGCACCGAAAGGATTAAGTGTCATGTCACCCCGTGGTATGTCCGTCCAGCACTCGACACGACTCCCTGCTCCCTGTAACCAAATACAACACACAAGCAACAAGAGAAACAACAGCGGAAGGCACGAGCATAGCTTTCGCGAGTTGAAGCTTTAGATACCCTTGTAGATTATTTTACAGCTTTGATACTCTGCCTTCAGTAGGGCAAATACGAGCAGGCCAAGTTTCCCCTAGACGAATAGATTCATTCGCTGCGAATGCCTGCAAGCTGAGGAATGGTGAGTGATCAGGAACGAATATAAAAAAAATTATTGGATTGAAAGTTCTTTCCATGCGTTGCAAAACATCTAGGAAAGAGAATAAAACCCTCAGCAACAGTAGTACCAAGAGAAACACTTCAACAAGAGCAACTGTCAGCAATTTGAGAAGGGTTAAGAGAGAGAGAGGAAAAGAAAAAGAGAAAACTTGAAAACGACACTTAGGCAACAATACGGATAATCCCTTGGAGCACTCGGAGCATCGGCTGGAAGGGAAGTGAAACTTTTCCATCAATTAGATGACAATAATCCAAGTCATTTTCTGTTCCTTCTCCTTTGTCGGGGCTATGGCAAATCAATTACATTTGCGATTCGCAAATAATTCCCTAAAGTAAATGCTCCCCCACCCCCCGACCCACTCTCTCTGGGGCTATTCCTCAAATTAGAAACAGATGATGATGATGATGAGGATAGGAAGAGAGGCATGCCGAATCTGAAGATGGATATTCATTGAATCGTGCCATTTATTGCCTGCCACATGGCCAACAAGCTGCTGCTGCTGCTTTTTGCTTTCTGCTGCCTGATGTGCTACTTCTACTTCACGGGTTTCTGGTTCGTCTTGGCCAATTCTGCAACATTCACACTTTTGGTGGCTCGACTTGTCAATGGATGCCACTCTCCTTGCTCTCTCTCTCTCTCTCTCCATCTCCATCGCCAATAACAATAAAGAACACACACACACACACTCTCTCGGAGCGGGGTCTGTGGGGCAGGGGAATCTGACTAAGTGAAACCAAAGGACAGTGGCAATAGCTCCACAGCTGAGTGGAGGGGGCGCAGCAGTGGGAGCGTCCGTGGCTGTGACTGTGGCAGGGGCAGCATAGCATAGTTAATCGTTATTTACAGACAGATAAAGTGCAGAAATATTGCCACACAGGAGGCAGGAGAGGCGGAGCCAGCGGCAACGGTAGCTCATGTATCCACTTCCACATCAGCCGCCGCATCCTCCTTCCACTCTTGCGGAAAAAAGGGAAAAAATATCCGCATACGCCTCGACTAATCGGATTCCCATGCATGGGGCACCACTGCCACACGAGAGAAACCTCCGCCTGGGAGTCTGGAACGATGATAAGGAGGAGTCTTAGAGATGGTAGAGGGTGGGGGCGGCAGCATGGGGAAGTGCCATTGCCATACTCGTAAATTCTCGAAACCAAGTTGGGACGCCTGCCAAAAGAATAGAAAATCAGGCAATGGCCAGGGCCATGGCCAGAATGTACTTTTCCCCTCGACGATGGTTGTGTCTCTGCCGCTTCCTGTGCGGCAGGCAGCGGGCGGCAATTTCGTTGCGGAAATCATTGGCCAGAAGCTGGAAGATGGGGGAAGTGGGAGTGGGAGTAACTGGCACTGGAGCCATAGATGGGAGCTGCTTAGGCCACACGCTGTTTCTTTTCACACCATAAACCCAGGGCCTTTAACTCGTTTTTGGGGAGTTTTTTTTTGTCCTTTTGGTTTTTGTTGTCAAATTCAAAAGCCGGAAGTGCGTATGCTCCTTGGCAGCTCCTTCCGCTGCCCGACCGAGTTCCGGCCATTAAACTTTCCTTTGGATCCATTTTGATCCATTCTGATGGCAGTTTAGATTGAGATTTGCGCCCATCCAGCTTTGATCTAGTGTCCAAAAAGGTGTCGACAGGCAAGATGGGTCCAACTCCAAGCTGGAGTTCTTTCACAGCGAATGAGCGAGGGGTTCGGGCGCTGCCTCTGATGTCAGTTTGATTTGGGTACATGGGGCTCCTACTCGTACTCGTACCCGTACTCGTATGCATGTAATTCAAGCTTGTAACTTTTAATTGCCCACTGGACAGGCGACCCAAGACTGGGCTACGACCCGGTCCACAGTCATAGCCATGGGGAAAACCACATAAACCGCACAGAGCGTTGGAATGGCAACGACACGATTAATGACCCCCCCAATGACCATGTGTGCTCCCTCTCCCACCCTCTCTCTATCAGTCTCTCTGGGCTTTTCTGGGGCGGAGATCTCTCACACTCTGACCGCACAGGAAATTAAAATACTTCAGCCGGACCCCAAGCCCCGACTTGCTCGACAACAGGAGACATTAAACTGAATGTTGATTTCAGAGAGCAATGTCCGGTCGAGGGAGCCGGGTCCGGGACCCCATTCTCATCATAATGTCTCCTTCAACTATCATACATAGAATCTCCGTGGCATTTGCTGCCATTTGATACTCACTTTATGGAACTCCTCCTGCAAACGCAGCAGAGCGCCTTCCACTTCAATCATCCGCTTCTCCAACAAATCCTGCAAAGAACAACAAAGAACAGAAAAACCGAAAACTGAAGCACACGCACTGAACAGGGAGGGGAATGTACAGCAGCTCTCCTCTCCATACGAGTGTGTAAGTACAATAAATGCTATGCTACGCTATGCCATGGATGAATGCCCAGAAAATCCAAGTTAAAGTTAACTTCTAAATGTGCGTTGAATGAGTGCATGAATGTGGGTGTGTGGGTGAGTGTGTACATGTGTGTGTGTGTCCAATGAACCAATGGTACATATGTATGTGTGAGTGAGTGCCAAATTTTTTAATGTTTTAGGATTGTTTTTGAAAGCTTTAAATATATGCAGCTACAACCGGTTTAATTGTTTCAATTGTTGCGTGAAATATTTGAATTTATCGATTAACAAAATCGATAGAATAGACAGTAGAACAGCCATTTTAAACGTATGGGCGTCTCTCTTCTCTAGGTGAACTACTTGAAGTAATTATATATATTCCTAACCGAAGCTCTGGGTGGGAGGCTTTTTTTTGCTGCTTTTGAAACACTCCAACAAAGTTTTGCGATAACAATCGAAGATAGCCAGAGCTCTGCTTCTATTCCAAGCTGCACTTTCAACCAGTTTTATATAATGTACAGCTTGTTCTTTTTGGCCGAATATAGTTTATTTTTGTGAGCCGAAAGGCTGGCAGCACTGAAGCGAACGAATGTTAAGAGCAAAGCATGGAACATAATTATAGCCACTACGAAATGAAAAGCAATTGAAATTAATTTACGATCTTGTCATTGTTGTTGGGGAAAAACGGATTTGAGGTGTAAAAAGCAAATCATTGAACTCTTTTGGGCACAGAAATCGGCGCCATTTCGAGCTGCAACAGCAACAGCAACAGTAGTAGGGGAGTGGAATGGAGCCAATCGGAGCGAGAAGTCCAACACAATAAGTCTACTTTAATCCGCACGCGATACACGGAGAAGGTCTGGGGCAGGTGCAGACTGCAGGAGCGAAGGAGGAGGAGGAGGAGGAGGAGGCTCATAGGCAGTTGTGTTGCAGGTGTGCATGGGCAATAATTCACCGGTACCAAAGCACCGACATGCTGCCACAAATAACTGTGTGGCACACCCGAACTGGGGCTATAGAAATGGACAGTCCAGGACGGGGACAGGCGAAGCACCAATTGGAATCTATGGATTCATGGAGACACTCACTCGTACTACGTAGTACATGTAAATCTGTACATACATATGGGCATACATATTTATGTACGAGTGCATGCATATGTCACGGATGCCACGGACATGGCGGGGGCTTAAGCAGGAAGTGGAAATGGCAATTACCAAGTTTCATCTACCACGTGCAAAGAGATACACAGACACACACAAAGTTGTGCCTCTAAAAATGGCCAACAAAAGTGTCTCTGTGGCCAAAAGCGAACTGACAAAACTGAAAAACGGAAAAACAACAATTGTGACGCCATTCGCTCGTAAAAAACGCATTTTTTTCCAACTTTTTTGGATTTGTGGAGGGTTTTTTTGTAAACACTAAAAATTAGTTGTGGAAGTTGTAAAAATAATTTTTATAGCTTTTAGAAAATGTCTTCTTGTTGTTTTTATTGTTTCTTGCAGCTTTATTTGCGCAATAGACAAATTGATTTTTGCTGTCGCAACGAGAGGGAAAAATGTGTAAAGATTACGAGATCCATATGCGATCCGTGATTATTGATGGCCCAGAGGCAGAGCTAGAGCCAGAGCCAGGAGAGTGTTGGCCATGTCCGAGAATGAATGCCATGATTTGTGGCAGGAAATAATCCAGTCTCAAGTTGGACCGAAGCTACGAATACGAGTGTTCATATGGGTATAACGTAATATATAAGCGAATACGACTATATATCCATATGCTAATGCGAAGGCAGACAGGCGGGCAGTCAGGCATTGAAATGGAGACGGCGACGGCGACAACAATGGCAGCCCATAGACTGTGGTGCCTTCTATGCATCCAGCTGGCGGCGGGCCACTTCTGCGCATGTGCAACAGAAACGGAATCAGAGGCAGAACCAGAAGCTAGTGGCAGTGGCACATCAGAGATGTGGATTTGTGGATGTGGCTGTGGCTGTGGTGGTGCTGGAGCAGCAGACGTAGGAGCAGAAACACAGCAAATAAATAGCAACAGGTTCGTTGAACTCTCCTCAATCACACACAATTGCAACAGAGTGGCAGTGGCAGCTTCAGCTTCAGCTGTGCGGCATCCACGCATTGCAAGGCAAGAACGTGACTGGGTTCTGATGATGCACTGCAGCAGCGGCAGACGAAGCAGCTGTTGCAGGTCCATTGTATTGTTGTGTGTTTGTGTGTGTTTGTGCAGCTATAATCGAGATGCCATTTGGCAAATTTGTGCCCTGACGGCCGCCAACTGTGAGTGGGTGTCTTCGGATCCAGTTGGTGGCACACCACACCGTGTGTGTGCCTGCTGCCTGCTGCCTCTCATTGTGCTTGGTAATCGATACACGCAATGTCTCGCCGAGATTCGTGCTGAGCCAACGTGGAACATGGAGGAGAGAGCGAGCCAGTGCCCCTTCAATTAGCAGGACCCCAGCTCTGGTCATGCCTGGCCTTTTACAGTGCAGCTGCAGCTGCACAGTGCACAGTGGAATTCTGGGAAACATTACCACGTCAACTACCATTTACATAGAGGAGTTACCACGTTCTACCTCTCTCTCTGCTGCTGCTCTCTGCTGCTGCCTGCTGTCCGAGATTGAAGCGGAGCTAAACAGCAGAGTTTTGAGCCTCATTTGCAGTCGCTTATGGACCATGGCACAGGGGATGGCTGTAACTACCATAAATCAAGTGCTCAAAGCCGCGCATGCGCCATACTTAGTGCTATTAAAACGTCACGGAAGTCGCAACGTGATCAGTGAACGAGGCTGAACGAGATGCCATGGAGCAATCACCGTCTGGGAAAGGCTCCACTCAGCTGCAGAACAGCATGGAACATGGAACATGATAATTGTCAACATTTATACTCGAGACTCGAGACTATATGGCGATCAATTAGAGTTGCAGCTGGATTAACTCAACCTGGGATATATCCGACCTACAATCCGCCATTCGCGGGGAAAGTCAAAGTTGAGCCTAGCGTGTTGGCGGTACGGGACCCCGACCCCCGGGTTGCAGTGCATGTCAAGAGGGCATTTCGTCTATGCATTTCGGTGGATGGCTTGAGGGGGGTCTTGTCGCCCATCATCAATCTGGGAAACGCCGCGTTGCACCGCTGTGATGTGTCTTAAATGGCACGTTAACGAGTTCAAGTGGCCGCCAAGGCTCTGCCCCGGCACGGGTTCAAAGGTGTTTGTTTGTTTGTTTGTTCCACCGAACAGTTTGCATGCCCGGCACTTTGGGAAATTCTCCACACGCCACAGCACACAACAGCCGACAGCCAACAGCCGACAGCCAACAGCAGGAAAAACATCTATAAAGGAAAGCGACAGCTAGTGCTGCTCTCTTTGCTTTCCCCCACACGAAATTTGGGTTAACAATCGACACGGAGCACGGAGCATGGTGTGATGGGTAAACGAGTGGGTCTTATGCATGGGCCATGATTTGATTCGAGCTGATTGTCTATAATTGGGTGGGTTTTGTCCGCCTTCTACTCCCAAGCGCTACGTGCTACTCCAGGGCAAGACCAAACCGAAGCGGGGATTGGGGGAGGAGTAGTTACCAACACCAGAAGCGTCTGGGAGACGGGGGGACTGGGGAACTGGGGAACTCACCTTATCACAGCCGCCAGAGCCGAGGCTACCTCCGCCATTGATCCGCTCCAGGGAGAGTGTGCCCGTGTCGGAGGGGTCCGGCGTACGGGGCTGATGCACCAATTGGATTCTGCCCTGCGAGATTTGTATGAAATTGGGGGGCGGCATAATGTCGTGCACATCGTCCTTGTCATCCTCATCGCAGTCCTTCTCGTTCTGCCTGCAAAAGAGCGCAACGGAAAGAAAGAGTTTCAGTTAAATGTCGAACGTGGGAATGTTGCAACAACAGAGCCGACAAAAGCATTACAAAAGTCGTTTTCCATATCGCTCTGTCCGTACGCTACGTTTTCCCCCCCATTGGCCCCACAAAGAAGTGTCAGAATTCCGTTCAGCAGCGGGCAATCGCTTATCGAACGAACCAAACACTGGACAACATTGCACAACACTGAAAATAATCGAGCGGAATGGTAGGGGGTTTGCAAGCGGCAGGCAGAGACCCAAATGGAGTCCGAAGAGTGGAAAAGAGATATCAATTTGAACTGTTTATGGGTGCACGGGTAAGTGGTTCGGATCACCTGCTGGTGCTGGTGCCTCCGGGGGGAATAGTAATAGGAATAGTGTCCTCGAGCGGCCTGGCCTGGCCTGGCCCGGCCTGCTCGGGGGATCTCGGATCACATGGGCTGCTAACAAACGAAAATTCGCCTCGTTATTTCCAATTGAATTTGCAAGCTAAGTGCAAATAATTCGATAAAATTGCCACTTGAAGGCATTCGAGTGGGCAAACGCCAGCCAAAACACCAGAAAACAGCAACAGCAGCGGCAGCAGCAAGAGTGCCCCAAAGAGCTGCGACTTGCCAGCTTGTCTACGTTCACATCTACCTTGGGACTACGACCCGACCGCCCCCCTCTCTCCAACTCTGTCTCTCTTTACTTCGATCCCCCTGGTGGCACTTGGAATCCAGTTTTTCACAGAGTTGTGTCTTAGACTCCATGGTGCGGTGTGCGGCACCAAACTGGAGTCAAATAAATGGACACAAAGAGCTAAAAACAATCTTACAAGCTAATCGCACAAAATGTTTCGTTTCGTGTTTGAAGTGGAGACCAGACCGGACCCCTTGCCCGTCACTAGACCCCGTCTCTGTGTCTCTACGTCTCTCTCTATGACGTTGACATCGGACAAGTGGGCAGTGCTTTGAATTGCATTGGATTCGACTTCGATATCGGTGTCTATCATTGCGTATCACTTGGCGAGCCACAGTCACACAGTCCGTGTCCGAATCCGAGTGCGACTCTGAGTCTGAGTTTGAGTTCTTTTTTTTTGATTCACGGCCCACGTTTGAGGCCTAGTATTTTCCTAGGCAAATAAAATTCTCATTCCGCTTTGATTTATAGGCATCAAATAAAGCAATCAAAATCAATTTAACTGTTATCAAGCTCGGCAAATGGCAGCTGGTAATTAAGAGAGAGAGACGCCAAGCATCGCACATCGCATGTGAATCAGACATCAGCCAACACAGACACAGACACCGCCACTGGCACAGACTCCCGGTCTTCAGAGATGGAGATGAAGTCTGCCGGACTCCTCTTCCTCCTCCTCCTGCTTCGATTACGTTAGATGCAAACTTAATTAGCCAGACATCGCAGTCGCTGTCGCTGTCGGCCCATCATTGGCAAGTCAAAAGGCCAACTAATGACATTACAGGGCTTTAATTAACGGCCACGCCATTGCATGGCACATGGCATGGCTCCCTCCCCTCCTCTTCTTGCAATCCACCGCGCCTCCTATCAATTGACTTCGCCGTCTCTGACTAGCGCTCTGAGGCGGCGGTGACGCTGACGCCAAGGTGCAAAGTGCAAATTCTGCTGCAATTAAGGCACACAAATTGCGGCCCTCTGAGTCATCGTTCCATCCGCCACTCGTTAGGGTTACGCACAAATTATATTTGGATTCTGCATTTTCATCAACTTTATTTCCGTTGGCCACAAATCGTCACATGTTGAGCACACACACACATACTTGTGCATGTGTTTGTGGACACTGATAGCGCCAGCGTTGAGTATTGCACATTCGTCACAGGCGGAGAGCGAAGAGACAGATGGATGGATGGATGGAGGGACAGTCAGTCGCTCCAATAACGATGCCCCTTCCAGTGGACACCGCTCGGTCATTCGGTTAATCCCTCATTCCCCACCGCGCTACTGCTTCTGGCTTTTGCTTCTCTCTTGCATACCCTCAAGTGAGGCATTATCATTTTATGCAGAAGTTAACTGTCCACAGGGCACATTTCTTTTTATTTATAGTCTTCATCAGGTTCCTAATTTAGCAATAATAAGTAAATAAATAAGGAACATGCAGGATAATCTTTTGTTAGGGTATCTAATACTGCGACTTTGCTTCTTTGCTGCTCTGCTGCTTTTGCGGCGCATTCGTTTACTGATTATGCTTTTTTATGCGACGACCATAAATTTCCGCTGTCGGTGGTGTCGCTGTCTCCTTCCTGCTCAGCTCTGCTCTGTTCTTTCCGCTCTTCCCATTCCATTCCATTCCATTCCATTCTCTCCATCCCAACCATTCTCCACTGTCCAGCGACCATCCATCGGCGGTCCAGGCTCTTATCAATCGCCATTGCAGTTGGCATAAAAATAAATATTGCACAAATGCGTATAAAAAGCAAATAAAATAAAAGGCAGTCAGGGCAGACAGGGCAGGCCCCAGGCAGAGGGGGATTTCGTTATATACGACCTACAAATAAGCCCCCCCATAAGTAGCTTTGCTGCCGGGCAAAGGCAAAGGCAAAACCTCTTAAGAGCGATTTGTGAGGCATAATTACGAGAACGCTTTGCGCTGGCTTCTGGCATAATTGAGGGCTGGGGCTGGGGCTGTGGCTGTTCGCACCGATAAGCACCCACGCATAACTGCAGTTTAGTCTCGGAATGTCTCGCAGATAAGAAGACGGCCAGACCTTAAGCCGCAGTCCAAGCAGATGATGCTCTACCGTTGATAAGTGCGAGGGAAAGGCATCCCACTTATTGATCAGTTTGTAGGCTCTTGATGTTAACCCCGCAAAATGCTCCATTTGCATAAAATTCATCGAATTAAATGGCAGCGTGTGACATGTGGGGGAAAACAAACACACACGAGCTGTTTTGCAGCAGCAGCAGCAGCTCACAATGAGGTCGCGACTGTTCAAATAATTTACAGTTCTATGCAATAATTGCCATAATTTTCGGACTGCCATTCGAACAAGGTTTTTCCTCCCACGACACATCCCCTAACCCCCACCACCACCCATTCGTTCTCTGCCGCCCGCCCCCCTTCCTGTCGTGAATATTGAAAATCAAAGTTGGAGCTGAACTGAAATGAAACGCCCAAACTGTCCAAATGTCCAACTGTCAGAGTCCGGTCGCTGCTCCGCTCTGTTTTGTGGGTGCCCCAGTGACATGGACGTGGGCGTGGACTGTGTGGCATGGACTGCGACTATGTTTGACCACACGCAGATGGAGTTGCAGCCTCCTCGGGGCAGCAGCGGTTGTTTCGTTGTTGTTGCTTTTGTTTCAATTCTTAGAAATCGACTAGGCCCCCATCCGGGGATCAGGCTACTGTCTGGGGCTCAGTGCAGGGCAGGGCCCATTTACCCTGGTGGATTGCATAATTTATGTGCCCAAAGATCGATTAATCGCTGAAGTGGCATGCAACGGAGGGTACAGTAAAGTACAGAGCATACATTTTGCATACTCTCAGAGAGGGTACACACCTGTTTAATTTCATGTACACCTAATAGAAATAGAAATATAACCTAATAGCTTGATGCATCATATCTCGAGTGTTCTTAGAGATAATCCAATGAAAACACTCAGAGAATCTAGTTCAAATCTGAGAGATGTAATCAACATTCAACTACCATATCCATTCGGCTTCACTGCACAGATAAAAAGCGTAGCGTAGCCGTACTAGGGTATGTGCTGGCTCGGCCCCCGTGGCAAGTTCTAGTTTCAGTTTCTGTTTTTGTTAATTTATTCATGAGCGAAGGAACGGGCTAAGCTTCCGTTATAAATCCGCGCTTAGTGCACTCCACGCTTCGGTGGACACGTTGCCCCCGCCCTTACGGTCTCTGCTGCTCCCACAATGCTTGTGTTTGCTTGCCAAAGGGCCCTCGTTCGTGCAACGCGTTGTAAGTGAGTGTGCAGCAAGGCAGCCCATTTTGCGAGAGTTGAAACAAAGATCCGGCAACATAACCCAAATAGGCGTGTCTCTCTGCTTTCTGTTTACGTTAGAATGGGTGGAGCGGGGGCGGGGGTTTCCCGCCCCCTGTGCATATGCATATGCATATGCCTTTGTGCCCCAAAGTGTTGGGCAAAGTCAAACAAGAGGTTGGCTGTCGGATGCATCTGCATCTGCGCGCTTGCCAGTTATTCCATTGTTTCCCAGGGCCTTGTTGCCGTTGCCGTTGCTGCTGCTGCTGCTGCAGTTTTGTTTTTCGTGTGTGGGTGTGATTAATGTAATGAGAAATGTGAGTAGTGTAGTTGCCGCATGCATCTCATTTCAACACTCTCTTCATGGGTGGAGTGGCGTGGCTGTTGATGTTGCTGTTGATGCTATCGATACATCCATCGATGACCCAAATCTCTGCCCCTCTGTCTCTCCAAAGATATGGGACCCCCACACACACTGGATATTTGCATAATTTGACGACAAGTCGGGGCAAAACTCAAAGATTTATTACGAGTTATGTGATCCAGCCCGAATATGGTTGAAAAAGCATCGCGGGGATAAGCATCTTATAATTGTACTGTCGCTGCGGTTGTGGTTGTGTGGCTTGAGTTGAGCAGGAAATTACGACGACATAATTGAGTGTGAATCGTAATGAGAGATCTGAGCAGCCTTTGATTGGATCGTGGTAAGACCTATCTGTACCAGCACAATAAATGCGTTTAATCCCTGGCCAGGAGTGGTTTCGTTCAGCCATTCAATTGACACTCGGACGAGGACCGACCGCCTGCTGCTGGCCTGTGTAAATATTTATGCAAATACGCGTATAAGCAGGGGGGCCCCATACGTAAATAGTACATGTACATATGGTAAATGAAGGCCTCCCCTGCTCAAGAGATTAAAACCATCGACATAGCCACCGCAGCGACCTGTGTGTCACGCTTGCACTTTGGGTTTCAATTCCGGGAATCCAAGGAGGAGCCGCGGCGGGCCCGACCGTCTGTCCGTCCGTCCAGCAAAACGGAAGTCGAGTGGACACTTTGTGTTTACCTGGGCAAACACTTGGAAATGTGTCCAGTGATTGACAGGCCACGAGATTTGCATATTTGCATATTGTGCGACTCGCGAAAGGAAGCCGTCAAGGTGCAGCCATCACTTTAGAAAGTTATTTGCATGCCGCAAAAAGCCGCCAGCCGCCAGCTGCCTGGGTGCCTGGGTGCCTGGGTGCCTCGCCTTGGCTTGCCTTTGAGCCGCTCTTTCTGTGTGTGTGTGTGTGTGTTGCATGCAGATTTGTGATTGGCACATCGAATGCCAGGCGGAAGCGGCACGGCACCCAGCAAGATCCGTATCAGAGTTCAAGGACAATGGCATGTTAATTAGAGGAGAACCAACAGTCGGCAACAATATGGCCAACGAAATGTTCGCCCTCGTACGCACCCTAATGACCCATAAACACTGGCTCAATAGGCCATATCCGCGTCGTGTCGTTGCCAGATAACGTTAACGCATTGGACTGGCGGGCACTGCGGCACCTGACAACCAGCCCACCCAACCCACCTACCCACCCCACCAGGGGCCCATAAACATACTCACCCACATATAAATTCTATTTATCAGCAAACATTTTGGCCTGGCACAATGCTTTGGGGGCCATTGCGATTGGGACCCTCCGAGCGGCTGTAAAACGTAGCCAGCTAAATGAATGTGGAGCGGAGTGGAGTGGAGACCCAACCCCGAAATAAAAACAAGTTTGCGTTTAAAGCGAACGTTAAGGGCAAACTTTTAATTAGAAAGCAAGTACGGTCAGCCGGAAAATGGTATGGCATGGCTTGGCATGGCCTGAATGGCTAAGGGAGTGGAGTCGACTACGGAAACTAAATACGGGAATATTTCATTTACGGACATGTGTTCGCATACCACAACAGAGCACAGACCGCCTTTCCCAGTGAACGCACTTCGCACTTTGCATGTCAGGACCCAATAACAGAACAGAACAGAAAAAAACTCTGGGCAATCGTTTCTCAGCCCAACATGAAGTACTGTGGTAGGTTAGGATCGTTTCACGCATCAGGGAATGGCTGGCTGTTTCGAGGAGCCACGGCCGAGCCCGCTCCGAGATGATAAATCGCCGCGACGTCTGACATCCCAAGCCGAAGCCCAGCTCCGAAGGCATCTCCATGACATCCAACCCCCCCTTTCGGCTGCCTCGTGGCATATTCATGTGTCAGCTGCTCATTAAAAAGGTATTCATCATCACCGCGATGCGACGTGTTGCGACGCTGCAATTGTCGCACCCAAAGACCTGGCTGCGAATCGGATCTGTCTATGCATCTTATTCTCCACAGCTGGCGGCATGTTTGCTGTCAAAAGCCATGGCAGCCAGCCAGTCTTGGGTGCATCTCACAGAAGACATTTATTTTTTATTGATTTTCCTAGAGGATTTCACGCATAGGGTATGACAGTTTTCGTGCTTGATCGCTCGATGAATTTCTTTAGTGTTGCCATGAAAAAGTTATCGATAGAGATAAAAGACTTTTAATACTGTCCTGGTTCTTCTTTCAGCAGTTAAGCTGAGTGAATACTTAATATTATTATTAATACTTGCGATACTCCCAACCAGTAGAAATGATAAATCTTCAAAGTGTATATAAATATTCGTTACACTCAAATTGCAATTGTTAATTTTCGTGCTTTCTTCTCACATCTCATCTCTCTCCATCTCCCCCCTCTCGTATGCATTATTTTTTTTACTTTTGTTGAGAAATTGTTCAATGATTTTTCTCTCTTTTGTGGGGGCCGGTCCCCTTTTTTGTGTGCGTTATGCGATATGTGCGCCACTTTGGCGTATGATGGAATTGACACTTCAGTTTCTGTGACAGACATGGGGCATGGGGCATCACAAACAGACCCTGGCACTGATATACGGAATACTTCTGCTCTCAAAGTGGAGAGACAGAGAGATGGAGATGGCAGATAGTGTGGCAGACGACGACGACGCACTTGAAATGCATAAAATGGCATTTTCCTTTGTGCTGTGCTCTGCAGGCTGTGAGTGCTCTGGTCTCCGGTCTCCGCTCGGATGATGGTGGTGGGTGTTGCTGGAGTTTATGGCCAAATGGAGTTGAATATGCGTTTGTTAGCGCTAATGGCGCATTTATGACAGGCCTCGGGGTGGCAAACTAACATTGCAACAGAAACAGCAACAAATACAAAAGAAAGCTCACATATCCCACCCCATGCTGCCGCCTGCCTGCTGCCTGCCAGTTGTGCGGTCTATCAGTCCATCAATTTGTAGTTTTATCACTTACGAAAACAAACTTCAATTCCAAGCGAAAAATGACAGCATCAATGAAGGTTTTTCTAGCTTTAGATTTACTTTGGCATTTCGGAACGTAAAGTTTGTCGTTGGGGGTGTACATCCGCTAATTGCTGTAACTGTGCCAGCCCCCGGGGGCTCGCCTTGGTTCAGTTTCGTTTGTGTGTAATCAAAGCGGCGAATGTACTGCCCCTGCCCCTGCCCCCGCCTCACGCTTTGTTGCATCACATTTCCTTTAACCCATAAAAGTGGAGCTGTGCCTATGTAAACGATGTACGATGTAAGTGGCACACATGCGCAGCGTCCCACAGATGCAAGAGATACATTTTTGATAGCAAAGGCGAGCTGCGAGCTGCGAGTGGAGAACAATGAAGGAGGAGGCAGGCCACCGCCTGCGGCCATTGTCGCTCTCGTTCTTGTGGCTTATGGCTTCTGTTGTGTTGTGTTGTGCTCTTCTGTGTGCTGTTTCCCGTATCAATCATAATTAGGCATACAGTACGATACGCGCAGTAAATGCGAGTTTTGAAGAAACATTCACGTTTGTCCCTATGCGTAATTATTATTACTATCTACATACATGACTGAAAACTGCTTGGGTTCGTGAGAATCCATCATTATTTCTGTACTTCCCTGCACAGTCTTTGTGGGGTATATAATATATAGTAGATGGTAAATGCAGTGCACAGCCAAGCGTAAAGAAATTTCGAATCCATTAAGTATTCACAGAGCACTGCCACAGAATGTATGAGCCACTATTTGCAAGATGGGATTTGTATATTTGGTATATTTATATGTTAAGCAATTAATTTTTAAAACAGAACGCCAATAGATCCTCTACCTATTGCAATTTATCGCGTATTGCGGGGTATCCTCTAGTCGGAGTGCCGCGTTCTAGCTGGCTGCTTTTTTGGGGCCACGTCTGCATCTCTGCACTTGGCTTGGCCTAGCCCACATCACAGCAGCACAGCAGCACAGCCACAGCACAGCACATCAAATGTTTTAGTGCTTAATAAAGTGTGTTATGTCTTTTGTAATTATTTTCAGCTTTAGTCGCGCTTGATTGCCGGAGTGAGTGCCGGAGGAAAGGCCCCTGCCCGTGCATCGTCGCAGGCGTTCGTTCCAAAGCGTTTTTAATTCCAGCCAAACATTTATTCCATGTGTGGGCCCCCATCGCCATCAGATCTTGAGCCAAGCACCGAAATCAGACATCAGACACTGCTCTCTCAGAGCTATACATACCTACATATGTATGTACATATGTAGATATATAGTGGCCTGAGTCTGTACATATGTAAATGTGTGTGTGCCAGTGCCACCTACAAGGTGCTTTGGGCTTTTGGGTTTCTATTTGCACAGGTGTTTTAGCACCTGAGCTTCAAATGGGTGTTTTGGGTTTGTGGCGGGGGTGGGGGCTGCATTAGGTACGAGCATCATCATCAATGTAGGGCTGGCCGGGGGCGTGTCAACGATAAGTGCTAAAAGGCTAAGAGGCGACTGGTGACTGCAGACTGCACTCTTCCCTGTAATAATTAGCACATCATGAGATGTAAATAAAGGGGCCAGCGCCGTTCCACCAGTGATGCACCACATTCGTTTCGTGACTCGATAACCAATAGCCATGAAAGGTCGACGCTGTCCACTGAAATACGAGAATGTGCCACTGATCAATTTTGGGCATCTCTGGGCGAGTTATACACGTTGTGGGCATCTCTGGGGCTGCTGCTACACACCTTCCATGACACATTTTGTTTAATATTTACTTTCGAAAAAAACTCCAAACATTTTTGTTGCATGAAAATTCGATTGCATTTCCTTTTTGGATAGTTTCGCGGGAACTTTCTTTTGTTTTTCTCCCGCCATTGTGATTGCTTTTCCCACGAAAATCATTTGGCAGATGGTTTTTTGATTGCTCTGGAGGCTAATTTTGTTTTTTTCTTCTTCTTTTTTGTGGCGAAGTAGTGACTTGAAGATTCCGCCTGCCCCCGAGCCATTCGAAGAGTTCGCTTCGGCAGAGTTTCGGTTCGAACTTGGAGCCGTATTGGAGGAGCATCATTCAATTTTTCAAAGCTTTACTTTATGGATAAACGAAAACCGGTCTGCAGCGGACAATCGGTTAATAATAAAGATTTTAAACTAATTGGCTCATTTAGCGCACAAAAAAAATGAGAAAAAACATTATAATAATGATGACGATGACGATGAGTGATGACTGATGTTCATCGCAAAATCATGGCCTTCACTCGGCTCCGGAGAGTGGCGGGTGGTGAGAGAGCGGAGGGTAAGTCACCAAAAAAAAAAATTAATTATACAAAAGTGAATTTTGCCATTGCAACGCTTTTTTTTCTCTCTCTCCTTCTCTTGTCAGCGATTTTGCAAGAGCTCCAACTCTTGGGGTGTGTGCTCCGCCCTGAACTTTATCGCGAGAGTCATTAACGAAGGAATTGGGGCATGGCATGGAGCAACGGAAGAAAGGAGGAGACCATTGATAAAAATGGAAGGAAACACATAAAAGCTACTGCTGGACATAATCGTGCAACGTCTCCAAAGGGGAGTCTATAGATGGGGATTGTAGATGTTGGGTGTGTGTCGGGGGGTGGTTGTGTGGGGGTTTGTGTTCTCAACTTACTTGCGTGCCAGGCGCTTTCGTATTCCAGCAAACATTTTTCGGGTCCTGCTGCGCGCAGCGCCCTTATCCTCTTTTATGTCGGTACTAATGTTGTATTGTAAATTAAATTGCCGATTTCCGTAGCAGTCGTCTCTCTCTCCCTCTCTCCCTATCTTACGTCCGTTGAGAAGGGCAACAAAATACGGCAACACTTAAAATTAATTAAAAAAATAGCCAGAAAACCCGCACTTTCTGTTGTTTTTTCTGCTGTTGCTGCTGCTGCTGCTGTTCATTTGTCGCGCTGTTGTTGTCATTGGCAGCTTTTGAACGCCTCATTGCAGTAGGAGAGGCGGACAAACAAACAATCACAAAACACCGCGGAAAAGTGTACGGAAAAGAAACACAACAACAACGAAATCAATTAGCCAAAGTAGTTTCGAGGGGGGCTGGGAGATGTATCTCCCTGCGATTGGTGTTTTTTGGATGGATGGATTGTGCAATCTGTAATTCCAAGAAATCAATAATCCTCAGCTGCGGATCGCGAACGCGCATTTCCCAATAGACACACACACAGACACACTGGCACACATGCGTGTATGCACTTTGGTTGCCACTTTTCACACTGGCTTTTTCTTCATTCACTTTTCATTTCTTTTCCACAACCACAGCCACACTGCCACTCCTCCGTTGACAATCTTAGGTGGGGACTGTGGGCGAAGATCGGGGTCCGTCCGCTCCAATGCGATGCTGAAACGAGCCAAAGAGAGAAATTCACACATTATTTTCAAATTTATTTTCTGTTCATTGGTATCAACAATAAGGGGCCAAGAAATGCTTGGCGGGGGGGAAGGGAACCCTCTGTGGGAAGGCGACCACCACATAAGCGATTTATATAATTGACGTGTCGAGTGTCAAATTCAAAACATTTAATGCCAACAAGTCGTTACAAATCGGATGCGCATGGTTCCGACCCTCCGTAAGTTTTAGGGGACAGCAGTGGGAATTTCGTAATTCTGACTGAGCAAAACATTGGCCGACTTGTATCACGTATGTATAACATTTGGCTTAAGTGGCATTGAATGCGGCAATAAGAGATACGAGTTAGAGTAAGAGTAATGGGTAACCAGTTGGAGCATCTGCACACAATTTGAGCTGCTTGCTTACTGCCTGCAATCCATCCAAGCAGTGGTCTCTTTGGATAAACTTGAACTGCTTTGCGACCAGGCGTGTCACAGGAAAAGCTGTGCAAATACCTATTTAAGTTTTAAGTAATTAAAACATATTTGCTGGCGAAGATCGGCCAGCACACTGGCTAAAAGTGCTTTAAATGAGGGCAGACATGGAACATTGTGCCAATAAGAGATACGAGTAAGTAATGGGCAACAAATGTCGCTACTGCTTAGATGTAGGTGACCTGCCACAGCTTTCTGCACAGCTTAAACTGCTGAAAACCATCAGAAGCGGTGAATATTTTGAATGAGTGTTCCATGGCAGTCAACTTTAAGGAAAATGTTCAAAATAAGTGTTTTTTTTGGGATATTCGCAATAAGATCTGATTTAATTCAGAAATAAATATCCCACTGTTGCCCCACAAAGGACCCATACTCCGTATAGAGTGCTCCTTTAGTCTCATTTAAAGATTCAACTTGAATTTTGAGCGAGAGTTATAATTAGGAAACATCTCTTAACGAGTTTTAGGGCTACGTTCAAGTCGCCAGAGTCATTTCCTAGACCGCTCGACTGGCCCGCCCGCAGAACCGCAAGATTTATGGTCCGCAAAGTTGATGGAATCTGGCAGAAAAAAAAGAGAGCAACAAAAAAAGAAGAAACGGCCTGCTGTGGGGGAGTGGAAGTGGAATCCCAGCCCAGACATTTGGGATGTTGGCTAGTTCTGAGCGATAAGGTGAGCAACGGCGGCGATCTCTGGGCCCCACATCAATCATGGCCTCAATCTGTGTGTGTGCGTGTGTGTGGTAGTGGAATGAACGGATGCAGATGTAATTATGGCCCATTCTCGTCTCGGCCGTGTTCTGTTTTGTTTCTCTTCCCCCTCCTCGCCAGCGTGCTAATGGCCTAAGTATTTGGTTACAGTTTTTCGGGCGGGGGCAAAAAACGTTTTCGGGCCGTGCACTTGGCTTACATAGCCACACACAGACACACAGACACACACACAGATGCAGCTACTACTAGAGCTGAAGATACAGATACATTTTTCAGAGGGAGCTTCCAAGGCCTGGCCAAGCATGACAAAGAACATGTTTTTGTTGCTGTTGCTGTTGCTGCTGTAATTTGTTGCATGTAAGTGAGAGCGTGAAAGAAGCATGGGGCAGGGGCGGGGGGGGCAGGTAGCCGGGCAGAAACTCGGAACTTCTCACGCACTCTGCTGCGGCATTTGCTGTACCTATGTTTATGTGTATCTGTGTATCTGGGAAATGTTTGTGCGTAGAAACGCGCTTTGTACGAGCATCTCTGTATCTGTATCTATTGGAGATTGCAACACGTACAGCGCGTGCATATTAGCCCCTTCCCATTGCTGTTGCCGGGGCACGAGGTCCGCCCTTGTTATGGTTCATGTTCCGCATTTGGTTGTGCCGCTATTTTAGGTCGTTCCCCTGCTGCCTCATGCCCACTCCACTGACTGCCACAGCGGAAACCTGCAACATACGATACGCTTCAGCGAGCGTGCAATTACCACCGCAAAACATTGCTCCCGATGCCCGTGATGCCCCAACTCTGCGGCAGGGCATCAGCTACCAAAATATAAAAGTGGGAACACTCTTTCTGATTTATGGGCCATTGTAACTGACAGATACAAAACGCTCCTACCAACCAGAAAAGAACTGAAGAAGAAGGCCAAACTGAAGTACATAAGTTTCTGCTGCTGCCCCAAGGCACTGATTACATTGCACTCTGCGGCAGGGCAGAGCAGCGCAAGTGCCACAGATTCCCCCATAGATTAGACAACAAAGGGGAGCACGCCCCCACCGATCTTCATGTCACCCACATGGCCCACATGGGCCACATGGGCCACATGGGCCACGGGCAGATTAGAGTACAATTCCAGCGATCAAGTGGCCAAAGAATGTGCCTCGCTGATTTCTTAATAGAATTATTTTTGATTTTAATTTGGGTCTTGGATAATGCTTGGATTCTTGATGCCTCTGATGAAATTTTCCGCTTGCGGTATGAAAAACGAGCCAAGAAAATTGCGACGAGCAAATGTGCGAAATACAAATTTCATAACGTGAAATTAGCGCAAATAACTTGAATGCAAATGCAATTTGGCCACATCGTTGTGGAGACAGGAGGGCATGAGGCACGAGACACCAGGCACGAGGAGGAGGAGGCAAACCACTGCTGCTGCTGCCGCTGCTGCTGCTGATGACGAGAGGTCCACTGATGATGCCGGATGGCCTGGCTGACTGACTGCAGTTCTGCAGTTTTGCTGGTCGCTTGGCTGCCCATAAACGAAGCAGCAGCTGCAGCACAAAACTTAACTCCTTCCCTTACTTTGCCCCAATCCCTGCCTGCCTCCCTGCCCCACTACCGAGGGTAACGGGATTTATAATTAAACATCAACTCAGCAGACTCGCCGACTCTCAAGACTCGCAAGACTCGCAGCAGAGGCACGCACGCGGTCTCGTAGCTAAAGTCCATTTATGCCAATAAGCAAAAGATGAAACATAAAAGCGTGCCTTCTTCTGAGGGATAATCGACTGGCAGATACCCATTAAACACTCAAATTGATGGTAATTAGAAGACACCAGGGAACACCCAGGAAGCAGGAAAGTTCCCCTGTCTGGCTGTATCCTTTCCGTGTGTCAGCTTTCATTGCTTCGATGATACCTTCAAGCCCCGTCACATACCTACCCACAAGCACAGCATACCCTCTGCATCTCCCTCTCCACGAATATTGGGTATAAAAATAATCTTTCGAGTGCGCTGTCTGCCCGCGCCCCCTGTCCTCGCTGCCTTGGGGCTTGCTGACAGCAAAGTCTCCGCTCGCGAATGTGTCGCCAAGTTGGCTCACTCCCTAGTAGAAGACCCTACCCCAACCCCCCACCACCCTTAAGCCTCGACGATCCGCGCTATCTGCGGAATATCGAGAAATGAGAGCGCAAAATAAACAAATCATAAATCTGGGGAAAATATGTTTTATGGCCTTACGACCACCCAAAATATCGCAGTTCCACATACAAACAGCAAAAATAGTTCTCTGCATATGTGTATCCCATAGATTCGCAGATACTTCTCCTGCCCATTGGGTCCCAATTGTAGCTCTTTCACGCCGTTATCCTCCAATTAAAAAGCTTGCGCTCGGCTGCTGCCCTGCGCCTCCACCCCGCCCCCGTTTGTTGTTTCAGTCGAATGGTTAATCGAAAATGAAATGCAATCAAATTTACATTCGGATAAAGTTTCGCCCCATCGTTGGAGTCCTGGCCAGAGTCCATAATAAATGCCAATAAAACTTCACATTTAACCCACAAAACTTGCATCGGGGGAGCCACCTTTTACCTTTGGCGGCTCCCAAAACTCAATTTCAACTTTTATTCGAGCGGCAACCAAAAAAACAAACTACGGAAATCCTCTCGCTGACAGGTGTGTGTGGCAGTGTGGCTGTGGGGCAGGGCAGGGCAGGCAGTAGCCATGTAAATATGCGCGTGTGTTCACTGTACATGTGTAATCGTATATCCATTACGATACATAAACAGTTCTCGGTTTGTATACTCATAAAGCACTTGAGCCGAGTGCTAAAAACACTTTAAAATCGATTAAGTCTATTGATTAATTCAATGGAAGAAGTGGAATCCATTTAGGAGGTCTACGACAATGAGAATGGATTTATTAAACATTAATAGGGTTGGTTATTATCGAAGTTTATTTATAGATCAGAGTCTTGTCAGATTTAGCTATCCTGAAGTATACCTTAAGTGAGTTTCCCCAGAAATAGTTCACTCACCTTTCCGCTTAGCAACTATGTCTTATATCTATGTGCCGCACTGTTGGCTCTGTTTGTTTGCGTATTCACTTGACGGCCCGAAACCCAATCAATTGATGCAAAATTGCCACAGACTAAGCCCCGCAAAATCGCTCAGCTGAAAGCTGAAAACTGTGCGTGGAAATGTAAATACTTTTGTGCAAGGGAAAACATTTCCCAGTGCCCCAAAAGTGCCGCCCCACAGTGCCCCCACAAATCTGTCGCTGGCTTTATCTTCGCTGGAGCAGTGGAGGAAATGCGGCAGTCAGCAGAAAACTATGCCAAGGCAAGTGAACCCCAGAGAGCTCAAGACATATATATATATATGGATGTACATATGTATGTATATTCGTGGATTCTAGCCGGAGATTAGCCGGAGATAAGAGCCGAGTGGAGGCAGGAGGGCTCTGAAGAGGCTTAGTGGCAGTGCCAGTGGCAGTCATAAAAATTCGATGTTGCTGCGGATGTTGCGGCTGTGGGGAAGGCAGAGGAAGACGGCAGAGTAGTCGAATCAGTGGAAGCCTCAAGCCTCGTTATTTACTCGAATAATTAGAGTGAATTTTGGGCTTAAAAGCCAAACGGAGGCATAGCCGAATCTTGGCCCAAAAGTAATTGCATTAAGTAGCAAATTGAATAATGAAATGAAATAACCAATTAAGCGTCACCCAGGAAGTGGCAACAGCAGACCACAAAGCACACACACACCACAGACAACATATGACACCATCGGTATTAGCTCTCCATCATTATGATCATCATCGTTATTATTGTCTGCTACGAGCATATCATTGAGCAAAAACGTGGAGTGAACCAGTTACCGGTTTCGGCAACTTGAAGGCGGCAATGTTCTTGTTGCCAAAACAAACAAAAATTAACCATACAACAGGAAAGGAAGCCAAAACGCCGAACATGGACAGTGCGTCACTTTGGATACCCTGCAGATTAATTGTTTCTTGGGCTTTCCTCATGGCTCTTCTCAAGTCTTGCAGCACTTTGCATAGATAGATTACAACTAAAAATTGCATGCAATTTTCTAAGAGCCTGGCTGCAAGGTAAGGGCGGCAGGAGCTGGTAGATGCCAGGTGTAGGATGCTGCTGATGCCACAATGCGATTGGGAGCATTATGAATTTAAAATGTCTGGCGGAATCAGAACCAGTTGGACAAGTTGCTTGCGTAGCCAAAGCTAACAAAAGCTTAGAGATAGATACACGTACAAACGGAAAAGATATCTGAGAGGGTTAACACAACACAGGCACAGAGAGACAGACAGACAGAGAGACATAGAGTCAAAGAGCCAAAGCGAGTAGAGGGGAGGAGAAGAGCTATCAAAGTGTTGATTTCAATTGTTGACCGTAAAATTGTTGGGCCAAAGCAAAACAAAAAAACCAAACAAATAAAAGGTGTCAAAGCAACCTTGCTTGGGCTTGTGGGGCTGAAATTTAAATTTAATCAAAAGAAATCAAATGAAATGAATTACCATAAATGCGAAACGTGCCCAAAACTGAAAACCTGGCCAAAAGTCTGGTGTTCTGTTGCTGTGGTTCTGTTGCTGGGCTCTGTAGCTGTGGCTACGACTTTGAGCTGGAGACCACGAAAAAATTAGTGCGTGTCTCCAAAAGGCTTTCCATGCGATTGCGCCCCATGGAATTATGAATCAACAAAACTGCGACAAAATGAAGAGGAAGGAAGAGCCTCCTATAATGCTCTCTCTCACTCTTCACTCTCTGTCGCTCCTCTGCTCTAGGAATTTATGATATGAAGCCAAATGAGATATGGTTATGGTGGGGATGTGTTTATGTCGTCAACAGAGAAACTGCGACCCAGGCAGACAGACAGACAGACCCCGAAAGAGAGCCAGAGAGAGTGAGAGGGAGAGAAGTTTCGGTAGTTTAGATATATGACTGGGATAGCACCTACCCTGCGACCCCTGCCCTGCTCCCCCTGCTCCTGCTCCTCCTCCTACTCCATATGCGTATGCAAATGTTGGCTTATGTGGAACACTAACTGAGGGAAGAGGTGAAGCAGGAGCTGGCGGTAGCGCTGGTACTCGGGTTGGAGCTGGTGGTGGCAGCCAGCTTTTAGCTGTGGTCTTATTTATTTCCCAGCGACACGTAAACTCTTTTCTAAAGAGCAATTTGGCCAAAAGATACAGGCCCACAGTGTGGGATACTCCTCGCTGCATAGATTCGAGTTGTATGTTTTACCCAGTGCCGTCGATCGATGGATGATGTTTTCGCTTTTTCTGTCTTTCATTCGTTATGCAAATCGAATAATCGTACATGTGTACGGACGCAGGCGCACCTTTCGTGCTTCCGGTTTTCGGAGTAGCCAACAGCAGTAGCAGCAGCAGCAGCACGTGCGTGAAAATTACGCCAATTGGTGGGGCATACACATTTACTATACATAGGTAAGCTAAACCCATTATGATTGTTGTGGCAACAGCCATAATTAAAATGCTAGAAATTATGGCCACGGCCACGTATTTGGGTGTTGTTTTGGCGTTTCTTTATGGCCATTGGCGCTAAGGTTGCATAATGCCACAAGGCTACCAAAAAGAGTTCTACCACTCACTCTCACTCTGTCATTTTTTGTGCAATGATCCATTGTATGTAGACATGAGTTTGTTCACTTCACATTTCACTCTCCCCCTATCCAGAGGAATTCATTAATAATTTCCAATGAAGCGAACCGAATGCGGTCCTAATCTTATCAGCAATGCGCTTGCAGACAAAGGCACAGAGGCACCATTACTCATAGGGCCATTAAGGTTGCGAAATGGAATTGGAATTGAAATTGGAAGCAGTAGCTGTAGCAGCTCCATAGACCATTTCCCCATTCCCCCATGTTCCCCATTTCCCCATTGTTTTTGTTATAAATTGAATCAATGACAAACCAAACCAGAAATTTAATACAATTTCTGCAGACCCTTCTATCGCTTGGCTGGGGGGGCGCCATGTGGCGTATGCGCAATATTACGTACAAAAGATTGTGCAAGGCACGTCTCCGTCCGTCCGTCCGCCCGTCCGTCCGTACGCAATCGAAGTCAGCAGGCAGTCGCTATTGTTATCGCTATCTGGTGATAGGCATCGATGACACCGATAATTGACGGCAATCATGGAGCTTTTGACAAGTTCATCATTTAAGGGGACAAAACGCAAACAGAAAGAACCTTTTGCGAGGCGCCTACAGCTGCTCAAATTAACATATTATTGGGTGTGGGTTGGGTATAGTTGGGGCGGTAGAACCGTACAGGCAGACAGAGCGAGAGATAATTATATGTAAATGGGGTTTTTGTCGCCTGGCGTTGGCTGGAGCGCTGTTATCAGTGGAGCAGCAGCAGTGGTGGAAGCAGTGGCAGGGGTCAAAGGGTGAAAACTCATTAGACTCAGTCTGGCATTAAGTCATTGAACTTGTCCAATAGCTAACGATAACAACAACTTACTTTTCTAGCAATTGGGATCGGGATCCCTTTTCTCTTTTCTCCAGCACAGCGGCAATGTACGGGAAAATAATCACAATAGAAATCTCTCTCTCTCTGCACTTTTCTTATTTTCTTTTCTATTTCTTTTATTTATCGGCAAACCGGCGAACGGCAGCAGGTGTTTGTATGTGTGTGTGCGTCGTGTATGTGTGTTTTAGCCGCTTTTGTTTATTTGCTGCTTGAGGCTGCCTGCCGCTTGTGGCCACGTTTCGAATACTGCTGCACTTTTGTTTTTTGCAGCTGTCAACACGCACAAAAAAGCGCAAAATTGTCTGCCGCTGTGGCACATATGACAATACACCACTCAGCCACAAGTTTTCGATTTTTAGTTGTATTTTATTTCAGTATAAATATTTTCTATTTCTTTTTTATTTCGTTGCACTGACACTGGCAGTAATTTGTTAAACAATGAGACGCTAAACGTGCATTTTAGCGAATTTTGTGAGTTTTTTGTTTGAATTTGTTCAGCACGCGCGCGCAACAACCGTTCGGTTCAAATAACGGCGACGAATTGTGACGTATGGGCAATGTTGCCTGAACAAGAATATATGTATGTGGTACAAATTCGTTCGTGAAGCGAAACGAGAGAGAGAGAGAGCGGCGTCGTTGGCTCTCGGGTCGCTGTTGTTGCTTGCAAACCGGTTGCAGGGTGTGCTTCGGTTGACTATAGAAGTTTCTATACCCTATTTGCACTATTCGACTAGATAATTGTTAACATTGAAAAAGGGAGAGAGCGCAAAGCGCAGGGAGACTCAATTTCGCCGTAAGCGAACAGCTGATTACTTGGCAGATTGAGAGCGGGAAATATTGAGAGAGTTTGTGTAGAAGAGTGACGCGGGTGTATAAGACGGCGCTCCAAAAAGCTGCTACTACCGTTTTTTATTATTATTTTTTTTTATTTTTGCTATTCATCGTAGTAATAACGCGACGACTCCACCCAGCCACCCCCCGGCCAACGCTCATTAGACGGCAACAGTGGCGGCTGCCCATCCGCCGCCCTCACTCACCGCATCTTGCCATGGCATAGTAATCAAATCATTTAGCCAAAAACTTATTCAAAATTCACAATGGGGACACGCTCAAATGCACACCCTGCAACAGGAGCCAGGAGTGAGGCAGTGAGGCGTTGTGTGTCGTAGACGGGGACGGGAACGGCTGCCACAGGACCTTTGCATTGTTGTAAACAATCCATCATTATCGCATACACTTCCTTTTCCACTGCGGGATAGCAGTAGCAACAGTCCTGCCAACATTGCATTACAATTTGTGGCACAGAACGGTGGCTGGGGGTCTGTTTTCGGTATAGTCTTGGAAGTCCTTTTCTTCGTCCTGTCTGCACTCCAATACACTCTCACACACACACACACACACACTGATACTCATACAAATTGCACGTGTCTGGCGGCGTTTGTTGGGGATTACGGATGGCTGGACAGAGGGACCAACCAGGGGGCAGACATTGTGGCAGTGAAAGTGAGACGCGGCAGCGCCAGGATCCGGCAGGACCGAACCCAAGCCCAAACCCTCCGAAATGTTGCATTCCCCCGGAGTTTTCCTTAAATACTCGTTTCTGCTGCTGCTGCTGTTACCATTTTTTGGGGTTGCTTTTGGGGTTCGTTTTCCGGCGTGTTGGGGAAACTGCGGTCGACAGGGTTACTGCGGTCTATGCAAATTAGCAAAGTTAACATTTACCAAAATTGTTGACAAAAAATTTAATTTCATTTCGGTTTCTCCAACCCAATCTGCTGGAGGTGGAACGTGGAGCATATGCGGAAGTCGAGAAGTCGAAAAGTCGAAAAAGACTCAAAACGAGAGAGAGCTGTGAAATCAAAGCATTTTCGGATTCTTTTGATCAGCAATGTGTTAAGATGTAGATGTGACGCCGCCCCCTTCCGAGAGAAGGAGTGCCCCACACATCTCGCATCTTTATTAAGGCAGATCTTCGGTTGACACCCGGCCTAGGCAACCGGCAACCGGCACCCGGCACCAGGCGGCCATACAGTGACAGAGTGCACCTGCACGACAGCGTCGCCTCCTGTGCCTCCGATGCTGCACCCTCGCTGATACTCTGAAAGTGGAAGAGGCGGGAGGCACACTCGTAGTTCGTTTGGAACTATCTATCATAATTAGATTTTGTTCTGTGCTGAAATGTCGGAACGAGAACGAAATGCGTGGCCATAAATTAAGTGTGGAGCGTTCCCCAGTCCCCGACATTCACGACAAGGAAGCAAATAGAGCGCATAATGGGGTTTTATTTAATTTCCGTCGCCCAAGGATTCGCCTAATGAGTTTTTTAACCTACCCCCGGGCAAGGGGAGAGATGGAGCTCGTCAAAACTGCGCCCGAGTGAGCCATTCGAATGGAATATTTTAACAGACACGACCTCCAAGGGGAAGAAGGTAGAAGGATACCATCAGGTGAGAGAGAAAGAGAGAACACCCCGATGCTGCCCCATGACAAACAACTAAGAAACATTAGCACCAAAGATGACTCCGACTTGTGTTTGATAAACAGTTCAAAAAAGGATCCTTTTATCCTTTGTCTTGCTACAGAGCATTGCTTCCCGTACTCGTATTCCCTCTCCTCCTGCTGCTATTTCTGCGACTGCTGCTGCTGCTGCTGTGTGTGGCAGAGTTGAGCGAACTTGGCGGCACAGACATTGCTGGGTCTTCCTTTGTGTCTGCCCCATCCAGTAGCTGAAGACAATGGCGCCCAGCCATTTGCTATGGGAACGCACTTTGGCTCCATCGTACGCTCTGTTTCTGTGTGAAATTTATGCTGCATTTTGGCTAATTTAATGCTCTTTTTCCACATTGAACTCATAACAAGGGAGTGGGGCACGTGGGGGAGGCACCTGCTGCTGCCGCTGCTGCTGCTGCAATTAACTGCAAGCGAAATTGATATGATTTGTGATGAGATTTGCATAAATTATCATACAATATGTGGCAGTCCCTGGCACTCGACTATAATTAGATGTAGTCGCTTTGGTGGCAGGTAATTAAATGCATTCCCCGGCAAAAACATCTTTCTCAACACGGCAACACATACTATACACTACAGTGCGGTACGAGACTGATAGGGTGCATTGGAAATGTACAAATAAATAAGAAATAAGAGTATAAGGGGTAATAAACTAATTAAAAAACTCTCCAAGTGTGAGATATTTTATTTAGTGGAAATTTCATTCATTAAATAACTTTAATCATCAATCACAACTAGCTCCATAGCTTTTCTCCTGCAAAACTTGATGGTGTATAAAGCCCATGAACATCCAATGTTTCTATAATTTTAAGACCCATTTACAGACCTTTTATATTTCCATCCCCATTAATAAAAATCTACGCAGTAAATTCAATCAGTGTAAGCTCTCTCTCTCGCACTCTCTCTTTCTCTATGTCTCTGTGGCAAACGGCGAATCCTTTCACGCTCTCGAGGACATCTTGTATTTGCATATTTATCATTCATTCAGTAGGAAATCTCCCCCTTGGACATACGAGTACATAACATAGCATAACTATGCCAGTGGATGGATGCGAAGAAGGATTATGAATTCATTTATAATAATTTAGTTTGAGGTATGCCTGAAAACACCGAAACACACTCAGCGCGGAATCCCATAATGAGCATATTCTATTAGGCGGTGCGGCGTTCCACCCTTAAGCTCTTCCTCTGCCCCCGTTTGTGGGGGGTGGAAATTAACAGACGCAAATCCTGGACACATGTTGCATTCAACTGTAGTTAAGGGTGGGGGTGTGTGGGTGTGGGTGTGGGTAATGCCGTGTTTTGACAAACCCCAAATCTCCAAAAACTGACGACGATGAGGAATCCCTTTGAAGCTGATGAACATTTGCACCCGCAACCACCAAGCGACAACGACAACGACCAACAACGACAACAATAAGGTGGAGAGGGACACTGACTGCATCATCATACTACTCCTGCGCTGACATAGCAAACATCCAGACATCCAGACAGACAGACTGGGAGTCACAAGGGGTTAGGCAGGAAGTTGTTTGGACGGGCATCAAAAAGCTGAGAGACAGACAGACTTCCCCCAAATATTTCCGTGGGATTTCCCGAGTTTTCGGATAACTGACACGCAAAAGCAACAGCGCCGGGAAGAGGAGAGTTCTGGATGGAGTTGGTGTTTATTTAGCATAATGGATTTGGGGCATTCGGTGTTTCTATAATTGAAAATCGAATCAAATCGCTTGAAATTTAATCAACTTAAGAACACTCTGGCTGGCTGGCTGGCTGGCTGGCTATGGGGGATATCCGGGAGAGCTGTCCAAACTCCAATCGGGTCCCAAGTGAGCGAGAAAATGGAAAAATTAGCACAAATCCATGTGATAAACTGGCGACTATTTGCGTTGAGTAGAGTTACCCGGAAACCACCCAACACTCCCACCCCCCAAGGCAATCGGAAACCAAACTCCGGGCCCAAAACTACGAGTGCAAAGACAAAGCAGAGGGTCCGCTAAGCGCACAGGAAGCCCTGGGTCTCTGGGCGCCCTGCTCCCTGCTCCCTGGCGGATGCCACAGCATGGACACGGTCACATGCCTCTAGCCAGACTCTAATGCACGATTAATGCCCAATCCCAAAAGCAGACTGCAGAGGCAGGCCATTGGGGGGGTATGGGGCGGCCGTCATTCGATGTGCATTTGCGTGTTTGGCCAGCAAATAAACCTAGACGAGGTGGAGTCGTGGGAGTCGTGGGCGGATGTGGATGTCCATTTCGAGAAATTAAGCCCTCCCTGTAAGCGGATTTCATGCGACTTTAGCTCTGACTCCGTGTCTCCTTCATAGTGGAGCTACTCTATGGCTATGCTGACAACCATTTATTCGTTTCGATACCATCAAAGTCCACACAGCTGTGTAAGTAGATGCTTTAGATGATTTGTCTGTCCCCTGCCTGTTCACTTGCTGCGGCGGCGGTAGTTGGAGAAGATGCGCAGGTGCTTGCTGCGGGACAGCTCACGGGTCTCGCGCTGGCTCAATTCGTACAGCTCCGTGTCCAGGGCCTGGATGTGGGCGGCCATGGCGGCCAGGGGCATGCGACTCAGTTCTGGGGAATATATTTACCACATACAATAAGTGCTTTAATCACCTTTGCTGACCTCTGTGCCTCACCCTCCATGCGCTTGACATCCTCCTCAGTAAATTTCTCCTTGCCGTTGTTTCCCTCGTCGTCCTTTTCCTTCATTTCCGCAAAGATGGAGCTGACGCCACTGGCGGCCTCCTGCTGTCCCAGCTCGCCCTCATCGCTGTCAACCTCGGCCTCAGACTCCGCGTCAGATTGCTGTTGGCTCGCATCCTCTTCTGCTTGGATTTTCTCCAAAGACAGCGACTCCTTTTTGGACCTTGAAGTTCTCTTCTTGGTCAGTTCATTCTTCTTTGGTAACTTTTTGTGCGACGTTGAAGGTTTCTCCATTGCGACAAATAAAATTAAAAAGTTTTAAGATGTCAAACAAATGACTTGCTTTTTCGTATTATTTTTCGCATGCAGAGTTGCACTGGAGGTGAGATTCAGGGTTGCCAACACACATACCTTGTCCGTTCCGTTCCGTTCCCAGCTCATTCCACTACCGAAAATTAGCTATCTGGTGGAACCATTAACTTTTATGCACTTCAACTATGTAAAACCATTGAGGACCAGAGACCCAAGCCATTTAACCCCAATTTGTAGCGGCATAAAGCCAAAATGGGAATTTTCAAATCCATATTTTATGCGCCCTCCTCTTCCAGAGAAGTTTTCAAGCCTAATGAGCTGCACAAAATTAATTGTCACACCGAAATCACCGCAGGAGGGATATACTGATACTCCACAGCATGTGATATTTGCATTCCATCCCTGAATCAGGGTGCTGGGGCTGCAGTCCACAAGGTCAACGGAGAAGCCCTGCAAGACGACCGAATGGCGATTAGAAACCGTTTTCAAAGGACTCGAGCTCCTGTAAACAATCCATCAACAACATTTTCCCCCCCTCAGAGCTCGCCTCCCAACACCCGCAACACTCCGCTGCACACTGTCTATTTGCTTTGGTGGCGGCTTAAAAGCCAACGGATGGGACGGGACGGGACGGGCCAGGACGGAGACGGACCACACCGAATGTGTGTCGTGCCGGGGACAAAGGACGCGTGCCCATTATTCCCCTGTCCATGTGTCTGTCTTCCATGTCGCCTGTTGGCAGCTCTGTTTTCGTTGTTGCTGCTTTATGGGCAAAAGTTTTTAGGCAAAGTATCGTTTATACCTTTTGGCCGCGACTCATGCAAATTGAACAAGTTAAACTTTTAAGAGGGTAGAGTCCCAGTCCCCATCTGCCCCTTCACTCGTTGCTGTATCTCTTTCCAGCTCTGTCTCTGGTTGGATGGATATTGCTCCCCGGGGTGGCGACGACTACACACTGTTTGCTCTGCTACAATGGGCCGCATTACGTTGCAGTTTATTTGCACGTACTCGTATCTGGGTGCTCCATGTTATCATCCGTCCGGGCACGTGCCACAAGGAGCGCAGCCAGTCCCATTTGCCTGCTGCTGACTTTGATTTGTGCAAATCGCTGCTGCTTAATGGATGTTTACATGGCAGTGGAGGGCACAGCATAGTCTGTTCCACTGTTCCGTGCGGAGCAACACTGCCTGGCCCCGGGGCCTAAGCAACACGAACAAAGAAAAGAGCGGCCAAAACAAACGAAGCAGCCCAGACGGGCCGCCAGGACATTGTCCTAAATCCGGAACTCAAGTGGCTGCAACTCCGGCCGGAAAACTGCAGCAGCTGCAGCTCTCTCTCTCTTCTTGAGCAGCGGCGTTTCCCATTTAAATGAACAACATTTGCACATTCGTACAGTTGGCCCATGCAAATCGGCCGTTTAATTGGATTAACGCACATTTCCGTTGCGTACCGCACTGTACGACGAGACTTGGGCCCCCCAATTTATCAATGCTCATGTTTCTTTATGTTGCATTTTAATTAGGGGGCCGCCAGCAGAGGCAAAATGAATGCCATTGGAAGTGTGCCACGGCACCAACAGCAGATGCGGATGTGCGGCTCGTTGCATTCAAAGTTTATGAATTGAAGGTGCGGCTCCTGCCAGAGAGTGCACTCACGAGAGATAACCAAGAAGCACAGGGAATGCACCCACCTTGCATAATTATACCTTGTTGGCAGTTAAGTTGCTCTCTCTCCTCTCTCTCGCTCTGTGATTTGATTAACTGTTTCTGTGGTCCTCACGTCCAATGCAACTGTCGATGGCAATCGATACCCTTTCTTATGCTTCGCCTTTGATTGCTACTCCTTCTCCTCCTGCCCCTACTCCTCGCTCTCCTTCTTCGCCATTCCTCGCTCGCCTGCAACTGACAGGCTGGTGCGAATGGATTGTCTTGTGTATCTGATTTGGGATGAATGTGCAGGTAATTTGAAGTCTTGTTTGCGGTTCGCTAATTTTCTGTTTTCAGTGTGCTGCTGAGTCGATTGCAACGATTGTTGTGTATCGATAGCCGAGACGGAGGCAAGTGAAAGTCGCTGCCAGCTTATTTATGAGCATTCGTACCATACAATACCCTGCCAGAAAAGGCATTACAACTTGCTGTGGATTTAAATATGCATGTAGTTATTATCCATTTAGTGCATAGTAGTGCATATTGTTGGATTTATCTATTCTCTGAATTTATGCTTTTTATTTGGGAATTATTTTATTCTCTACCAAAAGAGTATTTATGGAATTTCTTGATCCCCTTGGCAGCATTAGCACTCTTGTGCTCGGCTCGAAAGTTGTTATCGCACTGCAACAATTCAATGCAAGTTTTTTGTATTCTGCTTGCAATAGCTTCAGGAATTTTGTTAGTTGCTTTCAATTGGATGAATAACTTACAATTTCTGACGCTGTCAGACGAGCATCAGCAGAGAGTCAGCCGTCACCGGAGGCGGAGGCCCCAACGAGACTGAAAGTTAAATAGATTTTGGCTGCTCCCCACCATAGAGTGAGAGGGAGGGACATTATACTTTATATACAGAACTCTTTGTCCTAGAGATATTGGAAAATGCAACCCCCCAATGGGACTGAAGGTTCGTATGGGCTAGTAAATATGTAGATATGAATCTTTCACCCTTTGCTCAATGTCTAGAGCGACTCTAGGCGCTGGGGGAATTTATATTTACGGTCACATTTCTGTCTTATTAATTGCCCGCATACACGAACCTGAATCCTGCCCAGGAGTCCCGTGTCCGTGTCCGCGTCCGTGTCCTTGGCGGCCTGTCGCCACCAAATGCAAAACATAAAAAGCATAAATATTAAAAGCCTAATTAATTTTAGGTCGCTGCATACCATTCCACTGGACTCAGGTTTTATTACATTGCTCCCCTCGCCCCGTCAATAATTGCACGTAGGCCCGGGCCGATGCAGGTGTGAATAGTTGCTGGTGAGTTCACCTGCCGCCAGGACTGGATCGCAGGGAGCGAGAAGGTTTGTCACTTAAACATGATATAAAAATTGTTAAATAATTAAAGTAATTTACAAGGATTTCTGTGGGCAGGCAGCTGGTCAGCTGCCAGCGACATGTTTAGCGACAATTTGCCAGGACATGCGAGAGCCGGCTGCTGCTCCTTCCTTTGGGCAGCTTTTGATTGATGACGGCCGGGTTCTGCTTGCTGCAATTGAAAGTGCATCTCAATTAGGAGAAGGGGTGCATCTCCCCGCCAGACCTTCGACTGCCTCAACCGCAACCCCTCGTTGCAGTGTTCGCCTTTGTGAGCGGCTCAATGGGGCAGTAAAAGTAGCTCCACTTGTACGAGTATGGCAATCAATGTGTTGTCCACATCGATATTGCCGCCAGCAAGACTCGCAGCATTGCAGGTGCAGCAGTGCAGCAGTCGGAGCCATTCACCGTTTGTGGCTATCTACGATATTGATGGATAACAAGTTTGGCTCTGGGAAAGTAGGTGAGGAGCATCTGAATGGCATGAATAGTAATTCACTCTTCCATGCCATTAATTGCATTATTCATATGCCACAGAGGGAAAACTCAGCCTCAGAATCTCATTCGCAATTTGGCATCCAATTCGTTTAATTCCGATATTCAATCAGTTGGCTTGGCTGCCTTTGATCTGCTCTCCGGGTGATCCCAACTGTCAGATGTGCTGGCCAGATTCACATCCACATTCAGATCCTTTTAATCAGCTGGGGCATGGGAGTCCGTTCGCCTGGCATCTCCACAGGGTCTCGTCTCCCTTTGATGTGCTGCTGAGAGTGAAAATAAAGCTGTTTGGACATCTAATTTTAGGCGGAACTTTTGCATTTGCGTGCGGATCGAATCATTAGGGCGGAGTACACACACACACACCCACAGGATGCGTGTTGGGGTTGGGGCAAAGGAGAAGTCACCGGGAAAACAGCTTCCCGAGAACACACACACATCAAGTGTAATTTTGTTTTGCAAAAGTAGTTAAAATTGATGGCTGAAACGATGGCGCACGACGACTTTTGACCCACATACTCTGACTTGCTCTTGGAATTGTCACTTTATTTGTTTTCCTTCCTTACCTTAGGGAGCACCACACAACCAAAACCTCTGCCACGTCATCAATGGGAAGGGAATGGCAATGAATGGGCATGGGATGGGGACCGAGAGACCGAGACGGGAGACTAAGTCTGAGGCTGAGGATGGCAGACCACCAAGACGACGATGTCTGCGACGACAGCAATCTTTTGGCAGCGTCGCCGCTCCGTCTGACCCAGTTTTGGCTTGTGGCAGACAAATCGTCGTCTGCGCGATATGTTTGCCTGCCCCACAGATTGTTTATGATGCTTTTGAACTTTCCTCCACGCCAAAAAAAAAAGGAGTCGCAAAAACTCCGAACAAAAAAGAACTGCAAGCCGCGTCGCAGCAACAAAACAAAAAACCCCCTTCGCGGGGTCAGAAAATTGCTTTGGCCAGGTCAATGTGGAAAGAAATGCGAAATTCAATTATGTGCAATTTTCAGGGTGCAAAGTGATGGGGAGATAGCCCCACACCCACACCCCACCACACCACAAACTGCCCGACAGAACTGGTGCTCTGCCAATTAGCCGGCTTGGCTTGGCCAAATTTCAATTAAAGTCAAGAGCAATCAACGCAACTTTCCACCCAGGGAAAACTTTGTGTGCAGCCGAACCGACATTGACACGAACTTTGTTCCCTTCGGGGGCTTTTCAATTATTTAAAAACCCAAAAAAAACCATCTGCATGCAAGTTGCATAAGCCCGAGGAGATAGTGGCATCTGCTGATGGCTCGGACTGGCCGGGGCTTTCATTCGGGCCGACAAACATTCAAAACTTGTTAGCCACATCGTAATTATGACAGAATTAAGTTTTATGTTATGTGCAGCAGAAATATCCAGCAACTGAAGTGACCGAACTGTCAGGCCATGTAGCTCCGGCTAATCCTCGTCAGACAAACCGCACAAGGCACACACAAAAAAGAGCAGCAGAGACCCGCACATAAAACTGTCCAAGTCTGTGCGGAGTCAGTAGTGCCAAAATGGAGTGCCAATATGGAGATGCCGTGTGCAAACGAGCCAACCGACAAGAAGCCAGACCAGTCCCCCACTTCGCCCACATGCTACACAAATCACTCCATCTGCAATGGGTGTGTGGGTGCCTTTATTAGATGCATATTCGGATATTTGTCCATGTTGTGCCATTGACTTTGCAACTTTGTTTGTGATACGAGTAGCAACAGCAGCAGCAGCACCAAGAGGAGTGTGCTGACAAACTGTCTGTTTGTCAATAAAACAAACAAAGAAGTTTGTCCAGCTTCCCCATCCACACCGCTCCACTCCACTCCAGTATTTGCAGAGATAGTGTAGAGAGTGTATCTGTATCTGCACATCATCTGCATCTGCATGTGCACTGACTGACATTGGTATTGGTAATGGTATTGGGCACACTTCAACACACCGCCACCGGAAGTGCAACTCAAACAGCAACACAGAAGACAACTTTTTAGTCGTCGCATCTCTGCCGGTTGCCGATCCTTTTCATCAGCAATCATATTTTCTTTTGTCTGGAAAGTTTTTCCCCGCATTCGACAGCTCGACTGGTGACAAGTGTCAGCAGCTCCAAGAGCATCACTGGCTAGAGCTGAAAATTAAAGTACTTTCGATGAAACTCATTAAACGGATATGTACCGGGAATCGTTCGATGCTGATGACTGACTGACTGTCAGCCAAGCCCAGCACGCTCTTTGGACGTTATTCAGTTGGCTGTACGGTACGTGCTAGCTGGCTGATTGCAGGGCTAGATAAGAATGTACCCGGGACCCTGTAATTATGGTCCTTTTCCCATCGTTGTCCCTTTTTCATTCGCACTCAATGAAGCGCAATAATTGCTGCGCTTAATGCAAATTCTTTCTCCCAAAATGGTTCAAAGGCAACGCCAGCCGGCAGGCGCCACGCCCACATCTAGGGTGGGTGTAAGGCTGAGGAGTATTGCAGTATCGCCGACCCGACGCGTCGGTTAATGCCGCCACTGTGTATGCAAATGAGTTTCCAATGACTTGGTCCGAAAACAAAACACCGCCGCACTCCCAAGCAAGGATGTTGTCTGCTGCACTTGAACTTGCCTCACAACGCCATGACATGTCGCCTCCCCTGTCTCTCTCTCTCCCTCTCTCCTTCCTCGTATCTATATCGCCGTCTCTGGCTGTGACTAGACGCCGTCGACCACCATTAACTTAGCCACATGCGTCTGGCTGGTCTTCTGTGTAGTGTTAGTGTATGTTTGCATATGGAGTGAAAGGCATTTTATGCGAAATTTGCGCTTTTATTAAGACTTGTGGTTGGTGGGGCACCTCCACCACCAACTCCATCTCCAACTCCAACTCCGTGCGCCTTAAACGCTCAACGCAGTGCCTCATGCGATAAGAACCTGGCCATTTAAGTTTAATGCATGCCCTTTATTTCGCTTATCGTTGCACTTTGAATGTCACTTGGCGACGCTGACGCTAAAAGCCTCAGGGGACGCGACTTCACAAACACTATCAAGACACACCTACGAGCATAGTTACTCCACATTGACGATCTAAAGCGTCGAGCAGTTTGGATCACTTACTGGGGGGGCCAGCAAAATATTTTGCACTGAATTCTTTCGCGCCACTGTTTTCAAATTACTCCAGTGCTGGAAAATGCAGCAGTCTTGCAATACCTAGAGATGTGTATGTTTTGATATTTCCTTGCGATATGTGTATCGATTGTGCGGAGCACCCCGCAGCAACTGCGAATTGCACGAGTCTGGCACGCCAGCAAAAACAATGACGTCACATTCGTGTTATGCTTTGACCGTTTTTGTTTGAACCTTTTTATAAAAACAATCCAATGAAAAGGAGTTGTGAAAACTAGCTAATTAAAAACAAAATTGATTGAGGAATTGCATAAAATTATTTCTTTAGAGCTGAGAGTGCCAACTAGCTAGTAATATTCAACCAAATATCAAATTTATGGAATACGATTTTAATCAATAAAATTGAACGTTAGCCCATTGTCGACCAGGGGGGTATTTAATATTTCCGCGAAATTTAGACAGCTTTAACATATGTATTTTACGCATTAAAGGTGAAAGATGTCGGTGGTCATTTATGTGTTGTAAGTAAAGAGGAGGATGGAGCTACAAGGAGCCTTTACAAACAGTATTATATTTCGCGGTTTAACAAAGGGTGCTCAACTTTTCAAATAGAGGGGTATTAAGTGGGTTAAATTTAGTCAATGTTTTGATATAAAACAATTGCATAAATGTCCAAGCACACACTGATAGGTAGGTTCAAAAGTGGAGCCCAGGACTGGAGCCAGGTGAATTAATCACCGTTTTCGCTTATCCTGCTGGCAGGTGGTGGCACGGGCTACATTGGCAAGAGCCTGTCCAAGCACTTATCCCTCAAGGGCTATGATGTCACGCTCATTTCCCGCATGCCAGGGCCCAAGCGGATCACCTGGCACGAGCTGGAGAAGAATGGCATACCGAACAGCGTGAACTCGGTGGTCAATGTCACTGGCCAGAATGTATTGGATCCGTCACGCCGCTGGACGCCCGGCTTCCAGCAGAACGTGTGGAACTCCCGCATCAACTCGTCCAAGGCTCTGGCGAATGCCCTGACCGCCGCCCCGCAGGTTACTTCATTTGTGAACCTCTGCGGCGTGAGCCATTACAAGCCCTCCTCCTCGAAGATCTACACAGAGGACGACAAGGTCGAGAGCTACGACTACATGTCCCGGCTGTGTGTGGCCTGGGAGGAGGCGGCCCACACTGGAGGCGAGCAGGACTGCAAGTGTGTAAGTGACCAGAGAGATCTTATTGAGCGGGATTTCTTATTCTTAGCCAGATTCTGTTCTGTTCTCCTCCAGGCCATAGTGCGCACGGGAGTAGTGGTTGGACTTGGCGGCGGCATGATTGAGTCCATATGGCTGCCCTTCAAGCTGGGCGTTGGTGGTCCGCTAGGCACTGGCCAGCAGATTATGCCCTGGATACACATGCTGGACCTGTGCAGCCTCATACAGCACATCATGGAAAAGGGCGAGTCGGGCGTGTTCAATGGCGTTGCTCCGGAGATAGTCACTAGCAAGGAGTTCTCCAAGGTAAGCTAAGCTATTCTGGGACCCCATTTGCCCTACAACTTCTGACTGTCTGATCTCTCCTCAGGCCTTTGCCAAAGCCCTGAACCGACCCTGCTTGTTCAATGTGCCCGAGTTTGTGGTCCATGCGATCTTTGGCAAGGAGCGGGCGGCGCTGCTGTTGAGCGGTGCCAAAATCCAGCCCAAGAAGGCTCTGTCCTCTGGTTTCCAGTTCAAGTATCCCACGGCCAAAGCTGCCTGTGCACAGTTGGTGGAAAAGTGAAGAAGGATGAATAGAGGATAGCATGGAGTTCCATTGGCCTCAGAAGTACCCAACCCCTCTGTTCCTGTATATTATATAGATTAGCAAGCGAAAATTAAAACGAATTTCTGCCAGCGCAGATCCATGAATCATACCAAGATAAATGGGCCTTGAAAAATCCCATTTAATTTGTTTACTCATTACTTTTTGGCACCCATTTTGGGTTTGTTTTGTTGTCGCATCAAATGTCATTATTTATTATTTATTTAATTTATCTCATAAAAAAAGATAATTTATTTAAATAGAAATTATATAAATGACATGTTTCTGTGAAACGAAGTGATGTCATGGATCAAAGCGATCTTGGATTTCAGGCGGAACAATGCGGTTCGTGCATGTCTCCAAGAAAAACCCCCCCCAGAATTATATATGGGAGTGTGAATGTGCGAGATCAATCGGACAAACAGAGCCCTTTGCTGGCTTTTGGCTAATTGAAATAATTACGGAAACAGAAAAAAAAGTACAGAATTGGCGAAAAAAGCTTAATTGACTTGGACACGCCGCTGGGCATTCGCTACACGAATCGCTACGAATATACACACATAAGTATAGCCCATCAATCTCTAGTAAAGTATTTTTTGCATCCGTACGTTCTATAAATTCATGGCTCCGATCAGATCGTAGCTCAGTATAGTTTGAAGCTGCAAAACCGAAAATGCTAAACAGGTCACAGCTTTTACTGGTCGTTGTCGGGTTCTGTCTGGTATGTCTGATGATGACCGTGAAGCTGAGTGCCAGCACGCGAATGAAATGAGTGCCCCAGTTAACGTGCTCTGCTCTATTAACAGAACGCAGCCACTTCAGGAGATGTGGACTGCAGCAAGCGGACCAACTATGTCGATCCGAAGACCTGCTGCCCCAAGCCGGATCTAATCACCGCAGAGCTGAAGGAGAAGTGCAAGTCGTTCGATGTGACACCCAAACCCCAGACCACTGATGCCAGCGGTTCGGTCGAAGGCAAGCGTCGTCACCACCATCCACATCCCCCAGCGGTAAGCCCTAAAGTGACTCCTAAGGTGACTGGTTGACTGATTGAATTAAACCTTCCAGTGCTTCATGGAGTGCGTCTTCAATGAGACGGGCATCTATCAGAACCGGCGTCTGGACGAGACCAAGCTCGAGAGCTACATCAATGTGGTGTTCGCCGATAGCACGGATCTCCAAAATGTTGCCACGCGGGCGTTCGTCTCCTGTGCCGAAAAGTTGGACGATATGGAGGCCATTCAAGGTCCCCGCTCGTCTCCACCACCGGGCATGAACATGTGCTCCGGCAGTGCCAGTCATCTGATGGGCTGTGTGTTCATGAACATGATGAAAAACTGCCCCGACTCCATTAGGAACGACAACCAAGAGTGCACCGATATGCGCGAATTCTTTACCAACTGCAAGCCACGTCGCCGCGGTTCACCAAAGTCATCCGAGAAGGCCTAGGACTCCAAGGAGCACATCATCAGGCAGGACACGTAACGTCCCCCAACCCCCCCCCCACACATAAATTTAGGGCACGCGACCCAATAAATTTTAAAGCTCAACCTTCTGCATCAATATCCATCCATTCATGGGCATCCTTTGTGCCACTTATCGCAATGTTGCACGTCTGGGCGCGCAATGAATTAGAAAATTAGATTTCCGCAACGCAATTGCCTGGGGCGCGCGCATGTGCGAGGCGAAGAAACACATTATCCGCGTGGGCAAAGGATTCATTCAAGTTGCGTCCGGCTGCGGGTAAAGAACATGGAGAAGGAGCTGGAGCAGTTCTTTGGGGAGTGCCAGAAGCAGCAGTTCGGTGTCAAGGAAATGCACACCATATGCCAACCTCTGATCTGGCGGATACGCTGGGCCAAGGCGCAACGATGGCTGCTCCTTTTGCTGCCCCTGTTTCTGGTTTATCTGCTTTGGTTGTACTGCGACGCCTTTGCCTGGGGGCTGAGTGCTTTCGGAAGGCTGCTGCTAGTCCAGGTGCTACCCTACTGGGACTGGACACCACACTACCATGGAAAGTGCCTGATCCCGCGGGGCGAGCAGCGTGTGGTGGAGCAGTTGCCAGCTCTGGGCAGGCGTGAGACTTTGTGGGAGAATTGCGTGCTTTGCGAGTCACTGGGTAAGCTGAAGGGCTGTGGGGATTCGATAATACCACATACGACTCATCCGTCTCATTCCCATGTAGAGGGCATTTCCACCGCATCCAATGTCAGCTACTCATTGCTGGAGTCGCAGTTCCTGGAGCGCGGCCTACCCGTGATTGTCCCCGATGTCGACCTGGAAACGGATCTGGATAGCCTGCTGGCACTCATTGGCGACACGGCGCCAGAGATGATCTCCAGCGAGGCTTGCGACGTGTCCAGCAATCTCCTGCTGAGGAAGCTCTTCAGCGTAGATGCGGCACTGCAGAAGATTCGCTCTCTCCAGGCCCAGCCATCGACTCCGTGGCACCTGCAGCTGCGCAACTGCCAGTCGCGGTCGGTGAAGGCATCGCGACTCTATCTGAAGCGTCCCTACTTCTATCCCCTGCACCTGGAGCCCTACTACTCCAGCTGGCTGCTGATATCGCACCAGCAGGGCAGACCACAGACGGAGATTGATGTGCGCGGTCTGATCTTTGTTCAGCAGCTAAGCGGACACTTTGAGCTGGAGCTCCGACCCAAGGATCCGTGTGACGACGGCCTGTGTCCCAGTCTAATGATGCGCCTCGACGCAGGCGAGGGCTTGGTCTTCTCCACAGACCTGTGGCTCCTCAGCTATGGTCTGCAGAAGCCCGATCCAATGCAGAGTTCCATTGCCAGCATTTTCGAGGTGGATTGGCAGTTGTAGATACAAACTCTCTTTCCATGTACTGAGTCTAGTTTTACCCACTGAATATTCTTACCAGAAATAAAACCCAGCAGATGCTTCGTACTTGATAGTTTGCCGAAATTGTATTTACACATGACCAGGATACACTCAGAAGGAGGCTACACATCAATTACGGATACAGCTAGGAAGAACAGGAAGAAGGATCTAAGCACGCCGGCACTTGGCCTCCACGAGTTTCTGCAGGGTCCCAGTCAGACTGTTTATGGCGTCGATTTTCATGCGCTCGATTCGCTCCTGCTGCACCATGGACATCTTCTGGATCTGCACCTGCTCCCGCTGCATGCTGCGCTGCAGATCAATTTTCTCGCGCTCCACGTCGAGCTTCCGCTCAAAGTAGTCCTTCCACCAGATGTTGTCCGTCAGTGCCTGGCCATGTGACGGGGCCATGTCGAACATCTTTCCGTTGGTGGTCTCCAGCTGCTGCTGGCTGCTGTCGTTGGTGCGCTCCGCCTCGGCGGCCTGCTCCTGATCCGCATCGTACTCGAGCTTCGGCTCACGCACTTCGGACAGACTGTTGCTGCTGTCCTCGTCGAACTCGTCATTGGACTTGCTGTCCAGATTCATTTGCTCCTGCAACAGCACCTGATCCACCGGCGTAAGGTACGGCTGTCCCTGTCCCTGAGCCTCCTTCAATTGCAGCGTGATTTGTGGGGTTCCGGGGGTTGACTGGAATATGCCCAGTTCTGCTTGCGGCTTCTGCAGTTGCATTTGTAACTGTTGTTGTGGTTGCACTGGTTGCTGCTGTTGCTGTTGCTGCAGCGGCTGCTGCTGCTGTTCCTGCTGGTTCGGTGGTTGGACCTGTGTCTGCTGTGGCTGTGGCGCCGGATTCGACTGCTGGGACATGTCCGCCTTCTTGCCTTGCAAGTACTTGAACATCTCCTCGAAAAACTCCCAGTGGACATAGCCGGACACATACTTCTTGGTCAGATTCTTATTGTACGTGATGAGGATGTTGTGCCACTTCTTCTGCACCTTGGCGGCGCTGTAACGGAATCCCAGACGCTGCAGTTGGCGGGTGCAGTGCAGCCAGAGGGCGGTGCGCTTCTGCCTGTAATGCCAGGAATCCATTAGCGAAAAGAGAACATTACCAATCACTGGACTGAGTGTGGACATACCTGCCCTCCGTGAAGTTGCCCTCCATGGGGCCGCGTATGTGGATGAGGGCTCGGGTGGCATCTGTGGTCCAGGCACGCTCGTATGGGCCACGTCCCAGGCTGTTGGCGCCGCCAGGCAGCTCAGCCTCCTCCAGCAGGCAATCGTCGTCCAAGTCATCCAAGTCGGTGTCGCTGATTTGGTAGGCTGCAAGCGGAAACGGAAATGGAAATGGAGATGAGACGAACAAATGACACCCCCACCCACTCCACAAATACTTGTTGCTTTTGCGACCAGATGGCAGCGCCAGCACTCTCTCAGCATCCTTCACCTTCCAGGAACACACACACACACACACGCACGCGGGTCGGGCTCTCTCAATCTCTGTCTCTCTCTCGTTGCGACCTTACCACCCACCACCAGCCCACATCCTAGCATGGGAATATTCTAGCTCTGGCTGATGGTGCTGCGGTTTAAGTACATCATAGCCGCAGCCTCAGCCTTCGCACAGACTCTTTCCTTTCGCCTCGCCCACTTTCACATACACAAGTTCAAAGAAAGTTTCGAAAGTTGCACATACACTATGTGCCGTTGTACATACATATAAGTATATGCATATATGTACCTATTGTGTGCACAGGTTTGCTGCTGTTGCAGGTGGTATGAGGACTTACGTTCATTGTCGTCCATGTTACTATTTCCATTGCTTTGCACATTGGCGGCACTTAATTGTATTTGCGCCATTTTATTTGCCGTGGCTGCCGTCCTATCACTATGATTCTCGATACTCGATTTCAATTTTTAGTTTTCAATTTAATTTTCTCGGACGCCAGCCTTTTGGGATTAGACCTTTCGCCTGTCAATAGTTTTCTGTTACTAACAGGACATTTGGCTGGCTGAACTGGCCGCAGCTTCCAGGCAAAAATTCAGAAATTCGCCTGCGCCTACTCTCTCTCTCTTTCCCTCGCGCTTCTGCATGTGTCCTCTCTCTCGCGAGCTCAGATCTGTGTGGTGTGGAAGCTGCAGCTAGAGCAACAGCATAGTGTGTGGCATACGAGTATCTAGACCAGCGCTGGGCTGTGTGGTATGGGTCGTGGGAGGCTCAGCATCTGCGCACTCTGTACACCTTGGCAGGTCTTTAAGCAGCAGCCACCACCCCGTTGTTTACATAGACCAAGATGGAATGTCTAACCTAAATAGTTCTAGAACGGCTGCATTGGAAACAAACAAGCTAAGCCTTCTTATATTACTAAATTAATGTACCTATATAATTATAGTGAAGAATTAAAATAACTAATAAATTACTGGTTATTGAATTTCATAAAACATTGAATTTTCCAGTCTTCTAAGGCATTGAAAAATGCTCCGTCGCCATGTTGTGTTTGTGTCTGTGTTTAGTTATTTCAACAATCAATATATTCCGTAATAAATCTCTGCTAGTTATTGATTGCAAGTGCCTACTGTATTTAAAATATTTCTCCTTTGAATCAGTAACGAACATTTCAAATTCGACAGCACTCAAATCGATCTATCGATACGTAATTTGTCGAAGTGGTCTGGCAGCGCCAAACGCCGAGTGGCAGCACGCAAAGCCGCGAAATCGCGCGTGGAAATTGTTTATTTTGTTATAGTTATTTAAGCGAGAGAAAAGACAATGCCCATCGTGGAGAAGTATGTCATGTAAGTCCCAACAACCCTCTGGTATCGGATCCAAACAATTAATCCCGCTGTCGCTTGCAGCAAAGACTGGAAGCGCCTTTGGCAAATGGTGTCGGGCATCCACCATGAAACGCCGAGGGCCACGGTGCGGGACGAGCTGATGAGTGTGTGCAGTGAACTGCAGGCCGGCGTGCTGCAGTTCAAGCCCAAGAGTGCATCCGACGTTCAGCTGGAAGCTCTTCTGAGAGACAAGAAGCAGGAGAAGCTGCTGTCGTTCACAGAGCGCCTCCAGGACTTGCTCAACATCGAGTCGGCACAATGCTGGGAGATATTATGCTACTATCTGACCCAAGAGTACCGCGGCTCCGCCAGTCTGCTGACCCAGCTGATATCCACAGAGACGTCCATGGCCAAGCTGCTGGCGGATATAGGACACTACTACTCCCTGGAGCGCATGATTGTCCTGAAGATTGTGAAGAACCTGATCGTGTTCTATAATGTGCCCAACCACCCGTACCACAAGGAGTACCGCGAAGTAGTAGATAAGCTAACGCTGACTCGGCTGCGGGACTCGTACCTCGATCAGCTGGAGAGTCTGATCAATGAGCAGCCACCGCGAAAGCTGACGGCGGGCGAATGCTTCCACTCCACCGACAGTCTAAAGGCCTGGTCCGAGCGCAATTCGCGCGAGGTCAGGGAAGTGCTGCACATCCTCCTACTGATGACCGAGCACTTGCCAATGGGGCTGGGACAGATCAAAAGGCTCTTTTCCGTTTTCAAGCAGCACTCCTTTGGTCGCACGCACAAAGGCCTGGACGAGGGCAATGCCTACCATCAGGAACTGAGGAGGAGTCTCACCTACTCGGAGATGGCGCTATTGCTAAGGTGCTTGGACTTCGAGGATCCCCGCGAAAACGGCGAACTCATTGAGAAACTAGTCGATTGCCTTGATGTGGACATAACCAGCATGTACCACCGGCAGGAGCATGGGCCGATGCTCCTATTCTGGATGCTCATGCGTTTGCGTGGCACCAACGACGCCGATGATGCATCAAGTTTGCTACGATGCCGACATCTTGGCAAGCGCGCCGTGGATCTGAAATGCTTTGTCGAGCTCCACTCGATTGTCACACATCCGATGTTCTCGGACGACAGTCTCCTGTCTCGGATTGTGCGCAAGACCATCTACAACCAGGTGGGGTACATGTGCGATCTCTTCGACGGTGACGGCAGCTGTGCCCGCCACGAGGGCATCTACGAGCTGCTATACGAGCTCTTGTCCTGGCCGCAGCTGGCCAAGGATTTCTGCAGTCGTGAAGGTTCGTACTCGCATTGGATTTCGATGATTTTATTAATTAAGTGAACTTTTGCTTTTGCTTGCAGATAATGGCGCTCGTTCGCTGTACACAACTCTGTTGGAGAACTTTCCCCTGGACTTTACGAATCTGGCCAAGCTGGGACAGGCTCTAACCAAAGGGGGACAGCGAAACTATGTAAGCCACTGCATACTTCTGACTTAGTTTCCTAATTCTATATACGCGTATTTGTTAGATCAAGAAACAGCTGGAGTCTTTGCCCATATTGGCGCTCATGTACGACGAGCGCGAGCACAAGCTGAATGAAGTGGACACGGATGATTTTGAATTGACGGCCAGCGTTCGCCCGTATCCGCGGATAGACTTCACCATCCCCGTGGGCACCAGCTGCACGGCCGTACAACATCCCACGGGCTGCTATATGCACTTCCGCACACAAGTAAACTTCTTCGATGCACTGCACCACGAGATGAACTGCCTGCTGAAGGAGACGGGCCATCTGCACGGCGACTTTGAGACGAACGATCGCATACGTCGCGTGGAGGCGGGCCTGAAGTTCCTGGAGTGCGCAGTGCAGTGCACGCAATCGGTTGAGGGCATCAGTGCCGAGATGGTGCATCCCACCGAGATGTGCATTGATCTTCTGAACAAATTCAAGACTGTGCAGTGCCCCCCAGTGGGACTATTGTCCACATGCCTAAACGTTTGCACGGCGCTGCTGCCGCTGGTGGACGAAGAGATATTCGCGCGCGTAAGCAACTTGGGCATCCTGCCCAGCATTTCTGATGGCTCAGTGGCTGACTACAAGCTCTATGCCAGTGGCAGTGCCGCCTGCTTCCAGGCGCGCTTTCTTGGCTGCATCATAGACAATGTGGAGAAGAAACTCGAACGCTACGACTTCCTGCTCGCCTACCTGGCCTTCCTGCGCACATACACGAAGCTCAAGCGCAATCGCTACATGCAGGTGGAGCTCCCTGGCCTGATCTTCGTGCTGCGCGACGTATTTCCGCACGTGCAAGCCTGGCACTTCCGCTCGCATCAAGACAAGAACAATATCTACTTTGAGATTCTCAGCTACATCTGCGACATACTCGACCTAATCAGCACTGGCACTGCTCCGCGCAGCGAGGACCGCGAGCTCCTCCTGAAGGTGTGCATCTACTCGCTGCTGAATCTGGAGAACGGCATAATTCTCCTCAGGTGAGTGTTTGCTTCTATATGAGACCGGATAGAACTTTATTCACTCTCTGACTTCGGTTAGGTTCGTGGGCGTGGGCAATTCCTATTTGCAGAACTCGATGGAGCTGGAGACGAACTGGATGCAGCAGCAGCCGCAGGGCCTGATGATGCTGGTGCGTCTCTCGATGCGCATTCTGATGCAGTTGTTGCGGCTGAAGGGTACGGTGTATGGCCAAAACGAATCGCTCTCCCCGCTGGAGGCCTTGATATACACCCAGCCGAAGCAGAGGGACACGCTGCGCATCATTCCGACTGTGTGTAGTTATATGAGTAACATCTTCGACCGATGGCTGCCCATCCTGTCGTGTCGTCTGCTGAAGCGCATTGCCTTGGAGTTCAACATGTCTCTGCTCGCATGCCTCGACATGGAGCCCGACCAGATCAGGCTGACCTTCATACAGAAGCTGCCAGACGAGCTGGAGAGCGACTCGATCAAGATAGCCATTCTGGAGCTTGTGGATGCCTGCATTGCCAAGCAGCCGGGCGTGACCGAAGCCTTTTTCAAAGTAAACTACGGCGAGGACAAAAGCTCGCGCTCGTTTTTCGGCAAGGAGTGTCAGCCGACCATCGGCGAGAGCATTGTTACCTACATGAGGGAGTTCCTCGATGCCCTCGAGCAGGAGCCACTCACCGTACAACAGGCCCTGCCCAGAAAGATCATGAACATCTTTCACTCGCTCTGGAAGCACAACCTCCAGATGCTGGTCAGCGATTTGCTGAAGGAGTCGAAATTTTGGCAACAGCTCTGCTCGCCGCTCCTCTGCCAATTCGAGCCGAATATCCGCGTCTACACCCAGATCCTGAACATTGTGTCCATCGAAGTCTACACGTGCAACGGCGAGAATGACGCTCTCAAGGAAGTGCTGACAAAGTTCTTTGAGATCAAACACTTTGGAGAGTGGCTCAACTATGTTTTCGACATACCCAAGACTCCCGCCGTTGCCAGCTCGAGCTCCGACGAGCTGCCGGCTTGGATTTGCTGCCTGCAGGCGTTCAAGGATATGATTGTCATAATGCTGAAGAAGCAGCCAAAGCTCATGAGTATCCCGGAGCCACAGTTCAAGCTGATGGCCAAAAAGTGCCTGACAGTGTTGGTCGATCGTTCGCACTATCTGGAGGACATGCGTCCGTTTATAATGCTCGCAGAGCTGTACGTGTTCATTCTGCTGAAGCTGAATCACTCGTACACCAACAGTGACAAGGAGGACCAGGAGCTGATGGAGCAGTTGCTGCAGCTGATGAGCCGCATCTGCTCCTGCTACGAGGACCTGCACGTGCGTGCCAAGGAGGCCTGTCTGGCCATCATCACCAAGAGCGCCCATCTGTACACAAGTCTGCTCATCCGCGATTCGTCCATATCCCTGGGCTTCCTCAACTCTGTGGTCAGCATCATCTGCACCGAGCTGCAGAGCATGGAGAACTCGGTCAGTCTGGACAGGAGCCAGTCGGTGGAGAATGCCGACAGCACGGGGTCCACCAACTCCTTGATTCTGTGCCTCAATCTGCTCAAGACCGTCGCCACTATATTCCACAGCGAAGGACCCGGAAACTGGGACCTGCCCTTTGTGTCCGTCCGCCTGTTCCAACGTCTTCTACGCTGCATCGGCCAGACTCTGCCGCTGCACAACAAGCAGGTGCTCACCGTCCACCTGCTGGACGTGCTCATCGTGTTCGCGAAGAGCCACTGCTCCGTGGAGTTTCTGCACTGCGATATTGGCGAGTACTTGTGGCTAAGCCTTCAGCCACCGCGCGAGCTCGTCCAGGCCAAGTACGAGTTCAACAAGCCCACCGCGGATGCGGAAAGCTGGACCCCGGAGCACTGGTGGCCCGTCTATGCCCGGGGCATTGAGCTCGTAAACATCATCTACGACAAGCACAAGGGATGCTTCCTGAAAACTGCCCTGCAATTTGTGGGCATACACGAGGTCTATCTGGTGGATGCCATGCTGTTGAGCAAGCAGTCGCTGGAGCCGGCTGCCATGCAGCTGATCAAGGCCACCGTCTCACTGGTGGCCAGCCTGACGGAGCACCACAAGGAATGGGCGCAGGAGCACAAAACGTCGCTCATGAATATAATGGTGAGCAGAGCGCCGTCGCATTGAAATGCATTCAGTAAATGACTTGACCTTGACCCAATATCTTCTGCCCGTAGCGTGCGATGCAAACCCTGCTGTGCCACGTCTCCACCCTGTTCCACCAACAGCGCAACCTGAAGTGTCTCCTGGCCGGCAGACACTGCCAGCTGGAGATCCTGCGCAGCACCGCGCCCATTGTGATTGACGATGACCTCATCTCGGCCTGCAACGAGTGAGTTGTTGAGATTGTTTGTGGCTGTGGCCTCCAGTGGGACTAATTGGGATATATTCTTGGTACACCAACAGCCTCACAGACATCATCATCTACTGTACCAAGTCGCTGCTCAAATTCAGCCCCGATTTGATGGAACTAATCTGCTCCAGTGTCTACGAGCCGTACAAATGGTCACCGCTGCTCGACGTGAAGTTCGGAGCGCCCAAGCTGAGCGAGGAAAATGTAACGCTGACCTTTAGCATGATCCTGAACATGGTCAGCATTTATGTGAAGGCCCTCAATATGGTATGCTGCCTGCCCGTATATTTATAGCGCAAGGATCACTGATCGTTTTTGAATCCACAGCAAAATCATGGCTTCAGCGAGCTGCCCATCAACACCCTGCCCAATGTCAGCCAGGAGGGTGGCGAGGCGGCGGACAACGAAAGTGCATCCAACCAGGCTGTCCAGAGCAACCGAACCTTCTCCAAGACAATATCGAGCACCTCCATTGTATCCGCCAGCTGTCCCGCCAGCGAGCTGCTCTCGAACATGGACAGCCATCTCTGCCTGCTGGCCCTGGAGCACCTGCTCATGTTTGTGGCGTCGCAGGGCATTTACATGATTCGGTCCACAGACCTGGAGCCGCGCTGGAAGCAGATTGTGCGGCGGGACATCAGCAACGAGCTCCTCTGCTTCCACGAGTTCGTGCGCCGCAAGGTGATCGCCGACAGTCGCGACTCGCGCTCCCCCTGGCTGCGACGCAAGCACGGGCTGTTCAAGCTGAATTTCCTGGATCCGACTCGGAGCTCCAGCTCCCCCAGCAGCCGCAGCACCGATGTGGTACGCCGCACCAGCACCGCCCCCGCCAACGAGCTACGGGTGAATGTGGTCCGACGGCTGCATCTGCAGCAACAGCATCGCACACCGGCTGCTGGCACACACAACTTTGACATGACGCGCGACCTGAGTCCCATAGCGCCGGGACATGGTCCGGCTGCCGCCCAGCACTTGGCCACCTCGTCCACACCCCGACCGGGAATGGACGGAAGCACCAATGATAGCGCGATGGACCTGGGCAGCAGGAAGCGCCTGTATCCGGGTGAAAACTACCAGCCGGACGAACTGGCTCCCCTGGAAGTGCAGTATTTCCCGCCTCCGACGGAGCCCGGTTTCTGTGAGCAGTCCCAGGTCCAGCTGGTGGAGGAGGACTACCTCAAGCTGATGTCGTTGCTCTTCGTTGTGATACCGACCAGTGAATGAGCCATCCGTCTTTCCTCCTGTTTCTCGAGCATTTGCAGATGCTTTTAATAAAGTTTCCACACATCCACACATCGAATTCACACAAGTATGCGAGTGACGTCATCGTCGCCATGACAAATGCCTAATGCCGTAGACGAGCCCCCGGCAACGTCATCGATGGGGGCGAACACGTGCTAACAATGTGGGAGGCACAGACTGAAAGAGAAACAGTGGCAGAGGGAGAGAGAGAGACAGCTGGAAATGTAGCTCTCTTTTTGGTAGCTCTTGTTCCCGGTTAGAATTCTCTCGTTTCCGGTGGTTTGGCTGCCGCTGCTTCGGCTTCTGCTGTTGCCGGTGGCAGCGGCGGACCGTACGCTGATTATAAGTTTTTTGCTGCCAACGGCCGCTGGGTTGTGTGTTGGGCTTTTTAGTACCTTTCGAGTCGCCCAAAGAGAACGAACGCATGTGCAGAAGCGGACACGCACAGAGCAGAGCACATTAGCCAGAAATTACGCGAACGAAAGAAAGTTTAGAGACTCCAGCCACCGTTTACGTTGAGGCTGATTGAATTGGCATTGAGAAAGTGCAGACAAAACAGAGGAATAAGTGATTGTGATAATGTTCAAAGGTGTTCCCACTCTAGCCAGCCAGAATCTTCGCTTCCTGAGGAGCCACACGGAGCAGGCAGCCACCGTTGGCCTGGGCCTGGCTAAACGCTCAAAGGCGTCGTCTGTGGAACTGGCTGCGGCAGATCCAACCGATGTCCACTCTTTTGGGGAATCGAATCTCTTACATCGCGTCAAGTTTGGCCATACGGGCCAGCAGGTGAAGCAGAAAATAGCAACTGAGGTGAGTCGGACGCGAACAGCTGACCACGAAATTTGTGGGGGGCTGATGATGAAAGTGTCTCGCATATTTGGGCCATGAATCGCGTTTCTATTGATTTTTACACGCAGTAGCTAGAGTGAATCTGCACCACAATCCCGCGGAACCCCTGGGTGCGCAGTTTTCCAGCAGTAAAGCAAAAAGTTTTCACACATCCGAGAATATATTTTTGGAAATTCAACAAGAATACAAGGCCAGACATCGCCCACATACTCGTTCATATCAGACGTATTACGAGCATGACTCTGTGCACTGGACTGGAATTGCTTTCATTACGGAAAAAAAGAACTGACAGCGCCGTATTCTAGGTAGCCCGGTAACAAAGATAGCGCCCTGTCGCCGGGATTTAGTTTAATTAGATAACCGTGAACCACGCCGCACCATGATTGGCGCAATCTCTCCGCTAGATAAAAAGCCCAGCCCATTCACCCGCACTCCCACAGTGATAGCTTCTCTTTGGTTTCTCTTATCACGTGAACTCTAGACAGTCTGGATAAAAAAAAAAATTGTGAAATTATCGTGACGATTTTTTATTAGACGCTAATCACGTGCAAGTCAAGTGGTCCTTCCTTCCTTCATTGATTCATTCATTCATGCAGGCAGCAACCAGTTCTCTATCAGATGTGGGGCACCTACAATTTTGGAGTTGTCAACAAACCCATTAAAATGTCAAGACGCCAGACGGCGGGCCCCAGACGCTGACCGAGACTTTGAAAACTGATTGGGAATAAATTAAATTAATCTTTCACGCCCGCTATCGGAAATCTTCGGTACACACATTTTCGAACTTATTCCATTCCCCACAGAATCACGCAAAAATGTCACCCAAAAATAAATTGACTAAACGTGAGCGTAGCCTAGCAACCGAAGCACAATTAAATTGGAATCGCCATATTTGGACTTTAGAATACCTGCGGGTCGGGGATTATCTGTCGTACTCTTAGTGCAAAATGATATGATTGAGCAGCAGCAGGTGCAAGTTATCCAAAATCACTTGCAGAATGACAGGATAAGACGTGTGGTGTGAATCCCTGGCTATAATAGCCGCTATTTATTGCAGAATTTATGCCTGTAGTAATAATGCGATTGGCATGATTTTCGGTAGATCGTTTGATATACAACTGGGAAGATTACGGCGTATACTATAAACCATGAGAGATCACTCACAGTTCCCACCAGTCTCGCCTCTCCACGAGCTGATGCCGAGTGTCGGTGGCTTTGTGAATGTTTCGACGTGTCGTTGCCATGGAAGAATCGAACACACGCACATAATATTTAGAATTTTGCGCATATGTATTTATGTATGTATATATTATAAATTCAGCTGACACAGCAACAAAGAACCAAGCCCCTTCACCACTCACATGGCTTTTTCGTATGAGAAAGAGAGCATTGGACGACAGGTATTTCTCCCAAAATTTTCCCAATATTTCGTTTCTCTTTTGGCGCTTGAGCACTTCCGTGCAAATTGTGCGTCAAATATTTCGTCAACCTTCCGAATTTCATATGGAAAGGTGTCAGTCAGGTGCGTCCCACGCTAAGGTGCCGCCGAGCGTCCACCTCAGTCTCTGTCTCTGTCCCTGGGTTTTGTTCTGGTTCTTTGAAGCACTTGAGCAAAACTTATTTGCCAAATTCTATATTATATTATTATATGTTATATTTTTATACCTCCGCAACCGGTGCTGTTGTCGTGTTCACATGACTTTCTTCACGATCAATATGTGTTTAATAATATTCACACAGCAAGTGCGAAAACATCTGAACATTAAGAAACGGAATTTGACATGCGAATAATGGACGCTGAAAGAATCAACTCGCTTGGGAATATAAATGGAATTGATTTATATATCGACAAAGAAAAGAATATTGTAATCTAAGAAGTGGAAGGAGCGGAAACGTCTGCTCCGCTGATGTCATGCGCGTCTTGGGTTGGGTTGGGTCGGGTTGGGTAATCCAACGGCATTAGTAGGAAGTATTTAGTTACAAATAAAATACAGACTAACTGAAGTACAGTCTATGAAATTGGAATGGTAAAGATTGTTAAAGAAATTGGCCAGTAGGCCTAGAATTTAAACTAAACAAATCATGGAATAAATTAAATGTAATGGTAAAAATGAAGCAATTCATGCCACCAATGAGAACAGCAAAGAAACTGCAGCGGATGATGCGCTCCAAAGTCAAACTTGCAAGCACTTTGATTCCAATTACACAAGTTAAGGTACACGACATAAGTAAATGCCTTTTAACGCATAAATCCGACTATATAAGGTTCTGGCTTATGGGTTGAGTCCATTAGTTCGTGCTCGACCCAGTAGCGGAGTACACTGAAAATTGGCCTTAAATATGTTTGTACGTGTCGAATATTTGGAGTTAACTCGGAGAATACGTGACCCAGGGGACATTCCCACCAGCAACACACACAACTAAATCGAAATGAAATATTTAGTAATATATTTCCTTAACCTTTTCAGAAGAAACTGCGCGCTCCGCCGCTTATGAATTTGGTATTTGCCAATCGCAAGTTATCCTTCTACGACACCAGCTCCGGACGCAACGAGGAGAATGCAAAACTGTAAGTAATCAGCCGATTCGAGTGCAGTACTTGCCACTTGTCACACCTGCCACACTCCACCCCAAAGCACCCAGCCGAATGCATTCACTCAAAATATTTACATCGCTCATTCGCACTTGCTCTGGCTATGGCTGCTGTTCCTTCTCCCACTCCTACGCCATGCCGCGTGGCTCAAATGAGTTGCGTCCACCGACCATCAGAGCTACGGATACTGGGATAATGGGGTACTGGGGTACCTGGCCAGATCCCACAGCCCACCCAGTGGATTCCATTTATAGCACATCTATTCATAGATGGCCAAATATTGTTCTCAAAAACTGCAGCCAGCAGCCGAAACAGTTTACAGACTCAATTAGCAACAAGAACAAAAAGAAATGTGCCCTGTTTCGCAATAACATTTCATGATTGCATTGGGTAAACATTTTGTGTGGAATCCCTACAGATACATGCATATATTCAGCTCACTCTTCTGGACTGGATGCCCATTGTTTAATGGTTCGGGCATAGTTCTGAAGAGAGCTCTGAATTTAGGGGTTCTGTATCGCGCAGACTGCGCTAATTGCCGGCAATCGCGTGCGCATAAAAATAAATTAACATACGTTTATTAAACGAAGATAAAAATCGAAATTCGCTCAACTCTTTGGCATCCATGAGTGTACATATATACATACATATGTATGTAAAATGATGGTGCCATTGGCTAAACTATAAAACCATTGCCCGATCGCCCGTTGTGCTCATTTCGTGATTGACGGGCCACAAGTTTGTACGGAGAGCAGGATTCGTGGTATCCAAACGGACAGCGACACACACACAGATGAGCATGGGCGATCGCAGTTGGAGCCTGTTGCAGTATGCCACGGAGCAGGCGCCCATCCCGATGGACGGCTACACCGCCGAGGAGGCGGCACAGTTCAAGGATGTCATTCGCCAGAGAATTGTGGATGACTTAAAGTCAATGACGGGCGAGGAGCTGATCGAACTGGTGAAGGAGAATGCCGCCAAAGTGGTGGAGGAAAAGACAGCGCATCCGGCAGCCTCCCCGACTCCCGTTAATGGGGTGGAACGCATACAGGACGATGCGGATCTGATCGATGCGGGCATCATAGCCGAAATGGTGGCCGGACTGTGCACCAAGAGCCAGAAGGAGACCTTCATCAAGGTGATAACGAAGTATATCAGGTAAATGTGACTCACCTGAGACGTGCCCACCAGCAGCACCATCACCACCATCACCAGCGTCACCTTTGGGCCTTATCAGCATGTCGGTGGCGTCTCAAAGGTTCCTCCGCGTCATGTCCCCTTATCGTACATGCCCAGAGACTCGACTCGCCTCGACGCGACTCGCATGAATAGCTGTACCACGCGTGTGTACACAGATTGGGGCAGACAAACCCAGAGCCATTATAATGCCATATAAATCCTATAAAACACACATCTAAATGTGTGCCTATGTCTATATAGATATAGATACAGATATACTTATGTATGTGTAGTAGAAAAAGGAGTTAATTAATTTATTTTATTGGCAATAACATGATTTAGAAATTAGCACCTCGCGACTCTCGCTCGACTCTCTGTGGTGCGCCTGCCGTGCCCCTGCCCTGCTCCGCTATGCCTCCTGCTCCCTGGCACCGCCTCTCCATCTAAGTGCTCCGCAGACCCAGCCAAAAGTCACACATTTCGATAATGTATAAAATGCCGGCGCGCTTACAGTTGTTCCCATTAAACTTGCAACAGTTCAGCGCTCAAGTCAGGACAAAGCGGGTTCTATCGTACTCGTAAATCCAAAGAAATAGCTACGCTACAGATACACATAATATCCGATCAACGACAGCATGGTGAAGAACAAGGAAGGGGCTGAAGTAATCCAGGAGCTGAAGCGCCAGAGCGAGGATGGGGAGGCCAGCAAGGAGCGCGAGGAGACGTACAGGCGCGGCAAGGAGCAGGAAACGACAGAGACGGCGGCCATCATCGAGGAGATCATCGAGGGCATCTCCCTGCAGAGTCGTCGTGGCACAATTGTCCGTACAATTTCCGCCATAATAAGGTAAAAATAGAGGCGACACCGCGGTCACAGCCAGGGCCGCAGCAGGTGCAAGAGCAAGTGCAGCAACGCGAAAGGTTGTCGAGTGCATCATAAAAATATATTGTGCAAACGAACAGAGACACACACAGACCCCTCCAATCACAGCCACCCACCCACCACAAAGTTGCGTTGATTGACGCTCATTACAAAACATATGGAAACCTATTCTATATCTGTTTCTGTATCTGTATCTGTATCTCTCTGATCATCCTGTTTATCAACTCTTTTAGCAATCAGCGACGCCACTATTCGATGCGGCCGTGAGTAATTAAGTTTATTGTGCTCCTCCTTCTTCTCCTTCTACTCCTTCTACTCCTGCTCCTGCGCCTCTTCCTCTGTAGTGTTTGACTTAGATTTGACTCCCTTCCATTCAACGATCCTACCAGCCAAAGCCCTGACGTTGATTGAAGTCCGCAGAAAATATTAATTTGCCCAAATTGATAGTTCCAAAAATTAATCAATTACCCATGACAACAACATTGGCGAAAATCTATAAATACTCCCCCGACTGGATTCGTGCAGTTTCCGACCCAGCCAGACCAGGCCAGACCAGCACGTTGCTGCATTAGTTGTGTCTGTGGGGAAATTAGCACCTGGTGCCCAGCGCCACAGCAGGTCGCATATCATACCCACACCTGCCCCCCACACCAAATGGCGTTCAGTAGTTGTAGAGATTGAACTTGTTGTTGTGCCCAGTATACCCAGTACCGTACTCCTTTGCTTTTCGACATACGCATGCTAAAAGTCGGCGATCCGGAGGAGGGGTTGGCCCGCCGCCCAATTAGCGTGTGCCCTAGAGCGTGTGGTTTGCACAGCTTTTGCGGGGGAAACCATTCATTCCGCTAATTTTCTAACCGTTAACCGACCACTCGTACTGAATGTTCTTTCTCTGTCCATCCGCACAGCCACCGGGAGCAGGAGCAGCGCAATGCGGAGGATGTGCTGTTCGATATGTTTGCCAGCGAGGAGACGGGACTGATATCGATGGGCAAGTTCCTCAACGGACTGAAGACCACCGGCATCAGGCGGAATGATCCACGTGTGCGCGAGCTGATGGACAACCTCAAGAAGGTGCACAAGCTGAACAACTACGAGACGGGATCCTCGGCGGAGACGCAGCACCTCAACCGGGAGACTTTCAAGGCGTAAGTAGAAGCACACTCGGGCAGCTGCCAATGCTAATCCTCTGCCTTGACTCTGCTCAGCGTGGTGGCGCCCAATATCGTGCTGATTGCGAAGGCATTCCGACAGCAGTTCATCATACCCGACTTCTCGAGCTTCGTCAAGGACATCGAGGAGATCTACTGTCGCTGCAAGACCAATACACTGGGCAAAATCGCCGACTACATTCCCCAGCTGACGCGCTACTGTCCCGAATCGTGGGGCGTGAGCATCTGCACCGTCGACGGACAGCGCTTCTCCATCGGCGATGTGGAGGAACCGTTCACACTGCAGAGTTGCAGTAAGCCGCTTACCTATGCCATCGCCCTGGAGAAGCTCGGTCCGAAGGTGGTGCACTCATACGTGGGACAGGAGCCCAGCGGCAGGAACTTCAATGAGCTGGTCCTCGACCAGAACAGTAAGTCGATCTCTCCTCCTCCTCCTCGGGCATGCGCTCCCATTGAAACCGATTTGTCTTCCCTCCACAGAGAAGCCACACAATCCGATGATCAATGCGGGTGCCATTCTCACCTGCTCCCTGATGAATGCGCTGGTCAAGCCAGACATGACCTCGGCCGAGATCTTCGACTACACCATGTCCTGGTTCAAGCGCCTGTCCGGCGGCGAGTACATCGGCTTCAACAATGCCGTGTTCCTCTCGGAGCGAGAGGCCGCCGATCGCAACTACGCGCTCGGCTTCTACATGCGGGAGAACAAGTGCTTCCCCAAGCGGACCAACCTGAAGGAGGTGATGGACTACTACTTCCAGTGCTGCTCCATGGAGACCAACTGCGAGGCCATGTCCGTGATCGCGGCCAGCATGGCCAATGGGGGCATCTGCCCCACCACCGAGGAGAAGGTCTTTCGGCCGGAGGTCATCCGGGATGTGCTCTCGATCATGCACTCCTGCGGCACGTACGACTACTCGGGCCAGTTCGCCTTCAAGGTGGGCCTGCCAGCCAAGTCTGGCGTCAGCGGCGGCATGATGCTGGTCATCCCCAACGTAATGGGCATCTTTGCCTGGTCGCCGCCCCTCGACGACTTGGGGAACACAGTGCGGGGCCTGCAGTTCTGCGAGGAGCTGGTCAACATGTTCAACTTCCATCGCTACGACAACCTGAAGCACCTGTCCAACAAGAAGGATCCGCGCAAGCACCGCTACGAGACCAAAGGTCTGTCCATTGTCAATCTGCTGTTCTCGGCGGCCAGCGGCGATGTAACGGCCCTGCGCCGGCACCGACTGTCTGGCATGGACATCACCTTGGCGGACTACGACGGACGCACCGCCCTGCACTTGGCCTCCTCGGAGGGGCACCTGGAGTGCGTCAAGTTCCTGCTGGAGCAGTGCCACGTGCCGCACAACCCCAAGGATCGGTGGGGCAACCTGCCCGTCGATGAGGCCGAGAACTTTGGCCACTCGGACGTCGTCGCCTACCTTAAATGCTGGGCCGAGAAGACAGTCGCGGCCCCCGAGTGCACACCGGAGGCGGTGACCACCAAAACCGAGGCGGACGAGGTCAGTTCAGTTCATGGAGCGAAACCCACTCAAGACATAACCAATTGCCATAAAACATTTCAGGAGCTGTGCAGCACCAGCGACCTCGATCGCAGCCCCACCAGCAGCCCCATTCCCACAGAGTCCGGCTCGGGCCAGTCCAGCCCGGCGCCCTCGGAGTCGGGCAGCACGGCGAGCATTGCCAGCGATGACAAGACCAAGCCGGGTCTCTAGGCAGCATTCTGAGATGGTCCGGTGCCCGCCGGATACCCGTAGAATCTCTCTCCTTCGCTCGCGTCCGCCTGTGTCTAAATTATTCGCACAATCATTTAGTTCTTACAAAGACCTAGTTTAGAGCCCCAGAGTTCCCATTGCATCCCCCGGCCAGACCGAGCGGAGAGCCGATCGGCGCCTAATTTAATTGTTAATAAACCAAACATCCCAAGCAACGCCCCCCCACCACTACAGCTCCCTCGATCAGGATCGTGTGGGTGCCCTAGCGGCATTTGTACTTACCCTAACCGTCGTAGTGTACTTAGTTAGCCACAGCTACATATTCCAGAATGCATATATCCATCTGAAACAATGACAATAACTTAATGTAACAATAACGAGTGCATACGAGCATGTGTGTGTCTATCTACTAACCGATATCGGAGGGTCTGCGACCCTACAAACATATATATTACCAGTAACCTATGGTCAATTGATGTTTCAAATTGTGTGTTTGCTGCATCCATATTTATGTATTATTCTGCTATGATGAATCAAGTTTACAAATACAAATTGAAGTATATTCAATTATATTTACATAATTATATTATATTATTATATTATATATATATTATATCATATTAGTTCACAAAACAGACAAATCAATCGAATTTCTCTTTTAATTTCTGTTATTCCCCCATAACAACAATTCACGCGGTTTCTACATCAGTCTCTACATCCGACATACATGGTATGTACATTCTACATTAAATTCGAACGGTAGTTTGCAGCGCTAAATACGAAAGTACACGAAGTTGGAGCATTCGGCTCCCTCGCTGCCCCCTTCCTATGCTCGGCACTCTGCTCCATCGAGCTGCCGGCCAATTCCAATTTCGATTCCAATTCAGTTCGTTCACAGCATTCGTGGAGCACGGACGTGGTAGAGAAGTGCGTCTGTCTGCTTGTTTCTGTTTGTTTTTGGAGTTTCCATCACGGATTCATCAGGAACATCGTCGCTGCCGTCGCTGCCGTCGCTGCCGCCGGTCCGGGAATGTGTGCTGCATCTGCGTTCCGTTCGCTCGTTTCACTGCAGATGAATTAATTGCCTGAAAATATTTAAAGGCATATTCATTGGAGCGACCACAAATCCAATTACACATGACCATATTCATATTCATATTTGTTATTTCTTATTCGTTGTTCGTTATTCGCGGAGTGTTTTGTGTGTAATTACTTAATTGAGCATCGCAACGCGTTAAGCAGATCCCAACAAAAAAGAGAAAAGGGTTTGCACACTCCACACGCCACACGCCACATTACATCTTGGGGTAGGTTGTGTCTTAGCCCGGCATAGAGTGACAACAACAACAGCAGACAGCAGCAGCATCGGTTGGTGGCATCGTCGTCTATAGATGCTGCACTTCCGGTTGCGTCTATCTTCTGTGTGTGTGTGTGTAAGGATTTTCGAATGGCAGTGAATAAGCCACTGAATTCAGCAGACCCAAATCGGATTATTCAGTTTGTTGCCACAAAAAAGGATGTCTATTGTGGCTGCCACTGCCACTGGCCCCTTTCCCCTTTCCACTTTCCATGCTCCATCTCTGTCTGTGTCTCTTCTGAGGCTGCCCCAAAAATTGACAAACTCGGCACATTTTGGTGCATATCCGGGCCATTCTACATTCGGGGAATTGTTCTTTTGTGAGTGGATTTTTGGCCGCTCGTTTTGTTTGTTTGCTTTTTCCACATCGAGGCAGGCGGATAGATACGGGCAGCGTCAGCAGCGTCAGCAGCAGCTGTGGAATTGCATAATGTCCAGTTTCCTCTTCAAAGCAGAACGCAGCTCAAGCGATAGCATCCAAATGGGAATTGGGGCTCGAGAAGTCTAAGTACGAGCATGTCTCTGGGAATTGAACTCATTTGCAAAGAGGGAGGAGACACCCGGAGTCTCACTCTAATCGGGCAACCAATCAAAACAAATGGAGCACAGCACTCACACATAACCCCACGCACTTCTACGTCTATTTCTACTTCTACTTCTACTGACAATAATTGTCAGACCATATCAGCTAATAATAGTGAGAGACACAGAAATCGGCAAGGAATGCAAATAGCTTTGGAGAGTGGGTGGGCGGCTGAGGGGTGGGTCACTCACTCGATTCAATCAGTCCAGTCGTGGGAAATGGACACATGTCGGGGGGACATTGTAATGCAAACAAGTCACAGGAATCCACGTGGAAGGGGCTGGCGCCGGCCGGGAAAAGGAAGTTGGCTTCGACATCAACATTTGCTATGCATTCATGTGTCCATCAAGCGTCTCCCCACTGGGTTCAATGAACTGCCAAGAAGTAGAACGTCCAATAATCATTGATTCGGGGGTGTAGCGGGAGGGTAGGGGCGGCGGGCCACCCAGGATTCGATGGAGACCAGCGGAAATTGGCGCTCTCCGTAGAACCCAATCGGACGTGTGATGAGCCAATTTCAGACACAGCAGCAGAACAGCAGAACGGCAGAACTACAGAATGCAAAACCAAGTCAAGTGCATTGCCCTGCGCGCTCTTTCCGGGGCTCAGCTCCTGTTGACGCTGCACTTTTGCCACCTTACGCGGCGGCGTGGCGTGGAGTGGCCAAAAATAAAAACCAATTCCCGGCCTCAGCATGAATGTTGTGCATGGCTGGACTGGAGGGAGAGCCTCCCTCGCCCGCCCCTCATCTTGAAGCATTTCAATTTTGGCCAAAGCAATGGTCGGGGGTAGTGGGGATCACTAGAGGGGACTCAGCCCATTCATACGTAATAAAAACTGGCATCTGGCGGCGCCGCAATTCATCGCCAGATCGTGGCGGTGGAAGGGAGATGCGGAAGAGTTCTCTCCTTTGCTGCCAGACACAGATGGGTGGGAGGATGCTGCAGTTTGCCGTTGTCTTGTTGTTCCCTCTATAAATATGCCGCACATAAAACATATTTACTCGTATAAAAACCGCACACCCATATCTTTCAACTCTTCGCAGTCAGAAGAGGAACAGGAACAGGAACAGAAAAAGAAAAAGAAACCATCAAAATTGATTGCTTTAACATGGACTCGAACTCGGTGAGCCCCCTGCCACCGCTGGAGGCACCATTGGCCATGTTGGACAGCGAGAAGACACCGCCGGGTACACCAAATGGCATTGAGATGCCACCACCACCAGACGAGAAGTAAGTGCCGTCCCCCCATGATTCCTAATCAATCCCTTCGGCCCCTGAACATTTTCTCGAGCATCATCAAGCAATCAACACAATTCACAGTTTTCCTTCCCAAAAACATTTGTGCATAAATAGTTAAGCAAATTGTGTCACTTATAGAACAGACAGACACGCAGACACATCCCACAAATGGCCCCAGAGAGCAGATCAGAGCAGAGCAATCTAGCCGGCAATTGGCTCTGTTGCTCTGCTGCTCAGCTGGCAGCTGAAATTGTATTTGTTCACTGACTAAGCCCCAGAAAGACTCTGTGCCAGTCTTATATGCGTATCAGGGCATCGTTAAAGCCTGGCCGTTAATCGATTCTAATGGCACCACGCGGCGTATGTGTAACATTTACATCGAATGGGTTCGGGGCACGTTACCATTACGCTCTGCCCCGAAAGGCTAAGGCTAATTAACAAAAACAGCAACAACAGCAATAACAACAACAACAACCACTGTCGACGCCTACACACCCTTTGACTTGTGGGGGTACTCCGCGTTTGTATTTTTACGCGCCAATTTCCTAATTCACGTATCTTTGAAAGTCGTAAATTTTATTTTAATGCGACCTCGCTCGCAAATCACACAAAACTCGGGCACATCCTTCCTCCCACACCCACACTGATACACACACTGATACACACACCCACAAGCAACAGTTGATCGCGTGTGCGCGTACAGTTGCCTTTGGCTGCCTCTGGTAGTAAACATTGCCATCCCACTGCTTGTCCCACAGTGTCCTTGTCCAATTTGTGGCACGCAGCACCCATCAGTGGAGCTCCACCAGCGAGCTGCAAGTAATTACGGACATATTTTCCAGACGAACGGACATCTGTCCAGTGTCCTTAGTTGGCCTCAACCTTTTCGCCGCCTTCTTCTGGCACACATTTTCATTACGTTTTCATTTGGTTTTCATTTGATTTTAAGTAATTTTTTTGGGCGCGCTGCCACACCAAAACCACAAAAAAAAACCACTAGCTCTGCGCTCCAAGGAGTTATAGCCATTCCGCTTACCCGACCTCGAGTAATGACCAAGCCACCAGAGCCAGGGTGTGTTTGCAGTAGTCGGTCCTGGGGTGAGGGCTCCGCTCCCCCATCCGTAAGTGCTGACTGACCCACAAGCATTGTTCTTGTGCGGTTGGCTCCTTCGCCACGAATTGAGGGAAGCCTCGTTTCCATAAATATTTGATTGGCTCACAGGCTGCCAGGTGTCTTGATTGATACGACTGTATTCATGCCCACTGAGCCACACATTCACCCATTTATTTATAGACCCCAAAGGCAGTCGTACGTTCGTACGTATTATTTATATACAGGTGTCCCATTAATTAAGCGCCGAATGGAAATTCAAGCAGTGGTTACTCCTGCACCTGCTTCTACTTCACCTATTTGCTTCTGTTTGTCCACTTTTAGTCAAATTACTTATGTACTGTACTTTTTATCTGTTGGCTCTGTTGTTCATTTAGAAGATGTCTGCTCAGTGTCTTGCCTATCTTTAATCTTTACAATATTTATCTTAGCAATAGAAACTTGAAAGTCAAAATTGTATAACCCAAGGCCATGGCTTAAGTATGACAGCTAGATAGCATTCAAGTACATTTCTGACGGTTATATCCGACGAGGAAGGCCTTCGAATATTTTCCTTGCGTTTTAGTTTGATGCAACAATGAACGGATGTCTCCATTAGAGGACTTGATTCCAGTTCTCCCAACTTCATTTGATACCCTTCTGGTGAATTCCTTAGCCCGCATCGCTATGACGTCCAAATAGGGGCGGACACGCCTACAAATGACTATCCCAGGGAAATTTGTACACGCATTCTACATGCATGGTTCGTGTCTCCGCTTCACGCGAACGATCTTTGACAGAAATACCTTAACGCGTCGTTCGTCATCTGCAACGATCTGGCAGCACGACAATCCAACAGCTTTCGGTAGGCAGAAAATTGAAAATTCGTTTTTGTCTTGACTCGATCGCCGCCGTTATCAGTTGTCAGTTGTTTCCGTGGATACTGTCGCTTGTTGATACGTTTGAGGATAGCGGGCGGCATTTGAATATCGTTTGTTTGTGTTGTTGTTGTTGTGGCGCTGGTGTGTGTCTCGCTCTTAACAAAAGGAGCAGCATAAACAAAAGAACAACCGAAACCGGCGATTTTATAATTAAAACGTTTTGTTTATACTCATGCAGAGTGTGCGTGTGTGTGTGTGCCACTTTTACCAACTTTAGATGCTTACAACTTTGCATTACACGGATCTGTGGCTTTCTTTGGCTGTTTTGCTGTAAAATTGAGAGTTTTTCGGTGCTTTTTTTAAACGAGAAAAGAATCGAAATTTGCATCTATAGAAATCGTATTAATTAAATCCGCTGCGTGTGAACTTTTCGGCCCCGCATGAGCACATGAATAAATACCGAATCTGTCGCCGTATGGGATCGTTTATAGCCCCAGAGAACCCTCGAATCGAATACTCTGTGATTGACAAATTAACGCCAAGCATTCATTTTGATTAGCATCTGTATCTGTATCTAGTAGTCGTATCTGCTCGATATCTGGGTTCTGTTTCAATGGTTCCAGTCAGATGACAGTGTGTCCCCTCCCCTTTCGGTGTCTCAATTGTCTATAGATTGGCATTTTACAGCATTCGCGTTCGCCGAACCCCAATTGCGGAAAGCTCTGCCACATGAACGATCTATAGATATATAGCCATATAGTAGAACCGACAAGTGACGCATCACTATCAACCCATTGAGATCGTGTCTAGTGGGTGGCGGTGACAAAAAAAGAAGCGAAAACACAGCAGTTTTTGAACTAATTTCGAACACTTGGCTAAATGCGTGATCGTCACTTGGCCAAAATGCCGCGTGGAGGAACAACAACATCGTAAGTCCCCAACCCCCCCAACCATAATGGACTTTATCATATTTACTTAAATTAAACAATTGCGTATTAATGCGAAAAACACTGGCGGCGGGGGAGAGTAGATTTCATCTGAGGATCGCATTCGTACTCGCTGTTGAGTCGTCTCTGGTTATGGTGCCGCGAATTCGATTGTATCTTCAAGATACAATTTCAGTGCTCGCACCAGTGTGTGTGTGTGTGCCATGTATATGCAATCATGTCGCTTAATATGATCGCACACCCGCACTCCGGCGAACCGCAATTGAGACTCCGAGACGACGCGTCGTCTCTAAACAATTGTCGGGCATTGTAAAATAACACCAGACCCCGTATATATGTACATATGTATGCAGTGCAGTGTGTGCGTGGATCGTACTTCACTCTGCTCTATCGTCATAATTAACCCGCAGGATACACACACATCCATCGTGTGCTTGTCGGATTTTCAGTGGTGCGTGCGGCTCTGCGGCAACAAATGTTTTAATTTGCCTCCAGTTGCAGACTTTTAATTGTGCATTCCGCTCCGGCTCGTTATTTGTTACATCCTATGGTTTCTGTAATTGAAATAAGCCCAGGCTTCCTGGAGTGCTGGAGTACTGGAGTACTCCGAATCCTCCCTACTCCACTCTTCATACACCGCCTGCCTACCTCTGCCCGCACACCATGTTGGATAGTTAACGCTGCTGCTCCAGTTACCGTTGGGGAGGCAACGCCTCCAGGCAACATCTTTAGCGCTGCGACAGCAGTTATGGCCATAATTAGCCTGCTTTTAAGTACAGATACGGACAGAGTACGTACAGACACACATACAATCGTAGATCTGTTCTCTTCTGTTCCCCTTTTTTTGTGGCTATGGCGCTGTTTTTTTTTTATGGATACATCTTGTGGCCATGGCAATGCCAGGCACAATCCCAGTCACAATCCCAGTCACAATCACATGATCTTATCTTTTTCGCGTGCGATAAGAAAGCATTAACATTTGTCCAAGCTTCGGGACGGATGCTGTGCTGTTTGCCCAAGCTTATGATGACGGATGCCTTGCCCCTGAACTGGGGAACAACTCGCATACCCCATTCCACTCTCTGCCATTTCGACCAATCAACGGAATGGAACGACTTTAATTAAATTTGCATCTATCAAGAGGTTGATTGGATGCCATCTTCGGCCTGCCTGCAGCCTTTGTAGGGTAATCGTAATCCCCTACTATGGCTGTCGTGTGGAGGATCTCTGAGAACTGCCCACTTGTGCGCTTTCTCTGCGGCACTATGCCTGCGCCTGTGTCCATACCTGTGCCTATACCTGTGCCTATACCTGTGGGTGCGCTGTGAGTGTCAACAGCCTCCGCTTCGCTGGATGACCCATTATCCAAAGCCGTGACTGAGGTTCAGGTTCACGTTCAGGCCCGGCCCGGCCCGGCATCGGACCCAAACAGGTGGCTGCAAAAACAAGTTTTTCCATAAAGCGAAAAGCTTTTAGCGAAAATTTCTCAGACTAGTCGTAGCTCCCAGTTGAAAAGTGAAAGAGTTACACGATACACTCCTGCAGCGAATGCACACATGCAGATGCATAGATACAGATACATGAATGCACACCCATTTGTGGGCCCGTCTGACGTCTGCTGCCTGCTGTCTGCTTATTTTGTGCGGCAAGTGAAATGTGTGTTAAAGCAAACACACTGCTCTGCCACTGCCACTGCAACTACAACTGCAACTGCTGCCCCTTTGTGCCCCTTCTCCAATGTGTTGAAAGCTAAATGCCTGCCCCAACCACAGAGGCAGCCGCAGCAGCAGCCGCAGCCAGAGAGGCACAGACACAGCCACTGAGCATGCTGCATGCAGGCCATCCCATCCCATCCAAGTAGGAGTACGAGCATCGTTCATTGACATCGCCATCGAATGTGTCTGGCTGGGGCTCTCTTTCCACCCAGAAGATCTTTCGCTCCCTCTGTAAATGTATCTGTATCTGTTGCTGTTGCTGTTGCTGTAGCTCTCTCGCTGTCAGTGGATTATTGTTGCATGTAAATTAGAGCATTCATTAGCACTATCACCAAATGATGCAAGTGGCACTCTAGACACGAGACTGGAAAAGTGAGAGTGTGACCGCGACTGCGAGTGCCAGTGATAATAGTAATAGTTTCCCCATTTGCTTCGCTTTTGCTTTCATTATCGCAGCATGTGCTGGAGTGGCAGGGGTAGTGGCAGGGGCAGTGGTAGAGGCAGGGGCGCAACGCACTATTAATTTAAATAATCATTTTGTTTGCTTTCGTTTCGCATGGCATTGCAATGCATTTCACTTGAAGAGTTGTCCGCCGTCTGCTGTCCGTCTGCCACTTCAATTGCTTTGGGACTGGGCCTGGCCAAGAGCTGCTCTTGGGAATGCAATGATTAAGCGCCTCGTTGGCAGCCAGCAATGCGCCTAATTACACCAGCCTCCATCGCTGCCAGCCCATAATCCAGTTTGTCTGTTGGCTGTTTACTTTGAACAGATGGCCCGCGGATTGGCTGGCCTGGCCCTGGGCCTGAGGGGGCTGTGGTATTCATTGTGGCAGCTCCTTCACATATCTGGCAGTTGGCTGTGCTGTGGGGGAAGTTCTCACAGAGCAATGTCCCAGTGCACCATCCATGCCCACTGCTGATGATGGATATGTTTCGGTGATGATATCATTCTACCCAGCATCAGTGCGCCATCGGAATTGGATGTCATGCGTTCACACGACAAGTGATGAAATGAATACCCCAGGCCACAATTGAATTGAAACCATCAACTTTTGACTCCACTCCACTCCATTGGGCAGGGGGGAAAGGAAACACTTCCCCAGCTGTCAAACAGAATCTATCAGGAAATTATACTCTCACACTCCCCAATGCGGAAAAAATTATATAAGCTGCGGTCCATGTTCAAGAAAAGGTGAAAAAGCAAGTATCAAAAATCATCTCTCCCTCGCTCGCTCGTTCTCCAGAGAGAGCTCACAACACAGAGCTGGCTCCACTCAACCGAGCTGGGAACGACCACAAACAATCTGGGGGTGGCTTCAAAGGAAATGGGAAATTTACTTAGCAAATTAGATAATTGCAAACTTTCTTAGCCTTACTGCTGTGCTATCCACTTGAGGGTCTGACTGGCTGTTGTGCATCAATTAGGCCGATTAGCAGCACATTCAACCCGCAATTAGTTCAACTAAATCTCAAGAGATTGAGAGTCAAGTAGAATTTCCATAATTCTTTCCATAAACATTACAAATTATGCTACAATGAGGGAGAACCATTTACATGTCTTTGTGGCTGGAACAGCTCTGTGTTGGGCAACTCTCTCAATCGGGGAACTATTATACGTAAATCTGAATATCTTACATTATATATATATATGATAATGTAACACCCCCCCTTGAAAAGGAGCCCCAGCAAAATGAAAGCCATTGACAAACCCTTTATCGATGATCTCAACCGAATGCTTTTCCGTCGACCCCGTCTTGCCATACTACCCAAGAATAAGTAACATAGCGTGGAAATTAAATTAAAATTAAAATTGATTTGATTTTGTTTGGTCCAACTCTACTTGCAGGCGCTATGAGGAGGATCCGGACAATGCCTGGAACTGCTGCTCCTGGTGCGAGTACTTGCTGATCGTGATCCTCTCCACCATTCTGCTGGTGGGTGTCCTGGTGCTGACCCTCTTCTGGGTGATGTTCTATCGCGATGGCTTCGCCTGGTCGGAGAGCCCCAAGCAGCAGTTCAATCTGCATCCCATCCTGATGATTGCCGGTTTCGTCACTCTCTCTGGATTTTGTAAGTTATCTGCCATTGTTTCAGCTGATTCACGATCCCATCACGATTGTCTCTTCTCTCCACTCCTCTCCCCACAGCCATCTTGATCTATCGTCTGTGCCGGTGCGTGAAGCACATCTATGTGAAGCTGATCCACATGTTCTTTCACGCCATTGCCATTCCGTGCATCGCCCTGGGTTTCCTCTCCGTCTTCGACTCCCACGAGGCGTTGCAAAAGGTGAACTTCTACAGCCTGCACTCGTGGCTGGGTTTCGTGACTATGGGCATGTTTGTGCTTCAGTTTGTGATCGGTTTCTTCAGGTATGTCCCCCAGTGTCCCAATCCCGCATACTAATCACCCCATTGCTGCTGCTTGCATTAGCTTTCTGGTGATGCTCTGCTGTGAGAACAAGACCTACAGCTGTCGCTCCGCCATGGTGCCCATACACGCAAGTCTGGGTCTGGCCAACTTCTGGCTGGCCATTGCCACATCTGTGACGGGTCTTATTGAGAAGGAGCGCGAGACGGTGGCCGAGACCAATGTGAGGTGAGTGTCGTCTGTCCCTTTTGCCCTTTCACCTCGGAATCTAATGGAATCTAATCTTATTGCAGCGCCGAGAATAAGCTCATCGAGCATTACATCACCAGTGCCATTGGCATCACTCTGATCTTCATCGGCATCATCGTCACCTTTGCGGTGCGACGATCCAACGCCCCTGCCTCGGCCAAAGTCTACGTAACCGAACGCATTTAGGATGTCGGCTGCCCCCAGCTGGCGCCCAGCCAACCACAGCCAGTGCAGGAAGAGCGTCTCCAAGCATCCAAGGACCATGTGTGGTTTCGCTGTGGATTCAGAGCTTTGAACCATTGTCGTCCTGTCGAAAGGCTTAGCACAAAACAGATCACGCTTCTGCATACTCTATCCTATCCATACATACCTGTTATAACGTTTTACATACATGTATATGCCAAATTGAATTCCCTTCATGTAGACTATACTCTGCTGCGTAAATCAAAAACCTTTCTCGCCCATCCAATGGCAGTTTAAACTCCTAAGTAGATTTGTAGGTTTAGGAATCTCAAAGCATTACCGCATTGCCTACCAGTTGGTAGAAAGTGAAAATACCCGACCAGATCGAATCAGAACACAACAGAACCGAACCGACCGACCAAACAGGCAAAAACTAATCAAAATTAATGTGTTCAGCTGAACTTATTCGTATATAACATACATACACACATACATAAATGATTAGCCAGTTTTTTGGTACTATAGTAGAATTTTGATATAAGCCAATGTATGTATTCAGAAGATAATATCGTACTACTAATCTATGTACTATACCACATAAAGCGTACACTTTACACATTTATTGTAGATTCGATATTGTCGCATTTGATGTTTCTCAATATAAGCTGTAAACCAATTTTACAAATAAATGATACTTTCCCCAGTCCGGGGGTCTTATAATATTTGTATGTTATTGACCCAAGTTTTTTAGCCAAACAAATGGAAATTTTAAGTGCATCATTGAATTGTGCTTCTTTTAATGCATATTTTTCAACGGCGCAGTAGTGTCGTTATTGTTTAAAATTCAAATTTCAGTTATTTTAAATGTCAAGAAAGGCGCAAACAGCTGTTTGAAACGCAAAAATGAGCAAGCCCGGAAAGTTTGATAACACTACTCGACAAAACCGAACTTTTTTTTTCCTCAAGGATCCAAACCGACTTTTTCTGATAGATATGGGGCTTTAAAATTTTTTAAAGAATTATGGTTTTTTTCTATGGCAGAACTTTTTTTTGAAGAATTTTTGAAAACTGGTATTTTTTTTTTAAGCTTTTTTCAGAGGTAGCGCTTGTTTTTTTCACATAACTCTAGTATCTTTCATCTGGTTGTTAAGAACTTTAATATTTTGAAAAGATAATTAAAACAGCTAGAAGATAAGCCCAAACACTTTGTGATTTCAACTTACCGTCTGGGAAATATAAAGCATTAAAATGCAAAAATGATGATTTTTGTGCGGTATTATTTACGAAATTTTGACTTTAAAAACTCAGGAAAAGTCGAAAAAAAATTATATCCTGTGTTCTCTATTTTTTTGTGTAGAGGTGCATTAATTTGGCGTCGTTTAAGGTATCGCTCATTAAAATCTATGGAGAGACTTTGGAGCTAAAATTCGTTAACCAAACCTAAAAAATGGAAAAAATGAACAAAAAATACCTTTTTGAAGGCTGCGGGCCCAACTGCCCATGGGAATTGCGATCGCGATCAGGTACCAAATGTACAACCCTTTTTCGTTTGCTTTGTTTCCCAATTGGCAGTTGGGTCCGCAGCCTTCAAAAAGGTATTTTTTGTTCATTTTTTCCATTTTTTAGGTTTGGTTAACGAATTTTAGCTCCAAAGTCTCTCCATAGATTTTAATGAGCGATACCTTAAACGACGCCAAATTAATGCACCTCTACACAAAAATAGAGAACACAGGATATAATTTTTTTTCGACTTTTCCTGAGTTTTTAAAGTCAAAATTTCGTAAATAATACCGCACAAAAATCATCATTTTTGCATTTTAATGCTTTATATTTCCCAGACGGTAAGTTGAAATCACAAAGTGTTTGGGCTTATCTTCTAGCTGTTTTAATTATCTTTTCAAAATATTAAAGTTCTTAACAACCAGATGAAAGATACTAGAGTTATGTGAAAAAAACAAGCGCTACCTCTGAAAAAAGCTTAAAAAAAAATACCAGTTTTCAAAAATTCTTCAAAAAAAAGTTCTGCCATAGAAAAAAAAAAAATATCATCAAACCATTTCTAAGCCCCAAATCTTTAATAAAAAGTTGGTTTTGTTCCTTGAGGAAAAATCGTGTTGACTAGTGTAATCTTTTATATTATTAACACTATCAAAAGTGAAAAAAGAATGAGCTCAAATAAAGCAAAATACGGCTTGATTAATCTCTTATTAAGAAAAATAAGTTGTTTATTAATCATATATATCCAGTATATTTTAAAACTGAGAAAAACAATCGATACTTTCGTTAGAGTATCGGGATCAAATTCTTATTAAAAAACCATTGAAACCTTTTAGGAACTTGTCCATTGTAAAAATTAGATGCCACCTCTCGATTTGTTTACAAATGTGTCTTCGTATTTTATAGCAGCCAATCCAAACATATCAAAAGCGCAAAGACAGTAGCTCGATACTATCTATCATGATAGTCGCAAAACTGTCGATAGTAGAGACCAGCAGAAAAAATATCGATACTATCGATAGTGCCCTCGATGGTTTGACACCTCTAGGACCCAGCATTTATTTTGTTTTCCCCAAGCGACTGGTAAAAAATACGAAGAAGCCAATAAGTGTACAAAGATCAATTAAATGTGCGTTGCGCGCGTGTCGTCACACAGCCATTAATCGAATTAAAGTGTTTCCCGAGCCCCAAGTTGGATAATGCGGCCACAGTGCCACAGCTTCAGCTGCTGTTTAGGTGAGTTTTTGTATGTGCTGCTGCTGTCGGTTTACCGCGAAGGGTTGGGGCTGTGCCGTGTGCGGGGGGCGCTAGGTTGGGCAACTATAAATAATATGAAATGTTATTTTGGCTGGGCGACAGCGTCCGTGTCGCACCGAAAAACATTCAGAATCAAGTGCAATATTCGTTTTCTGTCGGGGTCCCGGCCCGCGTCCATTCTGATTACGAAACGGAAGACAAGCCGCGAGTGGCGGGAGTTGGGGACGCGACGCCCAATTCGGGTCCCCAAACCCCCACTTGGCACACAACGGAGCTTAGCTTTCGTTAACGAAGGGAAATTGCGTGCGAAGGTGTGTGTACTCGCAATGGCATGGGGTGTCAGTGCCTCTTGTTCGCTTTCGTGTTCAATGCTATCGATTTGGTTGGGGGTGTTCACCATTCCTCCCTACTCTTCCGGTTGGGCAGGAGGGTAAGTCTTCTATGTGAATCATCCATCCGTAGTTTTGTTTGTCGTCGGGCGCAATCAATAAAAATCGTTTAGCATTACTCGCATTGCTTGACTTGACACTTCCTTTAGCGTTAGATCATGTGATAAGCAAATGCTACTATCAGTCACAGATACACACACACAGACACACACCCTAGCACGCTTAGCAACGCCCCTTCTCGAAATTCGAATTTAAATGTTTTCCAGCTGTTGTTGCTGTCCGTGTTGCTGTTGCTGCTGCGTTACTTGGGCACACACGGATACTTGTTCAACAGGATGTGCGCCCCGGCAGCAGCAGCAGCAGCAACGACAGATGTTTCTGCCTGCCCTCGCATCGATGCAAGATGTCAGATGCTGACATGCCATTTCAAGGCCCTCTCCCTCCGTCCATCTCGCATCCAATTGCCTTTGTTCTGGCAGCGGCGGCTTAAGTACAGCCACTCGGCAATGGAAATGGGTAAATGGTTCACTTCTAGGCCGGGATGGGACCCGAAACGCTCGCTTGCTGGGTGCCTGCAAGTGACCCACTTTGGATGCGCGGATCACATAAGCAGCAGCAAGAACAACAACAACAGCAGCAACACGAGAAAGAAGAAACCTCAGCTCAATTGCTTGGCCTTCCTTGTGGCCCCAGAGCTTTGTTTTGCCTACTCTCACGCGGGGGTATCATGATTATTCCCAGAAGTTTGCAATGCTGCAAACCGACACATAACCGGCCCTGTAATTAGTAAGGGTATATACTACAGTCGTATCACACACGTATATCACACAGGAAGACCAAGATAATCTTGTATCAGAAACACACACAATTCAGAAATTACCAGTCTCCGAGGGTATCTTTGGCTTCGGTCCGCCCAAGCGGGGGGCTTCCTCTCTGGTTGTTGTTCAGTTTTGCACTTTTCGTTTGTAGTTTCTCTCTGGTTGTTGTTACCCACCAAGCGACCGAGCGACCGTAATTACCTGTATTCCTCCATCGATGTGTGCGTTAGTGTTGGTCGAGTGCATGTGAGCGAGCGAGCGTGTGTGAATAGTTTTCTAGGGGCTGGCTGCCACTTGCAGTTGGAGCCCCGAGAGTGCTTGGATTATAGTCAGATGATAACGCCCCTAGTTCTCAATGAAAGATTAGCTAAATGTTTTCCCCACTTGAATAGCATTCTATCCCCCCCTCACCCCTGCACACTGATGTTCCAATGTCTTCTGTGGCAGTCGGTGTCGAAGGTTGATTGAGTCAAATGGAAATTAATGCAAAATTATTTCATTATTTTTAATCGCAAATCTCTTCGGGCGGTTGTTGAACTTGACAGCAGAATGAAACGACGAGCCGGTCGAGCGAAGATCACAGTGGCGACAGCCACTCACCGCTGACCTTGCCCGCCATTATCCATCCATATATTGTATGAGTACGATTATGTATGTAAAAATATTTTGTAAAAACTGCCGCTATTTTGAACTATAAAGAAAGCGCCTCTAGAGATCTTTGGCCCCGCAGAGGAGTCTGAGGGTCAGCCCAGAGCTGAACTGCAGATTCTTTTGATGGCCAGCAATCACATGTCTCAGCCGCAGCGAATTCCAGAGCAACCCACCCACCCACACACGGGCGGGGGGAAAGAATTTATCAATGGAAAACGCCAGCACAGAAAAAAACAAGAAAAATTAATGCTGAGTTTCTCCCCCACCCACACCACACAAACGTATGAGCATACATACATATGTGTGTATATGTAGTATGTATTTTATTTAAATACAATTGCAGGCCTTTTACTGATAAACAAAAAAAAATCTGAAAAGCAGAATGGAAATGAAAATGGAGAAGGCAATGTGATTTCCTCGAACTCTGCAGCTGTTTTGTTTGTTTTCTTTCAAGAAATTTATGTAAAGACAATAAACTTATTGGCCAGCGAAATGCGCCGGGGGGTGCTGGAGCAGTGGGATGGGGCCGATCAGGGTATGCAGTGGGCGGCATTTTGGGCATAAACAGGCAAAAAAAAAGAGACGCCTCCACATTCACATTTCTCCACATCCCTGACCACGAAAACAGCCAATTGTAGCTGTGTTTTTTATCTGTATCAGATGTAGCCCATATATCTAGATCCGCTGGATATTCAGAGTTTACAAAATTCGCATTAAAGGAGATTTGTTTGTCAGGTAGAAAAGCGGAATGGGGATCACATGAGGAACGTTAATTGTTTGGCTTTGATTGCTACAATTTGAAATCTCCAATAAATGGGGTCTGTTCCCTCTACCGAAAAGAGCTCTGAACCAAATTTGCACAGATTGGCAGATACACATAACCATAATTTGTAGTATATTCTCGCGTACTGGCACTCGTACTTGGCTATCCATCAGAATGAGATATTTGTATATGTGTTGAGCGAATAGTTCAAATAGTCAATAAAGTCCATTTGCACAAAAAAAAACTCAAAACTTGAGGCAGTCGTCTGGCATTTTGGAATACTAGTACGTATATATAATTTGTGTTCGCCTTTTGTCTTGCCTGGGCTTTTGTCGGTTGTTTTTGTTTCGCTCCCCCCAAAATTTGTTTTCATTTTATCTACATATCTACATACGAGTATATCCCTCCACCAGCGACTAGCCGTAGATCTGATTGTATATTTTTGTAGTATATGCGTTGCAATTGAATGGGCTTCGGGGGTACGATCGTACCAGCATATGGAAATGGCATGGAGGATGAGAATTTCGCACGATTAGAATGGAATTCTGCTCTCACTTCGAATAGAAGGAAATGCGAAATATAATTTAGTGCCAGGAATGCGACTGCCAGTCCCATTCCCAAATGACTTTTCCTCTTCCGTCTTTGGTTATCGTCTGTCTGTGGCATGCTCTCGAGCTCCCACACCCACACCCGCGCCCGCACACTCATCTTTAATCATATTTTCTCGGCCATATCTGAATCGGGTGATTCCATTTGCGCCACTGAGCAACGCAAAATAATCGAAGGAACCGCAGACACTGACACAGACACAGACCCCCAGTGACAGCCGCGACAGCCACTGGCGAAGGCGATGCCAATGGGGCCTGTGTGTGGACGTCATTGCATTTGATCAACTTTTCTTTGAAATGATTATAACTTAATTGAAATTAATTAGACGGGGTCGTCTCAGTCAGACTTCTTGCTTGGAGAAATGTGCATAGAAATGGCACAGCATACAGACACACTGCAAGTGCAGGGCAGTGCAGGGCTGATTGTATTCAAACTGAAACTATCTGTCATTCTCAGCGTTCTCAACGGAAATCTACAGAATGCAGGGTATTCAGGGAGGGGCGATTCTGGCATACTTCGTAGATCCACAGTTAATTTTTGGGTTTATTTCAAACGAGTTCATTGAACCAAGCTGAAACCCAATTTGGGCTTTGGCTTTGGTGACTCGTTTTTTTTGTTTTTGTTTTTCAAAACAAGACAAAACTTTCCGCTGACCGTTGCAGCCACAGGCTTTATCAGTGGTGCGAGTGTGTCTGTGTTTGCGTGTGCATCATATTGTTGCACCCCCAAAAAGCCAGTCGACCACACGACTCGGCTACCATAAAAGAGCAACGCAGTGCGGACCAGGCGAAGCCAGTCCAGGTCTTCCTATTGCTTCCGCGCGCTCCGTGCTCGTGACTCACATAGCCCACTCCATTCCATTGGAAATTGGGCAGCGAAGCGTGCCAGAAGCTGCCGCCTTTCCGCTGTTCGTGCAACACAAAAGCCACAAGGCAGAACAACACTGTGCCACAGCAAAACAAACTTCGGTTTCAGTAAGCGAATAGAAGGAAAGGCTACCGGTCGCGTCGCTCGAAGCTGTCCATACCCCTGCAGATCGTTCATTTCAATTGCAGTTGATACTTAGAGCGATTCCATTTGTATGTTCAGCGATCGTGGAAGTGTCGTAGTTGTGGCAGCGAATTAATATAGCAGGGATCCGATTTAAAAGCATAATCCTCTCCTCTGCTAGCGGATATAACAAGTGAATCCAACGAACGCAACCAGAAAGTTTATACTCAAAAGTTTCTTTATTTTTATTGCAGTCTGTTTGTGCTGTCCAAGTCCCACGTCTGCTGGTTGCCATGATGCGATACTCGGAAATCTCCCGCGACCTGTCCATGGATAATCTGCGCTACTCGGAGGTAAGCACAACTCGATTGCCCATTGAAAACGATATTGATGAATGTTTGCCAATCCGTCAGTTGAGCAGAAAACCGACAAACGACTATAATGGATACGCTGGACAGGCGTATGGCACGCAGGTGCAGTTCAAACAGAGCTCCCCCGCACCGGCTACTCCTTCAGCCATGCAGCAACTGCAACAGCCTCGCCCGGCAGCCAAGCAGCGGAGCCCGAATGGGAATGCGCATACCATGGCCTGCTTGCGGCAGGAGAAGAGCCACAAGGAGCACCAGATGGAGCCCCAGATGATGCAGCAGCAGGCCAGCAAAACGCTGAACATAAAGAGCACGCGACGCAAGAACTCCATCGGATGCCTCAACAGTTTCTCGTCCTCACCAGACTCGCCGGGATGCTACTACAGCATAGCGTAAGTGGCCGACCCAACCAAATTGGCTCACTTTTCACAGACATTTATCGATTCCAGAGCCTCGGCAGCACCGCCCTCCAAGTCGCAAAGCCTGCCAGCCCATGGCTCCATCAAGCAGCTGGATGCGGTCATCTTGAGCGCCCTGCGAGTGCCAGCCGATGTACTGGCCAACCAGATCACGCTGCTGGACTTTCCCGTCTTCGCCCTGATTCAGCCGGATGAGCTGAGCAGCTGCGCCTGGACAAAGAAGGACAAGCATGTGGTCACGCCGAACATTGTGGCATTCACCAAGCGCTTCAACCACACGAGCTTCTGGACAGTGCAAGAGATATTGAACGCCGAACAGCCCAAGCAGCGAGCGGAGATAATGACGCATTTCATCAAGGTATGTGAGAGGGAGAGCACAGATCCAGCAATAGATCTCACACACTTAACTCCTCTAGGTGGCCAAGAAGCTGCACGAGCTGAACAATCTCCATTCGCTGTTCGCCATTATCTCGGCCATGCAGAGCGCGAGCATCTATCGGCTGAAGAAGACGTGGGCGTGTCTGTCCAAGAAGGATCGCCAGTCGTTCGAGCGGCTCAGCGACATATTCAGCGATCAGAACAATTGGGCTAATCTACGGGCCTACCTGGAGAGCCTCCGCCTGCCCTGCATACCCTACCTGGGACTCTTTCTCACCGATTTGATCTACATCGATCTGGCGCACCCGCACAAGGGCGGGCTGGAGCCCGAGCAGCGTCGCAACAAGATGAACAACATACTCCGTGTCATTTCAAACTATCAGCAGTCGGACTACAAGCAGCTGCAGCCGCATGAGGCAACGCAGAAGTATCTCACATCCATACGATATATCGAGGAGCTACAGAACATATTCGAGGAGGATCAGTACAAGTAAAATCAATCTATTTAAATATTAAATGCGATGCCATTTAAATAACTTTCCTGTGTTCTCCTCTCAGACGTTCGTTGAATCTGGAGCCGGCATCGCCATCTGGGCCTAGCTCGTCGTCCTGCAGCAGCAAGGAGTCGTTTAATGTGGAAACCGTCACACCGGCCCTGGGCTGTTTGAATCTCTCGCCTGCCAAAACCATTGGCTCCATGCGCATGGCCAGCGGCACAAAGTTTGTACCCGGTCATCGCAAGTGCCGCAGCCTGGGCACCAAGTAAGTGACCAAAGAGTGATCCCCATGCGGTTCATTCCGTTCACCCACCTAATCTCTCCACCAACTCAAATCACTGCGCCAATTGGACATTGTATACACCGGGTCTTTATTAATCGTTAATCTGTCTCTCGTTTACTCTGTCTCTCTCTTGATTGTGTTTTGCTTTGGCTTCTGCTTTCGTTTTGTGATTTGTGTAATTATCAATGTACTCGAAAAATCTGTAACTGCAACTGCAACGGCAACCGTAACCGCAACCGCAACCTCTCAAATGATGCACTGCGCCATAGATTTCGCAGCAGCAGCTTGCCGCGCAACTTTGCACAAAAGTGTCAATGCTGCATTGTGATGATTGCGCCGGGCATTGGCACCATCTCCAACAAGCTGTGCAGATGCCGTGGGTGAGTCCTGTAGCTAGGATATACACTTGTATAGGCGTATACTGTAGCCGAACCAGAACCCACCACGCAGACTTTATTTCGTTTCAATATTAGTATGCTTTTCAGTTGGTTTGTCTCTTCAGTTTTGTGCACGGACCCAAGTTGAAAATGCTTCATATGAAAGACCCCAACGCCACCAACAACACACTCTGATCTACGCCCCACACAATGCCCTTTTGGTTTTTTTTCTGTTCTACCATAAAACCACAATCTGCCCACACACCCCACCCACACACGCACACATACGCAGTTCGTCCTTTGTTGCTTTACATTCATTTCTTATCTCATAGGCTGAGATGCATGAAGAACTCTCGAGCCCCAGCCAGAGGCAAGACCCTAACTAAAACGATTCTTTTACCCATAGCATCTTTGGAAAGATTGCGACGCATAGCCACGGCGATGGCCATCCGCATCAACTGCACCTGGAGCTCGACCATGGGGCGCTGCCGCGACACCACCTGCTCGACGACTCGGTGCTGGAGCACAGCGATGCGATGTCCAATGCGGATCTCACATCGCTGGAGAGCGCCGAGGGAATATTGTGCGACTTCACGGGCAGCGAATGCGATCTGATGTCACCGGAGGCGGCAGCCGCCATGCAGGGCTGCGTGCGTCGGAAGACCGTTCAGAAGGAGGGGCGTAAACCGGCGGTGGCCTCCTGGCAGCGATACTGGCTGCAAATCTGGGCCAACTCTCTGGTCTACTTTCCGCCCAAGTCCTTCAAGGGCAGCGAGCGCAGCGACTTCAAGCGCGAGCCCTGCAAGGTGTGCCCCCTGGAAGGCTGGTATGCCCACGTCAGCGACAACACGAAGCACAAGAACACCTTCGAGCTGTACCACCGCAGTCTGGGCACCGTCTACAAGTTTCGCACCGACAGTCCGCAAATGACGCATCTCTGGACGAACGCCATCTGCAAGCTGGCCACGATGCGTGTGCCAAAGCCATTGCCAGCCAATCTGATGTCCTTCGAGTGAGCGCCTGCTCCTGTCCGGGGAAATGTACTACAGCTCGAATCTATTGTACTCATCATTGTTTAGACCCTAGTTAAGTTAGCTTAGCCATTGTATATGTGCACAGCCCACACAACCAAGCAATCAAGCAATCGAGCAACCAGAGCCACCCACCAACTCAACCCCTCAATCACTCTCTCACTCACACACAGAACATTCCCAGAACACAACGAACGAACAAATTGCAAACTGCATCGAGATGCATCGATTCAAATGGTATTTCAAAAGACTGACACTGACACCGGCAGAGAACGAAGTGGAGAAAGGAATTGAAGCAGAGAATCAACACAAACAGACAAACAAGCAAACAAATCAAACAATATACATTAAATAACCCATTTCTGTGCTGTCATTACTGTCGTACTGTTTGTATGTGTATATCCTTAATATTAAGTCAAATACTTGGACATTTACTGAACTCTATTTTGCGCTAATTGTGCCATATTATTTCTAAAGTAGTGCAGACTGGAATAGCTTCTTCTAGCTTGGTAACAATGAATCAAAAATCAAACGAACTTTCAATATGAAACTTATAGGCTTTAAGATGAGTATCGCTATCGCTAACGCTATCACTATATCACACCATCCACCTGTACGATCACTGTAACCATCAGTTAATCTGTAACTCTGCCTTAAGTTGAATGCACTCTAAACATGTAGACACAAATCCCACATATACCTACGATTAAACTATATAGAATATATATTGCATATTATAGACAATACTCTGCGTGAATTGTGCGTAACGAAACGAATCTAATATAATGCTATTTGTTGTGAACTGTCAAAGAGATGGACTCATGAATTTGTTACTCCTAAGCTTTGTCACACACACTGAATTTAATTTGCAACGTTTTTACATTAGGCTTAAGAAAGAAATGCAACAACAAAAGCAATTAAGGGTGATGTAGCCTCGAACATTTCTGGTGGATCGTATCGGTGTATACGTAGATAATAAATGTCTCCTCTATCTTGTTAGTCTACCGGCCGCCTCAGAGGGGGGGCTGCAAACGAACCGAGAAATTGCACATTATATAAGTGTATCTATCGCTTTGGGATTTACAATCATTTTCACCCGCAAATCAGATCGTGCCAAGTGCGGGAATTTGCAATTCATTCGTTTGCTGTGATGGTGCTGGCTGCTATGGCCCGGGCGCACTGAATTTCAATTAGGGCACAGAGCATGACAGGCCAACGCTCAGAGCTATGAGCCATAAAATGAAGAGTGGAGATTATAGAGCCGCCATTCGATTGCGAAACATGAAAGGGGAGACTAGCAGAGACAGGATGCCAAGTCCAATCATCACAGAAGGAGCCTTCCCCCTTCGACGACTGTCTGCGATGCTGCTGCTGCTCTTGTGCCTGGCCGTCAGCTGTTGCCTGGGCGGCAAGACCACCACCATGTGAGCCGATTGCGTAACCACTAGCCACTAGACCACTTTCACCAACCAACCTATCGTCTCCTCACACACGACACGTTTACAGCGTGCGACACACAGACACTCTGGATCCGCAGGCGGACGGCTTCTGGGCAAACAAAACCACATGGAATGCCCGCTGGGTGAAGTATTGGCGGGCCAAGAAAATCTACGAGCCTGTGTGGAAAAAGGTGTGGACACCGACCGTCCACAACGAATGGGTGCCGCTGCCCAATGCACCCACCGAGTGGGAGCAGGAGAAGTGGGAGCGCTGAAGGGCCCACTGAGAGACTGAACCTAGCTTTAATTTTATTTATTTATTTAATTCGTATTTTTATTCACTTTGTTGTTGTTAATTAAACATTTAAGTCTAGAGATAATTTAAAGAGTGGAGCCAAAGCAAATGGAAGTGGATGGATGGCCTTACGAGCTAGCGACTGGTTTGTAACTATTTACAAGGAGCTTGGAACGGGCAGTTGCAGGTGCAGGTGCAGGCGGCGATGCAATGATGCAATGGCGAATGGGGCTGCACTGATGCTCTGCCTACGCACCGGGAAACTTGAATTGCGTGGTGGCAGCCACCGAGGCTGCCGGCCCAGCAGCAGCTGGCGACTTCGCTGCCTCCAGAGCTTTGGCCTGGAAATCTGCACTGGCCACTGGCTGCAGCACCGTTGCCTTTCCGAATGCGGAAGCATTGGTGTCATCGCGTTTCCACACTACCTTATCCTTGCCACTGGCAGTTGCGGCAGCAGTGGCGACAGCTGCAGGCGCCGCACCGTTGTCCTTGCGGTCCCAGTCCCAGCCAGTCTCGTGGTGATGATGATCATGGTGGTGATCGGGCGAAGGGAACCACTCGGATATGACCACGGGCTTCCAGATCTTCTTCCAGCCAGGCACCCAGATCTCCTTCCAGCCGGGTACCCAGATTTGTTTCCATGCCTCCTTCCATTCCTATGACAAAAAGGGTCAATAATTTTTCATGTTGGGTGGATTATAGTGTGTGATATTTGCATACCAATTTATCGGTCCAAATTTCCTTCTTTCCTGGCTTCCAGTACTGCTTCCATCCCTCCTTCCATTCGAGCTTCTTGTCGGGCACCCAGATTTGTTTCTTGGCTGGCTTCCAAATCTTTTTCCAGTGAGACTTCCACACGACTTTCTGTATGAGAGGAGTATCAACTGTTGCAAACTGATTACAAGGATGCTGCCTGCTACTGACCTTCTTCCACAGATCGTGGCTGGTGTACTCCCAACCCTCGTGGTCCTTGCCCAGATATTTCTCGCCGGGAATGCCAACCTGAAGAGGGACAGAGGGACGGAACATTTAACAGATATTAATTGTGGCATGCGCAATGGCTTTGTACCTTCACTAGCTCCGGTGTCCAGATCTGCTTATAGTCGGGCACTTGAATGTCCTTCCAGGCTGGCACCAAAATCTCCTTCCAGTGGGGTACCCAAATTTGTTTCCATGCTGGCACCTGAATCTCCTTCCAGCCGGGAACTTTCACCCAGTGGGGCTTGTAGATCTACAGCAGAAGGACTTGATCAAAATCTATTTCACGTGAAGTTTGATTCCGTTTCGAGGCGAACCTTTTTCCATGAGGGATTCCAGATTTGTTTCTTGGCTGGATTCCAAATCTTCTTCCAGCCCTCCTTCCACGTGACCTTCTTCTTCCAATATCCGGGATCATGGTGGTGTTCGTGGTGTTCGTGGTGTTCGTGGTGCTCCTCTATGTGATGCTCCTCTATGTGATGCTCGTCGATGACATGATCGCTAAGTCCCCCCAAGTCGAAGCGCTTCTGGGCAACGCTCTTGCTGGCCAACTGAGTGCCGGCTGCCTGTTGATCCACCACAGCCTTGGCTTGGCTGCTACCGATGGCCACAGAGAGCGCACCGAGAAGACCAAGCTGAAACACACACACACAGAGAGCAAAGAGAGAGAGAGACATTGAAACAAACTTCGGAGAGCAAACTGAATTCGCAACAGCTAGGCTAATTAATTCAATATTCTTCAGACAAAAAGAAATGTGACTGGACTGTCCCAAAACGAGTTTAAAGTGGGTCAGAGTCTGGTCAGTCACCGGCAGAGAAACGTTACATAATCTTCGCGGCGGCAGATTCAATGGGCTCATACTGACCTGGGTCAAGACCTGGCTTATGATAGATGCGACGCCTCGTACGGGGCAGGGCAACGACTTTTTTTCTGTTTTTGGTGTGGCCCCTCTTTTTTTGGTCAATTTATTTTATTATGCAAATTTAATTTTATTTTGTATTTTGTACATAAACATTTTTATACCCGTACTCAAAAAAGAGTTAAGGGGTATATTAGATTTGTGGTAAAAGTGGATGTGTGCAACGCAGAGAAGGAAACGTTTCCGACCCCATAAAGTATATATATTCTTGATCAGCATCAATAGCCGAGTCGATTAAGCCATGTCCGTCTGTCCGTCCGTCTGTCCGTCCGTCCGTCCGTCCGTCTGTCTGTCTCGATGAGCGCCTAGATCTCAGAGACTATAAGAGCTAGGGCAACCAAACTTGGTTTCAAGACTCATGTGATATCCCACTGCTACAAGTGTATTTCAAAATTTCGCCCCGCCCCCTTCCGCCCCCACAAAGGACGAAAATCTGTGGCAGGCACAATTTTAAAGATACGATAAAACTAAAAACGCAGTATCGTAAAGAATTACCATATCTACCAGATTACCGAATCTGAATCAGATCGGATCATAATTATAGCCAGAATAAAGAAATTAATTTTCAGTTGGTTCCCCCGCCCACTTCAGCCAGAGAAACGCAACTCTATCTCCTTCTCGCTCGCACACTCTGCCGCGTTCAGTGCGCGAGCAACCCCTAGCGGAGGAGATGAAGAATATGAATGGTACATCTATAATCTACATGTTAGATGTAAAATATACATTTTAGATGTAGATGTAGATAACAGATGTAGCAAAAAAATGTAAAATGTAAAATTTTTTTTTTTTTCTCTAAAATTTAAAAAAATCATTCTCAAAAATGTATATACTGACTGAGTACGGGTATAAGTAGAGTCGCGTCCCCAGAAGCGACTCACACGTTCCTTCTCGTTTTATTTGTTTTTTGAGTCAGCTCTAGCGTTGGCGTTGTTGCGGCTGTGGCAGGGCAAATGTTGCAAGAGGTCTGTATTTGGAGAATCAAACAAGGTCAGCCACACCAATCGCAACCGGGATTTCGCAAACACCTTCTCAGTTGGGATAATTTCATTTCAAAATATCCCAAAGCTTATCCCAATCAATTGGCGCACAAATGTCAACAAGATTCGATTATGAAATAGAAATTAACGCCGACAAAAATTATCTCATCGGCGTGGTCTGATAGTGATAATTGTAAGCGGATCACTGATGATCGTGTCAGCTTCCTCGCCCTGGTCTGGTGGCCAGAGAAAGTGACGATGGAGACGACAACGTCGACGACGTCGACTTGTTTGGCCTGCAGTTGGATCATCGATCGTGAGGGAAAAGAGTCGGCGACTCTCTCGCTGCCATCGCCATTCCGTCCCACCAGGTAGTGCACTTCATGGATATCCCCCCATGGATGCTAATGAAACGATCGCGAAGCGATTTAAATTGTTGACAAAGCTCGACAAAGTGGCAATGAGACACACATGGCTAAGAAAAACTCAATTTGTATGGATCGTGATATGGACAAGGACAGGAGGAAAGCGTATTTCTTTGGTGGATAGTGTATGCTAGTGGAACAATAATATTATATATACATATATATATAATATAATATATTATATTAATAATTTCTTCTACATATTACAAAAACATAATGGAAAATTAAAAAGTACCAATATTAACTTTTATAAAATGATAAACGTCTAAGTTTTTCATCTTCACTTTCTTGTATATATTTTTGCATTTTCATTCACCAATAGATTAATCTCTTAATCCAAAGCAAGCAGAAACTCGAGCAATATTTGAAGGGAAATTCACTGAACCACGATCCTCCCAATTCCACTGGAAGAGCAATCTATGCAAATATAATTTGCAAATTACAGACTTAACCTGAGACTCCACTATTAGTTCCACAACATCAACCGCACCCCATTTTGAATATCTTCTCCCATTATGTTGCATACGACACTTTTCCACTGTTGTTTTTCGTAATTACCACAAAATGCCGCTGGATCCTCATGGCTCCCGAATACAACTGGAGATTAGGTCGAAATGTAGCACTATCTGTGGCACTTGCTTATACCGCGCAGTAAAAGAGGGTTATGATGATCACTGAATACCACTTGGGCTAGGTGGCGGAGCAGCTCACCGCCTTGGACACTTTCGGGAATGAACTGACGTGCTGAAGACTGCGGGCTTACGATTAAATACACACTGCGCAGGTGCAGCCGGCGTAATGGGAGCACCACACACACACGCACACGCGTGCTCTCACTCTCCGACTCTTGCACTCTCTGCACTCTTCCACTCTCTCTGCGTGAAAACGAGAGTAAAAGACCTTGAATTCTGATAACGGTTTCGTGTGTAAGCAATAACGAGGCGAACTGAGCTTTTGGCCCAGCTTACCTGAGCTTACCTGTGCTTCCCAAAGCTGCGCTCTCTTGCGCGGTCTCTCTCTCTCTCTCTCCCTGGCTGTAACTCTCTCGATTTGGTCTTGGACATGACTTCGTCTGCATATACATATCTAGGCAGAGAGGTTCGTGCGAGTGTTGTAATCGCCACAAAAAGCTTATGGCCATAAATGTTATAAATCTTAATGCCGAAAAAATTGAAAAATAAAGGCAGCCACTCTTAACCAATGCAAATTAATAGCACGCAATGGGAAACCAAAGAAAACAAATAAGAAACACACTCTTTCCGCGCCCCTTTCCGACCCCTTTCCTGGGCGCAGATTGCGATGGGCCGGTTTTGATTTGGATTTTTGGGAATTCTTATTGTTCAATAGCTCAAAGCCGAAGGTCGTCACGTTTTGGTGTGGATATATGGGACTGGGGGGATGTTTTGATATGCCAGGTGGTGTCGCATTAATTAGATGGTTTTTAATGTAAATCGATGGCTTGTGCCGAAGCGCCCCAAACTCGGTTAAGGGCAATGCTCGGCGACGTGCCTATGCCTATGCCTATGTCCATGCCCATACCCATGCTTATGGCCCCCCTATTGCATTTCTTCGTGTGCAACAATGTGGCAAGGCAAGCCCCTTGGCCAACACTTGGCCGAATCGGCGCTTCAATTAAAGACAATAGAAACACAAAACTTGACTCCCAACATTGCGAGCATTTCTCATTTCTCATATCTCATTTCATATGTCTGCTTTCCGTTTCATTTCCTGCAACATGGCAATGGGAGCGGAGCCCAGTCAAAGCAAAAGTCGAAACCGCAGACATGCGGAATACCTCTTTAAATGGTTCGATTCATTTGGCCAAAAAGCAAGTTAATTGCATGTTGATTTAATATTAATTTTATCTGTTGTTCATTCACTCTCCCGCCATGAGCTCTCTTAGGACGGGGTGGTGGAACGGGAGCGAGCCCAGGTCCACCTGTTGGCCAGCTTATGGAGCTGTTCCAGGTGCGTGCGCGGTCTGGTTCCGTTTCACTTAGTGGGAAGTCCACGACAACCACCGGGGAGAGTTGCATAACCATGTTAGTATCGATTATATTGCGGAACGAAAGGGGATACATATTAATACATATACCAGTCTGTAGGAGCGCTCGTCGGCTCTCCCTTAATGGCCTGCCATCTATTCTCATATCCTCTGACAGGCAGTTCCAGCCTCCCCCGGGCCATGAGGAAGTGCCAAACGGGATTCACACCAAGCGCCCAACTCCAATCATATTAATATTCATCAAATCCAGATAGCTGAAGCTGCCCCCGCCACAATCGACAGACTGCTCCAGGAAGTGCAGTCCGAGCCGTTAACTGGAGTGCATCGAATGGACCAAATGAAATGCGTAACCACTTGCCCATGGCCCCTGCCTGCCTTTCGGTTCGACTTCCACTTCCATGTCCTACGCTGCTCGTGTCCCATGCATGCCCCTGCTGCCTCGCTCTAGTCTGAGCTGCCGTCGATGTTGGACCACTTTTACAATTGCCCATGTCGTTCGTGCCGCAGCCATTTGCTGTCGGAGGAGATGTGGGACTTGTGTGTGTTTATTTATTTATTTATTTATATCTCTCTCTCATGATTATTCATCTTATCGCTGGCGGTAATCGGTCAATGTGTGTGGAGCTTTTAGCTGCCATAGCCAGTGGCAGCTAAAAGGGAGTGCATATGGTGGCTGCTCCGTTCGGGTGTGCAATTGGTTCCGGCATGAAAATTAGAGCAGCATTTGGCATGCATTTCCTACCTCTCTACCAATCTACCGCCCTCCCTCCCACCTCCCACCACTCTTTCCCCTGATGTTGCCTGATTTGAATGGCCAAAAGATTGGCAGTGCTATCGCCAGATTGTGTGGGTTGTGCTCACATAACTCCGTCAGCTCGTCAGTGATGGGCGTGGCATGGCCCACACACTCTCACATACTCACAAAATGCCAATGAACGACACCTTTTTCGACTGTTCAGCCTTTTACTTCCGATTGGCATTGCTTCCTGCTTGTCCACCAAAAAATAAACAAATGCAACCGATGAAGCTGGACGTTGACAAACTCACGCACTGCCATGTGGCAAGATGTTGTTGTTGTTGTTGTTGTTGCCCCTGTACATCCATATATGGCTGTGGCGCGCCAGTTTGGGCACTTGCCCCAGCCTTGCTACAGTTTCCGAACTTCCCATTTCCCTGAAGCTGCAGATACAGATATCCGAAGTGGATCGAAATTTGTGATTTCATTATACGCGCATCAAAAGCCATTTCCCACTGAAGGTCATACGCAACGGCTGGGTTGGCCCCAATCGGCGGCAACACAAAAGACTCTGGGCACGAACCCCTCATGCCATTTGTGTCCACAACAAAGCCCACAGCTGCATGAGTTATGTCTTTGCTATAAAGCCACAGCCAAGTGCCATTTGCATAGACATTTGTCTATCGTTGCCCCAAGCAAATGGTCATCCATAGCACCTCGTTAATTTGGCCAGCGAATACCGAAAATCATTTAACGATCGTATAATGAGACGCATTGGCGCCTGGGGTCGCTTACAGTCGGCTTACTGTCGCGGAAATGCAGACGGGGCAAAACTGGTTCCCTTCCAAGTTCGCTGACCCAGAGAGCCCTCCGCTGCGACTAGGGAGATAACCAGGAAATCTGTCACTCCGGGGCGAGCTCTTCGAACGACCTGCAGTTCGATTAGCTGCTAACCGTCTGCAGCAAACTATGAGCGAGTGTGCGAATGGGTGGCTGGGATGGGGTCTGGCCCCAGTCAGTCGGTCAACTGCAGTCACGCCTGCCAATTGACTGGGACATGCAAACGAATTGCTACGCGGATTGCATAATTATACAACTTTCAGCGTCTGCGCCACTGCAGCAGCAGCAGCAGCAGCGGCGCACAGCTCCACACTTGTGCCAATCACTTTCATTTCCGTTTTATACATTTTCTTAAAACTAAAAATATTAAATACAGCGCCCAACAGCTGGAGTCTAGAGCCTCATCTCAAAATCGCTAGTGGCGCCCCTCTGCCATTTCTTGAGATTTTTGTTGTTTTTCTTCATTCACATTATTGTGGCGCCACTAGCGTCTAATTGTGGAACTATTCATTATCTACATGTAGCGTGACATGCAACTCAACCAAGTGGCGGCCCTGGTAATTATCAAATTCAGATATAGTGGCGCCAAAAATAAATGCGCCACAGCGGCCGCCACTTTGCCAAACGTTTAATTTCAAATTTGAAATTTCTTCCTTCTTCCATCCATAAATGCACAAATAAACAGAAAATATTGATTACATTTAAGAAATGTACCCTCGTATTATCGAATGTGGAGATATTGTTCATTATTAATACTATTAGTGCTGCCAGTCCCACTGTTGACTCACCCAGCAGCAATGGTAATGCAAACAGAATGCGAGCATGGAAATTGAATGGGACCGGACCGGACCGCGTGGACGCCCATCGGGGATTGGGTGTGTCCTGTCGCCGCAGCGAAGCGAAAAGTTCAACAGGCTGCTCCACTAAATCAACAAAAACAAAACCGCAGAGCAGCGATAAGCGCCGCACCACCAAGGGGTGGTCTTCAGCTCAGCTCAGCCCACAGCAAGCCCCCACTCAGCGGATAATACAGGCAGGGGCCGGGACGGTTGCAAGGTTCAGACAGGAAGCCAAGTGACCCGCATAGGACCGACGCTGGGACGACATACCAGCAAAACAAACAAATGGCTCACATTAAAATGAACGGCAACGGAAATATTAGCGAAAATGTTGAAAATTTGTGTACAGCAGAGAGCAGCAACACGGACACGGACCCAGATCCGTATACAGAGTGGATAGGAGTGGAGTGGGTTGTGGGTGGTGGGTGGTGGGGAGGGGCTGAAGTTGGAACCCTGGGGACACTTAACAGGCTTCGTCGCTGGCGTCGTTTGTTGCTATTTGGCCAGGCCAAACAAACGGAGATGGGAGGCGACTGGATGTGGGGGTAGACTGTGGAATGGGGTTGGGTGTTGGGGTGTTTGGGTGAGAGTTGGAGCCGCCAGGCTTGGCAAGTGGTTGGGTTCGGGTGCTTGCAGTCCTAAAAATGGATATGGGTTGACAACTGGCAGTTGTAGCTATCCTTGTTGGGCCTCCTGTAGTCAGTCTCCGGGCGAATGCACATTGAACATGCAAGGAAAGGCAGCCGCTGCGATTAGGGGCGGTTCCCCTCTCCAGCCGTCGCTAACTGAAAAACTGTGTTCGAAATTAGCTTTCTTGAGAACAGGGGAAGCAGTGGGAGACCCGAAACTATGTCAGCGTTTCGGGCCCTGGACTAAATTGGGCGCGGGAAGGAACACGAGCAGCTAGCCCGCCTGCCTGCTCGGATCGTTTAAATAAAGCGATTGGCGCTGCTGTTGTCATGCAACTCGAATGACGGCCGTAGTCATGCCATGGGCAAATCGACATTCATGGCTTTATCAATCGGCATAACAGATACAATCTGCCTATTAAGGCTACTTATGCCTTGCCCTGGCATGCCATAAACTGTCTGCTGTGAAACTCTGGAACGTTGGGGGGAGTAGACCCATTACAACACATTGTAACCCTTTATACTACTTTGCACAATCGAGATGGGAATTATGTACATGTTTGTGGCAGCACATAAATCGTTATCAAGTTCATTACTTGCCGATTCCATAACTAATTTCCTTGACAACGGGTGGAAGTAGTCACCGCAGCAACATGCAGAGAACTATCCCACCTTCAAGAGGCTACTGATGTGCAGATAATAGATAACAATAATATTGGTAAAATAAACCACTAAACGTATGGGAATTATAGCATTTCAGCATATGCCTTCCAGCTGAGCTTTCTGTTCAAGTGGCAGCTCCTCGCTTTTTGTTCCATTTGTTTCTTTCAGTATTGTGTCGATTCACTTGGCACATTTGGGTGGGTCTAGGGTAGTTAAAGTTTATCTACACTCATTTGCCGTGCTTGTGTTTTTGTACCCATAAACCTACTTTACGGCCCAAAAACCAATTCAGCTTAAAATAAAATCAGTTCGCTGCCTTTTGTTTGCCCCATCAATTCAGTTATTTCATTGTTCGGAAGATCTTTTAATAGTTTCCTTAATACACGAGCGGAATGCAAAGGCCATACAACAACAAAACCAGTAACAGAATTAAATAAATACCAAAAATATTTAAAGCATAAACATAAAATGGAAATGGGAATTGAAATTGAAATAATAAATGCCCACCAGAAAATTCACATAAATCAGTTGACAAATGACAAATTGTTGTTGCTGCTTTTTGTTGTTTGTTGTTGGTTGTTTGTGGTGACAAGTTTTTCTCAAGGGGAAATGGAATGCCAGATTGCGAAATATTCTCAGCAGAATTCACTTAATTGAGAACTGAAGAACTATGTACCTCTGCACCTCTGCATGCTATGGCAGCCCAAGGAGCTTCTTGACCTGAGACTCCCACACTCCATGAGGCATTTGCTGGCTGTTGGGCTGCACACCACACCCTCGGGTAAGCATTAAAGTCACAACACATGGACCAAGCTCTGACTTAACAGCTGTTCTCCGTGTGATTGATGGATCCGCGCAGTCTCACCTCATTTGAGGGGTGGAATGGAATCGATCCCATCCCAATCCACACCATGCGGACATCCATGGTATCCATCCACATCCACGATGGCCTCCATGGCAAGAATTTGTTGCTGCCACTGCCACTGCCATCCACTGCTGCGGATGATGATGTTGCTGTTTGTGTTTGTCTGATCTGCGATGGTTTCTATTTTTGAAACAACAAACAAATTATGAGAATGAGAGTGAAAATGGGCGGACACGAAGCGAGCCGAAGGGGGCCGAGAGCACACGTTTCCCATAGACATAGACAGGGCCATATATCGTGGCATCTATAGAGATTGCCTAAGTATTTTGTGATTTTTCTTAATCATCATAAATTTGAGTTAGTTTCAGCCCCAAACAGGGACAGTCAGATCTGGCTAAATGCAGAGGAGAGGCAAAGTAAGAGAGAGAGAGAGAGAAAAACTTTTGGCAGTTGGACAAGAACTTTCCCGTCGACGGAAACATCAATAAATTAGAAATGTTTAACTCAACATTGTTGGGTGGGTGGTTGGTGACGATGACGATGAGCAGCAGCAGCGGGGATTCGGTGGAGGTGAAGTGGGGTGGCAGAGCATAGCGGGAGCCCACAACTTATTGTCTGCGCGTTGTGCTGTCGTTGGGGGCAGAGGAATTTCTGGATGTCTCACTGCGTTGCCGGTTTCCATAATTCGAAGCATTTAATGGCCATCTTCGTCTTCCTCGCTCAGCCTGAGGTGTGTGAGCCGTCCAGAGCGGGCCAAGAGCATTTAGAGGGTGGCATGACAGGGCAGAGGGATGATTTCGCGGATGATTCACGGATGCTGCGCAACAGAGTGAACCCCCACCAGGGGGTTGCTAAATTGCCGAAAACCGTTTCAAAATGGAGTCCCGTACAGAAACCATTTTGTTAGGATTTCCATGAGCTGCTTTAGCCACCTTTCCGGCGGATTGGGTAACTACAGGAACAGGGCTGCCCATCATATGTGGCTTAAGCATGTGGGGCAACTTCGCAGCGTCATCGCAACGTCAGAGTGTGGGCCACACACCGCGCCCACACGCCCCCCAGCAACGCCCTGTCCCTGCCCGCTGCCCACTGCCCGCACGCTGCCAATTAACGTAATTAAATGATGCGTAGGATGGAGTCGGAGTCGAGCAACCAGCACTTGGAGCACTCTGCTCTGCAGTGCCCAGACCACCACCAGCGCACCCATGTCCGTGTCTGCACCGTACTGTCGTACTGTACTGGGTATCTTATCCTTCTGGTTAATTAATTCGGGACGACATGGAATTAATGTTTCAATTGGGAGTTGACAGTCCTGCGGCCACAGCAGTGTCCACAAGCGTGGACCGCCGCGCGGATAATTGGAACACAGCAAAGTCAGCGGGCCCGGGGCAGTACAGGACAGGACAGGCGGAAGCCCCACAAATGAAAGTTCCAAAAGAATATGGAAACCCGATATGGCGGGAGCAGAGCACAGAGCTGTCATCGACTAAACAAAGGCAGCGATTTCAATCGAAGTTTTGGGGGGCGAAGGCAGGCTCCTTTCCCGTAATTTCCCTAAGGATCGCGGGGCAAACTCTGCCGCCATAAAGGGGGAACACATTTTCACATTTGACCCCAATTTCACTTTCATTTGGCACGCCCGCACGAAAACCACCGAAAAATTATGCTAATCAGGGGCAACATCCCGCCCCTTCTGCGGTCTCACGGCAGTCATTGGAGCAGCCGTAAGTCCCCTCTTAATGACCGTTATTTGTGAGTTTTGCTCTTTGTGCAGTCGGCATTATACTCTCTCGCTCTCTCTTTGTTCCTCTGCTGCGATTGCCAGCCTTTAATTAAACTAATTACAACATTTAACAGCTGAAGGGTGCTTGGGAATGTAAGCTAAACTCGGGATAGATGGTTGCCATATACAGTCTATATACATATGTACATATATATTTACATACTTATTTATGATGGAAACTGGGATCTTGAGGAGCAGACTGTACATCCAAGCAGGCATTGCCAGGCACAATTCCGCTTTGTCAAGTCCTACTATTAATTGGTTTATACAAAATATTAATCTATAATATTAAACCGAAAATGTATAATCAATTACAAATCTCTACCGCCCGCCCCCCCTCATAAACCGGTATTAGCATAAGTACATAACGGGCAGCGCCAATCTGGGCTCAAACATCTGCAATTTCCACGCTGGCACAGGGCACGGGCACGGGGCACGCGGCACAGGGTCAACAACTTTATCCAAGGCTATGCCACATGGATGACTCTTTGGTCCCTACCGTGGGGAGGCTCCCCCCAAATATGCAAAACAAAACGCGCGACAAACGAAATAAATTCAAATGCGTTTTCGGTGGATCGTAAATGTATGCCAGCACCGAAATTAATTACAGGCAATAACGTAATTCCTGCCAAGGGCCAGCTGGCTGACTGGCTGTGCTTTTTGTGGCCAAGAGAAGCCACTGGCGAGGGGTGGGGTGATGAGGGGCGTGAGGTGTGGTCTGGAGACACAATGTATTTTGCCAAAATGGAGGAAACAATGAATGCGACGCGGCAAAAGGGAAAAATACTCGTAAATGCGACATACTTTTGGGCGCTACGGCGGGCAGGCAAAACAATTGCGTGTATCTGGGCGATTAACATGATATGCGGAAATTTTTCTGTATTGCAACAAGCACAACAACACAAACAAATGCAAATAGTCGGTAAATGTTGGTGTACCCCAACCACACCCCCCCAACCAGTTGTGGTCTGCGCAGGCGCCATACCCCACAGAGGCGGCCGCCTGTCCGAGCACTCGTCATCGTTTTTACTTTTTGCGAATAAAAAAAAATTATATTGCCGCCTTGGGTCCTTGGCGCTGTGCGAGCGAGAGACTTCGTGCCCGGACATGTGCCAGGCTGGCAGTCAGTTGCCGCCGGTCGGTCCTGCTGGCTGCCAGTAGCAGCAACCAGTAACCCAACCCAACCCAACCCAAAGGGAGCCGAAAACCAAATCCCGGTTGGAAATCCTTTTGATTCGAGGCTAATCTCTCCATAAATATCATGACAAATTCACAGCAAATTGCTGCCAAATTATGCCAGCAGCAAGGCGGCTGAACGGGCCACCATTTTTCAAGAGAGAGATCATTCCAACAAACAATGTGACATGACAACCCAACTCGCCTGCAAATAAACTAAAATAAACCAGAAACAACTAGGAATTTTGTGCTCAAAAGAAACAAATACCAAAACCTAATCTCCGCTAATAAATTGTCAACAAAAATAATTTCCAACTTAAAATCCAACAACAAAATCGTTCTTAAATAGAAACAACTTACGGAGAACGACACACAACACATCCAATGCTGAGATGGAAAAGTCTCTTGAAGTATATCTACAATAAATGGCCATGCCGCTTCCTGCCACAGAATTCCAGCTACCAGTGGTGTGTGGCAGGGCAGGGGAACGGGAAGGGGAAGGTGAGTAAGTTTTCTAATATAAATAAATTTCACATTTTCTTGTTTCACTTTTAATTTGCCTCAACTATTAAAGCCTCCGTGTGGGCGTTGTGCGTGGCGGTTCTCTTGTTGCATTTTGAAATACGCTGACATTGGGGGGGTATAACGATTCTCCACAGAAGTTTGACGCGCCCACGAAGAGTATCCCTGCAGCAACTTTATACATAAATGCAAAGAGAATTCTGATTAGTAGTGAAGGGTATTCATATCTTCGGACACAGCCAGTCTGTCTCTCCCTCCCCTGGTTGTGTTTTCATTTCATAAATACCAAAAACATTTATTATCAAGTCCCAAATGTTTAATGTCTGCGTGTATTTTTAGCCCAGTTAAGACACACTAACGTGACAGCGGATACGAACTGTTTGTGGTCGGTACAACATGCGATCAGGTGAAGGCGGGGCGGCAGGGGAGTGGATATCAAGCATTTGATGGCTTTCATCAAAGAATTGTGCAATTTTATGTATCGTATAAAATTAATTACTCTCGCGCAGATAAATTTATGAAGCGAGTGAGAGTCGCCCCCCAACGCCATGCCCACTCCGAGCCTCTATCTCCATCGAATCTATATTTATCGGCGACTGACTTGGTCCATGACTAAATCAAATGCATATCGAAGAGACATAATCTCATTAGCCTTATCTCAGTGGCATCTATACGCAGGTTGCCCTTACCCCCTGTCTGCAGCGCGCCGAGCTCCAACAGCTGTTGAGAAAGAAAAACCCCCAACGAAATCGAACCGGTTCGGCTCGGTTCGGTATCACCTATCGAAGTCAGGTGCTTGTCTGTCTGCCCCATCTGTCCATCTGTCCATCTGTCTGTGGGCCGTGGTCCGTGGTCCAAGAATGCATGAACACACGAAATATTTTTACATAAAAGGCAAATCAAGAGCTATAATCGAATAAAATAAAACAGAAATCAAAAATACCAACAACAGCAGCAGAAGCAGCAGCAAAATAAGAAAACCAAATCCCAGCCCCAATCCAAATAGAAATAGAAAGAGAAACACTAATGTCAATAAATTAAGTCAACAAAAGTGACCAACGAAAGCGGTCCGCTATATAAAAGATTTAAAAGTATCCCCGAGAGAGAGAGATGGTGGGAGGGAGGGATGGAATGGCGGTAGGATGGGGATGGTAGGGGGACTTGGAAATCCAGCCGATCTCAAAATCAGAACGGGTTTTGTCTTTCTCTCGTTCCAAATTCTACTGCTAACACAGGCACAGAGACAATGAAAATTAAACCTCAATTTGGATTCAAACGGTTCGAATTCAGATTTTGTGCTCAATGTATCTGGCATCTGTATCAGTATCTGTATCTGTATCTGTTTCTGTATCTGTGTTTGTTGCTTGGCTTTGGCTTTTTCGGTGTCTCTGTGATTTACATTTGTGGTCTGCGGCACCTGGATTTCACCTGTACCAAAACGTTTTTGTCTTTTCTTAATTTATTCTAATTGCTTCCCCCTTCTCCGAGTGGACCGAACGCAGCTCCAAATGGCCGAGAAGCAGCTGCAACACTCGCCCTGGCAGCAGGGGCAGGGTTGCCGCAGCTCGATTGCTAATTTATCATATTCCCAATGCAAGTGGCTCGAACCACCTGAGAGATGTTTTTGTTTATTTAATATGTGTATTGGTTGGTGGAAAACCTGCTCTCAATTGAACAGATTTCTGTTAGCTAAGCCACGCCCCCAGAGATGCAAATTCCACAGGCAACCGGGCATCGAAGCTACAAATTAAATAGAACAAATTATATGCCAAACCAATTATGATAATCCTGTGACAGTGCTGTTCCGATTATGCATTTCAAGATAATGTTTCTGGCATCATAATTCGTGATTATAATACCAAGCTCTGTTCTCTCTTCGATTGATTACCAATTCTGCTCGTAATTCCTAAGGAATTCATTCAGAAGACTTACCTTCGAGCACATCTATTTGGGTTCCAATTTAAATAGCGGACAGTGTACGCACAGGTATGGAGCGTATTTTAATTGATGTTAAGTCAAATTTATTGTCACTTTTTTGCTGTTTGCTTGCCTGGAAATAATACTTATTTATGGGCTGTGGGGGGTGGAGGAGCGCAGCACGTGCTGTAAGTGGCACTCCCCCACTCTCTCTCTTTATAATTCTCTCTCTAAGCATTTTTGTTGCTGTTGGTTTTTGTTAGATTTAAAAGTTATGTGTCTATGCTGAATAAATTATTATGACTTTCACGCCCCAAGGCCCCTGCGGAGGGCTGCGGAGGGGGTCGGGTCGGGCTGGAAGGCGTGAGCATTTACAACGTCACACACAAATGATTAATAACTTGCACGGTCATAATTCTTTTACCTCATGGCCGCACAAAAGACCCGCAGATACTCGGACACCAGTGTACCCGAGTGTACGAGCAGCGCCCCGAAAAGGCGGCCAAGCTATTCAATATTTTCATTATTCTCATAAGTGCAAGCCCAAGCAGCCAGAAGCCAATGAACCGCAGAGGAGAGCCAGAGGAGAGGAGAGGCGTCGCGTCGCGTCGACAACTGGTTGACAGCTGCAGTTATAGTTAGCAGCTACATCTATAGATACAGATACATCTATAGATACAGATACAGATACATGTGTATCTATAACTGTCATTTGTGTTGTTCTGTATCTTCAGCCAGCCATGGGCGCACGAAGTACTCACTCATACCTCTCCGTCTGCCGCATATTGTGAAAGTGAAAACCCACAAGTGCCCCACCTCAGACTCCCCCCGCAACTCTGGGCTAGAAGCAGAGCTAAGACGAGTCGCGGGGTGGTGGGGAGCATAATTGAGTTAGCCAAATGCCGCAGCAAAGTTTTCGAAAGTTGACGCCGAAGCGAGCCGCGAGCCGCGAGGCCTATCAATATAATGACGATCCCATTAAAGCATTAACTATTCATTTCATATTCCAATTGGATCATATGACAATTTGTGACAATCGGCTTAATCAATTCAGACAATTAGCCCCACAAACCAAACACTGTGCCACAGTGTCCACGGCGCAGGGACATGCGGGGGGCGGGAAACTTTCTTCTTGGCGGACGACATTCGGAACGGCCTCGCATGGTCCCAATCTTTCGGACCGCAACCAATCCAATTGGAAATGGAGCTCAGGTTATGTTGCCTGCCCCCAACAGCCAGCAACAGCCACAGCCCCAGCCCCAGCACCGAATGCAATTCAATTCAATTCAATTCGATTTCTGTATCGTTTTATTGCTCAAGTTTCTTCCCTGTTATTGGATGGAGGATGGGGGTCCAACGCTGCTCCTTTGCATACGCAATTTTGCCTAAAATGCAATTGGGGCTCCGTTTCTTTTATGGCACTGCAATTGCATTGCTTTGAATTGAATCTTAATTATTGGCCACCAGAATAGAGCCCCACAGGCCAGAGAGCAGGCAAACGGTAAAAATAACACTATAAAACCCAACCACACGCACACACACACCAAAAACTTTGGACTCTGATTGCTCCAGTGAGAGGTAGAGCAGTCCCATCCCCTGCCCCCATTCCTAGCGGCGACCTGGCCAGCGACAGTGACTCGCTTAGAATTGATTACCGATTCCACTCATTTACCATAAATACAGTAGTGTGTGGCGGGGTAGGGTAGGGTGTCGTCTCCGTCTCCCCCTCCCTCTCCGTCTCCGTCTGGCCTATCTTTCGTATGTAAAACGCGTAGATTTGTATTCAGAAACTGACCAAGGGGCCTGCATACGCAATTTATAACGAGGCGAGGTGGGGCGCATGGAGTTGAATGGAAATGGGTCTGGTCTCCCCAACCCTCGCTCACCCGCCAGCTAGCGGCCCTTCCTCAGCATAGCTTGGATCCACACACACACAAATCCACAGAACCCAAATGCCCAAATGGAACAATGAGGCCAGGCTAAGCCAGGCTAGGCCAGGCCGCTGGTCAAGGCTCTCAGACTCAGGCACCTTTCACTGCTCTGCGGGGTCCAAGCTCCAGTTAAACCTTCAAACCGGTTGCAGCTGGAGTCCTTGATGTCCAGTTACATCCTTAACTTGCCACCAATTGCAGCCACCACTTCAAACTTATATGCCTTTCGATCTGTAAGGTAGAGCACTCTCTGATTCCGTATTCAGAGTTTTGAAATGTATTTTAAAATCACTCGTCACCAAATAATTGATATGCCAACACACAGAGAGAGAGAATAAGAAGGATAGACAGAGCGAGAGAGAGAGGGTTTCAGATAGAGGGAATAGTTCAATGAAATGTTAAATGATTTCGCACATGGATCAGTGCATTAAGGCCTGTCGTTGCATCGCATTAGGCACCAGTCACCAGTCACAAGGCACCAGTCACCAGGCAGCAGGCAGCAACTGGGACTGCGAGTGCAAAGGTGCTTCTGCCTTCGAGGGAATCCGTTCGATTGGATGTCGCTTTTTCTTTTCTTTTTTTTGTATGTATTTCCGTTCTCGGAACGGGAATGTTATGCGGCTAAAGAACCAAAAACATTTTTGTTCATGTGCCAAGAGAGCAAGCGAAGGACGGATGGAAAGGAAGAGAAGACCGACCGACCCTCGGCGGCACCGACGTCTCCAACGACGACGACGACGAGTCACATTTCAAAATTGACACTTCAAACGCTGCGTTGCCAAGTTTTCCCTTTGGTCTAGGGTATGTCAGCTATGCTACGCCAAACTGCATAGAAACTGAACTTTTTCCTCTAAATTTCTCCTACTCTTCGATTCTTTGGCTTCGCAGTCGCCTTTGGCCGCCTTTTGCCTCACCGAAAAAGACCCAAAACAATTAACGCGCAGATAACAGCGCGGCATAAGAGCCATTTGCTGGTGTCCATCCCGTCCCGTCCCGTCCCAACCCATCCCCCATCGAACTACTTAAATGCTTTAGTTTTCATTTCATCTGCTACTCTGCGAGAAAAATCACAGCACACGAAGACGCGGACGCAGACGCAGTGAAGGAAGATGGTGGTGGCACAATGTGGCCGGGGCAGCCAGTTCAATGACCAACTCTTGGGTCGCTTTCAGCTTTCATCAATGGTTGCGCTACATTGGCCACAAGGCAGCGGCAGCAGCAGCAGCAGCAACGGCGACAGTGGCGTTGAGGCGGTACGCTCTGATAGATACAGATACATGCTCATCAGCTTCAGCTTCAGATTCAGCTGCTTGACGTTTTTCTATGGCTTGCCATGGGAGGAAGATGAGGAGACGGAGGAGCAGCAGCAGCAGCGCTCGCAGGAGAATAAATGTCACACGCAGTCGCCACATTTAGTTCAATTACATTACAAAAGGCAGCCTCAACACAGATACGGCATACAGATACATACATTTATAAAAAGATACAAGACCAAATCAAACTAAAGCAAACCAAAGCAAACTAAAGGAAATCAGCGAAAACAGCACTGACTGCCAGCGGGCTGAGTATTCAACGGACACAGCAGCAACAGCAACGGCAACGGCAGCAGCAGCAGCAACACAAACAATTTCAACAGTTGACATTCTATTGAAAAAGTATTTCGGAAATTGTAAAGCTGAAATGTATCTGCTGCCTCCCATCTATCCCATCTCCCCATCTCGCATCTGCCCATCTCGCATATTTGCAAACGTAGCCGAGGCGTCAGCGTCATCCCATACAACAACAGAGCAAATACCTTTCGGCTTGAATCACTCACTTGCTCCGCTCCGACTGGTATCTGTATCTCGTCAATGCATGCCTATTCTGAGATACTCGTACTTGTCCCCTGTCTCTCTCTCTCGCTCTTTCTCTCTATACTTGGACCGACTTCTGGGCCATGTCTCACTGTCGCCTCACCGTGCAGTGACTCATTGGCCACCGATCGAAGAATCATCTGCATCGCATCAACACTTATTCCGACAAGGATGATTGCTGCAGGACTGACACACAGCCTGATTTGGTGCACATCTGATTGCCTTATTTTATGATTATGCTGGATTATCGTTCAAACTTTAAAGGGTGTACATATAATGGTTTTCTTATAAATATCAATCTTATGGCTAATCCAGAAGCGATCCTCTCCCGGTTGGAACGATCAGATCTTGAGGACGAAGAGTTTTACGTAATGGGACCATCGGGGCTTACTTGTTTTTCTTCTTTGGCGCAGTCTATTAATTCGACGCACGTCCAACAGCACTCGGGCCAGGCCCTTGCTGACGAAATGCCATCCTTATCACAGTCTGCGAAATGACCAGGGATTTGGCAACTGCATAAACAGAAGAGGGGTAGAGGCGAATCAGAATCATAGATTCGAGATGGAGAGACTAGAATTTTGGGCGATACTTGCTAGTGGATCAGAGCGTCGCCCTTATCGTTTTGGCAATGCTTAACACCGCAGGTTTCCGAGTCATCTTCTGTTCCACGGACAACTATGTCGCCCTTTTCGCCCTTGCAGCCTCCCTCTGAAATAATTCAAAGGCAATATTTTTCGAATAAAGAGAGCAAGAAAGAGTGGAAAGGGAGTTACTTGCGCCAGGTCCAAGATTTTTAAAGTGCACCAAAGAGTTGCCCAGTGGCACGAGCATGAGCCCCATCAGAATTAAGCTACAGTTCATTTTTGCACTTTAACTGTCGTTGCAACGAGTGGAAAGCCTTTAATGGTTCGTCCCCCAGGTTGGTTGGGCCCTTTATAGTACTACGAATCTCGCACCACGATTCGATTTGCTGGCATAAATATTCAAAACTGAACAATGCGCAGAAATTCTCCATAAATCGTACAGGAGTTTTCGTTGAGTAATTTGAGACTCGCTGCAAGTGCAAGTGCAAGTTGGTGGCATTATTGTATAATAATTATAATTATTTGCACCCTTGTTAAAATAGACCCCATAGCCAGTCACTTGCCCTGTACTTTCTGGGAATTTCCTTCGAACGGCTGCACACCCAGTTGCTTCTGAAGAAAACGCAATCAAAATCTGAAAGTTGATTTTTTTACTGGCAGATACAGCACAAACAAAAATAATCAAAATCGGATGACTGGCAAAGGAATGCCCGATCCATAGCTTCTGCATGGCAAAGTGAGCTTCGTTTCTGGTTTTGTGAGTAAAATCAAGTAAAACCCAAGCATATCAATAAGTTTTTGTTGTCTGGCGAACAAGAGAGGTGGAAGGGGGGAAGTGCGGTAGTGGGGGGGGAGAGGTGCATATGTTACATATGCAACATTTCATTTGAATTTGTCTCCTCGACTCGCAACGCAACGCAGCGCAGCGCAGCGGATGTTGTGGCAAAAGTTCAACCAGAATGCATATGGCAATATACTCGAACGGAAAACGAAAAGCAAAAGGAAACTTATGAAATGCCTGTGGCAGGCAGCCGTAGCAGCAGCAGCAGCAGCATCAAGAATTGGCACAATTCACAGCTAATCCAATCAGCTGTAGTGGCGGCACATCGAGAGAGACAGGGGAGAGAGAGAGAAAGAGAGAGAGAGATACAGAGCAATGTCCTGTCCAGTCTCTTCCGGTTCTCTAGGCCAGGCCAAACACCTGCATGGGACGGTTTGTTTGGGCCCAAACCAGAGCCACCAGAGCCAGTCAGCCAGTCCGGTTCGAGCCACAGTCTCGCAGTCTCCGCTGCAGTTGCACTCTGATTGTGAGCCTGTCAGGCGTGTATTAATTTCTGGATATGCGCATGTGTTTGTGCAACAAGTTGCTGTTGCAGTTATTCTTTTTTTTGTTTTGTTTGCGTTTTTTTCTTTAATATGCAGATTGTGTCGCGCTGACTTTAATACTTTGCAACGTCGTCGATCATTTCGCTTTATGCCATTGCCAGTGCCAGTGTGTGTTTGTGTGTGTGCGAGATGAAGAAAAAGCAACAAGCATGTTGTACATGTCGCCCGTCTTGTAAAACCTGCAACACATGCAACATGCAGCAGCAGCAGAAGCAGAAATGCTGTGCGGGGATGGGGGTGTGAAGCCAGGCCAGCCGGAGCAACCGTGGAACGGCGCTTCCTTCCACACCGAAGAGCGCAACAATTTCACTTGGCCACAATTTTAATTAAAATTTAAAAAATCCCCAAAAGCAAGCGGCGGCCAGTCGAAGCAGCCATACACTTTCCGAATGGTGGGGATTTTATTGCTCCTTTGCCGTCTTCTCTGCGCTGTGAGGGTGTTCTGCCGATTCGCCTTGGCACTGCTTGACGTTTCCGTGGCGCGAATAAATTGCACAAAATAAAAATAAAACCATGTAACGGTGTTAATGTAAGATGACGGCAAACAAAAATAAACGAATAAGAGACACAAAAATAAGAGCGACGCAAAAACGCTTTTGGCGGTGACTGTCTAGTGATGGCAGTTCGCGTGCCGATCCCTATCGGGAAATTATCTGCTTCTGGAGAGAGACAATCAAAGGACAGCGATAAGCAACAGAATCGGCAGACGATTATCATTGGTATCGATATCGATTTGCCGAGCTTCCATCACTAATAGCGGGAGAGCGGCCTTCCAGCTTCCAGATTTCAGCTGCCTGCTCCAGTCCATCTATGTGTGTGTGTGTGTACTTTTTTGTGTGGCAAGTTTGAGTTACGCTTTACAGGATTTTACAGATTGCAAACATTAATTTTCATACATTGCCAGGCACACACAAGTATCGGGCGGGGGGGGGTTGGGCCTTTCAAGACCCGCTACAAACCACACACCGCTGGCCCCCCCTCCCACCGATTCCGTTAGTTCTTCGGTTCTGCTTCTGCCTTGCCTTGGTATGCTGGAATTATGTACGGGGCGTGGCAATCGAAACATGTGCAGTTATGTTATACAGCGTCGCTCCGCCGCTCCACCGCACTCCCGCTCTCTATCCCTCAGCGAGCTGAGCTGAGCTGAGCTCCCTTCCCGGCCGCCGCCGGCTTCTCCTTATCGCTGATTGCGGTGAGGCTCAAAATGCTGACAATCCGACCCGAAATGTCCCAAACAAAAAATATATATCAGCGCTGCCCTTTCTTACATAATTGTAGCCAACAACAATGAAGAAAAAATACAACAAGAACCCCAAATGAGAAAATCGTTTAAAAATGCAAATGGCCCGCACATCGACAGAAAGCAGAAAGCGATACACATATGTATGTATGTATGTATGTATGTATGTATGTACGAGTATGTATTCAAATCAGTCCATGGGTCGGTCGCCTTGGTTTCTGTGGTTCTGTGTCGTTTCCTGGCGCTGCATTTGTCAAACGCCGCGGAATTAATGAACCGCAACAGCACCGCCGATTTGTATCTAATGGAGACCGAAACAACAACCAGACCGACCAGACCTACCAGCCCTGGCAACAACACAATCCCACAAATTGTAGCCAGAACTCATGTTTAGAGCCGCGGACCTTAGCACGTGTGAAATATTTTCACATGGCACTTCATTTATTTCGCTGGACTGGAACTTCGGCTTCGACTGGGACTTAGGCTGGGGCTGGATCCAGGTGTGTGTGTGTGTGTTTGTTGGTCACCTTCTGCTCTGGTTGGGGACGCGTCCATAAATTTCCTTATTTTCTGATTTTGTGCATTTGTTACGTTCGTTAGGCACGCAGTTTGCCATCTCTTTCGCTCACCCTCTGTACCGTCTCTCGTCCCACTCGTCTGTGTGGTTCGTATTCAATTTGTTTGGCGATTTTTGACAGCCAGCGGGGGCCCCAACATACATTCATAAATATCTCTAATAACTCTGGTCTGGGCTGTTTATGTATCGATTCAATTCCAATACGCGTAGCTATGCCAAGAATGCCATGCCATTTTCCGCATTTAATTTATATTCCACACTGATGCAAGTGAACTCAAAAGGGGATAGGTAAGCCGCACACACAGGTATGGTATATGCGCGGGATCTACTCTACAGATCAGATCATGACAATTGACAGCGCATGAACTTCGTCAACAGCTTTGTCACCACGTGGCGGCTGTCGATCATCGTGCATGGGGAGTACATGTTTACATATGAACATATATTGACATGGAGAACATACATAGATATGTATGTGTATATGTGCCAACTATCTTGGTGTCTATCTCTTCCAGATAACCCAATGACTCTTTGCTAAGTCTTTGCTATTTATCACCCGAGCACACTCGCACACACAGACACACATACACAATGGTCCAATGGTCTCTGCAATCAATTTGAGAACTGTCATTTTGACACTTGAATGTTCTGTTTCAGTTTCTCCTCCCTCTCCATTACTTGACTCTCTTATCCCACCGTCTGCTGTGCCGAATGTCGTAGACAACACGTCTGTACCAAAGACAATATAAGTATAAGATGCGGAACGCTCATACATTTCAATTGCCATATGCAAGGCAATTTTTCAGCCGGCGACGAAATTCGCGCCATCTCGCTCACACAAATTTGACAGCGTACGAATCTAAAAATAGAATCCGCTTGCATGTGTGAGTACACACAGAACCAGTAAGTGCGTATGTGTGCGTACTTGTGCGAAACAGACGATTTTCGAGACGAAAACCTTTTAATGAGTTGAGAAACAAAATTATTTACCGGCGTTGAATACGTCGCGCGCTGAATACCCTAGTGACAATTATTCCAATGTGAAGTCATGTATTAAATATATTATGTACTTTTATATAAGTATATCCGCTAATTATTATCGAATATACCATGTTAAAAGAAATTATCATTGCAGGGATATACAATAAAAGAGTTTATTAATATTGGGGTGGTAAGCGTCTTGCTAAATTAACTTAAACTTATAAAGTGAAGGGTATATTTCGACAGCGCTGTAAAAAACGTATGCATGTGCACACATACAGTCGTCGCGACGACTCGGCTCGGCTGTCGCATCGGCATAGAACCAATTTCGTGTGCTTTCGTATGCTGTATGCATACAAGAGAGCGGCTGACTCTAGAGCGCTCTCTCTCTCTTCAAAATTTCAAGAGAGCCTGGAGCCAGCTCTAGAGCCAGCATTCAAAAATCGTGTACCAAATTTTCGTATGGCGTTATTTATCTTATACTTATATTGTCTTTGTCTGTACCCCATTTATCGGATAGCTACAAAGTATTACGAGTATACCTACATATATGTACATATGTATATATTTATCATACATAAAATGCCATTTTATCGCTCTTGAGGCTCCCCACCAGACTTGCTTGTCTTTTTTCATCGCACTATGGCAAATATTTGTTCATTTGTTTGTTTGTTTGTTGCCTGTGGCAGAAGTACCCAACTATTTGTGTACACTTTGTAGGTGGCTCTTATTTCTGCTGTCAACGTCGTCGTCGTTGTCATCGTCATCAGTGGCACCTCTGGATGGATGGTAGTAGTTGGTGTCTGGCGGTAGAAAAACAAAAAGACAACTCTGGTAGCCCCGTCCTGTCACATTATTCCCGAAAGCTGTCAACAAAAGAAAGAGAAGAAACAACAGAAAATGTCACACCTCTGGGTGGTTCGGGTGACACCTTTTGACACTTGTCCAAAGTGCATCAATGGCAAACACAGAACACACAGGAAATGTGCTACTTCTGGCAATGGATTCTCCTTAAACATTTCGGAACAACCTAGATTCTAGAACCATGTATGTATTTCCGTTCCCCCATGCAATGCACCTCAGTCAGAACGAAAGTTTGAATACGTCTGACTACATAAATAGATTAGAAAGTATATCCCCCCGTTCGTTTCATTCTGTCAAATTGTGTGCTCTCTTGCTTAATAGCAAAGCAATAAGTGCTCTCACTTTCATTGTCTCCTTTTCTCCTTGTCTCAAGGTAATTTCATCAATATATTTATATTTATATATATATTTATATATTTAAATTTTCAATTTGCTAATATTTAATGCCTGTTGGAAAATCCCATGATTATTGTGATTATCTCTGCTGCAACCTGATCTTAATTGAGATTGATTGCTCCAGATCCAAAAAAAAATGTTTAACCCAATCCTCAGCTGAAGTAAAATGCACTTTCCCATCTGTTTCTTTGCTGAATTTCAAGTTCTGCCTGTAGATATCATATTATGGTGATTATGAGAAGCATTTGCTGGGTAGCAAAGTGGATGTGCCCCCACCATTCCTCCCTTGTATGGCCCCTGTACATATATCCGCTAGTATATCCAATAACCGTGGAGCGTCTCCCAAATGCCTTTCATATTTATTATGACAGGGTGGATATGGATATTGTTATTGGTACTGAGACGGGGGTCTGTTCTGTTCTCTTCTGTGCTACGATGATGATGACTCAATTGACGGACAATGGACAACTTTCCGGTGAAGGAATTAAACTCGAAAAATAGCATATCAAGTTGTCCCCATTCATTCAGTCAGGGCTCAAGAAATCAGCTGATCTTGGCAGTTTCTGTGCTTACGTTATATATGTACATAGATATATATTACGGTATACATATGTATGCATGTATGGTGACAAATGTATCATATAGCACTCCCGGCACTCCACTCGACGATCATTGTGGTCACTGATATGAACACTCGTGCATATGCATATACATATACAGACACATATCTATGTATATATGGAACTTATCTTATGAATTGTAGGTATTATATTTTGGTCTGAGAATGTTTGTGGGAAACACTTGCTGGTTGGCTTTGCCTTTGGCCGGCTGCGGAAGTATCGATTCCGTTACTGGAGAACCTTCTAAATATGAGTTTCCTGGAAGTTTCATTTTTTGTTTGAATTTGTTGCAGTTACGGTTATATCAGTGCAGGAATATTATCTGGAATCCTCAAAACGGACGTATTCGCATAGGCCAAGTACCTTTTGTTGCCATTGCACATAGTGGGAAGGGCACGGCAGCGCAACCCCAACGGGGTAAGGGGTAGAACAAACTCTCATTAACTAAATAAACTTATGATGGATGGAGTATACAAATGACGGCCATTAATTGCACACTCACGCAAAACAAGTTTCCCAGATCTGTCTGTCTGTCTGTCTGCCTGGGCGAATCATTTAGCAAATTAAATTTGCATTTCACAATGTTTTGCCACGAGTACGAAGAAGCGATGGAAAATGCAATGTACGGAAAGCATCCGCGTACATATTTACACGAGGGTGATTCAAGCGTGTATGGAAATATTTGAAATTTGTGAGAATTGTAGAGAGTAACGGATTTACCAGGAATTTGATTTGCTTACTCATGCGATCTTGCAGGGGTTTTGCCAAAACTTCCACACTGACCATTTCTTATTGGGAAAAAGCAAATTATTATTCCCAAGAGACGCTCTCCTGAGACCCCTAGTGGCCGACAGTGCAAGTGAATGTCGCTGCCGCGGCACGCATTTCTATAGATGTGATGTGCGAGTGTCGGAGGCGAATCGAACCGCTCTGAAATGCTTTTATAATGAGTTAATAAGCAATCCCCGAGAGCACCTGTTGCCAGCAACGATAGCGACGACGACGAGAGCAAACTGCCAAGTAATTAAGAGATTTCCTTGGACCCCCAGCCCCAGAGCGATTCGATTGGATTGCATTGGATGGTATTCGTTTGGATTGGCCCAGATGCATTCAGTTCCAGTGTCAGCTTTACTTGCTCATACCCTTTCAGAGGGTATTGCTACTGCACCCAAACAGTATAGCAGATGGCGAGTGCCTAGCAACTGCCATGGGATCGATGGATGTGCAAGGGTATCAAAAGCGTCGGATCCTCAAGCTAGTCGCTGATACTCGATTTGTTTTTGTGCCATTTTAATTGCTAATCCAATCGATTTATTATTCTGTGTTGTACAAGTAATTTATTAACTATTACATTTTGTTTCGATTTTTGCTACGCTCACTGCATACAGCAGCACCTGCTTCCCTTCCCCACTCTCTTTCTGTCACTCTGCTGTCTGTTGGAAGGGCAAGTGGCGCCAATTGACGTCGACGGCGAGGCGGAAAATGTTTGCCAAATGAATTAGCGACAAAGGGAAGCTTTTGCGGTTTTCTCTGTTACCCATTTTACCCATTTGATTTTATAATTGATTGACTATGAGTGGGGGAAAATAGCATATGTGGATATGTATGAATGTATCCGCAGTAATAAGTAGAGTAGATCTTGTGAATAGCTCAACTACTTCAGGGAACGGGGCAGAGTGGCAAATCTTTCCTGCACTAATTTCAATTCCAGCGAAGCTGACATTAGAGCTGCCTCCTGCCAGATGGCAGGCCTATATAAAAAATGATCCAACAAACGTGTCCCAGACAGCTAAAATTTGTTTGCTGTCGAAAATATTACAATTTTCATTTGTAAGTTTGTCGCACGCACAAACAAAATCCCAAAAATATAAGAAACATGAAAATAAATTGGCTCGGCATAGCAGCCGAAACATGGATACTGATGCACAGAGATACACAGCTACAGATACAGATACACAGAACAGTGAGGGCCCAGGAGTCATGCTGGCAGATACTTTTTAGCCACTTTGACTAAAGCAATAACATTAGCACTTGGCTGGCGCTGTTTTTGCCACAAAACTATTTCTGGCACCTTACAAGAACAAGCACAACAAAAAAAAACAAATACAATTACTATATACATACAGATGTATGTATGAACAACCAAAAAGCTTAAAAAAATTAAAAAACAGTTGAGTCTCTTTTTGGGGAAAGGCAGGGGGCAGAACACTAAAATTGCAAAGCATACAATTTTGAACTTGGCACAAGGGATGGATGGGATACGAAAGGCACGGGACAAAGTCTAAATGGATTGTTCTCTGGTTGGAGATGCATACATATGTGCATACATACATACACATGTACATCACATGTAGATGGCTAGGATGGATTTCTGTTAGAGGCAGGCTCTTTGTCGCAGAGTACAGAGTGCAGAAACTGCGTCTGGTCTGCAAGTGCGTTCTGTTCTGTTCTGCATCTGCAAATACTCGTACAGCAGATACGAGCACGAGTGTGCATGTCTGTAGTAAGTGTGGTACGGTACGGTACGGTCAATGCACAGACGGAGACGACCAGACAAATATTTGTTTGCTTTTGTTGCCTCTGCAAACGGTTGGAAGTGGGTGTGGATATGGTGGTGGGAGGGTGGAGGCCTGACCACGTCACATCACACAGCCGGTCGGTCCTCATCGTCGTCGTCATCCATATGGCAAAACTATTTTTAAAAATGTTTTAATTATTTGCTGGCATATTCCTTAAAGCGTTGACTAGTCGGCGGCGTCTCCGTCTGCTGGTCTGGGGGCATGGTGGGGCATTGCATTGCCAGAATGTGCAACAACTTTAGAGGTTTTCTCTGTTTAGTACACTTTGGCGTGGGCTTTGGTTTTTACTTTTATTCTCTCTGTGCAAAGTACATTAAGTGTGAAGTTTTCTCCCAATAGAAATATTATTGTCGCGTCGCGCCTAATGTGTCGCAGCTTGCATGTAATTTTCTCTTTTGTCACCAACCCGCCAACACTTGCCCTCCCGTCCCGTGCATTCTCATGCATTCCCGTACACAAAATGTCTTGGAGATCAGATCTCCCATCCACGCCAGCAGCTGCGTCGCAGTCAACTGTAAAGAGAGAAGAAGTGTGATATTGGAACTGGAACGCTCTCCCGACGCGGCGCTCTGGGAATTCCTCAACTGTTATACAGTAAGCTAGCAAAGCTGCCATGCGACATTTTGGACAGCAAATTCAATGCTTTATCCGTAACCAACGATCATCGTTCTGTAGAGCAAGTCAAACATCGATTCTATCGGCCGGCCAGCGACAATGGAAACGCCAAGTACAAGTGGTCGTGCCCCTGCTGCGGCTATGCTACAATGCATTTATTTATCTATTTATTTAACCGTCAGCAGGCAGCCCAGACTTGAGACGGCCAACAAACCGCAAGCATGCTCGCTTTACAGGCTTCTTTTTACCCGTAGACAAGACGCCCAATGAAGCGAGAAAAATTACTGTTTGTTAAGTGAGTTTGTCAACATGAGGCGTGTGCGCATCGCAGAGCCATAGCCATAGCCTTAGCCATAGCTGAAAAGAGACACAAAGTCAAAGACCGAGACAGAGACACAGACACAGAGACAGAGACAGATGGAGAGATACAAACAAGTATCATTAACGCAATGCCCAAACCGTTAGAGAGAGAGACATTCGAGTTTGGGCTGAGAGTCGGAGCTGGAGTTGGAGTTGGTGGCATCTTTACCCGGAAGCCGACTTCAAAAACTCCATAACTCCGAGTATTTTTCTGCAGAAGTTTTCTTTGGCTTGGTTTGGCTTGGCTGTGCGATGGTGCGGGGTGCGGTGCCTTTGCGATGGATGTAATTGAATACCTGGCATGGACATTTTTACCCGGCATATACACTAGCATTAGCCAGAGCCTCTTCATTTCCCCTTGATGAATGTTGCTACAGTTTCCCTTAGTATGGATAGGAAAGGGTATCTAAGCACTCGGCTCCCGAGACTGTCTCTTCTTTTGAATACTGTTCTCGTTTGGGTTCTTGTTCTGTCTAAAAATGGCACTTGGACCCCGTCATAGACATCTCGCGTACAGAACCCAGCACAGCGGGCGCAACGCCAAGTCAAGGCTTCTGCTCCAATGGCCACTGGTCAATGGACCCTGGACATATTGTCAGCAATTACTCATTTATGGCCAGCCAGCGGCATTTCTCGCTCTCGGCGTGTGTCCTTTTGCGGCCACTTATTAAAGAATTTCAGAGGGTATAACGCTGCTGATCACAGAAGGAAACATCTCCCAAGGCCACAAGGCCTCCAATCTGTAAGGCACATTTCCGATCAGAATGGCATAGACTACCATGGGAACAATCGAACTGCAAGGGTATTGAAAGCGTCGGCATTCAAACCATCCTTTCCAACTTATTGGTTCATGTAATGGTTTGTTCCCCCCCTCTCTGGGATGAATTGAATTCAGGCATAAGTTTTGTTTCCTTTGGTTAAAGGTTTGGTTTCTGCTTTCTATGTACATATGTAGTAAAACAATTACAGGTAATTAAACATCGTATCAATAGACTTTCCTATCCACTTTCATCACGTATTAACATGATCTTGCTTAATTTTCTATTTCTTATTCCTATTGATTTATGTGAAGTCTTCAAGTGCTGAAAACTGAACAAAGTTCATTTATTGTTGGTTTCCGATTGGCTTTTAGCCTGAACTGTATATTTACATATGTACATGTACTTGTCTATGTATATTTAAATTTTAAAATGTTGAAATATGTTTAACAATAAATCAACAATAAATTAAAAATCAAGCAGGAAATACAGCCCTAAGTTGAAATCAATTTCCGTCGAATTTCCCGTTTCCCGTGACATAGATCGACTAAATTATGTCTATTCAGTCATCATAAGCTAGGCCCATTTGTTTCGATTAAATGGGTCCAGTCCAAACAAATCATACGAGTATGTACACTGTACATACAAATGTATGTACAATATGCACGGAACCGTAGTGTAGATTTGAACTTTACTCCCGATTAAAGCTAATCAGGCCCATGCCATCGTCTATTATTTTGACAGCCGATAGTGGGGGTTCGTAAGGGCTCACATATCTGAACTTTGACATGCCATCTCTCGCAGCAACAGTTGCCTTATCGCTGCTGCTGCTGCTACTGCTGCTGTCTACGCTAAGCTAGAGCTTGGTCTTGGCCTGTGCCTGTGCCTGGTGCTGTGCCTGATAAGCAGATTTCAATTTTCGAAACCAGTAATCACAAATCGATGTTCTATTTTAATAAGGGCATTAAAAATACATACAACAGACACACGAAGACATGACAGAGAGAGGCAAGCAGGCAAGCAGTCAGTCGATAAGCAGTTCAGCGAAAACATTTTCTTTGGGGGGCCACGTGGGGTTATCGGTCTCCTAAATGCGAGTACATCCAATGCAAGTGAATGTTGTTTCATACTTCATTTTTCGAAACGTTTATGTGCCATCTGACACAGTTGCAGAGGCTCTGACATACACTTACACAACGCAATCGACCAGAGAGTCTCGAGAGTGCGATGGCGATGTGACCACGCTATCAGTCGGTCAGCTCTATACAGTGGAACCTTCTAATCGGGTACACTTCCCCCACCAGCACAGCACTGACAGGTTCTGGGCGCATGAATCCCACAGGGCAATCGAGTGAAATCTATTCTTGAACCCCGCTGAACTGTGAGCTACAAAATGCAATGGCTATAGTAAGTAATGGAATTTATTAAGAAGAGTCTAGAAGAGTGCCGCGTGGAGATCTGGGTTCAGGAAGTTTTGCCGAATATAAAGATCTGAATCTCTCTTGAAGCTTTTGCTGTTACACAAGAATATTCAGTGGGGTCCATAAGGGAAATATATCCATAGATCCATTACTCGAATTCACTGCCCTATCTCCAAGTTAAAGGAACTTCGCCGTGCCTCCCCTCCTTTTCATTTAACTTTTAACATTTTGACATTTCGTTTCGCGATGGCCGACTGAGAATTGGCTTTGTTCCCGCTCGTCTCTTAAATGGCGCCCCCAAGAACTATTCTCTATTTTCCTCACTGGTCCGTCCGTCCGTCCGTCTTTGTGTCTCTGTCCATGTCCACCTCTGTCTAGCCGTCAGTTCTAGCCGGCGCGCGGTTCGCTTTTAGTTTTAGCATTTACTTGTGGCATAGTTCGCATTTTTGTAGCCAGCAGCTCGCAGCTCTATGTATGTACGTATGTACGTACGTATATATATACTTGTCGGTATGTTTTCAGTCGTATTCTATATGTTGTATTCTGTGCTCTTTTTGTTATGGCTGTACGAGGGCTGTAAATGCCGCGTGCTCATCACTTTGCAGACACTTTAGAATGCAGCAGCCTGCATCTGTGAGATACGTAGCTACTACACTACACAACGCTCTCAGAGCACAAACAGATACACACACGTAGCCAGAAAGATAGATTCGAATGCTTTTACCAATTGTTTTTACTACTTTTAACTCAAATTTTAATTTATTTATGCTCCTAAACAGCTCTTGCTGCTATACCGTAATATACAGATAGAAAGATATATAAGTAGATCTACAAGTATCCGCGAGTTTAGCATGTTTTATACTTGACACATCTCCAACAACAATCCGGAAAATCTTCATCCGTTTTTACGCCAGTTTCGTCGCACTTCATGAATGTGGCTGGTAGCTGGCAACTAAGGAATTAAAGATAATTGCATATTGAATTGGTTATGCAATGGCAGGTAGAGATACTCACTAATGAATCAGGGTGTCGCCATCCTCGGTCATGCAGTAGATAATGCCACAAAAGTCTTGGTGCTGAATGTATTCGCCCTTTTTAATAGCACCGTCAGGGTGGTCGCAGGACAATTCTTCAACATTGCCGGGAAACTTTTGGTAGTGAACCAACGAATGCGCTCCGACTACGAGCAACTGCAGAATGAGGATGATCCGCAGGATAACCATGATGACAGACAGCCAACGCCGCTCGCCAAACACTGGCTTTTATAGTCCATGTGCAAGTAAGCTACGGCAGGTGGAAGAGAACCTGTGCTTCGAATGAAAACTGTGACTTCTCGGTATCCCGCAATGGGTTTCCGTTCCGTACCCATCATCCTGTGCTGCAAGAAAAGCGACAGCTTTCTTCGGGCGAATGCCATTGAGGCAAATCATTTCACATTCCATCAGAAAACCACCGTCTGCGGCTGTACTACTGAGACTTCCATGAAAACTTAGGCTCAGCCGAAAGCCGAAAGGGAATCAACACAGGGAATCCCCAACTAGGCGACTTTTAGTAACTACTCAACTGCCTATATAGGATATTATTACATGGAATCGAATTCTGAGCATTCCCGATCAATTCATGCGAACGCGAGACTTGCTTTTTTTCTTTTATCTGCCGCTGCTGCTCTCAAGTACAGCCGGCTATCGTCTGGCCAAGGTAAGGGTGTCCACCAGCAGACATTACCCAACTTCTAGACCTGCTGCAAACCTCTAAACCTCATCCATCAGCAGAGACATCCACACAAGCGAATGGCCAGGCCACATTTGCTCGAGGACTTTGCCCCCATTAGCATCGCGGCAGGAGGAGATGCGCGTCTCGCTGGTGAGGAGAACTCCTCTGGCAGGGAACCTGCTGGCGTTGCCAAGCAGTGCGATACGGGGTCGCAGTGCAATGTCAAAGAGATCTTCAAGCCGGGCGATCCCAAGGAAAAGTCCTCCGCCATAGCCATTCAGGCGGCACAGGACGCAAAGGCGGCCAACGAGGCGCAGGCGGCAGCAGGATTGGCCGCGGCGCAGCACATCAAGCTGGAGTTGGCCGAGAAGGCGTTCCAGTCGGCCAAGGCCGCGGAGGCGGCTCTAATGGGAAAGCAGATGATGGTCGATCAGCTGGAGCAGGAGGTGAACGAGGCCGGCGCCGTGATCGAGCAGGAAAACAGCGCGCTGCAGGGCTCGGAGATGAATATGAAGGCGGCCATGGATGCGTCCCGTTTGGCCACCCAGCAGTACCAGGCCTTCAGCGAGTTGCATAAAACCTTCGAGCAGAACCTGCAGAACATCCAGGCTGTGGCCATGGGAGTCCAGCAGGAGATGGCTTCCAAGACACAGCTGCTCGAGGCTGCTCAAAACCGGATTACCATGCTCCGGAAGCAGCTGCAGAACGCCCACGAAGACTACGAGAAGACCAAACAGGCTGCTTATAAGGCTGCCTGTGCCGCCGTTGAGGCCAGGCAGAAGGCATCCAATACCGCCGAATCGACTGTACGCAAAAGTCGTCACCACCACCCCTCGGGCACCAACAATGGAGTCGAGGAGGAAGCGAACGCCTGGTAGCAGAACCACACAGACCCCAAACCCCAATCGGACACACATATATTTTATAGACGATGCGACAATATTAAATGATACCCCCCTTAAAAACCCTGCACTGAGCTGGGAGGCGAATGGGTGTCAGCTTTTCCTTCAAATTCTTTAGAAATCAATCCCGAACACTAACCCAACCATCCCGAACAGCACATGGGTAATTTCCCTTGAAGGAAACGCATGTTCGAGCATGGAGAATTTCCGCGAAATGTGCAGGCTTAGCATGTGGCAGACCAGGGGTACCAAATCGAATTGTGGTGTGCGGAATGCCAGTTACATCGTTTTACGAATTTCTATAAAGGGCCCCATCAATCAGGGTGCCACCCATCATATGCTTTTTACTCGTTGCATCGGCAGTTGCAGAACCGAAATTTAAATTAACAAATGAACTATACACGCACCCTAATTCGAATTCTAATTGGGCTCATGCTCACCATGTCCCTGGTAGATGCTCTGGTGCACTATGTGAAACTAGAACCTGGCGCACGTAAATCACTGATTGCATCCTACATATTCTGCTCATTCAACGGGTATTTTTTGGTAATATTTCAGAGGAAGGCTGCAAAGGTGCGGGAACTGAAGATATGAAAATAGACCAAACGGTGAAGGACCCAAATACGTGCGGCGTTTTCATATGTCAAAACAATAAAGGCGACGCCCTCATCCAATAGCAAGTATTCGCCCATATTCCATTAAGGAATCCATGATTATCCTCTAATATCCTCGTACATATGTACATAGCTGTCAAATACCAGCCACCTTCGCATCATGTGATGGAAAAGGCGTTAAGACTGATGCGGCTTGGCCCGATTGTTGTTGGCTTTGCGTTACGGAGGTGAACTGTGCCAAAAATGAGCAACCTTCGACGGAGGCGCCACTTTAGCGCTTTAGCTATTTACTCAATGTGTATTTCATTTATTTATTTGCCCATTTAAAATCATTAAATTAATCATGGCCGAATAAATCAAACTAAGACTTGCAACGGGTCTCATCGGCGTCCCATTCATTCGATGGGCGTCGATTTCCGTCTATCCAGGTGTGCATGCCTGCCATGGAGCAGATCAAATGGCAATCGCGAAATCGAATTGAATGGTTGGGGATGGGGGCCTATAAAAGGGCCCTCCAGCAAACGGACAAGCAATCAAACGACTTCCACTGGTTGCGTCGGTTGTTCCATAGATCCCGATACATAGGCTGTTCCGAAAATGAAATACATTCTGCTGCTAATCCTGATTGGCCTCATGGCCCCTTCTAGTTCTCTGGTGCACAAAGATAATTGGGGAAAGAGTGCAGGTAACTCACGCCTCTACATCCGTACTGAGAAAAGTAATATTCGAATTATTTCAGATGGCAAGGGCTGCAAGACCCCAAAAGGTGACATCTTGCCGGGTTATTCGGTGCAAGACGACAAAGTTTGCGGCATCTTTTTTTGCAATAGCAAGTCTGGGAACGGCATCATCCACTAGCAAGTATCCAGCCATGTGGCCAGTCTCCACTAATCGGCGGCCCGTTGTAATGTAATGCACCGATTCCTTTATAATGTAGCTGCCAAATCCCAGCAACATTCGCAGAGTGCGTTGGAATTGGCGTGTCGACAACGATCGACTATCCCGACTGCTGTTGGATATGCCACAAGGATGACTGTGGCAAGGTGGCGGCAACAGGAGATGGAAAAGCACCAGCACGGGCGCCCACACAGAAGCCCCCACTTTAAGGCTCTTCAACGATGATTGGTCCAAGGAACGAACACCCTTTACTTAGACTTCCACAAAAGTTCTGATAGAAATCTCTTACAAATTATTCCGATGGTTTACTTAAGTAACAAATATAAATAAATATACGTTTACAGATCTTTATTTTGTATTTAATTTTTATTACGTTGAAAACTAACATTTAACGTACTGAACGCACTGCCAACAGCAGTCGGGAAAAACGTGGTTGGTGTTAACGCCAGTTTCGTTGCACTCCTGGAACGGGATTGAGGCTTGGCAACTGCATGGACAGGATGCGTTTCGATTATTCAAGAAATCGTAGATCCGATTGTGTCACTTACTAATTCAACGCGGTAGTTCCGTCCTTATTCCAGCATATATAGTTGCCACACATGTCTTTGTGATGGACAACTTGCTGAAAATCAATTGCACGGCCGTCTGGTAAAGTGCATCCTTCATCATTGTTTGGATACTTATTCCAGGCTACCAACGAAAGCGTGCAGGACACTCCCACCATCAGAATGAAAAGGCACTTCACTATAGCCATGACCAAAGACAAGGCCAGTCAGTCAGTTAGCACCAGTCTCTCACTCAATGAACGCACCTGTGGCTGGGACTTCCTTTTATAGCCAACATTTCCCATATTTGTAATATTTGCAATTCCCAGGAACTTTATACAATTAAAATATGTTTGTATATATCTTTCAGATCGATGTCTCCAACTGCTCGTAACTATTACATTTGGAATGGGAAACTTTAGAAGCAGGTGACTTTAGGTGATTTCCAATTGCACCTGCCCTTGCAACGGGTGTCAAATTGCTGTTTGGGCAATTCCTTGGATTGGATCCCTCCCATCTCTTCACTTAGTTCAACAAAAGTTCTGGTACAAATCTTTCGCAAGGTAATGTCTCTGAAGGTTTATTGTACGCTTAAATCAACAATCAACGTACTGGGAACATTGATAACAGCAATCGGGATAAAGTCCATACGTCCAAACGCCCGTTTCGTTGCACTCCTGGAACGGGACAGGGATTTGGCAGCTGCATGGAGAGTATCCATTCAGATTAATCGAGAAATCTTAGATCAAAGTGTGTCACTTACTATGAAATCGCGGCAGATCCGTCCGTATCCCAACACACATAGTTGGCACACATGTCTAAGTGAGTGATATGTTCACCCACTTCAATTACGCGGCCGTCTGGCAAAGCGCATTTGCCAGGCGGATCGGATGGATATTTTACCCAGACAAGCAACGAAAGCGTGCAGGGCACAACCACTATCAGAATGCTAATGCACTTCAGGATAGCCATGATTAAAGAGAAGCCAGACAGTTAGCTCCAGTCTCTAAACTCACTAAACATAATAGTGGCTGGGTACTGTCTTTTATAGGCAATATTTAGTTTATCACAAAAAGCCGGCCACCCACCTGTGATTCCCAGGAAAACGTCTTACGGCTCTGCCATATAAAAGTCTCTCCAATTCAAAGTCTCAAAGCCCCCACTAAACGAAATAAAACGTTATACAATAAATTTACATATTTCAGATGGAAAATTTGCAAGATCTTCAAATACTCGTAAGAATTTATTTTTCCACATTAGAGCTCCTTGACGACACTTTTCCCTATCGCATCCCTGACATATGAACTTTTATTAAGTAAAAACGATAGGCATAGGAAACAATAGAAGCAGGTGGTTTAGTTGATTTCCAGTTGCACTTGCACTTGCAACGTGTGTCAAATTGCTGTTCGGATCGTATTCTCCCTTAAGAAAAATCCATGTAGAAGTATCGAAAATTTCTGCGAAATTTAATGGCAGAACAGGGAACAATCACAGCGAATCGGGGATTGGAGAATCGTTGTATAAAGTGCTATAAAGGGCACATACCACCAGGCGACCAACAATCAATAGCTTTCCACTTGTTGGCAACGACAGTTCCAGTGCGAAAATGAAGTATACCTTAATTGTAATGGGGCTCATGCTCATCTCATTGGGAAATTCTCTGGTGCACTGGAAAAAACTGGAGCCAGGCGCAAGTAAATCGCTCCCCATATTCCATCCTCTCTTTGTTCAAGGAGGTGGGTGTCCATCTTTCCACTATTCCAGGCGGTGGCTGCAAGGGCACAAAGGGCGACTTGAAAGTGGGCGAAGTGGAGCAAGACCCTCTTGTGTGCGGCGTCCTTCATTGTTCGGACAATGCAGGCAACGCATTCATTCACTAGCAAGTATCATCCGAACTCGTATTCGAACTCTGTTTTGAGTTAGTCACTCATTTCTGACATATACCCTACATAGTTGTCAAATTCCAATTACGGTCGCACTGTGCCCTGGAAGAGGCGTTATAACGGAAATCGAGTTTCCCGACTGCTGTTGGATATGCACTACTTATAAGAACTGCTGATGAACGGACGCATGTACAAGATGGGAAGGACCACATAAGCTGCGGGCGCTTTGCAAAGGTTTCCCTAGCCCAAAGATGTGTCCATTGGGAGGGAAAAAAATAATGAAAAAGGAGAAACACACAATAAATGAATAGTTATAAACCAGATCTGGGTGTCGTGTCGGGTAGTAGTAGGGTATGTATTTACGAATAAGAGGACTGAGCACTGAGCTTGAGCTCGCGCAAAAGAGATTCGGATGACGTATGCACATTGAACGGGAAAGGAAAGACAAGTAAAACAACAAGAAGCAAAAGCAGAAATCCAGAAAGCTGTTTGGGGTACACAATTTGTAAGCTGCGGCTGCGGCTGCTGATTATGATACCCTACCTGGAAAGCGATACACATATGCCTGTACATATGTTTTGCACTCTCCCATGATCTTGCTAATGAGCGAAGGGTTTTCAATTGAACAAAAAAAATATATTTCCAGGAGAATCAACACATTTAAGGCACGCGCAGAGGAGCAAAGAGACACGACTGCGTGTAGGGGTAAGGTAATGCAGCTCCCTTTATCTCCCTTGCTCTTTATTTGTTAATGAGGCATTTTAGCTCTCTTGCTCTTTATTTGTTAATGAGACATTTTAGAACCCTTAAGAAATCCAATATTCAGATGGGTTATGTATGTATTTACAAACAATATAAAAGCAACGCCATGGATTAATACACCTTGCGCAGAACGAGGGCTTTCTTTGCTCTTATTAATTGAAACCATAAACATGACCACTTTTTGTTTTCTGGTGCAGTCGTCTGACAGGTAGAAATTATTGCATTGCATTGCGAAGGAAACAATAAAGAATAACCAGAAATGACAGAGATTCACTTTCGCCAGCCAAAATACCACGTAATTGTACACATGACCTATTACGTTTTTCCAGGAGTTCGTAGCGACGGGGAAAACAAGCAACCTTAACGTACCGTCGTCTCAACCATGCGGTGCAACATGTTCGCTCAGAGGGAGATAGATAGCTAGAAAACGAAACGCAACAACAGGCATGAAAGCAAACAGCGTGCCAAAGCGAGATGGCTAGAATGTGCACACCCGGCAACAGCAACAAAAACACATCAAACGGTAAGCTAATAGAAATGCGACAAAAAATATAACCAGAAGCGGCGCCGGAGAGAGAGAGAAAGAGAGCGAGAACGAATAGAACAGCTGTCTGAGAGCCAACATGTCTGACGTCGTTCGCGCTTTAATAATACTCATACCAAACGCAATCACATTTAAACCGCTACAGAGGGGTGTACAAAAAATTACAACCGTTCAATGACAAGACAAATTTTGATCGCGCGCTCTGACGGACGTGTCTGCTCCTCCTCGTCCGCCGTCACTACTCACAAAAAAAGTAAACTTCGAGGAAATAGAAAAGCAGGGCCAAACAGACAAGTGCGCGTCCGGATTCTCGGTCAGTTGCAATCTTCCGCGTGCCGCCCCAAGTGTCCAGTGTAATCCCGAAGAAGCTCTCCTGAAACCAAGAAGAAACGGAACGTTCACACCAACACCTAACGAATTCTAATTTCTCTGCATCCGTGTGCGTGTGCGAGTGAAGAATTTAACACCTCGGTCAGGCCCACGCGTGCTTCACACATTTCCAACATCGTCTTCTCCGGTGAATTCGCGCGAGTCGGAATTAGGCGGCAACACGTGGACGTGGGGACAAGGCTCATGACTCAGAGATTTGCATTAATAGCCCCAGCTACTAGTCAAATTTTCCAAAATTTAAACACACAAAAAAGGCTAAAAAACCACTGAAAAACCACAAGCCATTCCCCCCAATGTGCTAATGAAAGCAATCGCCGACGGAAATAAAGCTTCGTGTCACGATTTTATAATCGCCGAAAAATAAGCTGGAGAAGGGCATAGGGAAGGCGGCGGGTTGGTTTCCAAAATATTTCCAGCTGAAATATCCCCCAAAGAGGTGTGAGTGAGAGGCATAATAATTGAGCATTTCTCTTCATTATTTCCAAGCCCGAGCCGAAGAAGCAGAGAAAACCGTTACGATCCGTTTCGGAAACGTAACGGTAGGCTGCAGACTGCGCTGCCTCAAACATGTTGCATGCTACCAGTCTGCGCGATCGAATAGGACGGCATAATAACTCTGCTCTTCATTTTTTCCAAGCCCCAACCGAAGAAACAGAGACAACCGTTACGTGGCGACAAAGGCACGTTAACGTAACTGCTGGCAGCGCTGCCTCAAACATGTTGCATGCAACCAGTTCGCGCGATCGGACCGAAGATCGTAGCCATGCCGAGCCATGCCGGCGCTGGGAGCTTTCAATTTTTCAATTCGTTCGGTTAATTCGTTTTTGGCGCCCGATCCCGCCGGTGGGGTTCTGGTGGAGCTTCAGTGCTCTTTCACATCGTGGACGGCCTGTACCTACACATGTACATATTTGTGTGTTTGCCGCGCGGGCGTTATTGTGCATATTTCCGGTGGCCGAAAAAAAGAGAATAACAGCTATTCAATAAACTGTGTCACAGCAAAGCTGTCATTTCTCACAAACACCCCCATCTCCCCCTGTGCTGTGTGTTCGGGTGCGTGTATGTGTGTGTGTATAGGTGCTCCACTCGTAAAAATAATAATAATTGCATTTATCGGGTGTCCGACTGGCGCCAGCTTCAATTTAATTATAAATAACATCAACTAAATAGCGCCATCGCTTCCACACTCATTCGAGTTCAGTTCCAGTCTCCAATACCAGATGTACAAAACACATGCACGTATGAACATGTGTGTGTATACATAGTTCTGTACACTTTCCATCGTATTTGCTTGAAAGAGTCCAAGTAGGCGTCTCGCCCTCCTCATCGCGCTAAGCCTCCCCAGCCGGCTCGTCTGGTCTCGTCTCGTCTCTCGGGGAGCATCAGCATCACGCGCGCCGGTACAAAGTTAAAGTTTACACACACGCGAGAAAATGCACAACCTTCGTAGTACTTAACGGAGTGGGTTTGTCAACCCACTTTCGAGCCAAGGGAAGATCAATACATTTCAAGGCCCTTGCTTTGGCGCAGACCCAGCCCCCAGACGGAGCCGAAGATAATCCCAACCAAAAAACTTAAACCGATTATAAGTAACGCTCGAATATAATGAAAAAACATCTTATCGGCGAAACGAGCGGCGGTTCCAAGGTTTTCGAAAACTGGGAACTTTGAGCCGTCGCACTCGATAATAATTAACAAGAATTCCCGGCAATAAATATGTACATAAAAAAGCGAGAAAATAATGAAAAATAACAAAAGCGGAATACACGAAAACACAGTGCTGTGACGAAAACACGTTTTGCTATTCGCAAGGACATCTGTTCACATCTTACCGGGCAGCATTAGATCCTTTAGATACCTCTAATACTGTCAGGTAAAGATGTCGTCCGTGTCCTTATCCATCATAAATCCCAAGAAGAGCAAACAAGGCGTACAAAACTAGTTTTTTTCAATTGTGCGTGTAGAAGACCGAAAAAGAGATCACAGCGGAAGGAAGGACGGAGAGCACGGCGGACCAGAGCGAGAGCGAGCTGCTGGATGTCGATGTGGATAAATGAACAGGCGGCGGCAGAGAAATGGTCATAAATTCTTTTTTTTTTGCAGCATCAGCAACGACAAGATGCTACGCTACGCGACGCGTTTTGGGATGACATCAGTAAGAGACAGAATGAGAGAGCGAGAGAGAGAGATCTGTACTCGGCCCCTCTTCTGGTCGACGGTCGACCGGCACCGCCCATGGGAGAGAGGGGGGGAGGGCAGAGGATGGTGTGTGTTAGTGTGCAGGTAAACCTTATAAAAAGAAGACAACGTGGACGGGCAACGGGCGGCAGAAGAGGAACCAATAAAAAATATATTTTATGGTTCCGCTTCTTTTTTCGTCATGCGTTTCGTTTCTTAATTTCTTCTTTTCAGCATTTTAGTGACAAAAATTCACTTTTTATGATGCCATCCTCCTCCTGCTTTAACACTCCTCCCCACCCCTCCTCCACGATTTACGATTATAGCTAACTATCCGTAGCATCAGGTTGGGTTTCGTTTTTTTCCTGTCCATGTTAAATGTTCATAATCCGAAATTATAGAAATGTGAAACCAGATATGAACGGACATAATCTGCCAAAATGGAAAAAAATTAAATGCCTACAAATTGCGGAAACGTGATCGAATCGAAGAACAAAGTTCGTTTTTCATGGATATTTCATTGGTTTATGGTCGTCATAATTGTGTGGAGCTTTAAGTCGTACCTGTTCAGATCACCTTGCAGATTGGATTATATATCCTATGTATACCAAACATTTAACAGATAGTATGTATAAAGCAGTTGCTGTCTCGTTTGGCCAGTACTTGGTATATTCCCCTTTTGTACTCGTTTTCTTTTGCTTGCAGTTCTCTGCATTCAATTCACGCCTTTGCTGATAAGGTGGAGGAGCATTGGATGCTGATCTCGCCCCGAGAGACCTGCACTCTTTTCTCTCTCTTCATACTCTCACACAACATCCGTAGTACACATTGTACTGTATGTGTGGTGTGTGTGTGTGTATGGCAAACACAACCGAAGCTATTGTCAAGAGTGACCAGAGCAACGTGTCTATGGTGGTCTCAGTGAGGAGGGAGTGAGAGAAAGCCCATGCATAGAAGGCAAACATTTATAGGGGGAGATATATGACCCAAAAACACACTCGTAATGCACACCAAGGAATAGGGATCGTAAAAGCGTTTACAGGCTTTTAAATTTTACTGTTTCTTGGCACAGTGGTACTCATTTTTATGTAGTTGGTGTTGCTTGGGTGCTTTGCTTGGCGACGACGGCGGACCCTCTCTGTTAAGAGGGGGCTAATCTAATCAGGGAAACAAAAAATGCGTTAGCTGCGGTCGTCTGGTGGAAACGATCCCCAATGGCGGAACCGAACGAAACGAAACGACCAACGTAACCAGAACGAATATAACACCTGTTAATGAACTTAGCAGCGACTCTAATGAAACACACGTATTGCTCCCTGTTGCACCCCACCCCTTTTGGAGTCTTCCAATTAAAAATTGTATAAATCAATTAAATCAGTGGGAGGCTTCTTGCCGAACGCCGTAGATTAATTCTCATTCTGATAATGCATTCGATTCATTGCTGGGAGCTGCAATATGTTAGATCCCCTTTATTTTCAGCATATTTGTATATATGTATGTAGAAGCTAGGAGAATTTAGTCCGACCTTGTGCAAGGTGAATGGCTGGCTTTCATTTTTCGCACATACAGACAACATCTACTCCTAATTAATCTGCCTGGCCAACCCCTAAACTACTCTTGCTATTTCAAAATTCGGTTGAGAATATTCTAAGCAGTCTAATGGTCAAATCAGAGGCAGAAAAAAGGTGCCATGTCAGCGGCAATTTCACAAGCAACAATCATTGGCCAATCTAAAAAATTAAATCAGGCAATACTCGATAGTGTGAGGGCAGGGCACAGCACAGCACACCGCAGCACTTCAAGTCCTCAGGCCGAGTGCTAATCGAAATTGTGACCAGAACACTTGCGGTATCCACACACATGGCCGGCCATACGATAATGTCACCATTTACACACCATTCTAACCACATCCCAAAAAGCACTCTCCCGCTTCAAAACCAATAACGATCGATTCAAAGTCAAACAAAAGCCCAACAATTCCAGCTGGCAAACGCCCATTGACAGTCGATTGAATGGATGGCCCGAGGGGCAAGCGTAAGCGTTGAAATGAATTTCATATCGTTGCATATCTCACATCTGACATCTGATTTGGATTTGGGGTTTCGGGTTTGGGGTTGGGTGGAGTTGCTACCGCAGCGAGCATGTGGCTCCATACGCACAGAACACTTGAACAGTCTGTCAGTCGGGGCTGTGAACCGCATGTCTATTGACCAATGGTAATCATCTTAGAGATCCATAAATATAGTAGTAGGTGAAATCAGTTTTTCCGATCGGTTCGAGGCAATTTCTATATTTTGGAGCAGTGGAAGAAATGTCCAAGCGTCAAGAATTGTAGTTCGAGTACATATTCTACGAATATATGTATGTATGTATATATGCAGAGGAGCAGCAGTATCTAATCGGGGGCTGAGGCTAGAGTATCTAATCATGGACGACGGACCACAGGTGCGTGTGTGTGTGTTCTGTGTCTAAGACCACGCTAGTGGGGTAACCTACACTAACTATATACATCTATCTCGACGATTAGATCCAGCTATTCCCGCGAAAAATGAAAGATTTTGTGAGGCAAGAGTAGATCCACTGGCTGGAGTACGGAAATAAACTAACTAAATTCGATAACTGATACACTTATAACTGTCTCATGCCACAATAACCGCCGTCTGTCGCCCCCCAAACAAACAAAAAATCTCCACTGCCGTATCTCTCCGCCAAGCAACAGAGAAAGATACGAGTACACAGGGGCGCAATGGCGCTGCCACTGAAATGAGCTCCAATCAAAATATTGAGCATGATTTATAAATGACGGACGGGGTGTAATATAATATGCCTTGACATGATAATAGAGCGAAACCAAAAGGAAAACGAACGAAAAGAAAAGAAAAACATGATGATGATGAACTGCACCAGCGGGCGAAGGGGAATGTGGGAAAGTGGGAGGGGGGCAATGAATGGGCGTAAATCAATTAAAGGCTAACAAAGCAATCAAGCTCTAGATTCATATATGAAACGGGGAACGGAGAACGGGAGCTTGTACCGCGTCATGCTCTGTCACTCCTTGAATGGATTGTGTCACAGTAAAGTTAAATTGCCCCAAAATGCATTCGATAGGCCCAGCCGGACTTTAACACTTCATCAACAACAACGCGTCGGTTGTGTGTCCCCCCTAATGAACCGAACTTGTAAGTTGATTCCAAGAAGATCGGTGCGAACATTTGGGACTCCACTCCACTCGGCTCCACTCCAGTCCAGTCCACTCTTTCGTTTGGCTCTTTTTTTCTCGTTGTGCATTAATTAGTTATACACTAATTTCCAATTCCAATTCCGATTTCAGGCATGCAAATGTTAATTGACCACTTAAGTTAAAACTTCATAATGATCGTTAATAATAGCGAGCGATCTCTGAAAACCAAAAAAAAACACGAGAGGCATAGAAGGAGCAACGCAGCGCAGCGCAGAGCAGACAACTGTAGGCAAAAGAACAGGTTCAAAACCTTAACTAGCCAAGTCGAAAACTCGTAAAAGATATGCAGCAAACACAGGCACACACACACACACACACCGTCCCCGACATTCATACGACTATAAGTAGTCACCTTTCAGAGCTGTGGAGCTGTGCCGATGATGCGAGTATGTGGGAAAAGCTGAGAGCATAGAGCTTCGCTTCAGGCTCTTAACTGTCCGTTAATGATCTTTTCTGCTAGCTCATTTCACACAGCATCTACTTACTTACGAGTGTATATAGTATACCCACAAGATGAGAATGTACGAAACTGAGACAAAATTTCACAAGTAATTATTCCGGATAGCTGTTAAAGTCGCGATTGGAACAATTTAATTTTGAAATTTCAAAGACATGAGGGTTAACATATGGTTTAGATTCCACTTTAAAGCACCGAGGGTATCTCTTTAATTTGTAATTTATGATTGTAAAAGGAGCTTAAATCGCTTTTATAGGAAATTCAATTAACTGTAGTTCGGTTTAACTTGGAGCAGTAACTATAAAATAACTATTATCTTAAATTGATCAAACACTGGTGCAGGTACAGAGGTACAGGTAAAGTTAAGTGGTGCAGAGAGTGATGGGGAAACTGTATGGGAAATAAATGCATGCTCATGGCTCATAATCAAGGGCCATGAAAGCTGTTTCCTGCCCAAGATGATTGCATTGATTGCCGCCTAAAACAGGAATGGGAATTGGACCAAACGTGGAAGGAAGGAGACCCGATTCTGACTCGTGCCGGAGCCAGTCAGAGCACCCCAAAAGAATGCACATGGAGTTTCCCGGCCTAGCGAAACTAACACTGCTCTCTCACTCTCTTGGCCGCAGGTAATTGAACGTTCTTACCCTAGCCACCCCACACCGACCACCGCTCCATGGGCACATTGAGTGGAGCTACAGCTACTGTGTGCAACCGGTGGCTCCATGACACGCCTGCTCTTTAGCGCTGGCCCTGGGAGGGGCCTAGGACTGGGCATGCGGTGGAATTACTGCATCGCGTCGCGTCGCATCGCATTGCATCGCTCCGCTGATTCAGCATCGTCGCTGGGGTGCATCAAATTAGCATTGTTCCCAGAGTCAGTGAGCTTTTTGGCCCTGCCAGCCTGCCTGCCTGCCTGTGCACTCCGAGACTGTACTTGCAATGCAAGAATAACCTTTAATTGGATTGAAGAATTTGAAATAAATATAAAATGTTTGTCATTCCACAAAATACACGCTCGCATTCTGTTTTATTTTACGCTCGCTACGCGCCAGCATAGATAATCCCGTGGAGGGGGGAAAAACACCCGACTAAATTACCCAATTACTCCGTACATATTGACATACTCCCAGTCGCACTCGCACTCGTACCCCAGTGTGGACTATAGACTGTGAAATGTCATTATCATAAAAGCATATTTCGTGGAGCTGCGCGTACGAGCTGGCAATGGCAACCATTAATAACTTGGCCTGCAATTTGCATTCGTTATCCGAAACACATGGACGCCAGCCCGCCCGTACATACCGACTCTATAGTTATGTATTGGGGCCAACTAAAGCGCCACCTGGCGGGGCCACGCGTGTGTGGCTAATCGGCCCAGTCCGTTCGGGTTTTGGTAATTAAAAAACGTTAACGTTTTCAGCCTGGTTATTCTATTTAAGCTCTCTTTTTTTGTTTTGCTTTGTTTTGTTTTGTTTTGCTATTTCGTTAAGTTGAACTAATGGAATAATTAGCGTAAATGTTGCTGAACAAATTTCTGGTGTGGTGCGACGACTATTGGTCGCCACATGGACGGCGGAGTCCAAGGAATTTTTGGACATTTACTAGAGCAGATGGATGCTCCTGCTCCCATGTTTCCTTTGCCATCCTCACTGCTCCACACTGATGGCGGATGGGTTACTCAGTGAACAATTAGCCAAGACAAGAATCAACATGTGGAGGCTGTTCAAGCCGTCATGAATATGCATGAACAGCTGATTTATAAGTGAACTGTACGCCCCATCCCAGCTGGATATACCCGTACATACGGCTGGCAGTACAGACGCCTAACAGCCATCAACTATAACTATATGTACATATAAACTTAACACGTAAAAAATAATACAAATTTGCATAGAAATTGCAATGAACCTTAGCTCGAAAGTGGAAGACAGCAACAGCAAAGCAACAGGTTAATGGCAGCACTGGCCAACAAACAAGCTAAGTTGGTGTAAAGGGGAAAACCAGAAAGGATGGAACTTCTACTCACATGCCAATCCGAACCAAAAGTACTGGGAATTATCTCCATATGACACGGATAATATATCAGACAGTCTCTAAGGATTTACATTACATATGGGGCATAAAGGGTCCAACGATAATCTCGATTAATCATAATAGTTTTTAATATTTAAAATATTTGTATAATTGTTTAAATATTTGTGGGTAGAACTTTCCGTTCCGTTGCCGCTTCAATTTTGATGCTGAGCAGTGTAATGTCTACACTTAGCGTTGCTGTACTCGTACACATATTATTAGCATGACTGTGGTGGCAGACTTTTGAACCCGCGCAGCTGACTCTGTTGCACACAAGTGCAAATTAAATGGTGTTTGGTGTGATGTGGTGGGGTGGAGTGGGGTGGGGTGAGGGGAAGCTAAAAATTTGTTCATTTACTTGGCCAGCAGCTACTGTTTGGTTTTGTTGGCCAGTGTACTCGAGTCGGCTTGCGTTTGGCCATCAGATGCGAATGTTTTTTTCTTTTTTATTATTTTTTATTTTCCGCTTGTTATTTATAGCGCAGAATTCTGTGGCAAGAGGGAAGAGAGTGTCAGGCAGGCAGGCCACAGAGAGCAACAGAGTTATTAATGCCTGGAATTTTCATAATCGAAACGGGTTTCCGTTTCCAACCGTCCAACTGAAGAGTCGGCAGAGGCAGAGGCAGTCAGGCAAGGAAGCACGCGCGTCTTGGCCATGCAGAGACGGAGACGGAGACCAGACCAAAGCTCTCTCTCTCTCTATCGCTCTCTGGGCAAAATACAAGCCTGGCTTAAGGTAAAGAGAGCGGAAGAGAGAGAGACTGAGCGAGGGGAAGCAGGCAGAGTTATGGCAATGGCAAGACAAGCACACGCCTTGCGCGAACAGGTGAAGCGTTTAACTGTACGTGGCTGGTGCAGAGGTTGGTGGAGTGGAGTGTCCAACCAATTGGCCTGAGTGTTCCATGGCGCGGCTGGACTTTGTATGCTGTGAGACCTGCACCTGGGCTATACTCGTGTGGAGAAAACGAACGAAAAAACACTTATGATCCGATCACTAATTTGTTGAACTTGCGCCTTGCAGTTCTGCGATTGCATTTCAGGATAGTTTAATCGCGTGGAGGCAGGAATGGGGAGCAACTAAAGCCGATAAGCAAATCGCTTATTATCGTTATATATTGTTCAAAAACGAAAGACCGTCGCACTGCACTCTGCTGGCTGGCGCTGGCTGCTTATGCAAATTCTTAACAATCGCGTTCCTTCTTCCTTGGCGGCGCGTTGCGTCGCTTCGCGTCGCCTTTCACTCACGCAACATGCATGCTATGCTGCAACAGGTCGAACCAAAAAAGCTCATTGCCCATGGCAATGTGATTGCCTCGCTGAGCTGCAGGTAGCCAGCCAGCCAGCCCCATCGCCATTGCCAGTGCCAGTGCCAACCTGCTTGCCGCTGCACGATGGCCAAAGCTGTAATTTGCTTAAAAGCAGCGAACAAATAAAGGGTTTCAATGGCTCGGCTCGACCGTCGGACAGCCAGAGATAATGGATTGAAGAGCGGCAGCAGGGGAGCAGTGGAGCAGGAGGTTGAGGATCAGTGACAAGTGCACGTTGTCCGCTTATGACGTTGGATGACAGCTGCCGTATTTTTTGACTGGCCCACGGACAGTCCATGTCATCCTCTGCCCCATCCGCAACATCATCTAGGCCTCCGCATCCCGGCCATAGTTGTTTTTTAATTAAGTGCGTGTAGGTTTCAGCTTTCGCCTTTCGTCCATCGTCTGCCGGCCTGCCTGGCTGCACTTGACTCAGCAGCGACGCTGCGTTCCCAGGAATTCTGAAAACTGATTAGGAGTTGCCTCAGAAATCGAAAATCAATTGGTGGAAGAGGCGAGCAGGGAGGCCTTCTGGGACGCCGAGGACGAACAGCAGTGCACCAAAAACTTTGGTCGGAAATCCATTTAAAATGCATGCACAGCAGAGAGAACGAGAGAGAGCTAGAGAGGCAATCAATTGCAGTATCGGGAGGGACACTGAGAGAGAGAGAGAGTGAGAGAGGCTGCTGATAAATGCCCAAAGGCTGCCAAGCGCAACGTCGATAAAATAAATGAAGAAACCAAACGGCGCTAGCAGCAGTGGGAGCGAGTGTGAGACAGGGGGAGGGAGCGTAAGACGGAGCAAGGAGAAGCTTATCGAAAGAACGCGGGGAATGAGAAAGGAAACGAAAAACGGCGCTAGCAGAAAGAGAGAAGCTTATCGGCGGGGAGAATGCGCCAGGAATTTATTCATAAGCATAAAAAAAACGCCCACGCGGCAGCTCTTGGAACAGGTTCAACTTTGGATTCGGGTTCGGGACGACGACTCTGGCAGAGAAGAGGCTTAAGTATTTATTATTAAAAGAGTCCGAATGCAATTGCGGCTCGCCCAAGTGGTTTACGCCGCCACAGTCCCATTGCCAGACGATGGCCACTGCACTACTCTGCACGATAATCATGGGGTGTGAAAAATTTATGAACGCCGTCTTCTCGGTGCGCACGCGCACAACACCGCGCAGCACAGGAACCGCACTGCTGCACTGCCGCACACCGTCCACCGACCACCGACCCTGACAGCATAATGAATATACAAATAAATGTTTATAAGTATGCTTAATCCCCAAGCGGCAGGCAGGCAGGCGGTTGGCAGAGGCCGGAAGGGAACTCCGCCACGCCACGCCACGCAGCAACAAGTGGATCGGATATTTGTGAACTGAACTTTCGATTTGTGGCTCCATCCGCTGCATCGATGGATGGATGGATAGATCGGCTTGAGTCATCAAACTGCTTAAGTGCTGTCAGACGTCTGGTGGCTAGCCGCATGCTCAGAGCATCTCAGATTTATGGCCTGTTAAAACGTCTGCCGCAAAGTGCCAGGCAATTGGTTAAGAGCTACAAGCCCAAGATACAACACGTCCGATAACAAAAGGGAAAACACACACGGACACATGGACACAAGCGGTGGAGCGCGACACATGCCCAAAAAAGGATGCACGAGGAGCAGTCAGGCCAAGTCCAAGGGCTTGGGACTGCGATTCCGACTTCATAAATAAAAGATGGCAAAAACCAGACACGAGAAAGGGTAAAACAATGGACCACAATCGCACCGCAGCACCGCAGCAGCGTCCTTTGCATTGAAAACCCTTTAAGCCTGGGACTCTGCATCCGAGGCAGAGCTCAAGCTCAAATATGCAGACGTGACTTATTTAGGACAAATTGTGTGATTTACGTTTCGCAATAAAAACAATAATGGCAACAGGATAAGTGGGGAAGGAAGAGAAAGATGCAGCGGGAACGGAGTCCGAAGAGGAAGTTTAAAGAATTAATCGCATTGTGAGCACTCAATGAACTATTTGAAATAGGACAGAACTGAGGAATAATTGGAATAATAGGTAGAATAATAAAGGAAAGAAATGCTGATGGGATGATGTGCTCCATACTTCTATGGGAAGTGTTGTCTTTTAAGTCGAAGCAAAACTTGGCTTTTATCTATACAAAATTAGCAGAAAAGATCTCATCTTAATCACCATAACTTTATCTTTTTTTGTTGGCTTGATAGAAACCAGAAACATTTAGTTGTTTTTTTTTTAGCATATGCCTAGTTATCTTCCTTTTGTGTCAACTGCTTCTCACGCTGAATCCTCAGTGAAGTCCTCACATATGGCGATTGTCGATAAGAAGGGAAGGGAAAATGCTATAGGCAAAGAAATTGGACACCTTCGACACGTCGACTAGGACAACTGTCTACTCAGAAGATTATGCTTGAGAGGGGAGAGGACACGCTTGACTTGCATGAATCTGGGAATGGTGAAGCGGAGAAGGGGAACTGAACGGAACGGAACGGGCCCCGAAAAGGTCAATGGTCCGCAACGGACCGAACCTGGCGATACCATGGAATCAGCATCTTGGCTTGGGGTTTATGGTTTCTTATTTACGAGTCAGTGGGTCCCATGGCTATTTTGAATATTTAATTTTGTGACACTGACTCCTCGGTAGTACATCGGTACCCAAAAATCCGAAGCATAACATAAAAAACTCCCCGACTCCGCGACTCTGCGCTATTTTGTTGTGGAGGCATAATTAAAATTTATGGCCAATGCGCTTCGAGCCAATTCATTAGTCGCCTTCTAGACGCGGACTAATTAAAAAGTTTCATAAATTCTCAACCCCAGCCACCTGTTGATCTGGGCCTATGGTGTGTGTGTGAGTGTGTGTGGGTCTGTGACTAATTCCCCAAGCTATGAAGTATGTTGAGAAGGGTCAAAGTTCACTAAAGTCAAGCAAACTATTGGGAATTTCAATTTAAGTCAAAAAGAAAAATGTTGTCAGGAGGATTCTTCTTAGTTGTATTAAGATCCTGTTTATCTTCTTTTGCAGCTCTTTTTCAACTATTTGCTATTGGATTTTAATGAGGAATATACTCGTATGTACGAGTACACATGTACAAATTATGATTGGATTGCCAAGCGGACACAGACAAGCCTGACAACTGCCACAGTGCCGCAGACCCTGCCACAGACCGTCATTAGCATGCAGGCAGCGACCACAGAGCAGGAAAGGAGGGAGCGGAGCGGAGCGGAGTGACCACTGCGATCGGTTGACAGTTGTCAAATCCACTTACGCTCTTCATGGTAAACACATTTTGACGAGCCTGCTGAAGGATTTATTCAAGTGCAGACAGACTAACAGACTAATAAGTGCGGCCCCTCGCCACATACATATGTATATGTACATGCAAGTATGTATATATACGAATGGAACTGCTGCTGCTACCTGTTTCTACCTGGAATCCCCCCATTCAAATTTTGTATTTGAATTCTTAACGGACAAAGCGGCGAGTCAAGTGGCTAGTCCTCCTATCCCCATTCTTTATATATACACATATATACAACCTTCAGAGGGATTGATATAGGGAAGGGATTCGCCTGGCTGGGCTAAAGTGAATGATAAAAGAGAAACCAGGCATTGGCAGACTTTATTGAAGAGTAAAAGGCATAGCCAGAAGAACACAGCGGTTACCAGATCAGGCCTCAAGTCTCTTCAGACGATCTCTCTCAATCAAACAGTTCATCCTCCAGGGTCGAAGGTGTTTGGCACATACTCGACAAATAAAGAAATACACCTGAGTGTCGTCCATGAACGGGTTTAGTCGAAAGCCAAACGGAACAGAACAGAATCGAATCAAATCGTGTAGACTCGAATCGAGTCGAGTGCCAACTGTTTCAATAACGAGCTGAACAAAAGTATGTTGGCTCCTTCGTTTGTTCTTTTCCAGCTGTTTTCTGGCGGAGCTGTCGAGTAGCGGGGTCTTTGGGGATAATAGAAGGTAACTCCACTCAGGGTCTAGCGTAATATTTGCTCAGCATACACGTGTATTGACAGAACAGAACAGAACAGAAAAGTAAAAATGGAATACTTGAAGCTACCATAACCATACCGTACCCCGAAAAAGAACTCGTGACTTAACAAGGCCAAAAGTAGTGCGAGGTGAGAGAGGAGAGACAGAGACTGGCATGATGCTGCTGATCATGATCAAGATGGATGGAAATGGCAGAGCATTGTGCGAGAATTTCCACACCACAAGTGGAAATCCATCAGCCCTGATGATCCTCCATCCTCTTTGACTTGATCTCCTTCTGTTTGGCAGTTGACAATTGATGGCCAGCACATTTATCTTTCACTTGTTGCCGTTTTTTCGCTTTTGTCTTGCACCTTATTCAGCCATCTCTCTCTCTTTCTCTCTCTCTCTGACTCTCTCTCTCTCTCTTCATTGTTTGACTCTCTCTTTCGTGTGTCTGACTCCGCGGGGCCTTTTGAAGTGAGCCCCCGTTTTGACAAATGTGTGTCATTGCTGGGCCATCAAAAGACACGATCGTTTCAGTTTCTTTTACTTAGTTTTGTATTTTTGTTGTTAAGTTTTTTCGAATTTGATTTTGTTTGGCAAGGTGTATTTTTTCGGCTATTAATGCCGCTTGTAGCCATCAGAGAGACACAAAAAACGGTAAGACCAAATCAGGTGACTGGCAATCTGAAGATGATCATTATTATCATCCTCATTGATCGTCAGCGTGATCCACAGCCAGCCATTCGAAGCTGAAACAACTTTCAATGAATAGGATGGGAATTCAGAATTCACTGGCAGTTCACTCGATCGATCACTCTTTATGCGTGATCTGCGATGGAACTGATAGAATAGCGACGTGATCTTTTCATTTTTAGCGGATCACTTGGGACTTTTCTGGCCGATCCAATTGATCCTCTCTTAACTCATTACATAGATCTTTTTGAGACTAATTTCTGAAGGGATCATCAAAATAGAACACACTTGGTGATTGGTATTACACTGAAAATGATATCAATGAGACTGTTTAGGACCTGGCATGACATTTGTGGAGCAACTCTAGTCCCTGGGGGTATCTGGGGGATGCCAGAAAATGAAAATGAGAACAGAATGCGACAGCCAACAAGCACTAAATGTACATACACACATATGTACATATGCATGTGTGTGTGTGAATGTTTAACAACTTTCATTGTGGCGACAGCGAGGAATATCTAAAAAAAAAATGCCATCACATTTTGAAATAGTTTTCCAAAAAACAACCCAACAAACACATACACACTGAACCCTGACGGCGACCAAGATATTTTCATTATACTCTGCGTTATGGCAGGGTGGCATGAAATGGGCCCAAACAACAGAACTTAGAGAACTTACCCTACCCTATCCGAAGAAGGGAAATTAAAAGTCAGAGCTGAGATCCTAGTAGATATTAAAGTTGTTGCAGTGTATACCATCTTCGGCGTTCCCCCGTTTAACTGGCAAAAGTGAGAAGAGAATTTCCCAACATTCGCTTTTGCATCATTTCAGAAGCCATCAACGGCGACACGGCGGCAGAAAAGCTCGCCACAATTTTCATTTCAGTTGAGGAGTGATGCTGCCTGGCCACCCGTCCCATCTCTGCGGAGTAGCTGCGTAGGTGTACGGGTATGTCCGTCCTCTGTCCGCCTTTCCGTCCGTCCGTATGTGTGGGGCACTGTCAACTGTTGTTGAAAGATTTTCGTGTCGTTGTTTCCATGCCGCCTGCCATCAGACGACAGACATGAATTTTCCCCGCAATGAAATAGAAAGAAAAAAAAAGACAGAACATTTCGAAAACTTTTCTCATTCCTTCAACATTTTTTCAAGATATTTCCTCGTGGTTTTTTGTCGCTTGCTCTGGCGAGCAGTTCATACAAAACGTAAAAAGATTTAGCAATAGCAATGAATTTAGTTAATTTATGGCATTATTAATAACATCTATAGGAGAAAAGCGAACAAAAATTTCAAAAATGAGAACTCACTGAAATGTTCCGCACCATACAATACAGCATGTTAGAACACTTTCGCAATAGCCGAGAAAACTAATAAAAGACCATTCCCATATCGATCTAGATCTGGAGTGGGACAAATACTGATACTCTCTAATATCAGTTACATTTTCAAAAGAAATTTCTACAGGTTTTTGATTCTTGAAGAAGGTTATTCAATTGATTCGCTTCAGTAGACCCCGCAAGGCACCGAAACCTTTCAATGGCAGAGACTCCATCGGCAAATGTCTTGTAGCTCTTTCGGACAATCGTGGATTTTCACTGGGTCAGCATAGATTATGCAGAGATTATTGAATGATGATAGCTGGGGCCAAAGCCATAAATACTTTCGGATTGGGTTCCGATGCTTGTGAATGGCACGAGCTGAACATCATCAACCTGCATGAAATGCAAATAAGGCCCACAATGGAGACGCCAGACAGCGCCCGGCCCAAGAAGAATTTACGACCCAATCAATGGAGCTTCAAAAGCTGTTGCTTTGGTTTTCATTTTGGCATTTTGGGCGTTTGGGTTTGACTTTTGTTTTTGGGTTTTGTTTGGGTCCGACTAACAGCGCGGGCTGCGGTTAGTTTGGCTCGAGTGGTTTCTGGTTTTCTAGACTTCCAATCGCCCCAGCGATATTTACATTAATTTGTGAACAAAGTATGGCATATTATGCAAATATTTGACAGATTCGAGTCCGTCAGTTTCCCCTAGCAACCAAACGAGAAATATTCAGAGTGCAGCCATCGAGTGCTCGACGGGGCCATACTCAGTGACAGATCCAAGCTAATCCGAGATATAGGAGCAAACCAGCCAAAAAAAAAAAGGGCTATCTTCAGGGATTTGTCGTGTATACCCGTTATATACCCCTACCCGCCGTCAAGCAGGGAATGGTAAGCTCAGATTGAGACACAACACTGACCCGAAACTGTCCGAGTGAAGCGTGAGGTTTGTGGCGTGGCGCTGGCCGATAACCTGGATGACTCTCCAGCTAGATCAGGCACTTAATTAATGTTATTTAGCATTGACTTGAAATTTAATAGTGCCCAGTTCTCAGTCCAAGTCGCAGTCGACATCGTCAAAACAGCTCCATCGCTTTGTGCTGGGCGCATTCCTTGGCGGCAACTTTGAACCCCACTGAGATTAAACATTTTTCTGCTGATTCCAAACTATTGAAAGTGTAGATCAGATCGTCCCCGCTTGAAGGTCCCCTACCAGCACTCAGGGAAACCATGAATGAGATTTCTTAAGTTCTACAACAATACCAGAATATATATGTACATGCATATGTATGTATGTATGTATGTATGTTCATATGTATGAAAATCTCGGAACTATGTTTCTGGGGGGAGCTCTTCAAGGCGAAAGTTAATTTTAGCCAGGGCCAGCGAAAGGTTTTTCTTCTTCGAAGGCAATTTATTATTCAAATTTATGGCGATATTAACACGAAAATTGAAATAACACTTTTACGCATTTGACATTTTTATTGGCCACCCCCATAACCCCGGCAACACCGCCACCCTCTCCGCAAGAGTGCCACAAGAACAACGAAACAGATGATAAAAAAGATTTGTACCAATTCCGATGCGAAGAAGACATTTAAAATTAAGTCTCAAGTCACCTCGACGCGACGCTGCCCCGAGTGCGCCTAATTTATTGCATAATTATAGGAAAATGCCGAGACAACAAAGTAAAAAGATTATCGCACGTCTTGACCCCAAGAATTAAATAATATATGCTTATACTTATTTCGAAATTTAATTCGGTTGAATGTGTCTGTTTTCTAGAAACATTTTACCAATTCCAAAAAAATATTGAACGTAAGCAGATGAAAAATTCCATAAACACACACACACAGACACACACTCAATGGCAGGCAGACCTATTGGAAATTGGAAACATGTAATTTGCATAAAATCACCTGATTGAACGTTAAATATTTTTAAGATTCAGATTATAATACAGAGAGATGAAATGCTCATAAAGTTCACGATCAGGCGGCACTAAAAAGAGACAACAATAAAAATGGGAGTAGTCGGAGAAGCAAACAAAACACTGAACGAAATCGGTGTGTACCATAAATGTCAGCTATCAAGAAGGGGTCCCTCATATCTTTCCAGTTTCTTGCTGTGCAGAGGGAGCGCTGGGGGAGAGGGGATGGACTGTTAGCCCAACTTATGGAGCACCTTGCCTTAAGTCCGGCAAACATATTTGCATAAATTAACCAAATGCCCAGCTATTTTACATTTTTAACGAACCACAGAAAATATATTATGCATTTTGAAATGATTGGGTACTCTACCTCTACCCCTTTGATCGCTTAACGTTTGTAGTTTGTTGTTTCTTTTTCTATTTCTTTATCGATTTATGTGCAATAGGGATATAAATTAGAATTTTATGACATTTATAGGAGGAGGACGGACCAAAAATGTGTCAGTCATGTAAGCATAAATAAAAGAAATGGGAATTAATTAATGTTTGCCGCTGATGCTGAAAGCGGGGGGTTATATTCCTGCTCTTTACCATATCGCTTTTGGCCTTGAATCGCAGTAGTTAGAAAGAGACCACAAAACAAATGCTTTTAATACTTCCGTTTCCGTTACAACAAAAACAACCAACCGATAGATATCTACGAATTGAAGTGTTGCAAAACGACGGACTGCAGCGATAGTTGAAAATGACAAAGTATATTTCGGTATATTTCTGAGTGTTTACCCAGGGTGACCGCTTACGTTTCAGAATAGTTGGACGGTTCTAAGTATATTTACGGTGTGTCGGTACATAAAAATATATTAAATCAATTCAACAATCCATATTTGAAAGTATATTAAAGTGCTTTTTAAAATGACCGCCAAAATTCATTTAGCGCACAAAAAATACCGAAATTGTTCGTTGGAGCAACGCTCTCTCAAATCGTGGCGTATTTCAATTCAGGTGAAAGATATCGTGGGAATATTTTGTTTGTAACTAAAGAGGAAGGAGAGATCTACAAAAAGAATATGCAAACAGTATTATTTTCCGCGGCTTAATTGAAGGTTTTTCGCTGTTTAAATAGAGGGGGGCTATGTGGGCTAAGTTCTGTTAATTCTTTGGTATGTTTACGGTATGAAAATGACAAGGTATATTTCGGTATATTTCTGGTCACACTGCTGCAAAGCTTGCTTCATTTTTGTTTTGACTTTAAAATTTGGCAAAAAACAGAATGGATGATCCGCTCAAACCCAAGCCGGTGCCACTGGCGGCCGAGACGGTCTTGTGGTTTGAATTCCTGCTCGATCCGCACAAGATAACGCAGCACCTGCAGCGCACACATCCCGGTAAGCAGCAAAGGTCCCACTTGTGGAGCTCTGGTGACACAGCTAACGTTTTTTAATAGAGCCCAGCGCCCTGGAGTTGATCATGCAATTCATCAGCGTGACGCCGGACACGTCGGCAACGTCTGTGGTGACGCCTGGAAGCGACCTGCAAAACCTGCCGGGCGCCACTGTGGGAGGAGCAGTCAATTCCCCCACGCCCGCTGCGTCGGCGGCTCTCAATGTCTCACCACTGGAACAGCAGCAGCACTGGCCAGGGGAGAATGGCCTCGATCTCACCAGAAAGCAGTTGGCACTGAAAATTCTCGAATTGAAGGTTGCCACATGGCTGCGGTGGGACCTAGACATGCTGGAGAAGAACCTGCCCGTGCTAATGCAGCTGGCCTTGCTGCGTGATCTCTGCACCATTAGCTATGGCCGCAATCTGAGCATTCCCCTTGCCAGTGACTTTGATTTGAAAATATGTAAGTCCCATCAAAAACTGAAGCGAAAAGAATTTGGATAATCTTTACCTCTGTATGTCCCTTAGCCGCATCTGGGAACGAGCGAGCTGCGCGGTTTGCCCTCACCATATATCATCGCCTGCTGCTGCGGCTGCAGCTCGTCAAGGAGAGTGCTCCCTTCAGATTCCAGCCGATCGATCAGCTGCAACAGTTCTTGGAGTCGCCGACCCAACCTTCCATTGAGTATCTGCAGCAGCTGTGCACATCCAGCAAGCCCTTCTATGTGTTCCACTACGACAGCTTTGTGACCCTACATTGCGATGATCTCAGCACTGCCCAGAACTACGACATAATGCATCTGATCAGCCCCCAGGAGCTGCGTGCCCAACTCAACTACGAGCTGGCCCACTATTACCTGTACACCAAACAGTATGTGCTGGCGAGGGAGTCGGCAGCCGCCTGCAACAATAACCTGCAGGCGATATCTCCACAAACCAACCTCTACTTCTGCCACATTAGGCCCGTGGAGCTGGAAGGGCTGCTGCTCGCGTGCGGAATCAGCGCTCAGAATCATACTCTGATGGAGCGTTTCCATCAATCGCTGCTGAACAACTATGCGGAGATTCTGACCATCCTGCGGCTGGATAACCAGGCACGCGAAATTCCGCTGGTCAGTCGACGTAATCTGGAGCTGGACATTGAGGGCGCCATCTCTACGGGACAGCTCAAGGAGTCGGCACAACTGCAGCTGCAGGTGGCGGCCCTCAATATGGTGCGAAACATCTTCGAATGGGGCAGCATATTTGGCAGCGTCGAGTACTTTGAGAAGTATCGCGAGCTGGACTATCTGCCGCCCCTTGTGGAGGCCCTGACAGAGGTGCTGCCCCACTGCAACAAGGCGGAACAGTCGGCCCTTAAGCATTTCCTCATCGACTGTATGCTCCACCAGGCACAGCCACCGCAGTCCAAACAGCTGCTACAGGTCGTGCGGGATTTGGATATCTTCACGGTCGAGGAGCTGGAAGATTTGGACGATCAGATGCTGCAGGCAGCACCTCCCGTGCCCAACAACTCTCTGGCCTCGCTCACCGACTGGATGTGCCACTCCAAAAGTATGTGGCAATCGATATCGCTGATGCTCCTCGCATTTATAATCCTTTTTGTGTGTTTCTGTGCAGGCACTCGTGTGGACGTGGCTGCCCTGGAGCGGCAACTGATCAGCTGTTCGAATGCCAACACCGTGAGGATTCTGCTGGTGAAGCTGTGTGGCACGGCGCCGGAAAAACCGCTGTGGTCCATAAATCCCAGCTGGGATGTGCCCCAGCCGCTAAAAGCAATGGTCATGGCGATGCCAGTGAGCTTCCTGCAGGATTTCAGCTATGTGCTGCTCGGAAAAGCGCGGGAACTGGCGATGAGGGGCGACTACATTGAGGCCGTGTCCATGTTGAGTGTGTTAAAGTCGGAGACGCAGCGCCAGGAGATAGCCGGCAATACCCAGCTGATGTGCAAGCTGCTCACGTGGGAGATTCTGCACATCCAGATAACGCAGTCCCTGGAGGAGTGGCACCAGAAACCGCTCGACCTACAGTCGCTGGGAACCCGATGCAAGCAGTGTCTCAGTGTACTCCAGGCGGGCGATTCCATAGTGCCTCGACCGGAAATACTCGAAAGTTGTGCCATTATGCTGCTCAATCTGACAGATTTCCCGCCACTCCTCTACCTGGACAAGAGGACGGGTCCGCTCGAACTACCTCTGGCCTTTGCAGCCACCTTTATCGAAATGGAGAAGATGAAGACCACCAAGAAGGTGTCTCGCGATGCGTGGGAGCTTATGGTGAGCATGTTCCTCAATGTGCCCAAGCGATCAACGCCATCGAGTGGCGGTAGCAGCTCTCTCCAGACATTCTTGCAACGTGTTCGACACCAGAATATCTTCGGTCTGGCCATCTCCATGCTGGGCAAGCTGCACAACATACTCAAGGATGATCCCAACAACGATCTGAGCTGTGAATACATGCACCTCTGGCCTACCAGCGTTAACAAGTGAGTTATATGCATCGTAAAGGTACAATCTCTAAGTGAAATTTGTCGCAATCCTCTCAGTCCAATTAGCTTTAGCCTGCGCAGTGTTTGCGAGACGCTTCAGTGGCTGCTGTCCGAGGCTCTGTCGTACTATCCGCAGACCATTTCGTGGCTAAAAATGAAGGGTGATCTGGACCTGGCCATCGGCAACAATGAATCAGCCATGCGGTGCTACGTAAATGCCTTGGTGACCGGAACGGACTACTGCACGATACCGTTGCAGCGCAATGTGGCGGATGACTATGTTATACGCAAGATGATTCGCTGTGCCGCCAATTTGGGCTGTCATATGCAGGCAACCGTCCTGTGTCAGTTTCTCGAGGAGATCGACTATGGGATTGTGTTTAAAAATCTTAGCGAAAAGTCTTCAAACTTCACCGATGCGATGGACTCGTACTACAGCTGCATATGGGACACTACGCTGCTGGAGTTTATTGTCAATCTGCATGCGAAGCGAGGCGAGCACAGTCGAAAACTGGAGGCGGTAAGTGCCAATCCCCCCAATCCTAGAGGGGCACTCACTCTTCTCTCTTTACACAGATCTCCATGATGGGCACTTTGGAGCTGAATGCCAATAACAACGAGGAAATCAAGCGAGAAAGCGCCATGGTGCGGAAGTCACGCTTTATTCGCGCCCTGGCCAAACAGTACTTGCTGTAGTCCCTCTCCACATCCACACCCACATCCCAACCTCATACAAAGACCAACTAGAAATAAACTCAGATTGATGTAGTTTTATATTAATTGTAGGCTTTAAATATGGTTAAGTTAATATTAAAGAAATTGTACGTTTTATACGAGAACAACTATTTGGGTCTCCTGCCACGTGCGGCACCGCCGCTGGTTTTGGCCTTCTTGTTGTTGGCACTCTTCTTGGCCTCCTCGGCCTTGCGCTTGGCTGCATTTACGGCATTCGGTGTGCTGGGCAATGTCTTAAAGAAGCTATCCAGTCGCACTTGGGTCTGGGCATTCTTGGACTTGAACAGCTTTTTGGCACCGTTGCGCACACGCTCCTCGCTGAACTGCCTGTCTCCGCAGAGGAACTTGACCAGTCCCTCCTCGTCGGGCTCCGTCCACTTGAGATCAATGGCAGAGGCATCGGCCACCTCTGGCTCAATAAACAGCTCACGCGCCACTTTGTAGTTCCAGTTCTCGGGAACCGTGTACTTGCTGGTGTCCAGGTTATCCAATATGGTCTCGATATCCCTATAGTTGTTGATCAGCTCTATGGCTCGCTTGGGGCCGATGCCCTTGATGCTCTCGCAGTAGTCGCAGCCCAGGAGGATGCAGAGATCGATGAACTCGCGATTGTTGACCTCCAGACCCTCGAGCAGTTTGTCGTAGCTAAACTCCTTGACGGGCATCTTGCGCGCCTCGCTGTACGTGAGATACCTGAGCAGCTTTGTTGACCCAAATGTCAGCGCATCCATATCCTCCGTCGCCGTGGCATACACCTTTCCAGCCTTGACGAGAGCTGCACATTGTGCCTCGGCCTCACAGGGAGCGTCCACATACGGTACCCCCATCAGGGACAGCAGCTCCTTGGCTTCGCGGGCATGATCTTTGGTCACTCGAACCAGACGACGATTGAATTTCTCGATCTCCGCATCATCACCGGCATCGGTGGCTGCCTTCAGGGCCTTCTCCGCCTCCTCGCGGCGTTCGGCACGCTTGGCCAATTCCCCAGACTTTAAATCTGGTGGCTTGCCATCAAACACATACACTGGCTTGATGCCGTTGTCCAGCAATCGGATGGTGCGATAGAACATGCCCATTAAATGGGACGTGGGTTCTCCGTTGACTGTCGCCAGCTGAGCTCCCTCCGACCGTACTGCTATCAAGAACTGGTACAGGCACATACTGGCATCGATGGCCACCTTGCGACCTACAAAGTACAGGATAGGATCAGGATTAAGACCGTGTTCTTTGTTCCACCACACTTAGACTCACCGAAAAAATGCTTCATTTCACTTTCACGTATGGCCTGGGGAGCCAGATCGGCTATGAGCTTTGATAAGCCCAAAATTCCCATGGCAAGTCTGTGCTTACTGAATCGCGTGTACGTAAATAGATGTGTATAGTTTATGAAAAGGTCACGCCGGTTTACAAAATAGTTTTGCCTGCAAAACACGCGCGCTTTTTTTTTTTGGCGACAAGCCACTATCGATACAGTATCGATGCGGCGATGACCATCGGTGTTTTCGATAGTGAAATGCCCAATTTGTGAGAAACGATTTAGAGCTATATAAGTTAAACAAAAAACGGCACTTTCCAAACAGAAATTATTAGCTGATAAGATCAGCAAATACATATTTTAAAATATATAATATAATATTTCAATATATCATATGGGCGACAGCATCCTCTTGGTAGCATCCCATTTGGTATTTTTTAGGCACTATTGCGTGCGATGCGATACCATCGTGACACCTCTAGTGAATGTGAATGTGTGTCGGCTGACGGAAAAATATAGAAACCATTAGAAATATGGTACGTAAAATTGTGAAAATAGTTTTAAAACAAAGTTTCAAGTGTGTGCCAAGGACGCGCATTAAAAACGGCTTGTTCGCAAATGTGTTTTAGTGTAAATAGAGCGCAACAAATATTGGCTCCAGAGAGGATGCGGATTGCCCGACTATCGTTCTCTCCCCGCTCATTTTATTTGTATAAACATGGCGTCGTTGTGGCCTGTGCCTAGGTTTCAGTGTGTGGGAGTGAGACAACGAGTGCGTGCGCGCCTCATAGATTTGCAATGTTGTTTTTCAATTTCTATCTCCTCTCTCTCTCGCGCGCTCGTCGTGTGGAAGACACGCATACACAAGCTCTCGAACTCATTCCGAATAAAACGCACAAAATCGAATGGTAGATGGCAGTCGCCGCCAAAAATTAACAAGTGAAATTAAAATGTGACTTCGTATCTTTTTCCACTCTTTCTATTGCCAGGATGCTAACAAAGCGGCAGACACGGCGGCCAAAGAGAATGCCGCCGATAAGGTAATCGAGTCGAAGGCAGTGGAGAATGCAGCGGCGGCCACCGAGGACCGCGATGAGGAGTCCAAAGGAGCCGAACAGGGGTCCGATGCAACGACACCCGCTCCCGACGACGACGGGGCCTCCGCCACCACCGCTGATGACGTCGCTGATAAAAAGCCCAAAGGAGACCTAGCGGCAGCCCCCACCCCCGACTCGGACGCAGGTAAATAAAAGCCACGCGCACACAACGACAACCTGCCTATGTAGCAATGTCGTATCAATAGTGTTTGTTTGTGTTGGTGAAGAAAGAGCGAGAAAAACAAAAATCATAAAATGAATTTTGCGCGCGTTTCGCAACGCGGCGAAATGGATTCATTTTCATCTGTCCCCAACAGAGAGTGTTTGGTAGGGGGGCCATGTGCTTGCCGGCCAGCATGCATATGTGTGTGCGTGTTCCTATTGGCTCTCTGCTGCTTGCTTTCCGAGTTTACGTATGGCGCTGTCGTCTAAACTGCTCGGCGTACTTTCTTGTCGATAGGATGAGCCATGGTTCGAACCCTACAAAAAAGATGGGCGCGCGCGCGGAGGAAAGAAATCTCCACTGGGAGAGTAAAACATAATTTTCTCGTTTTCCTTGGCTATTGTTCATGCTTATCCTTTCCAATGGGGTTTTGCGTAGTAAAGGCCGAGGTATAGCAACGTGTTCAGTATTCATAGTTCCTTGCGCTCCTAAATGAAGTTAGCTCTGGACTTCCCAAGGCTGAAGACATTTTTCTTTTGAAACAGTTAACTTCTTTACTTTGATTTAAAGAAATTTCCAATTGAGATTCATTCTATTTTTTCCATTTGCTTGTGCAGGCGCATCGGACAAAACGGAGGTATCGCCTGCTCCGGTGAAGAAAGTTAGCACCAACAGCAGCAAGGATGCAAAGGAGGACGATGCGAAACAGGAGAATGAGGATGGAAACGAAGACGATGCCGATGGCCAAGAGAATGAGGGGGAGGACGACGAGGACAAGGCTAGCGATGAGGAGAGCGACAGGACCAGCAAACCTGCTGCAGATGAAAAGCACAAAAGTAGTGACGCCACGGATGGGGCAAAGGGAAAGACAGTTGCGGGAGCTGACAAATCGGCCCCAGCCAAGAAAACATTATCCAAACCTAAAAATGGTAAGGTGGAGAAAGAAGATGACGAGGACGAGGAAGCCGAAGATGCTGACGAGGACGATGGTCTGGATGAGAACAATGAGGTGGCTGAGGACGATGAGAATGTCGTAGCCTTGGCAGAGATCGATCGCATAAATGAGAACATCAACAAGACTCGTGTCGACGGACTACAGACCCTACATGCGGTAAGTGGAAGAAAATTCACTTTCGAAAACAATTTATTTAACCTGAAATTGATTCTGTTTTAGCTCTGTTTTGGCGCCCAAGGTAAAAACAATGTTGTAAAGAAAAATCTGAGATCCTTTGCTGGGTTCGAGTTTGCCAAGGACTCGACAGAATATAACAAGAAACTCGACGCCATCAAGAAGGTGGACAACAAAGGGTTGCGCAGCATTTGCGAGATACTTACATTGGATCGCAAAGGCAGCAAGAATGAAATCGTAATGCGAGTGCTCAAATTTCTCATGGAGCCCGACGAATCGCTGTGCTTAGAGCAGGGCGACGAAGATGAGGAGGAGCCAGATGAAGACGACTTGGACGAAGAAGAGGAAGAGGTCAGCGAGGATGACAAGAAACGTAAGAGCAGCAAGTCGGGTGCTTCCGGCGGCAGAGGCTCGGCCAGAAATTCTACCGGACGTCCACGGCGATCGACGGCAGGCAAAAGTAAGACAAAGGAAAACATTAGTTCGAGAGATCCTTAATCCTGACCTTTGTGGCGTTTTCTTTCAGAAATGTCTGCATACGTTGACTTTTCTAGCTCTGAGGAGAGCGAGCACAAAGTTACGGTAGTCAAGCGGAAACGCAACGATGACTCAGAGTCGGGCTCAGACGTAAGTAATGCAGCGGATGATGCCAATATGAGTTTTTACAATTTCTACCCTCAATTGCAGTACAATCCTTCTGCCAACTCAGACTCGGATGCCGGTCGTGGCGGTGGTGCTAGTGCAGGAAAAGCTGGTCGCAACGTATCTGTTCGTGGCAGCCGGGGTCGTCCCGCGCGCAAAAGTCGACGAAGAAACTCGGACTCTGAGGAAGAAGAAGAGTCTGAACTCTCTGATGCTGACAGCGATGTAAGTCTATCCCTTGAACCCTTTCCAAATCAGGTGCTTGAACCACGGATCTTCCAACAGGTGCCGAAGCGCAAGCGGGGAGCAGTGTCTGGCAAACGTGGGCGACCGGCAGTAGCTGCCGTGGCTGGACGACGGGGACGTGGACGGGGAGCAGCTGCGCGAAAACGCAAAGATTCTGACAGCGAGGACGATGACATTTCCGAAGATGAAGAGGAGGAGGAGCTGTCCGAGTTTGGCAGCGACCAAAGTGAGGTAAGCATCAAAACTGACATGGAGAACGGGTCCAAAGAGCGGGAAAGGTAATCACATCTCCATTTTGCAGGATGTACGCCCCAAGAAGAGTAGGAAGCCAACCACGCCTGCGAGAAATAGCAAAGCTAATAATAAGTCAAAACCAGCTGGAAAGGGTAAGTGCACACAAGCACCTTTTGAGCCTTTAGTTCCTTTTTAACCTGTCTCTTTCTCCTTTGTGTCCAGCCGATGGTCGACCAAAAAAATCAAAGAAAGAATCGTCCGAGGAAGAGGATGATGATTTAGATGACAAAGATGAGTCCGACGAGGACGAGCCGCTAACCAAAAAGGGCAAAATGGCATTCCCAACGGTGAGTTGTCGCTAGCTCTCCCCTTATTGCCAGTTTGATCTTGAATCGTGTGCATACCAACTTTTTATTGCAGGATGAGCAAATACGCGGCTATGTGAAGGAAATTTTGGATAAAGCAAATTTGGAGGAGATTACCATGAAAACAGTTTGCAAGCAAGTCTATGCGAAATATCCAGAATTTGATCTAACAGACAAGAAAGACTTCATTAAGGCCACAGTAAAAGCGGTAAGCAATCCATCAGTGATCAGTTGTTCGTTATAATCAAATTCCCTATTCGACAGTTAATTGCGACATAAAACGAAGACGGGGGCCATCTTCAAGCCGGAGGAAGGGCCAGGTCCTGTAAACAAACAAAACAAAATAAAACAAACAGCGGCAGAAAAGTAACCTTTGCCACACTTTGAGAGCTGTTTCAACACCATCCAACGTTCGGCGTAGTTCAAGAAAAGTAACTCTAGTTCTCCTATAAGTATATGATGATTGATTTGTGCTCGTACAGCTATCTGAAGTTAATCTTAATCTCTACGCAGAGGCACTCGCATAATTTGGTCGTCGTTTGTCCAGTCTTATATATATTCATGTGTATATATAACTTCTTATTTGTCCCAGAAAGAGACGCCCCCACGCATTAACTTTCATTTCTTTAATGGCTAAATGTTAACTTGACAGCTCTGCAAAATGTGTGTAAATTATGCAAAAGAAAAAGGAGAAATTTGTATAAAAAATCAGTTTAAAAACGTACTAAATGTAGCTATTTTGATTGACATTCAAAACAAAAAATTATGTATTCTAAATTAAGGCAAGATAATAAACAAACAAAAAAGAAGAAAGTAAAGCGAAAGGAAAAGTTAAAATAAATAACCAAAATTCACACACTGGCAGCAGTACAAAAACATAATAACGAATGAAGGAATTAAGCCACTTACAAGTAAATGGAAGAAGACTTAAAATTTTTAATTATTGCAAAACATTTTGGAAATGTAAAAAATATAACTTTGGGCGAGTAAATTTAGTTTTAAGACGCAAAAGCACACAGACGGCAGAGGAGCGAGTGATTTGAATGATAAATAATTTACGATCCCAGCGGAAGTTTCGGTCACTTGTTTGGACAGTAGACAGTACCCCCATACCCCGCACACTCAAAATCCTATTCAGATCAAGTGTTTCGCCCTTAGTAGTTGAGCACTGAAAGGCAGGTAGGAAGAGATACATAGGTTTCTCGGCAACAAAACGCAACTGGGAACACGCTCACACACGGATGAGTACATCAAATAAATGAATGAGAGTTAAATATTATAAATATTTATAAATGTAAACAAGGCGGAGTAGATGTATGTTAATTTTAAAACAAAAAGGCAGTACACAACACAAATGGATATCAAGAAAACAAGTTTAATTATTGTCGAGAGAAAACATAAAGAACAAATTCAAAAAATATATATATATCTATAACATCAGCATCTCAATGTAAGTTTTCTTCTAGTAAACTCGCAAATAAATAGAACGAAAATCCAAAATAAACACACAAAAAAAGAAAACAAATCGATGTATGTTGAATTGCCCAATCTATTATACTGATACGCACTGTACTATGTATGTATGTATGCATGTCGTGTAGTTTAAGAGTTTACAATACGCCTAGTCGCAGAAGAAGGATGTAACTGTACGGCTGAAGAATCCGGTTGAAATGGATGGATGGAGCAGGCACTAAGCTCATATATCCATATACATATTCTGTTGTTCTAACTTTAAATGTTTCGTTGCGAAATGCTTAAGGGATGAGATGAACAAGAAATGATATATGTACATATATATCAGTAATAAAATGCGAGAAGTTAAGTAAAAGCAAATTTGTGGTAATATAACTTAACTAATATTGGGAGGCGATGGGGTGTGCACTAACGGTAAGTTATGTTTTCCCTGGCAAACCTACATACATGAATTCCATTAAAAAATTTGATTTCGTTTCGTGTTTTTTAGATGGTGAAATTTATTTGAGTAAATTGGAATAGTTTTCAATATTGATGACATTTAATTGGGTATAAGATTTACGGTCTATATTGCAAGTTGAAAATTACGCTAATATCGATCAGACTCTGACCAGGTGAATATACGAAGATCACGCAGACAGGGCTGTAAATTGCAGATAGTATTTCATGATTCAGTTATATATGTATTATCAAAAGATATGGATACATGAAAAATTGTTATTAAAAAAAAAAACAAAAAAAAAAAAAAAATATATATATATATATTTAGATGTACCAATTTGTGGTAAAAAGAATACGATACGATTTAATATATCTATATGCATATGTTAATATGAGTAATAGAAAGGGAGAAATGGACTTTTGTATATTCAATTGGCCCTGCAAATAGATCAAAGCACGTAATTTAAATCAAATATAAAGAAATACATCCATTATATCAATTTCAAAAATATCATTTGATTGCAAAATAAACGGCTTGACATTGGATCCAAAAAAATGCTCAACGTAAGTGGGTTTTAAAATGGACGTCTACGGATAGATGGACCATACTTACCTCTCTGCAGGAGATCGGACAGGAGAGCCATCAAAGCAAATGACACCTTTGCTGAAACTATAAGAGGACAAACGACTTCCCGATCTCATAGAACAGGTCTAGGCAAATCTTAACTATCAGAATTTAATATATATTACAAATTTTGAGAGATGCCTTTTATCGATACTATTGGATCGCTTCCTAATCGTACAGCTGTGCCAAACTGAGAGGAGTTGTAAGACAATATTATAGTATAAAAATGAATCAATATAGATATAGATATATATATGTAGATATAGATGGGCTTTGGAGGCAATGTAATCCGAATATATAGCAAACAAATGATACCTTGAAACGATATACATAATATATATAGTCAGTACCGAATCATACTAGTATCTGTTTGTGTTCATGATCGACTGAGGTCTACTCTGGGGAGGGAGCACTGCACTGCATTGTTTGGTATATCGGATATCGTCGCAGTTGCTATGAAAATATATAGAAATATATATATGTAAAGTTCACACACAAAAATAGATGTCTATGTATATATATCATCATCATAATCAAATATCAATATTATAAAAAGTGCATTTCGATAAGGCAATTGTAGGTATGTATCCATAAATGTAAAAATCATTTTCCAATATACGTATATCAAGGCATACCCCGATCGTGGCAATCAATCAATCAATCGACTAGGAAAAGTTAAAGTCTGTCCTGAGCCTGTTCCCCCAGATATCCTCCAACGCCAAGACCACAAACAGCGCTTCTGAAAATACGCTCGAGAAACGATTTTCAATTATGGCAATAGGCAAATAGTAAAAAATAACAAACATTAAAGTCAATAGAAACGCAATGGGGCATAAAGCACTATACGAGTGAGTATAGGTGCTAAATGCTTAGAATAAATTTATATATGTGGGATATATATATATATATATATTATATATGGTATTATATTAAAAGTTTATTCATTGTCTCGTCGGCTGCGGGCAGATCAGCATTCAGCTCTGAGACTGCCCTGCCGGCCAGCGTTTACAAATTGTTGGTTCATCTGCTGTTGCAACATTCAGATGTATATGTGTATTGGGGAGACGTAAAACTTAGTTTAGATTATTCAAAGTAATGTTTAAATATTATGGTAGACCAACGTTCGTTCATATGGGTAAGTTTTATCATTGTTAGATTTGCATATATATATATGTAAGTTTTGTATATCAATATGTTTTATATAGACAGTAACAAGAACACACGATCTTACCAAGCTTGACACTTTTACAATTTAATATTTCGTATATGTTCATGTTCTATAAGAGAGAGAGAGTGTGAAGGTTCTGGAGTTTTGCTTTCGGATTTCTGTTATGAACTGGCTTGAAGAATGGCCCCTTCTGAAAGTACATATATGTTGGCATATCTATATGTATATATAATATAGGGTGGCATATGGTAATATATGTAAATATTGAAATATATGTTGTGATATTATTCCTTGTACCTTGGGAAATGAGTTGTTTTTGTTGTTGTTTGTTTAAAGAGAATATTGAAAATTAATTTCACCAGTTAAGATATCCTATATATAGTACAGAAAAATAGAGTACCAAATCAAGTCTAATTGTATTGAATTCTGGGTTGGGTTGATCGTAAGGCTATTAAGTATGTATATCTTCTCCACAAACTGAAAGGTGAAAGTTATATATTGTACGAGTATGTGTATTGTTATTATCAGATCAATTCGGGTTCAATAGATGCACAATAGATTTCAATAAATCACTCCACTCAACTCCACTGGACTTTCAGAACCCCTCAGCCACATTACAGAAATCTTATACAGTGTACATTTTAGAAATTGAAAGTCTTACCAGATCACCAGATATCGAACATCGTTTATATGATTGGGGATATATGTAGTATGTATAGGTATTGCTTAGAACGGGTTTTCGTAATATGTAACACTAAGGCTAAGTACGAGAGAAATATGTTCATGTATCAAAAACGGTCATCATTTATGAGCTACATTCGATATATAGTACTAATCAATATATGTAAGTATCGTAAGTATGGATGCATATTAATATAATTCTATATATTTCAGTTATTATTGAAATTTGAGAATTCTCAAAAGTGTTGTTTTTCGATTGTAATAAAAACGCTCCCTCAACACTCTGCACTGTCGCTCGCACATTTCATTTCGCTTGACGAGGAAAGAAATTATATTCCAGATATATATATGTATATGCAGAATAGATAGATAGATGTCACCAATAACGTATTGGATTGGCTTGGCTTGGTTCTACTGTGTGTGTTTGTTGTGTGGCTCAGTGCTATTGAACATGGACAGCAGAGGCAATATCTTTTCTTTCAGTTAGGTTTATATATAAATATAAATACAAATATAAAAGTAGGGTTCGGTTTTCAGGGTGGATTACTTATGTACTAATGGAGAAATCATAGGGAATATCAGATAATAGACAGTGTTAATATATTAATTTACAAATTATGCAAAGTGCGACGCCACAAGCTGAATGATTTTTGTTTTATTGATGATCTGATCCGGTCTCCCCTCGCTTCACTGCTCTGATCTGCTCTTCTCTGCTCATCTCGTCTCGTCGCATCCCTTCTCTCTCTCTGTTGTTGCGGTTAAAAACTTTTACTCTTATGTTTTGTTTTTGTTTTGCTAGCTTGTGGGGGATAAAAGACATAGGACATAGTAGAACAATAGATCACTGCAAAGAGTTGTACGCATGGTAAAGAGATTTGGTTAGGATATCACATAGTGTAGGCATAAATTGTACAAGTGGTACGTATACATAAAAAGTTGAGGATAGGTCTGATCACTAAAATGAAGCAGGCAATTAAAGCAGAAAGGTAAAGCAAATATATGTACGTAAAGCAATCATTTAAGGGCAGCTTTTCAGCTGAACACGGAATAAATGTTTCGTCTATCAACTACTGGGATTACGGTTGTCACTCACCCAATGCAAGGCACCTGCCACATCCGTTTAGTGCAGCAATTTCAACTCCAGTTACAGCTACAGCTCCCACCTGACTTCATGTCCCAGTTCTTTCTCCTCGCCACATCACATCCCGAAACGTTATCAATGCTTGTCATTTTTATGCGGCTTCTGTTGCTGTTGCTGCTGTTGTCCCGGCGCACCCGGGTAGCCGCCATAGCCACCACCCGGATATCCACCGGGATAACCAGCGGGCGGACCACCGCCAGGCTGCGGTGGTGCTTGTGGCTGACCCGCAGCGGCAGCAGCGTAATACTGTGAATATTGTGCATATTGGCTAGGAGTCATACCTTGGGCATAGCCCCCGGCTGCTGCAGCAGCAGCCGCTGCTGCCGCCGCTGGATTGGGCTGCTGCTGTTGGCCGGGATTGGGGCCGCCTTGGCTGGGATTGGGCGCATTGCTTTGGCCAACAGCAGGTCCACCGTTCTGGGATTGCTGCAAACCATCGAAAGTATCCCAAAACGAGCATTTAGAGATTGTTTCCAAATCCGGATTATGACTTCCCACTCACCTTATTCTTCAATGTCTTCTCAATTGCCTCTGCCTCCTCGTGCTTGCCCACACTGCGGTAGTATTCCGCCCACTGTGCGCTGTAGTCAGCGCTGTTGCCGCCGGATGCCTGCTGCTGTGCTTGCTGCGGCACTTGCTGCTGCTGTTGTGGCTGCTGCGGCACCTGCTGCCCGGGCCCAGGTGCACCGCCTCCTTGCTTGGCCTTCATCTGTTGCTCGATCAACTCAGCCTCGCGATGGCAGCCCATTTGCCTGGGAATTGATTGATTATTTAGACGGATTTGTATAGATGAGACGAGCTGTAAATTCTTACTTATAGTACTCGATCCACTGGGCCGAGTAGTCCTGGCCAGCGTTGGCACCGGCCGCACCAGGACCACCGCCCTGATTGGCAGTCATTGCCATTTGTTGCTGTTGCTGTGCCGCTGGATCCCATCCCTGCTGTCCATAGGGACCCCAGGGTTGTTGCTGCTGCTGGTACGCTGCTGCAGCGGCGGCATTTGGATCACCGCCTTGCATTGGATTGGGTCCACCATAGCCGCCCTGCTGCTGACCGTGATGGGAATTGCTGGGTCCACCTCCAGAGCCGTTTCCACCACCACCGCCGCCTCCTCCGCTGCCGCCGCCACCACCACCACCACCAATGGGCTTGCGGGCAATGACAGTCAGCTCCATGTTGATCTTCTCTGATATCATTTGACGTGCCGACTCCACCTGGTCGGTGGTGCCCTTGGACTTGAACAGCTTTTCGTTGGGCGGATTGCTGGCATTGCGATCCATTTCAGTATGGGCGCCGGATTGCTGATTGATCAGCTTGATCGTCTCCCCCCCACGTCCAATCACAATCTGCAAGGGAAACATTTAGGTTAGGATGTGAAGGAGAATTACGTTCGTTCTCAACCTACACCGCATTTGGATGCCGGCACCATGAATGTGATCTCCTCACGACCGCCCTGGGCATGATTCACGCCGTAGCCATATCCGTAATTGGAGTTGCCTTCGCCCCCACTTTGGGAGCCACCTCCGTTGCCGTTGCGGTTGAGGCCATTTCGTTGCTGTCGAATGAAATGGCAAAAGGTTAATGAACCCAAGGTTCGATTAGAGTCTGGTCTTTAGTGCTACTTACCATCACGTTTTCAATCAGTCCATCGATGGTCCGCTTGGCGTCCTCGACCTGTTGGCGGGTGCCCTGGATGACACAGCGTCTATCGCCCATCTCATCGTTCTTGCCCTGGATAAACTGCAGCTTGCAGCCGCATTCAGTTTGAATCTTTCGGATCATGTCACCTCCCTTGCCAATGACGACGCCAACGGCAATCTTGGGCACAAAGACCTCTACGCTCTCGCCGCCATTGCCATTATTGAAGTTGTTGTAGCCGAGCCCGGGGCCTCCGCCACCGCCGCTACCTCCTCCACCACCACCCCCGCGTCCACCCTGCTGCTGAGCTAGAGCGTCCTTCTGTGCGATGAGATCCAAGACCATCTGCTTGGCATGCTCGATCTTCTGCGGATCGCCGGAAATGCGCAGAGGTTTGATGACCTCCTGATTGGGTCCGTCTTGGATGATTATCATCTTGGCTCCCGTCTTCTCCTGCAGCTGTTTGATTGTGTCGCCACCCTTGCCAATGACCAGGCCCACCTTGGCACCGGGTATCATGATTTCCTGGTAGGGCGAATAGCCACTGGGGCCCGGAGGCGGCATGTTGATGGTGAGAAGTACCTCCACGGTTCCACCGCCACCGCGGCTGGCCATCTGCTGGATCATGTCCCGACCCTTAGACACAGTGTCCCGCTGGCCGCGCAACGTGATGACTCGCTCCTGTTCCGGCATCAACTGTACCTTGGCCCCCGACTCGGCCTGGATATGGGTGATGGTGTCGTTGCTGCCACGTCCCATAAAGGCATTGGCTATGGATTCGGGTATGCGAATTTGCTCCTCGCACGTTGTTCCGGCGGATGCCGCCAGGCGAGCGGCCACTGCAGCTGCCTGGGCAATGGCTTGCGTAATATTTGCCCCGCCCTGACCGGATCCCCCTCCCCCACCACCTCCGCCGCCACCACTGCTGCTGCTCATGTTCGAATTATTGTTGTGGCCGTAGTCCGGACTGCCAAAGGAGCGTTTGCACTCTGGACCGCTGTCGCCGTCGTCGTTGTGCCTCTTGAAGTTGTTGCCCGCACCGGGTCCCGGCCCTCCGCCACCAGATGGTGGTGATGGTCCTGCTCCAGGTCCTCCTGGACCGCCTGCCTGCTGGCTGGGTTGGATCTTAGCCGCTATCTGGAATCGAAAGCCAGCCACACACAAACGTGTGTACAGAAATACATATGTCATAAAATGTTCCCTCGTTTTCGCGTGTTCTTCTTCTTACCTGCTTGGCACGCTGTATCGCCTGAGCCAACGCCTGGGATTGACTGATACTCTGTCCTTGCTGCGGTTGAAATTCACTCATTTCAATTCAATTTACCAACTCAACTTCGTTCCCACTATCGTTAGCTTGTAGTTACGGGAATCTTGATTTTTTGTCTTCGTCGGGCTTGAAAATTCAATAACCAATTAAGCGAATTTTGCAAACGCCGCTAGCAATGCTTTAGCAATTATTAACCAGCCACGAAACACGTTTTCTTCGAGTTTAAGTTTAGTTTAAGTGTTTTTAAACTTTTTTAATAGCTTTTACACGTTTTAAGCAGTGTTTTTTCTATTTTTTAATAGATTTTTCACTTTGAAAATGCTACTTTTTTTTTTACTTATCGCCAGTGTGACCGCGGATTTTTCGATCAATACACTGATATGTTTTATCCAGACCTTACGTTTTTTGACACTCGTAGGGTTAATGATAGGTTAAATATGAACATCGATAAGATATACCGCCTGACCCTCCAAAATATATCGAAATATACCTTGTCATTATCAAAATATACCATAAATTTATTGGGCGCGTTCACCATACATACTAATAGCCTACTTACACTGACATCAGTTACCTATCGATTGTTGAGTTAACTCAATAAACTCAGAATTGGCGCCTACACTGGCACAAACTCGATTTATTGAGTTATGAGTTTTGACAACAGCACGTTCTACTTGTTTTTAAAATCATTTTATATACCAACCAAATTCTTAATATAGACAGAAAAGATTTCGGGCTACATTTCATAACATAACCGAACGCGATCGGCCCCAGAGCCGAACGTACGCTGAAAACTCAGCTGCGCCACTCTCGTTGTATGAACTGGCAAATCTATATACTATATAGTTGGTGGCTACAAGAACCCCATGGTGAACCCCATCGACTAGCCAGCTGCATATGCAATGCTGGAGTGCGACCTGGACATGGACGAAGTGCAGTGGACGAAACCCGGGTACAAGGCTGGGTCCAACTGTATGAGTTCTGCAAAAGAAGGGTTGAGAACCTTGCATAAATCTATTGGTTACGTTTGCCTTGTTTTTGAATGCAAGCCAAGAGCATTTTTATATTTTACCACGGTTCCATTTAGGGGGTCTTTAGAAAATATGACAAAATTACAACTAGCGGGCAGAAATTAGTCCTTCTCGGCGATCTTGGTCAGATGCTCCTCGATCTCCTTCTCGTCCAGAGTGCGGAAGCTTGGATTAGTCTTGCTGACGACGCCAATCTCGATGCCATTGGGCCTGAAGTCGATTGCCAGGACAGTGGACAGACAGGTGATGGCCAACTGGATTGCCTTCTCCTCGGATAGATTGTTTTTGTACTTCTTTTCCAAGTAGCTGTTGGCCTCGAGCACCTTGGCACCCACCGAGCAGGCCTTGAAGCCGCTAAAGTAGCCAGCTGGATCAGTCTTGTACACACAGGGGCCGATCTCATCGTCGTAGGCAATCAGCACCATGCTGCAGCCGAGCGGACGCATCTCGGCGTTCTGCGTGTACACCTGATTGATGTCGGCAATGCGACGGCACAGCACATCCACCGGCATTTCGTAGCCGTATTTGTAGCGGAAGTTGGCCGCCTCGTAGCGCGCCTTTTGCACCTGGGAGCGAGCGTCCGCTAAAGATTCAGAAGTAATTGCTTAAATGCGGAAGTGTAAACGACAGCAGTAACTTACCTATACGGCCAGTCATGGCGCAGCCGATTTCCTTGGTGATGCGGAACAAGTGTGTCACCGATTCCGGCACTATGTTCTTTTCTGTAACCTTCTTCTGGGTGGCCACCACAGCACAATCGCCGCTCTTCAAAGCCACCGTGGTGATGTTCTCCTGTGAGACGGCCTTAAAGGCATACTCTGAAGGAAGACTATCGTTAGAGAGTAGAGTTGCAGGCAATCAATTACAGGCGCACTTACCGACTTGGTAGAGGCGTCCCTCGGGCGAAAAGATGGTAATGTGTCTGTCAAAGCCGGCTGAACTTCCGCGAGACATGTTTTCGGCGTTTTATTAGCTGCAAACAGATTTAGAAACTTGAAACATACAGAATTTACTTGTGTGACAAACAGCTTACTCTTTAAGTAAATTAAATCGACAAATTGTTTATAGTTTTGTTTTTTTATAAAACCTGCCAATTTCAATTGTCATTACCAGTGTGACCGCGGATTTTTTGATCAATACACTGATACGTCTTATCGAGACCTTACGTTTTTTGACACTCGAAGGTTAATGGCAGGTAAAATATGACCATCGCCTGAACCTCAGAAATATACCGAAATATACCTTTTTCTTATTAAAAAATATACCGCAAATATACTGACGGATGCTTTGATATTCCTTAATTTTTATATTCGTTTTAATATTACTAGCTAGTTAGCCCTTTCAGCAATAAACAAATAGTTTTGTTGAATATACCAATACATTTTTACAAGATTGGCTGGTTTTCAGAGCGAATAAGGTTCATACAAAAACGGCAAAGCATCAAACGTAAGTTTATACTGCAATGTGACGCCAGTGTTGCTGGTCAAACAAGTTTCTGCTACGCGTATGGGCTTTTGTATACCATAATTCCTTTAATTTATGCTAAATTTGTTGTTCCAAGCTACTTTAAAACATTAATAATGATCTTATCCTAGATTGAAATGTTTTTTTACTTACTATTGCATATGTTTTGTGTTTTATAAATACATTTATCCCGGTTCTGATACCTATTATTGGTACCCGTGAGCTACCGAATTTCGTTAATATCTTTAAAACAGAGACTGTGTAGTTTCTGCTTTAATTGAAGCCTGAAATTACAAACAATATCTCAAGATATAATATCCATTTCTTCAACTCGAAAAAGAGAGCAAATTTTGAAAAACCACCACGATTTGAGAGGTATCAGTATTTGTTGTGCGCTAAATGGAGTTTGGCGGTCATTTTGAAAAGTACTTTAATATACCTAAAAAAATAGATTGAGGAAATTGACTAACCCTATATCGTCATCCTTCGTCAAAGCGACTACATATAATTTGAAACGTGGGCTCTCAGGAGGCTTCGGCTCAGATGTGTATATTCTTGTATATATTCTATTCTATCTTTTGTGTATGAGGGGGGTTATATCATATCAGCCAATACAGCGTCTTCATTCTATCTTTCATTTGTATAAACAACTTATTAACTTATTCTTACATCTAAACAATTTGTTCTAAAATAGCACGATTTGACCAAACTCGAACATGGCTAGGACCAACGCAGTTGGTACTTTAGCTTTCTCAAATGAATACGCGTCTTAAAGACGACATCCCACAGCGGACTGCTGATACCATATCCAAGGTCCTGGTGCGTAAAATGGTGCTGGTAATGATATCGTTTCATATGGACCATATGACTGAACGATGGATTGCCATAATGCAGGTAGTAGTGCATCATGTCGTAGCACAGATAGCCGGCGAGAGCACCTGACAGGACCACTCTTGGTTGGATGAGGAAAAAACTAAGTGGCGTATAAATAAGAATGGCAAGAATGGCTCCCGGTACTGGGGGAAACACAAGGCGCATGGCGTCGAAAGGTACTTTGTGATGGAGTCCATGGATCATGAAGTGAAACGTGCATATCCAGGGTCCACTGTTGCTCTTTAGTTTAATGTGAAACACCCAACGATGTAGAGTGTACTCCAGAAATGTCCACAGAAGCACGCCGAAGAAAAAGTAGCCAGTGAAACATGCAAGCTGGAAGATTTTTTAATGGTTAGGAGAATTTAATTAACTGGTACACAGCAACTATATGCCTACCTGACTCTTGTCCTGCCAGCTGGTGTAAATGTCCTCCCACGCACACCGTATGATAACGGGAATCCAGAATGTGGGCACCATCCACCAAGGCGTCTTGGTCAACATTTCCAAATACCAGGGGCCGAATAGCCGCAGCGGCCTGTCTACTGGCTTGTGCACCCACTCATCGTAGCATTTCGTTATGTTGGCGATTTGCGGTAGCATGGCTTTTGACCAATCTACCAAGTGCTGCAATTGTTTAAAAGTGTTTTTGAATATTAAAAATACGGAATACCATGCATGTATTAAGAGTTGGCAGTCCTGCATGTATCGTATTATCGACCCTGGCACTTTGATAGTTTTGTTATCGCACATCAAACTAAACATTCAAAGACGCAGTTCGCTAACCTGCAACAAAACATTGTTTGTTTGCTAATAAACTTACACATAGTACACCGTATTTAGTTAAACAGTCTTCGGATCATGTCAAACACATCCATTCGCCCTATACCCACACTGAAAGGAATTTTTTCAGTGCCGCGTAAGATTTTTCTCGAAACTTTCACGGTCATGGCAACCGCGGTCTAATTTGTTTTGGTTATTTTATTGTGTCTTCTTAATTCAGGTGCTACTCAGGGCCGCAACTTTCTCAAGGAGAATAAAGTGAGCTTGCGCTCGCTGGAAAAAACAACAAGTGAAAAACTGGCAGCCAAGGAACCGGTGCGTCCCAAATGGATGCCACCCATGCGGCGCGCTGGCTCCGAGGTACGGGAATCGAAAACAGTCAGACCGCCGGTATCCAGACAAAACACCCAGGAAACCAGTCTGACACGCAACCGTAACAACTCGCGTTCGCATCACCAACTGGGCGGGGGCGTTCCAGAGTCTGGCGAACGTTTTGAAGGCTTGGAAGAACGCAATCCGGTGTTTTATGACCCGTCGGCGGAGGCACATAAAGATTTTGTACAGTCGTCGGACAGTTATTCAGAGCGCTGCAATTCTTGCGGCACACAACGCAGCTCCACAAGCATTGCCATACAGACGGAGGATATCACCGATGAACTTTACCTAACGAATGCACTAAAAAAGTAGGAAGAAGATGGGCAGCAGTAACACATGCTTTAACGTACTCCGTTTGTGCTTTTTCAGATGCAGTTTTGATGGTGGATCTATGCTGGGCGAGTCCCCCAATAAGTACGACAACAGCTACAGTCGGTACGATAACGATGATCTGCAGTCACCTCGCACAAATGGCAAACAGCACAGTCGCTTCAACTTAGCCGACGACGATCTGAAAACTGAAGTCGCCTCGGATGATGAGGCTCCGCTCAGTGCACGCAGCCGCTTTACAGTGGCCACAGTGGAATCAAATGCTAGCAGTACGTCCATAATATCCAAGCGCCGCGAGCACAAGCTGGGATGTGAGTACATACACATGGAGGAGGAACCAACACTTGGCTCGGCTCGTTCGTTAATCAAGCTTTTGTTGTTCAACAGCACGCGATGAAGTGCGCCTTCCGCGGTATCTGGAGAAGGAGAAGCGCGAAAAGGCCGCTGCCAAGGAGCTTGCCGATGCACGTGATCCGGATTGTCCACGCGGTCATTTTCTGCTGCCGGAGCAGGATCGTGTTTGCCACTTGCACAGCGCACAGAAGCGTAAGTCTTAAAAATACCTTTAAACATTTTATATATATCCAAAGATTTTTTGCTTGACAGGGTATGATGGGCTCATCAGTGAGTTGAATCACATGCCCATGACCGCACAGACCCTGCGGGTGCGCAACCGCAAGGCGGAAATTGACAAGGAGCTGACTATCGTAGATGAGGAGATACGCGTCTACTCCAAGCCCAAGGTGTACCTCAGCTCTAGCAAATATAAGTAGTGACTATGACTGGTAGAGCTAAGCTAACACTCCAAAAACTATGAACTACGACCTCCGCCGTACATGTGCCTTAAGGAGTCTTTGTGAAATGCATCTAGTCTAGTCTTGTGTTAACTATATTTAAGAACAGTTGCGCCGGCATCAAGGGTGCCAGTCTTTCGAATGCATCACTCCAGTAAACACAGTAGTTTAAAATTAAAAAAAGTAATGTGAAAAAACTCACCTCCATGCTCTCATCCAATTGATTGTTGTTTTTGTCTTCGGGCTCCCTCGGCTGCTGCTGTGAGTCCTGGCCATTGTCTACTCTTCGAGCCTGATGTCGAACCTTAGTTGCGGGTACACGAGGGTCCTCCGACTTAACTTTGTATTCCTTCATCAGATACATGGCCGCATCCGAGTGGGGTGGAGCCTTCATGAAGCGTGCCGTCATATCCGCCTGATTGAGGCCTTTGAGAGTGTTGATGCCACCCGGATGCTTGTGCATGAACTCGGACAGATCATAGTACTCCTGACGGTATTTCACAATGAACTCTACCGCTTCCGATCCCTTGGGCGTGTCCATTGCGATCAGGTTGGATTCGGGAACTGAAATTTAAAGCGCGCTCAGATAAGACTACACTACACTATACGGCTCCCAATATTTGTACAGATTCCCAGCTTAATAATTACTTTGCGTGCCATCGTATAACACGTTACCATATAGTTGAACCATTATCGGTTGCATCAGACAGCGTTAAATTAATGTTCCGTTAGAATATAAATACTCCAAATAGAAAGTACATATTTATCCATTCAGTTTCCCTTTAATCTAAGCAAATGTTTCCACCCTAAATAATTGTGGTTTATATAAAAGATGGCATTGGCCAGGGACATATGCCTGTTGGCTATTCTTGGTCGCAATTAAAAATAAAATATTTATGCCAATTGTTGGGTGAAGCAGCTGCCGCTGAAGACGTAATTTCCTTTGGTTCAAATGTGTACTATTACTTTGTACAGCCATCGAGCGAAAAATAATTTGCAGGATATCTATGCGGGTCAATCAATACATGTAATTAAATTGGCGCACTGTACTCGTATTCTCGACATGGTAGAGCCCGTGTGAACTTGGCATTCCTCAGTTCATGTTATATCAGTGTGTGCCAGATGTTTCAATCCATTTCTCAGGTCAGATGAATTCAAACAGACATTTCCATTCTCACTGCAATCCGCGATTTCCAAACTAAACGTCACGTTCATGCTGAATATGAGTAAATAAATAAACTCGTATATATACTTATCATCAACTGATACCATAGGGGTTGGGTCTATTGGGAAAGCTTGTAAGTGCCGGGATTTGGTGAGAATGAGGACGAGTTTGTCGGGTCGTTTGTCAAAGTCGGCCCGGGTAAGCCCAAGGGAGGCACCCCATAGACAGGTGTACGGGCGTACAGGTTGTCTGACTCAACCGATCGCATCGCCCTGTGCTTCTGCGTCACCTTTGATTAATAGCTGAAGCGTTATCTGACATGTATACAACATTGGCATTATCTAGCGGATGCCAATCTCCCCAGACTATTATGCTCTGCTCTCAGGCCCATCGAACGCCATCAAACAAACCTCTGCCTACTCGTGTATACACGCGTTTCATGTGTAGCTTAATTAAGGCTGTTATCCTCGTGTCCCACCTCTGCCTATCGGGGTTAGCAGGGTCAGCCATAGATTTATATGGTAAGTATATGGTATATCTTTTATGACTCTGTACTTGTGGTCAACGGTTGCCTTTCACTATCTTATCCACTTATGATTATTGAATAGTTCCTTCTTGAGATAGGCAAGCTATGAAAGTAGTTGCCACATTTGTAGGAGTATTTCGAAACGCACTTGAACTGGATAAATATACCAGATCCACAATCCTTTGCAAAGTGTTTACGCACCATACAGACTTCTTTAACATTAGCGAAATTAATTATTTATCTAAAACGAACCAGTAAGAGGTCGGAGGAACTCCTTGAACAATGTGGGGGCCTCTTTACGGCTAACGGAACCACGACCGCACGCAATGCAACGCCACTGGCAACTAAATGTCCCACCCACCCACAGTGACACAGACACCAGCTCCAGCACCAGCACCCGCTGCAGCTGATACCCGTCGTACGCCAGGGCGGTATTATAAGTACCACTGTTAGCAGCAGTACGAGGCGTAGAAAATAGTTCTGCCTCTGCCAGAAGATAGCCGGACGGACCGAGCGCCGATAAGCGATAAGATAAAGTATTCGGCCCAGCTAGTTAGTCCAGTTCAGTTCTCCTGGCCACAGAAGGTGAAAGTGCGTTGGATGGTGCTAGTGCTGGTGCTGGTACGCACGGCACGCACACCGGGAGTCTTATCTGGCGATTTGGAAGACATAATATAGCTACTATCGCCGAGTGTTTTCACTTTCATAATATAGCACACACTTGATGTGTGCATGTAGATTTTCGATAGCGACGATACACACTATTTTGGGTGTTCTCAGCCCGGTACGGGTTCGATGGAGATTCGTTATCTGGATTGGCATAGCTATGCTAAAAGTAAATACGAAATGAATCACCATGAGCTAGGGACTTTGATTTCGGGCATTGGAAATGACTCAACCCAAGAGACAGAGACAGGGAGATAAAACAAATATCTTTCGATTCATGGCGAGATAATCATGTCTATCGTATTCAGTACTTCCCCCTTGGGACCGTCAATCAATCTAACTCCAACTAACTGGTTGATTAAGAGCTGGTTAACCACATGGACGCAGCTATGGCTTCTGCATGCCAGACTGGAAACTGGAGTAAAGCATAACCGCGATGCAACCCAGTTTTGGCCCACAACTAGGGAGACGACATTTAAATTCCCATTACAATAAAATGTTAACTCACTGAATCCGGATGAAACATTTCGTCGCACCATCTAAATTCAGTTTTGAATGGAAATACGCTGGTTCTCAGGTAAATTTAAGAGACCAAACACACATCCACCACACGCAGACCTGCGACCTGGGCCAGAAGTGTCAGGTCAGTCTGTGCCAACAACATGACGTTGAAGCGCCAAGCCCAGTCGAGCCCTGCCTTTTGGCCAGGTGTCATAGGTGTCTATGTCTATGTAACGAGTCCTATCGTGTTAGACACGATACCGAAAATGCTAGAAGGGAATTCCATTTGGTTCGTCAGAGTGGCGGGATTTCGCCTTGATGGCTGATGGTCGAGCGGTCAACTAATTACAATCCAATACGGTAAACATACGAGTATCACAATCAATCAACCGAGTGAAACCGTTCAATATAATTTCATATTATCCCACTAGTGGACCTTGGTTGAGAGGAGTGACTGTCATTAGATGGTCCAAATATGACGGCCAATTGAATATTCTTTGATATATGAAACCTGTGGTTCTGTGTGGTTGTTCTACGGTTGGCGGAGAATCTACAATAAATATGATTGGGGAGTGTAACGTTTTGTATTATTATTAGTTCATAGTTTTGCTCGAAACTACTTATCTCAGGTACCTATTAACTGCCATCAGCAACGATACGATACCAAAGATATAACGTACAAACGTATAAATGACGCCGTTGGGATATAGTGTGTCTCATAAAACGGTTTGTTAGCAATCAGCACCGAATACCTCAAAGATTCGAAACTATTGAGTCATTGAGTCCACTGTATGACTTTTCACATTCATTGCATTTCATTTTCATTTTCATTGCATACCGTTAGGCGGTTCCTTAGCTTCATTTTTCTCGCCAAGCAGTCCTTAGCGTTGAAGAATTCAAATATGCATATGTTGTTGCTTTTCCACTTGGGAGATGCTCCCAGATGCTACAACCGATATTTGGAAATACTGAATGGACATGGAAACTAATTTGGGAATATAGTATTTTGTGTATTCCAATTACATTCGGAAGTACAGAATCTATTGCGAGCCAAGGCTCTCCCTTTAAACGGAACGCACTCGTAGTGCTACTAAAACTATTTGGATCTGTGCAGGGGCTCTCAAACTGTAGGTCCGTTATTATTGTAATGAATAATAATAAATAATTTTGGCCTTTGAACTGCTAAGGTATGAACATTGTATGTGGCTATCGTGTATATTTTTCCACTTATAGAATTCTGTATTCTTTATCTATAGGTATATTTTGTGAAAGAAACAGACAATTGTTGGTTTTTTTTGTGATATTGGGCTTTATTCCGATAAGCCAGCTTTATTTTAATGTTTACAGTATATTAATAGCTTAAACTAAGTTGAAATTTATCCATCAAAACCCATACATATGTATATATTCAAAGTTATATACGTTTCAACACTCAAATCGATTCAATGGGGGATGCGCATGGGCAGCCCTTCAGTGGCCATTTCCGTTGGCGGCCACTGTGGTGCCATTGCTGTGTCCATTGGCATGCAGCTTGGCACCGTTGGTGGAGGACTCCACGGCGCAGGGTTGGCCCAGTAGCTTGGCCCGCTTTACGGGCGGCTCATTCGTGATGGTGGCAAAGTCGAACTGAAGGAAACAAAAAAAAATATAGAATATTAGGAGTGGCAGGGAAACTCTTAATGGATTCGGTGTGTACTCACGCGCTGCTCCAAAGTCATGTGGGAGATGGGCGGCAGTCCGATGCAGCCGCGTAGGATGTTTTCAATGGCAGAACGCTGGCTGAACAGCGAGTTGACCACTTGGGATCCCTTGGGAACCAGCGGAGCCTTGCACAGATAGCTGAGCAGCGAAAGGACCGGCTTGAATGGCACCCAGGGAGAAGACTCCTTCTCCGCACCACGCAGCTGGATACGCGTGCTCAGCTCGCCCAAAATAACCAAATCCAGAATAAGGGGTGTGGCCAGGAGCGAATCCTCGCAGGTATTGTGGATTACGAGAGTGTTGTGGCCACCCATCATGATCTCGGAGGTGTACTCGTCCATGGCCCGCTTGCTGTCACCCACATAGGGCAGATATTTGATGACAACCACATGGTCGGGATGCTCGTTGGCGCCGTAGAGCAGCCTGTTGGAGGCCACCATATCGTCCACCACATTGCTCTTGGATATCTGCCGGCGAGTGGAATATTGTTAGTCACAACAGAGGGACGAGAATTGATCAGCATCGACCTACCTCCTTGGAGCGGAACTGCTGGGGAGCAGACAAGTTCTTGCCGTCGTTGTTGCCAAGATGATTGTAGCTGGCAATGGCAACGGGCTTGATGCCGGCACCCACCAGGAAGTCGACCAGCACACTCTTGATCTTGGTCTGGCCGGACTTGAAGTCGTCGCCGGCAATGAATACATTTTTCTCCTCGGCCAGTTGGATGAGGCCCGGCACAAAGGTGTTTTGCGGCGAGCCGTTGATGTAGGTGCACTACGGGGGGGTGAGATGGAGTTAAAGATCACATGGAGTAGTGGGAGCAGGCAAAGTGTGAAATACTTACGCCCTCGGCCACGCTGGCCATGGCAAATATGGTGGACGGCGACACCTCCGAATGGTTGGCCTTCAGAGAGGCAAACAGCTCCTGGCTAGTGGTGTTCAGACCCGGCTGCACCTCAGAAAAGCGCTCCGTGTTGGCCGTCCAGAGGACAATGACGGAGTCGACGCCGCTGCGCTGCTTGAAGTCACGGATGTCGCGACGGATTTGCTCATACTGCTCCTGCCTGGTGCCCTTGATGAGGTTGTTCGCCCGATCCGACTGGTTGGCCGCGATAAAGTCCGGATCGTAGATCGATGGACGGGGCTTAAGTTTGGCCATCTGTTCGTACAGCAGGTCCTGCAGGGCCACATCGAGGACCTCGGCACGCACCATGGCATCCGCCAGGTGCAGATTGCTAATGTCCCAGCCATCCACCACAATGTCGTTCGGCTCGACCATGGGCAGGAGCTCCTTCATGGGCACGAACACATCGCTGCCCGCCTCGTCCGAGCCAATCAGCACGGTCGAGGCCTGGGTGATCGAACCGAACCAGTTGGCCTGCTGAACGCCCGTGCGCTTGCGCCACTTCAGCTGGCGGCGATTGGCCTCCAGGGCGGCGGTCAGAGTCGATCCGTTGTTGCCACCCCAGCCCACCAGCATGACGCCTAGCTTGGGCACCTGGCGACCAGTGCGTATCTTAAGGGCTGTCGTCTGAGGGTGTACCTGCAAAAGATCAGACCGCGGAATCGCTAATTAGTATCTGGTCTGCACCAAACACAACCCGTTCAGCCCCAGCAGGGGTCCGCAGCCACCTTATCTCTGGTTTTATCGTGCCACCCAAGAGCCACGTCCCAGCATAAATTTTAAATTATGCGATCGCCTGATTTCTGCTACCGTTCGACGAACCGAACCTGATTTCGATACCGTTTACAATTGCAGAGCGCAGGGGTATATTGATTGTGTATATGGGTGGGATATAATATTACTATATATATGTATATGCAAAGTAACAATGCAAATTATGTTATTTCAAGCAATTAAAGGCATACCATCCCTTTGATCTGCCTAATTTTTACTATTTTATTCTCTTAAAAACATTTAAAATTTACTCCCCAAAAGAGAATCGGTATTTTATAGCCCAAACATCAGCCTTTTCGTTTGATTTCGTTGTTTTTATCGGATTTCAGCTGAGACAACACGCATTTTGATTTGAGCCAAAAATAAAATCGCAAAAGAATAAAGAACGATGTTTGCATTACTAATTTAACAACGTGTTCGTCCAAAGTCCGACAAGAATTTTGTCAACTCACATACCGGCCGGCATAATTATCATTTGCAGCGAAAGAAAATAAACTATACCACAGATTTATTCCCCCAAGAAGCACTTGAAACTGTTGCTCTCTCTTGGGCAGCCAAGAGAAAAAGTTCTCCGAGCGTTTCATTGTCTATCATTGACCTTGAATAAACCGACGCCTCCTGTTGGGGAAGGGGGGTGATGAGATGTAAACAGAGCACAAACGACACCACAGTTGTTGGAATAGGGAGGGAATCGGGTTTCCGTTCTGTTTGCAATCTAATGCAATCCAATAGCAACAGCGGCGACGACACAACCAACACCAAACGGCGCCTGCGCGCGTAGAACCACGCCACCCACAGTATCGGGTATCAGCAGAGGGCTTAGCTTATCAACAGCTGTTTTCCGGAACTGTTCGAGCAATCAATAATCTGTAACTGTACCCATTACCCACCCATCCGCCAACGCTATTTCGGACTCCGCCTAATCGGAAGCGTACATATTGGATATCATTTATGAGCACAGCGCACACACCATCCCTTGACTAAACAGTGGAAAATTTCCACTGTTCCTAAGCAAATGGCCGCGGGTGTAAATATGTGTATGTGCAGCTGTAGATGACTGGAACTCGGGCAAGTTCAATGTGAAGGTCAGCAGATGGAATTGAATTCACACAAGAAAATTACACTCTTGAGAGATGATGAAAAAGGCACTCGTACTAGGGCAATTTATTGAAAAAACCTCAGGCAACTGGTGTCATCGATTTTTATGGTGTCCCTACTTCAATCAATAAATTTTTCCTCACCTGTAGCTGTCCGCTGGCGGTACGCTTCACATGGGACGTCTGGTACTCGTAGTCCGTCTCAATAAAATCATCGTCCACCCGCACCTTGGGCGAGATGATTTCCAGAGTCGAATTATTTGTTGGCTTCATTTCCAGCACTAAATTCAATGTTTCTTGTGACTTTTTTCGTTTCCTTCCTGTTCTTTTGGCTATTTTCACACCCACACCACTTGTGTTTATCAATTAGCGCGTTTTTTTATTTTATTACAGGAATTCCTTCCTCACTTGCTGCCGGGTTGCTTGCGCGGTATTGCAAATTGGGACTGGAAAGCTCTGCTGAAGGCAATGAAGGCGAATGAATTGCCAAACGGGATTGGAAGCCGCTTTTATAGAAATGTGAAACAAATTTCTGCGATTCTCGCGCTCTCTCTCTCTCTTTGTCTTGTCTGGTCCGGCGCTAGGTGGTACATACAGTGGCGCACAGCTTTAATGAACCAGACATTTGTGTTCCAAAAGCTTTTCAGGTTTTTTTTTATACCCGTACTCAAAAAAGAGTTAGGGGGTATATTATATTTGTGGTAAAAGTGGATGTGTGTAACACAGAGAAGGAAAATTTTCCGACCCCATAAAGTATATATATTCTTGATCAGCATCAATAGCCGAGTCGATAGAGCCATGTCTGTCTGTCCGTCTGTCCGTCTTGTATGACGCCTGGATCTCAGAGACTATAAAAGCTAGGGCATTCAAATTTTGTTTCCAGACTCATGTGATATCACACTGCTACAAGTGTATTTCAAAATTTCGCCCCACCCCCTTCCGCCCACACAAAGGACGAAAATCTGTGGCAGGCACAATTTTAAAGATACGACAAAACTAAAATCGCAGTATCGTAGAAAATGCCTATATCTACCAGATTGCCGAATCTGAATCAGATCGGATCATAATTATAGCCAGAATGAAGAAATTAATTTTCAGTTGGTTCCCCCGGCCCCTCCAGCCGACAACCAAGCAACTCATTTTCCTTCTCGCTCTTACACTCTGCCGCGTTAAGTGCGCGAGCAACCCCTAGCGGAGGAGTTGTAGAATCTAAATGGTACATCTATAATCTACATGTTAGATGTAAAATATACATTGTAGATGTAGATGTAGATAGAAAATGTAGCAAAAAAATGTAAAATTTTTTTTTAATTCTAAAATTCTCAAAAATTATGCTCAAAAATGTATATAGTACGGGTATAAGTAGAGTCGCGTCCCCAAAAGCGACTCAAACGTTCCTTCTCGTTTTAAGTAATATCAGTTTTAATTTTAAAAAGGGCTGTGGTTCTTTAAAGATGTGAGGCCACTGTAGTTATTTAAATGAAAATACCATTTGTCGGATATTGCTTGACTCGCAAAAACCGCTCTCCCGTGCTCTGTGAAGACTGTGAAGAGAACTTTTGCTGCTTGTGTTGTGTGCGTGTGTGTGTGTGCAAGTGGGTGCGAATCATGTCAATCAGCACAACACAGGCTAGAACCCTTCTCATCTAGTTTTCCCAAACAATCATGTGCAGGTAGGTATTCAAGGAAAATTTAATAATTATAAGTTAGATTTCGCGCGCTGGTCGCGTTAACAAAATGATGGGAGTGCTTTTGGGCAGATTTTGAAAGTTTGGACATATTAATCAGAAAATAAAAGAATTCCTCTTTATCTCAGAAGATCAACAGCAGAAGCACTGACTATTTTTTAATGGAGAGGCTTATAGATTAAAAGTAGTATAAATGGGATTGAAACATCTTATCAATGTTGAGGACCATTTTCTACACGTCTTGGACGGAGTATTTTTGAACTTAACTCGAAATTACTTTCCGATTGAGAGGTATCAAGATCTGGTGTCCGTCAGTCGTGTCATGGGGTTACTACTTTTGAGATGACCCTCTTAATACCTCCCCAATCCAATTTCCTGTTCCTAGAATCTTCCAGAAACATGCAAATCTTATAAATGAAAAACTTTCCATTGTTACTTACAGTCAATTGAATGCAAACCGAGTTCAAATTACGAATTGTTTCTTAATAAATATGGTGGGTCTGGTTTCTTTTGATGAGTCCCAGTTGTGGTTTGGTTCGGGATTGCATAACAATCACCGTCAACTGATCGGTAAGTGTCCACTTCAGAAGTTTTCCATAGAATCGCATAGAATGATCTGGGTCTATCACCAGATCAGGCACACGCTCTCGTGGGAGTCTTCTCACATCCCCCTGGAACCCTTATCCCCTTAGACACATCCACTTCCTGTTGCGTGGGTTTCCTTCAATTTGAATGGACATGTAACGATTACAGTTGTATAAAATAATTGTATTTTGTGTGTTGCAAAGCGATCTGGTCTATGTATACATATATGTAAAAATACTTAAAGCATTCGAATGTGTGAGTTGGGCAACATAGGGAATAATAATATAATAATAATCCTAGGATTAGGATAAGTTCACAGTGCTCTTCTATGTGTTGCCTACATATGCGACTGTCTATAATTTTGTGTAGAGAGTACTTATGCTAAAGTTATGTACACTTGTGTTAATTCGACTAATATGGATAGATCACGATAATCACACTCTAATACGCACAACAATTTCTTTGAGTGGAGCAACAAAAAATAAGCGGGTAATGTGCTCAAAATCAATTTGAAAGCAAGTGCAAATCATACACATATCACTTATAGGTAATACTGTGACTAATTGTCCAGAAACTCCCATTCGCTGGACGTGTTGGAATCGCTTGTGGCTGGAGTTTCCTTTCTCAATGGGTCTCCAGCCCTTCGAAAGTCTGGCAGAAAGCTCGTGTACTCCTCCTCGTCCGTATCATGCTCCAGGGTCAGTGTTGCTTTCGGCTTGCTCTTGACAAACTTTAGAGGTGCCACTTTGGGCTTTAAGGAAGCAAACGCACGAATTCCGTCTACCGGCTGGCCCGCATTGTAATCGTCGGCGGCCTGTATTTCTTGTGGAGCTGTCTGATGGACACTGGCCTCCTCCAGTCGCGTGGGATAGCAGCTGATCAAAGACTCAGTCAGCTGTGTCGTCTGAGCGTGGGCGGCACGCAGCTCCTCTCGGGTGAGTGGGGCAAGGTGCACCTCGGGCAGGTCCAGCTCGGCGGCCAGGGACTTGGCCTTGGCCGCCACGGTCTCTTGAAGTGTGGTCGGGCTCAGGGCGTCGGGCAGATGCTCCGTAAAGGCGATCTTCAAATCCAAAGGCGAGGCCAGGCCATTGCTGCTCGGGAGTATAGAGATATCTTAGGTACACCAAAATAGGGTAAATCCTTGAATACTCACTTCTCCATCTGACAGTAGCTGGCCTCCATTAAAGTGGCGGCACTAGTGAGCGGCAGCTTCAACTCATGAGTCTCGTGGCCGATTTCAATGATGCCCAAGCCACTGTTCTGCTTGCCAACAGATGTCTTGCGCTTCCCACTGGAGGTTGTGCCACTGGTGTGAACTATGGACTGCTCGAATTCCATTTCGCCGATGCGACGAAAAATCTCCAGGCGACGGTTTTGCTGAGCCAGCGGCGACTCCACGGCCAGCTCAATGGGCACATTCAGATCAAGTTTCTCGACATGCGGCAGCTCAAAGCACTCCTCGGCACTGTGCAGGGGCTCCGCTTGCAGCTCGAGCGGCGACTCTAGCTGGGAATAGTGCGAAGCGCCTAGGACTGGAACTGGCGGCGGCATCAACGGATTAAATATTACTTTCGCTGTCTTGTTTGGCGGCTCCGGCAGTGGAGCCAATCGCAGCAGGGAGCGCTCGCCTTCCAGAACAAAGATCTCCTTGCCGTTAACACAAAAGTCGAGAATCTTGCGGAATCCGCGCGCCACAGCCTCCACTTTAAGGCGGTCCATATTCAATATATACAAAGTGGCATCGTCATGGGTCACCAACAACGAGTCCTGGCCATCGTACAGATACAGCTGGCGGAAATTGCTGCTGGCCACGTAGGGCACTTCGCCGTCTCTTTCTTCAACCACGGATTGTGGCCTCGTGGATGGCTCACTGCGCTGTTTCGGGTTTAGTATGGGTATCTCCCACGTGGGACTGCGCATCACAGCGTCCTTAAATAGAACGGTCTTGGACACATTTCCGTAGGCGTCCGCCATCCAGAAGCGCAGACCAGGTCGCCCGCAAATGAGCTGTGGCTTGCTATTGGGCAACTTCTTAAGGAACACACCGCCACAGTCGATGAGCTGCTTGCGATCCTTCTTGCCCACCTGGGTGATGTGCCACTGTCCGGTTTGGACGTCGCGCTGGCACACGATACAGCGATAGAGTGTGGCCACCAGCAGGTGGCTCTGGTGCACGCTTAGCTGGACAATTTCATACGCTTCGCTGAGGATCTCCACAGATTTGCTTAGGTGCTGAATGGGAAAAATATTGGGTTGTTGGTTGATTCACAAAAGCACTCTTGATCGTACCCACCGATTGATAGTCGAATTCTGTTAGCACTACAACGCCTTGGCGGTCGCCGGAGAAGAGTTTCATGCCATTCTTCGACCACTCGCAGCAGCTGACCACACAACGGTGCAGGTCGCGGATTGTATAGCGCTCAATGGGCTTGCTGCGCGTACAGGGCGCCACCAGATCCAAGTCCTGTGGCAGTTCCTTCTGTATCTGGAATATGCTGACTTGCCCGTTGGCGCATCCTGCTGCCACCATGTACTCCACCGAATTGACTATCTTCACGCACGTAATGCGTGTGGCAACCTGCAAAGAAAAGAGATTGTGTGCGGGGGAATCACACGGCCAACGTTAGCCAACTTTATGAGTAACAGACACGCAAGGGACAGGGATGGGCCGTTCAGAGAGAATGCTTGAATGAGTCATAGACTAACCTCCGACTTGAGCTTCTGCATCTCGCCCGTTTGGCGATTGTACCAGAATACAATGCCCGCATCGCTACCCACGGCCAGGAATTCGTTTGTTCCATCGACGCAAGTCAAATTCAGATTGGCCGGAAAGAATCCCCGCTGCAGGCGTGCCGGGATGTGATCGATGATATCAGTTAGCGGGGCCCACTCCCGTATGGAGCACAATTCTTTGCTGTTGGCCATATTCTCCGCCTGGTCAATACGAAAAACAAACAAACAAACCCAATCCAATCCTTATCCGGCTGTCAACAAAAAATACACACTTGGCTGAGCTGCCAGACGTCTGGAAAAAGGCCAGCGTCTCAAACGGTAACAATCGATAGCAATGAATATCGATTGGCGCTGCAGTCTGAATTACGCGTGGAAATATCATCAAACGAATAATAAAGGAAGAAGAAGAGCGGGATTTATCAAACTAATAATAAAGTAAGAAGAAGAGCGCTCAATGGCCGAGAAACCGGCCGCGGGACCTTGTGCCGCATATCCCTTACAGCCACGGGCCATACCTGCTCGAGGGTGACTTGTGCCTCACGATTCAGGCCTCCTCTCATCATCTGGATAAATGATGATCTGCTTGTTACGGAAGAAAACTGCATAGAGAGAGAGAATAGTTATTGACGGACGATGCTTGACTGGCCTGGCTCCTCCCCAATTACTTACCAATCTCATCCAGATTTAGGCCAGCCACGTCCATTTCCATGGCAAAGAACACAGTGCCATAGCCCTCGCGTCCAATGGTGAAATTGGGCACCACACAGGACCCATCCGCGGCCAGGTAGGACTTGAGATCATCCAGCGAGGGTATCGTGTAGTAGCCCACGCGTCGCAACACTATCCCTGTGGGATGTGGCGCATAGTCGGACGCCCCATAACGCCTCGCTGCTGCCTCAATGGCCAGTCTGGAGCGATTCGCTGCAGTCTCCTGCGAGAGGGCCGCCTGCTGCTGCTGCTGCTGTGATGCGAAGGTATCCAGCTTGGCAATGGCGCTGGTTTGCGACTTATCCGTATCCTGCCGATGTTGGTCTCTGCTGTCCCTGGAAGAGAAACCGCTGCTGCTGCTACTGCTCGCCGTCTCTGTGGGACTGTCGGACTTTTGGTGGGGACGTCCCAAAGCCGCTTGGAGCCTGTGGGGAAGATTGCTGTTCACCGAAGATTTGGGGTTTGGGATATCGGCGTCCTTGTCATTTTTTGTATCTCTTGTTTTCCTGTTGTTGAACCAGGCATAGAACCTATCACACCACTTTTCCTCTTGCTCCAGCGGAAAAACCCTTCGCATGTTGCCTTCTAAATATCTGGCGTCTCCCCGCGTCATTTGAATGTTATTATGTACAAAGTACTCTCGTTACGAGCTTCCTCTGTTGCGTCGCTTTGAGCTTTACGTTTTTGCGCTTCTTATTTAGCAGCGTCTGGCCCGCATTTCCACTGTTTACGAGGATGCCGTACACGTTTATAACCGTAGTCACTGTGGACGGGCATGATGCGGTCCCGTTGCGAAATGTGGTCGTACTCATCCGAATCGCCACTGCTCGACGTCACATCGAAGTCGTCGTCGCTACTTACATTCTTGATTACGGTGACTGGCACCGGAACGTAATCATGGTCATGGTCAACATGATCGTTACCTGTGGCGGCGGCGGCGGCGGCCTGGTCATCCAACCAAGCCTTAACGTATCTCCTTTTACTCATTATTACAGCTATTTGGTGCGTCGCGTCCACACACACACACTCGTATTTTCTCAAAATGGGATGCTCCGGCTGTTGCTACAGGTAAGGTATTTCCACTGGTACTATATCGTTACTAACTAAGTTAACGGAACGTAGTTACTGCACGGTAAGTAGTTAGTACCGTTAGTTTAGGCGTTTAAGCGAGTTTAAGTGAGAGAGTTAAAGCCGATTTGGCGCGCGTCCGCAGACGCACACAAACACACGCGCACGTAACTAGCTCATATGTCGGCCTGTTGCTCCACTTAATTGCATGTAAGATAACTACTGTAACTATATGGTTACTAAATTAACGTTACGTTACGTAGTTTCTGTACGTAGTTAGTTTCAGTTCAGCGTTTAAGCTAGTTTAAGCGCTTTGCTTTGGCGCGCAGCGTCATCACACCCACACACTCACACACACATATCATAACGGATCTTTCACTAGGGCTGGATCGTTGCCGAAACGATAGTATCGATATAAATTTATAAATTAGATTTATATAAATTGCACTTCCAGATGGATCTCATGAGATGAGATAGTTATGGCTATAGTTATAGAAGTCCTAATATAGCTCCTAAGCTCCTGCTAAGGATTGGTAAGGACATAAACTGGACCTAGACGTACAACAATCGATAGTATTGTGTTCGTATCGATAGCATAGCTAGGGCTGCAAAATCTTACAAAACCGACGCTACGGACGCTACCCGGCTACCGGCTACTAGGAGTTTCCAGGACTTCCAGGACTACGCACTGCACAGGACAAGATGGATACGAGCAAGGCTGGAGCCAGTGCCACTGCTGCGACCAGCAATGCGTCATCCCAGGACCAGGAACAAGCTGTGGGCCCTTTGCGACCGGCAAAGCCTGGCCGGATGAAGCCATATCCGAAGAAGCCGGACCAGTACACAAACCGACGCCCCGTTTGTCCCATGTTTTACCTCTTCAAATCATTTAGTCTAGTGGAATTTAACGCCAACGATCTGAAGAACGCGATCCATTACCTTAAAAGCCCCAGTCACATAGCAGATGTGAAAATCGGCAAGGTCAATTTGGTATCGTCCCTCACATATTTTCGAAATGAAAAGTTTGTAATAATATTAGACGAGTATCATCTTTCCCATATGGTATGTACCCATATATCCCTCAGTTTGGCTGATTTTAATTAATATATATATTTATATTTGCAGTCTTTTCTACCCATACCGAAATGGAAGGTACTTGTAATAGCTGCATTCAACTTGCAGGGCACTATGTTCCATTATTTATACATTCGTGCGGTAAGTCTGCTCTTGGTCTGCTCTTGTAATACATCAATAGTCATATATTTTTGGCCTTTTGACAGGTGCCAGTTACACAGGAGTCCCGCGTAGGTTCGAGAAAAATCAACTCGGCTCTACACCTTGTAGTCAAAAAAGTAATCAAAAAGGGATATTCAGACAACCTCGTGGCAATAGTGTCTGACCACTGTCCTGCAAACATGGCTGGCATGTCCGAAGCCTCCAAAGCGTTCCCGATTCTATGGGACAAAGAGCATTTCAAGAACAGACTCGCGAAACACTAGCTCACGGATGTTACGGACTATTTGTATGGAAAGTATACACTAGATGACTGGAAGAATAAATTGGAAAATGCGCCAAAGTTGGACAATTCAGCGTCCGAGAAGCACCAAAAACTTTACGACAGTGAGCTTCGAAACATGAATTTGATTATGGAGCGCCATTTCGCCATTTCATCGGATCCCTTAAAACTCTATACAGTGCACAGCAGGAGATTGGAGCACCTGGGCAGGGCCCTGATCCCAAAGGTGTACGAAATTATGATGTACGCGATAAACTTGCACCCACATGAAGAGCTTCTGAAGGACCCAATCTATTATATAGCCCGTGTGGTCGGACTTATGCTTATACTAACCACCCCAAAAACATTTAGCAGCAACGCGTAACTCAACAAATTATGTTCAATTTCCAATATTTTCCTCCATTTTTTCGGTATATTTTTGAAGTTCAGTATATTCTTTCTGCGGTCACACTGTATATGACGCTCACTAAATAAAACATAAAATTTGTCAAGTTAATTCAAAGTGCAGCCTGCGCGGCTGAATTTTAGTTTTCATTTCATTCCTCGAATTTGAATGTGTGAATGTGAATAATTATATCCCTGTGTCTTCTGTGAATTTCCTCTAAAATGTAAAAATTCAAATTTTAATATAAAAAAAATTTCACCAATTAAAAATCGGAAATTTTTGGATTGCTCGTCGGGCCCGTGGTATACGAAAACAGAAGTGAGCGAATTGGCAAAACAAAAGCAGCCCCGCCCGCACCACACGGCGCTCTCTACCACATCATTTTATACGACTGGGCGCAGATAAAAGTACAAAAGCAAACCCCCCTTGCTAGTCGTTTGGGGTAAAGTTCACAAGTAGCGGAGCTACATACGACAGTTTTCAGCTGCCGCCATGGTCGACAACAATAATCTTCGCAGCGCTGTGATCAACGAGGCACCTTTACTGCCGCCGACGAGCATCGTTGGTCCCGGATTTTCCAGTGGGCCTCCGCCAGACGCAGTGCTGCGCACTCCTTACGCCGGTAATGTGCGCGCTCTACCAAACCTCGCGCCACCACTGCCACAGTCGCCGTTTCAACAGACCCAATACGGATATGGCGGAGCCTATGGAAACAATAGCTACGCTGGTGGCTATGGCACCTACAACACTGGAGCAGGATTCGGAGGTGGATTCGGAGGAATGGGCCAGTTTGGTGGCAGCTGGGGAGCTCCGTACAGGTCATATGGCGGTGACTTTGGCGGAGGCTACAACAGATTTGGCGGTATGGGTGGCATTGATCCGGAGCAGCGTTTCATCCAGATGGCCGAAGCAAGTTCGCGTCCAGCGTTCCAGAGTATAGAGTCGTTGGTATCGGCCATTGGGAACATTGCCTCTATGCTGGACTCGACTTTCTTTGCGTTAACAAGCTCATTTCGGGCCATTCTCGGCGTGGCAGCGAACTTTGGACGTTTGCGCAGTGTTTTTGCGCAGTTCTGGACAACATTTGCCATTTTTCGAGGTCTGAAGTGGATCTACAGAAAGTGAGTAGCAATCAAAAAGAGATGGAACACCGACTCTACCGAAATTTACCTACTTACAGGATACTTTTCTGGCTGCGACTGTCAAATTTGGATCCTTCTTCGGTGGCCTTCAAGAAGGCGTTTGCTGATGCTCTCAACGAGAACAATGGTCAGGCCGGAGGGGGGCCACAGCTTCCGCAAAAAAGAACTTCGCCCTGGCCGGTATTAGCCTTCATCAGCTTTATATTCACGGCCCCCTATCTGATCATGAAGCTATTGGGCTCGGTGACAAACACGGCCCAGGAGGAAGGTATGCCATATGCACATTGCACACTTGCTTTATCTAATCGCGAGCTCTTTGCTCTGGCCATGTGCTAGTAATCTGGCCGATAAGCCGTGCGAAATGTCGAGATAAGCCACGGGTATAATTCTTTTATGTTTTCTTTCTCGCAGCCCGCAATCCATCCAAATGGATCGCACCGATTCACACCCAGGCTGTGTACGATTTCACCGGACGCAATCAGAGTGAGCTCTCGATGAGTGCAGGCCAGTCGCTCCAGGTGGCCCCCCGCGAGATTCAACAGACTCTCAATCTGCTCAACACCGGCTGGGCATTGGCCACAACAAATGGTCAGACTTCAGGCATCATTCCCATTAGCTATGTCAAATCGCCACAGCAGCTGAGGCAGGAGAATCAAGAACCAGTGAAACCCAGCCAGCCTCAACCTGAGCTGATGAATCTATCGGCAGATGCATTTCCGGCACCGCCGTTCGATCAACAAATGAACTACGACTTCAACTTGGCGGCCCAGCAACAGGCGCCCCTTGGCCCGCCCTCAACGTCAACAGCGGTATTTGAAGAGGGATTCGCTTGAGTTGGTGTAGCCAGTTGCGGCCCCTGGCCCCCTGTGTACACCCCTAAAACATAGCCTTAGTTTAAGTATCTTCGGTTGACCTGTTGTATTTTAAGTTAACTTCCGCCTCTTGTAAGTATATTTCCATTTAAGATCTTTGAATTTGTATGTAAGAATTCTATGCTATGCTCAGCTCTGCGATCCGATCCCAATGAACTAAAGTAAACTACAACTACAACAAACCAGAGTTCCATGACTCAGCCTCTAGTCACGCACTCAATTAGAAACTCGTTTCTAGAGTTTGCTGAGAGGGTATGCAAATATGGTGAAGGTGAAGGAAAATGTAGAGGTTTTGTTTGTTTATATCATATTTTACAATATGCAATACACTTTATTAACTTGTCACTCGATCTGTTTGTCAGTTATACCCATTGCATGTATCAATATGCAATCCAGTCATTAATTATTTCGATTTATTACATGCTCGACACTTACATTTAAACGCATTCTATTTGACTTGTCTACTAATTTGTATTTGTATTCCCTTCTCTGTATTCACTTGAAGATTGTATAAATTCTGAAAATTTATATTTCGCTTTTATTATTATTATTTCTAAATTGGTAGGTTGATTATTTTGCATGCATCCCATCTCCTTTTCTTTGTTAACAAAAATGTTTTGGGGCTGCGACGTTTCCCACTGTTGGGGATGGTAGAATAAAACATATTACATATGTCTTGCCATGTCATTCTTGTATTCTTACTCGTAAAACAAATTGCAGCTCATTTTGGTTGTATTTAAAATTGGGGTGTATTGTATTATCCAGAGATATATTTACCCATAACATGATCGCTTTCGCTTTAGTATTACCCAATTAAGGAGTAGAGGCGGCAAAGGGGAGACTCGTAACAACTAAGAAATAACATTTTCTTTTCGTTTGCTGGGGATAGTGAGGGAGGGGATTGCTTAATATGTGTCGTGTACACTCCGCTTAACTAGAAAAAATTACTTTTAAAAACTTCCTTCAGCTTAAACATAAATCTTCAAAGATACAAGGGAAAATGCGTATGCAAAACCATTCATTTATGATTTCTTTTTCCCCCATGTTGTTTATACGATAATTATAGCAATATTGTATAACTTAATAAAGTCTCATTGAAAGTTAAACAAAACCAACTGTGTGGGGTGGGGTGGGGTGATTGGGAGGCGGTGTAGGGTGGGATGGTGTAGGTTGAGTGGTAGAGGGAGCCGACAAGTTTAACCGTGTGGGGGGCGTGGCAAACCTAGCAAAGCATTGATAAACGTAAAACTAAATGTATCTTCTGCATCCGCAGCATCTGCATCCCCGTCCGCATCGGCCATTGCATGTGCAATGTGAGCGGCATCGTCAGCTCAATCTATGTCATCCTCCAGCTCGTCATCGTCCAGCTCCAGCTTGAGACCCTCACCAATGTTACGCTGTGTTGTGTTCTGTGACAAGCTCTGAGAATCGTTGTACACAGTGAACTCGGTATCCTCGTCGTCGGAATCGTACATGGTTTCCCCAGTTTTTCCGGCTCCATAAGCTAAAGTCGGAGACGGAATGGTATTGCCAGGTGTTTTGCTTTGAATTTAATCCGATATGAAACTTACCTTCCACATATTTGGCTAGATTTGGTGGGACCCAAGTCTTCACACGCTCAATGTTCTCGGGCGTGCACTCACCCTTATCCAAGCCTAGAATGGTTGACAAAAATCAATTAGATTAGTGAAAACTGAGGATGGGCGATTACTTACCCAAGCAGAAACCCATTCGCTTGAGGACCTCAATGTCATCGTGCATTTCAAATGTCTTGTCGAATTTGAAGATGTATTCGGACCTACATAGTGCGGGAAGGGGATTAGAGTGTTGGGATTTGTTGGAACTAAGTGATGTTGGACTCACTTGTCGTTGGTCACGCTGCAGTTGATCTTGGTCGATTTGTGCGTGTTCACAATGATGAACGGCAGCTGACAGGATGCATTTGCTGAGGGCACCACGCCCTGGCTCTCATTCCGCTTGTTTCGCTCTACTAGGCCTTTGAATGCTACATGCTGCAAGATCATTTCGCGCAGCATATCGCTCTTCTGTTTGATGCGCTCCCGCCGGAGACTATTCTCCTCTTCCAGTGCCAGAAATTGCTATGGAATTGTTTGCATTAGTAACCATATTCCTAGGACTGTTGATTCGCAGGCTCTTACCTCCGCTGAGTTGGCAGGCAGCCCTATCCAGCGTATTTCCTTCTTATCCTTGGATATAACATTGATTGCCATCAGTACGTTGAGCGCATCGTAGACACGACGTCGGATATTCTTTTGATCACAGTTGCTGTCGTATGCATTGTTTTTCATTTCTTCGCTGACCAGGTCGTCGGCCACTTCATTGTATGTGGTTTTACCCTTCTCCTCAACCTTCTCGCACACCTTCATCGAGAAGTGGCGCAGACCCTTGCCGGCCTTATCCGGCTTGCGTTTCCTTTGTACTGACGAGGATGAGGCGGATGTTGAGTGCATGGTGCTCTGTATGGCATGGCTGGAGCAAGGAGAACAAGAGAACGTTAAATTTAGTTCCTGTTTTTCTGGGAGTCGCACCTGCCGCGAAACTTACAGTTTTGACTTCATTTTAGTTGGATTATTTGGCGTAAACCTCACAAAGCGTTCCTTTATCTGTAATGCAGAATACACATTCGATTAGTGCCGCATGTAGTGGGGGTGGAGTGCCGCGCTACTTACCACGTCGTACATGCCGCCGCCCACGCTGACCCCCTTCTGAGCAGACCCGGTTGTGTATGAAGTATCTGTTTTTGGTCAATGGATAACGCATGAGCACCGATCGAAAGGTTATGTGTATTGTGGCTTACTTTCTGTTTTTGGAATGACCGTGCCATTGTCCTGCAGTCGGATGAACTGTCCCTGATTGGTGGTGCCCTGTGGGGAATGTGAGATGTCAGTTCAGCGAAGATACCCTCCGATCCAAAGTAGTCTTACCATCTGACTGAAAGCGCCCATGCGCCCAACGGTTCCAATGCCACTGCCATTGCCACTGTTGCGCGCGGAAGAGCTAGTGGCATACACTACGGAAGATTTGCCACTATTCATTTCGGACTTCACTTGTGCCGGCTTACGCATTGTAGCTATTTGTCCTAGAAGAAGATAAATGCAGTTTCAGATTGGATCCACACCGAAGAACTAAGAAATATTTGATAACACGATTGTGTCAATATCCCCACCACATACATACACATCAATTTACATTGGCATTTTTGTTTGTTTGTATGTGTGCATTCGACTATCGTCGGTGTGCAGCCCTCGCTGTGGAGCGAGTGTAGTGAAAAGAACGAGCGCGCGCAACTGAAAACGACTGCAACAACAGTAAACCAGCACATATTTCAGAAGCAGAATATTAAGGGTGCATATAACACACACACACAAACGTGTGTCTTGTACATATGTATTCACTCTGGTGGAAATCGCCTCCTTTGGCAAGGACGAGGATTCAGCCACAACCCGTAACCAGATCACTTAGGGTTGTTCAATACATAGTGTAATGTTCATAGTACATATACATTACATATGTATGTATATTAATGGAACCGCCAAGTTCAAACCAAAAGCCTGTTCTTACGCTGTCAAGATTGGGGCATGCTCAGAGTAAATTCCAAAATTATGAAGATAGGGAGTCAGTCAGTCAAGATTTGTACATGCAATTCAGCAGGGTATAATTAAGAAGAGGTGAAGTGCTTAATATCATTAATATCGATATTTTTATAGTCACTTTTGTCACTACTTTTTCAGTCGCAGCTCGACTCATATTTTACAGTGATTTGCAAATAGCTCAATTTTAAGCCATAGATCATAGGAAGAATTGACGCTGTGAGAAAAATAGGTTACAAAAAAATGATGTAAAAATCATAACCAGAACTAGATTCGAAAGCATATGGGGCCATATTAGTAGCATGCATCCCTGGCTTTCCACCTTTACCTTTGTAACCGGCTTTTTCTAAGCAATTCAAGTTTTTACATCAGCTTCGTTCGATATGATAATTATTCACCTGCTGCCTGATATTTGTATAACCATAACAACAGAGCAAGTGGTCAAGGGAGAGGGCCTTCGCTCTCAAACTCCCAGAACAAGCAGACCCGCAGAGGGTCTTGGAATAATAAAAATATCTGCCAACTCTCCTATCTCTCTCTCTCCTACACACGGACGCAACCAACCTTCAAATGACGCACACAGTGGCTTAACTACAGGCATACACGCCTCGGGTCAGCCAGCGGGGCATAATGGGGATCGGCAAACTTGAATTCTGTAAATGTTTGCACTAGACTGAACTAAAATACCCCCCCTTCTGATACAACACACAAATCTACAAAAAAAAAAATTCCTTCCAAAAAGGTAAAAGGATTCACCGTAATTAGTAGTGGGGACCGTGGTTCGATGCTCATTCATGCAAGCATCAAACACATACACGTGTATACCAGTCGCTTACACATGTTTGATGTTTCCCCGTTTTGGGGGCTTTGCTTTTTTTTTACCAACGCGGTTGTGTGTTTGTGTGTGTGGCATTTTTGTTCTTGTCTCTAGCCATGTACTCGCGCTCTCTCTTTGCCACTCCGGTCTTATTCCGACTGCGTGACACATTGCGGAATGTCACGCAGTTTTTATAAATTTTCTTTTCCTACTACTGTTATTCAAAATCATGATTATTTATAACTGCGAATGCAAATATTGCAGGTTTATGATGCAAAACTTTCATACTGAATGCGTTAGCAGCGCTTCGACGACCGCCTGCGGCTGGGGCTGCAATCAGCTGTTGGCCGTCCGATAAAATAAAAGTGGGAGAATAATAAGTCCATGAATGTGTGTGTGTGCGTGAGGGAGCGCGCCAACTGGGCGATAGCTGTGGAGTGGGGTGGTGATGTGGGAGCAGAGAGAACACACCGATTTTGGTACTTCTAAAGCAGATCTCTCTCTTTACGCTTTAGTTTATTATGTTCATCCTGTATGCATGTTATGGGTTTTCAGTTGTCCTCTACTTGTTTCTCGGCCACTAAAAACGTATCAAACGATGAATATTGTCAGCAAAAGAAACCCGAAAAAAGAAAAGATGGCGTTTTACGCTCCCCATGCAACTTTGTAGTATCGTATCGCGCCCGCCTCCATATGTGCGTGTGCACGAGTGTGTGGGTACTACTGTTCCGTTCCTCTGCCCCTGATAATACACACACACACAACCAAATAGAATGCTCATTAATCAAGGCAGCCTCGAAGTCCTTCCCCGTAAGATGGAAAACCCCCAAGGCTCTTCAATTGCCACGGAGGAGATAGCGAGGTATATGGGAGGGAAACTGTCGCCCCACCACTTACCGTGCTCATCTTGAAAGAAGAAATTTACTTCGTTCGTTTTAGCTGCACCGCTCGCTGCTGCTGAAGAGTTATGCGCCATTTTAGGAGTAGCTTGTTGTTGTTATTGTTATCGTGGAGCACACTCCTTTCATAGAAAACCAACCAGGTAGGCAGGTGCAATAGTGTCGACGTTGCCGCCTATTGCCGGTGCCCCGCACAGATAGAGATAGCCGACTGTTGCCTCTCGCCCACTCCTCTCACTCTCGCCCACTACTCCTCACCTCGCTGCTTTGCTTTCGGGCTGTCACCTCCTAGAGGGCCGCCAAAAAAAGAAGTCTTGAATAGCAAAAAGCACGTAGCCGCAACGTGTGTATGGGTGGCTTAGTGTGAGTGCTGTATTCGTAGTTGGTGTGTATTTTTCACTGCACTGCACAATTGAAACACGTGTGTAAATTTAGTCTTTGCCTACACTTTTATGCACTCTTAGGGATCGGTATTAATGGGTACAAAATTCGTTGTAGCTCGAGTCAAAATGGCGAGCGCGAGCGCATTTTTGTTCACTTCCAGCAGCACAAGAGCATTTTTTTTTTCTTGTCACACACACACAGCGGCGGCCGCAAAATTGCTTTGGTGCCTATTTTCGCTGGCGATTTTCGCAGACTAAACGCACTTCGATTTTCACAAGCAATATCGCAAAAGATTCACCGAAATCGACTCTTTCGCGTGGTGTGATTAGTTTCGAACAATTTGTATTTTTTAACGGAGCACGATATGCACAAAATTTCCACCAAGTCGTTGCTTTTTCGTTTTCATGTGGGAAAGGCAGTGCAGGCAGTGTGCGGGTGCGAATGAAATGGCAGACGCTGCGCGCCAATTTACGCATCAATCGAGCTCAGTGTTGCAAGCAGCTGGTTTCCGAAACCGACTCGCAACACTCTCCGCAAAATGTAAACAATGCATTTTTTAGTATTTTGCGTTTGGTATTTTCGACAAAACAAACGCCGATCGATCGCATTCCAGGCATCCCGACGACTTGATGAGGGATGAAGATGTCATTGAAAGAGGGAGTTTAGGACGAGAAAGAGGACGATATAATAGATGCGCCCGAACAAGTTTGTAAATAATTTCATTGAAATACTAAAAATGTAATTTTTTACGGTGTGGGGGGAGGCTTTTATGTTTTGGTATTTTCCGCTTAGTCTTTTACGGTCCCACCGCGAGTCAAATAATAAATTAAGAAGAAATTTGATGATAAAAAAAATGAATAATCTAGCTTCCAATAATAAGCCGAGAAGAACACCCAAGAAGATTTAACAAGTCCGAGTGAAAGGAGCTAGCAAGCAGTTGCGGTAGAAGGCAAAGCAGAGCGAGGCGAGGCGAGGACACTATCGACTCCAGACAACAACAAAATGGTCGATCGTGTGGCAGCTCTGTGCAATTATAATGTATTGGAGGTGGTGTTTTCCTACCTGGACCTAACCGACTTGGGCCGCTGCTCTCAGGTGTGCATACATAAAAATACAAATGTTAAATGTACGAGGGCTTTCACCTGTTCTTGACCGTTGCTTACACTTACATATGCAGGTATGCAGGAGTTTTAGAAACTTCCTAAACGACGAGAATAGCGAAGTGTGGCGGTGGCATTGCCTGAACAAGCTTCCAAAGGATGTCACCAAATCTGAACTTCTGTCGCCCGTCCCCACCTACAAGACAAAGTTGCGAGCGTTCTTTCACTCGTGGAATCCCAGCGATTGCTCGCGCAATGTGTACATTAAGCCAAATGGATTCACCCTGCACAGGTAAGATAGTTTGATTGTAGGCTCAAATGATATTATTGCAAAACTTTTGAACTTTCGTTGTTAGGAACCCCGTGGCTCAGAGCACAGACGCTGCAAGGGCCAAAATCGGCTTTCGACACGGACGCCATGCCTGGGAAGTCATCTGGGAGGGTCCACTGGGAACGGTAGCCGTAATTGGGATATCAACGAAGGAGGCGGCCCTGCAATGCCACGGCTATGTGGCCCTCTTGGGTTCCGATGATCAGAGCTGGGGCTGGAACCTGGTCGAGAACCATCTATTGCACAACGGCGACATGCAAGGAGGTTATCCATTGTTGAACAATGCGCCCAAATATCAGGTGGGCGAGCGGATACGCGTCATATTGGACTGTGATGATAATACTTTATCGTTTGAGAAGAACTACGAGTTTCTGGGCGTGGCATTTCGAGGTGAGCTTACATATCTGGTCGTTCTTGTGATGCTCATTGCCAACTATTCTTCGTCTCTGGTTTCAGGTTTGCCCGATAAAAAGCTTTTTCCCACAGTATCTGCCGTCTATGGCAACACTGAGGTGTCTATGGTCTATTGTGGCACTCCCCTAGACGGTTAGCTATGTCATAAGCAGATGCAGTGCAGCCTTAATTGCGTAAAATTTGTTCAACAAATTCAATGGATCCATAATAGATTAATACCTAATCTGTACATGTACTCTCGATTATGTCTTCAATCATTCCCGCATACGACTCAGTTTGATATCTTAAATATAGTTTCTAGGTTCTTTTTTGTACAAAAATTAAGCATTTTGTTGAGTTTATACCACGCCACGCCAAAGTTCAAATCCACCATCGCACACTATCCTCGAACGGCAACAATTACGTTAGTTATACGAACCAAATGAATATATTATAGCAGCCAAACCAACCAATTCCGCAATGTTTGTATGTACATCCTGATCCAAGACATTTGCCCAAATAAAACAGAATAATGAACTAAACGAAATGTATTACCTATACTCCTACATGTGTATTTTTCCCAATGGCCCAGGGTGGCTTACGTACAAAGTTTCAGTGATTAATCTACTGTTTGGGATTGTCGCCAGTTTGCTTGACTTTGGCCCAATTGTCCTCATCAAACAGATCGTCGAAATTGTTGTAAAAATCGGCATGCACATGTTTGTCATTGGTGGGAAGATGATCCATCATCATGCCAGTAGCGCCGCCAGACTATAAAGGCAGTGATAGTATAATTTCATCTAGTCTGATAGGACGTTCTCCGCCGTGCTGGCATCAAACTCACCTCGTCCATTTCCATGTAGCCGGGGCCCTCTGAAAACATCTCATCGGCAGCTAGTGAAGGCTTCATATTAAGATCCATTGCTGGTTCGATTGGAATTTAATTATTTGTTTTCGTTTGTTTATATCAAAGTCTCTTCTGTGAAAATTGCCAGTGTTGCCAAACTGAGAAGCAGAGAGCAGGGTTGCAACTAAACCAAACCATCGATATATCGAAACATTTTACAATAATTTAGAAACTTTACAAGGTGCTAAAAAATTTTAAATTTCTCATTAGGAGATGATTTTCTTTTAAGTGTGCTTCATTAATTTTCTAGACTTCTAAATCCTATACTCTGTTTTCTCTCAAACGATTCTGAACCGGCATAATTCGATGGTGCCATCGATGGTTTTTTTCTGCCAAGTGGCAGCTCGCTCAGCATCGCAAACAGCTGTTTTCACCGTCAAAAAATAAATAAATATTGCAGAAATGGTGCGCGTGGGACTTCAAATATCTGCAACATTGGAAAACATAGATAAAATAGAGACATGCCATCCAGATTATCCATTCTTCGTGAAGCTGACCTGCAGCAACTGCGGCGAGCAGTCGGACAAATGGCACGACATAACCGAATCGGAGCGAGTGCAGCAGGATACTCGGAACGCGGCCGGCTTTAATTTTTTCATGAAGTGCAAAATGTGCAGCCGGGAGAATAGTATTGATATTGTTGAAAAGTCGAACGGTAAGCGTCCATCTATTATCTAGAACTTCCACTCACTGATTCTGTCTTTGCAGTGTCTTACACGGCGGATGATAGTGGAAAACTCAAGACCATCGTTATCTTTGACTGTCGCGGCCTGGAACCTGTTGATTTCTCCCCCCGCTCCGGCTGGAAGGTTTTCTCCTCGGAAAATGGCCAGTCCTTTGAGGATGTCGATCTGTCCGAAGATGACTGGGTGGAGTACGATCAGAAGAACAACAACTCCGTAGGAGTCTACGAGTTTGCCTCGAAGTTCATCAAGTTAAAGAAGTGATCCGTGATTGTTTCTCCTTATTCAATATTGTGAATAAATACATATAATACATACATATAATCTCCGAAAACAACATAAATAGGATCTGCTCTTTCGATGCAGAGAAATGACTCATTTTACAGATGGTGAAAGTAAACAACAATCTTTCTCTGGCTGCAAGAGCACGGAGAGTTTCATTCTCATTACGCCAGTTCAGTTCAGTTCTCTCGCATTGTCGTTGTATTGATTTTAATGCCGGCTACTTTTATTTTAGAATGAGAAAGAACAGCGAAAGATAGCGTTCTAGTAGCAAACGTTTGTGCCCTTCTGTTCGCGTTTGCATGATGATTTGAGACATTTTAGTATTTCGCCAGACGTTGCGGTGAGCGGTAATGGAACGAACGAAACGGATAAAATCACGGACCGAAACAACAGGCCGCCAATACTGACCGTTCAAAGTAATTGGAGCCTCAATCACTGAATGGTGAAGCATTACTAGCAACTGTAAATCACCTGTCAAGTGCGATAATAGCGGGTCATCGTGTGGCAAGTAGAGCAAATGTGAAGTGAAAAAATTATATTTGGAGGTTCGTAAGTGCATCGTTAAATGGACCCCGTACCGATTAGATAATGGGAGGGCCCCCAGCTTATCGTCTGGCCTAGACCCTGGACACTTAGTCAATGCACCTGACCAGTTGTCAAATGTTCCCACCAACTCGATGAATTAATAAGGCATGCGAATGCTAATAGTTGCACTTCCACCCGACCCAAAACCCCATCCGGATACCAGACTACGCGCTGGGCAATTCCCCCAACGGCTTGGCTTTTCGCTTGCTCATCCATTATTCAGCTGAGAATCTCAATTTATGGCCAGCACGCATCAATCATATATCGCGGGCCTAGGGGGCATCTCCAACCCGGTGCATTCTAGACTTTTGCTTACTTTACCGCTGTGTGGCATGCAACAATTCATCTCAATTGGCCACGATTGGATTGCATGCATGCACTGTCATATACATATATGTACTTAGTGTTCGTTTCAAGAAGCTGCAACCATTCATTGATCATGAAGCATATGTGCTTGTAGTTAATAAGTTGTCTGCCCTAGCCAGGGATCTCGACAATACGATACCCAGTAGTCAGATGCAAATTACAAAAGGATCAGAGCTCTTCTTGAACCCCAAGTATGGCTGTTTCTTCGGCTTTACTTTTAGATGATAACGAAAAGCACAATTCTGAACACACAAAAACAATTCGTTAATCTCAATCAGAGTACATACGTATATCAACCGATCTACAAATTTGACTGAGTAACGTCTTAGATAAGCCAACGCACAAATCTACAGAATAGGATGTAACACACAATTCCTTTGAACCCCTGTACCCGGTATAAATAAATATTCTATAAATATATATTTATGTATTATGTATGTGTGTATCTTCGAAGATTCCATTCACATACAAACACCACGCTCTCCTCAGGTCTTCATGAGCAGGGTCTTTGATGTCTGACTGAACAGATACGCCCTATATACGACGCATCGCATGACTCTGGAGCAGCGGCTAGTGACTTATTAAACAAGTATCAAGATATCTACAAGACATATTTTCTGGGTACGGGATAAAATGTCACATTCAGCAGCTGGACCGACAACAGACGTTTTGGACTTTGATGAAATACTCAATCAAATTGGAGAATTCGGACGCTATCAGCGGCGGAACTATCTGCTTATCTGTCTGCCGGTTCTCTTCGCCGCTGCAAACAGCCTGTCGTATGTGTTCACGGCTGGCACGCCCACCTACCGCTGCTACGTACCTGGGTGTGACAGCATCGAGGCATCAGACTACCAAGCCGACTGGGTGCCCATAGCGGTACCTGGTACTTGGAACAAGAAGGGCTCCTTCAAGCCAGCCATCTGTGAACGATATGTGGCCAATGAGACGAGTTCTTTCAGCTGGGAGCCTCTGCAAGCGGAACAATGCACGGCCGCTAACTTCACACAGGAGAAGGAGCGTTGCCTGCAGTTCGTGTACGGTAGCCAGGAGCGAACTATTTTGCAGGAGTGGCAGCTGATGTGCGAAGAGAATGCCTGGAAGCTGGCATTTGTGGGAACCACACATTTTGCGGGTCTGGTGATCGGTACCGCGTTGTTCGGTTACCTTGCCGATCGGTGAGTCTGATCAAATCACTCTATCCACCCATTCAGTTTCAGTATCTCCGGATCATCTCAGATTTGGACGCAAGCGCATATTCCTGTTTTGCATCCTTTTCATGGCTGTGACTGGAATAGCGCAGGCCCTGGCCTGGGATTACATCAGTTTTCTGAGCTTTGCCCTGCTAAATGCCGTTGGCACCTCCGGCGTGTATCCGCTGGCATTCATCATTGGCGTGGAGATGGTGGGTCCGAGGAAGCGGGAGATGTCCTCCATTGTGCTCAACTACTTCTATGCCGTGGGCGAGGCCCTGTTGGGGCTGTCCGTGTTCCTTTCCGATTGGCGGCAATTGCAGCTGGTACTTTCCATACCACCGCTGATCTTTTTGGGATACTTTTGGATTGTGCCCGAGTCGGTGAGATGGCTGCTGGCTCGCAACCAGCGGGAGAAGGCTGGCGTGATTATTCGGAGAGCGGCGGAGGTCAATCGCCGGGATATTTCCATCGAGTTGCTGGCCAGTTTCAAGCAGCAGGAACTGGACATGGAAAGTACCGCCTCCGATCAGAAGGAGAAACAGGAGAAAAGCCAAATTTGGCTGGCCGTCAAGGAGGTGTTTGCATCTCATATTCTGATCATTCGCTATGCGAACATGCTCTTCATTTGGGCCGTCAATGCCATCGTCTACTATGGACTCTCCTTGAATTCGACCAGTTTGAGTGGCAACAAGTATCTCAACTTTACCCTGGTCTGTCTTGTGGAAATCCCCGGCTACAGCTTGGCGTGGGTACGATCAGTTTGAGTATCCATCTGGTCCAAAAATTCACAGGTCCATCATCTTTTCACAGGTGTGCCTGCGGAAGCTTGGCAGACGCCTGGCTCTGTCTGGATCCCTGCTGCTCTGTGCGGTCACCTGTGTGGCCAGCGGCTATTTGACTATGAGTAGGTGGTGTACTTAACAATTTAGACTTAAGCTAATTCTTATGCGATTTCTGTGCATGCCTGCAAAGTAAAAGTCGATGGGAATCCCAGCGGACTTCGAGGTGAGGGTAAATGTTCGGGGAGTCGGGCCCACCTCCTTGTTTTTTTGCATATCGCTTTAGTCATGGTTTATGTTTGCCTTTTCTTGAATGCGAATAATGTTTATTCTTCTCCAAATCCATCCAAGGGGCCAACTGGTTAATTGTGTCACTCTTTCTCATTGGAAAGCTTGGCATTACGTCCTCGTTTGCCGTCATCTATACGTACACAGCGGAAATGATGCCAACGGTGTGTGAGAAGAACCTTCAAAGTGTCTCATTTGATTGACATAAATTCTTCCACAGGTCATACGTAGTGGAGGCGTTGGCGTCATGTCCACCTTTGCTCGCTGTGGAGCCATGCTGGCTCCCTTTGTGCCACTGCTGGTAGGTTGTTCGTACATTCAATCCAACCGTGTTTGCCATCCACGCATTTTCATCCACCCAGGGATCATACTACGAGCCCCTACCGCTGCTGCTCTTTGGAACGGTCTCGCTGATGGCTGGTCTCCTCTCGCTGCTGCTGCCGGAAACCTTTCACATGAAGCTGCCCGATACGGTGGGTTTCGGAGGTACCATTACGATATTAAATTTATATCTTATCTTATACACATTGCAGGTGGAAGAGGCCATCGCTTTGGGCAAATAATAAAGGCAGTTGTTGTAGGAGCCATTCCTGCGCATACAATCTCTCAACAATTAGACTTAAATTATATAATTTGATAGATCTTAGGACTGTACAAGTAAACGTTTGCACACCTCGTATGTAACAAGTAACAAGTATCTCCAATCTTCTGCTTCTTATGTATTAATCGCCAAAGAGACCCTCAAATAATTGGCGATCTGCTATGTTGCCAAAACGATTCAATAACTTGTAGCGCCTTTGGGCATCACTCCGCAGGGTAATGGACAGAACGAATCTCAGTCGGCTCGTTGATCCCCGCTCCCAGCTGGGTAGCAAATCATCGGTCTCCACCAAAGTCTCAACGCGGCGACCCCAGAAATCCACATAGGCAAGCTTCAGCATGTCCTGCTGCTCGTTGATGTAGATGAATCCAACGAGATTTGTCGCCGCATAACTGGCCAGGGTTAGGGTTATCAGCCCGCTAACACCTATGGCGGCATAGATCCCTAGTGCATCCGTTGCAACGTGCCCGGCCTGTCCAAGAGCAAAGGCAATGGGCGCTCCGGCGGCTGTAAGAGCAGCCTGATAGATTTTGAGCCTATTAAATGCAGCCACCAGTCGTATTGATGGCAGGCTGTAAATGGTTCGCCATTCCGAAAAGGCTGCATCGTCGAGTGCCGTGGTTTTTTTGGTTCTCCCGGCAGCGGGTTCAGTTCCGAGACGACGTTGATTTAACTGTTGTATCGCTGCAGGCATAGATGCACTTGGGCATCGTAGTTTTGTTATATGAGATCTGCATAGTTGCTGCAACACTAAATGTATAAGGATTTAAGTCAAAATATCAACAAAATCTTATGTAAAAAATCGTACTTGCGTTGTTTTGAAAATAAGCCTCAATCAGCTGTGCAGCTATCGATGACACACGTATCGGCCAGTGCTGCCCAGCAAGTCAAGATATATAACCGCCATTTTTGAATTTCATCAGGTGCCATGCAGAGTTCTATGACGTCAACTTTTCGCACATTGAGCATTAGTTTAATTATAGCCAAAGCCAGATGATTGCCCGGCGAGCAAAGAGAATGATCAATAAATAATTCGCTAGCACTGAATATCAGTCAGCGGCCAGTTCTCAGCGTTCGCGGCTGCCCTTCTGCGCGACAGACTTTTTGCTCGAATTGTATCCAATCCTCCAATTGCGTAGTATGTATTTTCTGAGATAATCCATCATAGCACAGCACCCGACATACATACACCTAAATAGAACTTGAACTTGGATTTAAATCACTTCTAGCACTGTGGCGCGAGGTCAAATCATTTCTGAAGAACACATTTTGTGAGAAAAAAAAAAGATTGTCAATTTACAATAATTGCAATAGCAACAAAGGCGACTCAAATAAAGAACCGTATCGTAGCTATTTTTAGAGCATTTTTCGTGTGTTAGAATAGTTGTGTGGTGTGTGACATGAACATGCATATGCATAGAAAAATAGAAAATTTACTCAAAACAAAAGTGTTGCACTCATCCTCATCCCCGGCCAAGGTTGAGGCAGGACAAAAAACCATAGTATATCATCAATATGGAGTACCTTTCATTATTCAAATGTTTGTAGGACATGTCGATGGCATCGCTGGGTGTCAGCGGGATCTTTATGGTCGGCTGCTGTGTTGCTGCCCAGATCGCACGCCTGCTCAGCCGGCGCTTGGTGACACGGGAGGGAATTGTGCCTATTCTGGTCAACGAGGCGATAGCCGCCGCCGAGCTATGTGCCTGCTGCTTCGAGCTGATCATAGGTGAGTGAGGAGTGGTGAGTGGTGCATGTGCGATGGACTCGAGTGTGGGCTAAGGTTTTGCCGTTGCCAGTGGCGGACAATTTTGGCGTCGCCGCCTATGCTGTCTGCCTGTTCGTGCTTACGGTGTGGTGGGGCAAGGTCTGGGGCGACGCCTCCGCCTGCCCCTACACCCACATGGAGGACGTACTGGAGGGGCGCACCAGCTTCAAGGAGATGGCATTGCGCACATGGGCCGAGCTGATGGGTGGCTGCTGCGTCTACCGCATCGTGCAAGTCTTCTGGTGGCTGGAGTTCGCGGAAACCCACAAGGGGCGGGCCTTCGAGTCTTGCAGTGCCGATCTACAGGTCAGCCCCTACCTGGGAGCCGTGATTGAGGGCGTGGCCACACTGCTGTGCCGCCTGGCCTCGAAAACCCTCAGCGACAAAGAGCCCAAGTTCGCCAGCTACATCGACTCGTTCATCGGCACCAGCCTGGTGGTGGCAGGTAAGCGTGCGCCCGCTTAAAGCGTGCCTTCCAACTGCTGTTATCTGTTCTCAAGTAGTTTACGCTTTCAACTATGCCCTGCTTGCAGCCTTCAACTTCTCCGGCGGCTACTTCAATCCGGTGTTGGCCACCGCCCTCAAGTGGGGATGTCGCGGCCACACCAACTTCGAGCACATCATTGTCTACTGGATTGGTGCCTGCGTTGGTGCTGTGCTCTCGGTGCCGATCTACAAGCTGCCTATAGTTCGACGCTTCCTTCTCGGCGAGGATAAGCCAAAACAGGCCTAGGAGGCATCTCCGGGGCTATCGAGAAGAAGCTATAGAATATGTTGGATTTCTTTACCCTATACACTTGCACATGCACATTTGTTGAAACATTTCAATATTTCCTAGAGAATTTGTACATATTAAAGCCGAAGTTGAGCGTATTTTCCTCTTCAATAGAGCTGTTTTATCTGCAAACTTTCATCATGTATAGCCAGTGGCAGGGTAGCATAAAGAGAGCTTTCAACAGCTGATAGTCTCATCCAATTCCAATTCTGTAGTAAATTTCCCAAGGCAATCTTTTCATATAAAGTGCCTAAAAATGGATCTCAATTCAAAATACATCAAGGTAGACTTGAAATTGACTGTCAAGAGGAATATAATATACCTAAATCATACGAACATATCTACTTACATTACATTAGATTATTATTAGCAACTGTGAAAATGATTAAGATCCAAAAGGTTTTTTGCATTCTGGAGCTAAAATGGGGAATGTTGCTTATTGGAATCGTGGAACTAATACTGTGTGCCTCTCTCGCTGGGATTTGCAAGGGTAAGTGGAGTACATAGTATTCTCCTTCTTGAACAGGTCTTCATGGGTCTATCCGCTTAGGAATGCACGTTGAGATTATTTACTATCTCAGTATGATTATCTCCCTTCTTCACATTATCGCCTGTATAATGCTTTTGGTATCCATTGCCGTGGTATGTGTCTTTGATCAATCACTAAGGTACGACATGCATTATGGTAGACCCCTTTTCTTTCTGTTATTTTCAGCCTAAGAAGGAGCTTGTGATTCCCTACTTGATAACTGGTATCATTCGATTCATTATCCTCTTAGTGGGTCTCATTTGGCTGGTGATTTACGGCCTAACTCATGAGATCTACAATTACCAACCAATCCACACAGAATCCCTTATTGTGATGTTGATATCTTTGGGTAAGAATGTTTAATATCTGATTTCTGGCCACTAAAAGCCTACATATTGCTCTTTGGCCCACAGTTATCGCCGTGTACTTTTGGTTATGCGTCTACTCATGGTTCAAGAAACTCGGTGGCTCTACCCCAATAGATTAAACAGCCAACCATCAGTAACATCATTCTCAATACCCCAACTCCAATACGACAGTGATGACTCTCCAAAGAAACTCATTCGAAAACTCAAACTCCAAATTCAGCCGTCAAAATACATTGAATTGATATGCAAATAATTTCCTTGTTTTTTTCTATATACATATGTACACCAGAGTCGATATTCGAAGGATTTGCTTGCTGTTGTGGTGGGCAGACTTCCTGGTCTCCAGTATCGTCTGTATAATGGTAGTAGGCTCCATCTTCTGTAGTCGATCGGTCGAAGATATAGAGTGGGCACAGAAAAACAAAACGCGTTGTTCGTTTTCAAGGCTTAGATAGCGAAGGTAGATAGAAGCTACGATACTTTTAAAGGCTTCTTACATTAAATAACAATTACTAGGACTGTTTAATAAGAATCTAAGCCCTATAGAAAATTTACATAATATTAAATATTGAATTAATGCGATTGCATCAGATTGAATTAATTGTGAATCGACCGCCGCCGAAACAATAAATAGCATTTTCCAATCTACCAATTAATTTAAGCCTTACTTTTCGTGCAGTTACCAAAATTTACACCAAAGGGAATAATACCCCCGCCACAAACAGCAGATAAGCCAGAAACAGAGTCACCTTCGTGCCTAAAAGGCGCTGCCGTACCTGTTGACTTTGCGTTTAGCCAGATATATGTTCATACATACATATGTACGCAATTATTAAGATATCCCAGAACCTTGGGACGCTGAAACTTGACGGGGGTAAACTCCACAGAGTAGCTGGAACTGGAATTGTACTCATCCCATTCTAATTTATTCCCAGTTATCCACAAGAGGTTTAAGATCAATTCGAACATTTATTAACAAACATGCACCACAGAACTACAACTAGATCACTGCTCCCTCACTTCACGTCTATGTACAGAGGACTTGCCCCACAGGCTTTGGCCTCACATCTGGCGAGGCATCGACAGCAGGCCACCAGCGGCAGTGGCACCCAGGAGCTGTCGCACCGTCTGCAATTCGTCGCGTAGGGCCAGCACTTGAGCCCGCAGGATGGAGTTTTCCTGCTCCAGAAGAGCGGCCCGAAACGCAATGCGATCCTCTCGTATCTTGCGGGCATCCCTGGACTTTTTCGCCGCCTCGTTATTCCGCTTCCGCCGCTCATAGTACTTGGCATCCTTCTGAGCATCGGGAATCGGTCGCTTCTCGCCGCGGGACCGTCGGTGCAAGAAGCCGGGAAACATGCCGCCAACAACGCCCACACGATGATTCAACTCCATCAGAGGGAACTCCAGGGCGTGCAGCGCGTGGTTCGGCGGAGCAATGTATTCGAAGGCGGGCAGAGTGGATGCAGCAGCAGCAGCAGCTCCGGCGGAGTTCTTGCCATTGATCAGGTTGGGAATACTGAGGCCCGGCAGGCGTAGGCTGTGACTGTGACTATGACCGTGACTGTGTGGAGTTCCAAAGGAATACAACGATTTTTTCGGTTCGAATTCCAGCTCCATCTCGCTGTGCAACGATAGGGTCTCGGTCACGTCCAGGATGGGCGATTTGCACGGCGTGGACGGAGGTGCCTGTGCCTGAGCTGGAGGCGATGCGGGTGAGTGCATCCTGGCCAACATTCTGGCGATAAGCCTCGGACTTCCGTACGCGCCAACGTCCGCGGTGTGTCTGAAAACGGAGCTCTAAAAGCTGGATTCCTGGTCTGGCGACCACCTGCCTCGTCTGATAATTATAGGTTCCTGTCACACAACCCCATCCGCATCCCCCTGGCAACCCCACCACAGATAGACGATTTGGTTGGGGACCCCGGCTAAGTTCTAAGCCAGCCAGCACGCCCTCCCGTCTGATTCAACCAATCACGCAATGTTGACGGTAATTATTCGTCAAATACATGACACTTTTCCGCGCCGACTGGCATTTATATTGCTGCCCGGTTACAAGGACTTCATATAACTGGTTAGTGGGATTACACCCACCCATTCTCCGAGCACAGGCAGCAGTCCGTTGACCACATGTCGCCCTGATTTACCCACCCGCCTCGGCCCTAGGTTATATATGAGTTGGCCAACTATTATGCGGCCCACGAGCTTGTGGCAGGGGCAAGGCCCGAACTGAACTGAGCTGAGCTGGCCAATGGGAATGGCCGAGTCTCGACCGTCATTTTATTGGGGAAAGTTGCGCCGATAAGTGGATGTAATGGTAAGTAAAATGGGCGGACTAGAAACGCTCAAGTTAATGCCAATCGATTTTTGCAATCAGCTATATCTTTCACTATCTTTCCCAGGAGGTGTAACTCCAAAAAGCTCGCCAAAAAGTGCAACGTCAGACCCCCGACCCGGACTTGACGAAGCCTTCAAAAGAAGACATCAACCGCACTAATCCCAACTCCAATTTTGATCAAACATGACTCTCCAGAATTCGCCATACTTTTCATAGAGGAGTATCACTCGATGATAGAATAGAAGTCCCGGAAAGCTACTAGTATTAGTGTCTTCCCCCACGTGTCTTCGTTCAACCCGTTCATGTGCCCCATTTCGTCCCGTCCCGTGCCGTGCAGTTGAGAAAGTGTCACCTGTTTGTAAAGGTTAATTGGCAGTTTGAGCCCCGGGCACCACATCGTGGCCGGAAGTTAGACGGTAAAACAGTCGCATCCTCATAACATTTCATAAGGTATGCGCTAATTTATTATCTGTGGGCAAAAGTTTTGCCACAGTTAACCCTTTGACTGGCGTGGCACCGAGTTATGTCTACTATTATTCGATGTCTTTTATGGCTGGGACTCTCGCCTCACAATGGGTTGAATCCGGAATCCGGAATAGAAGGATTGCGTGCTGGGTTGACATGTCTGGTCTAATGGACGAAGGGGTTAGCATACATATTTAAAAAATATACATGTGTATAATATGTACATCCAAAATGTCTCCTTAGCTAGTAGACAAATCTATAAATTGCCTGCCACCCCCAAGGACCACGACTAATGCAATGGGAGGAACCCTTCGGACACAGACTATTTTACTACAAGTATTAGGCAAATTACCATGTAATAAAATACCCCGAAAAATGTAATTGTTTCAATATTTGTACTCTATTCTACTAGATCAATAATTGGAGAGTACACCGAAGGGACACACGACGTTCGACCCCGACAAACCGTTAATGACACCTCTAATTGGATGACATTAACGCTGGGGATTTAAGCCCAGACAACCCAAGCCCCGAGTAGGCATGACTAAGTAGGCCCAGCCCATATATATGGAAGCCCTGCTTTACCTGTCCGAGATATACAGGGGAAATAGTGTATTATATTATACGAGTAAATATAGAACTGCCACGAGACTGAGATCAGAATGTGTGACGAAGCACCCATTATCGACTGTGAGCCGAGCACATCGAGTCTGCCCTTCAACTCTTATCACATCCACTTGCCGCTCTACATCATGGACATGGTGCGCGTCTTTCAGGATCATCCGGACTACGTCGATGGCATACAGGAGACTACTATCATCGAGATGCTAAAAAAGGAGTAAGATATGATACAATTTGCCACAGAGCATTTAAACTAAACAAAATAATCCTCCATCGTTATAGACCATTTGCCTGTGGCGATCTGGAAGCTCAGGTAAAGACCGCTATCATAGACCTTAGTTCCAAGGGGTTCGTGCGTTACATTAACAATGGGTTGCGCACCCTGGGACCCATTGCAAAGCTGTCCAATTCGCGATCTGCGCGTCACTTCAACCAGACTTGGCAGCGCATTGCCGCCCTGCAGAAGCCCCACGGTGCCTGCCTGGAGGATTCCACCAGCACTGGCAATAGCCCTCAGCCAGGGTCCAGCTGCTAAGGATGGGCGGAGAGCATTCAACTCTCCCTAAACACATTTATTGCGTTACTTTTTTCGTTAAATGAGTTGAGTTTCTACAACATAAGCAGACAATTGTACACCCACCCAAAAAGCTATCGAAATTGTATCCGTGTAGTAAAGTTCATGCTAAGAAGGCCGCCAGCCAGCAAATCAAACTAGATGTGTGGTATTTCTATCCATAGAACTATAGGTAGAACTTGGGGTGGTTCGTTCGGTGCCCATCATCGTCATCATCATTATGCCTGGGAACATATGTCGGGCATCGGGGGTCGGTCTCTGCCATCCTTTTGACACTTAACCGGCCGCCTAATTATGTCCAGGGGTTGGCCACAACAGCGAATAGCCGCATGAAGAACATTGCCAGGGGACTCTGTCTATCTACTTCGATGGCTACCGATTCGAACGATACTCCTAATACTCCTTCCTGAAAGTGATTCAAATCTGAGAATTGAGCAGGTCCAAGCTCTACTTAAGTTCCGGCAAGTCCAGTCAGTTGTTGCAATTCACAGTCTAGTCGGAAGCTCATCCCTGGTGGCACTGCGCTCTGAGTGACCCTTGGGCCCTTAGCCATTACCCTTTTGGCCGAAACATTTAAATTGTCAACACCAGGACAAAGAGCAGAGGACCTGTCCTCAATGTACGCTCCCCCATTCCATCCACATGTGCGGGCCAAACACGCATGTGATCCCGGCCAGGTGTTATTTATTGCCTTTCTAATCGTTGCGGCATAATCTATTAGCACCCCGCACCGCACCTCACCGGATCCAGGACGGGACGAAGACTATGGCTCGGTGTCCTTTGATTTTTTGCGCTGCTTGCCCATTAGAGGCAATTATTATTATTGTTTTAGTTTTGAGGCTTTTGGCTGCTTGTCATTTGCCTTTGCCGTTGCCTTCTGTTTTGCGTTGGATTGGCAATTGGGCGAGTCCCAAGAAAAACATTAATCAGTTGACTTGACGTGTGAGCGAAATGAAGAATATACTATATATAGTATATAGATAGATAGATAGGAATGTATGTATTGTTTATTCGGTAAGGATATGGCTAAAAAAAACTGAACACGGATACGTGACTCAAAGTTATCCAATTAAATTGGACATGATTGTCTCTCTATTAATCTACAGGAACCGTCAAAGGGCTTGCCTAGTCTGTAGGAATTGTCAATGTTTGTTTTAAATGAATATACGATAATTATCCGTAAAGTAATGAAAATTAAATATTCTCCTTTGTGGTCCCACGGCTCACAGCCGTTGGCGGCGGTAAAAAAACATATCAAATGACCAAAAACAAACTTAAGGAATAACTATGTATAACACGAAATGGGGATATACATTTACTGATCAAGATCAGAATCATATGGTTTGGGACCATCCTCATCGGGCTGTGCATAGCCGCGCTTCAGAATTTGCTCGACAAGTTTGGCATTATCGCCAAGGAATCGAATCTGAAAGCTATCGTGCAGACGACTGACCAGCATCACGTCTTCCTCCACGTTGAGTATTTTGCTTTTTAGATACTCCATACACTCGGCGTCTTTATTTGGGGACGAGGAGGTCCTGTGTGCGATGCCCTCGATGTAGCAGCCAACGGCGCGATGTGGCCGAAGACTGTCTACATCTCCGCAAGGAACCAGAGCACTTAGGGGCACAAACTCTGTATTCCCATAGTCCACATAAAATATCTTGTAGTCGCCTTCCGATTCCTCTATGACCTGAGCGCGGTAATAGCAGCCATCGTTGTAGCGAGCCAAGACAATGTCCAACAAATGCGGCTTCTGCTTGAACTGACTCTTGGCCCCTAGTACATCATTCTTGGTCCATACCAGAGGACGGGAGCCATCCACAAATTGACCATAGACTTCCGTGGTGCTACTCACGTAGGTTATCAACATTCTCACTGTGCTGCCTACTTTTCGAGAGAGCGGCGTATCAAACATGGTTTCCGGCAGAGCGTCTGCCACCTCCAAGTCCTTGGTGGCGCCATGAGGGGCAAAAGGCTCGTGCACCAAACGACAGGTAGCACCTATTATTAAAAAAGAGTTGGATTAAGACTTTTCTTGGACCTTTGATTACAGACTTACCCTTGAAGCAACCATTGAGCTTCGGATCATAATGCCGACAGATGCGTTGTTGGTCTCTGGGCCTGAAGCCCAGTACAGCCTTTAGCGGATCACTGGTGCCCTCATCAATCTTGTTTAGCATGGCCATGTCTGCCTCGCTTAACTGTGGGCCCTCGTACGACCAGTTCTCGCGTGACTGCGTTCCTTCTTGGACTGCTTTTGACTGATCTGGATTAGTATGCACTGTCTCGCTCAATTGTGGACCCTTGCTTGCTTCCTTGTTTGGCTGTGGGTCCTCTCGCTTGGCTTGGCCATTTGTCTCGGTTGTAATAAATTCAGATGCAGCTGATTTGTCTGTACGACAGTTGTTTGCGTCGTCCTCCGCTAGTTCAACTGTTAAATCGTCACCACTGTTTTTCAAAACACGCAAGTTCACGCTCTTGAAGCGGAACTTTGTCATGGAGGCCACATCGCCTTCTCTGAAAAAGCATCTGATGGCCTCCGCCGGCAGCTGCCGTATGTCATCTGGTAGGGCAAAAATATTTTCTTCGCCATTCATGTGTATATGCTCGCCGTAGTCAATCAAATAGGCATCATAGCCCCCGCCAACGGCATAATCATTGATTATGACACGTGGAACGATCTGTTCGGTGAAATCGTACACCGCAAATATCTCACCGAAGTTTGGCAGTTGGTCCAGTTCTTTCAGAAGTACCTTCCCCTCGAGTACCTTTTGCAGGGGCTGTGCATCCCATTTTCCCACAAAGAAACAGTTATCTGCTATGTTTAGATGCATCACGGCGGCGTTTATGACACTTCCCTCCGGAAAGGCGGCCATGTTCTTTACGATCTGTTGATATATTTCACTGCTGGTTGTCCTTTTTCCGCCTAACGGAGGCTCGAGGACTCGTTTGCGGGGGCAAATGGGTAGCATGGTAGCATGGGCCGCGTCTTGTGGCTGTGCTGGAGCGGGCGGTAGGGCCGGAATGGGTTTTGGCTGGGGCTTTGGGACTTCTTCATCTGGTTTAATTAGCCAACTCGAACGCGTGGATAGCGAAAGGCTATCCGAAACCGACTTAATCCGCGACAACGCGGACTCCACATCTCGCACAAGCGGTGCCGCCCGATCAATTGGAATTATATGCCGAGAGTCCTTCTTTTGTTCGATTGTCGGTAGTCGTTGCGGACGTTCATCCAAGACATTTTCCACTTCAATGCCATGCTTGTTCGTGTGCGTCAGGATGTCTTTGCGCTGAAAAGATTCGTCGCCGTTGCCGACCAATGGCCCGAGCTTGTTTAGATTGATGTGCATGTTCCACTTGATCAAGTTTTCATTCATCATACTCATGCTACTTAGCAAGATATCGTGCAGACCGATAAGTGCCCTATCCCCTTTATCCACGTTCACCCAGCGTTCGTCCAGAACTTTGTACAAAATATCCGAATCCCGTGTAAAGCGTCTCAGATTATCGTGCAGCTTTTCCACGTTCTTTTCGCACAGCTGTTTTACTGCTAAGAAGTCTTTCAAATCCATTTCATTTATTTGCAATCGTTCTTTTAAACAAAATTTAATTTCTACGTGCTCGGAAAATTTTGCCGCAAATAACTGTAAATACGGTTCGGTCCGACTAGGGCTGCAAAACCATCCAAGCCATGACACTATCGCTAATATAGATGCTTTTGTAGCCCTAGCTAGCTGTAAGTGTTGCATAATACCTAAACATGTAAATAAAATCATGCGTTGCCAACACTTGTAGCGGATTGCGCTTCTTTTCTGTGTATTTTGGTTGATTTTGTAAAAAGAAGAAATAAAATGAATGATAATACAGTGTCCACCTTTGTGAGTAGTTTTGTATTATATACTCTTAGCTGGTAACCAAATAACGCTTCGTTTTAGGAGCTGGGCGACGCTCTGTCCACCCGCTGTGGAAACACGCTGACCGGCGTTTTTGTGCCAGGCTCAAAAATAGCCCTCAGTGCCTACCGTCACGTCAAGTGGAACTCGCGAGATGTCCCCACCGAAACAGCCGGCCAGGATCCCGTGCTCATCTATCTGGCACAGGAGACTACACTGTTTGAAGAGCCTGTCCTGCGAAGTCTGCTCTCCGAGTCGAACGTCACCTTTGCAACGCTGCAGGAGCTGGGCCAGAAGGCTCCTAGGACGGAATATCTGAGAATTTCACATGCATATCGCAGCTTGGTGCGGGCCTGTCTGGAGAGGCTGGAGCATGCCAAACGGTCGCCAGAGGTACAAACGGATGAAGACCGGGAGCAACGTATATCCGAAAGCATTATTGTCTTCTATGCGGCAGAGTGTCTCTGGCATCTCTTTGAGATTCTCTACATGCAGCAAAATCAACTTGTTGTCCCCCAGCTGCTCGACTGGGCACGCTTTTATGCACCACAAATCGAGGATCGAGCCACCGATTTTCTACTGATGGCGGAGGACGCCAGCGAGAATGATGATTATTGGACCGTCCTGAAGTCGCTAGTCATGGTGGGCGCACTGGACGTCACTCGTGCCATCCTTGTCCAGAATCGCAAGTCTAGCCAGCCAGCATTCAAGGCAGCCGAACTGATACTTACATCAATGCCCGTCTATCAAGAGGGATTTCCACTGAAGAAATTCCACTCGCAATGGGAGCATTGGCACGTGGATGCGGAGCGTAAGATCCAAGCGAATACATTTGGCTCGGAGCCAGAGCTGGAGGAGCTCCTTCAGCTGGTCACAGGCAACAATGAGCTATGGGATGCCGGCATCCAGGAGTCAAGCGAATGGTACGAATTCCTGCCTGGCTATCTGCTCTACACAAAACCCACCTGCAAACCCTTTGAGCTGAGAATCGCTGCCGCCAATTGGTTAAACCGATGGACGCTGCTCCGTCCCGACATTCGGTTGAACAACATGTCCCGAATGATCTCGCAGCTCATGGAGCATGATCTAAGGCTCTTTATTTACGATACCCAAAAAATCAACGATACCCACTGGCTAACAACACATTTGATCGATTTGATCTATCATTCCGGAGAGCTAAAGAGCTATTTTGAGCAAAACAACATGTGAGTTGATTTCATTTAAAAGTTACTTCTTTTTTTAATTAAAGTATCCTCGTTGATATTTAGTGATCTTCCGGCACTGCGTCACTCGCTGATATACGAGTATGGCAGCTATTTGATGACCACACGCAGCCTATGGCAGCTGGGAGTTGATTATTTGGACTGTTGCAAGCAGGAAGGTAAAGCGGCCATGGATCTGCTTCTGCCACGCATACCGCTGCGTAGCGACCGGCATGCGCTTAAGCTCATCAGCGTAGCCAGGCAGCGAGGTCTGCTTAATGTGGAGCAGGAGATATGCAAAGTACTCTCCAGGCAATCCTTCGACGAAGAGCGCTTTGGCAACGCCCTAGAATGGGCCATACGCTCCAAGGATGTGCTGTTGGTCACGGGAATAGCTGACTTTATATTGAAGGTGACGCCAAAAGTCCAACCTCTGTTTGATTTAATCATTAATCGAATCATTATCTTACGTATTTTTAGCACTATTCCAAGACGGGCAATATGCTTTGTCCGGATGTTATTATCAGCCTTGGAAGTCGCATGTTCGTCTCGCCACGTTTAGTTTTCCTGTCCAAGTACTTTGAGTTCTACGAGCTATATCGCAATCGCGACTTTCTGTCCGCTGTCGAGCTACTGGTCAATCTTTTAAACTCAAAAATAACTCCAGACTAGTAAGTATTCAATGTGAACGAGATTCATGCAATTTAAACGTTTCATTTCCTCTCCCCAACAGCTTTTGGCCTTCTTTGCTCATTGACACTGTGCCACTGCTAGAGTCAAAGGATCCGAAAATCTTCTCTAAGGAAACTGTGGCGATACTGCATCATATGGAAACGGAGCTGGTGCCCATTATAGAGCGCAACACGAACAAATCAGGAAACGTATGTTTATCCAGAGCCAGAGCCTTGCAAATTTATTCTATATTCTATAATATATTTGCAGAACGACGCAGAGAGCGTGTTCAAGGACTATCGCGTGGAAAATGTAGATGAGATTCTCAATATAATGCGCTTGGCCTGCGCACGCAATTTGGCCAGGGCCCTGGTCATTGAAAACACAGGGCTTGAATTGTAAATTTGAATGCATTTTTAGTATAATTTATTTTTGTATTTTCTTTTTCCAATACATCGTAATTTGTTATATACCTTCTTGTTTGCATTACTAATCCATTATTCATACGCTTTTTATTTCTTGTGCCTCTTTGTCTGCTATTTATTGTACCAACAACGCTACTTTGACTGCCGGCTGCGGCTACGGCTGCCCATTGACTAAACAGAAATCCAAGCTGCTTGAGGGGCTGGGCTGGAGGGATCTTCACAGTACACATCTATAAGAAATTCCGCTCCGAAAACCAACATCCGTACTGACGACTCTGTTGAGCAAATCTCTACCAACAAAATCTGTCCGCATTCCAGAATTCTAAACTAGTGTTAACAGTGGATGGGGTGGTAATTGTATGGTATAGAGGGGGGAATAGCCGTTCTCTGGAACCTGCCGTGCGGCAAATCCCAACAATGCCCAAGTTTAAAACAAGATTAAAAGCCTAGGAAAACAATTCTAAGGGACTTTAGCTGCACTGAGGATAAAGAAGTTTACACGCGTACCTAAGAACTATTAAACAACGCACAGAGCACAATGGACTACTACACATATATATATACTATGTATACGTATATAGGGATATATAGAGTCTGTGGTTATATGTTTATAATAACTATATATGTATGTGTATGTTGGGGGGTTTTTATCGTTATGAGAATCGCACGGCCTTGTACAAAATGTTCGAAATTAAAATTAAGTGTGGCTTGGCCCGACTTGGCCAGCCAGCGCTTTTCATTATACAAATTGTCCTTATAAAAAAATAATAAAAACTAAACTAGACTTAGATGAGGAGCCGCTGGGGTGCTCTCGAAACGCTTGCCAAAATATCAACTCCAGGTAGGATTAGGATTAGGGCCAATCACACCAGGCAACAGAAATGACAGAAAACCAAAGGTAGAATGTCTTCTTCGTATATCAATTTCAATCGAATGCTCTTTAAATAGAGTTCAAACTGAACAGAACACCGTAAACAAATAATAAAATACTTTTTACACAGTTCGGAATAAGCTGGAGATAGTGAAAAGAACTAACATTAATAGGCCTCGAAACATTTGGCTATTAAATGGCTTTCAAGTCGGTAGTTATCGATCGAGTAAATATCCCCACAAGAGACAGCAGTTGGAGATACATCCTGTTGCCTAGTGCGGTGTCATTGAGCGACTACGCTGCTTGAGTATTTTCGCTTACGCTACGCCAATACATATCTGTTTATAATGCGCATACATATGACGCGATTGGAGAGGGTGTAGGAGTCTAATTAATTATGTTTTGCAGTGCCAGCTCCAACTGCCGCTGCTGCTGCTGCAGCCACACTCGTCGAAGATGGAACGGGCGGGGTTGCAGTTGCTGGCACCGCAGCCGTGACCGATGCTATGGCACTGCCGCTTGTTATCGAGCCCAGACGGGAGAGAGAGGGCTCCCGCTTGGGCGGTACAATTGGCTTGGTCGGTATGGGTGGCGGTGCACCGCGAGCTCCCGCTGGTGGCACCGTCACTGGGGGCACGGCAATGGGAACAGGATGTGGATGCGGTGGTGTGGCCGTCTGGTCAAGAGCAGCCGCTGCAGCCAGTGCAGCATACTTGCCACCCGGGGCCCGTTGAATGGTGGCCGTGGGCTGCATTTTCGCCGGCGATGGTGATGGTGGCGCCGCCGCAGGAGCGCTCACACCAGCAACACTCGCTCCTGCATCCACCGATGATGTGACTCCAGCTGCAGTGCTAGGCGCTCCACTGCTGCTACTGGTGGTTGTCGAGTGATTGATGACTGTTGGTGCTGTGGCCGTTCCCGTGGGAGCCGTGGCTATCCCAGCGCTACGTATGTTCTGTCCTGGCGCTATGGATCGGGCTATTCCGGTTTGGGGGCCCGACACCGGCATGCTGCTTACTGTGGCGGTTGGCTGCACAATTTTGGCGATGTTTGCCATTGGTGGTGTGGCACAAGCGTCGTCTGCAACATGTATGTATGTTTATGGGGCTGTATTAATATCTTGTTGTGAATAAATCTAAAAGGAATTCCTCGGATTCCCGAGGTGTGAGTGCCCTTGCAGAAGGGACGAGAGGAGTACCAAAATTTGTAAAATAATTGAACTTGGGGGAAAGCATTTGCCAATGACGCCCTCTGCAAGGGTAAGGCTGTGTGTTGTAAATGTTTTGGCATGGACGTGGGTGGAGCTCCTTAAATGCCCAAAGGCTATTTCTGGCTTGTTCAGTGCGAGATCCAATGACATGAAGGTGCGTGGCGTGGCGAGGGCTGTGTGACAATGGGTGATTACTTGTTGGTGCAACAGTGGAGTGCACAAGAGTGGAGAAACGTCACAAAACTAAACAAAAAATCACCTTGCAATTGCGTAACATTTTTTAACAAAATATTTCAGCTTCAGAAAGGAATTCGAAAAAAATTAATATATGTAGAGTAGTTATAGTTCATATAGAAAACGATAAAGAGGGAAATCATAATTACAACAGCCAAGTTCGATTGGCAGGCACACTCCCACCTCCTTCATTCTCTGTCCCACTCACCGCTGAACTGACGCGCCTTGGTGGCAGCCACCGTTGAGCTGCTGCCTGCCAATTGCTGCTGCTGCTTCTTCAACGCCTCGTGCTCGGCGCGCAGCGTGGTGAGCTCCTGTTCCAGCTCTTTGACTCTATTGGGATGGAGAACAGGCTTTACTTTAGTGGCTCGTTACAACAAAAGAAAATGCCATGCACAAACCGAAGCTCCTCTTTGGCCAGCTTGGCCATTATCGCTTTGCGTTCGATCTCCATTGACTGCGCTTGCTTTTCCATCTCCTCTTCCATGCGAAGCGACTTTTTGCTTTCCTCCTCGAGCCCCTCAGCGATGGTATCCGAACGCTGCTTCTCTTCGGCCAAGATTTGTGCCAAATCCTCAGAACGCTTGCCTGAAATTGTTTTTGATTTGTGATGAATGAGTATTTATTGCTTAGGCGCGACCCACTCACCCTCTTCAATGTACTTCATCAAAATCTTCTTTCGCTCGGCTATCAGAAGGAGGACAATCTGCTTCTGTCGATTGCGCTCGTACTCGAGGGTCTCTTGAAGCCTTTGCAGTTCCTTTTCCATTCTGGCCACCTGAGCCCGCTCGGTTTCAAGATCCTGCTTTAGCTTAGAGCGCTCCACCTCCAGGCCATAGGTGATATCATCACCCTGGGCCGTGTCATGCTCGTGTTTGCGCTTCTCGTCTTCCAGCTCCTGCAGCATGCGCTGATTGTTCTCCAGGGATTCGGTGAGTATGTTGACCATTCGAACATGCGTGGCCCTCTGCTTACTGACCATTTGGTACTGCTGCTCCATTTGCTGTTCGATTATTTGCCGCACCTCCATCTCTGCCTGCGCCGCCTGCGTGGAGGATTCCCGCGAAATGAGATTCCCATTCATGGCGATCTTATCGCGGAATATAGCCGCATATGGATCATTGGGCTGCACACGCTTCGTGCGCAACTGTGTGATTAGTTGCTTCACGCGCTCGTTGCGCAAGGCGGCAATGCAGACATCTCGAGCCTGCAGCTCTCCTTCCAGATAGTAGAGCATTTTCACCAGCTCGCTGTGGGGCAGCTCGGTGCGTGTGCGTCCATTGCTGCTGGAGCTCGGCGGCTGCTTCTGCACTCCTCCCGGCCCCGGTTTCATGGTCTGAAACTCGTGTGTCGCGCACACTGTGCCGCTAACAGAGGCGGACCCGGAACAGTTGTCCATGCCGTAGTTCGAATCCGAGACGGCATCTGCGTCGGCCTTTGCATTCCCCAAAAATCGGGCTGTGCCCCCACTGCTCTCCTCCACGAATGTCTCCGAGCTGATGCTGTTGGAGTTTTGCTCCATTTTGCCCCCCAACTTTCTTTACAGCATAAAATTGCTATCGAGACTTTTGCTTGAGACGCAGTTCGTTTTGGGGCGGCCTGCCAAATCCAAATTACACTGCAAGCACAGGCCAAGACTCTAGTTCACTTTTTTGCCGTTTAGCTCACTCGAAGGGGCATTTTAGCTACAATTGCCACTAATTCAATAAATTCTGATCCAATAAAATTCTTTTGTTTCTTGACTTGCCGTGAAAAGTGGATACCATAAAATATACCGCTTGACCGTCAGAAATATACCGAAATATACCTTGTCCTTATTAAAATATACCGTAAATATATTGACGGACACGACCGGATGCGTTGATATTTCCCGATATTGATATTCGTTTTAATATTAATGGCTAATTAGCACTCTCAGCAATAAACAAATAATTTTATCCAGTTCCTCAATAAATATTGTACAAGATTGGCTAGTTTTCAGAACTATTTTGCACTGAATTTTTTACATAAGTTTCAAACAAAAACGTCCAAACGTCCAACGTCCATGTAACCATCGACCATCGGTGGGTTTGCAGCCCTAATACTTAGAGGCGCGTATATTGAATTTCTGGTACTGTTTTATTTTTTAAATACAAATGGCTTTGTAGTATTGTAGGCCAACGAGTTTCTAATATGCTTGCCCACCAGCCGATCGGCAAGGGGTATTACAGCCGGTGTACGTACATATATGCCCACTGCGTGTGGCGTCCACACCCGAAGACTGCACTCGGAGTTGTCGGGCAAGAGTAGGCCAAGCCATCCCGCAGAGCTCAGTGTAATATCACAATTTAGCCTGCCCTCATTTCTGACGCTGTTGTTGTTGCTGTTGCTAACAACAATATCTTCATCTTTGCAATGAAGGCCTGGCCAGCGTTTGAATCGAGCCTCAACGTCCCCACCAGACGAGGGAATACCAAGGAAGGGAGTTCCCAGATAGCGCTTATATACTGCTTCTACTTGCAGGGTGTCCGCTATCATCACAGGGAGGTTCTGTGAGGCGAAAACAAACACCTTCACCCAATCATAATGCTTTTCATAACCGGACAGATCCAAGATATCCATGCGAGCCAAGCCTCCCAGCAGCAGACTCATCTTGGGTCGCAGCCGAAAGGCTCTGGGGCGAATCATTGTCGTTGGCTGCAGCTGTGCGAGCTCCTCAGCGGTCAGTAGAGGAGTCAGTTGATCGGGCTGCATCACTCCTGGTGTGTCGTAGACCCAGCGAGCCTCCCGATACTCTGCACGACGTTCGTTCAAGGTGGTTATGGGCTGCGTGCCAGCTGACATCGAGAAAGAGTCATTGACCACCTCGCGACGATCAAAGCTGCGTCCCACTTGAGAAAATGGCTGAGCCGCTGCAACAGCTCCGGTTTTTTGGGCTTGTTCCCGTCGCAGCTTATCCAGGGCGGCCCTTTCGTCACGTTCTGAAAATAGACGTTTGAAGCGCTGATAAACTCGGCTTTCAGATGGTCTGAAGATGGGGAATCTCAACATTTGTAGGGTTGTTCCTGGCCAGGGGCAGGTCGTGGCCTTGCGTACAAGCTCACTGGCTTCTGGGCGGCAGTAGTCTGAGTTGAGCAAGATATTAAAGAGCGTACTCTTGCCGACATTCGTGCATCCCAGCAGATACACATCTCCTTGATAAGCCCAGATCTTGTGCAGCTGTGTGATCAGTTCCTCAATGCCATAGCCAGTCTTGGCCGATATTAGACTGACATTTTTGATGTTGAGCCCGTCCCCGCCACCGTGCCGGACGAACTCACGCTGCAGGCAATGCTTTACGTGATTCAGGTAGTTGTTGGAGTCGCGTGGCAGGAGATCAACCTTATTGCCGACCAGGAAGACCGGGCGTTTAGCCCCTAGAATATGCTGCATGCCGGGCCAAATGGAGCTGGGAAAATCCAGAAGGTCTACCAGTACGATCGCCAATGCAAACTGGTCTTGTATGCGCGAGATCGTATCCACATAGGAGGACGGTGGTACATCCACATCCAAGGCAATGTTGTAATGATTCAGGAAATGGCATCTTTGGCAGGTGATGGTTCTTAGCTCCTGCTGCGACCGGCCGTTGAATATCTCGCTGGGTATGTAACCGGGCATGGAGATATTGGAGCAATGCAAGTGTGCTCCACATCCGCTGCATGGCACTCTTGAGGGCGGTATTGAGGCGTCCGGGGTGCCGTGTTTGGAATCTGTGCTCTTGGCTCCCTCGTAGAACTCGTAGTCGTCCATCCAGTCGTGCGGAAACTGTGAACTAATAATTGCAGCAGGTGGGTTAGACTTCCATTGGGTCGTCTCCAAAACTGAGCTGTAATAAACGTGCTCGTGATTCTTGTAACGTTCTCTGGCCGTTAGCCACGCCTTTTCGCGTGAGCTCTGTGTCGCATTGGTAGCCGAATTGTGCAGTCGCGTCCATCTTAAAGTTACATTATTATTAATAATCTTAAATAATCGCGAGTTCTTAAACATTTTTGTTTTGACGTTTCAGTGCTGGAAAGCAAGTGAACTGACGCAAATGTCTCTGTTCGTTTTTTTTTTCGAAACAGTATGAATCGGTATTTTGCTTAAACCTTATTTTTCCCATCCTCCAATAAAACAGAGTCCTTACAGTTAGCCAATCTTGTAGGAAATTGATTGGTCTAGGGGATCAAATTATGTGGTCAGTGCTGAGAGACCTAGCTAGCTAGCAATATTAAACCGAATATCAAAATCGGGGAATATCAACGCATCTGGTCGTGTCCGTCAGTATATCTACGGTGTGTTTTGAAAATGACAAGGTATATTTCGGTATATTTATGAGGGTCAGGCGGTATATTTTATCGATAGGGCGATTTTAGCGAAAGCAGAGAAGAAAAAAGAAAGCAGCGAAAGCAGAAGCGGGGCTAAAAAAGCGTGTATGTATTAAAATTGAAACAAAAAGATATGGAAAAGGCATGGCTACAACGCAATTAAAGTGTGTTTGCAATCAATATTATTCATTGGCGCATTGGTAAAAGTACAGAGTGCACGCCAAATACAAAGCAGCAGCACAAAAAAGTGATTAGGAAAGTGTGTGGTGTGGAAAAAAGACATAAGTGTACGTGAGTAGTGATGGCAGTATGTGTGAGTAGTAGTGACTGTATGCGTGCTGTGCTGCTGCTGCTGATGCGTGTATATGAAACAAAGTAACGCGAAGCTCGACCTAATTTTAAACATATTACAATAATATTTGTAATGCAAGTACGAAATATAAAATGCAGGAATATGTGCAATACACCAAACCAAACAAGAACCTTGAATACTCTTGTTGTGCTTATGGCATGCCACGAAGAGTTGCCGCCGCCATTGCCTATGTCTAGCCAAGACTCGCACAATTTTCCTGTTAGTTCTTTTCCACACTTTTGTTGCACACGGGTTGAGTAATAATTCAACAACAACAATAAGAGCACTAGCTTCGTCGGCGGCAGCAGCAGCTCAAATTTTGTGAGTGTTGCAACTTTCGTTCGAACTCGTTTCGAACTGTTGTTGTCGCCAACTCACTTACTCAGAGAGAAAGACTCGTTCCTTTCGTATTCTGTTGTTGTCTGAGGCGATTAACGAAAACTGGTATTTACCTTTATACATCATCCATCCATCCTTCGGATGCAGTTGCTTTGGAAGCCATTTCTTAATGGGGGAAAAATCAATAATTCAAAATTAGACAAATTTCAACATCTACTCCTACTGCCTCTTGTGGCGCGGCGCGGCGCAACAGCCAACTAGAAGAAGCTACAGATAACCCCCAAAGCACAAGTGCAAGCGAGATAGTTGCTCACACATACACACATAAATGCAGTTGAAATTTCCAGCAAATGTCTGCTCTTCGTCGGCGAGGTTTTTGTATCGCTCTTGTTGTTGTAATGTAATTGCGAAATCATAACGGCAGTTGAAAGTTGAGAGCGCTTAGCTAAGTATTTGTGTGTGTGTTCTGTGTCTGTGTGTGAAACAGAGAGAGAGAGAGAGATTGCTTGCTGTTGTAAACTTTAAGCTCTGATGAAGTTTGTACGCTCTACTCTTTGCCTTGGCTCTCCAGCACCCTTATGGCCCGGCCGCCTACACATATCAGCCGGCTGGCTGGAGCGTCGCAAGTGTAGGGCATGTGTGTGTCTTGTCAAGCTGGTCCCACAAGAAACAAAACACATGTTGTCTGCTCTGCACAGTGGGATGAGGTTCATATCGAACGATTCAATGTGTAGGAAAAGTATTTTGGTATTTGTAGTGAAAATGCGAATGAGTTTCCTAGTTTTCGGCGCCATTTTGAAGAGATGGCTTTCGGTGAACGTCTAAATACATACAGTGCATACACATTGCGATACTGTGCGAGCGTGAGTGAGTCTCAAATTCAAATAAGCAAGCAAATAACTAAAAATGCAGAAGTTGCCTTGAAAAGTGAAAGGCATTCAACTCTCCGAGTCTTTGATATTTTCGCTTAACCTTTACTTGCTGCCGTTTTTTCATGTTAACGCTGCTGGCACAGCAACTCTGCCTGCACATTTGACATTTTCCAACACATGCAGCATATTCCGAATTGCTATTTTCATAAGCCGTTGCACATGCGCTCGAATCTTTTATTTTGGTTGCTGGATAGAATGTTTTTGTAGTCGTATTCATCGTCGTCAGCGCTGTTGCGCTCTGCGCTGAGCGACTCTGCTCTTTCGCAATTCCGCAAACTTGCTCTATTCGCAATCTCTCGGGCCATTTGCCAAGTTTGTTGTGAGCACTTTTATTTGTCGTATTGTTACCAGTTTCAGCATTAATACGTTTTTTTGTTTCTCTTTCAGAATAGCAGGACGGTATAACCACAAACTAGAGGATTATATTTACCCAGTCCTAAAACCGACCTTGACCGATTAAGAGCCATTTTACGGGGAACATTTTGGCCTCTCCTCCAAATTAAACTCCTGCGTACATTGGAGCTGTGATCGCGCGCCCGCAAAACCCCACCAACTTAAGCTTATTCATGATGTCGTCGGATCAACAGTTCTTTCTAAAATGGAACGATTTTCAGACGAATATGGTGACCTCGTTCCGTCACTTGCGTGATGAAAAGAGCTTCACAGATGTAAGTACCAACACCGTCAATGGGGAAACCCTTTCCAAACGAATTTAATTGTCTAGGGGGGTCCCAAGAGGCTCAGCTATTGTCTGAGGGTCAGTTACGAGCTCACTTTGTCTGTCTACCTGTCGCTCAGACTGTTGTCTCTTCTTTTTCCCTTACCGGTCTCTTTGTGTTAATTTATTTTTTAATTTTTGTGATTTCATTTTTTCTTATTTAGCAAATGACTTATTGGGTTTTCTTTTTCTTTCCTTACAGGTAACACTCGCTTGCGAGGGCCAGACCTGCAAAGCACACAAAATGGTGCTTTCCGCTTGCAGTCCCTACTTTAAGGCGCTTTTAGAGGTACGTTTCGCATGTTTTCCTTATCCGAATAATAAAAAACTAATTCAAGGATATTTTAATCAACAGGAGAACCCTTCAAAGCATCCGATTATTATACTTAAAGATGTCTCCTACATACACCTACAGGCTATACTGGAGTTCATGTATGCCGGAGAGGTGAATGTTTCCCAAGAGCAGCTGCCAGCATTTCTTAAGACCGCCGATCGCCTCAAAGTGAAAGGCCTGGCAGAGACACCCAGTTCAATAAAGCGGGAGGGTTGATGGTATTAAACAATTAAAAAACAAAACAAAAAATAACAAAAAGAAAACTCTAAGAAACCTATATATATATACATGCAAGAAAACAAAATTCCAACAAGAGAAGAAAGAAAAATCATTACGAAAACGACATTTGGTATACAAAAATCATTTAAATCTACAAAAAAAAAACCAACAAAAGAAACCCACACAAAGCTGACAGATACAAACGCTTAGTCTGTAAAGTAATATCGGTAGTAACCAGACCAGAAGACTATGGTTCCACCTACTCAACCCCACTTATCCATACCGGATTTACCTAACAATTTGCAAAGCTCTATCGATGGCCCATTTGAACTGTGTGTTTGTTTAATTTCTGCATAAAATAGTTTGTAAAATATTATATTAAAAGAACAACCAGAAAACAAAACAAAAAACCCCCACTCTGTATAAATGGAAAGATATGGACAACCCCTAACAAAGCAAAACAAAAAAACGCACTTTTGTAAAGTAATTAAACAGAAGAATTCATTCATTGAAACTATATAAAGATAATTATAAATATAGTGAGAAATGTGCAAGTAGAATGATAGAATGCCGCAAAGGGCGCGAATATTACAACACATTCGGTTAGTTTTTAAGCCACTAACTACAACCCAACCCCCTCAGATAATGACACGCCCCTAGACACAAAACTCACCCACGCACACACACACAGACAGAGATACAACCAACAACTGCAACATCATAAAACATCCTTCATCTATACTTAATGAATAAAAACAAACAAATGCAAAATTGTACTTTAATTTTTTGTGTGGACTCTTACGATATGATATATTCTCAAAATTCACTTTTGAAATACACAAGACACTTACATATATATTTTAACTAAAAACCGAAGGCAAAACTAGGAAGATTCAACTAAGTTTAAACAAGAAAGGAAAGGAACGATAAGAAGAATGAACTATACTTGAATATTATTACATAAAGTAAAATATTTATATGTACGAGTATGTATATGTATACATGTGAGCATAGATTTAAATAACTACGGTAAATAAACAGAATAATTCCAAAAAAAAAAAAAAAAAAACCACGTATTTACCCTCGGTAATTTATTCCAGTCAATTGTTATTCTTGGACGCAAAAGATGTGGAGTGTTCTGGCGTACCAATTAAAACGATTAAATCCCATATTTTATACAAATTTCTTTGCTTTTATTTGATTTGATTTTTCATAACATAGCATGTCATTTTCATTAGCGCCGTCTGTATGTATCATATTTCGTTTACAAATTAACAAAAATATGCTCCCTTATAATAAATTACACTATTATTTGATATATATTGCTGGATTCAGATCAGATCTGCTCGCAGAACAATGCATTACCAATTATAATGCACTGATTGCGGGAGTTCTTTTTTTTTAGTTATTGAAGCAATACGCATTGCGTGTATTCAGTTCAAATGGATCGGTTCGCATCTTTTGCTGATTATCCTCCACCGTGCGCGTTACATCTTCAATGAGATTCGGCCGCTCAGCGGAGCTAGGGGCACACGGTGACCAGATCTTGACGTCGTGATCAATGCCGCTGGTGGCCAGCATGCAGATACTGGGATGCGGCTGTACGCAGTTCACAATGGCACTGTCGGCACGATAGGCGGCTCGAATTTTTCCCGTTTCTCCCTCCCAAATGTAGAAATTGCCATCATCTGAGCCGGCGGCAATGAATTCGCCATGGATGCCCAGATAAGTGGCCTCCTTAATGTCCGTGGTGATGTTGCAATGACCGACATAGCGATGTTTGTAATCCTTGGCAGCGGATCGCAGATCGTATTCCTCGTCGGTCAGGCGTAGATAGCGTGAGCCATCGTTCACTAGTACTGGCTCTGGGTTTGGGGCATCAGTGTGCTCCGATTGTCGTCGATTTTCCTTGATGTCCTTGTGTAGCATGAGGACACCATGGTTGTTGGCAAAACTGGGGAATCGCTGGATGAGCGCCTGAAGACACTTATCCGCATCCTGGGGACGACGAAGCTCCAGCAGGGCACGAGCCAAGCGAAAATGTGCCTTAACATAGGTGGGATCTAGGCGAAGAGCCTCATGACAGTCCCGTAAAGCTGCATAAATATCACCAAACCATCCACGTCGCATCAGTGCCGTAGCCCTGTTCAGATACAGAACTTCGCCCCGCGGATACTTGGCCAATGCAGCGGAATAGGCCTCAATAGCAGCCACTAGTTTTCCATTTTCCAGATGTTCATTGCCCTGTTTCTTATGCACCTCAATGCTGGCAGGTAAGGAGCGGCTTTTGTGAGGAGTCTTGAACTCCTCCTCGTCGTGTGTGGCTTGGGCAGAGTAGGTAGGGAGCTCGTAGAAAACCGGAGGCTCTGCGTTATTTAGATCATAGCGATAGATGTGTTCACAGCCCATATTGACCAGCAACTCCGTGCCATTTGCATTGAAAGAAATATATGTAATGGCCCTTGACTCGTGGACAATGTTCCTACTGATGTCTTTCACAATCTGTCCAGGAGCATAGTACGAAACGCACCCAACGGATTCTGGAATGATAAGTATTGATTAGATAAAGTGGCAATGCAATGCTCAATTAATACGATACCATTGGTGGCCCCACTTGTAGGCAACTTGCGTCGATCATAGATGCGGGCAAAGGGATCGTTGGTTCCCACAGCCAAATACTCCGTTCGTCTAGGATTTATGGCCAAGCATTTTGCCTCTGTGGTCGCCTCAACCTGATTGCTGAGGCTAAGTAGCCGCACGCCATTGCCCTCCTCGGGACGGCAGCGGTGCGGCTCCCGCATGTCCAGTTGTAGGATACAACCGTCCTCGCCCGCCGACCAAAAGATGTGCGGCGAGTCCTGGGCGGTTGCCAGTCGCTTGGCCCTCATCGTATGACAGTTGCAGGAAAACAGCGTCTCGTTTGCGTGATTGATGTCGTAAACGTATATGAATTTATCTGCCGCACACGTAGCCAAAATGCTGTTGTTGTGCCTGGGTAGAAACTTGACCGAGAACATGTTCCCCAGATGCTTAGTATTTATCACATGAACGCGCCGCTTGCGGAATGGATCCCAGATCATAACTCTGAAATCATCTGAGCCCGATGCCAGCAACAGACCATCACTGCTCCACTCCAAGCAATTGACGCAGCCATCGTGACCAGCCAGAGCCGCCTCCTGTTCCAGACGGTCTATATAGGCTGGTGAGGCTTGGAGCCGACGCCGTACCAGCTCATCCAAGGATGAATCGTATCCGTATTGTTGGCGATGCCATTGCAAGGAGCTGGCATTTAACGTCTCCTCGACGCGCTGATAACGCGAGCTGGAGTACTTGATGCGATACAGTTCATCGCTCGACATTATCTGGATGTCTATGGGATTATGACACTTGTATTTGTTTGTTTTCGAATTGTTTTCTTTTTAATACTACTTGCATTTCACTGACCCCTGCTTCTCCCTTTGGCCCCTTCGTCAACTGTTGACAACGTTCGTGGCGTTACCAGATGGTTGCGCAAAAGTTAGGTGAGCCTACTTTGATAATTTTTCATAAATGGTTAAATTACATCCATAAACATATCTGATAAAAAAAAGTGGTGGCCATAACATGGAATAAACTTTATTTTTTTTGGTGGTAGTGTGAGGGAGGGAAATATGGGATCTAATTTGTCTTTAAAATCGGTCGAATTATACTTTGAACTGATAGCTAGCGCTGTGAGTCGTTTACCAGCACTAATTTATCGTTGTAGTTGAATAATTCGAATAATTCCATGATTCGATAAGCCAATCGATAAGAACGAATGTTTCATTTACACATATCTAAACTAAAAAATTGATTTGACGAACGCGAAAAAGGGAGTGAAAAATGTCCAAAGAAAAAGAGGACGGCGAAAAAAAGGAAATGGGGGAGGCAGATGGAAAATCTTCAAACAGCGATGAGTCAGATGAGTATCAATCAGCCGGCGAGGGTGACGATTCCGATCCACTCCCTCCGGAGCCACAAACCAACACACACCTGTGCGAAGACCCCACACCTGAGCACACACCTACAGCAACAACGGAGCCCCTAGATGAAAACACAGTGTATCCCATGCATCAAAGCGTTTTTGAGGATGACATCAAGACATTGCAGCGCCGACTCCTGCTGCGCACCGCTCCGGATGAGATTGGCAGCAAAGACAAGCACGGTAATACGCCACTGCATTTAGCCGTTATGCTGGGCAGGAAGCATGCCGTGCGTCTGCTCCTGGCCAACAATGCCCCCGTCAGGGTAAAAAACAACGAGGGCTGGTCTCCTCTGTCGGAGGCCATCAGCTACGGCGACCGTCAGACAATCACACAGTTGCTGCGCATGCTAAAGCTACAGTCCAGGGAGCATATGGAGAAGCGCCGGGAGAAACTGGTGAAGGCCCTCAGTCAGATGCAGGACTTCTACATGGAATTCAAGTGGGATTTCCAGTCCTGGCTACCGTTGGTGTCCCGCATCCTGCCCTCCGACATTTGCAGGCTATACAAGTCCGGGGCCTCCATTAGATTGGACACCACCCTCGTTGATTTCAATGACATGAAGTGGGAGAGAGGTGACATATCGTTTCTCTTCCGTGGCGAAGCTCCACCCAGGGAGGCCCTGGTCCTGCTGGACAACGAACAGGCGTGCTATCAGCGTTTGCGCCACGAGGAGGCCGACATGGAGGACGAAGTGGATGGGCTCATGTCAACCGACATAATGGCCACCCAAATGTCCACCAAAACGATCAACTTTGCCCGGGCGCAAAGCGGCTGGATTTTTCGCGCAAATCGCAAGGAACTCATTGGCGGTCAGTATCAATGTGAGCTCTATACCATACAGGGCCTGATCATAAAGCAGCGCAAGCGGCGCGAGCATCTTTCACACGAGGATCTGCAGAAGAATCGCGCCATTATCGAGTCAATGAGGGGCTCAGTGGTGCAACCCGATAGGCGTCGCTCTAGCCTGACCAGTCAGACCACGACCACGACCACTGACGGCGGTACCCCGTCAGCAACGAATGGCAATACCCAGCCAGAGCTGCCACGCCGCAGCTCTTTACAAGCTCCTCCCGCCCCCGGTGTGACCTGGGATCAGTACTTGGAGGCTGCAGAAGGCCGGTGCCCGCGTCTGGGACGTCCACTCGTCAACAAGCAGTCCAGCAAGAGCCTACGTGCCACGGTCGCTATGAGCACGGACTTTCCACTCAGCGTTGATATGCTCTTGGACGTCCTCGAGGTGGTGGCCCCCCTGAAGCACATCAACAAGCTGCGAAATTTCGTAACGCTCAAGCTGCCCACTGGATTCCCGGTCAAGATTGAGATCCCTGTACTGCACACTGTGACGGCCAAGGTAACGTTCCAGAAGTTCGAGTTCACCAACAGCATCCCCGATAAAATGTTTGAGATACCGTCAAACTACTGGGAGGATGTGCGTCGCTTTCAGGACTTATGACCAAGCGACGCCGACGCTGAAGCTGAAGCCGGATCCGAAACATTTTCGACAGATACGCAGCATGGATCCCAAACTGGCCTCTACGTGGACCTGAACTCTTAGAGCAATACGAGCAGACGCAGAACGTATGCGTATACCCCCCTCTCCACCCTATCCTTGCCACTCCTTCGCATAGATCGTGTTGTATATTTCGCTGACAAAATCCCAAATTGCTCTCGAGCCGTTTTGCATTTGTATGTTTTCGTAGTTTTAAGAGAATTTATTGGCAGAATTTAAACAATGCAAGGCCACGCTCCGGTCTGGTCTGCACCAAATTCATTCGTTACGCTGAAGTTAAGTATACTTTCCATACTTAAGGGTCGCTTACTAAATTAAATGACTAAGTGATTGCCCTGAAAATTTCAATTTTTCGCCCACAATTTGTTATGTACTTCCATGTATATTTTGTTTGTCGATAATTCTGCCTGTTTTAGAAAGGGCACAAACCTGTGTATTACGTATTATTTAGTATCCAAGTATTTATCGTAAGATACATCTGTACTGCACTTGGAACATTCTGCATAGAATCGCAACTGTTTCATGGCCCCTAGACCTAGCGCCATTGCGTTAGTTGGAATGAATCATTTTTATAATGGTTCAAGGTAGAAATGGGTCTTGTCTCCAAAAACAGCTGTTCGTTTTTGGAAACCATATAGTTCTGCCCAGTCCTGTCCTATAAATTGCCTTTCTTATCGTACACTAATCGCCGCATAGTATAAAAAAGTAATCTATCATTTTTTCGAAAGAATGAGATAGAAAACGAAGGCAGCAATTCATTTAAGGTCCATCATAATCAAAATGTAGTTAGTTCAATTGACCAGGTGTCGATCATAAGCAGAGTGTTCCACATACATTGCATTATTTTATTTATATTTGCATTCTGTTTCATGTTTAGTTACATTTTAAATGTATATTTTTAAGGTTCGTAAAGTGAAGCGTATATCTGTGTCCTGCATCCCACACCCTATCCAAAAAGAGTCTGCATCGAGAACGCATAGTAAAATATATTTGGGTTTTTTTTTAAATATGCTACAAGATGTACAAGAAAAACGTCCGTAAACATTTTCCCAAACAATATGAATAATCGCCCAGAGTATTTAAAAACTGCGCAAAAGTAAAGCAGATTCACAAATCAAATAAAACTAAATATATACAAACAGATTCATATACAATGTGTGCATGCATGTAGTTCCATATTAGCTAATTATTTTAAACTGTAAAAATAGTGTTTGTACTCGTGTTTCAGCAAGGGCCGACAGGCCGCAAAAAATCGTTTATTTGTGTAGAACTGCCATTGTTTCTCTTTTGGGCACAATATATTGTTTTGTTTTTTGTACTTTTCCACCAGACCGGGAACAGAATAAGAAAAAATCAAACGGGAACCGAAAACGTTAAGTAAATCATTTGATAAACTGTAATCCCAAACACACACCAAAAGCTAAAGAGAATCTGTTGAGCCAACGGATATAACAAAAATTGTATGTGTATTTTATTATTAGAGGAAAGATAAAGATATATTTATACATGTCGACGACACTACCCTAGTTCTTGAATATATATGTATACATCAACAAATTTAAAAGCTGTAAATGTGCAACAAAATAACCATTGTTTTATTTATGATGGGATATTCGAATTTAAAAAGCGCGCCTTGGCTAGTGCTGTGCAATGAGGTTCATATTTTTAGTTGCTGGGAATTTTTCAGCACTACTCATCGCTGGATAAGAGTTTGCAAAACTCGCTCTCAATTCGTGGAGAGTGCTCTCTTTTCAGTGGAGAATAGAGTGTTTTTGTGGAGACATTCCCCTCATTTTCGTGGTGTGGCAGCATGTTGCTGAAATTTTTCCCATACAAAATCAAATGTATCTTACGGGAACGCGTATGGAATAAAGATTCATTGTTGCTTCATTCCATACGCGTTCCCGTAAGATGCATTTGATTTGTATGGGAAAAATTTCAGCAGCATGGGGAAATGAACTAGCAGCATTGTTGTGCAACTTTAGCACGGAATCTGCATACCTTGGGGAAATGGATATTATGGACTTGAGATATGGTTTGAATTTGCAGGCTCCAATTAATGCAAAAACTACTCAGTCTCTTTTCTAAAGATATTAAAAAAGTTTTGCAGCTCACGGGTACCAATAATGGGTATCAGATCCGGGATAAATGTATATATAAAACACAAAACATATGCATTACGAGCTAAGAAACATGTCAATCTAGGATAAAATCATAAATAATGTTTCAATGGAGCTTGGAACAAAAAAATTAGTATCATACGTCATGGTTGACCAGCAACATATGACGTCACATTTAGTCAATATTTACGTTTTATACTTTGGCCGTTTTTTTTTAACCTTAATATGTAAATAATCCAATAAAAAGGACTTCTAAAAACTTGCCAGTCTTGTATAAAATGTATGTATCTATCGGACTAAATTATTTGTTTAGTGTTGAGAGGGCCAACTAGCTAGTTATATTAAACGGAATATCAAAATCGAGGAATATCAGCGTTGAATGTTTTGAAAAAAACAATCGATACTATCGTGATAGCTCTAATAATTATTAAAAAACCATTGAAACCTTATAGGAACTTGTCCATTGTACAAAATTAGATGCCATCTTTCGATTTGTTTACAAATGTGTCTTAGTATTTTATAGCAGGCAATCCAAACATATTAAAAGCGCAACGACTGTCATGATAGTCGCAAAACCGTCGATAGTAGAGGTCAGCAGTAGAATATCGATACTATCAATAGTACCCTCGATGGTTTGACACCTCTAATACAAGCATTTTAGAAAAATTTGCTTTTAAAAATCTATATAAGCACGCGCCCCGCTAAGAACGGATTTAAGATGATTGTGTCGCGCTTGGCATTTCCACTCCAGGCTGCATTGCAGCAGGCCCGCAAGGCTGCAGGCAAACCCAGCAACAGCATCATCCAGCGTCGCCACATGTCAATCTATTACCGTAGTGGAGCACTCAAGCCAAAACCCGACGAGATGCCATTCGGACTGCTCGCCATATTTTGTGCCGTTATACCAGGACTCTTAATTGGCGCTACCATAAGCCAGAATGTGGCCAACTTTTTGGAGGAGAACGATCTGTTCGTGCCCTCCGATGATGACGACGATGAGGACTAAATCCAATTAAGCTTTCCCACTGACCAAGTGGAAGTCTGCCCTAGTCGGGATGAGTAACCACAACCATCCTCTTTCGAGAAAACGTGCACTCAGCCAAATGTTTATTCATCTATTAGCTATTTATTCAATGTAAATCTCTACTCTTAAGATCCCAAAGTTCTAATATTTTATACTCTTGTTTGTATGTACTTACCAAATCCTGCTTTCAAATTTTGCAATGTTATGTTCTATGGATAATATCGATACGTTGACGAATGTTAGATCAATAAATAAAGTTTATTCAACTATCATAATTAAATATTCCCCAAAATAATTGACAATCTCCGATTGCATAATGGTCTGCTGGACTTGGACCAAATTCGTGGGCTAATTAAAACATGTACGTATATACCGCCCACATACATATGCCGTTTCCCCCATAAGTATTTGACGAAACAAAGCAATTTTTTGCCGAAGTGGAATTTTATTGTAATTAAATTTGGGTGTACAAAGGTTTTTCTCATTATTGAATTTTGCTCTCTGGCGACTATTACAATGCACTCAAATAATTGTAATTTCTGGGATTGCTTCAAATTTCAACAATTCTATTTTCTGAATTATACAAATTGTGGTTTACATATATCGCTTGAATACATATATATCTGCTATATATATAAGTAGTGTTGTGTGGTTTCTTTTATTTTGTGAAAAGTAAAAGGTTTCCATTGCGTAATTTTGATTTACTTCAATCTCCAGCAAATCTCTGAAATATTTATCTTCCAGTTCGGGTTTTTGGGTGTTTTTTTTTAGTTGATTTTCCTTTCTTGTTCTTGGTTTTGTTTGCGTTTTTTAAATATTTTGCATTTATTGCGTATAAATGTTTTTTGTATTTTGCAATTTTTTCAAAGATTTTTTTATTTTTAGTTTGTTTAATAAAAAAATATGAATTTCACATCCCCGACCGACACTTGGAGGCGTGGTGACCTGACCTATCTGTTTGCTTTTAATATATCGTATGAATGGTGTAAAAACAGTATTTATTTATATTCAATAATCTTTTTTCTCGCTATAACAGAAGTCTGAACGCAATTAAGGACCCTGGCGATCGCCTAGCCCATGGTGATCGTTCGTTAAATATTTTGCAAGTTGTAATAATTGTGTGTGGGGCTCCCCTTTTCTCGGATAAACGTAAAATCCGGCTTGCAATTTGCCTCTACTTCTACCTGTTGTAGTCTCTTTCATCCCATCAGTATGCTGCCTCCATACGGGGGTTGCGCTTTAGCGCTTTTCTTGTATTTCTTTGTGTTTTTGTTTTGTCTCCATATATGTTTTGTTTTAATATGTGTGGTGTGGTTTGTGTGTGTGTGTGTATATATATTTTCTTTTTTTTTTCTTTTACATAGTTTTGCAATTTTTTTGTTGGTTTTTCCACTTGTTTTTTATACGCGTTGTGTTCATTTTTCAACATATTTTCTCTCTGCTGTTGGTATTTGTATTTTTCTATCTTTTTTAAAGTAGCAAAAACTTGACTCTCATATTCTTGCGGCTTGCGTTTTCCCTTTTCTGCGCTTCTTTCTTTTCTTTTGTGTTCTGCTCGCAGCTTTCTTTCACATTTTTTCGTTTTTTATTTTGACATTTTTGCAATTTTTTTGGGTTGTTTTCTTTACTTTTTTAAAAGTGTGTGTGGATCTCTCGCTTCGCTTCTTTCGCTTTTTCTAAACACAAAGCTTTTTTAAAGTTTTGATTTGAGAAATAAAGAAAATAAAATTACATTTCGCTTTCGTGTTGGTGTTGTTCTTTGTTGTTGGTAAGTGTGGAACGAAAAAGTTGACAAAAAAAGGTTGAGAAAGCTAGAAACTGGTCGGCATTTGCACGTATCGTGTATCGGATTATCTTTCTAAAATCTAATCTCTGCTTTAATTGTGTTTATTTTGCATTTATTTTTTACGCAACAAAATAGAATTGAAACAATTTAAGCAATGCCAAAAAATAAATGTTCAATTCGCATTTGTTTTTTCTTTCGGTTTCCATTGTTTTTCTGTAAAAGTGGAAAAATTGATATATTGAAATCGCTTTGCTGAATTCGTGTGTTTCTTGCTTTTCTTCCTTTTTCTTCGTGTACTTGCGTAAATGCGTTCGAAATTAAATGATTCTTTTAAGTGGTTTCTGGTATTGAGAAAAATGCGGCTGGAGCTCTTCACGCTCCAACCCCTTAGTTGTTCTGTGCTGTGTTAATTTGTTGTCCTTGGAAGCGTACATTTTTTGCACGAGAATCATTGAATGCGAATTGTTGTTGTTAATGAATTGAAAGTAAAGAGGAAAACTGTAAGAGAATTAAATTAAAATTAGAAACTTCCCCAAGGCTCAAAGGCTCAAAAGTACATACTTTTTTGGGTGTCGAGTGTTTTTTGTAAAATTTTCATCCGCTTTTGTGGTTCGAGTTTAGTTGGCGGGCTCGCTAACGCGATGCACCTGGAGCACGGCCACGGCTTCCTCCACCTTGGCCTTGAGGGCCTCCTGATCCTCCAGCATGTGCAATAGCTCAGAGTTCTCAATCTCCAGCAACATGCCAGTGATCTTTCCGGCCAGGGCTGCGTGCATGCGCTCAATCATCGGATACAAGCGCTCGCCCAGGATCTGTTTCTGCTCCTGTGGCTTGGCATTGGCCAACAACGAGGCAATGAGCTTCTCAGAGTCTGAAAGGAGTGCGAATAGAAGTAATAACGCGTGTCCAGTCCACCAAGGTTGTTGTTCAACTTACTCTTTCCCTGCAACTGCTGCGGCATGGGCTGGGCCTGCTGCATCTGCTGCACCGGGGGGTTGCGCATGTTCGATGTGTACTTGTAGCTGGGAGCACGCTGCTGGGCACCGCCAGCAATCTGGGCACCAGCGATTTGCAAGTTTGTGGCAGCCACTGTCTGCTGGCCGGTGATGGCTCTGGCTCCAGTGTTGCGCATGTTGTTGGCAGCCGCGGCAGCAGCGGCGGCATGCGTGCCCTGCACCTGCTGTGGCCGTGCACCGGCTGCAGCCGAACGGAACTGTGTGGGCACCGCTCCGGCTGCACCCTGGAAGCCTCCAGCAGCGGCGGCGGCAGCGCCGGCCTGCACGCTCTGCACAGTGGCAGCTGGGCGCACCTGAGGAGCCCAGCGAGGGGCGTTGCGCATTTGGGTTGCCATCTGGGGATTGAAGAAGCGCTGGCTCGGAGGTATGGTCGGGACAAAGAAGCCGCCAGTGGTATTGGGCTGGAACATCTGTCCAAGCTGCTGCATGCGCATGCCGGTCATGTGGCGCATGTACTGTGAGGCGAGGTGAGCCTTGCGCTCCTCCTTTCTCTGGGCCAGGGCCACGTACAGAGGCTTGCTTCCGATCACGCGGCCATTCAGTTCTGTCACAGCGCATGTGGCTTCATTGGGCGAAATGAAGCAGACGAAGCCGAAGCCCTTGGAGCGGCCCTCTTCGTCGGTCATGACCTTGGCCGAGGTAATTGTGCCGTACAAGGAAAACTCCTTGCGCAGACGCTCATCGTCAATTGTGTCATCCAAGTTCTTGACGTACAAGTTGACGCCAAAGACAGAGTCGTGACGCTTCTTCTTCAACTCCTCGAACTTGCGCTTTAGCTCCTGCTGGCGCTCAGCCTTTTTCTGTGCACGAGCCACATATAGGGATTTGCTCTCGCCCATATCCTTGCCGTTGAGGGCCTGAACGGCGGCTTCAGCTGCCTCTGTTGTTTCGTAGGCCACAAATCCGAAGCCCTTGCTTTTGCCATCTTCCTTAGACATGACCTACATAGGGAAATGGAATAAGAATTGGATACGATACGGATAAATAAGCCGTTGGCGGGTACACTTACCTTATAACTGGTGATCTTTCCATATGGCTCAAAGAATTCCTTGAGCTTCTCGTCGTCAAACTCTTCGGTGAAGTTCTTCACGTAGACGTTGGTGAAGAGTTTGGCCTTCTCGCCCAGCTCCTTCTCGCGCTCCTTGCGAGGAATGAATTTGCCCACGTAAACCTTCTTGCCGTTGAGCAACATGCCGTTGACTTTGTCGATGGACATGTTTGCTGCCTCCTCAGTCTCGAAATGGACAAAGCCATAGCCCTTGGAATTGCCCTTCTCATCGATGGCGACCTTGCAGCTCAGAATATTGCCGAAGGCGGAGAAAGTGTCGTAAATGGCTTTGTTATCGATGGCCTTGTCCAAGTTCTTGATGAACACATTGCCAACGCCGGAGCGGCGCAGTGACGGATCGCGCTGAGACCACATTATGCGAATGGGTTTGTTGCGGACCAAGTCGAAATTCATTGTGTCCAGAGCACGTTCAGCTGTGAATTAAATAGCGTAAAAGTTTCAACTTTATTATCATCTGATCTAAAAGTCAGATAATATTGTAAATGACATTTGGTGCTCTTGTGACTCTTCTACTTCTGCGCCGGCTATGCTCGAAAGCAGCCTAGTGCATGGTAAGTCAAGCCGGGACTTTAATCTGGCAACTTTGAATCTTAGTCGGATCAACGAGGGTTACTAGTTTGACCAACCAATGGGTAGAAGTTGCTACTCCGGATAGAGGTACTACAGGATACTCTGAATGTAATGCTTCTACTTCTGTCGATGGCATAAGGACCCATCTACATGGTAAGTCGCTTTCCTTTCTCTGGCAACTTTGAATCTTAGTCGGATCAACGAGGGTTACTAGTTTGACCAACCAATGGGTAGAAGTTGCTATTCCGGATACAGGTACTACAGGATACTCTGAATGTAATGCTTCTACTTCTGTCGATGGCATAAGGACCCATCTACATGGTAAGTCGCTTTCCTTTCTCTGGCAACTTTGAATCTTAGTCGGATCAACGAGGGTTACTAGTTTGACCAACCAATGGGTAGAAGTTGCTATTCCTGATATAGGTACTACAGGATACTCTGAATGTAATGCTTCTACTTCTGTCGATGGCATAAGGACCCATCTACACGGTAAGTCGCTTTCCTTTCTCTGGCAACTTTGAATCTTAGTCGGATCAACGAGGGTTACTAGTTTGACCAACCAATGGGTAGAAGTTGCTATTTATTATTTATTACTAGTATGTATTTATCAGGACCAACCCATTGCCATCTCGCCCTAACCTCCCATTAGGAGTTCAGTAAACTGGTTGGAACGCGCCAAGCTTTCACAGAGCAGCGTAATCAGTGCCATTCCCTCCCCCCGAGCTCTGCGCCCATTGTGAGCTTAATTCAATAAATATAATATGAGCGACGGACACAACCAAAATGAAGAAGCAGCCACAGCGGCAGCTACATATGCGCAGTGAAAGTTTGTTTTCTTATTGTAAAAACAAGATTTCCATAGGCGAAAGGGGGGAGACGAGTAAGGCGGTTCGGTTCAGTGACATGTCAAGAATTTGGAAGTGTGTTAATGAATAAAAGCGGAAAAGGCATGAATCGAAACGTGCCATATGAAAGTGAAAGCAAAACAACAACAAAAATCACAATAATTCGGCAATCAAAAAGAGCATGCAGAAATGTAGCCATTGGAATATAACCTAAAATAATAGCGAGTCGAAATGGTTTAAACAATCAACACATGTTTATGGAAGAGCTCAACACATACGCGAGCTCACACTTACACGAACACGGAAAGATATTGACAATTGGGCGCATGGCTGTGTGCGTGAGTGTTTGTGCCGCTTGGAAACAACACAAAACAGAAAGAAAAAATCATGACGAACGATGGAACACAATGACTGGTGCGGGGTGGGGCTGAGATAAGCCCGCTGTGGACCTATATTATGCCATAGTCATAATTGCATATTTCCAGCATGGAGGCTATTCAGAAGTTTCTAGTCGAATGGATGATTGGCAAAAGCCAGCTGTTTTGGCCACCTCTTTTTCACTTTCTTTCCATCTACACACACACAACTGGAATTGACATGCTCACATACACAAGCACACATTCACACACAGTTAGCAGGCGAAGATTCAGGGTTCATGTTATGAAATACTAGCATTATTTCAGACGAATGGACTTCTATGTTCGTTTACACTCTGAAACGTGGACCCGTATGTACGTTCTCAAGAGTTTTGGCAAGTAATCTATATGGACATATTGAAACCAAAACCACGGTGCCTCGTCAGATATATGTACGGCTGTTTGTGTGTGTGTGTGTGTGCAAAAATTGCACACGTGTTTTCTTTGTTTCGTGCGGGAGGGAGAACGTAGTGACGTTCGAGGGGCGCAGTGCAATTATGTGCACATTACTTTACTGCCTTTGTGGCGGATTACTCACCATCGGCTGGCTGCTGGAAGTTCACGTAGGCATAACCCAATGAGCGACGGGTAACCACATCGCGGCAGACGCGTATGGACAGAACTGGACCTGCAGTCGAGAACTTCTCAAAAAGTGAAGCTTCGTTGATATCCTGGTGCAGATCACCGACGTATAGTGAGGCCATATTTGGTGATCAGGTCTACCTGCAATTTAAATAAATTAATTTTACTCTTTCACCTATACATTTCTGGTTTTTTTTTTATTGTCGAACCGGATGGATTCGTCGAAGCAGGGCAGAGAAATAGAAAGAAGGAAAAAAAGCGGCGTGGCTTTTGCTCTTCGATTCGTCTTTCTGTCTGTGTGTGTGCATGTGTGGCAACTCTGACGCATGTGACAGTAGAATGGGTCGACATGGCAACACTGCATGTGCTTTGTTGTTGCCCTGGCCCGCTTCGTCTCACACCCATACTACCAAACAACTCGTGTAGAAAAATTTCCACACACACACACGCAATTGGACACACGTTTTGCCTGGTCAAAAATATTAGATTTAGCTTAAATTTCAGCTAAATATTTGAACGTCACTACGGGGCTGGGGCCCTTTCTCGCTTTTCAAAGCCAAATTTCACGTTTTCACATCGCCATCTTGCGTCGACGTCGATGTTAAACGAGCCACATTTCACAAGAAAAATTCCGCATTCTCTGCGCCTCTCCTCTGCATCGTACGTCTTTTCACTGTCCTGTCCTATTTCTGGTACTTACGCTTAAACACTTGCTCGAATTTTTTGCTACTTTTTACAATTTTTTTTGTTACTTTTTATGTTTTTAATTTTTTTTTTATTTTTTAAGGTTTTTTCTTCACAAAAAATATGTGATAAGCCGTGTGCTAAGCGAATCCACGACCGCTCACCAGTGTGACCGCGGATATACGATAAACTATACCGTCTGACCCTCAGAAATATACTAAAATATACCATCTCATTTTCAAAATATACCGAGTAAAATCGTATTCCTCCATTTTGATATTCTATTTAAGATTACTATTACTAGCTGTCTCAGCATTAAACATATAATTTTATCGGATTGATGAATTAATTTTCTAGAAGATTGGTTACTTTTAAGGACTGTTTGTCAGCATGGTCCCTGTGGTATCTGTATATTCAGAAAATATCGATAGCTGACCGATTTGGCGGTAACAACCTCTAACAACCTCAATATTTATTCTGCTTTCAATTATTTTTTTTTCCAACCATTGGCTTAATTGAAAGAAACTGGGCGGTTTTGGTTGGAGGTTTAAGAGAACTCCCACAAAGTCCGCAGTGGCAACACGAAGTGTTCACTCTTTATTGGTGTTCCCCTTTTTTTTTATAAACTTACCTAGTTCGGTGGGGTGGTAACAGGCTACGGGAGCTTCTTGAGCACTCGCACAACAGCTCAATGGAGCAACTTTTTGTGGGATTAATAACACTTTACTTCGACACAGTTTTGGTTTTTTTTGTTTTCTTTTTCTTTTGTACGAAATAAGCAACAAAAAAAAGAGTAAAAGAATTAACTGTCAACGACCGAATTCATAAATAAATTTTTTTTTTGTAGTTTTTCCGGCAATAAACCAGTTTTTTATGTTTTTACACTCCGTGCTATCTTGTTGGGATACGGGTACCTAATGAAGGGTCCTAGCCAAAATTGACAAGACGTAAACTAAAATGTCAAAATATGGCCTACTTGGGTGGTTCCAAAAACGGAAGGATCATGAACAAGAAGCATGCTCTTCGAAACATTTATTTGGGCATTATATACTTTACAAATTTTCATAATTTGTTCCATTTTAGTCTAATCATAATATAAGTCTGCAATGCGCGAATGCATGAGATATAGTTTGCGTTCAACTCGATTTTGATTTCGTGTAGCTTTTAATACTTAAACTTTGTGTGTGTTTCTTTTTTATATATGTATGTATGTATGTATGTTTGTATGTATTTCTTAGTCATGAAGTTTCGTCTAGTGTATGGATAGATTATTATTAGGTGCATTATTACTAAATTTCTTTAACTTTGTATGGTATACCTCAAGTATTTTTTGTATGCATAACATAATTTGTTGAGAGTGGTTTCCTTGTCCCTCCAACATATGCACGTACGAGTATGTATATTTTTCGAAAATATACACGGGCTACATCTAGACAGTGTTAAGCTGAATCAATTTCTGATTGAAGAATATACATTACTTAATACGTTTTCTTTCAGCAAAGATTTTTACATTAGCTTTCAGTTAAATCTTCTAATACTGTGCCAATTGTGTGGTTAATTTATACTCTTTTCGTTGCAACAATTAACTGCCATTGCACAATAAAAACCTGTATTAAGTTGCGTTTTTTGCATTTTGTCGTTCTAAAATTACATCGTTTTGAATGCAGACCCAATATTTTGAACATTCTTTAGCTAATTTGGCAGTGGATCGATAATCAACTTTAAACAGTAACAAAAATAATGATAGAGTGGCCCAAAGCTGGCAGCAAACATTCCCTTCCGTCTTAAACAATTCAAAAAATAAAACCATAAACAAAATGATAAAAACTATAATCTATGTGGATCTAAATCAAATGCCAAAAGCTTTAGAATCCATTTGTCGTTGTCGCTGCATCGCCACCCCATTCCACAAGGTACTGAACCTGACCATTTCCCATGCGGCGCTTGGCACGAATGGCAAACGATTCACCGGCATCAATCCGATTCATGGCGCCTCCAAAGTACTTGTTCACAGACTGCTTTAGATCCAATATCGAATGTCCATTGCCAGCACTGCTGCTTCCACTGGTTGCCGTCGAGCTGATGGAATTCCTGCGACTCTCGATAGCAGAGCTGCGAGCGGATTTTCGCGGCCGCTGGCGCAGCAGCCGGCCATGCGTGGGCTTATCTGGCGGCGGCGCTGGCGGCAGCAAATCTTTGGCATATAAGGGAAAGTATGGGCTGGATAGAGGATTGATGGTCGTGGTATTGATAATCTATGTAGTGGGACATAAGAAAACAAATGATTATGATTCCATTATATCGTATTTGTTTTGTTTGGGGCTCTGCTCTTACCTCGACCGCAGTAGTCATGCGGCGATTGCGACGTTTGCGCACCTCCTGGTTGGGGCCTATGGTTATATCTTTGGCACTCAGTCTTCGCTTTATGGTGCGCACGACGCGCGGCTGATCCATTCCGCCTCCCTTTAGCTTAAAAATGCTGTTGATGACGCCAGCGACACCAATGCCTGTTCCCGTTCCCAGTCCGAATGCCAGGCCTTTTTTCATTTGCGTCGATTTCTTGGGTGTGGCCATAAGAAAAGGATTGTTGCGACCTAGAAAATTTACTGGCGGCGGTATAATGAGGTCCAGGGAGCTGGTGCCTCGACTGCTGCTTGAATTTTCATCGGACGAAAGATCACAGTGGTTGCGGCTGTTGTCGTAGCGCCTAGACAAGTGAAAGGCCTTTCGTTTGCGGCTGCTCTTTGCGTTTGGCTGCGGTGGAATAGGAGCTGGCAACTTGCCATGCTCACCATCGTTGGCATTATCATCGGCTAGGTCGAGTGTGTCCACAGTAACGCGGTGGTCCTGCTGAAGCTCCTGTACTACAGGGATTTTGTTGGCTTTCTTTTTCGCTTTCTCAATGATCTGCTTTATGGGGATCTCATCCTCGCTGGTGTTGGTCGCGTCATCCTCATCCGTACGGAACTCGTACACATCTTTGGAGACACTGTCTTCCCTGGGCATTAGCGAAATGTTGAACCTGTTCACCAGCACCTCATCACAGATCTCCTCGTGCGATTGCAGCCACACTTTTGGTGTCACGGGTGGCCCACTGTGCCTCAGGGCAAAAAAGTTTGGAGCCCGCTTGAACTCGCGTCCGCACACAAATCTCTCCGTGTGATCCTTCAACGTTTGCTTGAGGCGCTCCATTAGCGCCGTCTCTGGCAAAGTCTTCCATTGCTCGGATATGGGCAGCTTGTGGCGCTGTTCGAGTACGAATGGCCAGATGTCCTTTAGCAAATGATGGTACTTCTGGTGCTGATGTTTGCGCAGATTATAGAGCGCAATGTGGAGCATATCCACCCAGTCGATTTGCAGTCGTCGCACGTATTCCACGCCATCGTTGCACACCGTGCAGCAGAAAACAAAAAATCTGTATAAGAGATTAAATTACATGCTGGCTCTCAGTGAAAAGGGTGAAATTCGTTATAATTACGTGTCGCCCCGCAGCAGTTTTTCCTTAAAGTTCTGCATGCAGTGAGTGTGGAACCAGTTCTGGCATTTGCAGCACTGCAGCATGTTGTGATCGAATTTTCCCGGCTTGCCGCAGTAGCAGTAGATTTGCTCCTCGTTGACCCGATGCTTCTCATCCCAGCTGAGTTTATCCGCCTGCGTAACGAATCAATAATAATTAATAACCCTTTTGCAATAATCTTTACTCTGTATGATCTACTCACATGATAGGGCAACTGACGGCAAATTCCTGGAGGCTTCTTCGTTGTTTCATAATTCAATGGCTGTTGCATTTTCATGGGCTTCACACATCGTTTGCAACTCCAAATCCCACTGCCGTTGGCTATTTCGGTGGTGCAGCCACGATGGTAGCCACGGCCACAACGTTCACATATTTCAACGACATCTTGTAGGTTCAAGCGCTTGCAGGCCACACACATGGGCATATCGGGGGCATTGGAGGGTTCCGAGTTACTGCCGGCGCCTCCACCGCCGCCTGCAGAGCCGCCACCCAGCTTGCGTAGCTTTTCCGGCTCGTGCCACTGTTCCGATTGATCATCAAACCGGATTAGAAACTGATCGGGTGTTTCCCCCACGATGGTTCCCAAATAGAGTCGCCCATCGTCACACTTAACGAACACATCCTCCTGTAGGGAGTAGCTAATAGCGGGGGGCGGTGGCGTTGGAGGTGTCGGCGGCGCTGAGTCGATGCTCTTGAAGCTCGGCTTCATTTGGCTCGTCACTTTAAGCAGCGTCGGTGCGGGTGTGGGTGTAGGTGGTGGTGGAGGGGAGGGTGACGACTTTCCCGGAGAACTCATTGTCTCTGGTGTGGTTGGCGGCGTGTGAGGTGTCGTTGTGGTGGAGTCCGGTTCATCTATGACTATTACAGCGGCAGAGGTTGTCGTCCCTCCACCATAGCTGCTGCTGGAAACCGAACTGCTGCTACTGCTACTGCTATCGGCCGTACTGCTGTCAATGAGGGGCAGGATAGCCTGGGCCTTGTGCTGGATAGCTGGGATGATGGGTGAAGGCTGCTGGGCAGTGCCGAGAGATGTTGTGAGGTTGGTGCTGGCGGCGTCTGAATAGAGATTGTTAATGCATATGTTGATGCGGTCCAGGACCACTGTGGGCGGCGGCTGGTTGTGGGAAGCATGGCTCACGGGCTCCCGGGTCGGCAGTGGCAGCTGTTTGCCTGCCACCAAGCCTTGGTTCAGCTGGCGAGGCGGCAGGGCTCCCGCCTGGCGTGGTGGAAAATAGTAGGATTGAACGGGAGCATACAACTGGCGCTGTTCCGGCGATGATTTATTAAGACTGTACACACTGGGAGCTGTCGATATAATGCGTATGTTGTTGGCCTTAAACGGGTTGGAAGCGGCAGTGGACGAGCTGGCAGCCTGCTGCTTGTTCGGAGGGTTCTGCTGGCCATAGCTGTTGTTTATCTGTATGCTTCTGGGATGCGTTGGCTGCGTTGTGGTTGCATAATATCGCTTCGGGCCATTGGCAGAGCCTCCGCCAGTGGCGATGTCCTGCGTGGATGGCAGGATCTGGTAAGTCCTCCATAGGGGCTGCTGTACAATCTGCTGCTGCGGCAAGTAGCTGTAGGCTGGAGCTGGAGTGGGAACGGGCGCTGGTCCTGAGAGGGGAGGCTGCTGCTGCAAGTACGGCTGGGCAACATTTTGTGGTGTGTGCTCATGTTGCATGTGAAAATGGTTGTTCATCATTGCTGTTGTGTGAGTTTTATGTGCGGATTATTGTGCGCAGTCTTTTCTGGAAAGGGAAGGAAGCATCCTTTGATTAGTACAACCGGCTTTTCTTTTAGTTTTCTTCTGCGCTTGATTAATTATCACCGGGCTCAGCAGCAATCTGGCGCCTTTTTCAATCAATTTGTTGTTGCTTCGTCCCAATACACGCTCACTCAGATTACACGTATAGAGGTCTAGAAGCGGGCCCTTTTGTATTCTGTCTTTCTACCTTCGTATTTTCACACACACGACGGGACACATTTTCAAATGCGATGTTACCCACCTTTTAGTGTGTTTCAACACTTGGATTAAATTAGCAATGCATTGGAATACATTTAGCTGCAGGCTTTAAGTATAGTTGTGCATTAATACAAGCAAAAATCCACTAAAACAATCACTTGCGGCAATTAAAAGTTTTTTCCAGCATATGCACACTGTGTTGGCAAATGCCCAACGACCAGTGTTGTGCAGCGAGTAGCTGCAGAGTTATCGGTGGGATTAAAATAGAGTAAAAGTAGGAACAAAATGCAAGGGCGTAATTTGTGTAGAGCATTTCTAATGCCAAACTAATTTAAAATGCATAATTAAGTCCAAAAAAATGGGGTCGAAATTCAAATAATTGAGCGCCAGAATATGCCAGACGAATCGAAATGTCTCCGATTGATATAAATAGCACCAGTGCAATTCTCGATAGGCTCATTTGCTACTCTGACGAGCGATAGCGATAACCGCGAGACGAAGAAGAAAAGAAAAATAAATTTTCGTGAAACTACGCTGGTGTGCATAAAAAAGTGGATAAATCGGTGAAAACTAAGCTGAAAACATAGTAAATGTTGAAATAGTTTTGAGCAAAGTGTAAAAGACGCAAAATACATTTTAAAAGGCTATCTAATAGAATTGTGTAAAGCACGAAAATTGTTAAGGTAGGTAGGTGTAGGCGGAGGAAGAGAGAGAGAGAGAACTTGAATTAAATGTGTGTGCAAGTTATTAGTTTGTATGACGCATTTGGCCATAGTTGCAAATATCAAAGTTGCAACAACTTTCACATCAAATCGCATTTCGTCAATCGTGTCGTACCTGCCCCCTCCTCGCATGCAGACATATGATCACATCCATATATGCGCATGCAGACACTAGCACACACACACACACACACACATATATATAACGCTAATGGAACTGAACTGTGGACCAGAGCCTGAGCATGTTGAAAATTCATTGATTTAATTTGTTTTCTACTCGTTTTTCGGTACCCTTTTGCAGCTGTGGTAGTGACTATATGTCCAGGCCGCGTTCATCTGTAAAAGCCGTGCAACACAGGCACGAGTCAAGCGAGGAGGAGGACGACGAAGAGGAGCAGCGCTCTCCGCGTCGCAATATGCATTCATTCGGGGATTCGAGCATGGGCAGCGGTGTGCCCGCCTTTCTTGCCAAGCTCTGGCGTCTGGTGGAGGACACCGAAACCAATCATTTGATTTGTTGGACAAAGGTAAAAAATCAAATGCCGCCATGTTGTTTATTTACCTTGCTTTGCTGCTCTTTTCCCAATTTACTCTTTTTTTTTTATTAGCATGGCAACAACAACAACAACGCTCCGTGCAAGGTGTCTTACGCTCTGCTCTCTACGTTTTGACTTTCTCTCCGTCAACGTAGTCGTCGTTGTTGTTGCTGCTGCTTACAGTGTGTCTCTCTGCACGTATGCATTGTTGTTATGCGATTTGCATAGGCCACAGAAGTGCGTACGTGCGTGCCCTCTGAAAATTTTCCGCTCCTTGCCCGCTCCAGCTGTCAATCGAAAATTTTCCCCCCCTCTACGGTCATTTGACTTGGTCATTCTGTTTTGCAATTACATAGATAAGAGCAAATCCAATCGTTTCTCTTACCAAAGAGTGCGGTGTTAGGACCCTGGGCCTGATAACAGCCAGTGTGCCAATCAATCACTTGAAGAAATGTTTGTGTGCATATAATTAGATACTTATTTCTGTGACCAAATAAATACATACATAAACTTTTATACCGGAGAGGGGCTTATCGCTAGTTTTTTGGTTAACCGCAACTTTATGGTTTGATATCCCCTTATCATCATGACTTTCCGTTTTGCTTTCGATTCCAGGATGGCCACAGCTTTGTCATACAAAACCAGGCGCAATTCGCGAGGGAACTACTGCCGCTCAACTACAAGCACAACAACATGGCCAGCTTCATCAGGCAGCTGAATATGTGTAAGTATAAATGATGCACTGAGATACGACAAGATTCGGTTCTAAGCTGGATTGGATTCCCTTTTCTTTTACCATGCAGATGGATTTCATAAGATCACATCTATTGAGAATGGCGGCTTGCGGTTCGATCGCGACGAGATCGAGTTCTCCCATCCGTTCTTCAAGCGCAACTCTGCGTATCTGCTGGACCAAATAAAGCGAAAGATATCCAACAACAAGAATGTGGATGACAAGGCGGTGATGAAGCCGGAGGCTGTGTCCAAGATATTGAACGATGTGAAGGTGATGCAGGGCCGGCAGGATACCATGGACTCGCGCTTCTCAGCCATGAAGCAGGAGAACGAAGTGCTGTGGCGCGAAATCGCCAGTCTTCGGCAGAAGCATTCGAAGCAGCAGCAGATAGTCAACAAATTGATACAGTTCCTCATTTCGATCGTGCAGCCATCAAGGAATATGTCAGGAGTGAAGCGGCACATGCAGCTCATGATCAATGATACGCCGGAAAATGCACGCGCGCGTACCACCAGCGAAACGGAGAGCGAAGGTGGCAGTGGCCCTGTTATACACGAGCTCAGCGAGGAGCTGCTCGACGAAGTAATGAATCCCTCGCCTAATCGATACGCCAACGCCGCTCACTATGACCAGGAGAGCGCCTCTCCACAGTCCGTTGAGCGTCCACAGTCAATTAATTTTGACTACTCCAATCAGAGCGTCGAGGACTTGCTGCGGACTAACAATGGAGGAGGTGGCAATCTTCTGCAAGTGGGGGCTGGAGCTGCCTCCCCTCTGGTCAGTCAGTCGCCGTCTGAACAAATTGCATATACAGTGACCGAGCTCCCGGATGCTCATGTCCCAGAGGTGTCCAGCAGTCCTGTCTACACCGATGAGCATAATGTGCTCACGCCCCTGGTGCGTGAACAGCAGCGTGAGGAGGAGCGCCAGCAGCGCCAGCAACTGAAGGAGAAAAACAAACAGCGGCGACAGGCCGGAGATCAGATGCTTGCCGCCAACGCCATCTTAGTCGAAGAAGGCTCTCCCAAGACTGTGCGCACGCGCTCCCAGCTCAAAACGGATTCACAGTCCAATGTGATGCCGCAGCCTGTATTCATCAAGACAGAGCCCGAAACCGATTCCGGATTGCTAGACCTGATGAATGGCACGGACTCGGACATGTACAACGTGAACTTTATCAGCGAAGATATGCCGTCGAATATATTTGAGGTACTTTACTTTTACTTTTAACTAAATTTTGCTCGCGTATTAACAACAAAATGAACTCCCTGCAGGACTCCTCAACGCTCTCGACTGATGTTGGCGGGGCTGACAAGTTGAATCAGCAGCAGACATTCGGCAAGTCCACAGTCGGCAGTGGAAAGTTTGCTGGCAACTTTGATGTGCCCATTACTGGCAGTAGCAGCAGCCGCTCTCTGCTAGACGCCAATCAGGCATCCACTTCGAGAGCAGCGGCAGCCACAAAGGCCTCAGCATCAGCCTCAGCCACTGAGGGCGAGGCAGCAGCCATGGCTGTGACCAAGTATGCGGGCGAAAACAGTGCTGTTCGGGAGGGGAGCAATGGTCCTCTGATAAGGATTAATTCTGTGTTAGTAGCTGAGAAGCCTTTATTAGTCCCCAGAGCGGTAGGCAATAATCAAGAGGCCATTTCCCTTTCTTACTGTTACAGTGACGATGTCCATGGGCATTTGGATAATGTGCAAGATGAGCTTGAGACCCTCAAGGATTTGCTGCGTGGCGACGGCGTCTCCATCGATCAGAACATGCTTTTGGGTGTAAGTATTGATATGATATGATAATTCCCCTCCCCGTTTTATTTAATTGGGCTGCCAGAGAACGTGTCCGTGTGTCCGAATTCAATTTTATAACAAACAAACGTTCTATTTCTATACGATTATGTACTACTAGGCTCTGGCTAGGACGTCCATTTTGCAGCTGACCGAAGACGACCAGTTGATAAAGGTCAGCGCAAGCGTCCGGCACTTGAAAAGCCTACAAATTTCGAATATATTTCCAAGAAACAACTAGCTAAACTAGCTTCAATTATTTTGTGCATTTTGCAGCTCTTCAATGACTCGGAACTATTGGACACCTACGGCCTATCGTTTCCCCTTGACAGCATGAGCGGTGACAAGAAAGGTAAGCTAGAAAAATGCACAATTCGTTGAATTCTAAACTGAACTGAATTGAATTTCTATTCCTTGCAGCTTCGAACGGCTCGCAAATGATGGCCTATCAGCCCAGCCCGTACGATCTATCCGACATACTGGACACAGACGACAATGAAAAGAGCCAGGAGCCCATCAGTCGTCAGTCGTTTCAAACGCAGAGTTCAGTTTTGAATACACCGCGACACGATTTTTAATTCAGAGAATTTTGAGAGAAATTGAGTCGCCCAATAGCTGCTCAGAAAATGAACAATTGAGCAGTTATAAGTTTTCAAAGTGTTGATTATCTCTTATACTTATTAGTTGATCTATATTTGTAATCCAATTAATATTAATATGAATATTCATTGATGTCTCTGTATGTGCCTTTTGCACTATATATATAATATATAGCCCTAACCCTAACCATAGACCCCCTCTAGTTGTATAGACGAGAAGAAGAACCAGTTTAATATTTACGAGATATTCTGTTTTTTAATCGGTGAAAAGTGCGAGAGCCCCAACAGACACACCCACACGTGTGTAGGGTCTCTCCGTTAGATAAATTTGTAGTTTTTGCTCTAAACGAAGATAACGATTAAATGTTACTCTGATTTGTATACAAGGTATAAGATCCTTATCTTTTTTTGTAGTTTATACGTTTTACACACTAATTTTACTGAATAATAAAGTACATACTATTTTGTGCTGCATCCCTCGCGAGCAGCAATTGAAATCAGAGGGATTCAAAAATAGGAAAGGGACCGGCCTGGGCATGATTTGTGCACACTTTATTTTGTATTTCTGATGCTACAACTTAATAGATACGAGGAGGGGGGACACTCACCCTCGACGCTGCCTCGACGTAATAAATATATAAATACAAGTTAACTTATGCTTATACTACCTAGACACACAGGCAGACGCAGCAAGTACAAATTCTATGAAAATGGAATAATACATAGGTGTGGTATAAGTGTGAAAAAAAGAGTGCCTGTCTGTGGCTGTGTGGTTTGTATAATCGATTGTATGCCTCAAATCGAAGGTTGTACGTATTGCATGTGGATTAGAGATCGCCGTTCGCAGGCAGTAGTCCCTTAGGACTGGTCCTTGTACTTGGCATCCTTCAGAATGTTGGCGAATTCGAATTTAACCCTTTCCCGCTCCGACCTGGGCATGCTCCGTAGAGTGTCCACCAGTGAGAGGCAATACAGCTCAATGGGATCATTGATGGGCGCCAGGCTAGGCAGGGGGGCGACCATGGCCTTGCGTTTGGCTGCATTACCCATAATATCGCTGGCCGCCGTACGCCGTGTGGCCGCTGGCTTATATATGGGCTCTATGGTAACCTCTCCGTTCGAGAGGGAGCTGCTCTTGATGTCCTGATGATGCTGGTGGTGATGCTGCGGCCGGTGCCGTTCCACAGGCCCGTCTTGGTCAAACCCATTGCCCATGACAACCATTGGTGTGAGGAGGGGCGAGGAGGCCGGTGAGCTATAGAGGGTGTTGTTGCGACTATTATTGCTGCTGCTGTTGGTGCCATTCAAGGCCCCCTCAATGGAAACCTCCAACTTTGGCTCCATGACCAGCTGCAGCTCGGGCACGATTTCATTGTCGTCGCTGTGCGATCCATCCTCACTGTTGTCCAGCTCAATGATGTCATAGTTGCCCGACGCATCGACCGTCAAGTGCTCCGGATCGGGATAGAGGAAGCTGTTGCTGTCGTTGTCGCTGCTCCCATTATTGGGGGGCGCCGCAAACGTCTGGTTCTTCTTCACATTGTATGTTTGAGCGGTGTTCTGGAGAAAGGAGAGATCTTCCGTGAAGCGTCGCTTCCGTACGTTCGGATTTATTTGTCCTGTCTCGAGGCTCTTGATCTCCTGCAGATAATTGTAGCGTATGTTCTTCCATTTCGTCTGCAGGAAGCGTGCTGTGGGGGGGTGGTAAGACAAGTTGGGGTGGGTGGGTTAGTACTACAGCTTGCTGGGGGACCATTCACATAAAAATTACTCACAGGAGGCGCCCAGCTCGTTGGCAATGCGATCCCATATGTCGACTCTCACTGGATTGCGGCGATAGTGCGGATGGCTGACATCATAGATGGCTGGATTGGCACGGACCAGTTTTATCAAGCGATCGTCTGTGGGGTGGGTTGTTTTGTGGGAAAAATCGTTAAAATCCGTCAATCAGGCATTTGCTTTCTACGTTTCTTCGCCAGCAGAACAACCCCTAAGCGCAGAAGACGCGGCGGCCGGGCAGGACAATCGTCCCCGTCCTGCATGGGGGGGTTGGTTTGATTCTGCAGCGCGACTCGTCTCTCTCTCTGTTTTGTGTATTGGCAAAACCATTAATGAAACTCACCGAATTCTGGTCCTGTTGTCTCACGTTCTGCATAATAGCGTTGCATTTTGTTGTCCAGCTTTGTACTTATCATAATACTCGTCAGCTTCCTTATTCAATCCGATTGTTCAATTTACTGCCATAGGCTGTGTGGTTCTTCTCAAGTTTTCGGATATGCTCTCAGCGACGCGACGACTCCAAAGCGTTATTTTGTTGTGCACATAAACCGTTTGACAGCTCTTATTTCGTTCCGTCTCTCTGTTTTTGTCTTACGCGCTCTGCGCAGTCTCACGTTGACGTGGCCTGCCAACTTGCATTGATTTGCAGTAAAACTGGGGTGCTGCCAACCGAATGTTATCGATTGAAGGATACTTTATCAGGACTCTTTCATCACATCACTAGGGCGGCTTAACAATACAACAGGGTTCCGTGGTATATCCTGTATAATATATTACATTATTATATACTTTTCTGTATCTTATTTTATAAGAAATTACAATAAAACGGTCCCCAAAGTTAGCCATCGTTGTAGAAAATTGATTCATCAATCTGATTGATTGAATTATAGGTTCAACGCTGAGGGTCTTAACTAGCTAGTAATACTAAACCGAATGTTAAAATATAATATCTGATCAAGCTACAAGGAGCCTAGCCTTCACAATCAATGTTATTTTCCGTGGTTTAACAAAGGGTGCTCAACTTTTTAAATAGTGTGGTGTTAAGTGGGTTAAGTCTCGTTTGATCGCCAGATTGCCCTGTTTTTTGTATGATACTTAAATGGTATTTCTCGACACTGAAATGGTATTATTCATCAAACGAATAATAAAGTAAGAAGAAGAGCGCTCAATGGCCGAGAAACCGGCCGCGGGACCTTGTGCCGCATATCCTCGGATACACGCTGGGCTGGATGGGATGCAGCGTCATCTTGCCATCGTCCAGGCCGTACTTGGAGAAGTGCTTCACAGAAAAGACCCAACTGCCGGTCTCCGGGCGGTACTCGATGAAGCGCGTATCGTTCTCTTCGCAGTCGCGACGCAGCTTTGCCTCCCACTTCATTTCGAGCAGACGCTGCACATCCCTTACAGCCACGGGCCATACCTGCTCGAGGGTGACTTGTGCCTCACGATTCAGGCCTTGGTTGATAGGCGGCCTCCTCTCATCATCTGGATAAATGATGATCTGCTTGTTACGGAAGAAAACTGCATAGAGAGAGAGAATAGTTATTGACGGACGATGCTTGACTGGCCTGGCTCCTCCCCAATTACTTACCAATCTCATCCAGATTTAGGCCAGCCACGTCCATTTCCATGGCAAAGAACACAGTGCCATAGCCCTCGCGTCCAATGGTGAAATTGGGCACCACACAGGACCCATCCGCGGCCAGGTAGGACTTGAGATCATCCAGCGAGGGTATCGTGTAGTAGCCCACGCGTCGCAACACTATCCCTGTGGGATGTGGCGCATAGTCGGACGCCCCATAACGCCTCGCTGCTGCCTCAATGGCCAGTCTGGAGCGATTCGCTGCAGTCTCCTGCGAGAGGGCCGCCTGCTGCTGCTGCTGCTGTGATGCGAAGGTATCCAGCTTGGCAATGGCGCTGGTTTGCGACTTATCCGTATCCTGCCGATGTTGGTCTCTGCTGTCCCTGGAAGAGAAACCGCTGCTGCTGCTACTGCTCGCCGTCTCTGTGGGACTGTCGGACTTTTGGTGGGGACGTCCCAAAGCCGCTTGGAGCCTGTGGGGAAGATTGCTGTTCACCGAAGATTTGGGGTTTGGGATATCGGCGTCCTTGTCATTTTTTGTATCTCTTGTTTTCCTGTTGTTGAACCAGGCATAGAACCTATCACACCACTTTTCCTCTTGCTCCAGCGGAAAAACCCTTCGCATGTTGCCTTCTAAATATCTGGCGTCTCCCCGCGTCATTTGAATGTTATTATGTACAAAGTACTCTCCCACAAGCGTTACGAGCTTCCTCTGTTGCGTCGCTTTGAGCTTTACGTTTTTGCGCTTATTTTTTAGCAGCGCCTGGCCCGCATTTCCACTGTTTAGGAGGATGCCGTACACGTTTATAACCGTAGTCACTGTGGAGGGGCATGATGCGACGTCCTGTTGCGAAATGTGGTCGGACTCATCCGAATCTCCACTGCTCGACGTCACATCGAAGTCGTCGTGGCTACTTACATTCTTGATTACGGTGACTGGCACCGGAACGTAATCATGGTCATGGTCAACATGATCGTTACCTGTGGCGGCGGCGGCCTGGTCATCCAACCAAGCCTTAACGTATCTCCTTTTACTCATTATTACAGCTATTTGGTGCGCGTCCACACACACTCGTATTGTTGCTACAGGTAAGGTAAGTTACTGGTACTATATCGTTACTAACTAAGTTAGTTACTGCACTATACGTAGTTAGTTTAAGCGCTTTGGCGCGCAGCGTCATCACACCGACACACTCACACACACATATCATAACGGATCTTTCACTAGGGCTGGATCGTTGCCGAAACGATAGTATCGATATAAATTTATAAATTAGATTTATATAAATTGCACTTCCAGATGGATCTCATGAGATGAGATAGTTATGGCTATAGTTATAGAAGTCCTAATATAGCTCCTAAGCTCCTGCTAAGGATTGGTAAGGACATAAACTGGACCTAGACACTAACCATACAGTATATAGATGTGCCAGTTCATACAACGAAACGGTAGCAGCTGAGTTTGCAGCGTACGTTCCCAGATCTTCGGCTTTGGGAATGGCCGCGTTCGGCTCTGGGAATGGCCGCGTTCGGCTCATGACGTCACACGAGCCGACTGGCAGCAAGCATGCATGTGTTGTGTACGTGTACACTCCAAAATATATGATTGTATGCATAGAATAATTTTTAGCTGCCGAAACCGACGTGTCGGTTTTAAACGTCGAGACATTGCTTGAGATTTCAGTTTACGTAAATGTGTGTGTGACATGTATTCACACATACTATGCTTGTGTGGGTTCTACAATTTTTGGCCGCTTGAATTTGTTTTTCGTTTTGTTTTGAGGGCTGATGTGACGTAGCGACCTGTGCTGACCTGCCGCAATATAACTGAGGAATGGGCAGAGTGGGTGGGGGTGGGAAATAAATACAATATATTAAAATAAAAAATGCTATTTATTTGATTTATTTGAAATTGCACATTTACATATACATATCCCTAATTTAGACAGGTTTCTCTTATAAATTACATATTGTGCAAAGCCGTCGGCTTTCGATTTTGCAACTTTGTCAATAAATGTACATATATAAATGCCGTCGGCAATTGAATTCGTTGCTGCCGTACTATCAACTATTTTGAATAAGTTTATGTTTCTTAGATTCTACAAAACAAGTGATTTGAACTAAAATAATTTTATATATGTATTTACATATGTATATGAATGAATATGAAATTATGAAATATGGGGGTATGGTGGTATTCAAAATTACAGTTGGCTTGGTGTGGATGGTAACCCAAAGGGCGCGCAATTGCATGGTGTGTATGGATGGGGATGTATTTGGATGTATGGGGATGCATGGGGATGTATGTGTGTGTGCTTGGTTGACCAAAGCGCGGGCGAATCTGGTGAGAAAGACAAAAGTGAGCTGAGTTTTCCGCTGGTTGGTAGCTTTTCCTACAATTTATTTCATAACACGTAAGCTATTGACTTTTTAATTATTTTTGATATCTGAGTGTGATTAAGTGCTTGTGGTATAGGCTGCATATGGTAGTAGACCTGCATATGCAAAAATTGTGATTTTGGGTGTCAAGTCTCTTTTCCTTTTCGGAAAGTTTTTTGTGCGTGGAGTGAATGCGTGTGTGCTTGTTGTCTGTCCGCTGCTGCTGAATCATTTTCTTTGCTAATACAGTAGGCACACATATTATTCGGACACCCTTGTCACTCTAGTTTAAACCCCTATAACTCGGCGTACGGTTAAGTTAAACAGAAAAAGTTAATTTTATATCAAAGATCAACAAATCTACTATCCGTTCACAAAAAAATATTTACATTTTCTACTATGGTATTCTTATAAAAATTAACTAAAGCAAAAAAGTCACTTTTTTACGCACATAAATTATTCGGACAGTCTTTAGGTTCTTCAAGTAATATTTGATTATTACAGCTAAAAAATAAAATGGAATTTTTTGTTTGCTACATTCATTCTTAGTGATGTCTATAAGTCCTCGGAACACCTTTTCCCCAAAGTTTTTGGTGACCTATGCATTAATATTGACCCACTAAACAAGCAGAGCCATTTTTAAGGATTCTTTTGATGAAATTTTGGGTTTCCGTATCCTTTTTTCCAAATTTCTGCAAACATGCTTCATGGAACTTAAGTCAGGTAACAAGAGCTGAGTTTTCAGCTGGTTGCAGTGGGAAATGAGCAAGATTTGATCAAATAGAGATGAATTTTTTCGGTATTTTTTTGGCTGGTACAAGATTGCTTTTGGAATATGCCCAAATTTAATGGCACGTGGATGCAATTTGTCACTCAAACTATCATTGTACATATGCTTGTTAATTTTGCCATCAATGAAAACCATTCGTACAGCTCCAGCTGCACCTATACACCCACAAACCACTATGCTTCCTCCGCCATGCCTTACAGTTGGTATCCGATTTTTCTTTTTGATGGCTTTTTTTACTTTTTGCAAGACTTTTGGAGGAACACAACGACAAATTCATTTTTGGAGTATGTGATTTAACGTGTGAATCCAAATAGGACATATTTTGGATTGATGGACCTTGCGAAAAGTAAAATAAGCCATCAAAAAGAAAAATCGGATACCAACTGTAAGGCATGGCGGAGGAAGCATAGTGGTTTGTGGGTGTATAGGTGCAGCTGGAGCTGTACGAATGGTTTTCATTGATGGCAAAATTAACAAGCATATGTACAATGATAGTTTGAGTGACAAATTGCATCCACGTGCCATTAAATTTGGGCATATTCCAAAAGCAATCTTGTACCAGCCAAAAAAATACCGAAAAAATTCATCTCTATTTGATCAAATCTTGCTCATTTCCCACTGCAACCAGCTGAAAACTCAGCTCTTGTTACCTGACTTAAGTTCCATGAAGCATGTTTGCAGAAATTTGGAAAAAAGGATACGGAAACCCAAAATTTCATCAAAAGAATCCTTAAAAATGGCTCTGCTTGTTTAGTGGGTCAATATTAATGCATAGGTCACCAAAAACTTTGGGGAAAAGGTGTTCCGAGGACTTATAGACATCACTAAGAATGAATGTAGCAAACAAAAAATTCCATTTTATTTTTTAGCTGTAATAATCAAATATTACTTGAAGAACCTAAAGACTGTCCGAATAATTTATGTGCGTAAAAAAGTGACTTTTTTGCTTTAGTTAATTTTTTATAAGAATACCATAGTAGAAAATGTAAATATTTTTTTGTGAACGGATAGTAGATTTGTTGATCTTTGATATAAAATTAACTTTTTCTGTTTAACTTAACCGTACGCCGAGTTATAGGGGTTTAAACTAGAGTGACAAGGGTGTCCGAATAATATGTGTGCCTACTGTATTAGCAAAGAAAATGATTCAGCAGCAGCGGACAGACAACAAGCACACACGCATTCACTCCACGCACAAAAAAAACTTTCCGAAAAGGAAAAAGAGACTTGACACCCAAAATCACAATTTTTTGCATATGCAGGTCTACTACCATATGCAGCCTATACCACAAGCACTTAATCACACTCAGATATCAAAAAATAATTAAAAAGTCAATAGCTTACGTGTTATGAAATAAATTGTAGGAAAAGCTACCAACCAGCGGAAAACTCAGCTCACTTTTGTCTTTCTCACCAGATTCGCCCGCGCTTTGGTCAACCAAGCACACACACATACATCCCCATGCATCCCCATACATCCAAATACATCCCCATCCATACACACCATGCAATTGCGCGCCCTTTGGGTTACCATCCACACCAAGCCAACTGTAATTTTGAATACCACCATACCCCCATATTTCATAATTTCATATTCATTCATATACATATGTAAATACATATATAAAATTATTTTAGTTCAAATCACTTGTTTTGTAGAATCTAAGAAACATAAACTTATTCAAAATAGTTGATAGTACGGCAGCAACGAATTCAATTGCCGACGGCATTTATATATGTACATTTATTGACAAAGTTGCAAAATCGAAAGCCGACGGCTTTGCACAATATGTAATTTATAAGAGAAACCTGTCTAAATTAGGGATATGTATATGTAAATGTGCAATTTCAAATAAATCAAATAAATAGCATTTTTTATTTTAATATATTGTATTTATTTCCCACCCCCACCCACTCTGCCCATTCCTCAGTTATATTGCGGCAGGTCAGCACAGGTCGCTACGTCACATCAGCCCTCAAAACAAAACGAAAAACAAATTCAAGCGGCCAAAAATTGTAGAACCCACACAAGCATAGTATGTGTGAATACATGTCACACACACATTTACGTAAACTGAAATCTCAAGCAATGTCTCGACGTTTAAAACCGACACGTCGGTTTCGGCAGCTAAAAATTATTCTATGCATACAATCATATATTTTGGAGTGTACACGTACACAACACATGCATGCTTGCTGCCAGTCGGCTCGTGTGACGTCATGAGCCGAACGCGGCCATTCCCAGAGCCGAACGCGGCCATTCCCAAAGCCGAAGATCTGGGAACGTACGCTGCAAACTCAGCTGCGACCGTTTCGTTGTATGAACTGGCACATCTATATACTGTATGGTTAGTGACCTAGACGTACAACAATCGATAGTATTGTGTTCGTATCGATAGCATAGCTAGGGCTGCAAAATCTTACAAAACCGACGCCATATATCCCTCAGTTTGGCTGATTTTAATTAATATATATATTTATATTTGCAGTCTTTTCTATGTTATGTTCCATTATTTATACATTCGTGCGGTAAGTCTGCTCTTGGTCTGCTCTTGTAATACATGTAACAACAACGCGGCTTGAGCATTTTCCACCGCTACACCAAACAGCACGTTTTTTGTTTGTGCCACAGCACAGGCAAAAAAATATGAATAACGGGAGATATGGAAGATTTGGAGCACTCATTGGCATTGCGTACGTGAGCGGCACTCAATGCAGATTTCTGGTAAGTAACCCGAAAACGCACTCGTAACACACACAAACACAGGCACACGCAGCGTACGCATAGGCATAGTCATACGGAGGGGTGTCTGTCTGTATGGGTAGACAGCTGACTCAATATCTATTTCCATAGATTTACTCAACAAAAAACGCCGAAGTCTTGGCTTACCATGAGCTGAAGCTGCGGCAGATCGTCCACCAGGCCGGCTGGCTGGAATATGACCCCGCGGAGATCTGGAAATACATGCAGGAGTGCATTGAGGTAGCGTATCGCAAACTCGTCCGCCAGTTATATCATCATAAACTAACCCAAGTAAATAACTTTGTAGACGGCGTACAAGAATTTGGTGATACTGGAAATCGATCCGCATGACATCATCGCCGTGGGCATTGTCAATCAGCGGGGCACAACGGTGCTGTGGAACAAGGTGACTGGACAGCCGCTGTACAACGGCATTGGCTGGTCGGACAGTCGCAGCACCCCAGTCCTGAGAAAGGTCCTGCAAAACGTGAAGCAGAATGTGGATTATGTGAGGCATCGTACTGGGCTCCCGCTGAGTGGTTGCTTCAGCGCCTTCAAGATTCGGTGGCTGATGGAGAATGTTCCGGCTGTTGGAGCTGCAATAAAAGAGGACAAGTGCCTTTTTGGCACTCTGGACTCGTGGCTGTTGTGGAACCTAACCGGTGGCGTCCAGGCGGGAGTTCACTCGACGGACATCACCAATGCGCACTACACTTCGCTGATGAACCTGTCCACCCAGCAGTGGGATGCAAAGCTGTGCCAATTCTTTAAGCTGCCCATAAACATACTGCCACGAATACGTTCCAATTCCGAAATATATGGCTATGTGCTGGACGGACCGCTGCTGGGAGTCCCAATAGCAGGGGTAATGGGCGAGCAGCCTGCCTGTTTGATGGGACAACTGTGTATTAAGGCCGGCCAGAATGTCTGCACCCTGGACGACAGCTGCTTTGTCCTGCTCAACACGGGCACAGAAAAGCTTGAATCAGAGAATGGTCTGATCACTGGAATAGCCCACCAGCTGGGACCCGGAGCGGCGACCAACTACAGCCTTGAAGGAGCCATTTCCAATGCCGGATCCACAGTCACTTGGCTACGCGAGAAGCTGCGCATCAATACCGAGATTAATTCCAACGACAATGTAGTGGAATCACTCAATACCTTCATCGGCGATAGCTCAATGATTTCCTCCTCCTGCTCATCCTCCATGCTCAATACTGAATGCGGTCTGGCGGCCAAACGGTCAGAGATTACCCTTGTGCCAGCCTTTCATGGTCTGTATGCTCCCTATTGGCGCTATGATGCCAGAGGCATAATTCTGGGCCTGTCCAGTCAGACTACGGCGGAAAACATTACACAGGCTGCGTACGAGGCGACCGGCTTTCAGATCTACGAAGTTCTCGAGGCATTTAAGCGGGACACGCCCAACTGGGATCACTCGTACATTCATCCAGTGCTCACTTTCGGCGGCGAGTACGCGGAGGACACACACCTGGTGCAGTTCATAGCGGATATCATGGGCTACATGTTGGAGCGGCCGCAGACCGCCTCGCCAGCTGGTCTGGGAGTCATGATAGCGGCCGGCGTTACCATGGGCGTGGTATCCCTAGAATATGCAACAAAGATGTATGCTCCACCGACAGACGTATTCTCACCCACCACCACACGGAACCGTAAGTGCAGGGCTATAACTGGCATTATAGGCATAATGGAACTGATTTGGAGTTTATTCCGCAGGTCGAGAGGTGCTCTACAGGCGCTGGGACTATGCGGTGAAGAGGTGCCTGCACTGGAACAATTTCGAGACATACGAGGCAGATATCGAGCTGTTCTCGCAGCGCGAGCGTGATCCCAATCTAGCCATACGGCGATCAATACCAGGCAGCGTGTTCATGGTCTCCTCGTTTGCTCTGCTCCTGCTTGCCAGGTACCTGCACAACAATCCTCTGACCTAATGCGCATCGGAGGATCAATAAGGGGGGAGCGACCCCGTGCAATCTAGTCACGTTCAGCATGCGCATTCAAAATTAGTTGTTTAGTTTAGCATTTAGTCGTTTATAGTTAGTTCCCCTTAACGTTAGCTTTCTTTTGTACATAAACACTCTCGTATCATTTTTCTACTTTGCCTGATTCGTAGATCAAATGTTTGTGATTTACCATTACACACAACTTTAATGGATAAGTCTATAAGCTTGTGCATACTCATCTGTTGAGTTATTCAGTTAGGGTTTATTTATGCAAGCGATTTATATTATTTTAAAGCCTAAAGACAAATCTTAAAGCTGTGAAGAGATGTACACACAATAGGCCTAAGCCGCTTTGGGCCTACTTCCTGAAACATTTATGTATCTATATATATTGTTAAAACTGAGTAAACCAAAAAAGAATGTAGAAAACCAGCTGTCAAGAATGCATTTTTAAGTGGCCATTGGACCTGCGGTCGTGGGTGTAGCCATGCTGCGGGGGAGCAGCCCGGTACAAGTGGCTTCTGTACCGCTGCTGAGATCCATTTGCCAGTTAATTAGCTGTCAGGCATACTCGACGGAGGAACGCATTCATTACCTGCTTGTGGATGCCATGCCTCTGTTCCCCAGCCACGCCACACAGAAATGCAGCTTAAGTTATTGCGCTTATTGTTGACACGCGAATGGCGGACAGAGCCCGGAGGCCAGAGCATCTCGCCTGATGAAGAAGCAGCTGTGCCCATGCATAGTCCCTGCAGCCAATGTGCACTTGAACGCGTATCCACGGGTGGAGGAGGAGGAGGAGTCACTGAGCACCCTCAACTGTTGTCTTTGCTGGCCATGGGAGTCGAGTGAGAAAGGCACTCTTTCAAATGAGTTTTTATGCGCGAGCGTTTGCCAAATACGCTACTAAAGGATGAGCGTGGCCTATCAGTGAGCGTTAAGCCTGCAGAAAGTGATAAAAATAACTGTTTCTGCTGTTTACTGATTGCTCAATTCTAAAAATGAACCAATAGTTCGATAAGTGAACTCTATTTTCATAGAGTTCCAGGTGCGATAACTGAACTCGATAACTCAAAGTTGGCAGCAATCGGATCGGACAAAAAACAAACAAAACGCAGGAATCTTAATTAAAAGTGTGTGTATCCCCCGCTAAAGAGTAAATTGTATGGTGTAGCTCATTAGAGCTGTCAGGCATACCGATTAGCATGAATCTCAGTCGCGTACTCGTATATCCTGGTCCACAGTCTGTAAAATTGGTTTGCATTTGAAGACAAAACGTCGAGGAAGCACAGTAAAATGTGAAATTTGTGCAAACAGTGGCTCCCCTACCCCTCTCTTTATACCATCCTCCACCGCGTTGATCAAACTCTGCTTGCGAGGAGTTCGTGGGGGAGGCGTGGCAGCGTCCAAGACGTAAGTAAACTTTGCACGTAGTCAATTTAAATAAATTAACACGGGGTGTTGGTTGTGTGTGTGTGTGGGCAAGAGTGATAGATAAAGGAGCGCGGGGGGAAGAGTAAGCTTATTGGTGAAGCACTCTCCACCCCTCTCGCTTGATGGGTTATTTGACTTCGTTCCTGCTGCGTCCCACTGCGTCCCACTGTGCTGCAATATGCCAAAATACGAACCAAAATTTGACATGGCCACGTAGCCAGGACGATTCCCTGTGCCGGGGAGATATCGATGTCCTCCAGGACGGGTGGGTTTTTGACTGTTGTGCGGTTTCTCCCCCTCCCCCACCAACACGTCACGAATGCATTCTCGCTCTAAAAGGGGGGTGTGCTGCGGAAAGGAGGGGGCTGCCAGAACGCATAAATCCTCAAGTTTATGGCATCAATAAATGTCGAGGCGAAATAATGATTTCGTCAAGTTCCCGGCCATTGTGCTGCCAGAGCATTAACTCCCTTCGGCGATGGAACTTTTCCTGCCCGTCGATGTTGCATTCAACTGTACCACGGGGGTGGCCCTCGCGAGTGACACGGCCCGAAGAAGGATCCGTTTAAACAGGCAGATCTTTGGTAGGACCTCTCATGTTTTGAGGTTTTTTTATCCAATAAGTTTTGCGCATGTCGACGCCCACAAACAAAAAAAAGGGGGAAACGAAAAGAATGGAAAAGGCTTCACACATTCAGTGCGCAATTTATTTATTTAGCGAAATTTTCTTGGGAGTTTTATGGCCCCAACTCATCTGCATATGCGCCCAAGCGCCAGGAGCAGGAGCACCAGAATCAGCAGGAGAAGCATTCAATGGCTTGACTCTTTATCAGCTGCTCCAGGTCCTGCTTCTGCTCCTGCTCCCTGCCACTGACAGAAAGTTTTACGCACTTTTTTTACGAGCCTGAGGCTCTGTTTCTCCGTTCGCATGGCAGGCCGTCATAAAAATGTCGTAAATTCGCCGGAGCGAAAATTTTGTTATGCTCGAAAGCCGTGGGCAAAGCCCGAACCCGAGCCCGGACGCGGCCCGGTTGCCTCGGTGCCATCGTAAAAACCTTAATTAATTTTCTAATCAACATTTTGCCTGCATGTAAATCGTCTGATTTGCCGAGTCGAGTCCGTTTCGGGACTCTGTCGCTTATGTGTAGCATAATTTGAGGCGAGTACGAGTGCCGCCTCTGCTGGAGCGCCCTTCAGCACCATTAGACGGTACGGGGGTACGGAGCTTGGTTGAGTCCGCTGCGATATGTCAAAGTAAACGGCTATAAAGTCTCAACTGAAGGCGGAGCTTGGAGCCGGAACTGGCGCCAGTAGTAAAAAGTTGCGTGCTCTGCGTTTGGATGATTCCCGGGCATTGTTTTTGGTGTTGTTTACTTGGTTTGTTAGTTTCAACTTGTTTTCCGAGCTGGGGATTATCAAAGGGAGGGGGCATGGAGACAGTAGCATCACCCACCTCCAGCAAGCATCACCCACATCCCATTCGTCCCGCCAGGCGACAACAGTTTCAGAACAATTACGAAGGAATTTCGGTCAGCACAAATTATTTTAAATATTTAAATACTTTAATTATTTTTGAACTGTCCAGTGGGTACAGGGGTACAGCGTGCAGACAGGCAGACAGTGGGGAGGCAAATGTAAGAAGGAGTTGGGCGTACAAAAGCCAAGTGCCACGATCCAGGGGCATGCAGATACATAACTCCATGGCAACCTGCGACAACGACAACGGGCAAACAGCCAAGCGTAAACTTAACTGACAAGTGGAGACTTAACTTCCCATAACAAATTGCATTCCAATTGCATGTCGTCCCCCTTCCAAGCCACCAAATCCCGCGAGGCATGAGCAAACATTCAGTCACATCCAGTCACATCCAGCCACATTCAGTCACTCTTCAGGCCCATTCCTTCTGCAGGACGATGTCGCCATTGCTGTTAATTTAAATTGCTTTAAAAAAGCATATGCAAAACTCAGATGCAGATGCAAATGGAGAGTCCAGACTGCAGCAGAATGAACGCCACATGAAATGAGGAATATAGTAGAAACAGAAGCGGTAGGCCATCGTATCCCTCATTCAGCAGGGAAAATGGTTACAGGAGCAATTCCGAGCTGGCAGTTGGCAGCTCCTGCCGAGCAGCCAGCCTCTTGAGCTGCCTGCACGAGTGCACACACACACACACACACACAGACACACGGGGAGAAACGCACAAATGGAAGGATGACTCTGGATAACCTTGATGATTCATCGAACCTAGTATATCTTTAATCTATCTACAGATTGAAGTCAGCCACTGCGAGGCACAAATACTCCCGACTAAATATATTTTTAATTTGTTAAGGCCGATGGTTTTTTTCAGTGCACACTTGCCATGCTCGAAGTAATCCTAAAGGGTGTGAAAAAGTATGAATGCAGCCAAGAAGGTGCTCACGAATGGCACAGGATCTGAGTCAGAGGCAACGTAAGGGGCACGCGTGTCCCTGCTCTGAAAGGAAAACAAAATTATGCAACTTGAGAACCCAGAAAACAGACAGACAGACAGGCAGGCTGGCAGGGCACCCCACAAGCACACTGGGAGCAATGGGGGAGTTTGTATAGCTGCTGCTTCTTGGCTGCGTCTCAGTTGCCATCTCAGTTGCAGTTTTCTGTTGCTGTTGCATAAAATATGGCTGCTGCTGCTGCTACTGGTTCTCATGAGAGCTCATGAGAGCGTCTCGACTTCTGCAGCAGTAGCAGCAGCAGTAGCGCAGCTCCTCCTCCGTAACCCACCCTCCACTGGGGTGGCGGAGGACCTATTTCAGTTGCTGTTTCTGCATTTGCATTCAATTAAATCAGGACTTGAAGTAATTGCCAAGTAAATACAAGTGCCAGGTCAGGAGAGGATTATAAAGCAAGTTTGCAAGTCGCAAGTGTGGAGTCGGGGCAGGAGTCACAGGAAAAGCATTTTTCTTATTGATAAAAATTGTTAAACTGACAACTTTTGCTCGACCTTTTAGTCCTGGTGCCAGTCCCTCCGCTGCCTCCAGTCAAAAGTTTATTAAAATTCAGGACAAGAAGCAGCCGAGCCGCAACAAGAAAGTTCCGTTCCCAGAAATTGTATTACAAACAAGAAGAAAGAAGAGAAATTGTTGGGGCCGAGCTTTTGGATACACTTACCCTAAGATACGATATTACGAAGAGCTCCTACCACCGATGGTGCCAGTCTACTGGTTCATATATGCATTGAATCTTTTCCAAATTATCAGGCAGATATCTGCATTGCTTTCCTTGGCAAACACCTCGTGAAGTTCATAATATCCTTCCCTTTTTCAGGGTACACAAATATGGCAAAAGATAAACTTGGGAGAATAGGGAGCAGAGAGCAGGAAGCAGGGGGCATGCTCTGCCACATGTGTCGCCTTTGGGGGCAAATCGATGGCAGATTGAATTGAAGCAGCAGCTGAGCCTGAGGCTGTCCCCGTACTTGTCTTCCCGTACCCGTCCCGCCAGTCCCTATCCCATCTGTCGCACTGCGGTTCAATTCAATGATTTGTGGCTGTGGCTCCGACTGAGTCTTAATTTATCAGCTCCCGCTCCCTCGCTCCCACTCCCCAAGACAATTCCCGTCTAATGCAGGGGCAGATGCGGTGGCGTGAAACTTTTTGAAATTCTTTAGAGTTAAGTTAAACTTTTGTCCAAAATAATTTGTATGCGGCTGCCAGCTTACAAGAGAAAGTTCTCTATTGCTCAGTTGTGCGGGGGCGGTGGGAGAATAGTGGACGAATGTCTTCCGTCTGCAGCTCAAAGGGGCTGTGAGTGGGAGTGGGATAACAATGTACATATATGCTGAGGCTACTTATTAAGGTCCCTTTCCCTCTCGCCGCTTGCACTCCCTTTCTGCCAAGGTGTATTTTGTATAGGGTGGCAATTGTACCAAGAGTCTCATAGCCGGAGATCATACATTATCTGTTCAGGGCTCATCCATGTCGATACAAGGCAGTGATTGTCGAATGTGCTCGCTCCCCTTGAAAAGAAGAGAGGGCTGTACCTCACCTAATTACACCTTGCTTGCTGGCTGAACGAACACACGAGTTGCATTGTCCTCTTTGTCCGGGACTTGCACATGGTTGCTCTTTCCATGGACGTGCTGGATGAGAGCGGAGCGGAGAGAGATTGAGGATGTCCCTGGGTTCCGGGGCCTGCCTGTTGGAATGTGTTGACATAGCGCTAAATTTTACAGTTACTTTTTGTTTGCCTTTCTGCTAGACCTGCTCCCGCTTTCTCTCTCTCTCTCTCTCTCGCTGTTTCTCTTTCTGTAGTTTAAGTTTCACATTTTCTGGGAATATTTATTCGAGGCCAAAGGGCCAAATCCCCGTTTAATGCTGTGGCCAAACTTTGTGTGGGGGCGTGTAAGCAAGGATTTTGTGGCTAATCAAACATTATGAATAAAGCAGTAATGGCTTAAGTGGTGAACCTCATTTACCTGTGACCTCCGTGGTTCACTCTCTTCGGGGAGGACTAGTTAATTAGTCAATTTTTAAAGTATTTTAAAAGGAATTTCCTAAGTTATTGTGAACTTTTCTTGTACCTTAATTCTCAGCGGAGTTCTCTTGTCACAGTTTGCAGTTTTTACAGCCTCCGCTCCTTGGCTCCTACTACGTCCCAAATTACCCAATTGAACTTAAATGCCCCGTGGAAAAGAAAAGTTTATTTACCCCACTGCCACTGAGCCTACCACTCCACTACTACCTCCTCCTCCCTCCCACTCTTACCTCTCCTTGCTCATTGTCTCAGCCCACTAAACTTGCTCATTTACCGCTAATTTTGTCACTGCTGCAATCTCGTTTTGGCATAACGAGCAGCATAGCAGCAGCTAATGCCGCTTAACCGTTATGGCTATAAAAGGAAGCTTCGAAAGCTTTTGGCACAAGCTTAATGCAAAGCGACTCAATAAACGACGAGCGACGATAAAGACCAAAACATCACCTGAACACAATTCGCACTCGCGGGCTCTCTCTCTCTCTCTCTCTCTCTCTCGCTAGCTCTAAGTAACCCTTGCCCGAGCAGAAGCAGTAGCAATGGCCGCAAATCCCCCCAATGGACTCTGGATCGGATCTGAGGAGTTTTCCCCAAAGGGCTGCTGCTTGCCAACTCCATTGAAGCGTAAGAGTTTCTCGCCCAGACTCCATTCCAAATCAACTGCATTCCTAAGCCCTGTCAGGCATTTTATGGCCAACACGAAAGCTAAACTTTTACCAAGGGACTCGTAACCAACCCGGTTCAGGATTCACTCTCGTACACTGGCATTTTCCCTTCTATACCGCTCTCCTTTCTGCTTTCTCCCCCTCTTCCTCTCTCTCTCTCTCTCTCTCTCTGTCTTGCTTTTGCTTGGCTCGTAAAATTTTATGCGTTTTTTGCGCCCTGCGTTCGGCGTTGGCGTTGAAAATGAAAATTGTTACTCCACAATGAGCCGGGGTTTCCAGCTCCCGGCTGCGGGCTCCCGGCTCCAACTCAATGGCATTCGAGTCGAGTCAAGTCGAGTGTTGTGTGTCGCCTGCCAGACCCTGCCTGGGCCTCTGTCCTGGCCGGGGTGGAGTGGCCATGGCAGCTCCGCTAGAGATGGCAGCCTCATGCCACTGCCAGCTCGCATCACGACGCTGCGGCACTTTGGCCTGGCGAAACGTGTTGCGTGTCAGCGAATATCGTGTCAGGCGGCCATCCCTAGTTCTCCTCTTCATTGTTGTTTTGTTTGTTTGGTTTTTATGACTTTGGGGTATTTATTTCACTTGAGGCTAGACGAGGGGGGATGGACGCGCATGAGGGGTAGCTCACGAGCTGCTCCAGCCTGATGTTTCATTTCTGTCGTTTCGGTATGTAGCTTTCCTTCACAACTTCCCCATCGCCTGTCTGTGCGTTAATGAGTCAACACAAAAGGCTCAGCTGTTTGTTTAATGCATGTTCCACCCCTTTTTTCAGACGGGACACGACACGGACCCCCCCCACCCTTCAGGTTGGTTTTCCGTTTTCGGTTTTGGGTTTTGTGTTTTACGTTTCAATTTCGGTTGAAAAATTGTAAAGCCTACATAACTTGCGAAGGATCAGTGTGACAGCAAACTTGTCGATCGAAATAGAACCATTTAAATCTTGGAAATACACCCTCCCACTGTATTTTCTTCGAGAGTGTGTGGAATCGATTAGGACCATATGCAGAACCATTTCATGCTTTAGCTTCGGCAATGAGCCACAAGAGAATTAGTTTAAAGTAGCCCAGAATTGCTAAATAGTATCACAAATATAAATGGACTCTCTGGAGATGAAGATTCCATTCCTTCTGTTGGCTTTATCCATGCCAAATACGCATACGCACGCCTTTGAATTGAATTTGGGCCTGTTGAAACCCTATGGGGAGGTTCCCTTCAAAGGTGAGTGCCAGGGTGCCATTTATTCCACATGAAACGAATTATTATTGAGTACTTAGCCTGCCTCACTGATGGCGGTATGCGATCGGGCTACTGCATAGATCTGTCGCTTAAGGAATTCACCGTTCCCGACACAAATGAGACAATTGCCAATATCCAGTGTCGCGTGTTCGCCAAATATCGCAGTTGCAAGCCACCGGCCAAGTGCTGCACCGATGGCTGGGACTACACCTACGTGGTGAAAACAGATCATTAAATGGGGCGGGGATAATCCCATTAAATTCTTATTAAATTTACACGCTTTTGCTGTCACTTTTGTGTGTGTGTGTGTTTCTTTCTGCTTGAATTAATTGAGGCAGCTGCGGGATTGGAGTGCAGTCTTACTTTTAGGGTGGCATATGCATAATTGGGTGTTCCATGAACTGGCTACTGCCTACCCCTTCTGAGAGACGTCGGCTCATATTCAGCTTGGCCCAAAAACACAATTCAAACTTTCCCTCTCGCTAATTGTGCGAATATTTTGCAGAACGAGGCTTCAACGGCCTGTGTTGGGAGCTGCCATTAAAACCAGAGCAGACCTATAAAACTCCTGCACCGCATCCGGACACACACACCCGTACATACCATATGATTGCCGGAGAGCTGGATTGCTGAGCTGAGTAATAAACGAGTCTGCGATGTGCTTCAATTATGTGCCAGGATGCCAGGCTGCCGGGCTGCTTTCCCATTCTCGTGTTTCGCAAACTTTGGCCCGTGATGAATGCGAAAATATGTTTTCGGCGACTCCATAATGAGGCAACTTCGTTGAGGGGATGCCACAGCCGAGCGGGGTGCACCATCAATCTGCGGGTTGGGTTGTAGCCGCCTGGAGGGACCGGGGCCGGGGCCCATGAAAACAAAAGTCAAATTTTCTGTGAAATTTATTTTGTGCCTTGTCAGGGCCTGGCCATTGGTGCGTATGCGTAATGTCATGTGCAATTTATGCGCCGCCAGGTAAACGGCATAGCCATGTGGTATAGGTCAGTGGGGTCCCTGCCACCTCCCTGCTGTTTGCCTATGTGGCGTATGAGTAATGCACATTTTACGCTTGAATTGCCAAAGCATAGGCCAGTGCTCCGCTCCGCTTCGCTGCATGAAATATTAATAAATTGAAAGCCATGTGAAATGGCAATTTTATGTTTGTTCTCCTGCCCGGCAGCAGCAGCAGCTTAGTTTAGGCCCTTCTTTTGTTGCAGTACAGCATCAGGCACAGCTGTCGGGGGTTCCATTACGTAATGCATATTGCAAATATGGCGCATACGCCATGTGTGCAGGGTGGCCAGTGTCTGTCGTTTATTTCCATTTTAGCCAGATGCCAACAAATGCATTTGCCGTAATGGTTTTCTGGTCTATTTTCTTTTCGATAGAATTAGTATTTCATATTTTCGATAGATAGCAGGGGGGATCGGATCACATTTACATACGTACTCGCATGTCTCCTATAGAGTATTCCCTCTTCTCCTGCTTCATTCTCTGCTGCTGGGCAACTCTTTTAGGGCTCTGCGTTCTGCCTGCCGCACTTCCTGCTGGCCAACTGTTCAATCAACCTTTCTCTGGGAAGGCATTTGCTATTCATGACAGGCAGATATTTGTACGTGCCAGGAAAAGCTAAGCAGCCCATCCACATCCACATCCACGTTCACGTTCCCATCCACTAGCCCTGCCAAAACGAAAATGCCAACTCATTCTGAAACGGTTTCTGCTGTAAGTTGGACATTTTTCTATGCTGCTGTTGCTGTTGCTGCTGCTGATTCAAATGCAAATATTGCTTTTGCGTTTTTGGGCCTAGATCTGGGTCTGGGCCTGGGCTTGTGCCTGGCCAAAGTTTTCGCACGAGGAAACTTTTTGGCAACGTAGCCGCACTGTTGAGATTGGTCGTGATGCTGCTGGGCCAACTTTAAGATCCAATAAGCCGGGGCAACTTTACGGTTTATTGCCATGTTTGTTTGTCAATCGTTTTAGGCGGGGTGGGGAGGGGCAAAGCCAAGGCAGAGACGGCACTCAATCCCCGGGCATTCAATAGGCGCTCATTTTTCAAATCAAGTGAAGTGTGAATGAGCCAAGGAGCCCCCCGCCCCCGCCGACACTCACAGGCCCCAAGGACCCTTAAAAAATTTGCCCAGTCCAAATGAAATGCCAATGAAAGGTAGCGGGGCCCGTCAGAGTGGATTTCTTTTTAAATAATTCAGAGAGGCTTTCCTTTTTATTTCGGTTAAATTTATTTATTCGTGTTTATTTAAATGTTTTGTAAACATGCATCAAAGCTTAAAATACTAGTTATAAATGTGTGTGTGTGTGTATTCCTTATGCATATCCTCTATATAATCGTACCTATAGATATATGTATATATGTAGCTATATGTGAGTTTAAAAATGGATACATTTTCCAATGCTAAAAATTAAAATTTGGCTTTGTTTTCCTTTGCCTTTCGCATTCGAAAATCTCGAAAGTGCTTTCGGATAATTCAGTTTGACCTTAAGTATATATTTCTTTAGAATAAAATGCTGATGGTGATGTGTGGGCGATGCTTTAAAATACTCACTAATCCTAGAAATGCTTCAACTGGTCTAAATGCAAATATTTTGTGGCAACTTCTATATACATTTTGCCTCGCAAATGCAATACATAAGTACTCGGAATATCGAACAATATATATGTATATGTAATGTGTGTGTTATATTGGGTGCAATTGTATATGTTTGTACAGTTAGAACGTATCCATATATAAAGTACGCATGTTGAACAGGCGCTTAGAACTTAATGTTAAGCCTGGCTGAGAAAATACTTGGGGAAGGGAAATACTTTGTGGGCTGGGGAAAACTGGGAAATAAATCTAGAAATTACTTTTTGGCATTTGCTCAATCAGTCTGGGCCTGCTCCGTCTATTCCTCCTCACTTCTCGGCTCCACTCTGCATGGCCTTGCTCAGGGCGGATCCCAGTTGACTGAAGGACGGACGCTCCTTGGGATTGGTCAGCCAGCAGGATAGCTGCAACGTAGCAAGGAGCAGGGCACAACGGACGAATTAATTAGCCTGCCGGCAGACTGGATTAATGGCATGTCAAACACTCACCAATATCTCCTTGAGGCTGTCGGGCGTGGCCTCTGCCACCGTCCACTCCAAGGTGCCGGCCTGCGAGCGCTGGATAACCTGCTCGCTGGTCAGCTCCTCCTGGGGCAGCTTGGTGGCCTGATTGAAGAGCTCCCACACCACCACGCCGTAGGCAAAGATGTCGCTCTTGGTGGTGTACTCATCCTCTTGGATGCACTCGGGCGCCAGCCAGCGCACCGGCAGCAGCGTGTTCCGGTGCTTGTGGTACTCCCGGCTGTACTTGTCCTTGCACAGCGCCGGGTAGGAGACCTTCACTATAAACTCGCTCGAGATGACACAGTTGCGAGTGGCCAGATCTCTGTGGGTGGAGAAGGAGAACGGCACAGCTCAGAGGAGGCCTGCACCCACCGCACTCTATAGCGGACTTACCTGTGCGTGCAGCGGGCACGGTAGATGGCATCCATGCCGCGTGCAATCTGATAGGCCACGGCCAGCACCTGGCTGGTGGTGAGTGGCGGCGGCGAGGAGGTGGCCGTGGCTGTGTTCACCTTGCCGGCGGTGGCCAGCAGGAACTGCTTGAGATCGCCCCAGTCGGTGTACTCCAGGACCATGTAGTGCGGATCCTTCTCCCGGCAGAGGCCAAACAGGCGGACGACTCCCTTGTGGGAGATGCTGCGCAGCAGATCCAGCTGGCGACGGAACTCCTGGCAGGCCTGCTCGTCCTTCACTTTGTTCAGCGCCTTGACCAGGACCAGTTGATCCAGAGCCGACTGCTCTGGCTCCTCCTCCTTGATCTCCTCGATGTCGTCCATGGAGGTCTTGGAGCGTCGCTTCTCGTTGAGAGTGCTGAGGGTGGTGCTGCCGCTGCCACTGCCACTGCCGCTGCCCCCACTCCCATTCTCGCTGTTGCTGTGTTGCTTCTCCGTGTCCCCATCCTTGTCCGATGTCGCGCTGGCCGCCACCAGGGAAGCCTTCAGCTTGCCCACGAACACGTCTCCGAACTCCCCGCGTCCGATCTGCAGGAGCTCGCTGAGGCCCGAGCGTGGCAGGATGAGCTGTTCGTAGACGGACTTCTTGGAGCTCCTCGACTGCTGGCTGCAGGCCGTGTCATCCGACTTTTGGGCATCTCCGTTGGACCTGGACTTGCCCTGACCCTGGCCATTGCGCTGCCTGGACAGGCACGGCTCCTGCTCGGACCCCTTGCCATTTGTGACGGCGGCATCCGGCTGGTCGCCGCCAGCCTCCTTGATGCTCAGCTCGTTGAGGCGGGCCTTGCGCGCCTGCCGACGGTAGCGACACCACAGCATGAGACCCACCACCAGGACAATGTATGCCAGGGCCACAGTCATCGTGATGAGGACAGCCCGCGTGACCAGGAAGCCATCGCCGCCCGTTTCCTCGGGTGCAAAGCCATCGCCGCTGCTCCGCACCACCAGCTGCACATCCTCCCGCTTCAGGCCCGCACTGTTGCCGATTGTGCAGCCGTAGCTGCCCTCGTCCTCCACCTGAACGTTGCGTATCTCCAGGGTGCCGTTCTCCAGGAAGATGAACCTCTCCCGATCTGTGTTGTTCTCGCTGAGATACTTCAGGTCCTTGTCCCACTGAATCGTCGGCCTGGGATCGCCAATCGCCTGGCAGTGCATCGCCACAGTGCCCTGCTCCGTGGTCTCAATGGGTCCCACGGGTGGCACACTGAACTTGGGCGTGACCACCACATTGATGGCGACGGTGGCATTGATCCGGCCCTGACTGCTGCTGGCCAGGCACGTGTAGTTGCCCCGGTGATCGGCCCTCACGTTCCGAAAGATGAGCGTCCCATTGATGTCCACCTCCACCTGGTCCGGCAGCGAGCTGTTCACGGCGCCGTCCTGCCCGAATGCAAATGGAAAGAGAACGAGTTGCGACGATTAGTAAACAATTTCCACAGTCCTCCTCGTGCGGAGCATTTTTTCATCAGATTCAAAAAACAAAATGAAATGGAACGGAAGGGAAGGGAAGGTTGGTAAGGGGAGGGAGCGCAATGCAACGTTTGTTTAGACCAAATGAAAAAAGCCTCTTTTGAAAGGGGTCCTGTGCCCGGTGCGTCTCTTTTTTCTCCACCCAAAAATAGACAAACAGTTGCCGAAATTGGTTGGCCATTGGCGACAGCTGGCCTGCCAGCAGACAACATGCACGGAGGAGGCGGAGGAGGAAGGTGTTTAGGCCGCGGATAGAGTTTTGCATATGAAATGTTTGGGTTTGGTTTGGTTTACTCGGAGGGAAATGTTTGCCCAGTGGCGCGTAGCGCGCTGCGCGTTTTTCGATTTGTCAGACACACGGACTGCGGGAGTGTCCTCTATACGGATGGACAGTCGTCCTGTTTGAGTGCTCTCAAAATAAAGTCCCTGCCACTTTACTCACCCTCTGCCATTGCACCTGCGGCGACGGTGTGCCCTGGGCCTTGCAGTGCACCTTGGCCACGGCTGCGTCCAGCTCCAGATTCTTCGAGGTGGGCTGCGGCATGAACTTCAGCTGCTCAATGACCTCCAGGATGCCGGGGGAGGAGTTGAGTGGCGCATGGCCCTCGAGCTGCAGCTGGCACTGGTACTGCCCCGCATCGCTGGCAATGATGCTGGCAAAGCTCAGGGTGCCGTTCTGCTTGTGCAGCACCAGGCGCGCATCCTCGCGCAGCAGCGCATCCTTGCCAGAGTCGTGCGGGTGTCCCGGTATGGGAATGGCTCCGCCCAGCTCCACGTGCCGCAGCAGCTTGCCGTCCTTTCGCCAGCGGAGTTGAATGCGTTGGTTCTGCAGCTCGGCGGGCAGCTCGTAGAGACAGCTGAGCGCGGCTGGGTCGCTCTCCTTGATGAGCAACTGGCCAGCGGGACCCTGGACAATGCGAAGATCCTCCGGAGCTGGGGCGAGCGACTGCTCCAGGCCACCAGATCCGCCACGCTTGCCGCGGCACAGGAAGGTCTGCTTGCCCCAGGACTCGGGCGGCTTCTGGTTCTTCTTCAGCAGCCGGGGCAGACACTTGATGTTCGCCTGGTAGACATAGCCCTGCTTGCTCATGACCCGCCCCGCCGCATTCGCGGCGGTGCAGCGATAGAGGCCGTCGTCGGAGGCAGTCGGCTGACGCACCAGCAGGCGATGCTGCTCCAATTGGACGTTGCCCCAGCTGCTCAGCCTGGCGCTGTTGCGATACCATTCGATCTGCAGCGACTCGTCCCCGGAGGCGCCCTCCACGTGGCACTTGAGCAGCAGCTCGTTCCGATTGCTGCCCAGCAGCTGCACGCTGGCCGACTCCAGATCTGCAACGAACAGAAAGCGAACAAAAATCAATTATGGAATTTATGCGAACAACTGCGAATCAGGTTTCCCTAGGGCCTAGGCCTTGAAGGGCCTACTCTGGCGGCGGCATTCCATAAATATGCATAGCATATCCGGAAGATACGTAAATACATTCCGCTTAATGCGTTTTCTTGGCTGCGCAAATTTCAGTGTTCAGTTCTCAGTTCTCTGTTTCTGTTTCTGTTCAGATTTTTCCCTTTTTATATTTCTCGCTGCATTAAGTGCATTTTATCGTCAGTTCTGGGCGGAACATGACGCGCTCTGCGCTCTGCTCGGCTCCTCCAATCTTTGTGTGTCGCTGCTGCCGCTTGAAGGTGGCAGAGGAAGCATAAATTGAACTGTCAGTCAGTCAGCCGGTGGTAGGGGCAGAGACAGTGGCAGTGGCAGGGGGCTAGGGTCGTGTCTACTCTTGCACCTTTATGCATGTAAATGCTCATATGTGGGCCTGGCCTGCTCCTCTGCTGCAGCCATCCACTCAGACAGAGCAGACGGAGCAACGGAATGGAGCGGTGAAACGGTACTTGCAACAATTGCTGCATGAGAAAAGAGTTGGTGGCGAGAGCCACAGAAAAGAAAAGCTGAAAAAAAGCAGAATATGCTAGGGTTTAATTTATGTTTTAGTGGCAGCTCAAGGCGCAGGGGGGCGTGGTCGGTTATGTTGCAGACATGCCAGCGAAACACACACACACAATCACCGTAGCCTTTGTGCCCCGTGGCTCTGCCGTATCTCTGCCCTGCCATCGCATATCTCTGGACCTCTACCTGAACCTGGACAACCGGAGATGGAGCTGCAGCTCTCTTCATTGGGGCAATGTGAATGAGCGAGATACTTTTGTGTCTCTGGCTGATAATTGTCAATCGCCGCGAGATGTGTTTCGCCTTAAAGTTCTCATTTCTGCTCTTGGATAATTTATTCAAATGATATTTGTTGGTATTTGGTTGGTTCTTTTCTGCCGCTGCCATCATTTTCATAGAGCAGTTTTTTATCTACGCATGGGGCAGGATGGGCAGGGAGGAGGTGGCCATGCCATGCCATGCCTGCTCCACTGTGTGATGTATGTTTTATGGATATTTCTTTTGGCCTATCTGAATGTTTGCCAGGTCTGTGGACTGTGGACTGTGCACTGCGGTTGGAAAACACCAATTTACATATGCACATAAATCTTGTTTTGGGGGGAAGGAGGCTCCGACTCTTGTTTCTGACTCTGTTTGCCTTGCGACAGCGGTGGCGCGCGGGCGGGGGCACACAAAAAAGAATCCCTCTAAATATTTGTAGATACTTATTTGGAGGGAAAGAAAAACAACCTCAGCAAAGGCAGAGGCAGAGGCAACGGCAACGGCAGGAATCAACAAAATACGAAGCGACAGACAGCAACAACTCAATAAACAGAGCCTGTGTCTTCGTCTCCGGGTATCCGGGTCCCGGTACGGGTCCATCTCCGTCTAGGAAGTGTCAAAAGTTTGAAATGTACATACGTATGTGTGTGTGTATGTGTATGTGTATCTGTGTTTGTATTTGCTCTGCATGCGATGTGGGGCGGGGTGGGGGATACGGATACATTCCATTGAGTCGGCCTGTGGCACAAACTTTTGGTATATGTTACGACCAGAATGACAGTAGAGTCAACTAATTGGCACTTAGACAGCCGAACCCAGAGCCCAACCAACGAAAGTATCTAATGGATGGATGAATGGGATGTATAGCCAAGTGGCAGGTGAAGTGTGTGTGTGTGAGTGTTAGTGTGTCTCACAGATAAATACAGAAGTATCTAATGGCTGCGTAAGTTGAAAATCTGTGAAATCCGAACAGACTCGAGCTGTTGAGGCTCAATTAGCTCAGGGCAGGCTGCTGGGCTACAAGCTGTCGGCTGTAGCTGCTACTTCCAGAGGAATACCTCAGATATTTACTCCTTTTTTTAGAGAATAAAAATACAAAATTATCTGCAAGATATTGTAACAGAGGAACAATCTCAAAACCATATTTGATTTGGGTTCCATGGGATGGAATGGAGTGGCATGGCATGGCCTGGGCTGCAGTTCGTAGACCCTGGCTAACTGTAACTCAAATTAGAATGCCCGTTGCACGCCGCTCGCTAATTAACGAGCGTCGTCTCATTAGACCCGATGTACTATGCAGCGTCACTGGCTCCGGAGAGCGTGTGCATTGAGTTGGGGAGGGTGGGGGCGACTGCCAGATCTTTTGACACCTACACCCATCACAAAATCATGGACAGAGTGGCGGTGGCAGGCTGCAGGGTGGAAGCGGCCATCATTCACACGTTGAACGTGCAACTCGAGGTAAACATGGAAAAAGAACAAAACACACAGAAAAGAAATGAAGGGAAAAGAAACGAAGTAAAGCGACGCCTTCGGGTGGTGGCTTCAAAACAAAATAAATTTGTTAAACTTTTTTCCGCTGGCTGAGGCATAAACCACAAAAGGCTGTAAACAAATGCCAGGCCAGGCAGGCCAGGGCTCTGGAATGTACGGAGATGTGGCAGAGGGACAGAGACCCATAAAAAAAGAGACGCGAAGTAAACGCGCGCCCGGGTAAACAGAGTGGAAGTAAATGTCGAATGGCATGGAGCAGCGGGCAGGCAGCGGAATTATAGATATAGAAATTGGGAGTGGGAGTGGGTTTTGGGGTACCACCAGATCGACTCGCCTCTTATCGATGCCGCCGCCTCCCCAAAGACTATTCGACATAAGTGTGCCGACTGGGTCTTATGCCATCAGAATGCAAGCAAGGTTCCTCCAGCAGCGATAAGATAGGAGCGTCCAGAGCTCTACTCCTTGCCAGATGGGCCCGTTGCGCCCATGCAGCCTGCATTGGCTGCACTTTTTTTATCTCTAGCTTTTTTATGAAAATATAATTAATTGATAATCGAAAATAGATTATTTTGCCTGTGGCTGCAGCTCGAGTGGAAACGTTTTCAGCGTCAGTCATAAACCAAGTGGCTTGGCAGTGACGAGCGGGGGGAGTGGGAGCCCATAGAAGTGCGCGATGGATACGATGGACTGTGAAGTGGCCGGCAGTAATTGTGGATCGTTAATGGACTTATGCACCACCACAGAAGAGTCTTTGGCCCAGGCAGCGGGCAGCTGGCAGCACTCCACTCGAATGCACTTCAATTGGTTTTCGAACAAAGCGGCTTACAAGTTATTGACCCATTTAACAAATTGGCGCGGCAGTTCAAACTTCAAAAATTGATGCAGATAAAAGTCGTGTAAGAAGTCAACTATTTGGCATTCGTTTGTGCAATTGTTAGCCAAAGAAAACATTCAATTATTAACGGGAATATCAATGAATTTTATAAATGTTCACTCGATGCCATTTCCATTTCTGGGGCTTTGCTTTGCTTTGCTTTACTTTGCCTCTTGGATTGGATTTTCGCCCGTTTTCTGCGCAAATTTATGACAACGACTGACCGTAGCATCGTCTGTGGTGCCATCCATGAGGCGTACGGCTATGAAAGCTTTGGGGGGCTTTGCTCTGTGCGTTATCATCAGATCTTTAATTAAAGTTGGCCAGTCGCTGGCACAGCTCTGCGCCCCGCGTATGGCCACCCCAAACAGTTCTCAAATTAAAACGTTAAACATTCGATTATCGCACATTGTCGTTCCCTTGGTTCTATATACGGGGGGTATCCGTATCCCTGCAGAGGCATGCCCCAAGGGGGTTAAATGGATGAATGAAAGAACAGACCAGGGCAAGGGGATTCCATCAGTATTAGTTAGCGAGTTAAATATACATCCAGGCATGTCCTACCGATCCACACCAAACTCTGTGGAATGAACCTCTTGTTATTTAGTTAGTTAGCATCCCCCTTTATCCCCTGTATTATCTAGACTACGCTCCTGTTTCTGGCTTGCTCTCTAATGCCTTTGCTTGCCTTTCCTTTTGGCCCCATCGAACGGCCAAAAGTTGCTAATGATCAACTCGTGTAACAACAGAGGAAAAGCCAAAAGTAAAATAAATGTTCCCAAAAAAAAAAACAAGAACAAAAAGTATAAAACAGAAAATTAGACAGAGAAAGAGATAGAGACGGAGCGTCAGAGGGAGACAGCGCAGGAGAGCGCGCCAAAAAGTTGACTACAGTTTCTGCTTCTATAGCAGCCCTATATCCAGTGTCTGCCTTGCCATCATCAGCCTCGTCGTCGTCGTCGTCGTCCTCCCCTTTAATGTTCACTGCGAGCTCGGGCTCGTAAAATTTTATGCGTTTTTCCGGCATTCACAAAATGAAAATTATCCGGTTCTGCCCCGGCTCGGCTCGGCTCGGCCCGGCACCCCTATCTCGGCCCCCCACTCAACGCCGAACTGCAGTCAACTTGAACTTGGGTCTGGCGCACAGATACTCTGTGGCACCACAGAGGAGCAGCAGCTATAGCCAGACGTAGCGACTCTGTCTCTGTGTGTTGGGGGTGTTGTTCTGCTGATTTGAGGGTTGCTTTTGTCCTGTTCCACCCACCGAACAGCACCGCACCCCGCCACTCGTCGTACCCCCCCGATGGTGTGTGTCTTTGCATTTTGTTTGGTTTTTATGACTTTGCTGCTGGCTGTTGGTTGCCATTGTTGCTGCTGTTAGTCCATGCTGCTGCTCCTGCCATTTCTCATTTTATGTTTATGTTTCGTGTTAATGTTGCATTTCATTTCCATGTACATTTCAGCATTTCTCTGTTCAGCTGTTCAATGCCCAGCCCGCGCTCTATCCTGGCTCTATCTTGGCTGTATCCTGGCTCTCCAGCCAGGATATCCCATATCCCCTTGCTGCAGAGTCCAACAACCCCTTTTGGCTGTGCAAATGTTTGGAATGTCTCCCCCCGGCCCACTGTCAGCCACGGCTGGCAGTTGTCTGGCTGGGGTCTGGCTCCTGGCTCTTGGTCTGGCTACTGTTTCTGACTTGACTCTGGCCCTTGGTTGTTTTTCAGCTTCGCTGATGCTGTCTGCTTAATTCCTTTCAGTCCTCAGTTAGTTCTGTGGCTCTGTCAGGCATTTGTCTTTGGACTTTACACTTAACTTTGGCAGTTATATTCCATTTACATTTCAATTTACATATAACTTCCAGTTTATTTAAAATCTGTGCATTACTTTGGGTAGAATTCGCTCTATAGTTGTATCTATTTAACAATATATCTAGTAGATATTTATCTAAATTGTAGAGCATCAGTTGTTCGTTAGATTTTGGCCCGGAATCGCAATCAAAGTCTTTCTTTGTTTGCTGTTTGTGCTCGAATCTGTTAAATGTTGCAAGCGAAATGTCACTTTTCTTGCGCTTAATTGAACATTTATTTCCAGCGAATGGATGGCACCAAAGGATGTGAAAGACAGCCAGACAAAAGGAGCCAGGGAATAGAGCAACGATTACGAACCGTAACCTCACCTCCCCTGATAGGATGCGGATGAGGAGCAGAAGCAGGAGCACCATCATTCAATGCATATTTTAATAGTTTTTGTCTGCTGCTCGAAAATTATGAGATTGATAGAGGGACAGAAAGATTGCACTGGCCGGAGAGGAGAGGATAGGAGGGGATGTAATCACATAACCCACTTAGTCTCAGCTGGCGCCAGCCACCAGCAAGACATCCTCTGCTGCCCACACTCCCAAGATAAGCATCCCCAGTCAGCACAGCCCAGCCCAGCCCATCCCAATGCCATTTCCCGCTGCCTTTCAACAGCAGATGCAGCCAACAGCCAGCAGCATCTCCGCCAGCCAGCCAGCAATTAAAATCAACTCCCAAAACTACAAATTAATTAGTTAATTAATTAGCTAAAAACACTTGAGATGGGGACTATAAATAGATGCGCTGGTATGAGTGGAAGAATGGATGGGAGATCCACATCCACTTGCCTCCACTGCCTTCTTGTGCTGCATCTGCTGGGTGGTTGGTGGCTTTGATCACAACTCGAATGCCGTGCCAGTGCTGACAGCAGAACTCTACCAGCAACCAGCTACCAGCAACCATATCTACACGATCTATACGATCTCACATCTCTCGGTGCCAGGGAACACATGCAGTCCAGATTGTGCATAAAAACTTTCGTTTTGTTTACACGGATGGCACGGCCAAGGGAAGCAGCGAAGCTATAGCTATAGCTGTAGATACTCGTACTCGTACTCCTCGGCTCGCCTCGCCTCGCATAGGGTCGGGTCGGGGAGTTGTTTGTTAAATTTATGCATTTTTCTGCTTAAAGGCAAATGCAACTAAATGAACATCAATCACGTGAGGCCGCCGCCAGTGCTGCTGCCTGCTGCCTGCTGCCTACTGTCTGTTCCTCCTCCTACTGCTGGTTCCACTGGCTCTTCTTCGGCAGCGTTGCATGCTCCACTGCCTCGGACTGCATTCTGCTCACTGCAGTGCACTTCCTGTGGCCAAGAGGGCCGCCAGCCCCCTGACGCATGCACATCAAAACTTTCGCTGTTCGGTTTTTATCTTTCATCAGTTGCACGAGAACGGGTTGCTCCGCTTGCTTCAGTTTTTATGCCTCTTTACCTTTGTCCGTCTTGTGGTTAGCTCTGATCCAAAGAGTGGATGGGAATGGAATGGAACTGGCATGGCTTGCCAGTGGCGTAGTGGACGGAATGCCATTAAAGGCCCAGCATTAATCAAATTAATTTGCTCTATAGTTTCTTTGATAAGATGTGTTCCGTGCCCCCAAAGGAAGTCGCTCCAAAGCGTACAGCTGGGGGCATTGATGGCTATAAGGATGGCAATGTACTACTCACATATCACGCTCAATTTGGCCGGGGGCGATGCCTCTCTGGCGCCGCTGGCCAAACTGGTGGCAATGCACACATAATCGCCAACATCCTCCTCCCGCTGCACGGCCTCGATATGCAAATGGGAACCAATGCGATAGACGCGCTTGTCATACACAATCTCTCGACCTGGAATGGGCATACGAATCGAATTAGTACAGATTGAAGTGGATTGGACTGCACGTGCATATATTGCAGTGGTTAGCTGCTCTTACCGTTGTGCAGCCATTCGTAGTGCAAATAGCTGGACGGATCCGTGGCCTCGCAGCCAAAATCAGCGGCCTCGTTCTCCACAATGGACTGGCTCTGGGGCACGCGCAGGAACCGCGATGTGCTGGCCCCGCCAGGAGCTGCAATGGGATTAAAATAAGCAATCAGAGTTGGTTAAAAGTTAAAAGTTAAACCACTCTACATACTAGTACGCAAACATTAATAATAATGATGGCAGCCAAAGAGTTGCCCTCAAATTAACAAACACCCAAAAAAAGGCTGCACCACGCCTAATTGCATTTAATTAAAGTGTTTTAAGCAAATTAAGTGCGCTTAAGCTGCTTAAATTACAGTGTTTAAGCTGAATGTAATGCAACAAAACACCGAAAAGGCAAAAAGAAATTTAATTTCGCACGAAACCTGCGGGGTATTGAGTTCAATACTCTTACAAATGATGGCAAAATGTTCCTACACAACTCATCCGATTGCTTTAGCTGGAACTTAATATTTAGACTGGTTGAAAACGTAGAATTTAGACAGAAAACATCTCTAATAAATGCCGAAAGATTACCTTAGATGATGACTAAACCCTTTAGGCTAACAAAGGATGAGCTTAGAACCTAATAATGTATTTTTATGAGAAGTAAAGGCAGTTAGATTCTATCATATACCCTTTGTTAGCAGAGCATCTTCCACACGCCATGCCTCGTTGCGTGTCCTCAAAAAAAAAACTACAATTTAAATGCAAATGGTGAGGGAGAGAGGGGTAAATATAAAATAACATAATGAAAAGCCTGCCGAGAGACGCCTCGCAACACAAAAACTATAAAAGGGGAAAATACATACATATGTTTTTATTCATTTTATTATGTAAATACGTACATATATATATTTGTATTTATTATTTTATTATGTTTGTATGTGCATTATTTCTTTGTCTGCTGGTGAATGCAATTTGGTTCGGTTATTTACTCGTATATTAAATCAACATCCGCAAATGCAATTTATGGGAATTATCCTGCGGTACTAGGGGGCCCAGAAAATACGTTCATATGTTAATGGGATTACTTAATGAGCCAGAAATGAAATGCACCAAAGTATATAAAGTTTGTGGAAAGGCGCCACCACATCACCTGCAGCAGGAAAGGAGAGCAGGAGCTGTGCAGCATTATTGTGAACTGCATCCCGCGACTAAAAGCCATGCAATTCAAAAGCAATTACGAGTATTCGTGATTACGGGCTGGTGTATGGGAGAACACAGCGAAGAGAACTACAAAACGGCAACCATTATATTTGGCCACTAATTGGAGCAATTTGAGCCAACACCTCAGATTGTGGGGGCCAGAAAGCAAGACCCAAACGGAGACTCAGACCCAGACCCAGACCGAGAACCACGACCACGACAAGGAATCAATAAGCAGACACAGAACCACAGAAACAGCAACAGAAACAGCAACAGAAACAGCAACAACATCATTAAAGGCAGTCGAGTCGTCGAGTTTCTGTTGGGGCACGGCACAGTGGTATTGTTATGTATTCAGATGCCAGTCACATAGCCGGGCGACGTGTTATGATACAAGCGGGCGAGTGCCCCACCGTAAAGGCAGTTGGACAGGCAGACAGGCTTGGATGGGGGAGCCTCGTCCTGGTCCCTGGTCCCTGTCCCTGTCCCTCTGTGCGTGCGACTCGCATCGATTTAATTTGCTGTGCAGAAAACAAGTTGGCAAGTTCCCTCTGCTGCCCCATCTCGGGGCAGTTACTGGGCGTCGATTAAAGAAATATGCGCCCCGTTTGGCTCCGGCGTTGATTGCGCTGACGTGGGGCCGATGCGTGACGGGGCTGCGCAGGGGGAGTGGGGAGTGGAGAGGCGAGAGGGAGTTTGAAGCAGCAAAAAGTGTTGATGCTGCAAACGGAGACCAAGAGGCTACACTGAGAGGAAAACTCGAGCTAGAAGTAGGAGATAAATCGGGAAATACGAGTACTTAAAGGAGCAGCGAGGGAGAACACTTTCCTCTGTGGTATAGGATTTTAGCTGCCAGATCAGGCTAAGGCTCTTAATCCGACTGAGACTCTTGTTTGCAGAGCCCTAATAGACAGGTAGTCCCTGGGTGCTCCTGATTTATTTTTTTTCTCGCAGTGCACAGGCAAAGCACAGGCGAGAGCAGCGGGCAGTCCATCGTCCCAGCGACTGCCCATCTCGATCTGTCCATATAGTAGCTGCCTTTCTCCTCGGTCTTCTCCGCCGCCTCCGTCTCCTCGCAGCCCCTCTGTGTGTGATAATTAGTTCGTTTGTTTGGCTCAAATAACCGAAATCAGCAAGTCAGCAGCCCACTGCCAGACCCACTGCTGAGGCTGCTCCTGCTCGTCGGCATCATCAGCAGCATCTTCTGCTTCAGATTCAGATTCGTATTCGGATTCGTTTTCAGATTCAGTTTGAGTTTGTGTTTAAGATACAACATTCAACTGCCACAAATTGTGCGGCAACATTTGTCGATTAAGCACAATGAATGCGAAATATTGTTGTAATAATCTGGACTCCCACTGTGGCATCCACTTGAACTTGCCCCAGCGTCAGGCAACGCACCACTCCCCACCCGATGGGTGGCGTTTTTATTTGATTTCACTGGGGGAAACGATGAAGATACAGATACAAAGCACAAAATACAAATAGATGGGGAAACGAAACTGAACTGTCACTCTGGAATCTGTGGCATTTGTCTGGGAAAACCTTTTGCCGGGGGAGAAACTGCAAGTCAACATGGGAATGGAATGAACACGGGGCAAATGGAAATGGAAATGACTGCGACTGACAATTACCCGTCAAAAGTTTGATCTGGGGCTGTGTCATTTGGGGGAATGAGACTCGAAGGATGTTCGTTTTGATAAGTTCTCTCTCCCCGCTCTCCTGCTAAACATTCTCGGCTTAGCCTGGGCTTACCTCCATCAACTCCATGGCAGTCTGAATCTGAATGCCAGTCTAATTTTCTTGCAATTATGAGAGCGCTCTCGAGTGAACTTTCAACTTGAAGGCTTTAAGTTTGCTCAGGATGCAGACAGGCAGCGAGTGGGAGGGAGTGGGAGCGAGTGGCAGAGTGGCAAAGTGGAGTGGCAGGAAAGCTAGCTGGTTGTAGTTGCCACAGCTGCCCTGCCCTGTGCGCTGGCCTCTCCTGGCCTGGCTGGGCATGTTGCATGCAGCATTTTGCATGCTTGAATAACAAATTATGACTGCCACACAAAAGGAACTCACACACAGGCGGGAGCCGCACACAGACGGAGAGACAGGACAGCCAAGCCATATTATTTGCCATACAAATAATGGACCTCCATGGCGTTCGTTGCACAGATTTTGAAATATGGTTGTACATACGGACGTACATATATGTATGTATGTATGTATGGCCGGTCGGCCGCCTCTCTCTGCTTCTCACCCTCTTTCCCTGTCTGTCGTCTGTGCTGGGGGGGACGGACGCCTTTTGTTTGCGGCTGTTTGCCTTTGTGCTACTTAACCGTCAGCCGTCAGCAGTTGCTGGCTCTATCCTGCCACACACACACACACACACGCGAGCAGCAGTCGCCTCCAAGGACCTCAGCTGGCATTCATAAGTGTGTGCCCCTCGAGATGTCCTTCCACAGACACAACGATCCCTCCGCTCATACGATCCTTGCCATAAACTATATTTGATTAGCTGAAATTTCGGGCACTGCCGCCTGTCCCACTTCAAGTGGCCAATACACAGATCCTTGTGCGACTGCCTGCCTGTCATGTCCTTTGCTTTAAATGAACTGCTGTTTGGTTTTCCTTCCGCCGGCTGCGCTCTTCTGTTTGCCCAAGAACTTCATTTTGCGTCTCATAATCATTGCAGCGGCTACCTGCCATCTCCCGCTGCCTTGGACATGAAACATGCTACTGCTCCTGCTCCTGCTCCTGTCCGGCTTCTAATTGAGTCATTTTGCACGCTGTTGCTGCTATTCAGAATTCAATTGTAGGCACAAAGGCTCGCCAGGGACGCCATGGTTACCCGGGGCACACAGGCAGCCCAGCCACCCAGAATGAGACAGATGAGGCTGTGTGCCGGGTTTCTATTTGGAAACAGCTAGCAAGACTCAATGGAAATGAGGCCTTTGAAGTTCTTCGAATGTCTATTAATGCAATTTACCAATTCCCACATCAAAACAGCTTTGATAAGCACCCAGAGAACACAAAGAGAACACACAGAGAACCCTTGATTAAATATCTCTGGGATTCTCATCCCCAATCCCATGCAGTGGACACTTACCCATCAAAGAGCTCGCCAGGATGCATATCCAGATCATCATCATCACATCCATATCCATAGTTTGTCTCTCTTTCTCTCTCTCTCTCTCTCGCTGGCCAATTAGCACACACTCACGAACACACTCACACACTCGAATCACGCGCGGAGGACACTCACGAATCGGATTGAAGGGTATTATATGCTGACAATCCAATCCAATCGGTTGATATAGTCAAGCGACTATCCATCCATCGGCTCAAAGCCGTAGGTGGTGCGGGGGAGCGGGAGTTTTGCTGCCAAGTAAGTGCCGGGCACTCGAAAATCCACTCAACGCATCTGTAAATATTCAATATTTGGTTGCCAGACGACGAGTACAATTTCTGACTGGCCCTTTCGACGGGTGCCCCGGAATGGAATCGGAGGAGCCAATGTATATGTATATGTCGGCTTGGGTTGGCTTTTTTTATATTTACTGTGGACACTCAAATTAAATTGCTATTTACATAGCTGGAACGCATGAAATGCATTTATCAACGAACACGAACGGTGAGACGACTCAAAAGAGATACGGATACGGCACTTGCTGTCTGCTGCCTGTAGTTGTCTGTAGCTGGCGTAGCTGTTGTTGGTTTATGTTTCGTTTCGTGGTTACTATTTTTTTTATCAGTGCCTAGATTGACAAGCGACAAGCGACCGGGGCAGAGCTGCACTTCACTAACAGTTTACGGATAGACCGATACGCCGACAAAGACGGTATCTAGATACACAAAATGCACTGCAAGACGACCGAGCGTAGTAGATACTGGCACTGGGACTGGGACCGGGACCGAGACGGTGGAGTCCAATTACCCAGAGAATGATGCGAACCGATATACCAATTCCAAGACCAATAACGAACCAAACCGATCCGATCCGAACCGAACAGAGCGCAACAAATCAACTTAATTTGTATCGCAAAGATACTGCCAGAGGAGGAGTAGAGGTGTATTGTGTTGCTGCATCTGCTGCATCCTTGGCAATTGGATTCGAAACACGAAATGAACCGGCTTTTGGTGGGTGATTTTGCCTGCTTCCCCGCCTGCCCGAAGTTTTTGGGGGGAGTTTCGCGAGATACGATACGAGGTACGAAAGGCGAACACGGAACAGCCGAACGAACCGCTTGCGCCGACAGTCGGTTTCGAAATGAGGGCTGGCCCTGCCTGCCGGCATGATACTCCATTCTGTTCCCTGTTTTTTACGTGCATGCACGAGTTTTTCAATGCTGTTTTGGGCAGTAATACTCTTTCCGATAGAGGATATGGAAACTCATTCTGCAATATAATCTGCAAATATTAGAGTAGAAAGAACAGACGATCGAATTCAACAACAAAACGAATAAAACAAGGATGGGTCGAGTTTTTTTCCAAGAATAACTTTATTGTTTATTTAGATAATTCAAGCAGAGTTTTCAAAATGCAACATAACACATAAATTCATAAGTCAGCTAAAAAATAATCCAAATTGGATCACTATATAATGAAAAATGAAATATAAAATATCAACCGTATTTATGCGTAAATTCGATTCCAGGGACCTAACTCTGTTAATACTATTTTATATTATAAATTTTAGAGAGAGTAAAAGACGAAGTAGAAACACGAGAGAGAAAATACGAAGTAGAAGTAAGCCGAGGGAGAGAAATTAGCGAATACTGGGTGCAGTCTGCGAGTCTGCGTGCGAACCAGTATTTATGGCCTGTACATGGAGAGTGTTGCCGTGCAGCAGACGCTGCGCGCCAAAACAGTTTGAATTTGAAAAGGATTATCTGGTTTCTTATATTTAGTAATAATTACTTGAAAAGTTTGTGATAGTTGGAGCAGAAAAAGACTTAAATTAATTGGGATCATGCCACGGGTTATGATAATTAAATTAAATGAAAGGGAATAGCGAAGGCTTCTGTTTCTCTGCCTGCATAGAATTTAAAGTTCTTTCATAAAATGCATAGTAACTGCACATTCTAACTCCTTGTATGAATTCTGTAGCCATAACTGTTTGATTTATTGCTGAAAATAAAAGATAAACGACATCCTTCACGTTTCTTCAAAGTATTTACAGTCAATCCAATGCAGTGCATTCATTCATTTATTTAGTCTAAATGCCGTCGAAAGCTTTGATTCAATGAGGGTTATATTTCGTCCAAATGAAGCTGGCAGTAATCAGCCAAGAGTCGCTAGGCAATCATCGCTGGCTTTTCCTCTTCCTTCTTTATTTCAACCTCCCCCTGCTGTGGCTTTTCCCCTCATTTTAAATCCAAACAATAATGCGTCTTAATGACCCAACCAGTGGCAGCAAAAACGGGGGGGTTGCGGGCTAGATAGTGTCCGTGGGAGCGGAGGGTGGGTGTAGGCGAACGGAATGGTAATATCCATTGGTGGCGTGCTGCTTTTACGAGCAGACGCACGCGCTTGGGGAAACTGCAAGAGGCTTCCGTCCGCGACACCCAGGAGCTACTGCTGGGTATCTCTGTGTCTCTGCCTCTGCCTGTGTGTTTTCCATTTTATAGTTTTCCGCTTGTTTTTTTACGAGGCCTTGCAACCCCACTCCTCGTGCCGAAAATGGAAAACAAAAACCCAAACCCACACAAAAACAATTGCAGCAGATCCTTTTGGACGAGCGGCGCTGACTGACATCCACACAGTCGTAAAATGCCGTTGCCATTTGTATAGAATAAACTATGTATATATATCCCTTACCCGCCAGAGAGGGGTGGTGCCCTTGCCCAACCTCTTGCCCACCCCTGATTAACAGCCCTTTGTGTGTGTGTGTGTGGTGCGGTTATCAAATGAAAGCAGAAAGAGAGAGAGAGAGAGCGACCATCCAAAGTTGGGCACTGCGCTTTTCCATTTTCCACTTCCCGGACGCACGACAGTTATTGATGTCATAAAGTTGAAGATTTATGCCCTGCTCTGCCAGAATGTTGGGCTTATGTTTTATTATTTTGCCTTTCGGATTTCTCCCCTAAACCAAGCCCAAGCGGTGGAGAGGATCAGTAGTCACAGTATTAGTCGACTCAAAGCGGGCCAAATGGTGTGTTAATAATTTGATATTAAAGTCCATAGATATTTGAATTGATTAACAATGGAAGGAAGGTATAGACAACTTCCCAGTATGATCCTCTTCCATTTATCCAAATATATAAACTGCTTCCGTAGAACTGTCTAAGGATTCCCCAACCCATCCTCAAGTAGTACTTGTTCCTCAGATCTTTTCCAATTTATTTATTGCCAAGCCATTAGACTCACATCTTTTCATCTTTCTGAAGTTGTTGTGGGCTCCCTTCTTAGAGTCCCATTTTTGGATGTTTAAGTTATTGTGCATTTTGTACTGGTTACCTGTACTCAACGCCTCGCCTCGCCGCGCCTCGCCTCGTGCTCGTTTCATTTTATGGAGCGAGCCAAAATCCCCAACCACGTAAGACGGAATCGAGCACATATCGAATCCTCTCCGCTGGCAAACATCAAACATTTCGGGAGGCATTTAAATAAATTTTAGTAACGTACGCGGCCTTTGCGTAGACTAAACAAAATAAACATTTAAACAGCATCCATCCATCGCTCTCCCATATACAACTTTCGAGAGTGTTTCTCGCGGGGGCCCGAGTGCGGGATCCACTATAAACAAATGAAGCGAAAAAGTACCAAAAAAAAACACGAGAAGAAGGAACACATCACATGGGCGGAAGGGCCCAGCAACCAACAAGTTTTTAATGCATGTCGATGTCGTCGGTCGTCGCCGCCGCAGATCAAAGGCGAATCGCATCAGGGACGGAGAAGGGATGGGGGGTAGTGGCGGCATTGGATAGGATAGCACTGGAACGGAATGGGCTGTGCAGGGGTAGGGTAGGGGGTGGTGGTCGTTTAATTGCACTTGCCGCTTACTTTTTTTTATTATTTGTATCAGCCCCCATGCCTCATGCCCCATGCAGCAGGTCTGGGTCTGGCCTGCGCATGTGTAGTCGCCTTTGATGTGCGAAAGGCAACCGAAAGGCAAACTACGATTGAAGCCAAACAGAAATGGAAATGTAAATGAAGCGATTAAGTGCAGACGCTGGCAATTGGAACGGAATTGTCGCTGGTAATGTAGGGGAATTCATGCTGATGGCAAGGGCACATGACAACCGATGACATAAGGGGGAATCACAGCTCCAATGGGAATGAATATTCAGCATCGCGGTTGGCAGTGGCTGTCTCCGGAGTAGGTACAACAAAGATGAATATTTTCAGGGAATATCTCATATTCTCCGATCTTTCTTTTAGATTATATTTCTGTCATGTACAAACCCCCAACGATTTTATTTTCATTTAACGAAAGACTCCCCTCCACTCGCAAGAAACTTTACGCCTTTCTATTGGGTGGTTGGGGGCTTGGGGCTGACGCCTCGTCGCTGCTTGACGGCTGCTTTCGCTATAAAAAGCGCATAAAAAACTGTTGAGCATTCTGTGAGGTTTACGGCCGTGCCAAGTGGGCAACGCAGCCGAATTTATGATGGTAAAAAGAGGCAAACTCCACCCCAATCCGTATTCGAATCCGAATCACCCACTCCCCCACTCGCGCAACAAAAACGGAGATATTGAAACGATTGCCCTATAAAATGGGGGCTCTATGAGAGCTATAAAATATTTATTCTACTAAAAAATAACTGTACATGGATATATACACAGAGACATACACGCATAAATATATATACTATATAAATACAAATACAAATAGGATTTATAGGGGATTTTCTTCCATTTTTCATTTGGTTTTTTTTGTTTTTTTTTTAGATTTTTGCTTTTTTACACTCAACAATAATAAAATGGAGTAACATTTGACGGGGAGAGGGTTTGGTGGGTAGGAGGTATGGGGACGAGATCATTGAAAGAAGGAGCAAAGGGAGGCGTGGCGCTCAGACGATGTCATCAGCCACCTGCGACTCCTGCTCGAGGATGGTGCTCTCCCGCAGCTTGTTGCTCTTCAGATTCTTGCTGGAGTTGTTGGCTTCCGTCAGACAGGGCTCATGCTCGGCATGCTCGTGTCCGTCGCATGTGGGCGCATGGGTGGCATCCTCCAGCTGCACCTTGCCCAGGTGGCGGCGGTAGCGGTACCAGACCTTCAGGCCCAGCACCAGCACAAAGTAGAGGAAGGCCAGGCAGATGACCACAATGATGATGCGGGTGACAATTGAATTGGACGTCGACTTGGCCGACTTGACCACCAGCAGGACTTCTGCGCGCTTCAGGCCGGCACTGCTGCCGATGGTGCAGCCATAGCGTCCCTCATCCTCGGCCTTGACATTCCGTATCTCCAGGGTGCCATTCTCCAGCAGAGTGAAGCGATCTCCGTCCGTGTTGTTGTCATTGAGATAGGCCAGATCCTTGTCCCACTGAATCGTCGGCTTGGGCTCCCCAATCGCCTGGCAGTGCATCGCCACAGTGCCCTGTTCCGTGGTCTCGATGGGTCCCTCCGGCGGCACTCTGAACTTGGGTGCCACCACCACACCAATGGACACTGTGGCACTGAGCTGGCCCTGGCTGTTCGAGGCAAAGCAGGTGTACTGTCCGCGCTGGTCATTGCTCACCTGGCTGAAGGTCAGCGTGCCATTCAGATCGGTCACGTTCGCGGGTAGCGGCAATTGGGTTTCCTGTAACGAGTATCCCATGAGTAATCTATGGAATGGGCCGAAAGACAGCCGTCCTGGACTTACCCTCATCCATTTGACTTGCGGCGGCGGCGTTCCCTGAGCCTTGCAGTGCACCTTGCTCAGCGAGCCGAGCTCCAGATTCTTCGAGGTGGGCTGCGGCACGAACTTCAGCTGCTCGATGACCTCCAGGATGCCGCTGCTGGAGCTGGCGGCCATCTCACCCTCGACCAGCAACTGGCACTGGTACTTGCCCGCGTCGCTGGCCAGAACGCTGCCAAACTGCAGAGCTCCGCTCTCCTTGTTCAGCGTGAGTCTCGCATCCTCACGCAGCATGCTCTCCAGCTGGGGCTCGCTGGTGGTGCTGCTGGCCTGGCCCAGCTCCGCCTGACGCAGGGTCTTGTTGTCCTTGCGCCAGCGCAGGATGACACTGCTGCTCTGGCGATACCCCACGGGCAGCTGATAATTGCAGGGCATCTGCAGGCCGCTCTGCTCTTTGACGGTCAGAGCGGCGGGGGGACCCTTTGTGATGCTCACATCGCCCAAAGACACCGGGGAGGCTGTGTGGGGAAGATGATGATGACGATGAGGATGATGCTCGGATGAGTCAGCGCCGGCTTTGTGTGTGAACTCACCGCAACAACAACAGAAGATCAGGCTCAGAGCCAGGCCGCAGCTCAACAATCGTCTTCCGTTCATCTCCATCTCCATTTCGCGAAGGGCTGAATTTCGTTGGGGCTTGGCTTAGTTGTTGTTTTCTTCGTTTTTATTCGTTTTGGTCGTTTTGTTCTCTCGCACAAAACCGGTGTGCCCGATTTTTAAAAGTAATTCCGAATTTTGGGTTTAGTTAACCTTCGTTTCGTCTTTCCTTTCCGTTCGACTCAGACACAGATACAGATACACTTCACTTTATTTCACTTCACACTGGACACGAGTACTGGTTGGCTGGCTGGCATTTGGTTTATGGTTATTTTTATGTTACGCACACGCGTCACGCTTAATTATCCTGCCGCAGACGCAGAGAGCCCCGGGATCTCGTTCGCGTTTCGCTGCTCTGTTTCGTTCGGGAGCAGACGACCGAACGACCTCTTGGTTCGACTTTGAAAATTGAAATGACGCGGCATCGGGCTAATTTTCAGCTGGAAGCAGATATCAGCAGGCATCGAAAGGTTTGCGCATGCGCACTCAGACTGCACCCAGTGTTTCCCACTATTCTCTGGGCGGCGAATGCAACCCTGCTGGTTGGTACTTCTACTACACTTTCTACTCCCAAATCCAAAGAGCAGCAAATCGGAGCAGAGCGATACAATTTATTTCCCAAGTTAAATCAACATTTAAAGATAAAATCACTTTAAGAATTTTGTTAACAATATATGTATATATAAGTATAAGTATCTATTCGAATATTCTACTTAACGGTATGTGTATATAGTATGTATAAATCATTGCAATCTCATTAATTAAGCGAGCTACTTTCGTTGAGAATCTCCTGTTTATTGTCAGGAAGGGGGCGGCAGAGGGATACAGTCTAAAATTGAGGTATATTGGAGACGCGGCTATATGGCGTCTGTCGTTTGGCCACACGGAAGGGACAGCGGGTCATCATTTTGTAGACAATCGACCCGCAGACCACAAACAGGCCCCAGAAGACATAGGTGAAGAGCAGAATAAAACGATTCGGCTGCCACAGAACCGTGTAGCTGAGATTGTAGTTCTCTGCAAGGGAATATAATTATTAGCTCCAGCTTAGAACAACAGACCTGTCCAGCTGTGTACTCACCCAGGACAGCATAGCCCATGCCAATCTTGGACTTTCCCATGCGATACGAGGAGGTGGGCACCATAATCTCCAAATAGCTGTGCTCCTGCTCCTTCAGCGCCTTCAGGTCAAAATGCCGCACTGCATTCTCATAGAAGTTGATGACCTTTGTGGAGGGGTAAATGAATATCCTGGACTCGTGCCAATGGCCCGAGAATATGATATGTGGATCCAAGTCGCTGATGACGGCCCGCAGCAGCGGTCCTCCGCCAATGAGCAGTGGTGCGTGCGAGACCCCAATACGGAGCCGATCGGCATTGTTGTCCCTGTCGGGATTTGTAAAGTCCAATAGCATGCGATTGATCTTAAAGAAGCGGATGCGATGGTCATAGTCGAAGAGGTCCTCGCTCATGAACTCGTTCTCGAAGCGTCGCTGGTTCGAATTCGATATGTAGTCGCCATTCTCGCCGCCAATGTCATTATCCCCCGGCACATGGACCCTCTGAAAATAGGCAGAGATCATGCGGAACTTTAAGGTATTGCCAGCGCGACACACTCGGAGGGCATTTTGTTCATACTTTACGGAATTTCTTGCTCTGATAGATGCGCCGAAAACGCTTTACATATTGTTTATACTCCTGCGCCGTAGCAATGTTGCCCTCATCCAGCAAATCGCCCAGGAAGACGATGATGTGCGGCTGGGTAAAGGAAACGGCGCGCTCAAAGGTCTTTTCCAGATATCTATCCGAATCGTAGCGAGCCAGCGGGCTGTGCGACGAGCGATCGTAGGATGTACCCAATATCTGCGGGTCAGAGATGAGCAGCAGGCGTGTGCAATTATCTATGGTAGAAGTTGTGTGTGCGTGTACATTATGGGAGATCTCCATCAGGAACTGAGCCAAGAAGCTTACCCAGTTTGCAATCGATTTGGTGCCAGCTGGATTGAGCCATGTAGTAGATGAGAAACTCATTGAAGAATATCAACAGCAGAGTCAGCACTACAAAGCCGCGGCACACTAGTCTGTGGGCGGGGAAAGAAACGAAGTGGCTTTAATAAATGAAAGTAACTCTTCTCATATCATGCGATTAAATGCATACCTATTTACTAAGCGCAAAGAAGCCATAATCCAGCTGAGCTGTGCGCTATTCTACATCGACTCAATTAATACTTTTGGCTTCCTTCTTCCAAATGCGTGGCATTGCGTTTTGCGGCGTGGCGTCTATAATTAAACGTGTTGCATATGCAATATTTACGTAAGTCTGTTCATAATTATGCGAATGTGGAGCTGGGGCTATCTGGGCGTTCCCTTTCGACAGCGCCGCGAGCAGCAGTCAACTATTTTGCATCTGATGCCCCGGCATACATTCCACTGCGCTCACTAATTGGATTAGAAAACACAGAATATGACAAAAGCTAGTTGGAAAAGCGTAAACTGCGTAAACCACCTTCACTGGTTGCTATGGCTGTGCGCGCCATTGATTCATTCGAATTTAAATGCACAGAGGTGGGACCGGCACCAGCGCTGACAATTTTCGTAATTTTAGCGTATATAAAACAGATAAAGACTATTTATGATGTTCTCCTGCCTGCCATGGCCCATAGCCGCTGGTGGTGATTCGCAGATTCCCCTCATTGTTCCATTGAGTCCTGATGGAATAATTGAAATTCAGATAAATATCATTAACGTGGGCGCTGCCTGGTCTTACCTTGAGGATTATGCGCTGCGCCAGTTGTCCCTGGGCCTGGCGATTGTATAAGCCACAGATCCAGATCTATTAAAATTTGTAGTCGCAAAAAAGCTGTCCCCCTCCTCCTATTCAATGGAATTTTTAAATGGAATTCCTAAAATTGTTTTCTCTGAAATGTTTGTTTTTGTTTTGTAGTCCAGGGAGTGGTATAATTTGTTGCAAAGATGTTGCGAAACTTTAGGATTTGCCAGGGCTCATCGGATTTTGCTTAAACTAGGAACTAGTGTGTAAAATAGGATTAGGCACATTTAGTAAAGCTATTACAAATAAACAAATACGTGATGGACGTTGCATTTTGATGCAATTTTAAAACAAAGATTAGCGCAGAAATTTTTGTTCGTTCCCGCCAGTACTAGTATTGAAGTATCGTTTCGAGGCCCTGGTAAGTGTGAGCGAATTTTACATGAATATGTAGTTAATTTGTAGCAAATGTATAGTTAGCGAGGAGTTACCATGTAAGAAATCACAGATTGTGGTGACCGTCTATTTACGTACCGTATATTTACGGTATTTTATGAAAATGAGTATATTTCGGTATATTTGACCGATAAGGGTCACACTGGAAATGGCGTGCCACTCTGCATAAATGCGCTGCGCAAGGTATATTTTGGTATATTTCGGAGGTTCCAGTCACACTGGAGAGAAACAACAACATAAATCAAGTCAAATATTTAAGATACTTTTCAAAATGACCGCCAAACTTCATTTAGCGCACAAAAAATACTGACATTTTTCGCTCTCAATTCGTGGTGGGTTTTCAAAATTCGCACGGAATAAGCAACGAATTTGCATATCTTGGGAAAATGGATATTATGGCTTGAGATATTGTTTGTAATTTCAGGCTACAATTAATGCAGAAACTACTCAGTACTCAGTGAAAAAGAGGTCTGAAAACTAACCAATCCTGATCAAAATTAATTGAGGAATTGTATAAAATTATTTCTTTAGGGCTGAAAGGGCCAACTAGCTAGTAATATTAAACGGAATATCAAAATCGAGGAACATCAACATCTTGTCGTGTCAGTCAGTATATTTACGGAATATTTTGATAAAGGCATGGTATATTTGGGTATATTTCTGTGGGTCGTTCGGAAACTAGAGCTGTCAAACGATTGATAGTTGAGCAATCGATAGCTGTGCAAATTTTGAAAAAAAAAAAACCGATACTATCGTAATAGTTTCGGGCTCAAAGATTTATTAAAAAACTATTGAAACCTTTTAGGAACTTGTCCATTGTAAAAATGCGAAATGCTTACAAATTTGTCTTCGTATTTTAGAGCAGCCAATCCAAACATATCAAAAGCGCACATCTGCAGATCGATACTATCATGATAGTCGCAAAACCGTCGATAGTATCCGATAGCAGAAAATATCGATACTATCGATAGTGTCCTCGATGGCTTGACACCTCTACGCTGCAAAAGTTTTTCTTTTTTAACAACATACGCGCCGCAAAGAGAAAACCGTAGAAAGACGGCACGGTGGAACATGTGTAAATAAACGTCCATTCGAAAGTGCTTGTAGTTTGCAGCGATTTCGTTCATCGGTTTGTGTGCACCCAAAAGAAGCGGCCCGAAAATTGGCAAGGAATTGTACCGCCTGCCTACCGTTGTAAAGAAAAGTAAGATTGCACATCACAAATTTTCCTCTCGGCCATGTTGCCCATAACACGATTGGCGCTTGGTGATTGTGAAAACTCAGTGAACATGCAATTTAAATGTTTTTTGTTTGTCGAAACGGGAAAACACTGCCAAACGTGCGAGTGTGAGTGGAGTACGTGTATGTGAGATCGTGTGCGTGTGTGTGGATGGCAATGCCACCCTCCGATTTGGCACTGCTATTTCTACATTGAGTTGAGGGTCGCCGTCGCCTAAAATTGTTGTTGGGAAATGTGGTTTTGATGTGGAAATTCTCCTACATACGAGTACACGCTTTTCGTTTTCAGACCAGCGCCTGCCGCGTTCCGTCCCGTCCGGCTTGAGTAGGTGAGGATGACGGATATTGTTTATCCCAATGGCTGTCGGCCATTGGTGGAAGATCTGGGCACCGACGAGCTCATACGCCGCCTTAAGGTGAGTTGAACGAGAACCCTATTAAGCACAATTGAAAATCACATTATTCTCGACGACAGACTCTCGCCAATGTCCTGCAGACCATGGACCAGGATGACAATCTCTACCAGCAGTATATACCCTTGGCGCTCCACCTGCTGGACGACTTCTTTATGCAGCATCCATCCCGCGATGTCCAACTGCTGATAGCGTGCTGCATAGCGGATGTATTGCGCGTATATGCCCCTGAGGCCCCCTACAAAGAGCAAGAGCAAATCAAAAGCATTTTCAAGTTTTTTATCAAACAACTGCACGGCCTAAAGGATCCCCGCGATCCGTCCTTCAAGCGTTACTTTTATCTCTTGGAGAACTTGGCCTTTGTCAAGTCTTTTAACATGTGCTTCGAGCTAGAGGACTGCCAGGAAATCTTCCAGGATTTGTTCAGTACCATTTTTAAGATTGTGAAGTGAGTCCACAATTTGGGTTTTAGCCAAGAAATTAATTTGACTAAAATTCCCTTGCAGTGATCAGCACAGTGCCAAGGTCACAAACTTTTTCCTGGACGTGCTGAGTCCCCTGATAACCGAGGCTGACAATTTGTCCGTGGAACTGCTGGACCTTATACTGATCAACATAGTGGAACCAAGTAAATCAAGCAACAGATGTGCAGGCCAGCTGACCGAGCAACTCCTCACAAAGACCGGTGACGCCTTAGAGTCCACAATCAAAATGGTATGAAAATGTCATTGATGTTTCATATGGTGTTCCAACTGATGAGCTCGCTTTCTCCCTGCCCTTTCCCAGTTCTTTAACCGTGCTTTAGTCATGGATAAGCCAAACAACAAACTGTCTATTACCAACAAGATCTATGATATCATCTATGAGCTTAATCGCATCAATCCCGATCTTCTGTACTCCGTGCTGCCCCAATTGGAGAACAAGCTACTGTCCACTGATGATGCAGAAAGGCTGAGTAAGTGATGCCATGATGCACCCTTAATGTACATGTGGATAACTATATTCTTGACCCAACAGAAGCCACCACCTTGCTGTCGCGCATGTTCTCCGAGAAGGACTCGCAGCTGTCGCAGAAATATCAAAACCTGTTACGCACCTTCTTGGGCCGCTTCTGCGATATCTCGGAGGCAGTGCGGGTCAAGTGCGTGCAATCGTCCATGCATTTTCTTCTCAATCATCCACACCTGGAACCTGATATAACTGAAAAGTTGCGCCTGCGTAATCATGATTTGGACGAAAATGTGCGCCACGAAGTGGTCATGGCCATTGTGGCGACGGCCAAACGGGAATTCAACGTAGTGCTGGAGGCGCCCGATCTGCTCGAGATTGTGCGCGAGCGGACGCTGGACAAGAAGTACAAGATTCGACGGGACGCCATGAATGGCCTGGCATACATCTACAAACGGGCCATCTGCGAACCAAATGACTTGAGCGCTGAGCTCAAGCAGAGAGTGGACTGGGTGAAGAACAAGATCCTGCACGGCTACTACAAGGTGGGTCTGGAGGATCGCCTGCTGGTGGAACGTTTGCTCATCACCTCGCTGGTGCCGTACAAACTGGCGCCCGAGGATCGTATGAAGAAGCTGTACCATCTGCTGGGCAATCTGGATGCGAATGCCACCAAGGCCTTCGTTGAACTGCAAAAGAATCAAATGAAGACACGCAACACCGTTAGCGATTGGATAAAACTGCATCACTCCAAGGAGTTTACTCCACGTGTGATCAGTCAGCTGGCTCTTAAACAGGCCACCATTGCCAAGTAAGTGAAGGAATTCAACAAATTATTAACTGATCACTAATTGGGCGTGTGGATGTCGCTTTTAGATTGCTTCCTGATCCCTTGAAAGCTGCCGAATATCTTACACAATTCAGCAACCATCTACGCAAGGATGCCCAGCTGCTGCGCTGCATCAACATTGTCCTGAAGCGGGATGTCAGCTGTCGTGAGTGTGCCGACACCATGGGCACTCTACTCAAAAAGTTGGGCGCCCACATCCAATCAAATCTGTACTACAATACGGTCAAGATGCTGATTGAACGCGTGGCTTCCGTAATGGTGGATAAGGAGTCCATTGGTGTGCTGATAGGGTAAGCCAAAGTCAAGATTGCGCCTTTGATAGTGCACCTAATCATACCCTATTCTCTGGCAGCCTGATCGATCAATGCATTCAGGGTGGCTCTATATGCGAAGAGATTGGCATATCGCCCGAAGAGGCTGGCGAGCGCGGACTTAAGCTTCTAAGTGTAAGCTAACATATAAAGCCAAACAGCATCCGCAGCATGTAACCTCTTGATTGCTTTTCAGATGCTCTCCTATGTTTTCTCGGCGCACTTTTTCACCGATACCTCGTTGCGTCATTTGATCGCCTTGCTCAGCTATGAGCATGATTATGTGGCGCCACTGGTGCTGAGGACCCTGACGCATTTGGGACGCTATCAACCTCTGATTGACGCCACACCGGCGATTCTCAATGAATTGGCTCCAATCTGCCGAGACTTTGCCTTAATTGGAACACCCAAGCAGGCCAAGCATGCGGTACGCTGTATTTTCGTCAACAGTCAGTCGTCGGCGCCCACCGACGGAGCTGGGGGTGGAGGCAGTGCATCGACCACAACACAGACGGTGCACCCCATTTTCAACGAGATCATTGAGGCGTTGCGTCTGAAACTGACACCAAATTGTGAGCATCAGCGCACGAAAATAGTGGCCCTGGGCCACATTGCCTACAACATGCCTCAGGCATTCCTCACACCCATCAAGAACATGATTGCCCGCCGCATTGTCAAGGAGCTGCTCATTCAGGAGGTGCCAGTGCAGCGGGACTACGATCTGCCCGAGGATAACGATTGGTGTGCTGAAGAAGATCTCCCACCAGACACGCTGTGCAAGCTGGATGCCCTCAAGGCCATGGCCCGTTGGCTCCTCGGCCTGCGCACGGATGAGCACGCTGCCCAAAAGACATTCCGCATGTTGGCCGCCTTTGTCAATCAGCGTGGCGATCTCCTGGCCCAGAACCGTCTGTGTGGAGCCGAGAAGTCCTGGCTACGTCTGGGTGCTGCTTGTGCGATGCTCAAGGTTTGTGAACAGAAGGGCGTCGGCGATCAGTACAGTGCCGAGCAGTATTTGCAGCTCTCTCAACTTATGGTGAGTGTTGCTTCGTATGATCCAAGAACTATTGCTCTCAACTCTTTGTCGCTCAGACTGACCCGGTGCCTCAGGTGCGGGAAATCTTTGCACGAAAGCTGCACAAAGGCCTGGGCAGGAGCCTGCCAAGGAATTGCCTACCCTTGGACTTTATGGGCTTGTACGTGCTTGCTGGCCTGGAAACTGACAGAAAGTGAGAGACCTTTGAATGCTAGCTTCTCCAGTTTCCCTAATACTCAATTCAATTCCATTTTGCAACAGATTGCAAGACCTGGTGCGTCACTATGTGGACACGGATGTGAACAAACGTCGGGAATATCTCAAGACTGTTGCCATGACCTGTAAGTGTGTGTGTTCATTAGTTCATTACAGATTTAAATGGTTTCTAATTGCATCCGATGCAACCATTTCCATTTAATAGCTCCCGACAGCTCAACGGAATCACAATCGCTGCACATTCTACCTGACTACATGCTGGCTTTTGCCATTCCCGTGCTGGTCCACGATCCTAGCTACACGAATCACGAGGATTATGTTCAACTGCGCAAAATGGAGAAATGTCTGCGCTTTATACTGGAACCGCTGATGGCCAAGCGTGAATCGTTTGTCTATGGTTTCTACAAGCAACTGCTCCAGCTGATAAAGCATCGCGAGTTCAGTCAAGGCTCAGACAAGCGCGATAACTATGTAAGCAAAAACACCATAAAAAGATTCTTGGGTTCCGTTCCTCTTTTATAGCCAAAATCAATGTCTATTTTCAAAAATTCCAGAAAATGTGGGCACTCTGCGATCTCGCCATGTACATAATCGACTCGAAGATGGGTCACATCAGTGAAAGCAACTCGAACACATTCTCCATGCCACTGGCGCTGCCAGATATGTATTATAAGCAGCCTGCCGCTGCAAACTTCCAGAACAACGAGGTCTATATACCGCTGGACGTGTATACGTTGGGCGCCAAAGTGAATAAAGCCACCACGACAGCAATGGCAACGTCTCGAGCGGTTGCTGCACCGAAAAGACCAGCGGAGCCGTCCCTCTCAGACGATGAGGATCCACAGGTGAGAGAAAGATGGCTTGTGGATTACGAAATATTAACTGGAATGAAATTTTTCGTTTCCCAGGAGAACAATCTTTTTGATAACATCCGAGCAGCAGACACAACGGAGCCTACGGCCAAGCGAACGCGTGGAGGAGCCGGCGCAGCCAAATCGTAGAGAACGGAGAAAAGAACAAGCGCGTACTTGTTAGTTTAGTTACTGTTAGACTAGGCGCCTAAGTTAACTAAATATGTAAGACTTAACGTAACGTAGGATGGGAACTACGATAGTTGTTAAACCGACACTACCTACAAACACACAACACCAACCAAGAACACACGCACTCAAACCAAACCCCAAAACATACTGGGCACGGACTCTCCCTTCCCTCCCCACACCAATCCTCTCCGACCTCATACATGATTATGTTTCGAACCCGCTCTGCTGCTGTAAAATATTATCAAGTTGTGGACGAGACCAGACCAGACCAATGCAAAACCCAAAATTTTACAATTATGTGTCGTCTATTATGTTAACGTTATCTATAACTGTTTATGCTATTTAATTATTTAACATTTTAAAACTGTTCCGTGTTTTGTATTGCAAATCATTTTGGTTTCATTTAACCCTTAGTCGTAGGCCCCCTATCGAATAAATGACGAAGAGTGAAGATTGAAAATTAGAGTAGAGTCAAGAGTAAAGTAATGAAAACGTAAAAAAGAGCCTTATTAAGAAATTAAAATTAACTTTTCTATGATCGCAGTTAAAATTTAGTTATAAATACATACAGTTTCATAACTTTATCAGACAAGAATGCATTAAAAATGCATAAACAATAATGAGACGAATATGTTGTAAGGATATTGAAAGCATAACAAAGATACGAAACAAATCATTTAACTTAAAGAATGTAAATTTATCTATTAACTGTTTTTCAAACAAATTAAACATACGAATTAAATATTATTTAAATAAGAAATTGCAAATTATTTTTGGTCTGTCTGCTTTCCTGCCGATTGTATTTCAATTGGCCCGCCATCTGATGACACTTACCAACACTGCCACTGGCAATGCGTATTGGAAAAACGCCAAGCACTTACGTTTCATTACGTTTTTGTGGACCCTTTTTGTTTAAGCCTCATTTCATACAAAATTCAATAAAAAGGACTCCTCAAAGTTAGAATCTTGTAGAAATTTGATTAAGTTATCGAAGAAAATTGTAAGTTAAGTGCTAAGAGTCCTAGCTAGCTAGTAATATTCAACGGAACATCAAAAGCGAGGAATATGATATCCGATCATGAACAAGGACGCTTAACCCATTGTCGACCATTGTGTTTTTAAAAATACGCTCATAAATTATGAAACTTGAAGATCTTTAGAGCAGTTTGATATCGAGGAAATTTTTTTTTAATCAAAGAGAAAATATTGCTTTACAAGGAGAACTTAAAAAATGTATTAGTCTCCGCGGATAAACTCAAGTCGTTAACCTGTTTAAATAGAGGGGGGTTAGTGGGTTAAGTTAGTTTCACGATCCGAAATAAAATAGGAAAATCGGGGGAGGCTGTGTTGTTTGGTTTTTGTTGTTATATTTTGTGTATTGTGTTTGTAAATCAATTGTATGAAAAGGTATTGTGCCTTCTTCGTATTTGCAAGCAGCCCGTCGACACGTACCTATACATACATAGTGTCGAACCTGTCCCGGTAAACAAAAAGCAAAATGAAAACAAACGTCGCCGCTGCTGGCTGTGCCATTCCAAAAACCAACGCGCAACAGAGCACTCGAATATTCACATCCACCCCAAAAAATAGTCGTCAGCGCACGGAAACATCGCCACTTTTCCATAACTGTGTAGGTGCAGCTAACAAGGGCGGCGGCGTGGGCGTGACACTGGCAACCTTCGACCCGCGGCTCAAGAAGGCGGCCCTACTTCTGGGCATACTCATCATTGGATACAAGAGCGTCATTCTAAGCAGTAAGTGTGCCAAGTTGAAGGAGTAGCAGGAGGGGGAGGAGCGTTCTCAAGGCTGCAATTGTCAGTGACGTCGTTGCTTTAGCTTATTTGTTTGTGTTTGTCGTATAAATAGCCAGCAAATGTGTGTGTTGTGTGCCGTGATCTCATAGCCATTTTCATTCCGTTTGCTTTGGCCTACGCTACCCTCCCCCTTGCAATACTCCTCCAAGCATCTAAATAAAGACCGCAAATTGTGTGTTGCGCATTTTGCCTTTTGGCCGTAGATTCTCATTTGCATAAGTCAGTCAGTCAGCCAGTCAGCCAGTCAGGCAGCCAGCCAGCCAGCCAGTCGGAGTGATTAGTTTTCTTAATTGTTTGCCTTCTTCGGCCTTTGTTGTTGGCTAAACTTTGATGGGTGGTGACTCGTAACGGTGTTTTGAACTTAGGTCGTCACGCGACACACACACATGCATACATACATATTCCTGGGCGAAGCAATGCCTTGCGGCAGTACCGCTAGTCGCACGACCCCTACCCCACCTGTCCCTCAACTGTTCGTACTGTTTTTGTTCTTAGGTATAAGCACTATTGAAGAAGCAATTAAATGAATACAAAAAAAAACAAAAAAAAAAAACATACATATTCCTGGCTATGTCCCGTTACGTAGAAACCACAGCAATATCGCCTCAGAATCCGCTAACAACTCTTTTTTGCTTCTATGTGGAAACTTTAACTTGAATTGCCGTGTATGTTATTCTTAGACGCGTTTATCGTGCCGCTGATAACACCGAAATCAATAAACTAACACTTTGAACGTATTTCAGTGCCGTACATCAACGCAGACAGCGTTCAACAGTTGACCAGCTATGTGCAGGGTCAATGGAGCGACGCCTTGGGATGGACTGAGAGGCACCAAATGGTCTCCAAGCTGAGCCCACTGTTGTGTGGCCTCATCGTGGCCACATTCGCCTACGGAATGGTCTACTTGGACAGCGCAGTGCCAGGCGTGACGCCGCCCTCACCCTTCTCGCCCCGTTCAAAACAGCGGTAAGCTCAATTTGTGATTCACGACCTTTTGAGTGGTATTTACATTGACATTGCTTGTCTTTATATTGAAGGTTCCGTCAGCAGAAGAGTGCGTCGCTGCACTTGGGCTATCTGTGCGCTCTGTTCTCTGGATTGCTGGTGACGATCTTTATGTACTTTGATCTTTATGATTAAAATCAGAGCAGAGCCCTCGTCCTTCCATTTAGATAATCAATTTCAACAGTATTAGTTTAACTTTATTTTTTTGGTATTTCCTGTGGAATCTGTAATTTTATTTATTTTATATGTACGTATCTGAAGTCTAAATGTGCAAGGCTTCTCGAGAGCCAAGTCGAAGGAAGTTAAGAAGCTTATTTAATTGGAAACATTGCGGCATTTTGGAGCCAACTTAGTTCCTAGATAAATTAATACTAGTATTTATACCATTTGCATAGTACAAAATGTATATATCCAGTAAAGACCTTAGACCAATGTTTCCAATTTTCGCTGGTCTAAGTGTCGTTGGGAAAATACCCCATATATAGTATTAACTACTACTAATGAACATTATTTTGCACTAAAATATATGTGGTAAAATTCTCTATGCGCATAAATTGTTGTCAGTCAATATACTGTGGGATCTTGAACATGTGCCAATCCAGGCAATAGCCAGAATCACAATCGAATTGGGATGATTGTTGAGGAACGTTGGAATCAGATAATCCTGCCGCTGTGGGGGAATTTTATTGGATTGTTTCGCTTTTGTTACTATTGCTGCATGGATATTCGATTCTTTTTTTTATAACCGTACTCAAAAAAGATTTAAGGGGTATTATATTTGTAGTAAAAGTGTATCTGTGCTACGCAGAGAAGGAAACGCATCAGCATCAATAGCCGATTCTATGTCTGTCTGTCTGCCTTGATGAGCGCCTATAAGTGTTAGAGCAACCAAATTTTGTATCCAGACTGCTGTGATTTCACACTGTTACAAGTGTATTTCAAAACTTCGCCCCACCCCTACATAGGACGAAAATCTGTGACAGGCACAATTTTAAAGATACGATAAAACTAAAAGCGACTTATCGTAAAGAATGACCTACCAGACTGCCGAATCTATGTTATGTACGCGAGCGCCCTCTAGCGGCGGAGATGTAGAATATAAATGGTACATGTATAATCTACATGTTAGATGTATAATATACATAGTAGATGTAGATAACAGATGTAGCAAAAAAATTAAATATGTAAAATTTTTGTTATTAATTCTAAAATTCTAAAAATCATAAGCTCAAAATACTGACTGAGCACGGGTATAAATAGAGTCGCGTCCCCAGAAGCGACTCACACTTTCCTTTTCGTTTTTTAATACCTTTGGCTTGGGGGCCATTAGTACCCACCATACGAGCATTAATTGTGAGATTTTAGCAATGATTTGGCATGTTGCTAATGATATTAATACGGGAAAATAAATACCTTCCTGCGATCGGAAATATTGATTTATTTTGGTAATAATACTTCTCCCATGAAGTTCTCAGTGATTTCGGTGCTCCTTGCAACTGCTGTAATGGCATTCGGTGATATCAGTACACGGCATACAAACATAAAATGCGAAGTACTTGATCCTTTGTATGCAGAAGCGCGTGTCTGCCGACTGAATGTGCTGGGGCGTGGCATTATCGGAGCCAATGTCCACATTAAAATCCTCAAATTACCAATTCGGAAGGTGGAAAAAATTAACCGGCTACCATCCGTTCCTATTTAACGTCACCGTGGACCTTTGCCACTACATGAAGCACCCGAATCCGTTGACCGTATTCCACTACTTCTACGGTGCCTTGTTGCCCTTTATTAATATGAATCACACTTGCCCCATCAATGTGAGTAGAACACACATCTCCCGTTATCCCCATATGATTGACGCTCCTGCTGTGTCTTCTTGCAGCATGATATAATTCTGAAGAATTTCGTTTTGGATGAAAAAATGTTCTCCAAAGTGCCCGCGCCCAAGGGCAGCTACATGTTCATGATCAAACTCATCGCCGAGGATGTATGGAAAGGGACTATTTACTCCTACTTGGACATTAATGTAGATGATGGTCCACGTATCAAGTCGGGATAGGATTTTAGTTTTCCATTTTTTTGTGTATTTTGTATTTGTACAGGGATTGAGGCTGAGGTCACCTTTCCCTGCTAAAAATAGAATAATATCTCAATAGGATTATTAAAAAAACTCAATTGAATCCTTAAAATCCTCACATTTATGGGGCCTTGGAGTAGAGTGCCAATGTACCCTTGCCAAAGGTCAGTGACAATGTCCCATTTCGTATTGGATAGATAGTTAGAGGTGGGGAAATAATTATATTCGGGAAATATTAGTGACAGTTGAATGCATTCTGAAAGATATAATCAATTAAACGATTCTTAATTATCATTTGGCGTTAAAATAATGTACTAAAAAATCTATTTAGGGAAGGCCATAAACCATGACGTTCGCCCTGTTAACGGTGAGTTTTGGAATATCTTTGTGAGATTTTGAATAAATCGTTCCCACGCCCTTAATGCACAAAAAAGATTAACAGACTTTGTTTTGCGTCTCAATAGCATTTTGTTACCTCTATGCTTAGTGAAAATGATGGTGTTCATCGAGTTTTAGTTTTAATAATATTTGACTTTGACCAAAAACTATACATTACCAAGATGCTGCATGAGCGATCAAAAAGCTGTTCTATGGCGAGGCTTACCGGTGCGCCTCTTGGTCAGAGGGGATTTCGGCTATGCTTCGTCTCTGACCGCTAGTCCGCTGCCCAACAGCTTCGTCTGTTCGTAAGAAACGAGCTGAGCGACCTCGAGACCGCTCAGCAGATGTGCACAGTGGGCCCAGCTTGATAAATTATAAAGTGAAAAAGGGTTCATTTCATTTTCTTATCATATCTCTGCTCATATCTCTTAAACAAAAATCAAAGTGCCGCAGTGCTCGCATTTATCCTTATCGAAGGATAACTCCAACTCCACTCCACTCCAACGTCCCGCAAGGGAGCCGGGATGTGCACTCCTCTTCCATTCGGTTGTCCGGGAAGGGGGCGGTTCAAGGTTTACGATGCCTTTTTGTTTTTTGGTTAGGGGCTCTGACTCCACGCCCATCTCCACTCCCACTTGGAGAAATTCTTCCTGGAGGATCTGTTTGCCCTGGGCGGCTTTAATAAGCCGTTCTATAAACTATTGAATGAGTGGCACCTGCCAGAGCTTACAGAAGTGGTAAGTATTTACAATACTTACAATATTACAATACATATTATGTTCACATATATTTCATCACAGCAATGTGTGCTACAAAGTTTTAAAATACTTGTTATTGCTGCCCGTTGTGCTGATGGGAGTAAATAAAAGACTTTGATAAGTCGTATTACCCATATATGTTTTTGATTCAACAGGCAGCAAAAGGTAAAGACTCCCTAGATGGCATTGAAATTCTGAAGTTCCTGAAGTTTGCACATACAAGTGAGGTGTCCGGCAGCCCAAAAGTACCTGTTGGTATATATATATTTTGGAGTGTTACACGTACACACATACACATATGTACATGCTTGCTGTCAGTCGGCTCGTGTCACGTCATGAGCCGAACGCGGTCATTCCCGGAGCCGAACGCGATTGGCCCCCAGAGCCGAAGACCTGAGAACGTACGCTGAAAACTCAGCTGCGCCACTTTCGTTGTACGAACTGGCAAATCTATATACTGTATGAAGATTTGTGAAAACTTCTTCCCCAATTTCCTAGAAAAGACCCTACGCTTAAATGGGTGCAAGAACGATGACCTGGAAGTTTGGGGCGATGTCCTTGCTTTTAATTTCAAGCGTTTCATTCGAATAATGGTCGACACTCCCTTCAAGCACGATTTGCGACGAGAGAGAGAAGCACAAGAGCTTGTATTGAAGCTATGCTTCATATATATACATATTTTGGAGTCACGTTAAGTGTTTTACGTTTTATTCTGTGTTTTGTAAAGGTGATATTTCTTTTCAGAGGTCTTTGAGTGGCAGGTTGATCGGGCAGGTTGGCCCGAGTGTAATTCCTACGCGTCATTCAGAATTTTTTCTCTGCCGCTGCGGCAGACGAACAGAATATGAAGTCTACGTCGCGATCGACGTATCGGTCAGACCAAACTCTTTATTCTTTGTTTCTTTCTGTTACGACGCGTGCCGTAACAGAATTAGGTGTCGACAACGTTGTTAGAATTCTGCGATGAAAAGTGAGACGGAGGTTTGGTTAGCATATCCTGTCCTAATCCCGTTTCAAATACACCTAAATAGCGATGGGTAATCCTTTGAGTGGGCGGCTATAATTACTCTCTGCGGCTACCCAGTTCTGAGTGCCCACCTCATATAATTCAATGCACATGACACGGCGAAGACCAGGACACCCAGCTCAAACAAAGTTTAAACTTTTCGCTCTGCACGTTTTTTCAATTTTCTTCAACATTGTCTCAACATTGTCTGACAAGCTTCAAATTGAGGCTTTCACGATCGTGTACATGTACATCCACATGTTCGTCATTCCTGCAAGGCATTCGGATAGAAAATAAAGTTAATTAAGTGGGAATTTAGATTGGTAGCTTTAGCTTGGAGACGACTCGCTCACGCTGCATCCGATATTTAGATTGTCAGCCACTGGCCAAGGACACTGCCTCGAGGCTGTAGTCTCCCACCACCACAGTCTTACCTCTATCCAACGCCTTCCGAGCTCCACGATTGATTGCATTGCTTTTGTTTCCACTTTGTTTCACGTAACAACTGTTTTGTTAGTCTCAATGAGTTGGTAAAATGCAGTAGTCTAATGTTATTGTTATTTTGGGAAAATTACGCTCGAAAACGTGTTCAGTTTGCCCACAGAAGGCTTAACCCGCATGCAAATTTCCGCATGGTCACGTTTATTTGTTTAAATTTCTTTAATTGTGTTGCATATGATTGTATATTAATTGTAACGATAGCCATTTTTGGTTAAGTTCAGAAGATCCTCTACGAACATATAACTAACATTCGTAACAAACTGTAGCTTCTTATCGAAGTAAAAGTTGGCCGACAGTAGGTAATACCCAGTCGGAACGGGAAGACGCAGCAGCTCGGGTCTGAGATAAAAATCCTTGACAGTTTGTGGACCCTGTAAAAAAAATGTTCAATCCATACGAACTACAAAATATTCTGGCATCTTACCACGAAGGGGCATGTATGGTTAATGTTGCTAAACTCCTTAAACAACCCATAGATTATATTAACAACGGGATTATTTGGCTTTCGCAAATACCGACAGGCATCAAATGTTAAGTCGAATAGCCATGGCTTATAGCCACTTTCCCTTTTGAAAATCTGTGCACGAACTGATATGTCATTGACCGGCTGTAATATCGTCCCATTCACATTGAGTGTCACTTTGTTTCGACTGACGGCCTTCAGGCGACAGTTGTGAAACACGAACCAGGATTGATTGTAGCTCTCGCAGACGAAGTTAGTAAACTTGAAAACTACGGCATCCTAATGGGAAATATGTTTAAAGCAGGACTTATTACGCAGCAAGTGTAGTGATATATTTACATTATAATCGAATATTGAAGTCAGAAATATTCCGAAGAGAGCGCCGAATATTAGCTTGGACTGCATTGCTACCAAACGAATGATCAACTAATGGGAAATTGAACCCCAATAATTGAAAACGATTAGCCAGAATTCATTCGGCATGAGCAAATTTAAATTGATTTATTTATATACATATGTGTGTACATATCAGAAGGTACACATCCCATTTCCATCTCTCTGTGTATCCGTTCATCGATCAGCAAATCGTAATTAGATTCCAATATACTAAAATAAACTTCCATGTCATGCCGTATTGACTAGGTTAGGTATCAGCTCAAAGTTTGTTCGGAACGGAACCGAAATTCCCTCTTGAATAAAATAAAGTCTCTTTGGCGGCTTGGCCAATGTACAGCGTACATCGGCTATTTATTATAACCCTTTATTTCTTAATATTTGCTTACAATTACTTTTCGCAAGTTCTCGTTGTTAATGACTCTAATGACTCTCTAGAGTCTAGACTCTAGCTCCAGCTGGCGGGAATTTCATGTACCGCTAGAAACGCTGCGGCCGTTTTTCTTTATTATTCGAAATTTTTTATTTTATTTCTAGCAGCGACACTGTGGGTGGGCAGGGCATACAATTTTTGTTTTGCTACCCGCCAAAGTGGCGGCGCCACTTAATGCTTTGAAATTTTTGTACGAGTCTGGCAACGCCACAAAACGACGTCACATTCGTTTGAACCTTTATTTGCAAAAAGTTCAGCCAAAGGTCAGTTCGCAGAGCCAAACCGCGGAAAGGGTTCAGTTCATGTAATTTACGAGTGCAGGCAACCATGTGAACGCAATCGATGTGGGAGAGTGGGATTTGGGGCGGAGAAACGATTATGAATGCAGCCCGTTAAGCGGTTTGGAATGCCCCGAACACAAAAATAATTGATTTATGTTGCGTTGAAGCAACGATTTTCGGCTACGATTCCCTCCCTAAATGGGCAGAAGCGCAGCAGATATGGGGACCCATGCTAAAAGAGTTCACACCTTGTCCAGTCCAGCGCAAGCAAGGTGCCTGGGCTTAGATAGAGACATATCGCTGTAGTAAATATTTTACTTAGGGGGAAGCAAACAACACACACACACGAATAATGCTCAGTGTCAGGTTTCAGGTTCAACTCTCCACTTCCCCCCGTACCACCTGGAGTCGGAAGTCACGTTTAAACGTTTTCGCTAAAAGTTTCACACAGCCCAGAGCGGATGATTGATGAGCCATGCCACGTGCACACATACCTACCAATGTATGTACATACATACATATGTATGGATAAAGATAGGCACACGGAGACGCAGTACCACTTACATATGAGAAAATGGTCATTAAGGATATACATTGTGTTTATCTTTGGCTTACTTTAATGCTCATTCGCCCACACAAATTGTAAATCATTTTTGGGATACGATACATTCGGGATACATGTACTCGTATTTCGGCCAACAGAAGGCCACTTAATTGAGTTGAATGCGGACATTGAGACTTGGTCAATAAATCCTTTTTACATATCATTATACCCGTACTCAAAAAAGAGTTAAGGGGTATATTAGATTTGTGGTAAAAGTGGATGTGTGCAACGCAGAGAAGGAAACGTTTCCGACCCCATAAAGTATATATATTCTTGATCAGCATCAATAGCCGAGTCGATTAAGCCATGTCCGTCTGTCCGTCCGTCTGTCCGTCTGTCCGTCTGTCCGTCTGTCCGTCTGTCCGTCTGTCCGTCTTCATGAGCGCCTGGATCTCAGAGACTATAAGAGCTAGGGAAACCAAATTTGGTTTCCAGACTCATGTGATATCACACTGCTACAAGTGTATTTCAAAATTTCGCCCCGCCCCCTTCCGCCCACGCAAAGGACGAAAATCTGTGGCAGGCACAATTTTAAAGATACGATAAAACTAAAAACGCAGTATCGTAAAGAATGACCATATCTACCAGATTGCCGAGTCTGAATCAGATCGGATCATAATTATAGCCAGAATTAAGAAATTAATTTTCTGTTGGTTCCCCCGCCTCCTCCTGCAAGAGAAACGTTACTCTATCTCCTTCTCGCTCGCACACTCTGCTGCGTTCAGTGCGCGAGCAACCCCTAGCGAAAGAGATGTAGAATATGAATGGTACATCTATAATCTACATGTTAGATGTAAAATATACATTGTAGATGTAGATGTAGATAACAGATGTAGCAAAAAAATGTAAAATTTTTTTTTTTTTTTCTTTAATTATAAAAAATCATGCGCAAAAATGTATATACTGACTGAGTACGGGTATAAGTAGAGTCGCGTCCCCAGAAGCGACTCACACGTTCCTTCTCGTTTATTATTATTTTGATTGCATGGCATCAACATTTTATGTCTCCTTTCTAGTTTCTCTTTTTCATATTAATTAAACATTTATGGCTGTTCTAGTTTTTGAAAATATGCCACTCCAAGTCAATGTTTGAAGGGAAAAAACGAGTATGCCAAAAGCAAACACAGAGCAGACAAATGCAGAAGTCTTAATTAAAAATGCTCTGGAAAAATCAACATTGATTTTGGACGTCAGTTTTTCGTGGATTATTTATAGCGTGTGCAAGCAACTGCAGAGGTGTATTAAAATCTCCAGTATATTTTGAAGACATAATGAAGTTAGTCGCTTGCTAATTGGCGCTTCACTAATTTGTCTACGTTGGGTACGTCCTCCCACTCCTCTGTAGCTTATCGCGTACCTTTCAGGTTGTTGTCAAAAGGCAGATTCCTCGTCCTTACTCCAAGGAGTTTCGTGTGCTGTCGTCGCTGCCTGCCTGCGTACCCGTGACAGGCAGCAAGGATTTATTGGCTCGACGTTGCTGCCTACAATTGCCTAACAAGTGCAAGGGATCTTCTTAATTAATTTTGTTGCGCTAAGATACCAAAAAAGAGCTGTCAAAGCCAAAGCAAAGAGCAAGCAGCAAGCAGCAAACCCGAAGGAGCCAGAAGGCAGGCAGGCAGACAGAAACGATACAAGTGGAGAGGGGAGGAGGATAGATAAGTGATACAGCTGGGGTTATGTGAATAGAGACCGATGCCTGTTAATATTCCTATAATTTAAGTCGTCGATTCTTGTCTACATACCTCGATACACATACTTAGATCTGGATTAGGCTCCAGCGATTAATAAAGCGGTTTTATAGCTCTCCACGAAACTGTGCCCTCGGCTGTTGCTGCTGGCACAAAAATTCCTTCTATTTTTTCTAGCACTTTCCAATCTCCATCTGCTGGCTGGTCATGCTCCACTGTAGCTTCTTAGGCAGTGTCAGCTTTCAGCTTTCTGTCCTTAGTGTTGACTTGAACTGGACCGTTTCAGACCCTATCCGCTCCAATATCCTTTTCCGCTCCTCTTACTTCTCTGCAACAGCTGTCAATGCTTGCAGAATGAAATCACGACAGAACTCTCAGCTCAGCTCAGCTCGGTTCGGTCTCCATCTACTCCCCCATGGAGAAATGCAATTTCATCCGTCCGCCAACATGTGGAGAATGCTGTCGCTTGTAAAATTGTTTGGCATGCGACAAATATATTTCGCACTGAGTGCGCGTACAAAAGGGTGTTTGGAGCGCAGACGACTGGGCAGAAGGGAGAGAACTTTAATTTATGGCCAACGACAAGTGCACGCTGCACGCTTCGCCGCCAATAACGAGATGAGATGCAATGTGCAATGAGCAACAGCTGCCTGCAGCCAGATTGCATTTAAGCGGATCCCCTAGGCGCTGCCAGCTGTGATAATGAGTCCATTATGGCCATCAAATATCCCATGAGTGGGGCAGCCTAGAGGAAAAGCGCTCAATGCGGGGAGCGTTTAATTAAAATTCCTTCCACTTGCTAGTGTCGCTTATAGGCTTTATGGCTCAACCGTTTGAGTGTGCTCTCATAAAACTGGGCAAAGTGTCGGAAATTGTGTATGGCTTGGAATCGGGATTTTTGTTCATGTTATGGCCATGCGTCATAGCGGAACGCGGTTGGGGGAGGCGGAGCGGAGCAAAGTTTTGGCAAGCCGCGAAAATGAGTCGCCTTTGGAGTGAGTGACTGCTAGTGACTGACCCCACCCAACTCCAGCACCAGCACCAGCTCCAACCTCTGATCCGCTATCAATGAGTCATGCTCTCCGCTGATATCTGATGAAAGTCCCAACCAACACTCCGAATGTCAATGGCCAGAAGTTTTGTGTCCTCAGCAAGGTCATAAATATGCGAAAATATTTGAGGCTTATGCTACAGATATGAAAATTAGTAAAACTATTGGGATTAGCATCATTCACCCTAGGAGAAGAAAACCCAAGGGATGGGCTGTTCCTGTTCCTTGTACATCGTCAATAATTCCTCCTCAGAGGCCATGATTGCTATTTTCCCACAAATGTATTAATTATGGTTTATTAGGACATGCAAAACGGCTTTGACTTATCAAAACCAGAAAGACATTTCCATTTCCATTTCCTGCTCTGCGCTCTGCGCTCCACGATCTTCGTTCAACTGCAGCTCCACAGTGTAGAGCTTTCGAATTTCGTTTAAAACCAATTATCAAATCATGTCGCTGGCGGCTGACAAACTCATTTATTTTGCTCGGTGCACTCAAAACCCAGACATGCCCACATACATCATACTTACACGCGGTCGGTGCTGCTGCTCCTTGCTCTCACTCGAACCCCCAACCACCGCTCTCTCTCCCTCTCTCTCTTTCCCCCCACAAAGTGCAGCCTAATTTTGCTTTCGTTTCCACAGATGCAACTGCAACCACATCCGTTTGCTGTCGACAGCGTGTTTAAGTCAGGCGCAAAATGTTTGTTGCTGTTCTCCACAGCAAACGGCACAAGGAAAATGTTGGTACGCCGCCCTTTCCCCATCCCCATGCCCAAACCACGACCAAGACCAAGACCAAGACCGAGACCTAGATCCACATACCCAAGAGCTGTCAAACTGTCGCCAGGGCCTGAAATTGTCATTACTCAGTGTCTATTGCCTCATTTACAGGTCGCTCTGCCAAAGGGGGAATGGGGCTAGGGGACTGGTGCCGGTTTTCCAACTAATTTTAATGTGTGAAAATTTAATTTGGAGTTTTCCAGCCGGGCCGGGCATCTCACTCTCTATCAATTAGTTTGTCATTCCCAGTCAGACGCCCTCAGGCCATGCCATCCATCCCACAGTCACGATTTGCCCACATCAATACAGCGCTCAACTCCCTGATTCTGTTCAAACTTTTGTTGCTGTGGTTTTCTGCATTTCCAATTGGATTTACATACCCCTTACACGTAGCGTATGAGGTATGTTGCATACCACCCCAGTGAAAGCCACGCACATATTCTGGATCTTTGATATTTATTTAAACTGCAGGGGAATTCGGGAGCAGTACAGTACACAATACAGCTCGAACATGTTTTTTCCACTCTCTTTTCCAGCATTTACTGGTGCAGGTCGAGCACCATGTGGGAACGATGGGGGCCAGGACTATTGTAATGGGCATCTTATTGTCGACGCAGTAGATGGCAGTCCGTTCTCTCTTTTGTTTTTGTCGCCAATTCGTTGGCGCTCATAATACATAAGCATAAATCATTGGCAGAGCGGATCTCTGTCGAGCGCCACAGGAAAAAAACGAGAAGGAACGTGTGAGTCGCTTCTGGGGACGCGACTCTACTTATACACGTACTCAGTCAGTATATAAATTTGTGAGCTTATATATTACGATACTGCGCTTACAGTTTTATCGTATCGTTAAAATTGTGCCTGCCACAGATTTTCGTTCTTTTTGTGGAAGGGGAAGGGGGAAGGGAAGGGGGCGAGGCGCAATTTTGAAACACACTTGTAGCAGTGTGATATCACATGAGTCTGGAAACATAATTTGGTTGTTCTAGTGCTTATAGTCTCTGAGGTCTAGGCGCTCATCCAGACGGACGGACAGACATGGCTATATCGACTCGGCTTTTGATGCTGATCACGAATATACATACTTTATGGGGTGGGAAACGTTATCTTCTCTGCGTTGCACACATCCACTTTTACCACAAATACAATATACGTACGACTTAACTCTTTTTGAGTACGGGTATAAAAATAACCAAAATGTTTTATTAAATAAATATTTATCAAGCTGTAGCAGAGCAACAGCAGTCAGACGCGGGAATGCAATGAGCGATTCTTCAAGCAAATGTCACGTCTTGATATGATATTAGCACAGTTTGAGAAGGATGGAAAACCGAAACGAGCAACAACCAGCACAATATTCAGATAATTGACACTTGTTAATGGGCGACTGATGAGTGCAGATATTTCATCCTAGAGTTCTTTGGGCTTCGATCTATGTACGAATGTTTCTATAAAGCAGATCTGGTATTGCAGAAGATGTAAGATAAAACCAAAGTGAATATAACTCAACCAAAGAAGATAGTCCCCTAAGAGTGGATAGGCAAGAGATCCCATCCCATTCGAAAACCTCCCCGCCGAACAGAATCCCAAACTAAAGCCAAATGACTGCCAATAGTCTGCTAGGACGATCCATACTAAATGAGGGTGAGAAATTGCTTAACTTTGATTTTGGTATCCATGACTAATATTTAATTTATCCCACAGGACGTTCAAATAAACGATATTTTGTCTCGCTGATTGTGGGCCTCATCGTGGGCTTCTGCCTGGCCGAGCTCTTTGTGTACTCCACGCCGGAACGTGGCGAATTTATGCCCTACGATGGCCACCGGAATGGCGATGTCAATGCTGCCCATGAGCAGGATGTGGGAACCCATGAGCAGGCTCATGAGAATGCCACCATTGCGGAGAAGCTGTACAGCGAGGTGCGGGTGCTGTGCTGGATCATGACCAATCCGACTAACCACCAGAAAAAGGCGCGTCACGTGAAGCGCACGTGGGGAAAACGCTGCAACAAGCTGATCTTTATGAGCTCCGCCAAGGATGAGGAGCTGGATGCTGTGGCTCTGCCCATAAGCGAAGGACGAATCAATCTGTGGGGCAAGACAAAGGAGGCATTCAAGTACATCTATGAGCACCACATCAATGACGCCGATTGGTTCCTAAAGGCCGACGACGACACCTACACGATAGTGGAGAATATGCGCTATATGCTGTATCCGTACAACCCACAGACCCCTGTCTATTTTGGCTGCAAGTTTAAGCCGTACGTAAAGCAGGGGTACATGTCCGGTGGCGCTGGCTACGTCCTCAGTCGCGCGGCTGTGCGTCGCTTCGTTGAGGAGGCCCTGCCCAATCCGAAATTGTGCAAGCAGGAAAACACCGGTAGTGAGGATGTTGAGATGGGCAAGTGCCTGGAGAATGTCAAGGTGCTGGCAGGAGACTCCCGCGATACGAATGGACGGGGACGGTTCTTTCCTTTCGTTCCAGAGGACCATTTGATACCAAACCACAAGGATAAGAAGTTCTGGTACTGGCAGTATATATTCTACAAGACCGATGAGGTTGGTTTCTGAACCCTATTCAAATGACGATCGATTCCTAATGTGTTTCCACTTTTTTAGGGCTTGGATTGTTGTTCGGACAATGCCATATCCTTTCACTATGTCTCGCCAAATCAAATGTATGTCCTGGACTATCTGATTTACCATTTGCGACCCTATGGCATCATCAATGCCCCCGATGCCCTGCCCCTAAAGTTGGGCATAGGAGAGCTAATGCCAGCCCCGAAAGAGCCAGTGACTGAAGCGTCCAGCGAAAAGGTGTCCAAACGCTCCGCAGAAACTGAGACCAAGACGCAGTAAATGAGGATGGCCAGTGGCTGCCACAGACTTTCGTCCTTTTTGGGTTCAGAATGGGGCGCAGCTAAATTTTGAAATACACTTGTAGCTGTGTGATATTACATGAGTCTGGAAACAAAATTTGGTTTCTCTAGCTCTTATAGAGCTAGAAGGACGGACGGACAGACAGACATGGCTATATCTTCTCGGCTTTTGATGCTGATCAAGAATATATATACTTTATGGGGTCGGAAACGATTCCTTCTCTGCGTACCACACATCCACACCACAAATACAGTATACCCCTTAACTCTTTTTGAGTACAGGTATAAAACACGGCGACATA